>JAWHQI010000173.1:2500-2402500 GCA_033032865.1 Dactylorhiza incarnata
CTAAACCCTAAACCCTAAACCCTAAACCCTAAACCCTAAACCCTAAACCCTAAACCCTAAACCCTAAACCCTAAACCCTAAACCCTAAACCCTAAACCCTAAACCCTAAACCCTAAACCCTAAACCCTAAACCCTAAACCCTAAACCCTAAACCCTAAACCCTAAACCCTAAACCCTAAACCCTAAACCCTAAACCCTAAACCCTAAACCCTAAACCCTAAACCCTAAACCCTAAACCCTAAACCCTAAACCCTAAACCCTAAACCCTAAACCCTAAACCCTAAACCCTAAACCCTAAACCCTAAACCCTAAACCCTAAACCCTAAACCCTAAACCCTAAACCCTAAACCCTAAACCCTAAACCCTAAACCCTAAACCCTAAACCCTAAACCCTAAACCCTAAACCCTAAACCCTAAACCCTAAACCCTAAACCCTAAACCCTAAACCCTAAACCCTAAACCCTAAACCCTAAACCCTAAACCCTAAACCCTAAACCCTAAACCCTAAACCCTAAACCCTAAACCCTAAACCCTAAACCCTAAACCCTAAACCCTAAACCCTAAACCCTAAACCCTAAACCCTAAACCCTAAACCCTAAACCCTAAACCCTAAACCCTAAACCCTAAACCCTAAACCCTAAACCCTAAACCCTAAACCCTAAACCCTAAACCCTAAACCCTAAACCCTAAACCCTAAACCCTAAACCCTAAACCCTAAACCCTAAACCCTAAACCCTAAACCCTAAACCCTAAACCCTAAACCCTAAACCCTAAACCCTAAACCCTAAACCCTAAACCCTAAACCCTAAACCCTAAACCCTAAACCCTAAACCCTAAACCCTAAACCCTAAACCCTAAACCCTAAACCCTAAACCCTAAACCCTAAACCCTAAACCCTAAACCCTAAACCCTAAACCCTAAACCCTAAAACCCTAAACCCTAAACCCTAAACCCTAAACCCTAAAACCCTAAACCCTAAACCCTAAACCCTAAAACCCTAAACCCTAAACCCTAAACCCTAAACCCTAAAACCCTAAACCCTAAACCCTAAACCCTAAACCCTAAACCCTAAACCCTAAACCCTAAACCCTAAACCCTAAACCCTAAACCCTAAACCCTAAACCCTAAACCCTAAACCCTAAACCCTAAACCCTAAACCCTAAACCCTAAACCCTAAACCCTAAACCCTAAACCCTAAACCCTAAACCCTAAACCCTAAACCCTAAACCCTAAACCCTAAACCCTAAACCCTAAACCCTAAACCCTAAACCCTAAACCCTAAACCCTAAACCCTAAACCCTAAACCCTAAACCCTAAACCCTAAACCCTAAACCCTAAACCCTAAACCCTAAACCCTAAACCCTAAACCCTAAACCCTAAACCCTAAACCCTAAAACCCTAAACCCTAAACCCTAAACCCTAAACCCTAAACCCTAAACCCTAAACCCTAAACCCTAAACCCTAAACCCTAAACCCTAAACCCTAAACCCTAAACCCTAAACCCTAAACCCTAAAACCCTAAACCCTAAACCCTAAACCCTAAACCCTAAACCCTAAACCCTAAACCCTAAACCCTAAACCCTAAACCCTAAACCCTAAACCCTAAACCCTAAACCCTAAACCCTAAACCCTAAACCCTAAACCCTAAACCCTAAACCCTAAACCCTAAACCCTAAACCCTAAACCCTAAACCCTAAACCCTAAACCCTAAACCCTAAACCCTAAACCCTAAACCCTAAACCCTAAACCCTAAAAACCCTAAAACCCTAAACCCTAAACCCTAAACCCTAAACCCTAAACCCTAAACCCTAAACCCTAAACCCTAAACCCTAAACCCTAAACCCTAAACCCTAAACCCTAAACCCTAAACCCTAAACCCTAAAACCCTAAACCCTAAACCCTAAACCCTAAACCCTAAAAACCCTAAACCCTAAACCCTAAACCCTAAAACCCTAAACCCTAAACCCTAAACCCTAAACCCTAAACCCTAAACCCTAAAACCCTAACCCTAAACCCTAAACCCTAAACCCTAAACCCTAAACCCTAAACCCTAAACCCTAAACCCTAAACCCTAAACCCTAAACCCTAAACCCTAAACCCTAAACCCTAAACCCTAAACCCTAAACCCTAAACCCTAAACCCTAAACCCTAAACCCTAAACCCTAAACCCTAAACCCTAAACCCTAAACCCTAAACCCTAAACCCTAAACCCTAAACCCTAAACCCTAAAACCCTAAACCCTAAACCCTAAACCCTAAACCCTAAACCCTAAACCCTAAACCCTAAACCCTAAACCCTAAACCCTAAAACCCTAAACCCTAAACCCTAAACCCTAAAACCCTAAACCCTAAACCCTAAACCCTAAACCCTAAACCCTAAACCCTAAACCCTAAACCCTAAACCCTAAACCCTAAACCCTAAACCCTAACCCTAAACCCTAAACCCTAAACCCTAAACCCTAAACCCTAAACCCTAAACCCTAAACCCTAAACCCTAAACCCTAAACCCTAAACCCTAAACCCTAAACCCTAAACCCTAAACCCTAAACCCTAAACCCTAAACCCTAAACCCTAAACCCCTAAACCCTAAACCCTAAACCCTAAACCCTAAAACCCTAAACCCTAAACCCTAAACCCTAAACCCTAAACCCTAAACCCTAAAACCCTAAACCCTAAACCCTAAACCCTAAACCCTAAACCCTAAACCCTAAACCCTAAACCCTAAACCCTAAACCCTAAACCCTAAACCCTAAACCCTAAACCCTAAACCCTAAAACCCTAAAACCCTAAACCCTAAACCCTAAACCCTAAACCCTAAACCCTAAACCCTAAACCCTAAACCCTAAACCCTAAACCCTAAACCCTAAACCCTAAACCCTAAACCCTAAACCCTAAACCCTAAACCCTAAACCCTAAACCCTAAACCCTAAAACCCTAAACCCTAAACCCTAAAACCCTAAACCCTAAACCCTAAACCCTAAACCCTAAACCCTAAAACCCTAAACCCTAAAAACCCTAAACCCTAAACCCTAAACCCTAAACCCTAAACCCTAAACCCTAAACCCTAAACCCTAAACCCTAAACCCTAAACCCTAAAAACCCTAAACCCTAAAACCCTAAACCCTAAACCCTAAACCCCTAAAACCCTAAACCCTAAACCCTAAACCCTAAACCCTGAACCCTAAACCCTAAACCCTAAACCCTAAACCCTAAACCCTAAACCCTAAACCCTAAACCCTAAACCCTAAACCCTAAACCCTAAACCCTAAACCCTAAACCCTAAACCCTAAACCCTAAACCCTAAACCCTAAACCCTAAACCCTAAACCCTAAACCCTAAACCCTAAACCCTAAACCCTAAAAAACCCTAAACCCTAAACCCTAAACCCTAAACCCTAAACCCTAAACCCTAAACCCTAAACCCTAAACCCTAAACCCTAAACCCTAAACCCTAAACCCTAAACCCTAAAACCCTAAAACCCTAAACCCTAAACCCTAAACCCTAAAACCCTAAACCCTAAACCCTAAACCCTAAACCCTAAACCCTAAACCCTAAACCCTAAACCCTAAACCCTAAACCCTAAACCCTAAACCCTAAACCCTAAACCCTAAACCCTAAACCCTAAACCCTAAACCCTAAACCCTAAACCCTAAACCCTAAACCCTAAACCCTAAACCCTAAACCCTAAACCCTAAACCCTAAACCCTAAACCCTAAACCCTAAACCCTAAACCCTAAACCCTAAACCCTAAACCCTAAACCCTAAACCCTAAACCCTAAACCCTAAACCCTAAACCCTAAACCCTAAACCCTAAACCCTAAACCCTAAACCCTAAACCCTAAACCCTAAACCCTAAACCCTAAACCCTAAACCCTAAACCCTAAACCCTAAACCCTAAACCCTAAACCCTAAACCCTAAACCCTAAACCCTAGTACTCCTTGACAGGACTGTTAGGACATATACTAGGCATCTTTTCAAATCTTTTTATTTGCTCACATGCTTTTCTATACTTCTTTTCTCTTGCAAACTCCTTTCTTTCTTCTTTAGAAAAATTTTGCCAGTGGGGAGTGACTTCCCTTTTTCTCTTTATCTGTCCTCCTGGACTTTGCCTAGGTATGATCTGTTTAGGGAGTCTTGCTGCTTGTGGAGGTAGAGGTAGCAGAGGAGGTAGAGAAGAAGGTAGAGGAGGAAGTTGAGGAGGAGGAAGAGGAAGAGAGGAAGGAGGAGTTTTCTCTTTGGGTGGAGAGGGAGTTATTTCAAGAAGAGTTCTTAGATGTTCTGCAATAGAGGGCAGAGTGATTTCTGGTAGGGTGATCTCTGCTGAGGGATGAATGTCTCCTCCAGACTCTTTTGTAGGGATGTCCTCCAGACTCGTTTGTTCAGTGTCCCGCGCGCTCAAGCGGGGGCGGGCGGGTTCACGCGGGGCAGGACGAGGCGCGCCAGGCGGGCTCAGGCTGGAGCGGGCGGGCTCACGCGGGACAGGCCGGGCACAGTCGGGCGGTGTCAAGCAGGCAGTTCAAGAGAACAGAAGGTTCTCGCCTTATATACAGCGGAAACCTCCTGTTTTCGGCGATGTGGGACTAAAAGTCCCACATCGCCATTGCAATTAAGCGGGCGGGGCCCGCCTGTGGGCCCCGCCTGCGATTTTTCTGGCAAGCAATAAATTCTGGCTTTAATTTTTCTTCTACTTGGTTATTAATAATTAATTGTTCTTTAATTAATTGAGCCTTTTTATCATTTCTTTCTATATTTAATTTTTTTCTTATAACATTTCTACGATATTTTTCTGACAAATTAGAGGAATCTTCAAACCATTTAATATTATTAGTAACTAAATTTTCTACTAATTGCTGCCGCCTGTGGGCCCCGCCTGCTATTGTTTTTTAAACTTTTTTTTTTACTTTTTCTTTTAAACTTTTTTTTTTAAAAACATACATTTAAACTTTTTTTTTTTAAAACATACATTTAAACTTTTTTTACGTTTTTTTACATTTAAACATACGTTTTTTTTACATGTTTTTTAATAAAAAAAATGTGGGCTTTTGAAAAAAAAAATATTGCGAAGACCGGTGAGAGGCGAGCGAATACCGGCGAGGGGCGGGCAAAGCGCGCCGACGCCGACGGAGCGGGCGAAGCCCGCCGACGCCGAGGGGGCGGGCAAAGCCCGCCTTGAATGCCAAGCGGGCGAAGCCCGCTTGGTTGCGGGCGAAGCCCGCTTGGTTGCGGGCGAAGCCCGCTTGGTTGCGGGCGAAGCCCGCTTGGTTGCGGGCGAAGCCCGCTTGGTTGCGGGCGAAGCCCGCTTGGTTGCGGGCGAAGCCCGCTTGGTTGCGGGCGAAACCCGCTTGGTTGCGGCCGAAGGCCACCCGAGAGCATAGAGCACGGGCGTAGCCCCGCCTGCTGTTTTTTTAAAAAAAATGCATTTAAGCGGGCGGGGCCTGCCTGCTATTGTTTTTTAAACTTTTTTTTTAAACTTTTTTTTTTTTTTAAACATGCATTTAAAGTTTTTTTACGTTTTCTTTAATGTTTTTTTACATTTAAACATACATTTTTTTATGTTTTTTTTTACATGTTTTTTAATCAAAAAAATGTGTGCTTTTGAAAAAAAATATTGCGAAGACCGGCGAGAGGAGAGTGAATACCGGCGAGGGGCGGGCGAAGCCCGCCGACGCTGAGGGGGCGGGCGAAGCCCGCCGACGCCGAGGGGGCGGGCTAAGCCCGCCTTGAATGCCAAGCGGGCGAAGCCCGCATTGATGCGGCCGAAGGCCGCCCGAGAGCATCGAGCACGGGCGTAGCCCCTCCTGCTGTTTTTTTTTTAAAAAATGCATTTAGGCGGGCGGGGCCCGCCTGTGGGCCCCGCCTGCTATTGTTTTTTAAACATTTTTTTTTAAACTATTTTTTTTTTTAAAAACATACATTTAAACTTTTTTTACGTTTTTTTACATTTAAACATACGTTTTTTTTATGTTTTTTTACATGTTTTTTAATAAAAAAAAATGTGGGCTTTTTAAAAAAAATATTGCGAAGACCAGCGAGGGGCGAGCGAATACCAGCGAGGGACGGGCGAAGCCCGCCGACGCCGAGGGGGCGGGCGAAGCCCGCCGCAGGCAGCTGCGTACTGCCGCGGGATTTTAGGGGGTTACATTTTTTATTATTTTTAATTTATTTTCTATTTTAATATTTAATGAATGTAAAATTATTTAAAATTTTAAATAGGTGACGGGGGCGAAGACCGGTGAGGGGCGGGCGGATACCGGCGAGGGGCGGGCGGATACCGGCGAGGGGTGGGCGAAGCCCGCCGACGTCGAGGGGGCGGGCGAAGCCCGCCTTGAATGACAAGCGCGTGAAACCCGCTTGGTTGCGGGCGAAGCCCGCATTGATGCGGCCGAAGGCTGCCCTTGAGCATCGAGCACGGGCGTAGCCCGTGCGAAGATGCTCGTATATATATATCTATATTAATAAGTCTGTTCCCTTCTTCCTGTCAAGAACTCGGTCACACGGTGAAATGCCGCTTCTGCCCTCGTGCCTTTTTCGCCGCTTCCGTCTGCAACGGCGCCGTCTCCGTCGCAACTCCTTCGGCGGTTCTAGCCGCGTGTCAGCACTCCTCTTCTCCAACGGCGGCGCTTCCGCTGATGTGCTTCGCTAGCCGCGTGTCACCACTCCTCTTCTCCAACGTCGGCGCTTCAGCTGATGTGCTTCGCTTCGACTCGCCGCTCTTCCGTCCTCAGACGGAAATGCCCTTCCACCGCTTATCTACGGCATCATAACTTCGACCCGACGTTTCCTTTCTCCTCCCTCGCTGCTCTACCTTCTTCCTCGCCTACGACCGCTTACATCGCCGCTGCTCACTCCCCCTGCGTTCTCAGAACGTCGTTGTCTCCTCTCTCCGCCAGGGTACTCTGCCGACCCCGTACTTCGCACAGAACTCCTTCTCGGCAGGTAACGTTCAGGTTTCAAATCTGCTTATGACTCTGTTTTTGGTTTCCTCTTTCATCTTCTTTATGATTTCCGCATTTGATTTCCTACTGGATTTCTATGTCGCGTTCTTATAAAGTTGAAGAACGCCTCATATCTTCAATTTTCTTCCCCCCTTCGTTATTTTGTGAAGTATCGGTAAAGCTTGCTGAAATTCTGCTCAGAGTCCTCTTTCAATAGCTCACTGTTGTATTGCAGATGTGGTTGCGGTAAAGAAGATGAATTTATGACTTCACAAGGTTTTATTTTGAATTCTTTGCTTATTTTTTCTGCCATTATACTCCTAATTGCTTAATTATTCAACAATCAGAATACGTAATCTAAATTTGAAGAAAAGAATACTTGCTTTCGAAGAATTATAGATGAACATATGTTTGAAATTTTATTACTCGATGGATGTCTGGGTCTTCATTTCATAGATTTTCTGTAATCGTCCATTCCAGGATTATTTAGTTATAGATGAACATATGTTTGCATTTTTTTAGCAGGACAGTTATGCTAGCACATATATGTGGTGTGCCTCACTCCTTTCCTTCATGCCATCCCCTACCTGGAAAATAGGTAAATTTTATTCGTTTTTTAGCACTTTTGTTTTTCCTTTCTTGGGGATGATATTGCATTTTGTTTTCAAGGTCTGGAGATATGTACCCGAGTGCGTAAGCTACAGAAGGAAGGGGAGAGGTTTCACTGGCAACCCATGCAAGTATAACTATTATTGGATTTGAATATCAGGCAAGTTGCGTAGAAATTGTGTCTTTATTAAAAAAAATCTTTTTGGTTGAATGTATAAAAAAACGGAGAAAAAATGCCCTATTTATGTGATTTTGTGTACACATTTATTTTCATATTATACCTCTTTGATAATACTTATTCTACAATTTAGATACAGTTAGATTTGAGAGTTATATTTATGGATTATTTTGTATCAAAATTGAACCGCACTTTCCTCTTCACTTCATTTGATAGCTTGAACCGCACTTTCCTCTTCACTTCATTTGATAGCTCGAACCAGAAGATCGATTCCAAAAGTGGCGGAGTTCTCGGCTAGGGTTGAGTCGGGTGTTGTCTTCTCCTACTGGAATAGAATCGAACACCGGCTTTTGCATTATTAACATTCTCATATTCATGCTCTTGAATGTTAGCACCAGAATAATGTAGATTTGAGCAGGGTATGCATTTGCGCTTCATGTCGATTAGCGATTACAATATAAACCTGAAACACAGTGATACCTACCGATTAATTATGGTCATTTTTGGATGTCATTTATTTCATGAACCTTTTCGATTAATTTTTAGATATGGTGCACAGAAGTTGCTTGGCATTCTAATTGCAATTGGAGAGGCACAGATGACATATTTTATGCAAATATATAGAGAGTATTATGTCAACCTTAGGAGAGAGTGATTTTTATAGAGATTCGACTTAAGATTCACTCACCATTATGATCATGTTGATATCAAAGAACGTTTTGCAGTTAGCTTCTATTGACTGAGGATTTGTTTGGGTTGACGATTACACCATTTTTTCAAATCTTCTCATATTCATGCTTATTGTATGTTAAGATCATATTAATACACCATTTCTTTTTGTTTGTGAAAGTACTTCATGTTATTTAATAGGAAGCATGATTGGATATCTACTATAAAGTGTATGGACGCACATTGCACCTGAACAAAACTCTACGAACAAATGCTATATGTCCTCTACCTTGATACCTAACATACTGAGTCTTATTCGATCATGATGATACTATTTATAGATCACTAGATGACCGTTTTACACTAGATGCGCCGGTGCGTAGTTTTTCGTTTGGGTTTGGGTTTCCTTTTGATTTTCGATTGTTGCCTTTGATTTCTCATTTTGTTTTGCCTTTGATTTTTAGGATGCCTGATCATCCCGCTCTACGATAACAGGTTCGACTGCCTACACGCCGACATTGGCATCTTCGCCTTGGGCGCAACTCAAAGTCCGACGGTTTCTATATTTTTTGTTGTTTAGCTCTTCTCCCCCACAAGTTCGCCCCTGCCGACGCCTCCTCCCGTACCATTGCTCGATGCTGTAGAGCAGGCGAGTTTGGAATAACTTTTTGATCATCACCGTTTTTTCATGGCTTGAAAATCTTCTGGGCCTCTCCCATTGCTTCTATTTAGTAAACAGTTCTTGCATTTTATTTGCAATATCACTATTGTATAGTACGCTTCTCACGTCTAACTACCGTTCTTATGGCTTCTGAAGGCATTTCTTTAGGTAATTATACATATTTAATATCAGTTTGGGGATGAGAAGCGGAGTGGGAATGAAGATTGGGTTGGTGAGCTATGCTTTTAGTTCTTTTATGCTATTTCTGTTTGGGGATGCAAAGGAAAATGGGAATGAAGATTCAGTTGATCAAACATACTTGAATTGTTTATTCAGTAATAAGTTCTCAACTTATAGGGGTTTATGTTATTTGATTAATCATTTTTGTGAACTAAATGATATAACATTTTGATCATCACCATTTTTTCATGGCTTGAAAATCTTCTGCCTCTCCCATTGCTTCTATTTAGTAAACAGTTCCGCCATTTTATTTGCAAAATCACTATTATATGGTATGCTTCTCTCAAAGCTTTGGGCTTTGTTGATCGTTGTTCATCAAAAACTTACCGATGATGTGATTGCAAACATCTTCTTTTGCACACTGTCTGATGATTTTGCATACTCTGTGTATTTACAAATTTGCAAACATGTACTTTTGCACATAGAATGCATTAGAGGTTTCCCTTGTTAAACCTCAAACCGACATGAGGTTGGAAAAAGATAAATGTCTTCACCTCATTTTCTGTTAACTTCTAAATCGAAGTCCCCGCCGACAGAAATCTTCGAAGTTAATTTTGAATTCGAAATAGATTAATTATAGAAATATTGTTGAAGTTCCTTTTGATTCCAGAAAAATTGTTTGTTTTTTGTTCAGGTGACAAATTTCATGTTTCTTTTGCAATTTCAGTTTTCCAAGGCCCTATCAAATTAATGAAATCACTGTCTCTTTGATTTTTTTTAGTTGGGAAGAGGATTTGTGTTTAAATTGCTGTTTTTCAAAGGCCTTCTTCATGAGCAGTTGTATATTCATCCCTGTGTTATTTTTTCGTTTGTCAATGGTTCCATAAGAACTTCTTCCAAAGTCTACATAACTTCGACTATTTCATGCGCTATATTTTTGTGTCAGTTAACATAGTACTCAAGGTGCTTACATCAGATTATGAGATGTAACTGCAGATCTTCGAACCACATTTAGCAAGCCCTATCAAATTAACATTATAACATAATGGGAAGGAGGCTATCATAAGGTATCGTATCAAATTAACATTGCATGCTACATTGCCAACGATTTCTTTGCTACATTATCGTATGCAAATACTTTTCAAAGACTCTTTTTTGCTGTCTTGCGCCAATGTAAATAATAGATTAATAGGTAATTGGAATGACCTTCAAAAGATGTACAAATGCATTTTTTTGAAAACAATTTCGTATTCAACGGTAGTGAAGGTCATGCGACAAACTAGAGGCTCAGTCCTAGGAATTCAGGCTCTCTTTCTGTAGCGGCTGAGGTGAAACGTTTTTGTAACACCTTCTCTGACTGAATTTATTATTTTATGGCAGCACATATAAATCAGTTTCATATTCGTACATGTTGAGAATTTAGTCTACCACAAGAAAGTTCAGGGAGGTCTGCACATGTGATCTTAATCATCATAAATTCAAATGCATACATCGCCATCTATATAGGCATGACCTCATCATATGATTATAATTTCTGTTGGTGCTAGATCACATGTTCTCAACTTATAGGTAGGTCTGCACATGGAATCAGGAATGCTTATCCTAAAGAGAACTGCACAAAAATCAAATTGCTGCTTATCCTAAGGAGAACTGATGATATATCTTGGTGTAGTTCTTCATTAATTTCATGTCTTATTTTGATTCGTATGATTAAAATGCGTTGGTAATTTCGTGAAGATGCTCTGCCATCAATAATTTTCATTATGCAAAGATCCTTCCCCCAATTATATGTTTACATAAAATTTTATTCCGAGCAATGCCATCAAGATTACAACTTATTAATGATTAATGCATTTTATAGGACATTACTGTTAGATGTATTATATTGTATAGTTTGGTGGTCGACTATCTTGGGCTCACCTCTGGGTGTTGGGATCACCCTTCCGTGTATATATATGTAGACCTATTGTTGAGTAATATTATCAATTCATTATTCCTATCATGGTATCAAAGCCTTAGGGTTTTCTCGCACGATCTTCCCCTTTCCGCCTCTCTCGCTTCGATCGATCCCGCTCGCCGTTCCTGATCCCGATCTCGATCGAGCCTGCTCGATCCCGTTTCATCGTAGCCCTGCTTCATCGATCTGCACTACTGTAGCCCTGCTTCATCGTTCCCGATCGCGCTGGAGTTTCGTCGATCTGCACTAACCGCGCCGATCCTGTTTCCGTTCCGATACGCCGATCGATCCCGCTTGTTCTTCAATCGCGATCCCGCCTGCTCGATCCCGCCTGCTGGTTCTGCCTGATCCCGCCTGCTGATCCCGCCTGCTGGTTCTGCCTGATCCCGCCTGCTGGTTCCGCCTGCTCCAAGCCTCTGCACCGGCATTCTTCGCTCATTTCCGATTAGAACAGTGGTTTTCTGTTCGTTCTGCCTGCTCCATCTTATCCGGTTGATTCTTCTTGTTCGATCCCGCTGCTCGGATGGCCTCGTCTCACTCTTCCGGTTTCCTTCAAAGAGCGGATGTCATCCTCGATGGGCGAAACTACAAGGCATGGTCCGCCACCGTCGGCGTGATCCTCTGTGGTCTCGATCTATGGGGCCACATTGACGGCACCGAGCCTGCTCCTGCGCTTGCTCCTGCGCCTGCTCCTGCTGCTGACCCTTCCACTGTCAGCTCGGCCGCCTCCACCAAGGGCTCCGACTTAGCGCGATGGCTCTCTGACAACTCTCGCGCGATTGCTATGATCTGTCAGTCTTGCGAGCTTCCCATTCGGATGGCTGTCTACGAGCTCCCTACAGCAAAGGCGATGTGGGATCACTTGCGTCGCCTCTATCAGCCGTCCAGTCAGGCCCTGTGCTACTCTTTGTATCAGACCCTTGGCGTCTGCTACCAGCGTGATCGGTCTGTTCAGACCTTCTTTGCTGAGCTCCTAGATCTCTGGCGTCAGTGCGACGAGATGGCTCCTTCTCCCTGTGCGACATGCCCTCAGTGTGTTGCCATCTCTCGGGATCGCGACTGTCAGCGCTTGTTTGAGTTTCTTATGCGCCTACGCCCCGAGTTCGAGTCCATTCGCGCTCAGCTTCTGCAC
The DNA here is from genome assembly GCA_033032865.1 of Dactylorhiza incarnata. Taxonomy (NCBI): domain Eukaryota; kingdom Viridiplantae; phylum Streptophyta; class Magnoliopsida; order Asparagales; family Orchidaceae; genus Dactylorhiza; species Dactylorhiza incarnata. Next base: position 14,822 of record JAWHQI010000173.1, read on the forward strand.
CGGCATCCCCCTCCATCTCTCAGCGATACCTTGGCCTTGGTGATCGCTGAGGAGACTCGTCTCCACTCCCTGGACTCCATTACTTCTTCTGGTGGGATGCCTCACGCTGTTCTGGCTGCTCCCCAACTTCCACCGCAGTCCTCTCTTGTCAGTGCTCCTCTGCTGCCCTCGTCAGGTTATAGTGCTCCGGTGCACCCTGTTCTTCGTCCTCCGGCGCCCTCTTCGGCTCAGTCTGGTGCTCCCCGTCGTTCATCTGTCCGCTGTCACTACTGTCAGTGCCTTGGTCATATCAAATCTGAGTGCCGCAAGCTTCAGAGAGCTCAGCAGTCTGGTCAGCAGCGTGCTCCCGGTGCTCCTTTCTCTGCTGTGGCACAGTCTCTCTCTATTTCTGAGCTTGCACAACAGATTGCTCAGCAGCTCTCTCAGGGATCCCTACCTCGCTCTACCATCTCCGTTCTTTCACCGGATGCTTCTGATGCTTCTTCCTCTCAGCTGGCAGCTTCTGCCCCTTCAGGTATCTCTTCCTCCGACTGGTTGCTCGACTCTGGAGCCTCTTTTCATATGACTCATGATGCCACACACCTCTCATCTTGCCAGCTTGTTTCCCCTGCCCTTAGTATCATGGTAGCCAATGGTACTATTCTCCCCATTACTAGTCGTGGCCTCCTCCATACTAGTCATTTTCATATCCCTGACGTTGCCTACATACCCAAGCTATCCATGAACCTTATATCCGCCAGCCAACTCACATCACATGGTTGCCTTGTTATTTTTGATGAGTTTGTTTGTCGTGTGCAGGATCGTCTGATAGGGACACTCCTTGGAGTTGGCCTTCGCCGTAGTGGGGTGTACGTCCTTGATCGCCTCCATCTTCCTTCGTCATCTCCGGCTGCTGTCACCTTTTGTCTTCCTTCGGTGGCCTTTTCTCAGTGGCATCACCGTCTTGGTCATCCCAGTGGCCCGCGCCTTGCGTCGCTTATTAGTCATGGTTTTCTGGGTCGTGTTTCTGTTGATCGGTCTCATTCTTGTACGGGTTGTAAGCTGGGTAAACAGCTCCAACTCCCTTATCCGTCTAGTGAGTCAAGATCTTCGCGTCCTTTTGATTTAGTTCATTCTGATGTCTGGGGTCCCGCGCCGTTTGTATCCAAAGGTGGTCACCGATATTATGTTATCTTTGTTGATGATTATTCTCGTTACTGTTGGATTTATTTTATGCATTCTCATTCTGACTTTTTTCAGATATATGTTACTTTTTCTGCTATGGTGCGCACCCAGTTCTCTGCTTCCATTCGCATTTTTCGTTCCGATTCTGGGGGGGAGTACCTCTCTCATGTTTTTCGAGATTTGTTTGCCACCCACGGCACTCTCCCTCAGCTTGCTTGCCCTGGTGCCCATGCTCAAAATGGCACCGCTGAAAGGAAGCATCGTCACATTATTGAGACAACACGCACCCTTCTTATCTCCTCTCATATGCCTCCTCACTTTTGGGCTGAGGCTGTTTCCACTGCTGTCTATCTTATTAACCTGCAGCCCTCCACTTTTCTTCAGGGTCAGAGTCCTGGTGAGTGTCTGTACTCTCGACCTCCACATTACACTCATCTCCGTGTTTTTGGCTGCCGGTGTTATGTTCTACTCTCTCCACGTGAGCGTACCAAGCTCTCTGCTCAGTCTGTACCATGTGTATTTCTTGGATACAGTGTTGAGCACAAGGGCTATCGATGTTATGATCCTGTTGCTCGTCGTCTTCGGATCTCACGTGATGTCACTTTTGATGAGTCTCACCCTTTCTTTGTGTCCTCCGTTCCCCCGACCTCGCACTCATCTGTGACTCCCTCCGATGTGCAGTTTCTCACTCTTCCCACCTCACCACCTCATGTTCCTTTCTCTCCACCGGTTTGTCCTCCTCCTCTCCCGGTGCCATCGGCCTCTCCGGTCTCTCCTCCCACCTCCTCCTCCGATACACTCGTCGTTCCCCTTCCACATCACTACACTCGTCGTCCCCCTCCTGTTCCCTCATCTCCAGTACCCCCCCCCCCCCCGACTCAGTGCCCGTCTCCTCCAGCGAGGTCCCTATGGATGATCCTCCTGCGCGTCGCAACCCACCTCGTGAGCGACGTCCTCCCGACCGTCTCAGTCTTGCTACACTACCTCTGGACCTGCCTGCTCTCCCTGCTACTACCTGTGGTACTCCAGAGCCGACTTCCTATCGTGAGGCTGCCCAGATACCTGAGTGGCAGACTGCTATATCTGCTGAGTTGGAGGCACTTGAGCACACTCGTACCTGGGAGTTTGTTCCTCTCCCCCATGGCGTTGTTCCTATTACTTGCAAGTGGGTCTTCAAGGTGAAGACTCGCTCAGATGGTTCTGTAGATAGGTACAAGGCCCGCCTCGTGGCTCGTGGTTTTCAGCAAGAGTAGGGACGTGACTACGATGAGACTTTTGCCCCAGTTGCTCACATGACCACGATCCGCACTCTTGTTGCTGTTGCAGCTGTTCGTCGCTGGTCTCTGTTCCAGCTCGATGTGAAGAACGCTTTTCTTCACGGTGACCTTCAGCAGGAGGTGTACATGCTCCCTCCTCCCGGTCTTTCCTCTCCCCCAGGACTTGTTTGTCGCTTGAGACGAGCTCTATGCGGGCTCAAGCAGGCGCCCCGCGCGTGGTTTGCTCGTTTCAGTTCGGCCATTACTGCCGCCGGTTTTCAGCCGAGCCCGCATGACCCAGCCTTGTTTGTGCACTCCTCTTCTCGTGGCCGGACTCTTCTATTACTTTATGTGGATGATATGATCATTACAGGTGATGACCCTACTCATGTGACTTTCGTCAAACATCACCTCCAGCAGCAGTTTCAGATGACTGATCTTGGACAGCTGAGCTATTTCTTGGGCCTTGAGGTCACCTCTACAGACCGTGGTTTTCAGCTCTCTCAGCGGCGTTACACATCAGACCTTTTAGCTCGGGCTGCTCTCTCTGACTCTCGCACCGTGGACACCCCTATGGAGCTTCACCTTCAGTTACGACCGGATGATGGGGTTCCACTCTCTGACCCTACTCGTTATCGTCACATTGTTGGGAGCCTCGTCTACCTTACTATTACTCGACCCGACATTGCTCATACTGTTCATGTTTTGAGCCAGTTTGTTGGTGCACCTACCTCTGTGCATTATGGTCATCTCCTGCGGCTGTTGCGTTATCTCCGGGGGACGACTTCACGTGGTCTCTTCTACTCCAGTAGCAGTTCTCTGCAGCTTCGTGCTTACTCGGATGCTACTTGGGCCAGTGATCCCGTTGACCGCCGATCTGTCACTGGTTTCTGTCTATTCTTGGGTACTTCACTTATTGCCTGGAAGTCCAAGAAACAGACAGGGGTTTCTCGTTCCAGTACTGAGGCTGAACTGCGTGCCATGGCTACTACTACTGAGGACATTATTTGGCTCCGCTGGCTCCTTGAGGATCTTGGTGTCTCTTCTCCGGATCCCACTCCACTCCACTGTGATAACACCGGTGCCATTCAGATCACCTTGAATCCGGTGAAGCATTCTCTCTCCAAGCACATCGGGGTGGATGCTTTCTTCCTTCGTGAGCAGTATGGTCGGGGAACTCTTACTCCTTCCTTTGTTCCTTCTGAGCAGCAGCTTGCAGACTTGATGACTAAGCCGCAGACTCGGTCCCAACACGCTTATCTATTATCCAAACTCTCGGTGTATGAACCCCCGTGAGTTTGAGGGGGGGGGGGTGTTAGATGTATTATATTGTATAGTCTGGTGGTCGACTATCTTGGGCTCACCTCTGGGTGTTGGGATCACCCTTCCGTGTATATATATGTAGACCTATTGTTGAGTAATATTATCAATTCATTATTCCTATCAATTACAACTCCATATTTGCTAAATCTAAACTTTTTCATTCTTTTAGCATAGTCTCCCTGGTGTTTTTTAATTGATCCTCACTTGCATTTATCCTATTACATGTATTTGTATAAGTTGATGAACTCCATGAAAGCTTCAGAAAAATCTGAACTCAACATGTTTGAGTTCAGATTACAACTCCATCTTTGCTATATCTGAACTTTTCATTCTTTTAACATAGGCTCCATTTGGCACGGTGGTGGCGGTCGTGAACACGGGGGGTTAAACTGTCATTCCTGAACACCCACCTAAGGAACTTCATTCACTTTTATGTTTAAACGGATGAAGTTTGTTAGATGATCGTTAACGAATGACGGTTTAACTCACGCGGTTACAACCACCACTGCTGTGTCAAACAAAGCCATAGTCTTCTTGCTGATTTTTAATTGATCCCCACTTACATTTATCCTATTACATGTATTTGTATCATGTTGATGAACTCCATGAAAGCTTCAGAAAAATCTGAATTCAACATGTTTGAGTTTTTCCCCATAAAGTTCATGTTGTTATTATTATTTTTGATTAGTTGAAAAATGTTTTGTTCTACCGGTCGCCGTCTCTGCATACCCGTTTCAGCCACTGCTGCCTCTGACTGAGTTTTCCCCGGGCAACACAGTCGAAGTTGGACGACGATCTTCAAGCGATGCATTTTCAGAAGTTTTATATTTGAGATATGATTTTTCTTGGCTTCAAATTTCTCAAATTACAACCCAATTTGTTCTTTTTGTTTGTACAGCAAATTATAAAAGCTATTAATTTCATGTATAATGCTTGATATGTATTTGTTGTACATATGCTTAATTTCAAGTATTTGTTGACCATTAGGATGTTTGTAGGTTATCACTTGAAGGTAGACAGTACAATTCTTCTCCATGTTTGTAGGTTATCAATTGAAGGTTGTCACCGTCAGCTATCCTAGGCTTTCAGCTGCACAGCCCTCCTCTCCATTTGATTTATCAATTTCTATCCTCCCTTAAAAATGGCCTCAAAACAATTCCATTGTTCAGTTGCGCTCAGCTCTCGCCATGCTGCTCCTCTTCTTCCCCGTCGTCCGACGTTAGTATCCCTTAAACCCCCTTCTTTTTCGCTGCATTTACAGAAACCTAGAATTTTGGAATGATGAATTATTGTAACGACAAATTAGATCTTTACCATGATGTGGGAGTTTGAGCTTTTCGTGGGATTTTGAACATGCAATTTCAATGATCAGGAAGCAATTGTATTTTTCAAAGAACATGCTAATCTAGGGATTGCTCATGGAAGGAAGAAAAAAGAAGCAATCAATCAATCTACGGGTCTGCCTTACTTCAGATGTGAATGGCTTAAACAATAGAACCTGTTAGTCTGTAACATCATGCTTGCTACAGAATCTGTAGGTCTGTAACATTCTGCTTGCTTTCCATCTTATAACCCCCTCAAACTCCTTTATTTTTCGCTAAATTTAGTGAAATCAACAATAATTTAGCCAAAGTGCCCAACTTTGTTTGCAGTGGTTGGATCAATTATTTTTGGGCGCTCTAAACATGAGCTTGAATTGTGAGATTTTTCGCATAACTGATCCAGCAATCTCTCTCTCTCTCTCTCTCTCTCTCTCTCTCTACTTGGTTTTGTAACTGGCAACGCCTTCAGTTTGGCAGACCAGCGTTCTGCGCCTTCGAAATGCCATCAGTGGCCACTTTCTCAGCCACTTTTTGACTTTGCACGAATGTATGAGTTTGCATCACTTTTTGATATTTTTGGGGTTATTTTTTATTACTGTACTAATTTTGGGGTCCGTGAATTTAACTCCCTACGTATATTTCTATTTTGATTAAATGCTGAAATGTATTAGCATTCAACTAATTTTTTACAAATATTTTAACGGATCATTACACTTCCGGGTATTTGAAGAAGAAAAATCATTAGTAGAATGAACTTACTGTTTTTGATTTGATTTTAATTATGTTCTCATGGGCCCTAAATCTCAGTTTCTTTTTTTGTTTTCAATTGTGCTCCATTAGTTACTTAATTCTCAACAAAATGATGTTCAACATTTTGCATTCACAGTATCTTGCTGAGATCAACAATTTTGAGTGAAGCAAAATTAAGATATGGCTGACACTTTACTGCAAATTATGAAGAAAGAACATAAATTTTTAGCTAAGCTTTATTTTAATGTCTAAATGTTCGCACACATCTCTGTTTTGTCTCATTCATTTCCCGGGGCAGTTCTATACTTCTGGCTCACTATTTATTTCTATTGTGATTGTTGGTTTTCATAAATTTACATTCAGGTGCTCAGGTTTTCGGCAATTTCCTGTTGATTTGGAGCTTGCATGGCCATGAAAATAATATTACATTACTTATTTCCCCTGTCAATATGTTTCTTACTTGGAAATTTCTTTTATGCCTTTTTCGCTTCTCTTCCTGAGTTGTGCTTCAGTTGGCAGTTTTTTTTTTGTAATGATGTGGGAATATAGATTTTATTCAGCTATCCTTCACACTCACTGCAGCTATATATTTTTTTCCATGTCTTTGGTAGTGAAATTTTACTTAGTTTACGAAGGCAGATAAATTGATTTGTAGGTTTTACTCACCTATAGTTTTCACATTTATTAGTTAGTGGGCCTAGGCAAGCGGTTTTACCAAAGCAGTTTCTGGAAGAGAATTTGATGAGAACTTAGAATTCTGCAGTAATTAGGAATACAAAAGTTTGCATTAAATCATTTGAATTTTGATTTTTTTTTCGAGGCTTTGAATTTAGGCAGTGGCTTCGGAACCAATGGTTGCACTCAACCATGATATCGGTTGTTACTATCACAATTGGCCTTCTTTTCAGCATCGCACTCATTACCTAAACCCTAAACCAAACCATGATAACCATTTTCTTTTACATCTTCTGCAGATTATTTGCTTTCACTCCTCCGCATCACACCTTTCAATCAACAACGAATACCGGCGAGAGGCGGGCGTATACCGGCGAGGGCCGGGCGAAGCCCGCCGACGGCGAGAGGCGGGCGTATACCGGCGAGGGTCGGGCGAAGCCCGCCGACGGCGAGAGGCGGGCGAATACCGGCGAGGGTCGGGCGAAGCCCGCCGACGCCGAGGGGGCGGGCGAGGCACGCCTTGAATGCGGGCGAAGCCCGCATGGATGCGGCCGAAGGCCGCCCGAGAGCATCGAGCACGGGCGTAGCACGTGCGAAGATGCTCGTGTGCATTTACCGGGACCTCCCCTCTAACTTTGCTAAATTACTGAGAGCACCCCTCTTATTTTTGAAATTACAAAAAACTCCCCTATAAGTTAGCATAATTACAAAAACTTCCCCTGAAGTTTTAATTTCATTACAAAAAACCCCATCCGTGATACAATTTCATTACAAAAAAATCCAGAATTTTTGTTCATGATGTTATGAAATTAAAAGTTCAGGGGAGGTTTTTGTAATTTCGAAAATAAGAGGGGCGCTCTCAGTAATTATGCTAACTTACAGGGGAGGTACGGGTAATTATTTATATATATATATATATATATATATATATATATGCTATCTCTATGTATTTAGAAAAAATAAATATTACCGGAGATTAAAATCAATGTCTGATGCTAGCCTAAAAAAATATTTCAATTATAATACCATTGGTGTTGTCTGAAGTTAGCCTAAAAATTATTAGAAGCTCTCAGCGCAACCGACCTTAGATATGCATGCGTGAAAATGCAGCATGCGCGCACGATTGAGGGCAGAGTGATTTCTGGTAGGGTGATCTCTGCTGAGGGATGAATGTCTCCTCCAGACTCTTTTGTAGGGATGTCCTCCAGACTCGTTTGTTCAGTGTCCCGCGCGCTCAAGCGGGGGCGGGCGGGTTCACGCGGGGCAGGACGAGGCGCGCCAGGCGGGCTCAGGCTGGAGCGGGCGGGCTCACGCGGGACAGGCCGGGCACAGTCGGGCGGGGTCAATCAGGCAGTTCAAGAGAACAGAAGGTTCTCGCCTTATATACAGCGGAAACCTCCTGTTTTCAGCGATGTGGGACTAAAAGTCCCACATCGCCATTGCAATTAAGCGGGCGGGGCCCGCCTGTGGGCCCCGCCTGCGATTTTTCTGGCAAGCAATAAATTCTGGCTTTAATTTTTCTTCTACTTGGTTATTAATAATTAATTATTCTTTAATTAATTGAGTCTTTTTATCATTTCTTTCTATATTTAATTTTTTTCTTATAACATTTCTACGATATTTTTCTGACAAATTAGAGGAATCTTCAAACCATTTAATATTATTAGTAACTAAATTTTCTACTAATTGCTGCCGCCTGTGGGCCCCGCCTGCTATTGTTTTTTAAACTTTTTTTTTAACTTTTTCTTTTAAACTTTTTTTTTTAAAAAAACATACATTAAACTTTTTTTTTTTTTAAACATACATTTAAACTTTTTTTACGTTTTTTTACATTTAAACATACGTTTTTTTTACATGTTTTTTAATAAAAAAAATGTGGGCTTTTGAAAAAAAAATATTGCGAAGACCGGCGAGAGGCGAGCGAATACCGGCGAGGGGCGGGCAAAGCGCGCCGACGCCGAGGGAGCGGGCGAAGCCCGCCGACGCCGAGGGGGCGGGCAAAGCCCGCCTTGAATGCCAAGCGGGCGAAGCCCGCTTGGTTGCGGGCGAAGCCCGCTTGGTTGCGGGCGAAGCCCGCTTGGTTGCGGGCGAAGCCCGCTTGGTTGCGGGCGAAGCCCGCTTGGTTGCGGGCGAAGCCCGCTTGGTTGCGGGCGAAGCCCGCTTGGTTGCGGGCGAAGCCCGCTTGGTTGCGGGCGAAGCCCGCTTGGTTTCGGGCGAAGTCCGCTTGGTTGCGGCCGAAGGCCACCCGAGAGCATCGAGCACGGGCGTAGCCCCGCCTGCTGTTTTTTTTAAAAAAATGCATTTAAGCGGGCGGGGCCCGCCTAATATTGTTTTTTAAACTTTTTTTTTTAACTTTTTCTTTTAAACTTTTTTTTTTTTAAACATGCATTTAAATTTTTTTTACGTTTTCTTTAACGATTTTTTACATTTAAACATACATTTTTTTATGTTTTTTTTACATGTTTTTTAATCAAAAAAATGTGTGATTTTGAAAAAAAATATTGCGAAGACCGGCGAGAGGAGAGCGAATACCGGCGAGGGGCGGGCGAAGCCCGCCGACGCTGAGGGGGCGGGCGAAGCCCGCCGACGCCGAGGGGGCGGGCTAAGCCCGCCTTGAATGCCAAGCGGGCGAAGCCCGCATTGATGCGGCCGAAGGTCGCCCGAGAGCATCGAGCACGGGCGTAGCCCCTCCTGCTGTTTTTTAAAAAAAAAATGCATTTAGGCGGGCGGGGCCCGCCTGTGGGCCCCGCCTGCTATTGTTTTTTAAACTTTTTTTTTTAAACTATTTTTTTTTTAATAACATACATTTAAACTTTTTTTACGTTTTTTTACATTTAAACATACGTTTTTTTTATGTTTTTTTACATGTTTTTTAATCAAAAAAAATGTGGGCTTTTTAAAAAAAATATTGCGAAGACCAGCGAGGGGCGAGCGAATACCAGCGAGGGACGGGCGAAGCCCGCCGACGCCGAGGGGGCGGGCGAAGCCCGCCGCAGGCAGCTGCGTACTGCCGCGGGATTTTAGGGGGTTACATTTTTTATTATTTTTAATTTATTTTCTATTTTAATATTTAATGAATGTAAAATTATTTAAAATTTTAAATAGGTGACGGGGGCGAAGACCGGTGAGGGGCGGGCGGATATCGGCGAGGGGCGGGCGGATACCGGCGAGGGGTGGGCGAAGCCCGCCGACGTCGAGGGGCGGGCGAAGCCCGCCTTGAATGACAAGCGCGTGAAACCCGCTTGGTTGCGGGCGAAGCCCGCATTGATGCGGCCGAAGGCTGCCCTTGAGCATCGAGCACGGGCGTAGCCCGTGCGAAGATGCTCGTATATATATATATCTATATTAATAAGTCTGTTCCCTTCTTCCTGTCAAGAATTCGGTCACACGGTGAAATGCCGCTTCTGCCCTCGCGCCTTTTTCGCCGCTTCCGTCTGCAACGGCGCCGTCTCCGTCGCAACTCCTTCGGCGGTTCTAGCCGCGTGTCAGCACTCCTCTTCTCCAACGGCGGCGCTTCCGCTGATGTGCTTCGCTAGCCGCGTGTCACCACTCCTCTTCTCCAACGTCGGCGCTTCAGCTGATGTGCTTCGCTTCGACTCGCCGCTCTTCCGTCCTCAGACGGAAATGCCCTTCCACCGCTCATCTACGGCATCATAACTTCGACCCGACATTTCCTTTCTCCTCCCTCGCTGCTCTACCTTCTTCCTCGCCTACGACCGCTTACATCGCCGCTGCTCACTCCCCCCTGCGTTCTCAGAACGTCGTTGGCTCCTCTCTCCGCCAGGGTACTCCGCCGACCCCGTACTTCGCACAGAACTCCTTCTCGGCAGGTAACGTTCAGGTTTCAAATCTGCTTATGACTCTGTTTTTGGTTTCCTCTTTCATCTTCTTTATGATTTCCGCATTTGATTTCCTACTGGATTTCTATGTCGCGTTCTTATAAAGTTGAAGAACGCCTCATATCTTCAATTTTCTTCCCCCCTTCGTTATTTTGTGAAGTATCGGTAAAGCTTGCTGAAATTCTGCTCAGAGTCCTCTTTCAATAGCTCACTGTTGTATTGCAGATGTGGTTGCGGTAAAGAAGATGAATTTATGACTTCACAAGGTTTTATTTTGAATTCTTTGCTTATTTTTTCTGCCATTATACTCCTAATTGCTTAATTATTCAACAATCAGAATACGTAATCTAAATTTGAAGAAAAGAATACTTGCTTTCGAAGAATTATAGATGAACATATGCTTGAAATTTTATTACTCGATGGATGTCTGGGTCTTCATTTCATAGATTTTCTGTAATCGTCCATTCCAGGATTATTTAGTTATAGATGAACATATGTTTGCATTTTTTTAGCAGGACAGTTATGCTAGCACATATATGTGGTGTGCCTCACTCCTTTCCTTCATGCCATCCCCTACCTGGAAAATAGGTAAATTTTATTCGTTTTTTAGCACTTTTGTTTTTCCTTTCTTGGGGATGATATTGCATTTTGTTTTCAAGGTCTGGAGATATGTACCCGAGTGCGTAAGCTACAGAAGGAAGGGGAGAGGTTTCACTGGCAACCCATGCAAGTATAACTATTATTGGATTTGAATATCAGGCAAGTTGCGTAGAAATTGTGTCTTTATTAAAAAAAATCTTTTTGGTTGAATGTATAAAAAAAACGGAGAAAAAATGCCCTATTTATGTGATTTTGTGTACACATTTATTTTCGTATTATACCTCTTTGATAATACTTATTCTACAATTTAGATACAGTTAGATTTGAGAGTTATATTTATGGATTATTTTGTATCAAAATTGAACCGCACTTTCCTCTTCACTTCATTTGATAGCTTGAACCGCACTTTCCTCTTCACTTCATTTGATAGCTCGAACCAGAAGATCGATTCCAAAACTGGCGGAGTTCTCGGCTAGGGTTGAGTCGGGTGTTGTCTTCTCCTACTGGAATAGAATCGAACACCGGCTTTTGCATTATTAACATTCTCATATTCATGCTCTTGAATGTTAGCACCAGAATAATGTAGATTTGAGCAGGGTATGCATTTGCGCTTCATGTCGATTAGCGATTACAATATAAACCTGAAACACAGTGATACCTACCGATTAATTATGGTCATTTTTGGATGTCATTTATTTCATGAACCTTTTCGATTAATTTTTAGATATGGTGCACAGAAGTTGCTTGGCATTCTAATTGCAATTGGAGAGGCACAGATGACATATTTTATGCAAATATATAGAGAGTATTATGTCAACCTTAGGAGAGAGTGATTTTTATAGAGATTCGACTTAAGATTCACTCACCATTATGATCATGTTGATATCAAAGAACGTTTTGCAGTTAGCTTCTATTGACTGAGGATTTGTTTGGGTTGACGATTACACCATTTTTTCAAATCTTCTCATATTCATGCTTATTGTATGTTAAGATCATATTAATACACCATTTCTTTTTGTTTGTGAAAGTACTTCATGTTATTTAATAGGAAGCATGATTGGATATCTACTATAAAGTGTATGGACGCACATTGCACCTGAACAAAACTCTACGAACAAATGCTATATGTCCTCTACCTTGATACCTAACATACTGAGTCTTATTCGATCATGATGATACTATTTATAGATCACTAGATGACCGTTTTACACTAGATGCGCCGGTGCGTAGTTTTTCGTTTGGGTTTGGGTTTCCTTTTGATTTTCGATTGTTGCCTTTGATTTCTCATTTTGTTTTGCCTTTGATTTTTAGGATGCCTGATCATCCCGCTCTACGATAACAGGTTCGACTGCCTACACGCCGACATTGGCATCTTCGCCTTGGGCGCAACTCAAAGTCCGACGGTTTCTATATTTTTTGTTGTTTAGCTCTTCTCCCCCACAAGTTCGCCCCTGCCGACGCCTCCTCCCGTACCATTGCTCGATGCTGTAGAGCAGGCGAGTTTGGAATAACTTTTTGATCATCACCGTTTTTTCATGGCTTGAAAATCTTCTGGGCCTCTCCCATTGCTTCTATTTAGTAAACAGTTCTTGCATTTTATTTGCAATATCACTATTGTATAGTACGCTTCTCACGTCTAACTACCGTTCTTATGGCTTCTGAAGGCATTTTTTTAGGTAATTATACATATTTAATATCAGTTTGGGGATGAGAAGCGGAGTGGGAATGAAGATTGGGTTGGTGAGCTATGCTTTTAGTTCTTTTATGCTATTTCTGTTTGGGGATGCAAAGGAAAATGGGAATGAAGATTCAGTTGATCAAACATACTTGAATTGTTTATTCAGTAATAAGTTCTCAACTTATAGGGGTTTATGTTATTTGATTAATCATTTTTGTGAACTAAATGATATAACATTTTGATCATCACCATTTTTTCATGGCTTGAAAATCTTCTGCCTCTCCCATTGCTTCTATTTAGTAAACAGTTCCGCCATTTTATTTGCAAAATCACTATTATATGGTATGCTTCTCTCAAAGCTTTGGGCTTTGTTGATCGTTGTTCATCAAAAACTTACCGATGATGTGATTGCAAACATCTTCTTTTGCACACTGTCTGATGATTTTGCATACTCTGTGTATTTACAAATTTGCAAACATGTACTTTTGCACAGAGAATGCATTAGAGGTTTCCCTTGTTAAACCTCAAACCGACATGAGGTTGGAAAAAGATAAATGTCTTCACCTCATTTTCTGTTAACTTCTAAATCGAAGTCCCCGCCAACAGAAATCTTCGAAGTTAATTTTGAATTCGAAATAGATTAATTATAGAAATATTGTTGAAGTTCCTTTTGATTCCAGAAAAATTGTTTGTTTTTTGTTCAGGTGACAAATTTCATGTTTCTTTTGCAATTTCAGTTTTCCAAGGCCCTATCAAATTAATGAAATCACTGTCTCTTTGATTTTTTTTAGTTGGGAAGAGGATTTGTGTTTAAATTGCTGTTTTTCAAAGGCCTTCTTCATGAGCAGTTGTATATTCATCCCTGTGTTATTTTTTCGTTTGTCAATGGTTCCATAAGAACTTCTTCCAAAGTCTACATAACTTCGACTATTTCATGCGCTATATTTTTGTGTCAGTTAACATAGTACTCAAGGTGCTTACATCAAATTATGAGATGTAACTGCAGATCTTCGAACCACATTTAGCAAGCCCTATCAAATTAACATTATAACATAATGGGAAGGAGGCTATCATAAGGTATCGTATCAAATTAACATTGCATGCTACATTGCCAACGATTTCTTTGCTACATTATCGTATGCAAATACTTTTCAAAGACTCTTTTTTGCTGTCTTGCGCCAATGTAAATAATAGATTAATAGGTAATTGGAATGACCTTCAAAAGATGTACAAATGTATTTTTTTGAAAACAATTTCGTATTCAACGGTAGTGAAGGTCATGCGACAAACTAGAGGCTCAGTCCTAGGAATTCAGGCTCTCTTTCTGTAGCGGCTGAGGTGAAACGTTTTTGTAACACCTTCTCTGACTGAATTTATTATTTTATGTCAGCACATATAAATCAGTTTCATATTCGTACATGTTGAGAATTTAGTCTACCACAAGAAAGTTCAGGGAGGTCTGCACATGTGATCTTAATCATCATAAATTCAAATGCATACATCGCCATCTATATAGGCATGACCTCATCATATGATTATAATTTCTGTTGGTGCTAGATCACATGTTCTCAACTTATAGGTAGGTCTGCACATGGAATCAGGAATGCTTATCCTAAAGAGAACTGCACAAAAATCAAATTGTTGCTTATCCTAAGGAGAACTGATGATATATCTTGGTGTAGTTCTTCATTAATTTCATGTCTTATTTTGATTCGTATGATTAAAATGCGTTGGTAATTTCGTGAAGATGCTCTGCCATCAATAATTTTCATTATGCAAAGATCCTTCCCCCAATTATATGTTTACATAAAATTTTATTCCGAGCAATGCCATCAAGATTACAACTTATTAATGATTAATGCATTTTATAGGACATTACTGTTAGATGTATTATATTGTATAGTTTGGTGGTCGACTATCTTGGGCTCACCTCTGGGTGTTGGGATCACCCTTCCGTGTATATATATGTAGACCTATTGTTGAGTAATATTATCAATTCATTATTCCTATCATGGTATCAAAGCCTTAGAGTTTTCTCGCACGATCTTCCCCTTTCCGCCTCTCTCGCTTCGATCGATCCCGCTCGCCGTTCCTGATCCCGATCTCGATCGAGCCTGCTCGATCCCGTTTCATCGTAGCCCTGCTTCATCGATCTGCACTACTGTAGCCCTGCTTCATCGTTCCCGATCGCGCTGGAGTTTCGTCGATCTGCACTAACCGCGCCGATCCTGTTTCCGTTCCGATACGCCGATCGATCCCGCTTGTTCTTCAATCGCGATCCCGCCTGCTCGATCCCGCCTGCTGGTTCTGCCTGATCCCGCCTGCTGGTTCTGCCTGATCCCGCCTGCTGGTTCCGCCTGCTCCAAGCCTCTGCACCGGCATTCTTCGCTCATTTCCGATTAGAACAGTGGTTTTCTGTTCGTTCTGCCTGCTCCATCTTATCCGGTTGATTCTTCTTGTTCGATCCCGCTGCTCGGATGGCCTCGTCTCACTCTTCCGGTTTCCTTCAAAGAGCGGACGTCATCCTCGATGGGCGAAACTACAAGGCATGGTCCGCCACCGTCGGCGTGATCCTCCGTGGTCTCGATCTATGGGGCCACATTGACGGCACCGAGCCTGCTCCTGCGCCTGCTCCTGCGCCTGCTCCTGCTGCTGACCCTTCCACTGTCAGCTCGGCCGCCTCCACCAAGGGCTCCGACTTAGCGCGATGGCTCTCTGACGACTCTCGCGCGATTGCTGTGATCTGTCAGTCTTGCGAGCTTCCCATTCGGATGGCTGTCTACGAGCTCCTTACAGCAAAGGCGATGTGGGATCACTTGCGTCGCCTCTATCAGCCGTCCAGTCAGGCCCTGTGCTACTCTTTGTATCAGACCCTTGGCGTCTGCTACCAGCGTGATCGGTCTGTTCAGACCTTCTTTGCTGAGCTCCTAGATCTCTGGCGTCAGTGCGACGAGATGGCTCCTTCTCCCTGTGCGACATGCCCTCAGTGTGTTGCCATCTCTCGGGATCGCGACTGTCAGCGCTTGTTTGAGTTTCTTATGCGCCTACGCCCCGAGTTCGAGTCCATTCGCGCTCAGCTTCTGCACCGGCATCCCCCTCCATCTCTCAGCGATACCTTGGCCTTGGTGATCGCTGAGGAGACTCGTCTTCACTCCCTGGACTCCATTACTTCTTCTGGTGGGATGCCTCACGCTGTTCTGGCTGCTCCCCAGCTTCCACCGCAGTCCTCTCTTGTCAGTGCTCCTCTGCTGCCCTCGTCAGGTTATAGTGCTCAGGTGCGCCCTGTTCTTCGTCCTCCGGCGCCCTCTTCGGCTCAGTCTGGTGCTCCCCGTCGTTCATCTGTCCGCTGTCACTACTGTCAGTGCCTTGGTCATATCAAATCTGAGTGCCGCAAGCTTCAGAGAGCTCAGCAGTCTGGTCAGCAGCGTGCTCCCGGTGCTCCTTTCTCTGCTGTGGCACAGTCTCTCTCTATTTCTGAGCTTGCACAACAGATTGCTTAGCAGCTCTCTCAGGGATCCCTACCTCGCTCTACCATCTCCGTTCTTTCACCGGATGCTTCTGATGCTTCTTCCTCTCAGCTGGCAGCTTCCGCCCCTTCAGGTATCTCTTCCTCCGACTGGTTGCTCGACTCTGGAGCCTCTTTTCATATGACTCATGATGCCACACACCTCTCATCTTGCCAGCTTGTTTCCCCTGCCCTTAGTATCATGGTAGCCCATGGTACTATTCTCCCCATTACTAGTCGTGGCCTCCTCCATACTAGTCATTTTCATATCCCTGACGTTGCCTACATACCCAAGCTATCCATGAACCTTATATCCGCCAGCCAACTCACATCACATGGTTGCCTTGTTATTTTTGATGAGTTTGTTTGTCGTGTGCAGGATCGTCTGATAGGGACACTCCTTGGAGTTGGCCGTCGCCGTAGTGGGGTGTACGTCCTTGATCGCCTCCATCTTCCTTCGTCATCTCCGGCTGCTGTCACCTTTTGTCTTTCTTCGGTGGCCTTTTCTCAGTGGCATCACCGTCTTGGTCATCCCAGTGGCCTGCGCCTTGCGTCGCTTATTAGTCATGGTTTTCTGGGTCGTGTTTCTGTTGATCGGTCTCATTCTTGTACGGGTTGTAAGCTGGGTAAACAGCTCCAACTCCCTTATCCGTCTAGTGAGTCAAGATCTTCGCGTCCTTTTGATTTAGTTCATTCTGATGTCTGGGGTCCCGCACCGTTTGTATCCAAAGGTGGTCACCGATATTATGTTATCTTTGTTGATGATTATTCTCGTTACTGTTGGATTTATTTTATGCATTCTCGTTCTGACTTTTTTCAGATATATGTTACTTTTTCTGCTATGGTGCGCACCCAGTTCTCTGCTTCCATTCGCATTTTTCGTTCCGATTCTGGAGGGGAGTACCTCTCTCATGTTTTTCGAGATTTGTTTGCCACCCACGACACTCTCCCTCAGCTTGCTTGCCCTGGTGCCCATGCTCAAAATGGCACCGCTGAAAGGAAGCATCGTCACATTATTGAGACAGCACGCACCCTTCTTATCTCCTCTCATATGCCTCCTCACTTTTGGGCTGAGGCTGTTTCCACTGCTGTCTATCTTATTAACCTGCAGCCCTCCACTTTTCTTCAGGGTCAGAGTCCTGGTGAGTGTTTGTACTCTCGACCTCCACATTACACTCATCTCCGTGTTTTTGGCTGTCGGTGTTATGTTCTACTCTCTCCACGTGAGCGTACCAAGCTCTCTGCTCAGTCTGTACCATGTGTATTTCTTGGATACAGTGTTGAGCACAAGGGCTATCGATGTTATGATCCTGTTGCTCGTCGTCTTCGGATCTCACGTGATGTCACTTTTGATGAGTCTCACCCTTTCTTTGTGTCCTCCGTTCCCCCGACCTCGCACTCATCTGTGACTCCCTCCGATGTGCAGTTTCTCACTCTTCCCACCTCACCACCTCATGTTCCTTTCTCTCCACCGGTTTGTCCTCCTCCTCTCCCGGTGCCATCGGCCTCTCCGGTCTCTCCTCCCACCTCCTCCTCCGATACACTCGTCGTTCCCCTTCCACATCACTACACTCGTCGTCCCCCTCCTGTTCCCTCATCTCCAGTACCCCCCGACTCAGTGCCCGTCTCCTCCAGCGAGGTCCCTATGGATGATCCTCCTGCGCGTCGCAACCCACCTCGTGAGCGACGTCCTCCCGACCGTCTCAGCCTTGCTACACTACCTCTGGACCTGCCTGCTCTCCCTGCTACTACCTGTGGTACTCCAGAGCCGACTTCCTATCGTGAGGCTGCCCAGATACCTGAGTGGCAGACTGCTATATCTGCTGAGTTGGAGGCACTTGAGCACACTCGTACCTGGGAGTTTGTTCCTCTCCCCCATGGCGTTGTTCCTATTACTTGCAAGTGGGTCTTCAAGGTGAAGACTCGCTCAGATGGTTCTGTAGATAGGTACAAGGCCCGCCTCGTGGCTCGTGGTTTTCAGCAAGAGCAGGGACGTGACTACGATGAGACTTTTGTCCCAGTTGCTCACATGACCACGATCCGCACTCTTGTTGCTGTTGCAGCTGTTCGTCGCTGGTCTCTGTTCCAGCTCGATGTGAAGAACGCTTTTCTTCACGGTGACCTTCAGCAGGAGGTGTACATGCTCCCTCCTCCCGGTCTTTCCTCTCCCCTAGGACTTGTTTGTCGCTTGAGACGAGCTCTATGCGGGCTCAAGCAGGCGCCCCGCGCGTGGTTTGCTCGTTTCAGTTCGGCCATTACTGCCGCCGGTTTTCAGCGAGCCCGCATGACCCAGCCTTGTTTGTGCACTCCTCTTCTCGTGGCCGGACTCTTCTATTACTTTATGTGGATGATATGATCATTACAGGTGATGACCCTACTCATGTGACTTTCGTCAAACATCACCTCCAGCAGCAGTTTCAGATGACTGATCTTGGACAGCTGAGCTATTTCTTGGGCCTTGAGGTCACCTCTACAGACCGTGGTTTTCAGCTCTCTCAGCGGCGTTACACATCAGACCTTTTAGCTCGGGCTGCTCTCTCTGACTCTCGCACCGTGGACACCCCTATGGAGCTTCACCTTCAGTTGCGACCGGATGATGGGGTTCCACTCTCTAACCCTACTCGTTATCGTCACATTGTTGGGAGCCTCGTCTACCTTACTATTACTCGGCCCGACATTGCTCATACTGTTCATGTTTTGAGCCAGTTTGTTGGTGCACCTACCTCTGTGCATTATGGTCATCTCCTGCGGCTGTTGCGTTATCTCCGGGGGACGACTTCACGTGGTCTCTTCTACTCCAGTAGCAGTTCTCTGCAGCTTCGTGCTTACTCGGATGCTACTTGGGCCAGTGATCCCGTTGACCGCCGATCTGTCACTGGTTTCTGTCTATTCTTGGGTACTTCACTTATTGCCTGGAAGTCCAAGAAACAGACAGGGGTTTCTCGTTCCAGTACTGAGGCTGAACTGCGTGCCATGGCTACTACTACTGAGGACATTATTTGGCTCCGCTGGCTCCTTGAGGATCTTGGTGTCTCTTCTCCGGATCCCACTCCACTCCACTGTGATAACACCGGTGCCATTCAGATCACCTTGAATCTGGTGAAGCATTCTCTCTCCAAGCACATCGGGGTGGATGCTTTCTTCCTTCGTGAGCAGTATGGTCGGGGAACTCTTACTCCTTCCTTTGTTCCTTCTGAGCAGCAGCTTGCAGACTTGATGACTAAGCCGCAGACTCGGTCCCAACACGCTTATCTATTATCCAAACTCTCGGTGTATGAACCCCCGTGAGTTTGAGGGGGGTGTTAGATGTATTATATTGTATAGTCTGGTGGTCGACTATCTTGGGCTCACCTCTGGGTGTTGGGATCACCCTTCCGTGTATATATATGTAGACCTATTGTTGAGTAATATTATCAATTCATTATTCCTATCAATTACAACTCCATATTTGCTAAATCTAAACTTTTTCATTCTTTTAGCATAGTCTCCCTGGTGTTTTTTAATTGATCCTCACTTGCATTTATCCTATTACATGTATTTGTATAAGTTGATGAACTCCATGAAAGCTTCAGAAAAATCTGAACTCAACATGTTTGAGTTCAGATTACAACTCCATCTTTGCTATATCTGAACTTTTCATTCTTTTAACATAGGCTCCATTTGGCACGGTGGTGGCGGTCGTGAACACGGGGGGTTAAACTGTCATTCCTGAACACCCACCTAAGGAACTTCATTCACTTTTATGTTTAAACGGATGAAGTTTGTTAGATGATCGTTAACGAATGACGGTTTAACTCACGCGGTTACAACCACCACTGCTGTGTCAAACAAAGCCATAGTCTGCTTGCTGATTTTTAATTGATCCCCACTTACATTTATCCTATTACATGTATTTGTATCATGTTGATGAACTCCATGAAAGCTTCAGAAAAATCTGAATTCAACATGTTTGAGTTTTTCCCCATAAAGTTCATGTTGTTATTATTATTTTTGATTAGTTGAAAAATGTTTTGTTCTACCGGTCGCCGTCTCTGCATACCCGTTTCAGCCACTGCTGCCTCTGACTGAGTTTTCCCCGGGCAACACAGTCGAAGTTGGACGACGATCTTCAAGCGATGCATTTTCAGAAGTTTTATATTTGAGATATGATTTTTCTTGGCTTCAAATTTCTCAAATTACAACCCAATTTGTTCTTTTTGTTTGTACAGCAAATTATAAAAGCTATTAATTTCATGTATAATGCTTGATATGTATTTGTTGTACATATGCTTAATTTCAAGTATTTGTTGACCTAGGATGTTTGTAGGTTATCACTTGAAGGTAGACAGTACAGTTCTTCTCCATGTTTGTAGGTTATCAATTGAAGGTTGTCACCGTCAGCTATCCTAGGCTTTCAGCTGCACAGCCCTCCTCTCCATTTGATTTATCAATTTCTATCCTCCCTTAAAAATGGCCTCAAAACAATTCCATTGTTCAGTTGCGCTCAGTTCTCGCCATGCTGCTCCTCTTCTTCCCCGTCGTCCGACGTTAGTATCCCTTAAACCCCCTTCTTTTTCGCTGCATTTACAGAAACCTAGAATTTTGGAATGATGAATTATTGTAACGACAAATTAGATCTTTACCATGATGTGGGAGTTTGAGCTTTTCGTGGGATTTTGAACATGCAATTTCAATGATCAGGAAGCAATTGTATTTTTCAAAGAACATGCTAATCTAGGGATTGCTCATGGAAGGAAGAAAAAAGAAGCAATCAATCAATCTACGGGTCTGCCTTACTTCAGATGTGAATGGCTTAAACAATAGAACCTGTTAGTCTGTAACATCATGCTTGCTACAGAATCTGTAGGTCTGTAACATTCTGCTTGCTTTCCATCTTATAACCCCCTCAAACTCCTTTATTTTTCGCTAAATTTAGTGAAATCAACAATAATTTAGCCAAAGTGCCCAACTTTGTTTGCAGTGGTTGGATCAATTATTTTTGGGCGCTCTAAACATGAGCTTGAATTGTGAGATTTTTCGCATAACTGATCCAGCAATCTCTCTCTCTCTCTCTCTCTCTCTCTCTCTCTCTCTCTCTCTCTCCTTGGTTTTGTAACTGGCAACGCCTTCAGTTTGGCAGACCAGCGTTCTGCGACTTCGAAATGCCATCAGTGGCCACTTTCTCAGCCACTTTTTGACTTTGCACGAATGTATGAGTTTGCATCACTTTTTGATATTTTTGGGGTTATTTCTTATTACTGTACTAATTTTGGGGTCCGTGAATTTAACTCCCTACGTATATTTCTATTTTGATTAAATGCTGAAATGTATTAGCATTCAACTAATTTTTTACAAATATTTTAACGGATCATTACACTTCCGGGTATTTGAAGAAGGAAAATCATTAGTAGAATGAACTTACTGTTTTTGATTTGATTTTAATTATGTTCTCATGGGCCCTAAATCTCAGTTTCTTTTTTTGTTTTCAATTGTGCTCCATTAGTTACTTAATTCTCAACAAAATGATGTTCAACATTTTGCATTCACAGTATCTTGCTGAGATCAACAATTTTGAGTGAAGCAAAATTAAGATATGGCTGACACTTTACTGCAAATTATGAAGAAAGAACATAAATTTTTAGCTAAGCTTTATTTTAATGTCTAAATGTTCGCACACATCTCTGTTTTGTCTCATTCATTTCCCGGGGCAGTTCTATACTTCTGGCTCACTATTTATTTCTATTGTGATTGTTGGTTTTCATAAATTTACATTCAGGTGCTCAGGTTTTCGGCAATTTCCTGTTGATTTGGAGCTTGCATGGCCATGAAAATAATATTACATTACTTATTTCCCCTGTCAATATGTTTCTTACTTGGAAATTTCTTTTATGCCTTTTTCGCTTCTCTTCCTGAGTTGTGCTTCAGTTGGCAGTTTTTTTTTTGTAATGATGTGGGAATATAGATTTTATTCAGCTATCCTTCACACTCACTGCAGCTATATATTTTTTTCCATGTCTTTGGTAGTGAAATTTTACTTAGTTTACGAAGGCAGATAAATTGATTTGTAGGTTTTACTCACCTATAGTTTTCACATTTATTAGTTAGTGGGCCTAGGCAAGCGGTTTTACCAAAGCAGTTTCTGGAAGAGAATTTGATGAGAACTTAGAATTCTGCAGTAATTAGGAATACAAAAGTTTGCATTAAATCATTTGAATTTTGATTTTTTTTTCGAGGCTTTGAATTTAGGCAGTGGCTTCGGAACCAATGGTTGCACTCAACCATGATATCGGTTGTTACTATCACAATTGGCCTTCTTTTCAGCATCGCACTCATTACCTAAACCCTAAACCAAACCATGATAACCATTTTCTTTTACATCTTCTGCAGATTATTTGCTTTCACTCCTCCGCATCACACCTTTCAATCAACAACGAATACCGGCGAGAGGCGGGCGTATACCGGCGAGGGCCGGGCGAAGCCCGCCGACGGCGAGAGGCGGGCGTATACCGGCGAGGGTCGGGCGAAGCCCGCCGACGGCGAGAGGCGGGCGAATACCGGCGAGGGCCGGGCGAAGCCCGCCGACGCCGAGGGGGCGGGCGAGGCACGCCTTGAATGCGGGCGAAGCCCGCATGGATGCGGCCGAAGGCCGCCCGAGAGCATCGAGCACGGGCGTAGCACGTGCGAAGATGCTCGTGTGCATTTACCGGGACCTCCCCTCTAACTTTGCTAAATTACTGAGAGCACCCCTCTTATTTTTGAAATTACAAAAAACTCCCCTATAAGTTAGCATAATTACAAAAACTTCCCCTGAAGTTTTAATTTCATTACAAAAAAACCCCATCCGTGATACAATTTCATTACAAAAAAATCCAGAATTTTTGTTCATGATGTTATGAAATTAAAAGTTCAGGGGAGGTTTTTGTAATTTCGAAAATAAGAGGGGCGCTCTCAGTAATTATGCTAACTTACAGGGGAGGTACGGGTAATTATTTATATATATATATATATATATATATATATATATATATGCTATCTCTATGTATTTAGAAAAAATAAATATTACCGGAGATTAAAAAAATATTTCAATTATAATACCATTGGTGTTGGTCTGAAGTTAGCCTAAAAATTATTAGAAGCTCTCAGCGCAACCGACCTTAGATATGCATGCGTGAAAATGCAGCATGCGCGCACGATTGTCCGTTACACACCATGCATTGCGTTTAGCCAAGCGGGGCCAACCACCATGCAGCCAATAACTTTTCTTACACCAGTAGATCAGCTAATTTCATCAACCTGTGTACGGACAGCAACATGTGTGAGACTATCTTGCAGAAATGGAGAAGGAAAATTTAGCTTTATAAAACACATGGACTAAGAGAAAGCAGTGTTCAAACATTGCTATCATAGCCACCCCGGGTGGGACCGCCACCTCGTCCTGACCTGCTCCCTGTCCTCCTTCTCCAGTCATCGAGATCGCCCGAAGCTTTCTTATGCAGTTAACGGTCCGCGCTCACCGCACCAAAAATTGTGAAGCCAAAAATCGGCCTCAAGAAGAGTTCGGACCACAGGGGGGTGAACTGCACCTACTTCCCCCGGACGTCCCGGACAGACGATGGAAAACTTTAGAACAGACCCCAAACTACAACGCTAAGGTCCCAACACACACCCGGAAGGTCAACTGACTCTTCCCCTCCTAAACCAGAGTAATGCCTGGCACCCTGAGAGGCTAAGCAGGCCTAGTAGGTTTTTAACTCTAGGGTTAGGAAAAACTTCAAAAAGAGATCCCCTCCCAAGGTGTCACAAGGGTCTATTTATAGTTTTCCAAGATCGGTCTGCCAATATCATATTCCCTCCAAAATGGTTCTTCTATACGCAACCCAAACTGGGCTGCCAACAGCGTAACTCCGCTGTTCTGAGGTGCTATTTGCAGACCCTCAAGGTCAGTTTAGTAAATATTTACTTAGTCAATGTTGGGCAAGGAACCTATGAGGGCGTCACTCGCCGAGGGTTGCGAGTGACCACGAAGGCACCACTCGCCGAGAGTCACGAGTGGCCTATGAAGGAGCCACTCGCTGAGTTCGAGTCCCTACTCGCTACGAGTCGAGTGATCTCTGAGGGATATACTGGTCCTGCCGGCGAGCATCCATTCGGCTACATGGCGAGTGGTCCATGAAGGCATCCCCACTCGCCCAATCGCGAGTGGCCCGTGAAGGCCTCCCTAACTTTAGGTTCTTTTCTCTGGATGGGGCCCACCCGGCGGGTACGGGGTTGTACACGAATGGTACGAAAGATTGCTTCTCAAGTTTGAACTGTCAGTTGATTGATATGAATCTTCACTTGATATGAATCTCAAGTTTGTTATACATCATTTTAGTTTGATGAGTTAAACCAAATAGTTATATGAGTGAAACAAATTTGCTACTCAAGTTGCAGTAAAAAAAAATCTCATTCCCTAGAGTATAGGAAGGAAATTGAAGTAGAGATATCGCAAGATTGAAATTATTTGATTAATCGTTATATCTTGAAGCGGATGCAGTGTGGGCGGCCGGAGCGACTATACTATTTTTAAAATTCAGTGTGGGCGGCCGCCCACACTCGCACATATGTGGATCCGCCCCTGCTTGCGCGCGCTGCTGGTTGGTGGGACCGGCCTTTGCTACTTTTATGGTATGACTCAGAAATTCGTAAGGGAAACTCCATCAAAGGTAAAATGTCTGGAATCGGATAACCGCAGCCACAACCAGCCTTTTTATTATTGATACTACTATCTCCAATGAGAGACTGCCCAACGAGCGGATTTGGCAGATGAAGACATTAGGCAACAGATTCTTAACAATATTTTTCAGTTGGTGTGATTTATAATTCAAAAGCTAATTTAAAACAACGATTGGTTAATAACAAGCAATATTATAATTGATATGAATCTAAGTGAAATCAGAATTTATCATAGGATCATTTGTGAATGAATGATTGTAGTGTTTGTCTAAATTATTTGAAAAACTATTTGAACATAAAGTAAATATTGCTTCAAAGATGGGGCTTTTCTTTTAACGATAGAAATTATTTAGTCCGATCAATTGAGTGTCATCGTTTGAACTAATCTTATGGTTGGTTGATGATTTCTGATCTCCTTGATGCTCAATGAAGAATTATGTATGTTGTGTTGAGGTATGTCCGCACGTTACAGACACGATAAGGATCTGCAGGTAGCGTGTGCACCTAGGGCGTTGCCCTACTGCTGGGAGCACTATTAATACCCCATTCCACATTTGATGGGTGAGATAGAATGCTTTGAGCCTCTCATTCCTAACATTCTCAAAGCAAGGTTAGGGTTAGAGAGCCCCCGTTTTTTCCCGTCCCCGAGCTTTTCTCTCGAGCGCTGCTTCGTCGCCTAGGTATCGAGCCGCTGCTTCGTCGCCTTCATCCGGTGCGTTGCCCTCGTCGCCTTAGGAGAGCTCGTCGCCTGCGCCGTTCTTGGTCGCCGGTTGTGCTTGTTCCCGTGCGCGACTTCGCAGCCGATCAAGACGCCCTCTCCCTCGTTCCCGTGCGACACCGCAGCCGATCAAGAACCCTCTTCCGTTCCCGTGTGCGACGTCGCCGGATCGAGATCCCGCTCGCCTTCTTCGTCGCCCAGATCCCGCCTGGAGAAGGTCGTCGCCTCCTTCGACGCCCAGATCCCGCCTGGAGAAGGTCGTCGCCTGAGCCGCTCAAGGACATCGCCGCTGCCTCCCTGCTCCTATGGCATCGCCAGGTTGAGACATCGTCAGATCCGCCGTAGAGAGCTCGTCGTCTTCGGAACTGCTGTGTTCTTGGAGCTTTCTCCCTGCTCCTAGGGCATCGCCAGGTTGAGACATCGCCAGATCCGTCTGCTAACAGAAGTTCTGTGGGGCTGCAGTTTATCGGTTTCTTCAACTGCTGCCAACAGGAGTTCTCCTCCTAGATCTGAGCTCGCCGATCAGGAGTTCTCTTCCAGATCTAGTAGTCGGAGCCCGTGCCTCTCTCAGATCTGAGCTCGACATCGCCGGATCTCCAGATTTTGTCGATCTAGTCGCCGGAGACCTAGTTTCTGCACATGGATTGGATTGGATCCGAAGACCTCGTGGTGTTTCCTTCTCCGATCAGGTGACCTCGTTCCGCATTTTACTATTTTTTCAGAAAATGTCGAAGTATCAGTCTACCGACATCCGGAAGCTCCAGTCTTTCGACGTCACCGAGTTTCTCGGGTGGAAGATGCACGTGCAATTCGGCATGAAAGAGCGTGGAATCTTCTACACAGTGCTCAGTGATTACGAGACGACCGAAGAGGACGTGTCGGAGGCTCAGTGGGTGAAAGAAGAGGATTTCTGCAGGGATTATCTCCTGAATTCCCTGAATACCCGTCTAGCTATTGCGTATAGCAGCATCAAGACCGCAAAGGGCATATGGGATCAGCTTCAAGCGCATTTCACCAAGGAGGAAGAGGTGTCGAAGTCGCTCCTCGCGGAGTCTTTCTTCAATTTCAAAATTGATCCGACTTCGCCCATCACTTCTCAGTTGGTGGATCTTGAGAATCTGCGCATCAAGCTGGCGAATGCTGAGTCTCATATCTCGGACAAGCTGTTCATTGGGTTTATACTGAGTAAGCTTCCACCTGAATGGATTCTCTTCAAGACTGAGCTGCATAGGCGGAAGGAAGGGATCTCCATTGATGAGTTCAAGCGCTTCATTCATATTGAGGATCAAAACTTTGCTCAGAGACGTGCAGAACAGGTTAGTCATCCCTCCAAGGTGGCTCATTTAGCTTTGCACCCTGGTAAATTTAAAAAGAAAATTCAGCCCCAAAAGGGTGCGTCCTCTTCCCAGTTGCCGGCCAACAAGCCTTCTTCCCGCAAGAAGAAGGGCAAGTGCCACAATTGTGGGAAGTGGGGCCACTGGGCAGCTGAATGTAGATAAAAGAAGAAGCTTCAGGAAGTCTTACCTCAGAGTCAGACTAACATGCTGGTGAATAGCTCTGGTCCTCAGTCATTTGTAGGGATGATGAGGCACCGTGCTGGCAGTTCTTCGTCTGACTGGTGGCTAGACAGTGGAGCGACATGTCATGCTACTAATGACAAAGCTCAGCTCACTGAAGTCACAGTTGTTAAAGACTCAGTTGAAAATTGCAATGGTGGGACTACTGCTGTTACGCATGCTGGCACCGCTTCTTTGGAGTTATCTTCAGGTAAAACACTCACTCTTTTACATGTTAGAGTAGTTCCTTTTCTAACCAAAAATTTAATTTCTATGAGTTTGCTTGATAAGTCCGGTATGTCTTTTACGACTCAAAATGGTAGAATGACGTTATCTGTCAATTCACACTACTTTGGGTGCGCGTATCTAATAGATGGCCTGTATCGACTTAGCCTTAACAATGATCACATCAACCAAATCAGCACTAATTTGATTGATCCAAAGTTATTACACAATAGACTTGGACACGTAAACTATAGAAAGATGTGCGATCTAGCTAAGAGTCATAACATCCCTCTTGATACCTCCATTCGATTTGATAGGTGCGAGGTGTGTGCACAAACCAAGATCACTAGAAAACCCTTTAAGTCGGTTTCTAGGAGCACTCAACTTCTTGAGCTCATACATTCTGACCTCTGTGACTTTCGGAGTCAACCTTCCAGAGGGGGAAAGAAGTATTTGCTTACGTTCATAGACGACTCTTCCAGGTTTTGTCATGTGTACCTACTGAGATCGAAGGATGAGACTTTCGAGACCTTCAAGGTTTTCAAAACTCGTGTAGAGAATCAGCTTGGTTTGAAGATAAAGCGATTTAGAAGTGATAGAGGTGGCGAATACACTGTAACTGGTTTTAAGGAATTTTGTGCCGCTGAGGGCATAATACTTGAGACCACCGCCCCCTATTCACCCCAATCGAATGGTGTAGCCGAGCGTAAAAATAGAACTCTGACTGAAATGTTGAATTCTATGCTTTTAACCGCTGGCCTGCCTTCCTCCTTCTGGGGCGAAGCAGCTCTGACTGCTAATCACCTTCTGAACAGGTTGTCGCACTCTAAGCTGTCGTCGACACCTTATGAGCTTTGGCATCAGCGTCCTTGTAGATACGACATTCTGAATACTTGGGGCTGTATCGCTTATGTAAGGGTACAAGACCTTAAGAGATCCAAGGTGGGACCAAAAACCACAACCTGTGTTTACCTAGGGTGTGCTGAAGATAGTGCAGCTGATAGGTTTTTTGATCTATCCTCTCACTCGGTGATAGAATCTCGTGATGCTACGTTCTTTGAAAATAAATTTGTCAAGGATCTAGGCACTAACCTATCTGGGTCTACAGATATGATTTCAGAATCTCCTGTGGAATCCGAAGCAGGCCCCTCACACACCGCTCCCCAACCGTTGGAGGATGTTCCCCATCCGCTCAGAACGTCTACAAGAGAGCGTTTTCCTAAGGATTTTGGTGAAAATTTTGTCATCTATCACTTAGAGGATGATCCATTCTCCTACCAGGAGGCAATGCGATCTAGAGATTCGTTTATGTGGGCAGAAGCCATTGACGATGAAATGGACTCGTTGCTACAGAACAATACCTGGCGGCTAGTTGACTTGCCCAAAGGCGCAAAAGTCATTGGGTGTAAGTGGATACTTAAGAAGAAATTAAATAGTGATGGGTCAGTAGCTCGCTATAAGGCACGTTTGGTTGCTAAAGGCTTTAAGCAACAGGGGGGAGTGGACTACTTTGACGTCTATTCACCTGTGTGCCACATATCGACTATTAGGATTCTTCTAGCTTTAGCCTCTATCGAGAACTTCATAGTTCATCAGATGGACGTAAAGACAGCCTTCTTGAATGGAGAGCTGAACGAAGAAATCTACATGACTCAACCTGAGGGTTATGTTGTTAAAGATTCTCAGCATAAGGTGTGCAAACTAAATAAATCAATCTATGGGCTTAAACAAGCGCCTAAGATGTGGCACCTCAAGTTTGATCAAGTGGTAAAGAGCCATGGATTCCAGTCCAGTCTCTCTGACAAATGCCTTTATCATCGATCAATTAATGTTGGATAAAACAGTCATCATCTGTCTCTACGTTGATGATATGTTAATATTAGGGTCAGATCTCTCGGCAGTGAGTGATGTCAAATCCACTCTTGCGGAAGCATTCGACATGAAGGACCTCGGTCCAGTTGATACTCTTCTAGGTCTTAAAGTCTGTATCGACGAGCGTGGAGTCACACTCAGTCAGGCTCACTATGTGGAGCAGTTACTGACGACCTGGGGATATACTGATTGCAGATCAGTTGAGACACCAGTTGATCACACTATCAAGTTGAGTCCGAATGAAGGGACCACCGTTGGTCAGGTGAATTATGCTAAGATCATTGGTAGCCTCATGTATGCATCGTGCTGCACAAGGCCAGACATTGCTTACACCGTAAGTATGCTGAGTCGTTTCACGAGTAATCCAGGAAAGGAGCACTGGGATGCCCTAGATAGGCTGATGAGATACCTTAAAGGATCAAAGGATCTAGCTCTGTGCTACATTGGATATCCGCCTACCGTTGAAGGTTATTCAGATGCCTCGTGGTGTTCTGAAATTGGCAATAGTAAGTCTACGAGTGGATTCATATTCACACTGGGTGGAGCTGCTATAACTTGGAAATCAAAAAGGCAGACTTGTATAGCCTTGTCGTCTATGGAGTCTGAACTATTTGCCTTGGCTTCAGCTGGTGAAGAGGCAGATTGGATTCGGAATTTGATTCTTGATATTCCGCTATCTAAGTTACGAGTCAATTCGTTGAGCTTGTATTGCGATAATCAAGCTGCTGTTCAGATCGTTCAAAATGCTCTCTATAATTCGAAACGGAGACATATACGACTGAGACATGCTCTGCTGAATGATCTTAAGGAGCAAGGCGTTATCACCTTGGTCGATGTGCGATCGAAGGATAACTTAGCCGATCCTCTGACAAAAGGAATGCCCAAAGTCAGGTTTATCAAAACCGTGGGGGAAATGGGACTAAAGGCGATTTAGATCAGCCTTAGATTTTCGTTTTGATCAAATCTGATTTCCTTTGTCCAAAGTAAGCTTTGTTGTATTTCATTGATGTTCTACGTTGCTGATTGTGGATCTGGTAAGTTTGTGTTCATTCCAAATTTGATGAATGCGATCTCGCTAGATTCCTTCTTCTTGTGTTGAGATGGTATCATTCCAAACTTGATGGTATTCATTTTGACATAAGGGGACAGTGACAATGACATTCCAAATTGATACACAGATTTAGCTACGAGAGCCTACTATAAGAAGTTCATATGTCGTTTCGTTTCTTGAAACCGACAATGATTTCTCGATTAGAACACGCTATTCTCGATAGTTCGAGCACTCTACACACTCAGAACTCTGGTCTTTCTACGTTCTCTGTCGAACTAGATATATGTAAATTCAATTGTATGGATTCATTCTAATATGAAATTCATTTTCTGGATTTACAGGCACCGAAGGAGTAGGAGGAGTACCTGCTGATTGGGACATGGATGAGGATGACCTATTGGACGTCTAGAGCCGACGCCTTTCTTCTGCGTCCATCTTATCTTTTGTTTATGACATTGCTAGTAGTTCTTTTTGGCTGGTGACTTGTTTGCATCATTTTCTCATTTCCTATCTGCATATGTTTGTTTATGTTTTGGACACTATGTTTTGGGTAGATTGCTAGACTAGAGCTCGTACGAGACTCTGTGTTGGATCCTACTTGTTTATTAGCTTCTGTGATGGTGATTTCATTTTGTTGATTTACCCTGCATAGAACTATTGTGTAGCATGTCCACTACTGTTTTATTCATATGCTTTGACACGTTTTGTGGATGATTCCTGTTGCTTGGACATTACACTGTTTACCTCTTTATTGTAGTCGTGTTGGTGACGGACATAGGAGGAGATTGTTGAGGTATGTCCGCACGTTACAGACACGATAAGGACCTGCAGGTAGCGTGTGCACCTAGGGCGTTGCCCTACTGCTGGGAGCACTATTAATACCCCATTCCACATTTGATGGGTGAGATAGAATGCTTTGAGCCTCTCATTCCTAACATGTTGTACATGTTTTTGTTTGGGCTAGAGAGCAAGCAAGCCCGACCATAACAAATGCAAATTAGTTCGAGCAAGTATTAACTTGACAGTTTACCGATATGCTGATACATAATCAAAACACAACACAAAATAACAAGAATAAAAGTGAGACACAAATTTAACGTGAAAACCTAATAGGGTGAAAACCATGGGACGATCGGAGTCCAACCCGAAAAGCCCCCACTAAAAATGTATGAAAACAAGTAGGCAATTCAAGGCTTTCCCTCCTCGATCCACATAGAATATTAACAAACTTCGTACTACACAATATTACACAATAAGCAGTAACAGAAAATTTGCAAGTTACCAATAGTGGAGAATGAGATGGATTACACAAATCCTCTCCAAGATGCATCTTCGAATTCTTGCCCAAATTTGCTCCGGATCCAATCCGTGTACGCGAAGTATTCTTCGTCAACATCGCAGAACAACGTCGGAAACCTATCCCAAACTAATATGATTGTCACAAAGGCCTCTCTAGAAAATCTTCCAATGCTTGAGTTTGGAGAGAAGCAGATCCCTTTCCCCTCCTCTTTCATGCATATTTATAGAGACAAAACCAAGGGGATAGATGTGGTAGATGATATGTGGATCAAGCTTCCATAAAGCTTCCCTCAATCAAAAGCACATGTCAAACAGCATGAATCTTCCTTTGACCAGTTTCCTAGAAGCTTATTTTAAGAACATATATTGTTTTAAATGTCAAAGGTGGCTAATCATTTTCATACTTGTTGTTGCGGGCAGACTCGACGTCCCTCAAACCGGACCGGAATTGGCTGTCTTAGCCTGGGTTTAGGGTTTAGGGTGCACACGCGGCGGTGGTGGTGACCGCCGGCGCACGCACATTTGTGTAGGGAGCGCGCGCGCGCACTTTCGCGCATGGCGCGCGCGCACTTGCGTGCAGCGCGTGCGCGCTCAGGCATTGCGCTTGGGCATCCGTGCTTGGCTCGGACTTGTTCTCCTTCGGGGTGCTTCTCAGATCTCCTGAGCGAGCGCGGCTTTGCGCGCGCGGCTCGTTAGTGGGACCGGCCTTTGCTACTTTTATGGTCTGACTCAGAAATTCGTACGAGAAACTCCATCAAAGGTAAAATGTCTGGAGTCAGATAACTGCAGCCACAACCAGCCTTTTTGTTATTGATACTACTATCTCCAATGGGAGATCAGCCCAACGAGCGGATTTGGTAGATGAAGACATTAGTCATCAGATTCTTAACAAATTTTTTCAGCTGGTGTGATTTATAATTCAAATTCAAAAGCTAATTTAAAACAACGATTGGTCAATAACAAATTAAAAATAATTATTATCCGGCATTTTTTCTCTACTGCACATTATTTATTATATTTAACATTTTATTCGTTAAATAAATAGTAAAGACAATGACTGTCTTTTTCCTCTCTGTTTTTACCTTCCGTTTTATCTAATGAATATAATTTCATGTTGGAATGTATCTTCAAATTATTGTTTACCCGCAAACTAAATAGTAAAAACAAAAGCTGCTTATTTATTTTCTCTATTTTACCGGCGCCCATTTGAAAGGATGACTATAATTTCAAGAATTAATATGCTAAAAAGGACTATTCGTAGTATTGAAATTGATTTTAAGAGTTGAGATCAATTTTTACTGATGGAGTTCTTCAAACATAGTTTGGTCGAACTAGAGATTCTTTGCCGCAACCTCTACGGGCCCGCCAAGGCGATTCCAACAAGCTTCTTCTAGTCTAATTCCAAACTCATTCCGTCCCACAAAAGGACACCAAAACGCACAATAAGCACGCTTGCAAAGGCTTTACAGACGCCGAACACGCGTCTGCAAGACGGGCGCGCCAGCCATGCATTCGCGCAAGTTGAGCCCAAGCAAGGATGCTCCCGAATCGCATGCATGATGCACGCGCATAGACTCAATATCATAACCTATATTAAAAGCATTGATATCATCTTTCTTATAGAATGATGGATTTGAGGCTTAAGGATGAATAAGAAAATCTCCACACGAGAGATCAAATAAGAAAGTGTCGGAATTAAAAAATAAGCACACATCGCATCAAGAAAGTCATAATAGTCTTACAGATATTAAAAAAAAACCTTCAAAAACAATAAAATCTAATCCTGCAATATTGCATCTGGCACGAGCAAGATAGGAAGAGGTTTGTTGGGTATGTTGTAGGAGCTGGTATGGTCCATTGCATTCCACTTCAAGTCGAAGACACCAAGGTGAAATTCATTTTCATACGTAACCGGTGTGGTTATGTCTTCAAAAATATATATTTTATTAATCTCTTCTCCCCAACGCAGAGAGAAACAAGAGTTGCGTCCAAGGATGAGAGATTGATTCCCCAGGTCGCTGACTTGTTCCCAACAGTAATAACAACACTCAATGATTTGAGACTCTTGATGATAAGGACAATATGGATTGAACCTCAAAATCTTAACCGCTAAAGTTCTGAAATCAACATTATTCTCTCCAAACATAGCAAACCAATCATTAGGGTATCGTCCGTACAAGATAGCCTGCATAAGATTGCCATTGAAAAAGAAAATATACCCCTGGAAAGTGGCTTCTAGTAGGTTATCCAACGAACCTTCATAGGGACTTGTCAAGTTAGAAATAAACTGCAGCGAATCATATTGAAACTGAAAGATAAGAACCGAATAATTAGATTTTAAAACATGGAGCATGCCGTTTTCTTGATTGTACACGAAATCCATCATATATTCAGGTACGAGTTTCACATGCGGTCCAGGAGACCAGGCCAAGTCACCTACTCGTGAGTGTGGGAGGCAATATCCCGAGAATGAGTCCCTCCATAATGCAACGGCAATGGCGTCTGGTTGAGGAGAGGGAATGAAAATAATCTTTGTTAGGAATCGCTCGAATATCACGTTTGCAAGGGAAGCACGGGGGAGATCTGATGTTGGATCGTCCATGGGAATGGTGAGCAAGGAAGGGAGGGAGAGTTCTTGTCGGGTGAAGGGATTGAGAAAGGTTGGGATAAATTCAGCATATTTGACCGTTAGGATCCATCCCGGATAGGATGTGCCAAACATTTTCCGGCGAGTGAGTTGCCGCTGCGCCAGATTTTGTATATTGTAGGTGCGATTTTCGGTGAGCGAAAAAAAGGACAGTGCATTGTGTCCTTGAGCTGCGGAATTAGGAAGAAGCAGCCATGGGGAGGTCCGAAAAACTGAGAGGGATCCAGAAAGAAGGGAAGGGGGGTGGGGGCGGTTGACAAACCTCTTCCCTAATGCCCACGACCAGTCGACGCAGACGGCCCGGAACCTTGCAATGTCGGCTGCCTCCAACCTCTCGCCAATGCATTGCACGAGTTCTGGTTGTAGATTTTTCCAACCATTTGCAGCAACACGAGGAGGAGTGGATGAGGATGCCAAGAGCAGCGATGCCATGAGCAACGAGCTAGCCGAAGAAATTCCCGAAAGCGCAGGAGATGAAATGCTGGAACTCACTCACTGTTGCAACAAATAAACAAAGCTATGGAGAGAATAAATGGCGGAAAAACTTGCAGCAACAAAGCTCTATATGAAGGATTGCTTCTCAAGTTTGAATCGTCAGTTAATTGATTTGAATCTTAAGTGAAATCAATTGAGTGTCAGGTGGGGGACATTTAGCTAGGCTAACTAGCTAGCCAGGTTCAAAATCAATGCATGGCTAGCTGTAGGTCCTTAATGTGGACCACTTAGTACTTTCAAGATTAGAGTTTAAGGTGTAGGTCCTTCATTTGATGAGCTGTAGCCTACTTACAAGATTAGAGCTGACTATCCATATATATATATGGATGGCTAGCTGTAGCCTACTTAGCTAGGCTAACTAGCTAG
Organism: Dactylorhiza incarnata; assembly: GCA_033032865.1. Lineage (NCBI taxonomy): Eukaryota > Viridiplantae > Streptophyta > Magnoliopsida > Asparagales > Orchidaceae > Dactylorhiza > Dactylorhiza incarnata. The sequence goes on from JAWHQI010000173.1 coordinate 49,857, forward strand.
CCAGGTTCAAAATCAATGCATGGCTAGCTGTAGGTCCTTAATGTGGACCACTTAGTACTTTCAAGATTAGAGTTTAAGGTGTAGGTCCTTCATTTGATGAGCTGTAGCCTACTTACAAGATTAGAGCTGACTATCCATATATATATATATGGATGGCTAGCTATAGCCTACTTAGCTATGCTAACTAGCTAGCCAGGTTCAAAATCAATGCATGGCTAGCTGTAGGTCCTTAATGTGGACCACTTAGTACTTTCAAGATTAGAGTTTAAGGTGTAGGTCCTTCATTTGATGAGCTGTAGCCTACTTACAAGATTAGAGCTGACTATCCATATATATATATGGATGGCTAGTTGTAGCCTACTTAGCTAGGCTAACTAGCTAGCCAGGTTCAAAATCAATGCATGGCTAGCTGTAGGTCCTTAATGTGGACCACTTAGTACTTTCAAGATTAGAGTTTAAGGTGTAGGTCCTTCATTTGATGAGCTGTAGCCTACTTACAAGATTAGAGCTGACTATCCATATATATATATGGATGGCTAGCTGTAGCCTACTTAGCTAGGCTAACTAGCTAGCCAGGTTCAAAATCAATGCATGGCTAGCTGTAGGTCCTTAATGTGGACCACTTAGTACTTTCAAGATTAGAGTTTAAGATGTAGGTCCTTCATTTGATGAGCTGTAGCCTATTTACAAGATTAGAGCTGACTATCCATATATATATATGGATGGCTAGCTGTAGCCTACTTAGCTAGGCTAACTAGCTAGCCAGGTTCAAAATCAATGCATGGCTAGCTGTAGGTCCTTAATGTGGACCACTTAGTACTTTCAAGATTAGAGTTTAGGGTGTAGGTCCTTCATTTGATGAGCTGTAGCCTACTTACAAGATTAGAGTTGACTATCCATATATATATAGAAATACACACGTATCAATTCTTAATGCAATCGGTTTGAATATTATTAGAAATACGCACGTATCAATTCTTACGATGGAAAGTCATCCTACAAATGAACAACAAAAAAAGAATAAAAGATGAATGCCAATTTCTATGTGGCCTAACAACAACATTGGAATTACTCTCAATGGCAATCCCTTCAAGAATTGATTTTCAATCTTGAAGGTGTCTCCCACCTTGCATAGGATTTCTGGCCTGCAATTAGTCAGAATTCTATGACCCTCAGTCCCACTAACTTAGTGGGGGGGGGGGGGGGGGGGTTATGGGAGAAACCACCTCGCGCGAGATCAGCACACCCGATCTTTGCGCGATCCGTGCGCGATCTGTCACACACGATCCCTCCGCCGCACTACCCACCGAGCAACCGCCGGGAGGCCACCCTGCGTCCAACCTCCTCGCGGCCAACATCATATTCCTGCATAAACGAAGGAATCCACAAATTGTCACTCCATTGCTCCTATTAGTAAAGATTGACCCCATGAACACATGCAAACATCAAAGATTCAAAATAGGATTATGCACAAATTTTACCCAAAAACAACATATTAATGCCGGAAGGCTCGCCTACTTTGGTTCGAAATCGCTCGAGGCATATAAATCGGAAGAAAAATCCACTGAATGGATGGAGGTCGTGCATCGATGAAGGCATCTCAACATTCACCGAGCTCACTTTTCCTTGAGGTACAAAAGAAGGATCCTGTACAAAAATGCGCATATCTAGAAGTTAGCAAAGAGGGAATCGACATCATAAATAAGAGAGTTGTGGGAATTCTTACTTGATTGAGTTCGACATCGTAAAAGACACACAAATGGGAAGCCAGATGCAGGGAACTCGGCTCTCCAAGATCATATATGGATGGAGGTCGATAATTTTGATTTGTGTATAACCAAATATGATCTACCTGTAATAAAGCCCAATTTATACCTACTGAACGTGCAAAGAGGCCGGCCTTAATCCCACAACTTAGGTTCAGGAAAAAATAAAACTGGAAAAAGCTGACCTTGCACCTTAAAAGTTAGTAAATATTCGACTTTATTGGTTTCCAAGTCAAACACATTGAACTGGTTTATATGATATGTTAGGCGAGTGGGTAAGACTTTGTAAATAAAAATATCTTATTTTTCTTGCTCTCTTCAACGTTGTGTCGGACAGAACAATTATTGAGGCCAATAAATAGAGCTTGATCGCCCAAATCATCCACTGGTGTCCAACAAGAAGCACGAGGGCTAACATGAGTCTCGAGCCCATGAATATTATGACACTCGCGATCAAGTCTGAAAATCTTGAACGCCGTATCGTTAAAATTTACAATAAGATGAGTAACTCCTAAAGTATTCGTTCACCAGCAGAAGATTTCTGTGAGAGAAAAAAGATATCCCATGAACTTACGATAGTGGTCATATCCGATCGGCCTCACCATGGAAACAATCTCCAATGCATGATTCTTAAATTGCAGCGCAAAAACATCGCCAGAACTTGTCAAAGCATACAACTTGTCATCTCCTTCATTGTATATGACATCGTCAAGACAACAGTCCGAATCTAGTGGAAGATTCTGGCCTAGAGACCATACATCATCTTTTACCCCTACGTATATCAGGCAAATTCCATGGAGATGAGACCTGAAGAATGCGACTGCAATTCTCCCTCCCAGAGGAGTTGAAATAAGAATGATTTTCCGGAGGTAGTCGTCATACAACCATCTTCTGGAAGGACACATACCTAGCGCCGAGTAGAAGCACGAGAACCTTATTGGAATCGTGAGGAAGCTAGGAAGGCGGAACATTTGCCGGGTAGAGGGGTTGATAAAGCAAGGAGCGTGGATATTATCGATGGTCACGAGCCATCCGTGCTGGGATGATTTTAATAAGTGATAGTGATGGTCGGTGATTTGTTTGAGGGAGCGGATTTTGTAGGAACGATGTTCTGTTATGGAAAAAAAAAAGTGTAAAACTCGACATCTTCATGGAAAAAATTGGGGTGGAGTACCCAAGGAGAGGGATTGAAGAAGCCCTGTTGCGGCAAACCCGAGCTTTTACCTACTGCCCAAGCCCAACAGCTGCAAACCGCTCGGAGTCGGATAACATCAGCCACAACCAGCCTTTTCACTACTGATACTACTATCTCCGATGGGAAATCAACCCAACTGGCGGATTTAGTGGATGAAGAAGACATTAAGCAACGGATTCTTGATAAAACCCTTTAGTTTGTGTGATTTATATTTCAAATTCAAAAGCTAATTTAAGGCAATGGCTAGTTAATAACTAGCTAAAATGGTTATCCCACATTTTTTCTCAACGGTTCATCATTTATTTTTAAAATTAAATTCGCAGAGTAAATAGCTAGCAAAGACAAGAGCTGCCTTTTCTCCTCTATGTTTCTACCTCCCATTTTATCTAATGAATATAATTTTAAGTTGGAGTATATCTTCAAATTTATTTTTTGCCACAAATCTTATTTTTTGTTAAAATTTATTTACAAAAAATTTTACCCGCAAACTAAATAGTAAATACAATAGCTGCCTCTACTTGCCTGTTACTTCGAGGATGGTGAACAGAGGCGAATCGAAGATCCGTTCCTAATTGCTTGCTGAAATCCTCCAGCTCCGGTTGACAAACTGTGGACCATTGTCGGTGATGATGGTGAGGGGAATCCCAAATCTACAGACGATCTCTCCCCAAATAAAATTCTTCACAATCTGGGATGTCCCCTTGGTTAAGGCTTTCACTTCGATCCACTTGGAGAATTAGGCTCTATTTGGTTCGGCGGTGGCGGGCGGAAAGGGCGGGTGGAGACGGAGGTTTGGGACCGGAGGGGGGAGCAGGGGATCGAAATGGAGCAGTTTCGAGCTTTTCCCCCTTGCTGCGGGCGCAAACGGAGGAAACGGAGACGGGCTTATGTTTGGTTAGCCGCTGTCCAGCGGTTGTTCGTCCAAACGTCCGGCGAAAACGCGGAACCAAATAGAGCCTTAGTCGATCATGACCATCATCAACTTCCTATGGACGCTATCCGGGGGAACGGGCCTATCAAATTCATTCCCCATATGGCAAAGGGCCAAGGGGTGGTGATTGAATGGAGTTGCTGGGCAGGTTGCAGCTGGAGAGGAGCGAAGAGTTGACACTCTCGACATTTCTTTGAGAAGGCTTCCACATCCTTCCTGAAAGTCGACCAATAATATCCATGTCTGAGGATCCGCTTGTACAACCCTGATTTGGCGATCCCAGCACAACTGGGCAGATAGGCGAGCTCGAAGAAGGAGCCGATCCAGGATTCGTCGAAGTCACCTCGATTCGCCCAGGTCCAGGTCACCTCGCATCATCATGAAGACTGGGCATGCCGATTATACACCAAGACTCCCCTCAACGAGGAATTCCCTGGATCGGCCGACGAGTCCTCGACTCGCTACGAATGGGCCACCCCGCATCATCCTGAGGGCAGAAAGGAACCAACAGGGCTTGCTTCGGCGAGTAACGATGTTGAAACCAGTTTCCCGGCTTCAGCGTTCGAAAGGGGGTTGCGACTAACCCTTACTTGACCTAAGCCTAGACCCGTGACCGGTTGCTAGGAACTAAGAGACTCGGACTTGATGATAACTAGAGTCTAGAGACAGACCCCTTAAGCTTCAGCGTGGAGGTCCCACCACATACCCGGAAGATCTTAGAGCGCTTCCCCTCCTAAGCCAATGCTGAGCCTGGGCACCTTGGAGGGCACTAAGAACCACCTCACCGTCAACCTTCGATGACAAGGGGGAGGGGGGGTGCTTGCTCACAAGACCACGCGAGGGAGGGGGTAGGAACCAACCCTTCCCAAGGTGCCCATGGGGGTCTATTTATAGACTTCCCAAAAATGGACTGCGGATAGCAAAAATCCTGCTATTCGCAGCCCAACCATGACCACGCGTGAGGGGGGCGAGTGGGACTCGAGGTGTCCACCCCCCTCCTCACGGGAGGTCACACTGACCTCCCTACCTACACCGGGCGAGTGGGAGGCCCCTCCCACTCACCCAAAGGGGGCGGCGAGTGGGAGGCCTCTCCCACTCGCCCAAAGGGGGCGGCGCGTGGGAGGCCCCTCCCACCCGCTCGGCGAGTGGGAGGGCCGCTCCCACTCGCCCGGCCTCCCACCCGCCCGGCTAGTGGGAGGGCCGCTCCCACTCGCCCGGCGAGTGGGAGGGCCGCTCCCACTCGCCCGACGAGTGGGAGGGCCGCTCCCACTCGCCCGGCGAGTGGGAGGGCCTGTCCCACTCGCCCGGCGAGTGGGAGGCCCCTCCCACTCGCCCGGCGAGTGGGAGGCCTCTCCCACTCGCTTGGCGAGTGGGAGGGCTGCTCCCACTCGCCCGGATGAGTGAGGGGAACTCTCCCACTCCCTCCGTGACCTCTTCGCGCGGTCATTTGGCTCGCCTCGGCCATTTTCACTATCTAGGCTTCGTCCGGGTCGGGTCACACCGATTCGAGAAATATGAGGGTTGTACACAATCCCCGCTCTTTGCGAGCTTGACTCAAGCTCGGAAAGAAAGTTCAACCCACCTATTGAACGAGTGGGTGGGACCCGGAGGGAATCCACGAAAGGATCTGCCAACGGGACATCCCTGCCGAGCTTTTTGGTTGATCCTGACTTGAGACGGAAGGTGAACATTTTTCCACTAAAGAACCCTCCTATGGGCCGAGCCCAATTGGAGGTGGAGAAAGCTCAACACCTTGGGTCGGATTAACCTCGACCTGAGGTGGAGGAGAGACTCAGCACCTCTAGTCGAGCCGAGCTCGACCTGAGGTGGGAGGAAAACCTTTCTCCACTAAAGAACCCTCCTATGGGCCGAGCCCAACTGGAGGTGGAGAAAGCTCAACACCTTGGGTCGGATTAACCTCGACCTGAGGTGGAGGAGAAACTCAGCCCTCTAGTCGAGCCGAGCTCGACCTGAGGTGGGAGGAAAACCTTTCTCCACTAAAGAACCCTCCTATGGGTCGAGCCCAACTGGAGGTGGAGAAAGCTCAACACCTTGGGTCGGATTAACCTCGACCTGAGGTGGAGGAGAGACTCAGCACCTCTAGTCGAGCCGAGCTCGACCTGAGGTGGGAGGAAAACCTTTCTCCACTTAAGAACCCTCCTATGGGCCGAGCCCAACTGGAGGTGGAGAAAGCTCAACACCTTGGGTCGGATTAACCTCGACCTAAGGTGGAGGAGAAACTCAGCACCTCTAGTCGAGCCGAGCTCGACCTGAGGTGGGAGGAAAACTTTTCTCCACTAAAGAACCCTCCTATGGGCCGAGCCCAACTGGAGGTGGAGAAAGCTCAACACCTTGGGTCGGATTAACCTCGACCTGAGGTGGAGGAGAGAATCAGCACCTCTAGTCGAGCCGAGCTCGACCTGAGGTGGGAGGAAAACCTTTCTCCACTTAAGAACCCTCCGATGGGCCGAGCCCAACTGGAGGTGGAGAAAGCTCAACACCTTGGGTCGGATTAACCTCGACCTGAGGTGGAGGAGAAACTCAGCACCTCTAGTCGAGCCGAGCTCGACCTGAGATGGAGGGAACTCAACATCTCTAGTCGAGTCGAACTCAACCTGAGATGGAGGGAACTCAACATCTCTAGTCGAGTCGAACTCAACCTGAGATGGAGGGAACTCAACATCTTTAGTCGAGTCGAACTCAACCTGAGATGGAGGGAACTCAACATCTCTAGTCGAGTCGAACTCAACCTGAGATGGAGGGAACTCAACATCTTTAGTCGACTCGAACTCAACCTGAGATGGAGGGAACTCAACATCTCTAGTCGAGTCGAACTCAACCTGAGATGGACGGAACTCAACATCTCTAGTCGAGTCGAACTCAACCTGAGATAGAGGGAACTCAACATCTCTAGTCGAGTCGAACTCCACCTGAGATGGAGGGAACTCAACATCTCTAGTCGAGTCGAACTCAACCTGAGATGGAGGGAACTCAACATCTCTAGTCGAGTCGAACTCAACCTGAGATGGAGGGAACTCAACATCTTTAGTCGAGTCGAACTCAACCTGAGATGGAGGGAACTCAACATCTTTAGTCAAGCCGAACTCAACCTGAGATGGAGGGAACTCAACATCTCTAGTCAAGTCGAACTCAACCTGAGATGGAGGGAACTCAACATCTTTAGTCGACTCGAACTCAACCTGAGATGGAGGGAACTCAACATCTCTAGTCGAGTCGAACTCAACCTGAGATGGAGGGAACTCAACATCTCTACTCGAGTCGAACTCAACCTGAGATGGAGGGAACTCATCATCTTTAGTCGAGTCGAACTCAACCTGAGATGGGGGAACTCAACATCTCTAGTCGAGTCGAACTCCACCTGAGATGGAGGGAACTCAACATCTCTAGTCGACTCGAACTCCACCTGAGATGGAGGGAACTCAACATCTCTAGTCGAGTCGAACTCAACCTGAGATGGAGGGAACTCAACATCTCTAGTCGAATCGAACTCAACCTGAGATGGAGGGAACTCAACATCTCTAGTCGAGTCGAACTCAACCTGAGATGGAGGGAACTCAACATCTTTAGTCGAGTCGAACTCAACCTGAGATGGAGGGAACTCAACATCTCTAGTAGAGTCGAACTCAATCTGAGATGGAGGGAACTCAACATCTCTAGTCGAGTCGAACTCAACCTGAGATGGAGGGAACTCAACATCTTCCAGGGAGCAGAGCTCAACTGGAAATGGAGGCAGCTCAACAAGAGCCCGCGCGCCGGTTTCTCTTCTCGCCTGCCGAAGTCCAAAGACGGCTAAGGGAGAAAGGAGAGAGAAAGAGGCGAACCTTCGAGGGTAGCGACGGCTGCCCCACCTTGCCCTGCTGAAGCCGAGTGTACTCGCAGGAGGATTGTGACGTCAACGACCCGAGCCCTGGGGAGCCGCCTTCATGAGGCGGATGCTCTCCGAGACAGCTGGAGGGGAGTCTCTGCCGATGACACCCTGCATGAGTTCTCCCCTTCTCCTGCGCGACCCGACTCGTCCCCTTGCAGCGGTGGCTATTCCCCCTGAACGTGAGGGTGGCCAGGGACTTCTTCTCTTCTTTGGCTCCTTGTAGGAGCCATGTATCTTCTGCATACCTGTTGTCTTTAATCTTTCTCCCTTTACTGCTTGAGGATTTGATACCTTACTTGAACCGATCATTGGGTAGTTAATCGATCCGATGAGCCTCCCCTCTGCCGACATGACTGAGCCCGTAGAACGGTCTGTAGTCAGGGATCTCACCGATTGGAGGTGGAAGTACCCGCTGCACCCTGAGTGCTTACCTTCACCCGGAGGCAGAGGAACTCAACGCCTTCCCAATCCGACTGGAGGTGGAAGTACCCATCCGCGTCCTAGGTGCTTACCTTCACCTGGAGGCAGAGGAACTCAACGCCTTCCCAGTCCCCTTACCGATTGGAGGTGGAAGTACCCATCCATGTCCTGGGAGTCTTAGCTCAACCGGGGGTGGAGGAACTCAACGCCTTCCCAATCAGACTGGAGGTGGAAGTACCCATCCATGTCCTGGGAGTCTTAGCTCAACCGGGTGTGGAGGAACTCAACACCTTCCCAGTCCCTTACCGATTGGAGGTGGAAGTACCCATCCGCGTCCTAGGTGCTTACCTTCACCTGGAGGCAGAGGAACTCAACGCCTTCCCAATCAGTTGCTGAACCGCGAGTCGACCTGACGAGTCCCCCATCTACCGGCATGACTGAGCCCGGCGGGGGATCTCCAGTCAGGGATCTTAGATCGGGGTATTACCCCAGAACCCTTTTTCATTCCTAGTTCGTCTATTACAACTTCACTACCCTACGCCCTTCCAGGGCACTTTATTACACCTCGCCCTTCTTGGGCACTTCACTTACATCTCGCCCTTCCTGGGCACTTCACTTACATCTCGCCCTTCCTGGGCACTTCACTTACATCTCGCCCTTCCTGGGCACTTCACTTGGCCGCACGCTCCTTGGTCATCTTCTTCGCCACTTCTTCCGTCCCCGCAACTCCTTCTTGGCCCTTCCAAGTGAAGTTACTCCCCCCTGGTTGGACGGGGGCGTTCTTATCGCCTCCCTACAGGTGGTGTCGAGCACTCGCCGCGAGTGGAGGGTGCGGCCTGCAGGAGCTCCAGGATCCCTTTGCTGAACTCATCGACGTCGCCCTTCTTTACATACTCGCATGCCGGAGGCGAGTCTCCCAACTCGTCGCATCCAGCCATGAGACATGGCTCAGAGCTTTCCGAACTAGTCGCTTCCACGCTCACCGCACCAGAATGTTGAAACCAGTTTCCCGGCTTCAGCGTTCGAAAGGGGGTTGCGACTAACCCTTACTTGACCTAAGCCTAGACCCGTGACCGGTTGCTAGGAACTAAGAGACTCGGACTTGATGATAACTAGAGTCTAGAGACAGACCCCTTAAGCTTCAGCGTGGAGGTCCCACCACATACCCGGAAGATCTTAGAGCGCTTCCCCTCCTAAGCCAATGCTGAGCCTGGGCACCTTGGAGGGCACTAAGAACCACCTCACCGTCAACCTTCGATGACAAGGGGGAGGGGGGTGCTTGCTCACAAGATCACGCGAGGGAGGGGGTAGGAACCAACCCTTCCCAAGGTGCCCATGGGGGTCTATTTATAGACTTCCCAAAAATGGACTGCGGATAGCAAAAATCCTGCTATTCGCAGTCCAACCATGACCACGCGTGAGGGGGGGCGAGTGGGACTCGAGGTGTCCACCCCCCCTCCTCACGGGAGGTCACACTGACCTCCCTACCTACACCGGGCGAGTGGGAGGCCCCTCCCACTCACCCAAAGGGGGCGGCGAGTGGGAGGCCTCTCCCACTCGCCCAAAGGGGGCGGCGAGTGGGAGGCCCCTCCCACCCGCTCTGCGAGTGGGAGGGCCGCTCCCACTCGCCGGGCCTCCCACCCGCCCGGCGAGTGGGAGGGCCGCTCCCACTCGCCCGGCGAGTGGGAGGCCCCTCCCACTCGCCCGGCGAGTGGGAGGCCTCTCCCACTCGCTTGGCGAGTGGGAGGGCTGCTCCCACTCGCCCGGATGAGTGAGGGGAACTCTCCCACTCCCTCCGTGACCTCTTCGCGCGGTCATTTGGCTCGCCTCGGCCATTTTCGCTGTCTAGGCTTCGTCTGGGTCGGGTCACACCGATTCGAGAAATATGAGGGTTGTACAAACGAGCTCGGCATCATGGGAGCCCTCAACTCGCTAAGTGTCGGCTCGCCTCGCGCTACACGGTTTGTATCTGCTGCTATTCGCAGGCCATTGGAGTCTACAGATACGAATCCCAAACAACGGGATGTCTATTCACAAGCCCATCGTGGGTGCTGATAGCAATATGGAAAGGCGAAAAACCGCTATTGGCAGTACGAAAAGACAATTTTACCCATGATCTAGAGTTTGCTTATAAATAGACCCTTGAAGCACCTTGAGAAGATATCTGGCATCTTGGAGCTTGGAATTCCCTGAGAGAGTTCTTGCTTTGTGTTGCCTAAGGTGCCGAGCTCGACAATTGGTTTTAGGAGGGGAAGACGTGAGACGCGCTTCCGGGTGAGTGGCGGGACCTTCGCGTTGTAAGCTCACCGTGTCTATAGGAAGGCGACCAATTGAATCAGTGAAGGGTTTGACCCCTTGTTTCTATCGACCAGATCAGGGTACCTGACGATGGGCTTAGTAACTTGAACTGTCCTCCCAGTCCGAATACGGTTGAACCAGATTTCCGGGCTTCAATACTTTTGTTGCGATGAGCGTGGACAGGCAATTCTCGAAGAAAGGTGTCCAATTCGACAGAGCCATGGTAGGGCAGGGAGAACCATGTGACAGCCAGGGGAAATCGCTCCCCGCGAGCGAGTTTGTGACACAAGGATAGTTTGCTGAGCTCGCCAGGATGATGAGGTCATTGAGGGGATGGTGCGGGGACTGTTGGCGCAACGAGGCGAGTTGTAGACGGCACCGAGACCAGAGGCCACCCAACGGGGTGAGGCGGGCAGCAGATTGCAAGCGGGCCAGGGCATGAACGTAGATTGCGACGACCAGACACTACAGCTCTGGATTCCTTTCGAGAGCCCCACAGGGACCCGCGGACCGAGGGAGCATGGTCGGGCTCGCCCGAGTCACCAACTCACGCCGAACAGTCCTTTTTGCGAGCTGGTGCTGACGGCCCCCATCACGGCGGGGTTCGTGGTTCCGACATCAAATTTTTATGCAGGAAGGGATGACCCCCTGCAGCACCTACAGTGGTTTGAAGACATGGTGTCCATCCTCCCCATGTGAGATCCTTTTAAGTGCCGACTGTTCGCGATCACCTTCAGGGGGAAAGCTAGGGATTGGTTTTACCAGCTGCCCACCGGCTCAATTTATAGCTTAGAGGATTTTAGCCATGGGTTCTTGCTTTGGTTTTCCACGTCAAATAAGAGGAAGGAGTCGGATGTGCTTTTCCACATCAAGCAGGGGGCGCAGGAGCCGTTGGGGTCGTATGTTGACCATTTTTAGGAGGAGATTCTTCACGTACAGGAAGTGTCGGGACATACCTTGATGATCGCCTTCACCTTGAGATTGCGAGGGGGGCTCTCAAGATGGAGCTGAAGCGCGCTCCGCCAGTATCGTTTGAGGACCTGATCGGCCGAGCCGGACGGTACATAGAGGGAAAGTCATCGAGCCAAGGATTCGTGGCCAAGCTTGCAAAGTTGACGGGAGAGGGAGTCGAAGAGGCAGCAAAAGGGAGAGGAGAGGCTAAGAAAAAGGAGGAGCTGAAGGGGAGAGAAGAGAAGAGGGTACGAGAGAGAAGGGAGCAGAGGGGCTCGGAGAGAAGGTACCAAGGGCCTCCCGCCGGACCACATTGAAGGGTGGTCGGGGGAGGTCACCACGAGCGAGTGGGAAAAAGGTTTTCTCCTGAGAGAAGGGAGAGACCATATTCACGTGAAAGGAGGCGAGAGCAGTGGGGGCACGACCAGCGTCGTCGGCAGGAGGCGTACGCAGTTGGGAAAGGCTGAGGCCGAGCAAGATAACCTAGAAGAGAGGAGGAAGCGGGGGCGGCCCTTTACTACGACTTCCATCAAGTGGAAGGTCATGCCACTGCAATGTGCCCAGAGTTCTTGGAATTAAGAAGAGGAGTCGGAGGAGGTGCCTGAGAGGGGCAGAGAGAGCAAGGAGACGAAGAGAAAGGAAGGAATGGAGGAGCGGGAGAAAGGGTCCCGAGGGGTTGTGAGGATCGCGTGGATCTAGGAGCCCGTGGAGGGATCAATGCGATCCACGGAGGAGCAGGGGTCGAGGCGACCACGAAGGGGAGCCTACACGCGGTGTACCGCCGGAGCGTGGCTTCCACGTCCCAATCCACACCTCCGCTGGGAGAGATCACTTTCTCAATAGAGGATATGTTCGGAAACGAGAATCTCTTCAACAACGCCCTTGTTAAGGCATGGACAATAGATGAGTTTATTAGACAAATGGCATGGACAATGAAAGAAAAGTTTAACAAATATTTGGGGGAATGTAATTTATTAATGACAATTGCTAGTGTTTTAGATCCAAGATGCAAGTTTCGCCTAGTGAACATATACTTCTCATTGATATATAAAACAGAAGTTGAGAAACAAAGTAATATAAAAAAAAGTAGAGGATTCTTTAAAAGCCAAGCTTTATTTGATGTGTATTTGACTATGAGTATAGAAGAGACTACTTCCAATAATCAGAGTGAAGCTAGCGTCAATAGAGCTTCATCTTCTATTTCAACACAAAAATCACTTGCCATTGGGTTCGATAAACTTATGAGCATTATGCGTGATGAGGAAGCACTCCCCCCCAACAGAATCAGATTTGGAAGCATATCTTGAAGAAGGACTTTATGTGTGCGACAAGAGTTCAGATTCTTTTAACGTCTTGGAATGGTGGAAGAATAACAACTTCAAGTACAAAATCTTATCAAATATAGCATCAGACATACTTGCTGTCCCTATATCAACGGCTGCATCCGAGTCCACATTTAGTGCAAGCGGGAGAGTTATTGATTCTTATCATGCTAGCTTATCAGAAGAGACTGTGCAAGCATTAATTTGTGGTGGAGATTGGCTAAGTAAAAAATTTGGATTGAAGCGCAAGGAAAAGGTATAAGAATTTTTTTTTAAAAATTTAATTTCTTGTATATAGAAGATCTAACATTTTTTTAGGGTTTAGGATGAACCCGAAATCAATCATATCAATTTGCCTCTTTGAAGAACAAAGAAATGAAGAATTGAAGATGATGTATCCCTTACTTATGACTTAAATTTAGTTGTTGTTGTTGATTATGAATTTGGGCCGTTTTAGCAACTAATTTAAGAGATTCAATTTAGATTTTTGAAAAATGAATTATTAAGTAGGCCTAAGTATGCGTACAGGCCAGGCCTACCAGTTTTACAAAATAGGTCAGGCCAGACCTACATTTTGGCCTATATCAAGATAATAGGACAGGTTGAGGCCCAAAAATACTAATGTAGGCCAGGTCTGTTTTCCATAAATCCTGGCCTGGCCTAGCCTATTTCCACCCTTACTCGTGATCCAAGCGGCAGTAGAAAACTTCACGGTCTTCCGAATCTGTTGAAACCTGCAACAGGTCTCTAGAGTTCGGACCCACTGGGGGTGTAGCCGATGCTTACTTCTCCCTCACTAGACTCTCTTGACGGTGGATGTGAGAATAAGAAAAGACCAAAGGCTGAAGCGAGGAGGTCCCGCCACACACCCGGAAGATCTTAGAGAGCTTCCCCTCCCAAACCAGAGCTCAACCGGGCACCTTGGAGGGCACTAGCAGCCGACCAAAAACTAGCCTGGAGGAGAGGATTCTCTAAAATCGGATCCCCTCCAAGGTGCCCTTAAGGGTCTATTTATAGTTTTTCCTAGGTTGGTCTACAAATAGCATGAATCCGCCTTTTAGTTTTACTAATCGCACCCAAAATTGGTCTGATGATAGCCTAACTCCGTTGTTCAGAAGGGCTATTTGCAGCCCACCAAGGGTATTATGGTCATTTCCCCCTCAAAACCTTTGGGGCGAGTGGTCCGTGAGGGCACCACTGGCCGAGCTCCCGCTCAGCTGGGCGAGTGCCCATGCTACTGAGTGAGTGGTCCGTGAGGGCACCACTCGCCGAACTCCTTCTCGCCTGCATCGTACCCCCACTAATCCGGGGATCTCTCCACCTTCCTTAGCCTGGGCGAATGATCTGGCTGACCCAGGTCTCGCCAGTTGGCTTGAGGGACCCACTCGGCGAATACGGGTTGTACACAATCCCCGCTCTTTGCGAGCGGTTCCTACGCTCGGAAAGAACAGTCCAACCCTGTATTCGGTGAGTGCTTGCTGACTGGACCTCAAAAGATTCTGTGGGTCCCACCGTCATCCTATATATACCTCCTCATGTCAGGCTTTTCTGGACCACTTTCATATCTCGGCCCGGAGCTTTCTCTCCCTGGACCCTTCGCCACTTCCAATGTCTTTCCACAAGCCTTCCGCGAGACCCCTCTCGCAAGGAATGATCGAACGCTTGGCTGCGGCCCAAGCTGCAACCGCCCCCAAGACTGTCAGGTTCGCTCCCTAGCTGACATCCAAGCGGGACCCGAGCGCCCCCTACTCCTCGCGGCGAGCCAAGACGATTCGACTGAATCGTCAAATAGGCGAGACCGCCTTGGACTCTTCGGCGAATACTCCTCCAGACCCCGGGACTCAGGTACGAAGATTCCACCTGCCTTTCTTTTTAGTTTCTGCCTCCTTATTCTGCAATCACTCTGACCATTCGCAGGGGGTTCTGGCGCCCGAGGACGGCCATGGGGCCGTCTCGAACAGCGTCGTGGTGCCACCTCTCGCGGAAGAGAGACCTCCTCCAGACTTGGACCTTGCTCCTCCACCCCCTCCGGGCGAGACCACACTTCAATCCAGTAAGTTGTGAACCCTCTCGATTTTCCTTTCATGTCGCTTGTTACTGACCATTACCTTTTCGCAGCCCTCAACCCTGACGTCCCGCCGCGGGACTCCATTCCTCCAAGTTCCCCTGCCCAGCAGAACCCCTCTGTTACCGCGAATGAACAGAGGGTCTCCCCTGAGCGGGAACTGGGTCAGCACCTCTGTGCTGATGACCGTGCGAATGCTCCGGCTCCTCCTCCTCCGCCTTTCCGCCCCGGGAAAGGGAAGGTTCTACCACCTTCCGCAGGCTTGTCTGGGGTCCACCCCCATTCGTCTCGCCCTTCAGGTCATAGGGAACCCGTCCCAGGTCAGTTTACTCACCTGCCCCTATCGTACTCGCTTATTTTACCGCAACTGACCTAGTTGTGATTTCGCAGGCTATCGGGAAGCCTCCCCCTTGAGTCCTACAACGAGGGGGAAGAGGGGATGCTCTCGCCCCTCCCCTCCCCTGGGGATCTCGCTGACTTCCTGGGCGACTCCTCAGATCACGCGACCCTGAAGGAGCGGATCACGGAGGTCTTGGGGAAGCTCATCCACATCCAGCGGAACGTCGCCGGCCAGGTGGATGATGTGCGGCTGGGAGTCACGCGCGAGTTAAAGGACCTTCGGCGGGACTACTCTCGCCTTCTCGCGACAGTGGAGCGCCTGGGGGGTGAAGTAGGGGAGCTGTCTCCCGAAAGACACGCCGCGCAAGCCCGGGACCAACTCCAACTGGCTTCCCATGAGATCACCAACATGCTCGCGTACTACCGCCCGCGAATGCCCCTGGAGGCTGGGTCGCGAAGGCGGGGTCGGTGGGTCTGGGAGGAGTTCTGATCTACTCGACATTCTCCCCTCCTGTTATTTCTTTCCTCATTTTCTGTGTTGCGGATGCTGGACTTTTATATTTGTCTGTAATAATTTTATACTCTACGCTTTGCGAATGCTCTATTTCTTGCTTTTTGTTTCTCTCAGAGCTTGCATGGGTATTGCCGAATGATATGCTATTGCCGAATGCTTTCTTAACTCTTTCGCATAGCCGTCGAGCGAATAGCCACAGGGCATTCGCCATTAATGGGCGAGAGGGATCGGCCCGGGTTTCGAGGCGTCGGGTTGCCGCGGATTGCTATCCGCACACCCGTTGCCTCGAAAGCCCAAACGCCGTTTAGTTCTTCTATAAATAGGTCTTTCAACTACCGTATTAAATACCTTACCATCCGCTCCCTCTCTTTCCTCGCGCTAGCACTCGCGTTTCTCTCTTCTCTGCTGCTCCCTTCTCCTTCGGCATTCGCGAAATGGGTGGTGATGCGGAAGCTAGGGCCAGGTGCGCCAGCGCATTCGTCAACCACACCTTCGACTCCTGCGACCTCTCCGAAGAGGCTTACTTGACCGCTGTCGCGAATTACATTCCGCCGGGGTTCGAGGCGCGAAAGCCCATGCCGGAAGAGCGCCTAAACTCCATCTCGCCTTGTGCTCTCGCGATCCCGCTAGAGCACTTCGAGGTGGGGTTTCGCCTTCCCATCTGGCCGGAACTCCGCCAGACCTTCAGGTACTACGGGGTCGTGCCCGGCCAGCTCAACCCCAACTCCATCGCCATGCTGGTCGGGTACGCGAGCTACCTGCGAGAAGAGGGGATCGAGTTCTCGCTACCCGTCTTCCGCAAACTCTACACCTTCCGCTGCACCAACGACATCTCCTTCTTCTCGGGTCTAAACCCACTCAAGCACTACGGGCTCCCGAACAAAAACCATGACTGGGTTCGGCGCTTCATCTTCGTCAGCGAGAGCCTGGGAAACACCCTTCTCGCCCCAGTGCAGGAGGAGGAGTCAACCTTTCGCCCCCCCGACCCTAGGGGGCACGAGGCCAAACTCCACCAATACATTCTGGAGCACGGGATGGACCTCGTCTATCTCCGGCGAAACGTCAACTCGCTCCCGCTCATTCCGCAGGGTGAGGGTAAGTTTTCGAGACCTCCTCTATTCGCTTTGCCTTTGTGGATCTCACACCATTCGCTAAACCATTCGCGATCTTATGTAGGTGTGCGCAGCTTCCCCCTTCATCCGCCGCGACCTCCTGGGTTTTGCGTGCCTCTCGCGCAAGCTGCCGCGGATGCTTGCCGGGAGGAACCTTCCTCTTCCAAGCCCAGCGGCCGGAAGCGGAAACCCGGGAAAACTTCCTCCCCTCCTCCCAACAAGTCGAAATGTCCCCCCTCTGCGAGAGGTAAGGGGGTTCTGGGCGAGTCCTCCGGGGCGGATGCTCCGACCCAAACCTTGGGGACGGAGGCGCCGGTCCAAACCCAGGGGACTGATGTGTCGGCCCCAACCTTGGGGTCGGGTGTGCCAGATGCGACTGCTTCCCTGGCGAAATCGTCGTTGCCGCCGCCTCCGCTGCCTAGGGACCACCGGAATTTTCCGAGTGGCGAGAGGTACGTGGACCCTTCCGGGGCTCCCCTTGTGAAGTGGGACCGGAATTCCAACAGGGTCTCGTTCTCCACCCTCCATCCATCTTGGGTAGAGACCAACATCGCCAGCGGCGAGGCCTACGCCATGGCGTATGCCCTTTATGGTCGGGAGGATGCCGAGGTCTTCGACGCAGAGAAGACGCAGGTTCTCGCCCACGAGACCGCCCGGGCCATGCTGCGGGCCCTTGAGCTCGCGCACATGTCTTCGTGCCGGAGCCTCAACCTGTCGCGGAACCTGGCCGAGGTCGAGGAGACCAGGGCTCTCATTTCTCACGAGGCGAATGAGCTCAGGGCGAAGTTGAAAGCCGCGGAAGCGCTTCTCGCCAGCCGCCCGGTTGTAGAGGTATACTTTCTCCCATCCCCGTGAATGACCATTGCTGGTTGTCGCACTTTTATCTCATCGTGTTTTATTTTATTTTTCCAGGACGCTACAAGCGCCGGAATGCTTCGCGCGCGGGTGGTCGACCTCGAAGAAGAAGTCCGCCTTGCGAAGGCCGAGGCCCAACAACTGCGAGAAGCCGGCGCGTCGGCACTCGCCCCGGGAAGTGGGGGGAACTTTTACCCCCATCACGAGCTAGAGCAACTGATGCAGGAGAATGCTCAGAGCGCCGTGAAGCATGCGCTGCAGGTGCTGCGGCGGGCTGGGTACCTGAAGGCGGAGGCCGAATGCCTCACCGCTCGTCAAGTTGTTCCCGAGCTCTACATCCCCATTCCTTTCCCGGAAGACGAGGACGGCGAGCCGCGAGAAGATGCTCTCCTCCTGGATTCAGACGAAAGCGGCGGATCTCCTGGCGAGAAGCCTGCCGACCCTTGAGATGGACCCCTTGTGATTTTTGCTTTCTTTTTACTTACCATTTTGAATGTAACCATGAATTGGGCGAGTGCCCTTGAAAGATATATATATTGATTACAATTTCTGCGCTATCTCAATTTTTGTGTTATCTCAATTTTTGTGTTATCTCAATTTTTTTCTCATTCGCCGCTATATCTCGCAAGGCTCATTAGGACGTTAATTCTTTTTCATTCGCCACTATATCTCGCTAAGCTCATTAGGACGATAATTCTTTTTCATTCGCCACTATATCTCGCTAGGCTCATCAGGACGCTAGGGCTCTGTTTGGGACAGCTCTGGCGGATTGAGAAGTGATTTTTCAACCGCCAGAGCTGTTTTTTAGGTGTTTGGAAGAGCTTTTCTGAAGTGCTCTTTGAGGAGCACTTATTTTAAAATAACTATCGTGGGGCTGAATTGAGAAGCTGGCTCGAAGGAGCTTCCACGGTTTAGGAATCGCTCCCCGCAAACAGATCTGAATCCCGATTCCGCCCCGACCTCCCGTTCCTGTCCCGATTCCGCGCAGATCGTCGTCGTCCGTCCCGATCCTGCCCGTTCGGTGCTCCCTCCTCCTCCGGCGAGGTGCCGCAAGCCCTCTCCGCTCTCGCTTCCCCTCTCCGCTCCCCTTTGCACTCCTCCTCGGGACCTCGACGGGAGACGACACAGAGGCGACGAAACGGGCGACTACACAGAGGCGACATTAGGTATTGGCGTTTGCAGAGGACTTCTCCTCCAGTCGCCTCGCCTCTTCTTCTTCTTCTTCCCATCAGTGACAGTGACGTGAAATCAAAATATTATTGATCATTTTGTTCTTCCAGCTGCCGATTCAGATTTACCTGCAAGGCATAGGCATAATTGATTCTGTAAGTTCCGATTTATGTTTGATCTGATTTTGATCCTGGATATTGTGCATTGTTGTGATATTTGTTGAGTGTTTGTCATAAAAAAAATGAAAATTTGTCTCAGTGGATAAGAAATTGCATAGATTTGGATTTTCTTTGCTTTATAGATCTGGACAAAAATTTTTGCTTGTGTTTTATTATTTGTGTTTGTGTGTTAATTTTCGTTTAGAAAAAAACAGTTCTCAAAAAGCACTTATACACAGACCATCCAAACAGCCTGCAGCTTTTCAAAACAGCTCCTCAAAGAGCTCTGTCTAAAGAGCTCTGTTCAATCAGCAGCTTCTCAATCCGCAGCAGCTCTCCCAAACAGACTCTAGGTCATAGTGCGACCGTCCTGGCCACCCAGCGAATGCTCGAAGATGACTTAGGTGTGTCGCCCCTTTTCGACTTCCCGCTTCCTGCCACTCGCACCTCCTTACCATTCGCCCAGACCGGGGTTTCGCTTAGGTAGTCAGGAAGAGAGGTGAGATTACCTTACTGGCGCGTGGTCCCTGCGAGTGCTCTCGAGATCCACCCTTGAGAACTTAGAACCTGCCACCGAGTGAGCCTTCGGACCTGCCAGCTAGATGAGAGCCTGGACAGCGGGTCTGCTCGGGGCCATCTCTTCATCACCTTCGAACCTGCCACCGAGTGAGCCTTCGGACCTGCCAGCTAGATGAGACCCTGGACAGCGGGTCTGCTCGGGGCCATTTCTCAACACCTTGGAACCTGCCACCGAGTGAGCCTTCGGACCTGCCAGCTAGATGAGAGCCTGGACAGCGGTGTTGATGTCAGGAAAATTCCGGCCCTAAAATTCGGATCAATGCAGCCCGAGGTTACTGATCCTGCGGTCCAGCTCCACGGCTCGGATAGCTAAAATAGGAGAGAAAATGACTACAAGCACACCCCAGGTGCTCCAGCAGGGAGGTCCCGCCACGTACCCGGAAGATCTTAGAGCGCTTCCCCTCCAAAACCAAAGGCTGAGCTAGGTACAAGGAAGGTAGGGACCTGGCGAGTATCTCGCCTGAGGGGGTCAACCTTGTCCAAAAGTCCTCTTTCTTGTACCCCTGGGGGCTATTTATAGACAAATCCTGGGGGGGAGTTACCTGACCATACTCGCCCATACTTGGCTCTGCTCGCCCAAGCTCGCTTCCTGCTCACCAAGCTCCATTCCTGCTCGCCAAGCTCCTTTCCTGCTCGCCAAGCTCCTTTCCTGCTCGCCAAGCTCCCTTCCTGCTCGCCAAGCTCCCTTCCTGCTCGCCAAGCTCCCTTCCTGCTCGCCCAAGCTCGCTCTGCGAATAGGCGTCTCCTTAGGCCTTTCTAATCTCGACGAATTACGGGTAGTACAAGTGGGTCTGCTCGGGGCCATTTCTCAACACCTTGGAACCTGCCACCGAGTGAGCCTTCGGACCTGCCAGCTAGATGAGAGCCTGGACAGCGGGTCTGCTCGGGGCCATTTTCTCGACACCTTGGAACCTGCCACCGAGTGAGCCTTCGGACCTGCCAGCTAGATGAGAGCCTGGACAGCGGGTCTGCTCGGGGCCATTTCTCAACACCTTGGAACCTGCCACCGAGTGAGCCTTCGGACCTGCCAGCTAGATGAGAGCCTGGACAGCGGGTCTGCTCGGGGCCATTTTCTCGACACCTTGGAACCTGCCACCGAATGAGCCTTCGGACCTGCCAGCTAGATGAGAGCCTGGACAGCGGGTCTGCTCGGTGCCATTTCTCAACACCTTGGAACCTGCCACCGAGTGAGCCTTCGGACCTGCCAGCTAGCTGAGAGTCTGGACAGCAGGTCTGCTCGGGGCCATTTTCTCGACACCTTGGAACCTGCCACCGAGTGAGCCTTCGGACCTGCCAGCTAGATGAGAGCCTGGACAGCGGATCTGCTCGGGGCCATTTCTCAACACCTTGGAACCTGCCACCGAGTGAGCCTTCGGACCTGCCAGCTAGATGAGAGCCTGGACAGCGGGTCTGCTCGGGGCCATTTTCTCGACACCTTGGAACCTGCCACCGAGTGAGCCTTCGGACCTGCCAGCTAGATGAGAGCCTGGACAGCGGGTCTGCTCGGGGCCATTTCTCAACACCTTGGAACCTGCCACCGAGTGAGCCTTCGGACCTGCCAGCTAGATGAGAGCCTGGACAACGGGTTTGCTCGGGGCCATTTTCTCGACACCTTGGAACCTGCCACCGAGTGAGCCTTCGGACCTGCCAGCTAGATGAGAGCCTGGACAGCGGGTCTGCTCGGGGTCATTTCTGGAGCTTTCAGAGTCTTTCCTACAAGCTGCAGCATCATTCTCATACACATAGTTTAAACAAAATATTCTTATTCAAAAACACTGTCATTACATAGTGCTAGGGATAGAAGCGTTTAAGGTCGTCGCCACTCCATGTGTGGCTGAGAGGTTGTCCCTCCACATTCTGAAGGCGATACCCCCCAGTCTTTAGTGCCTCTTCCACGGCATAGGGACCTTCCCAGTTGGGGTTAAGTTTCCCCACCGCGGCGGACCTCCCAGCCGCGTCGACCTTCTTGAGCACCAGATCTCCCTTCTCGAACTGCTTGACCCTGATGTGCTTGTCGAAGTACTTGGACATCCACCGCTTGACCTCTTCCTGGCGAATGGCTGCTAGGTCCCGAGCTTCTTCGATGAGGTCGAGGGAGAGCCGCAACTCCTCCTCGTTCTCAGCTCTCCAATCTTCCTCTCCACTTGCGGCTGCCTTTACCCGTGGTGTCATAACCTCGAACTCTATGGGGATGACGGCCTCGCAGCCGTGAGAGAGCTTGAAAGGGGTCTCTCCTGTGGCGGTGCTGGGGGTAGTTCTTAGGGCCCACAGGACCGATGGAAGCTGTTCCACCCAATTGCCCTTCAGATTTTCCACCTTCTTCTTGAGCAGGTTCACGATGACCTTGTTTGCCGCCTCCACCTGCCTGTTGCTCCTGGGATGGTGAACGGATGCAAACATGAGGTCTATCCCCAGCTGGCCACAGAAGCTGATGAATTCCTCGCTTGCGAACTGCGGACCATTATCCGTGACTATGGCCTGTGGAAGCCCATGTCGACAAATGATCTCCCCCCATACGAAGTTGCGGACTACCTGGGAGGTGACCTTAGCCAACGCCTTGACCTCCAACCACTTTGAGAAGTAGTCAATCATGACTAGGAGAAACCTCCTCTGCCCACTAGCCTGGGGGAAGGGTCCTACCAGGTCCATCCCCCATATGGCGAATGGCCAGGGCGCCGTGATACTCTTTAGCCTCTGAGCTGGCATGAGCTGAAGCGGGGAGAACATTTGGCACTTCTGGCACCTCTTGGCAAAGGCTGCCGCGTCTTTACTTAGGGTTGGCCAAAAGTACCCCTGCCTCATTATTCTTGCCTCCAACATCCTGCTCCCCGAGTGGCTACCGCACTCACCGGAGTGAACTTCTTCCAAGATCCTTGGGACCTCCTCCTCTGAAATGCATCGGGCCAGGAGGCCCGAAAGGGTCTTCCGATACAAGTCCCCCTCATGGAGCACGTAGTAGGCGGACTTATATCGGAAGCGTCTCTGGTCCGGAACATCCTCCGGAAACTTTCCCGTTGCAAGGAAGGTGACGAAAGGATCCTTCCAGGAGGGCCGCTGCTCCACTTCAATGAGCTCTCCCTTCTCGATCGAAGGGCGGAATAGGTCTGTCAGGGTCCCCCCGGCTCGAGGACCGGATTTGGCCAACCGATCCACCGGGGTGCTCTCTTCCCGAGGGATGTGCCGGATGGAGAAAGTTTTGAACGTTCCCACGAGACCTCTCACTTTGGCTAAGTACCTTATGAGCGCAGGCTCCCTCGTCTCGAACTCTCCCCTGATCTGAGAGGATATTACCATCGAGTCGGTGAGGACCTCCACGTCATGGACTCTGAGCTCCTGGGCCAGCCGCAGACCGGCGATCACCGCCTCATACTCCGCCTGGTTGTTGGTGATTGGGAAGTGTATCACTAGCGTCTGCTCGATCTTCACCCCGTGGGGACTCTCCAGCACCACCTCTCCTCCGAGAGAATTCTTGCCCGAAGCCCCGTCCACCAGCAGCTTCCACGGAACATGACGAGGGGCTCCATCTTCCTCCATCTCGGCCACATAATCTGCCATGAAATCAGCCACCACCTGCGCCTTCATGGATAGTCGAGGGACGAAGGTAATGTTGAATTCACTTAGCTCTATCGACCACTTTGCGAGCCTTCCCGAGTGCTCCACTCCTTCGAAGATCTGGCGGAGAGGGTGGTCCGTCACTACTTGAATTGAATGGGCCTGGAAGTATGGCCTGAGCTTCCTTGCTGCGACGACCAGAGCAAAGGCCAATTTCTCCAAAATCGGGTACCTGAGCTCCGCCTCCCTCAGAACCCTACTCACGTAGTAGACGGGCAGCTGCTTCTTGCCTTCTTCCCGAACCAGGACGGAGCTTACGGCCTCAGCCCCGACCCCGAGATATAGATATAGATCCTCCCCCTCTTTGGGACCTTGGAGTAGCGGAGCCTTGGTGAGTTGGCTCTTCAAGGCCTGGAAGGCCTCCTCGCATTCTTTTGTCCACTCAAACTTCTGGTTACCTAGTAATGTTTTGAAGAAGGGGGAGCATTTCTCCCCGGCTCGGGAGAGAAACCTGCTCAGCCCTGCGAGCCTTCCGGTCAAGCGCTGAACTTCCTTAGCGTTCCGCGGCGACCTCAGCTCCATTATGGCCTTAACCTTGTCCGGGTTAGGTTCTACCCCCCAAGGGGTGAGAAGGTGCCCCAGGAATTTCCCCTTACTGGCCCCGAACACACACTTCAGGGGGTTCAAGCGCATCTTGTACTTGCGTAGGGTGGCGAAGGTCTCCTCGAGGTCCTGGATGTGAGAGTTCACGCACTTGCTCTTCACCATAAGGTCATCCACGTAGACCTCCAGGTTCCTTCCCCTTTGCTCCCTAAATACCCGGTCCATCATCTTCTGGTAGGTTGCTCCTGCATTTTTCAGCCCGAAGGGCATCATCTTATAGCAGTAGCATCCCTCCCTGGTGATGAATGAGACGTCTTTGACGTCCGGGGGGTGCATCCTGATCTGGTGATAACCTGAAAAAGCATCCAAAAAACTTATCATAGAAAAACCGACGGCTGAGTCAACCAGCGCGTCGATCCGAGGCAGGGGATAACAATCCTTAGGGCAGGCCTTGTTTAACAATGAAAAATCAACACACATACGCCAGCGGCCATCGGCCTTTTTTACCATTACGACGTTGGAGACCCAGCCTGGGTACTGGATCTCCGATATAAAACCTGCTTCGAGGAGCTTGGCCACCTCCTCGCGGATTGGTTCTTCGAGCTTGCTGGCGAAGGTCCTTCTCTTCTACCGGATGGGGCGGGCTCCTGGCTCGAGGTTGAGACGATGGCAAGCCACGTCTGCCTCAATGCCTGGCATATCAGCTGCGCTCCATACGAAGACATCCACGTTCTTCTGGATGCACTCCACCATCTTCACCCTGTCCTCCGGGCCGAGACCCCCGCTGACCCGCACCTCTTTCACCCTTCCCTCCTGGGTGATGACCTCCATCTCTACCTCCTCTTCTGCCGCTTCGAGCCGGGCTGGCTCTTCCCATTAGCCCTTTGCTTCTCGCCCCTCCTCCCGGTCCTCTTCCTCTGCGGCTCCTTCCGCCTCCACCGGCTCGACCTCCTGCTCCTCCTGAGCGACCTTCATATTCTCCTCTCGGGCGCCGCCCTCTTCCTCTACTCCTCTCTTCTCCACTTCTTCTCCTGGCCCCTCCGGCCTCGTCATCTCCTCATCCATCCTCTCAGCCTCCGCCATCCAAGAGATGGTGTTGACGGCAGTCACATAGCACTGCCTCGCCACCTTAGCATCTCCTCGGATCCGGACCTGGACTCCTCCACTATGGAACTTCAGGCACTGGTGGTACGATGAGGGCACGCACCGAAAAGCACTAATGAGAGGGCGTCCGAAGATGGCATTATAGCTGCTCGGAGCGTCCACAATGACGAGCCGGCAGTTCCTCGGGACCCCTCCTAACGTTACTTGGAGACCCACGCCTCCCTCGACCTCCTTTCGCTCCCCTGAGAAACCAAACAGTGGTCCGTCGGAGGCCTGCACCCTCTTCTTCTCCACCTCCATCGCATCGAAGGCCTTCTTGAAGATCACATTCACTGAGCTCCCGTTATCCACCAGGATCCGGGAGACCGTGAAATTTTCAATCGCCGTCTGGATCACCAGGGCGTCGCAGAATGGATCCTCATAATCTGGCATATCTTCCGAGGAGAAGGTGAGCTTCTCCGAGGGGGGTGGGGTTTGGGAAGTCGACGCGACGTCCCTTTGGAACATCGCCTGGAAGCTCCTCTTGCGAGAGGCCTCTATCCCAACCCCACCATGAATCACCCTGATTCCCCCCTTGCTCCTACATCAGCCCGGTCTTCACACCTATCCTCTTCCCCCTCCGGGAACACTTCCTCAATCCTGATCGGCTACTGCCGTGGCTGCCCCCTCTCCCTCATCTCCAGGAACTCGGGGCAGGTGGCTGTTGCGTGACCCTCTTCCTGATGAAAGTCACAATAGGGCAACGCCACCCTGCCCCCTCTTCCCGCTCTTCCTCTTCCTCCTCTAGCTCCTCTTCCTCCTCTTCCTCGGCCTACCTCCATGGCCTGCTCCTGCGGAGGGTGAGGGGGTCGGGGGCCCTGCCTCCACCCCGGATTGACTCCCCCCATCCCCCTTCCTTGGTATCCTCCTTCCTGACCTCTCGCTGGTCCCTCCTGATTCCTCCAACCCAACCTGTTGTGGGGCTCCTAATACCTCCAATTCCGAGGTGGCCTCTCGAACCCCTGACCTCTGGGTTCCTCTCTCCTTCTTCCCTCTTGTTGCCTCATATCAGGCTCGCTCATCTTCGCCAACCTTTTGTAGAACTCCGGGTTGGCCGCCTCCCCTTCTATCTCCTCCGCCGCTCGCTCCATCAACTCCTCAAAGGAGACTGGAGCCCTCCTCTTCAGGTCCATCTTGAAGAACCCGTCTCTCAATCCCACAATGAACTCCATCTTGAGGGCGAACCCTGACACCTCCTGCACAAGGTGTATCTCTTCCTGGAACCTGTCCACGTAATGTGCCAGGGACTCCCCCTCCCTCTGCCTGATCTTGAAGAGAGCCTCCGCATCCTTCTTCCTCTTTTTTGACGTCGAGAATCGCAGCCGGAAGCTCCGACGCAGATTGTCGAACGCGTAGATGGAACCTACGGGAAGCTGGTGGAACCAATCCCTTGCCTTCTCCTTCAGGGTGGTTGCGAAGAGCTGGCATTGGAATGCATCCGACATGGGGAGAATTGAGGTCATGTCCTCAAACCACTGCAGGTGCACGACCGGGTCATCCTTGCCGGTGTAGTAGGACATCTCCGGCCCCCGAAACCCCTCTGGAACTGGATCCGAGAGGATCATCTCGCAAAAGGGGCTCCCTTCCCCTGCTCGGCGAATGGTCCTCTCGCGCGGAGCCAACTCGCACACCTCAGCACTCGCCGGACTGCTGAACAGCTGCCGCCCCGGGAGATCTCGCGCACTTCCTTCTGCTGGCACCTCCTTTCCCAGCCGCTGCCCCGGAGCGTTCTCGCCGACCTGATGGGGTGGAATGATGGGAACAGCTGGCGTCTCGCATTCGCCCCTTGTCGCGAGAACTGTCTGCAGGACTTCTCGCTTGAATTTCTCGAACATCTCCAGCCACTCCCCTGTCGCTGGTGGCTGCGAGTGGCCTGAGTCAGAACCATTCCCTCCATCTCCTGTCATCGAACCTAGCTTGGGATTTTCCTTCACTGGCTACGGTCCACGCTCACCGCACCAAAAATGTTGAAACCTGCAACAGGTCTCTAGAGTTTGGACCCACTGGGGGTGTAGCCGATGCTTACTTCTCCCTCACTAGACTCTCTTGACGGTGGATGTGAGAATAAGAAAAGACCCAAGGCTGAAGCGAGGAGGTCCCGCCACACACCCGGAAGATCTTAGAGAGCTTCCCCTCACAAACCAGAGCTCAACCGGGCACCTTGGAGGGCACTAGCAGCCGACCAAAAACTAGCCTGGAGGAGAGGATTCTCTAAAATCGGATCCCCACCAAGGTGCCCTTAAGGGTCTATTTATAGTTTTTCCTAGGCTGGTCTGCAAATAGCATGAATCCGCCTTTTAGTTTTACTAATCGCACCCAAAATTGGTCTGATGATAGCCTAACTCCGCTGTTCAGAAGGGCTATTTGCAGCCCACCAGGGGTATTATGGTCATTTCCCCCTCAAAACCTTTGGGGCGAGTGGTCCGTGAGGGCACCACTGGCCGAGCTCCCGCTCAGTTGGGCGAGTGCCCATGCTACTGAGCGAGTGGTCCGTGAGGGCACCACTCGCCGAACTCCTTCTCGCCTGCAGCGTACCCCCACTAATCCGGGGATCTCTCCACCTTCCTTAGCCTGGGCGAATGATCTGGCTGACCCAGGTCTCGCCAGTTGGCTTGAGGGACCCACTCGGCGAATACGGGTTGTACAGAATCCTTGTGGATAATGGGAGCTCCGTCAATGTCGTGTTCAAGAAGGCCTTCGAGGCCATGGAGGTGGAAGAGAAGCGGGTTACTTCTACTGACGGCCCACTCTTCGGTTTTGTAAGGGAAAGTAAAGAAGTTGAAGGGGGGAGCGAAACTCCTAGTCACCCTAGGGGGAACCACCAAAGTGTGATGGTTCAAGATCGTGGATGCACCGACCAGCTACAAAGCCATCTTCGGGAGGCCCCACATCAACGCCTTCCAGTGCGTGCCATCCTCGTTCCACCAGTGTTTGAAGTACAATATTGGCAGGTTGCAAATCTGGGTCAGGAGCAATCCAAAGGTGGCGAGGGAATTCTATCTCAGTGCAGTGAGCACGATCAGCTGGGAGAAGGATGCAGAGAGAGTTTAGAAGGTGATGGAAGAGATCTCGAGGCTAGAGGCTACCGAAGAGGTAGAGGAGAAGGATATCAAGGCTAAGGAAGGGAGGTCTGAAAAGGTGAGAGTTAGCGGAGGAATGTCAGAGGAAGATAAGGAGAGGGTCCTGACGTGCATCCAGGAGAACACCGACATATTTACGTGGAGCATCAAGAACATGTTGGGAGTTGATCCGGACGTCGCGTTCCACCACCTCAAGCTGGAGCAGGTGACCTGACCCATCCAGAAGAAGAAGAGGAAGATGGCAGTCACGTTGGCAGAACCCATCCGATAGGAGGTGCTGAAGCTGCTGGATGCGGGGTTTGTGGAGGAGATCCAGTGTCCGGGCTGGGTCTCCAACATTGTAATGGTGAAGAAGGGAGGGGAAAATGGAGGATGTGTATCGACTTCTCCGTGCTAAATAAATATTGTCCCAAGGATTGCTACCCCCTTCCTCGAATCGATGAGCTTATAGACTATGCTGTCGGATTCCCAATTATGAGCTTTCTGGATGCTTTCTCGTGTTACCACCAAATCCACATGCACCCACCCGACGTAAAACACATATACTTTATAACCAATGATGAGTAATATTGTTACAAATTGATGCCCTTTGGGCTTAAAAATGCGAGGGCGACATACCAGTGAATGATGGACCACGTGTTTAGATAGCAAAAAGGGCGGAATCTGGAGGTATATGTGGACGACCTATTGGTGAAGAGTAAAAGCGTGGAGGCACGCCTCAAATACATGGAGGAGACCTTCACCGCGCTTCGAAAGTATAAGTTGAGGCTCAACCCAGCCAAGTGTGTTTTTAGGTCTAGGAAGGGAAAGTTCCTGGGGCACCTCTTAACCCCTGAGGGGGTGGAGCCGAACCTGGACAAAGTAAGGGCAATATTGGAGATGGGAGCCCCAAGAAATGAGAAGGAGGTTCAGTGTCTGACGGGACGGTTGGCAGGATTGAGACGGTTCCTCTCCAAGGCGGGGGAGAAATCCTCCCCTTTCTTCTGGGCCTTACGTCAACACATCAACAGGAAGAGTTTCGAATGGACCGCCGAGTGTGAGGAGGCATTCCAAAGGCCGAAGCAACAGTTGACTCAGGCTCCCCTATTGCAGGGGCCCCGAGAAGGTGATGACATCTACCTCTACTTTTGGGTGGGGGCTGAGGCGGTGAGTTCTGTGTTGGTCCGTGAAGAGGGCAGAAGACAGCTTCCCATTTACTACGTGAGTCGAGTCCTCCGGGGGGACGAGCCGCGCTACCCCATTCTAGATAAGTTGGCTTTCTCTCTCGTCGTCTTGGCCCGAAAAATCAGGCCATATTTTCAAGCGCATTCGATCAAGGTGGTGACCGACCATACCCTCTAGAGCATCCTCGATGGGGTCGAGCATTCAGGGAGGTGTAGCTAGGCTAACTAGCTAGTTGTAGGTCCTTAATGTGGACCACTTACTACTTTCAAGATTAGAGTTTAGGGGGTAGGTCCTTCATTTGATGAGCTGTATGTCACGCCCGGGGTTAATGCCCAGGAGGATTCTAGAGAAATCTAGGTCCTTGGAGAAGCATGTACATAGAAGAACTCTGGAAGAATGTGGTAGCTCTCTAGAATGATCTCTTGGGAACATTCTAGAGAACTCGGGAAGATTGTATATTCATGAGGGTTGTAGAATAGTCTAGAAACTTAGGCATTCTAGATCCTTCCACCTTTTGGAGGGAAATTCTTTTGGGGCCTATAAAAGGGGAAGGCCCCCTCATTTGTAAGCATCCAAGTTTTGGAGAAGCAATAGAGTTCTTTGAGTTTCCTTTGCAATTGTGAGTTCTCTTGAGTTCTACTTAGCATTCGTTCTTCATCACCACCTAGTTCTTGCAGGAGAGGCTGACTTAGCTTGGCTACGCGGAGTGGCAAGGAGGAGCTAAGGCCGCACGGGAGCTTGTAAGAAGACAAGTTCGTGATAGTTGGTATCAGAGCCAGGTTGCTCAAGTTCGTGGTTGGTGTCTGAGAAGACTAGATGGCTGCTGAAGGGAACGTGTAACTTGGACACATGGGATGAGTTCAAGATTGAGCTTAAGCGGCACTTCTACCCGGAGAACGTCGCAAATGAGGCAAGGAAGAAGTTAAAGGAACTCAAGCAGAAGGGGTCAATCACAGAGTATGTGAAGGAGTTTCAAACCTTAATGCTGATGGTGCCAGGTATGTCCGAAGATGATCAATTGTTCAACTTTAAGGATGGTCTTCAGAATTGGGTGAAGCAAGAAGTGCATCGACGGGATGCCAAGACCCTGGATGAAGCTATTGCGGCGGCCGAAGCAATGACGGAGTTCCAAAGACCATCATCGGATGCGACAGCCAAGAAGGGCTACAGGAATGACAACATCAAAGGTGTGGGAGAAAGGCAAGGGTCACGAAGACCAAATAGAGGAGAGCGAATTCCTACTCCGGGGAAGGATATTGAAGGCGGCAACAAGAGCTTCACACCAAAGGGAGGATGCTACTTATGCAAGGGACCGCACATGATGAGTAAGTGCCCGAAGCTTGGTTCGCTCGCAGCACTGCAGGAGGATGATGCAAGTGGACTCGAAGGTGAAGAAGGTACAAACCAAATATGTTCTTTGCAACTTCTAAGTGCTTTGAATGTGAAACCAGCTAAGAAGATGGTCAGCAAGGGGCTGATGTTCGTAGAAGCCATGATCAACAACAAGTCCACCAAAGCCTTGGTGGATACGGGTGCCACACATAACTTTATGACGGAGGAAGAAGCAAGAAGACTTGGCCTCCAAGTGACCAAGTGTGAGGGATGGCTAAAGACCGTGAATGGGAAGGCAAGGCCGCTAGCAGGTGTAGCTCGTGGCGTGGAGCTTCGCATGGGAACGTGGAATGGAAAGGTGGACTTCTCGGTTGCAGCTATGGATGATCACAAGCTAGTGTTGGGCATGGACTTCTTCGATGCGGTGAGTGTCATTGTCATGCCAACTTACCGCTCGGTGTGCATTATTGAGAAAGGTGCAACATGCATGATACCTGCGGTGGAAGGGCCACCAAGCTGTGGAGCAAGACAACTATCGGCTATGCAAATAGCCAAGGGCGTGAAGAAAGGAGAACCTACTTCCTTGGCGACTTTGAAGGAGGAAGCGGGCGAGATCATGGAGGAGGTGCCTCTACTGGTGGCGGAAGTCCTTGAGGAGAATAAGGACGTAATGCCCGCGGAGCTGCCAAAGAAGTTGCCTCCCCGCAGGGAGGTAGATCACAAGATTGAGTTAGAGGTTGGAGCCAAGCCACCTGCGAAGGCACCATATCGGATGGCTCCACCCGAGCTCGAAGAGTTGAGGAAACAGTTATAGGAGCTGCTTGAGGCTGGGATGATCAGACCATCGAAGGCACCATTTGGCGCACCGGTGCTCTTTCAAAAGAAGAAGGATGGAACCTTGCGGTTATGCACAGACTATCGGGCATTGAACAAGGTAACTATCAAAAACAAGTATCCTGTGTCGTTGATTGCTGACTTGTTCGATCGACTTGGAGGAGCAAGGATATATTCGAAGATGGAGCTGCAAAAGGGCTACCACCAAGTACGGATTGCTGAAGGGGATGAGCCAAAGACAACATGTGTGACGAGGTACGGATCATTCGAGTGGTTGGTGATGCCATTCGGCCTAACCAACGCACCCGCTACATTTTGTACTTTGATGAATCAAATCTTTCACCCCTACTTGGACAAGTTTGTAGTAGTATACTTGGACGACATCGTCGTCTATAGTAATACAATGGAGGAGCATGCTGAACATCTTCGCCTAGTGTTCCAAGTACTGCGGGAGAATGAACTATATGTCAAACGATCAAAGTGTTCCTTTGGGCAAGAAGAAGTGCATTTCCTCGGGCATGTCATTGGACAGGGCCAATTGAAGATGGACAAGGACAAGGTACAGGCAATCGTCGAATGGGATCCGCCAACAAAGGTGACGGAGTTGAGATCATTCCTGGGTTTGGTGAACTACTACCGACGGTTCATCATAGACTACTCAAAGAGAGCGGTGCCGCTTACGGACCTGCTCAAGATGGAGAAAGCTTGGAGCTGGACGGGGGAATGCCAGCAAGCTTTTGAGGACTTGAAGAAGGCGGTAAGTACGGAGCCAGTACTTGCCCTACCAGACTTTGGGAAAAGGTTCGAGCTGCATACCGATGCATCAGACTTTGCTATTGGAGGGGTGTTGATGCAAGAAGGACACCCGATTGCATTCGAAAGCCGCAAGTTGAATGAAGCGGAGCGGCGCTACACCGTGCAAGAGAAGGAGATGACAGCCATCATACATTGCTTACAGGTATGGAGGCACTACTTGCTGGGAGCACAGTTCATGATCAAGACCGACAATGTGGCAACTACCTACTTTCAAACTCAAAAGAAATTGTCGGCGAAGCAAGCAAGGTGGCAAGACTTCCTGGCCGAGTTTGACTTTATCCTGGAACACAAGCCGGGCAAAGCCAACGTCGTAGCAGATGCACTTAGCCGCAAAGCGGAGCTAGCGGCGATCTCGATGGTGAAGAGCGACCTTCTTGAGCAGGTAAAAAGTGGGTTGGAAGAAGATCCGTTGGCCAAACAACTCATGCAACTAGCCAAAGAGGGTCAAGCCAAGAGATTTTGGGTAGAAGACGGGCTACTCTACACCAAAGGAAGGAGATTGTATATCCCAAAGTGGGGAAACCTGCGGAGGGACTTAATCAAGGAGTGTCATGACACCAAATGGGCGGGACATCCAGGCCAAAAGCGCACCTTGGCGTTGATGGAGGATTCCTACTATTGGCCGCAAATGAGGGACAGCATCGAGCTATACGTAAAGACATGTCTTGTTTGCCAACAAGACAAGGTGGAGAACAAGCAGCCAGCAGGACTCTTGGAGCCCCTACCAGTGCCGGAATATCCCTGGGAAACGGTGACGCTGGATTACATCAACGCGCTGCCCAAATCTGAAGGTTGGGGATCTATCTTGGTGGTAGTAGATCGCTTTTCCAAGTATGGCACTTTCATACCAAGCGTGAAGGATGCAACGGCGGAAGAGATGGCACGACTCTTCTTCAAACATGTGGTGAAGTATTGGGGGTTGCCGAAGAACATTGTGAGCGATCGAGACCCTCGCTTCACCGGGAAGCTATGGACAGAGTTGTTCAAGCTACTTGGATCGAAGCTGAATTTTTCCACTAGCTTCCACCCTCAATCCGATGGGCAGACCGAGAGGGTGAATGCGTTGTTGGAGTGCTACTTGCGGCACTTTGTGAGTGCCAACCAGAAAGACTGGGCCAAGCTTATGGATGTTGCCCAATTTTCCTACAACCTGCAGCGGAGTGAGGCCACGGGGAGGAGTCCATTTGAACTTGCCACGGGAAGACAACCCCTCACTCCACAAACATTGGCGACCACGACGGATGATGGAAGGAGCCCAAGTGCCTGGAAGATGGCTAAGTCATGGGAAGAACATGCAGACTTAGCTAGGTCGTGCTTGGAGAAAGCCCGCAAGAGGATGAAGAAGTGGGCCGATGCAAAGCGGCGACACACGGAATATTCGGTAGGAGATAAGGTGATGGTGAAGCTCTTACCCCAGCAGTTCAAGGCCTTGCGTAGTGTACACAAAGGCTTGGTACGGAGATACGAAGGTCCATTCCCGGTCATGGCTAAGGTGGGTAAGGTTTCTTATCGCCTTGACTTACCAAACTCTTTGAAGATACATCCGGTGTTTCATGCGAGTATGCTCAAACCATATTACGGGGATAATGAGGATCTTCAAAGAGGAGAATCTCAAAGGGCGCCTCCAGTGATGACAAAATCTTTTGACAAAGAGATCGAAGAGGTGCTAACAAAAAGAGTAGTGCGAAGAAGAGGTGTGCAACCTTGCACACAGTACTTGATCAAGTGGAAGGGATTGCCAGAGTCTGAAACTACTTGGGAGACATTAGAAGATTTGTGGCAGTTCAAGGACATTCTTCAGCAGTACGAGGCGACGAGGGCGTCGCCAGGCTAGGTGGGGGAGGATGTCACGCCCGGGGTTAATGCCCAGGAGGATTCTAGAGAAATCTAGGTCCTTGGAGAAGCATGTACATAGAAGAACTCTGGAAGAATGTGGTAGCTCTCTAGAATGATCTCTTGGGAACATTCTAGAGAACTCGGGAAGATTGTATATTCATGAGGGTTGTAGAATAGTCTAGAAACTTAGGCATTCTAGATCCTTCCACCTTTTGGAGGGAAATTCTTTTGGGGCCTATAAAAGGGGAAGGCCCCCTCATTTGTAAGCATCCAAGTTTTGGAGAAGCAATAGAGTTCTTTGAGTTTCCTTTGCAATTGTGAGTTCTCTTGAGTTCTACTTAGCATTCGTTCTTCATCACCACCTAGTTCTTGCAGGAGAGACTGACTTAGCTTGGCTACGCGGAGTGGCAAGGAGGAGCTAAGGCCGCACGGGAGTTTGTAAGAAGACAAGTTCGTGACATGTAGCCTACTTACAAGATCAGAGTTGACTATATATATATATATATATATATATATAAGAGAGAGAGAGAGAGAGAGAGACCATACAAGAGAGAGAGAGAGGATGTTGGAGTATTGCCTGCATGCATGTTGCCAACACATGCACGACAAAAATCAAAATCTGTATGGTTGACTTCCAATATAATTAAGCCGTCAAATTAAAAGAAAAGAAAATAAACGATTTATTCGTTCTTGATACTTATTATATTAAATCAAATAAAAGTTCTGCATTAATCTTAGAAAAGGTAATGGAACATAACAATAAATATGCTTTATTACACAACGGGAGAAAAATGCACGCTCGGGAGAAAAACGCACGCTCGGGAGAAAAACGCACGCTCGGGCGAAAAATGCGCGATCGGGCGGAAAACACGGGCTTGGGCAAAAAAATGCTCGACGGCGCGAAAAACGAGCGCACATGCGAAAAACGCGTGCTCGAGTGAATAACGCGCAGCCGGGCGAAAAAAAGTGTGCCCCGGCAACAAAACGCACACCAGGACGAAAAAATGATGCTCAGACAATAAACATGCTCCCGCGTGAAATATTAGCATCTGGCCAAAAAATGCGCCCAAACACATTGTTGTCATTCTTAATGCAATCGGTTTGAATATTATTAGAAATACACACGTATCAATTCTTAATGCAATCGGTTTGAATATTATTAGAAATACGCACGTATCAATTCTTACGATGGAAAGTCATCCTACAAATGAACAACAAAAAAAGAATAAAAGATGAATGCCAATTTCTATGACATGAAGTCATTATGTGGCCTAACAACAACATTGGAATTACTCTCAATGGCAATCCCTTCAAGAATTGATTTTCAATCTTGAAGGTGTCTCCCACCTTGCATAGGAATTCTGGCCTGCAATTAGTCAGAATTCTATGACCCTCAGTCCCACTAACTCTGTCTATGACCATCCGCCGCACTACCCACCGAGCAACCGTCGGGAGGCCGCCCTGCGTCCGACTTCCTCGCGGCCCACCGCCCGCTGGGAGGCCGCAATGCGCGAAGTTCGCGCGGGACGCATTGTGCGAAGGGCGCGCGTGGCGCAGTGTGCGAAGTGCGCGCGGGGCGCAGTGTGCGAAGTGTGCGCGGGGCGCACTGTGCGAAGTGCACGCGGGGCGCACTATAAGAAATTGCGCGCGGGGCGCAATGTGCGAAGTGAGCGCGGGGCGTGACGTGCGATGTGCAATAATAAGTGGATAGGAAAGATTTGACTTTAGTTCAAAATCAATTTTCTAAAATTCATTTTGAATTTCATTTACTTCCTTTAAGCTCCCAAATGAACAAAGGAAATGGAATTAAACCTTCAGTTGCATTTCCAGAATCTCAATTCTGTCCGAAAATCTTAATTATTTTTTAATCAAAAATCTTGTATTTGGACAAGTTTATTCACAAAAATTCTATTCTCCAACTAAAGAATATAAATCAGTTCTTTTTTTTTTCTTCTATATTCTGTCATCTTCCATGTCATTTGATGTTATAAACTTAATTTCCACAAACTCTAAAATGTACATGAAGAATAACTTTCATATAGATGATAATATTATATTCCTGCATAAATGAAGGAATCTACAAATTGTCACTCCATTGCTCATATTAGTAAAGATTGACCCCATGAACGATTCAAAATAAGATTATGCACAAACTATACCCAAAAACAACAGATTAATGTCGGAAGGCTCGCCTACTTTGGTTCGAAATCGCTCGAGGCATATAAATCGGAAGACAAATCCACTGAATGGATGGAGGTAAGATCGTGCATCGATGAAGGCATCTCAACGTTCACGGAGCTCACTTTTCCTTGAGGTACAAAAGAAGGATCCTGTAAAAAAATGCACACATCTAGAAGTTAGCAGAGGGAATCGACATCATAAATAAGAGAGTTGTGGGAATTCTTACCTGATTGAGTTCGACATCGCAAAAGGCACACAAATGGGAAGCCGGATGCGGAGAACTCGGCTCTCCAAGTGCGTATATGGATGGAGGTCGAGAATTTTGATTTGTGTATAACCAAATATGATCTACCTGTAATAATGCCCAATTTTATACCTACTGAACGTGCAAAGAGGCCGGCCTTAATCCCACAACTTAGGTTCAGGAAAGAATAAAACTGGAAAAAGCAGCCCTTGCACCTTAAAAGGTAGTAAATATTCGACTTTATTGGTCTCCAAGTCAAACACATTGAACTGGTTTATATGATATGTTAGGCGAGTGGGTGAGACTTTGTATATAAAAAATATCTTATTTTTCTTGCTCTCTTCAACATCGTGCCGGACACAGCAATTGTTGGGCCCAATAAATAGAGCTTGATCGCCCAAGTCATCAACTGGCGTCCAACAAGTAGCACGAGGGCAAACATGAATCTCGGACCCATGACTATTATGACACTCGCGATCAAGTCTGAAAATATTGAACGCCGTATCGTTAAATGTACAATAAGATGAGTAACTCCTAAAGTATCCGTTCACCAGCAGAAGATCTCTGTGAGAGAAAAAAAGATATCCCATGAACTTACGATAGTGGTCATATCCGATCGGCCTACACACCATGAAAACAATCTCCAATGCATGATTCTTAAATTGCAGCGCAAAAACATCGCCGGAACTCGCCAAAGCATACAACTTGTCATCTCCTTCATTGTATATGACATCGTCAAGACAGCAGTCCGAATCTAGTGGAAGATTCGGGCCTAGAGACCATACATCATCTTTTACCCCTGCGAATATCAGGCAAATTCCATGTAGATGAGACCTGAAGAATGCGACTGCAATTCTCCCTTCCAGAGGAGTTGAAATGAGAATGATTTTCCGGAGGTAGTCGTCATACAACAATCTATTTGAAGGACACAAACCTAGCGCTGAGTAGAAGCACGAGAACCTTATTGGAATCGTGAGGAAGCTAGGAAGGCGGAAAATTTGCCGGGTAAAGGGGTTGAAAAAGCAAGGAACGTGGATATTATTGATGGTCACGAGCCATCCATGCTGGGATGATTTTAATAAGTGATAGCGATGGTCGGTGATTTGTTTGAGGGAGGGGATTTTGTAGAAACGTTGTTCTGTTATGGAAAAAAAAGTGTAAAAGTCGACATCTTCGTGGAAAAAATTGGGGTGGAGTACCCATGGAGAGGGATTGAACAAGCCATGCTGCGGCAAACCCGAGCTTTTACCCAGTGCCCAAGCCCAGCA
This sequence comes from Dactylorhiza incarnata, assembly GCA_033032865.1. Classification (NCBI taxonomy): domain Eukaryota; kingdom Viridiplantae; phylum Streptophyta; class Magnoliopsida; order Asparagales; family Orchidaceae; genus Dactylorhiza; species Dactylorhiza incarnata. The sequence goes on from JAWHQI010000173.1 coordinate 87,474, forward strand.
GCTACAAACCGCTCGGAGTCGGATAACATCAGCCACAACCAGCCTTTTCGCTATTGATACTACTATCTCCGATGGGAGATCAACCCAACTGGCGGATTTAGTGGATGAAGAAGACATTAGGCAACAGATTCTTAACAAAACCCTTTAGTTTGTGTGATTTATATTTCAAATTCAAAAGCTAATTTAAAGCAATGGTTGGTTGATAACAAGCTAAAAATGGTTATCCGACATTTTTTCTCAACCGCGCATCAATTATTTTAAAAATTGTATTCGCACAATAAATAGTAAAGACAAGCTCTGCCTTTTTTCCTCTATGTTTCTACCTCCCATTTTATCAAATGAATATAATTTTAAGTTGGAGTATATCTTCAAATTATTGTTTACCACAAATCTTATTTTTTGTTAAAATTTATTTACAAAAATTTTAACCCGCAAACTAAATAGTAAAAACAATAGCTGCCTATTTTTTCTCAGTTTTTGCATGCTCCCATTTGATATGATGAATATAATTTCAAGAATTAATCTGCAAAAAAGGAGCATCCTTAGAATTGAAATTGAAATTAAAAATTGAGATCAATTATTTCTGTTGTGGGTCACCCGGTTTTTCCCCGGTCCAGAGAATCAGATCGCCGTAACTCGGAGTCAAACCCGATGCGCAATTAGTTAATGAGAAACCCAGCAGCAATAGAGAAAAAGCTTTTTTTATAGTGGAAAATCCGGAAAGGGTGAAAAAACCACATGGATGGTACTGTGCCGAACTGAAATCTACTATATTCTTGGAGGTTACAAAGTCGAGATTTGATCTCGGAGGGTGACAGACCGCTACTCCGCTAAAATTGCATAATACAGAAGTAAGGGGATTGCGAATAGTAAAAACTGATGACGACCCCTAAAAATTACCAGGACTGCGGATAACCAAGCGATCCCCACCTCCTTTGATGGAGGGAGTGGGGTTGACCATTCAATCCCACTAACACTGAAACCTCCATCGTCACCCGTGCAAATGCCAAGCCGCGCATGTGCATCCCGGCCTCTCCAGGGTTCCTGGTCGCGCGAGAACACTGTGACGAAACCAACTGACTGCGAGCAGGCCTGCACACGGTCTGACTGTGTGCACTTGTGCATGTTCTGGATAAACCCACCTGCACCGCAGCCTCCCTGGAGGAGGAGTGACCTTCTGTCCTCCCTCCTCCTTCTCTCCGGTGCCCGGGACGGGCGGCTGCTTTTGTTGTCCATCCCCTCCCGCCGCCCCTTACTGGGGCGACACTCTTTCCGCCCGGGATGGGTGGCCATCTGGCCACCCGTTCCAGGTGTCGTCCCTAACGGGGGTGGCGTTCTGTCCTCCTGTTTTTGCCCCTATCAGGGGCGTCCTTCCCTCCGCCCAGGACGAGCGGCTATTTGGCCGCCCATCCTCCTATCGTCTCCCCTAACTACGGCGGCCTTCCTTCCGCCCAGGACCGCCCGTCCTCCTGCCAGCCACCCCAATTAGGGGCGACCTTTCCTTCCCTCGGCTAACCGGCCTTCCGCCGGTGGCCGGTCGGATTACTCCGGTCAAGAACGACCTTTGCCGAAAAAAGAGACCACCTCGTCGTCGACCGTCGTACGTCACTGTTCGATCGTCCTTTCTTGATCGAGGTCGTCTGTTACGCGAGTAACCACCCGCGTAACTCCCGGCGTAACTCCCGAGTTAGTGGGCTAAATGTTAATTTATTTATTTATGGGTTGCGTATAGCAACATCATAATTATAAATACAAATATGTATTATTTAATTTTTATAATGAGTGGTTACGGGCTGCGACTAGTCGAATGGCCCCCGTTACCACCCCAGGAGCCTATAAATAGACCCCTGGACCCTTTATTTTACGAATTTTCTCCTCCTAGTATTCTTCTTCCTCATGTTGAAGCTCTGTCGGATTCTTCCTACGAGCGTCTTCAAAGACCGCGAAGCCACCCAATATTTGGCTAAGTCCACGACGCAAGGGGAAGAAGAAGCGCATCGTATGCCGCTCCAAGTGATCACCTACATCTAAGCAACCACAAAAGCCTCCTCTAAAGTTCTACCGCGCACTTTACAAGCACAATCAGAAGCCCGAAACCTCCATAGGGCGCCCTCTTTTACACTGAAGCTGGAAGAGCAGGTTTCGTGCGTGGCGGCCTGTCGCCCGCTGGATCCACAACTCTCTCTCTCTCTCCTCATGTATTGTAAATAATGGCGGTCTGTCACCCTCGATTCTCTCAACGTGTAGTACAAGACTACAAATAGTGGATTTAGACCGGCACCGACCGGTTCACGTGGTTTTTTCCCATTCAAGGGGTTTTCTCGTGCTAAAACTCTGTGTCCAATTCTGCTCATTGTCTGTGTTCGCGCTTGACTTCTCCCCGTGCTAAGATGGCCTAATTTAGTCTGGTTTACCATAAGGGTTAAGTTGACCACAATAGTTTGGCGCCGTCTGTGGGAACGGAGTTCCCCAAAGTTCAAAGAAAAGTGTGAAGATAGTACCCACTACACAAAAGTACTTGTGACTAGGGATCATGGTAAGAAAATCCGCCCACACAACTGAAGAATCATCCCTAGGGGGAACACTGATCTAGCTCCCCTCAACTCGCTCGTCAATTTACCTGAAGAAGAGCTCCCAGGTACGGATGTCCAAGGCCGCAGGGCACGTTCATACGGAGAACCTGATACTCAATATTGTTGCAATCGCCGGATAGTAGCAGGCATCGGGTTGCAGTAGAGGGAAGGCTCATACGTGAAGAAACTAGCGTCATAATTGTCGAAGAGCACGGACAAGCCAAGCAGCACGCTGCTTTGGCAAGTCACCCTCTCCATCATCGCTCACCATTCACACCCGAGGTCCTGGCACATCCATTCCCCCACGGATTCGAGCTTCCAAAGATCGATACATACGACGGAGTAGACAACCCATCGGAACACGCCAGACACTTCACAATCATGATGCAACTATTCAATGCCCCTGATCCTTTGTTATGTCAAGTGTTCCCGACCATTGTGAAAGGACAAGCTCGCACCTGATTCCTTTGCCTAAAAGAGGGAGAAATCAAGAATTTCACAGAGTTGTCACAACAATTCACGGACCAGTTCATCTCCAGTCTTCGAATGATCAAAGACCCCTCCTACTTGTCTGGGATCCGCCAGAACAAAGGGGAAACCCTTGAAGATTTCTTTAATCGCTTCACCACAGAGGCACGACAAATCTATGAGGTAAACCAAGAGTTCCTACGAGAATTTTTCCTTGGAGGGCTTCGCCCTGGTAACTTCAACACTACGCTAATATGAGAGAATGTGCATAGTTATCCCGACCTCATTCAACGGATCGATGCCTAAATTATAGCTGATGAAGTAGTTGAAGTGCACCGCCAACAATTTAGAGGGAACTCAAAAAGACAACTAGAGCAGCAAATAACACCACAACTAGTTCCCAAGAAGTGGGACTCGCATTGTGGCAATTCTCGTCAAGCCGGAGGGCATCATCAACATCAGTACTATACTCCTTTCAACACTACTCGAACAAACATACTACTCACTGTCCAGGATAAAGATGCCCTTTGTAGGCCCAGACCGCTCGCACCAAAACGAGGAGATAAGTCCCAATATTGTGAATTTCATCAGGGCGCAGCCACAACACAAAAGGTTGTCATATGCTGAAGAAAGAGATCGAGCGCCTTATCCAGAAAGGACTTCTCGGAAGGTTTCTACTAAGACAGGACCCGAGCCAACACGCGCCCTAAGCTAATAGTTCAACATAGGACAACATTGTGTCCCATCATGGATGAATCGAAAACCAAGCGCAAATGGTTGTTCCCTAGTAAAGCGTGCGAGAGTTTGCACCTCATTTACCCATAACTTCATTGCTTATTATTATTCTCTGTTTTGGTGTAACTAATTGCTGATACGCTTTGATTATTTACACAATTACAATTGCTTCTAATTTTGCCAAAACTGCAGATTTCTTGGAGAAAAATCCCGGATGCAGTTTCCAACACCAACTGAAAGACTCTTCAACTTCGGAAAACAAGACTCGGAACACCCGCTCCCGCATTGTAGAGCTTTACGCCCCCGCACTATAGGGCTTTGTGCCCCTGCAATGCCGAGCACCCGCTCCCAAGCTGCAGGGCTTCGTGCCCCAGCACTGCTGAGCATCCACTCCCGCGCTGCAGGGCATTGTGCCCCCGCGCTGCTGAGCATCTGCTCCCGCGCTGCAGGTCAACATGCCCACGGGCTGCTAAGCATCCACTCTCGCGATGCAAGGCTTCATGCCCCCGTGATGCCGAGCATCGGCTCCCACGCTGCATGGCTTCATGCCCCCGCGTTGTTGAGCACCCGCTTCTACGCTGCAGGGCTTCATGCTCATATGTCGTTGAGCATTCGCTCCCGCGCTGCAGTGCTTCATGCCCACATGCTGCTGAGCATCTGCTCCCGCGCTATAGGGCTTCATGCCCCCGCACTGCTAAGCATCCACTCCCGTATTGCAGGGCTTCATTCCCTCGCACTGCTGAGCACCCGCTCCCGTGCAGCAGGGCCTCATGCTCACATGTTGCGGAGCATCCGCTCCCGCATTACATAACACCTAGCTCCCATGTTGTTAGAGCACCACGGAAATGCAATGGTAATCCCCCCTCGCATACGCCAAACAACTGGTAGGGTCTACCCCTAGCCATCTCCAAGTGACCTCTCACTGCCCCGAATCAAAAGTAAAACATTCTCTCCCATGGTAGGTCACTAAACCGTCAGGACCTGCCCCCCTCGCGGACTCCTCGGTTCGAAGGTTGGTACTTCACCGCCACAATGAACGACACCTCCAGTTTGGATATCTTGATCTCTACTTGGCCAAAGGACTTATCATTCACCTCGATAGTAGATTAAGACATCACTGAGTCTCATTATTTCAATCTTCAGCATCCAAAAAGAGGATCAGAACCACGCTTAAGGAAGCGACGTCGACACTACTCAATCTATGTCAACATCTAAGCAAGTCTCAACGTCGAGAAGAGGAATATCGTTACCCTCCCAAATTTCTTCCTCGTCATGGAAATCCTCACGAAGCACGAACAAAGATGTTCACCTCCACGTCCTCTCCACAGATCCGGCCTCAGCTCGTCGAACAGAGATCCGATGCTCTAGTAATGGTAGATCTAGGTCTTATTCTTTCTCTCTCGCTCGCTCACGAGCCGTCGGGAATAGGACTTGAAAAGAAAACCTAAGGAGAAGAACTCCTATCCTCTATTTAAAGCTCACGGCTAACGATCTGGGCAATTATATCAGACTTTAAATTGATCAGACGCCCAGAAATCATCACTTAACTGGACTGGTTCCGACTGCTACCGCCATTAAAATTATGGCTATAGGAATTACCCTTTAGTAAAGCCAAACCGGGTTCAGGGTTCAAACCAGGAAAAAAGCACGTGCATCCCATATTGGACTTAGTCTACAACATCATATCGACTACATCACGTTGACACATCATGTTGACAACACCATGTCGACAGCACCATATCGACAACATCATGTCGACAACACCGAAAAGCATCATGTCGACAACGTCATGTTGACAACACCATGTCAACAACACTATGTCGACAACATCTTGTCGACAGCACTATGTCGATAAAATCATGTTGACAACACCATGTCGATAGCACCGTGTCGACAGCAGCAATATCATCAACTTGTCGATTGCATCGATAGCATCATCTTGTCGACATCATCAATAACATCAACTTGTCGACGACATCAATAGCACCATCTTGTCGACAACATCGATAGCATCAACTTGTCGACGACATCGATATCATCATATTGTCGACAACATCGATAGCATCAACTTGTCGAGGATATCGATAGCATCAACTTGTCGACGGCATCGATAGAATCAACTTGTCGATGGCATCGATAGAATCGACTTGCCGACAACATCGATAGCATCAACTTGTCGACAGCATCGATAACATTAACTTGTCGATGACATCATTACCACAGCCGATACACTGACCAAGTGCTCTCTCTCTCTCCTCTCGACGCTATGATATTGTCGATGCTACCGTTGGGCGATATCTTCCAGGCTCAGGTATAAAATTATTGGGGTGTTACAAGTTTCTTCATGTATGAGTCTTCCATTTACTGCATCCCTGATGCCTGCCATTTTCGGGAGCGATGTTGAGTTTTGGGTTCTCCGTCTGAAAGTGCCCTGCGGCCTTGGATATTTGTACTTGGAAGCTCTTCTTCAAGTATATTGACAAGAGAGCGATCGAGCGCAAACACAGTCATAGAGAATTGAAAAGCTGACAAGGCAATCTTTTAACGTGGAAAAACACCTCAACTGGGTAAAAAATCACGCGGCCAGATCGGTACCGATCAAACTTCAACTATCCTGTTGGTGTTGCTACAACTTTTACAGAGTGTTCGAGGGAGACAGACCACCACCAGTTTTAAAGCTAAATTCTTCAAACCTGTACGATGAAAAGTATTGTTCTTTGAGCACACTAGAGACCTTGGCGGCTGCTTGGAGGCCTATGTGGCGTGTTCTGTGTAACTTTATCTTTGCGGCTTGACTCTTGTTGTGCTGAGAGGGGACTTGAGTGCTGGTCTCGTTTATGGCCTACTGTTCTTGTTCTTTGAGTTCGGGGAGCTGAGTGCTTGTAGCAGTCTTGAGAGATGAGCACACAAAGGGGAACTTATAGATGTCTTCTGAGTTGAACGTAAGCATGCACTATTAAAGAGTTCTTCTGAGTTGGTCGCGCGCAGGTGGAGCCTGCGCACAGAAGGATGTGTGCACAATGAGGGCGCGCGCAAGGGGGAGCGCACGCACTAAGGCAGGATGTGTGCACGAAAGAACATGCGCAAAAAGGCGACACATACAAAGGGGGAGCACGCGCACTAAGGCGAACTTGTGCACAGAAGGACGTGCGCACGAAGGGGCACGTGCACTAAGGCAGAACGTGTGCTCGGAAGGACATGCACACAAAGGGACGCGCGCAAGGGGGATCATACGCATTAACGTAGAACATGCACACGGAAGGAAGGTGGCGCGCACATTACAGCGGAACGCGCGCAAAAAAGCATGTGCATAGAAAGGGGTACGCACAAGGGGGAACAAACACACTAAGGCGGAGTATGCACACGAAAGGATGTGCACACAAAGGGGCACACACGAAGGGGAGCGCACGCACTAAGGCAAAACACGTGCACAGAAGGACGTGTGCACGAAGAGAGGTGGGGCACACACAGAGGAGCGCGCACAAGGAAGAGGATGAGGAGAGAGAAAGAGAGCGCATAGGGGAAAGTGTGGAGAATCGAAAATCCTCCTCAAATGAGGGGCATGGGCCCCTTTTATAGATTTTAAGAGGGGCAACCCGATAATTTTACCTGAAAACTACCGGAACAACGAATAAAAATGCCCAGATCGAGGCACATGAATCATGACTTTTGCGGAAATGTTGAGTTTTCCCTTGGGTGGTTTAGTCCTACCGAAAAATCTAACCGCCCCTCCCGCGAGGGGAGGTATTGTATGGCGAGGTGAGCAGGGAGGCCATCTACATTGGGCGACCAAACGGCTGCCCATGGAGGATTACCTCATATCCCAGAATAGGAGGAGGCAAGGGGGTGGGCGACCATATGGACTCCCATCCAAGGCGATAAGGAGGTCACCTACCATGGGTGGCCAAATTGCCACCCAGGCAGGGCGGCCTCTTGTCCGAAATGAGGTAGAGGGACTGGCGGACATTACGATGCCCTTCCCAGGCGGCAAGGAGGTCATCTGCCAAGAGAGGGCAAAGTATCGCCCAGGCAGAACGGCCACGCGCCCTAAACGAGGCAGAGGGCCAGGCGGCCATAACATTGTCCGTCCCACACGACAAGGAGGCCTCCTTCCATTGGCGGCTAAGGTGCCGCCCAAGCAGGGCGAACTTGCACCCTAAACGAGGCAGAGGGAAGGGCGGCCATAACGCCGCCCATCCCAGGAGGCAAGGAGGCCGCCTGTCATGGGAGGCCAAGGTGCCGTCCAGGTAAGGAGGCCTCGTGCCCTAAACGAGGCAGAGAGATGGGTGGCCATAACATTGTCCTTCCCACGTGGCAAGAAGGTCGCCTTCCATGGGCGGGCAAGGTGTTACCCAGGCAGGGCGGCCTTGCTCCCTAAATTAGGCAGAGGGGCGGGAGGCCATAACGCCGCCCGTCCTAAGTGGCAAGGAGGCCGCCTTCCATGGGAGGCCAAGGTGTCGCCAAGGCATGGAGGCCTCGTTCCCTAAACGAGGTAGAGGGATGGGCGGCCATAACATCGCCCGTCCCAGGTGGCAAGGAGTCCGCCTTCCATGGGCGGACAAAGTGCCGCCCAGGCAGGGAGGCCTCAGTGGGGACGGCGGTTGGTGCGACAAGAGCGACAATAGTGGTTAGTGCAGCAATGGCGGTGATTGCGATTGGCGCGGTAGTTATGACGCTAGTGGGGTTGACTCTGCTGAACCCCACTTCCTCCATCAATGTTGGTGGGTACTTTTGATATTCGCAGCCCGAGTAATATTTAAGGGTTTTGGGTAATTGCACCCCATGCATAGGGTGCGAATAATATTTTCAAAGGTATCCCAACAAGGTTGAACTGAGAAAATGTAATCTTGAATATTAATTTTATTAGGAAACAATAATTCGGATTGTTGAAGCCAAAAATCATCCTCAAGAAGAGTTCGGACCACAGGGGGGTGAACTGCACCTACTTCCCCCGGACGTCCCGGACTGACGATGGAAAACTTTAGAACAGACCCCAAACTACAACGTGGAGGTCTCACCACACACCCGGAAGGTCAACTGACTCTTCCCGTCCTAAAGCAGAGTTGTGCCTGACACCCTGAGAGGCTAAGCAGGCCTAGCAGGTTTTTAACTCTAGGGTTAGGAAAAACTCCAAAAAGAGATCCCCTCTCAAGGTACCACAAGAGTCTTTTTATAGTTTTCCAAGATCGGTCTACCAATATCATATTCCCGCCAAAATGGTTCTTCTATACACAACCCAAACTGGGTTGCCAACAGCGTAACTCCGCTGTTCTAAGGTGATATTTGCAGACCCTCAAAGTCAGTTTAGTAAATATTTACTTAGTCAATGCTGGGAGAGGAACCTATGAGGGCGTCACTCGCCAAGGGTTGCGAGTGACCACGAAGGCACCACTCGTCGAGAGGCACGAGTGGCTTATGAAGGAGCCACTCGCTGAGTTCGAGTCCCGACTCGCTACGAGTCGAGTGATCTCTGAGGGATATACTGGTCCTGCCGGTGAGCATCCATTCGACTACATAGCGAGTGGTCCATGAAGGCATCCCCACTCGCCCAATCGCGAGTGGCCCGTGAAGGCCTCCCTAACTTTAGGTTCTTTTCCCTGGATGGGGCCCACCCGACGGGTATGGGGTTGTTCAATCCCCGCTCTTTGCGGGTGAGTTACTCGCCCGGAAAGAATCGTCCAACCCCGAGTATCCGTCGGGTGGGTCCCATCGTGATCCTATATATACCTCCCATTATCCCTGTGGGGGGATGCCCCCCCCCCCAGATATCTGCTTACTTCTTTCTTCTTCCCTAAGATGCCTCTCTCCAAAGACCTCCAGACGCAAATCTTCTCCCTTCGCGAGGTGAATCAGTCGGACACCGCCGACCTGATGCCCTGGGCCGCCCCCAAGCCTTCCGACCTACCCGCACGAAAAAACAAAGCTCGGAAACTCGTGAAGGGTCGCTCTTCGGCCACCCCTGGTCCCTTGGCCACCAAGATCCCTGCCTCTGGTTCATCCTTAGTCCCGGCAGTATCCTCCGCCCCTACTTCTGCTGGTGTCGAAGTCCCGGCCCGTGAGCGCGTCGACTCGCTGGGGAATCCGAGTGCTCGGCTGAATGGGCGTACAACGCCCCTCCAGTCGCCTATCAAGCAGCCGAGCGAACCAGGTAGGCCTGGTTTTCACACTTCCCTTTTTATCATACGTTTACTGAGAGAAACTTGAACTCCTCTCGTGTGTAGCCCCCAAATTTGGAACTTGCGGGCTCCAGGCCTCCTCTCCAACCCGCATCCCTGTGCGAAGCTCGGCCCGGCTGGCACCCCTGCAGAAGGTAATCCTCCCGACCCCCTCCTAAATTCCTCCATGCAGGTTGACAGCCAGGGGGTTCATCCCCCCCGCCGCGGGAAAATGGTTTCTTAGTTCCCCTACGTTCCCTTCTCGGGCGGCGCGGGTTCTTCTCACCCTGGCAAAGGAAAAGAGCTTGCGTCTTCGCAAGGTCAGTTCTCGCACTCGCTTCTTCTTCGAGTACTAGGAGGCTTGATAGTCATCTGATTCGTTTCCTCACAACCCAGTCGACGTTGATGACTCGCATCCGGACAATCTTGATCTCTCGGAAGATTTCTCGCCACTTCCGTCCCCTGATCAGATTGATGACTTCCTTGGCGGTTCGTGCGACTCCAATGAGCATTGGAGGCGCGCGTCAAAACTTCTTCGTCAGCAATCGCTGAAGATGCGGGAGATGGAGGGCGTAAGGTCTGACCGCGAGGAGGCCCTGCAACAGAAAGTTCAGACCCTACAGGTCAAATATGACTCGCTGGCTGGCGAGTTGCGTCGTGGCACCAGGGAAGGAGCGACCTCGCCGGAGGCGTATTACAAGCTGATTGAAGATAATATCCGCAGATTCAGAACAACGTCGCCGCTGCTCGCGAGTTCAATGATCCTCTCCGACCCCCTTTGACACGAGTGCGAGGCGGGGTGAGGTGGAGGTGGCAATACTATTAATCTTTCGCCTTGTTATTCTGATCATGATACGACATTATTGCTTGTGTTTATTTATTGTATTTCGAATAATGGATTTTAGATTTATCGTACACTCGCGGTCCGGCTGCGGTGGTCTTTAATTCGCCTTATTATTGTCCATGTAATCTACTTCTTTTGCAGGGGACCCTGATATGCATGGGGTGGCACGTCGCGGGGTGCGGGTTCGCCACCCATGATTTTCCTATTTTCTTTTTTATGGTTGGCTCGGTGGTCACGATCGTACGCCAGGAACAATTTTATGGAGGTGCAAGACGGTGGCTAGCGATTGCCTATGCCTAGGGTAGATTCAAATTCTATCATTGAGGCGAGGAGGACCCTGGATGGCTATCCGCACCCCGACGCCTTTTGGACTTCCATATTCTCTTCCCTCCTCGGCTCCCTCCCTTCTTACATCATTCCTGCCTCGCATGGTTGCTTACCTACCGTTTTTATTATTCAGCTTCTCCCCTCCCCTTGACTCCTCCACTCTTTCCTCGAGCACTCTCCCTCCTTCTTCAACTTGCAATGGTGCGCTCCAAACCCGCAGATGGCAGGTCTGTGTGCGCAAGTCGATTCACTGATCACCCCTTTCCGGATGGCCATATTTCATAGGTCGAACTCGCTTCCTCTATCGCCGAGTACGTTCCTCCCTCTTTCAGCGCGCGCCCTCCTGACAAGGGCGAGGCCATCAATACCTTCTACACCGATGAACTCGTCATCCCCATCTCGAATTTCGAGGTGGGGTTACGCCTCCCCTTATGGACTGAGGTCAAGCTGATCCTCAGATACTTCGGACTTGTACCCACTCAATTCAACTCCAATGCAATCGCGATGACTATCGCTTTCGCCTGCTATATGCGAGAGGAAAAGATTGAATTAAGTCTAACCGCCTTCCACAAGCTATTCACTTTCCGTGCCCATCCTGACGGGGTCGCTTTTTCGCGAGCTCGTAAGTCCATGTGTGTCAAACCACAAACAAACACCATCACTGGAACACGAAGTTCGTGCACGTCAAGGGTCCCTTCGGCTCTCTACCCTTCGAACCCGAACAGTGTAGCGAAGAGATCTGTCGAGCCCCGCCAGTTGGAGGTGACGACGCACTCCTCCACGACTTCCTCCTGGACAAGAAGTTGGAGGTAGTATACCTCCCGCAGAACCTGAACACCCTTCCCCATGTCCTCGCCGGTGAAGTTATGCCCCAACTCTTATCCCTTCATTACTCCATTTCGATCTCGAGAGTGACATGCATTCGCCTATCCAGGAGAGCGAGTTGTCCCAGTATATGAGCCGTTCGCTCATGTTGATGATCCCGCGGGATAACTTGCCCGTGCAAAAGCGGCGGCCGCTGCTTGTCGCATTGGGCTAGACGAGACCAAAACCCCGACACCTAAAAAGAAGCGTGCGGCATCGAAGAACTCCGAGTCATCCAACCCATCTAAAAGGTTGAAGAAGTCTACCGCCTCCAAGGGAAAGGGGCCAGCCGAGCTTCCCGCCGACGAGCCGAGGGAGGCAAGGGCTTCAGAATCGGAAGGCTCTTCTGAGGGTGGGGAACTTCCCGCACCCAACTCTCACCGAAACTTTGGTCTTGGCGAGAAGGTCGCTGATCGGGTCGGGAAGCCAGTCCTCCGCTGGAGCAAGAAGGCGAACTGGATCCGCCTTTCATCCCTCCTTCCTTCCTGGTCCGAGCGAGATCCTCTGAATGGGCTAGCGTATGCCCTCGGATTTGGACTCTACGGTCGCGAGATCTAGAAAGGGAAAAAGACAACAACGCTCTCTCCGAAGAAAAGTCGGAGATTTGACGAAGAGGCTGGAGGTCGCCGAGGGCCTTCTTGCTAGAAGCTCGAGGGGTTTGGTAAGCCTTGACGATCACCTTTCCTTTGACTCGAGGTTAAATTCTCATCCGCTTGGCTCGTGTTCTCTTCAGGACGTGGAGACGGCGGACGGGATGCGCCATCGCGCGGCGGCCCTGGAGGAATTGAATGCTGAACTCGCCTCCAAGAATGATAAGGCGAAGACTCGCATCGCCGCTTTGGAGAGAGAAAACCGGGATCTCTCGTCGCAGAATAACTGCCAGCTCGCCAACGTCCTCCCGCCCAGTCGTCCTTCCGCCAAGTCCTACTCGGAGCATGCACACATGAGATGATGCTGGAGTCCACCATTAAGGGAGCTGAACATATGATGAAAATGATGCGTCAGATGCGAGTGTTAAAGCAGATTGTGAAAACATCACGATGCGAGACCTCGTACCCGAGATCTATGTCCCGTTGGATTCGCCGAACACTTCTACTGGCTCGCATTCTAGGGACGGATATGAGGAGGACGAGGAATACCCCGATCTTGGAGAGTAGCCGGGCTGACTCGCCCGTGACTAGACTTCTTGCAGCCCCCCCCCCCCCCCCCCCCCCCCCCCCCCCCCCCCGGGTAGTTGTAATCATTCTACTGTGAGACAATTTTTTCGTCTATATTATTTGTGATCTTTTTATGCTATGGGTGATTATTATTATCATTTTTTGGATCTGATATTTTTCCTTACACGTTTTTGCTCGCTTTTCCTTTATTGCCTCTTTTCCCATATACCCGCTTGCGCTTGCCTTATCCTTTCTATGAGCTCCTTCCTGCGCTGCCAAGCCAGTGAGGACCTGGCAGCGGGTTCAACTCGGAGCCACAAAAAGTACTAATTCTTCACGAGCGTCTCCCTGCCCTGCCAGCTAGTGAGAGCCTGGCAGCGAGTTCAGCTCGGAGTCAAAAAAGTGCTAACTCTCCATGAGCGCCTTCCTGCCCTGCCAACTAGTGGGAGCCTGGCAGCGGGTTCAGCTCAGAGTCAAAAAGGTAATAACTCTCCGCGAGGGCCTTCCTGCCCTGCCAGCTAGTGGGCGCCTGGCAACGGGTTCAGCTCGGAGTCAAAAAAGTACTAACTCTCCACGAGCGCCTTCCCGCCCTGCCTACTAGTGGGAGCCTGACAACGGGTTCGGCTCGGAGTCAAAAAGGTACTAACTCTCCACGAGCGCCTACCTGCCCTGCCAGCTAGTGGGAGCCTGGCAGCGGGTTCAGCTCGTAGTCAAAAAAGTACTAACTCTCCACGAGCGCCTTCCTTCCCTGCCAGCTAGTGGGAGCCTGACAGCGGGTTCAACACGGAGTCAAAAAAAGCACTAACTCTCCACGAGCCCCTTCCTGCCCTGCCAGCTGGTGGGAGCCTGGCAACGGGTTCAGCTCGGAGTCAAAAAAGTACTAACTCTCCACGAGCACCTTCCTGCCCTGCCAGCTAGTGGGATCCTGGCAGCGGGTTCAGCTTGGAGTTAAAAAAAGGTACCAACTCTCCACGAGCGCCTTCCTTCCATTCCAGCTAGTGGGAGCCTGGCAGCGGGTTTTAGCTCGGAGTCAAAAAAGTACTAACTCTCCACGAGCGCCTTCCTGCCCTAGCAGCTAGTGGGAGTCTGGCAGCGGGTTCAGCTCGAAGTCAAAAAAAGTACTAACTCTCCACGAGCGCCTTCCTGCCCTGCCAGCTAGTGGGTTCAGCTCGGAGTAAAAAAAAGGTACTAACTCTTTTACGAGCGCCTTCCTGCCCTGCCAGCTAGTGGGAGCCTGGTAGCAGATACAGCTCAGAGTCAAAAAAGTACTAACTCTCCACGAGCGCCTTCCTGTCATGTCAGCTAGTGGGAGCCTAACAGCGGGTTCAGCTCGGAGTCAAAAAAGTACTAACTCTCCACGAGCGCCTTCCTGCCCTGCCGGCTAGTGGGAGCTTGGCAGCTGGTTCAGCTCGAAGTCAAAAATGTACTAACTCTCCATGAGCGCCTTCCTGCCCTGCGAGCTAGTGGGAGCCTGGCAGCGGGTTCAACTCGGAGTCAAAAAAATACTAACTCTCCACGAGCGCCTTCCTGCCCTGCCAACTAGTGGCAGCCTGGCAGCGGGTTCAGCTCGGAGTCAAAAAAGTACTAACTCTCCACGAGTGCCTTCCTGCCCTGCCAGCTAGTGGGAGCCTGACAGCGGGTTCAGCTCGGAGTCAAAAAAGAAAGAAGAAATAACTAACATGTCACAATTGTATTTCTAGTCATGAGGAAATAAAAGGGGTGAAAACTAGTGTTAATATTATTAAAAAGTACATGAGCTGATAAGAAGAACTTTTTGTATCGCAGTTCATTATGGATAAAAAAACGTTTTAAATCGTCGCCACTCCAGGCGTGGTTCAGGGTTTCTCCTTCCACATTTTGGAGGTGGTATCCCCCGGACTTTAGGACCTCTTCCATGATATATGGGCCTTCCCAGTTTGGGTTGAGCTTCCCCACTGACGTTGACCTTCCTGCAGCGTCGACCTTTTTGAGCACGAGATCCCCCTTCTTAAACTATTTTATCCTACCATTCTTGTCAAAGTACTGGGTCATGCGACGCTTGATTTCCTCCTGCCTGATTGCCGCGACATCACGGAGTTCCTCTATCATGTCCAGAGAGAGCCGAAGTTCCTCATCGTTTTCAATTCTCCACTCTTCGTCTCCTTCCCCTGCCATAATCACGCGGGGGGACTTTACTCCATACTCCACCGGTAATATGGCCTCTGATCCGTGAGAAAGCTTAAAGGGGGTCTCCCCTGTTTAGGTGTTCGGTGTGGTTCTCATGGCCCACATGACGAAGGGGAGTTGTTCCACCCAGCTTCCTTTGAGGTTCTCCACCTTCTTTTTCAACAAGTTAACGATAATTTTATTCGCTGCCTCCACCTGCCCATTGCTCCTGCGGTGATGTACTGAGGCGAACCTTAGATCAATACCTACCTGCCCACAAAAGCTGATAAACTCCTCGCTGGAGAACGGTGGCTTGTTGTCGGTTACTATTGCCAAGGGGAGTCCATGTTGGCAGATAATCTCCCCCCAGATGAAGTTCTTGACGACTTGGGAGGTCACCTTGGCTAAGGCCTTGACCTCTATCCATTTCGAGAAATAATCGATCATTACGAGTAGAAACCTCCTCTGTCCGCTGGCTTGGGGGAAAGTTCCCACCAGGTCTAATCCCCAAATAGCGAAAGGCCACGGTTCCGTTATGCTCCTGAGTCGTTGGGCAGGCTGAAGCTGTAGGGGCATGCATAACTAACACTTTAGACACTTCGTCGCGAAGTTCACCGCATCCTCCCTCAGCGTGGGCCAATAGTAGCCCTGTCGCAAAACCCTTCCTTCCAAGGTTCGCCCTCCCGAGTGACTGCTGCATTCCCTGGAATGTACTTCCTCCAAAATCCTTGGGAACTCCTCTTTGGACACACATCGAGCCATTGGTCCTGAAAGAGTCTTTCGATATAGAGTCCCCTCCCGCAGAAGGTAATGCGCTGACCTTGTCCTGAGGCATTTTGTTATATCGCTTCTTTGGGTAACTACCCGGTAGCTAGAAAGGCCACCAGTGGATCCATCCAATACAGGCGTCTCCCTATCTCCAACAGCTCCAATTCTTCTATAGTGGGGCGAAAAAATCTGTGACTGATCCTCCTGCCCGGGGTCCAAACTTGGCCAGCCAATCAGCCTCCATGCTGTCCTCCCTTGGCACGTGACGGATGGAAAAAGCCCGGAACCCTTCTATGATGCCCTTCACCTTGGACAAGTATCGATGAAGCTTGGGTTCCCTGGTCTCGTATTCTCCCCTGACTTGAGATGCTAACACCTTTGAATCTGTTAACACTTCTACTTCCTGTACTTCCAGTTCCTTGGCCAGGCGCAGCCCAGCGATTAAAGCTTCATACTCTGCTTGATTGTTAGTTAGAGGGAAATGAATCACCACCGTTTGCTCGATCTTTGTCCCCTGCGGACTCTCCAATACCACTCCCCCTCCCATCAAATTATTCCCAGAGGTTCCGTCTACCATTACTTTCCAAGCTACTCCTTTTGAGGGCTCGACCCCTTCCACCTCGACCACAAAATCGGCCAGAAAATCCGCCACCACCTGTGCCTTCACGGACAAGCGTGGGACGAAAGAGATGTCGAACTCACTTAACTCGATGGACCACTTTGCCAGTCTTCCCGAATGTTCCACCCCTTCGAAGATGTTGCGGAGGGGATGGTCGGTAACCACACGAATGGAGTGCGCTTGGAAGTAAGGTCTAAGTCATCGTGCCGAAATAACCAAAGCCAGCGCCAGCTTCTCCAAAGCCGGATATCTAAGTTCTGCCTTTTTCAAGACGTGGCTGACATAGTAGACAGACACCTGCTTTTTGCCTTCTACTCGGACTAGAACAGAACTCACCACCTTTGCTCCAATTCCCAAGTACAAAGACAAGTCCTCGCCCTCCCTGGGCCCCTGGAGCAAAGGAGCCTTGGCGAGCTGCTCTTTCAGGGCCTGAAAAGCTTCCTCACATTCCCTTGGCCATTCAAATCTAGTATTCCCCTGTAATACCTTGAAAAATGAAGAGCACTTCTCTCCCGCTCGTGACATGAACCTACTCAGCCCTGCTAACTTTCCTGTCAAGCACTGAACCTCTTTCGTGCTACGCAGAGATCCCAATTCTATGATTTCTCTCACTTTGTCAGGATTTGGTTCCACACCTGCTGGGGTTAAGAGGTGACCTAAAAATTTCCCTCTACTAGCCCCGAAAACGCACTTTAGAGGGTTCATCCTCATTTTATATTTTCGTATCGTGTTGAACGTCTCTTCTAGATCCATGATGTTATTATCCACCGCCTTGCTCTTCACCAAGAGGTCATCCACATATACCTCCAGGTTTCTTCCTTTTTGCTCTCCGAACACCCAATCCATCATGCGCTGGTAAGTTGCCCCCGCGTTCTTGAGCCCAGAGGGCATCATCTTGTAGCAGAAGCATCCATCCCTCGTGATGAACGACACATCTTTCACATCCGGCGGGTGCATTCAGATTTGGTGATAACATGAAAAAACATCCAAAAAACTCATCACAGGAAAACCAACGACTGAATCCACCAGTGTGTCGATTTGAGACAGAGGGTAGCAATCCTTTGGACATGATTTATTCAAAAGTGAAAACTCGACACACATCCTCCAGCGACCATCTCCCTTTCTAACCATTACAACATTGGAGACTCAGCCTGAATACTGGATCTCCGACACAAAACCGGCCTTCCGCAGCTTTTCTACTTCTTCCCTAATTGGCACCTCCAGCTTGTCCGCTACGACCCTCCTCTTCTAGCGAATGGGCCGGTCTCCTGGATTCATATTGAGACGGTGGCATGCCACATCCGCATCGATGCCCAGCATATCCGCAGCACTCCATGCGAAGATGTCCACATTCCGCTCCACGCAAGCCAGTATCCGCTCCTGATCCTCTGATCCCAGCTCCCCACTGATCCGCACCTTCCCTGTCTCCCCCCTCTGGGTCACCACCTCCCACTCCTTCACCTCCTCCACTACCTCCAATCGGGTTCCTTCCTCCCATCCTCTCTCCTTCCTCTCCCCTCGACAAGATCTTCTCCTTCCTCTTCTTCCTTCTCACCCTCTCCGTCCACCTTGCGTGCTAATCCCTCAACGACCTCTACTTCATCCCTCCCCTCATCGTCTCCACCTTACCTATTCTTCCCGAGCCTATTTTTTTCCTACTCCTCTCATCATTCCCGACTACCTCCTGCTCCCCCATCTCGACGTCCGTCGCCTTCCCACCCCTTTCACATTCTTCCTCCCTGATTCCCCATCGGGACTCCTCCATCTCTTCATCCCGCCTCTCTCGCTCTTCTTCTACTCCTCCTACTTCTTCTTCCCCCTTTCTTTCCTCCATCTCTACTTCCTCCGGCTCCCATGGTTTTTGCCCTTCCTCTCCCTGCAACATTCCTCCTACATCATGTGCTCCCTCCTCTGCAGCCTCCTGCATCTCTTCATCTCGATCTCCATCTCTGTTCCACCGCTTGCTCACCATTTCATCCTCCGCCATCCATGAGATTGTGTTAACTGCAGTGACATAACACTGCCTCACCATCTTTGGGTCCCCTCTGATCCTAACTTGAACTCCTCCGCAGTGAAACTTCAAGCATTGGTGGAAGGTGGATGGTACGCACCGAAAAGCGCTGATGAGTGGTCACCCAAAGACCGCATTGTAGCTGTTGGGCGCATCTACAATGACGAAACGACAAGTGTGGGACGTTCCTCCTAGGGTGACATGAATTCCCACCCCACCTTCTACCTCTTTAATTTCTCCTGAGAATCCAAAAAGAGGGCCATCCGAGGCCACTACCCTCTTGGACTCCACCTTCATTGCGTCAAATGCTTTTTTGAAGATCATATTCACGGAACTCCAGTTGTCCACTAGGATTCGTGAGACCGTAAAATTTTCTATCGCCGTCTGGATCACCAAGGCGTTGCAGAATGGATCTTCGTGATCTGGCATATCCTTCGGGGAGAAGGTGATCTTCTCCTCAGGCGGGGTGGGGGGGGGGGGGGGGGGGGGGGGTCTGGGAAGTCGAAGCCACACTCCTTCGGAACATTGTTTGGAGACTCCCCTTGCGGGTAGCCTCGATTCCTACTCCTCCATGGATAACTCCTATCCCTCCGCTGGCTCCAGCATCCGCCCTGTCCTCACACCTATCTTCATCTCCTACTTTCGGCATGATCTCAACAATTTGAACGGGGTGCTGCTGCTGTTGCTGCTGTTGCTGTCCCGGGCCTCTTGCCCTTCTTAATTCTAGGAACTCAGGGCAAGTGTCCCTCGCATGACCTTCCTCTTGGTGGAAATCGCAGTAAAGCGGCGCCACCATACCCCCTCTTCTCTCTGTCGGTCTGATTCTTCTGTTCTGCCTTCCCCTTCTTCCGATTGCCATAGTCTGTTGGGGCGGTGGCAGGAGGTCTCTCTGGTCCGGTCTCCAGCCCGGGGGATTGAACCTTCCCTGCCACCCCCTCCCCTGCCCCTGGTTGTATCCTCCTTGCTGCCTCCAAGTCGGCCTGAAGTTCTGCTCCTGGTTTCCCATGCACCTTGCGGCCCCTGGGCAACCTGCCCCTCGTCTCGTCTCTACGTCTCGCCTCCTGGTGCTTTCCTCTCTCTTGCTCCTTCACTTCTCCCCCCGCTATCTTAGCCAACTTCTTGGCGAAGGCTGGGTTAGCAGATTCTCCATCGATCTCTTTTGCCGCTCTTTCCATCAATTCCTTGAAAGACAAGGGTGGCTACCGGTTCAGCTCCATCCGAAAAAATCCATGGTGCATCCCTAGGGTGAAAGCCAGCATCAGGGTATAATCCGGTACTTCTATGACCTGGAGGACTTCTTCCTTGAACCGGTCTACATATATAACTTCCTAACGTCTCTTCTTCTCCCTGCTTGACGGCGAAGAGGAACTCCGCACCCTTCTTCCTCTTCTTTGAGGTCGAAAATCTCAGCAAGAAACCCCGTCGCAGATCTTCAAAATAATAGATTGAACCCAGGGGAAGCTGATGAAACCAATCCCTAGTCTTTTCCTTCAAGGTAATTGCAAAAAAGCGACATTTGAAAGCGTCCGTCATCGGTCGAATCGACACCGATTCTTCGAACCACTACACATGTTGAACAGGGTCGTCCCTGCCAGTGTAGTAAGACATATCCGGTTCCCTAAAACCTTCTGGGACCGGGGCAGAAACAATCAGTTCGCTGAACGGGCTTCCCCCTCCTAGGGGGCGAGCCGGGAGTTCTCACGTGCCGTGCTCGCCATAACGTCCACCACTCGCCAGGCTGGGGAACAGTTCTCGCCCGACGAGATCTCTCTCACTACCTTCTTTAACCGGATCCTTGTCGGGTCGTCTCGTGGGTGCGTTATCGCCTAAACCAGTCGGCGCTACTACCGGAACCACTGGGGTGGAGCTTTCGCCCCTCGCTGCAAATGCGTGATGTAGTGTTTCCATGATGTCCCGCTTTAGTTTTTGAAACATTGCTATCATAGCCACCCCGGGTGGGACCGCCACCTCGTCCTGACCTGCTCCCTGTCCTCCTTCTCCAGTCGTCGAGATCGCCCGAAACTTTCTTATGCAGTTAACGGTCCACGTTCACCGCACCAAAAATTGTGAAGCCAAAAATTGGCCTCAAGAAGAGTTCGGACCACAGGGGGGTGAACTGCACCTCCTTCCCCCAGACGTCCCAGACTGACGATGGAAAACTTTAGAATAGACCCCAAACTACAACGCGGAGGTCCCACCACACACCCGAAAGGTCAACTGACTCCTCCCCTCCTAAACCAGAGTTGTGCCTGGCACCCTGAGAGGCTAAGCATGCCTAGCAGGTTTTTAACTCTAGGGTTAGGAAAAACTTCAAAAAGAGATCCCCTCCCAAGGTGTCACAAGGGTCTATTTATTGTTTTCCAAGATCGGTCTGCCAATATCATATTCCCTCTAAAATGGTTCTTCTATACGCAGCCCAAATTGGGCTGCCAACAGCGTAACTCCGCTGTTCTGTGGTGCTATTTGCAGACCCTCAAGATCAGTTTAGTAAATATTTACTTAGTCAATGTTGGGCGAGGAACCTATGAGGGCGTCACTCGCTGAGGGTTGCGAGTGACCACGAAGGCACCACTCGCCGAGAGTCACGAGTGGCTTATGAAGGAGCCACTCGCTGAGTTCGAGTCCCTACTCGCTACGAGTCGAGTGATCACTGAGGGATATACTGGTCCTGCCGGCGAGCATCCATTCGGCTACATGGCGAGTGGTCCATGAAGGCATCCCCACTCGCCCAATTGCGAGTGGCCAGTGAAGGCCTCCCTAACTTTAGGTTCTTTTCCCTGGATGGGGCCCACCCGGCGGGTACGGGGTTGTACACGGATGGTACGAAGGATTGCTTCTCAAGTTTGAACTGTCAGTTGATTGATATGAATCTTCACTTGATATGAATCTCAAATTTTTTTATACATCATTTTAGTTCGATGAGTTAAACCAAATAGTTATATGAGTGAAACAAAATTGCTACTCAAGTTGCAGTAAAAAAAAATCTCATTCCCTAGAGTATAGGAAGGAAATTGAAGTAAAGATATCGCAAGATTGAAATTATTTACTTAATCGTCATATCTTGAAGCGGATGCAGTGCGGGCGGCCGGAGCGACTATACTATTTTTAAAATTCAGTGTGGGCGGCCGCCCACACTCGCACATATGTGGGTCCGCCCCTGCTTGCGCGCGCTGCTGGTTGGTGGGACCGGCCTTTGCTACTTTTATGGTCTGACTCAGAAATTCGTAAGGGAAACTCCATCAAAGGTAAAATTTCTGGAGTCGCATAACTGCAGCCACAACCAGCCTTTTTATTATTGATACTACTATCTCCAATGGGAGATCAGCCGAACGAGCGGATTTGGTAGATGAAGACATTAGGCAACAGATTCTTAACAATATTTTTCAGTTGGTGTGATTTATAATTCAAATTCAAAAGCTAATTTAAAACAATGATTGGATTATAACAAACAATATTATAATTGATATGAATCTAAGTGAAATCAGAATTTATCATATGATCATTTGTGAATGAATTATTGTAGTATGTCTAAATTATCTGAAAAACTTTTTGAACATAAAGTAAATATTGCAAACTAGCTAGCCAGGTTTTCCTTGAATGATAGAAATCATGTAGTCCGATCAATTGAGTGTCAGGTGGGGGACATGTAGCTAGGCTAACTAGCTAGCCAGGTTCAAAATCAATGCATGGCTAGTTGTAGGTCCTTAATGTGGACCACTTACTACTTTCAAGATTAGAGTTTAGGGTGTAGGTCCTTCATTTGATGCTCAGACAATAAACATGCTCCCGCGCGAAAAATTAGCATCTGGCCAAAAAATGCGCCCGCGTGAAAAATTAGCATCTGGCCAAAAAATGCGCCCAAACACATTGTATAACATATTGTCTCAGCTTGCTCTCCCCTTCAAAATATAGTGTTCGATATTTGTGATATGAAGATCTAAACTATAATCAATCATCATCATATTCTATTCTTAAGATGAAGCTTATATAAAAGTGTACGCATGTATTTGAACTAATGGTGCTCATCACCGTCATATTCTTTTCATAATTACGTTCACAGTCAACACCACGCAGAAACCGCTTTCCCAAACTTAGTCTTAGTCATTCAATTCGAGTTTCACATAGCTCCTATCTTCCCATTTTTACTCGAGCAATGCTGAGGTCTAATTTTCGCTAGGTTTATTAGCCCACAAGAATTGAGAATTTTAAGTGTAAATTTTTCCTCAATCATTTAACGAAATTTAAATCCGAAAACAGCTTTATTACACCCTCTTGAAAAAACCACAACTTTTTAATAGTAAGTTTTCTTTGAATTTTGGCTACACCTAAATTGAACTTACAAAGGTGGTTGTTAAAGATTCATCCAACAGCAATCTCTTAAAAAGTAGATGAAGCTTTTTTAATTTTTTATGACAATCAAAATATTACTATTTTTATCTAATTGAAAGAATTTTACTGGCTTTGGATTGATGAGCCGTCTTTATTTGCTCACAATGCATCGACGATGGTACCCAAATGTCATTGACATCACGAACATACAAATCTACTAAGAGTTTAAACTCTCTTTCTAACGGCTCTTTTTGGATGAGCATCAGCTCTCCCAAACGGAGTCTAAAGTTCATGAACATGTTCATTAAGATAATCAATTCTTGGAAAAGTTGGTGGAGGCTACACCTCTTTATATGATTAGCCTGAAAGTTTAAATAAATCAATGAGGATATAATATTAGGGCATTGACCCAAATTCTTGCTTGTGTTAAATAAATTATGTTTATATTGACAGCCCGCAAATAAATTTTGGAAGCCCAAAGATAATAACAGCCCAACAAAGCGACATAGGTAGCCCAAAATTATTATTATTTTAAAACAAAAAAAAAAGATATTTAATTAATAAAATAAGCCAAAAATATAACATAGCAGTCCATAGTCTTTTTCTAAGCACAAAACTATCTATCCATCAACAGAATATATCAAAAGATAATGTAAAAGAGTTTATAAACACAAATTCTAAATTCACTTCAATGTACCAATCACATTGATATGCCCTATAAAATGAATCCCCTGCACAATCAAATTAAACAAATTATTGTAAATAGTACTCTAAAAAAGTTATGAATAATTAGTATATTAGTATTGTTAAAGAACTTGTCGTACAAATTTTTTTATGTAGCTTCAAAAGTCACAAAATATCTTGAAATCTACCATGCAGAGTATATTTAAAATTATGTTGTAGCAATATTAATAGTCAATCAATATTAAAAAAAAATAAGTACGCATACCTATACTAATCTTAGGAACAATCTACAGTTTAATAAATGACTGCATAAGTAGACAACAACTGTAACCAACACAAAAGAGTAAATTATAACTGAGGATTTAAGGATTACAATATGAAACAAGAGCATAGAGCTTCACAAAATAATGTTAGCGCTCGAAGCATCCCGGGGAGTGTCGAATGTGGAACACACTTACCCGTTGCCCCTAGCTGGGTATAAATAGGCAAACCCTAGGAGTGTCTACGGGTATCGAATATCCGTGTATCTGAACCGACCCGTTAAGCCTCCGAACACCGTTACGAGTCCAAATATACACCAACAATCTCCTCATATATTTGTGACAAATAACGTGTACGTTTCGGAGTGCAGAAAGTGGCGGGTACTAAAACATGTTTCCGACTTTACACATTTCAATGAGAGTTAGCACAGTTTAAAAACATAAGCAGGAGTTTTATAACAGTAACATAAACATCCAAACATAACAGTGCTACTCATACATAAATAAGTCTGAAATACAAGAAATAACAATGGATCAAAAACATATAATAATTCTACTCAAAGAGTAGATCATCAGCATCCATGTCAAAGTCCATTTTCTCTCCTCCATTTTCACCAGTGCCTGCAAGGAATTTCATGAAATTAGACTCTATGAATTCATGAACATATGCAGTAACGTTTTAAAGTAAACTAGCTCTACTTGAGTGAGCTTAGTACTTGTAGCAGTAGTGAAGTAACACTGTCAGCATTTCTATCCAGTCAGGATTTTGATTTTAGTAAATCAAACATTGTTATCTTACTCATTAATGGTCATTATGTACCTCATCAACAAATGATTTGACACACCATCATTTACAACATTATCAAATGTGGAATAATATGCTATGACCATAAATGTTTAGATTAACCGTTACAACGACTTTCAATTCCCAGTTGAATAATTCTCGAATCAACTTACGATGAGAAAGATGTTAAGTTATCAAATGTGGAATAACCAGCATCTAACCATCTTGGGTTTTCATCAAGAAATTATTTGGGTTTTCAGTCTGTTATTAGATGCTTGAATGTTGCGACTATAGGTTCTTACTATCAAAACATAAAACACAGGAGGAAAGTTTCATATGTCTATGAACTTTAATCCCATCTTCCCCGATGTTTTTATTGTAAGAGCTCTATTTAAGCCTTTTGTTAAGGCGTCTGCAACATTATCTTTCGATCTCACATCGATTAGGGTCATAATCCCTTGACTAGTGAGGGAGGTCAATCAGGCTTGTTTCATCCGTAGTTGTCTTCTTTTGCCATTGAACAAAGTGTTCGTGGCAATCGTCTTTGTAGACTGATTATCGCAGTAGACTACAATAGAACTCAGTTTCAGGCTTGTCAATGAAATGTCCATAACCAAATCTCTAATCCACTCCGCTTCTTCTCCAGCTGAAGCTAGAGCGTAGAGTTCAGATTCCATAGAAGAGAGAGCAATACAGGACTGCCTCTTGGACTTCCAGGCTACAGCTGCTCCTCCTACTGTGAAAAGAAATTTACTAGTGGACTTGCTGTCGTTTATTTCTGAGCACCATGATGCATCAGAATATCCTTCCAAACTGGAGGATGACCACTATAACATAAAGCATACTTTTGGGTGTGCTTTAAGTATCTCATCAGTCTATCGAGGGCATTCCAATGGTCTTGGCTAGGATTGCTAGTGAATCGGTTTAACATGTCTACCGTAAAGGCTATGTCAGGTCTAGTGCATACCATAACATACATGAGACTACCAATCAGTTTAGAGTAGTCTAACTGTCTAACTGCAGCTCCTTCATGGGGCTTTAAGCGGTTGTTATAATCATATGGTGTCTTTAAAGCTCGACTGTCACTGTATCCCCACGTATCCAATAAGGATTTTATGTGGTGGCTTTGACTGAGGGAAATGCCATCTTTCCCAAAGCTCACCTGCATACCTAGTGTAAGATCCCCCTCCCGGAACACACAACACGGCCGAGGGGAGTCTTATGCCCAGGACAACCGACTTGCGGAAGCGCCAGCACACGAGCTGGCCTCCCCCACAAGACGCCTATCCTACCAGCCAAACCAACTAAACAGCGCCAACCCATCAATAATAGAAAGCATTAAAAGTCAAAGATTCACAATAAGTAATAATGTCCAAATCAGAGTATAAGAAAAACAGAAAGCTACACAAGCTCCTGCAAATCATCAGAGTATCCAGCTAAATGCCCCAAGGGCTACATCTCAAAACACTCACCCGCCTCTGTCACTGACGGCAGCTAAGGTACCATAAACCCCAACCCTGCACACCTGACCTGGCTGGCCTCCGGTGTTGAACGCTGCTACATCACTGAATGTACTCCTAAAAAGAGGGACGTAGCAACCGTTAGTCATAAAGACTAAGTGGCTTCCCATCCGCTCCCCCGGCGACTCCAAGGCACCGGGCGGAAGGAAAGGAAGAAAAGCTGCAATATAACAGTAATATACAAAGCAGGTGACAGGAAAAGTAAACTAGTATATACACAAATTCTAAGCTACACAAGTGTAAAAGGGCTAATCTAATCATGTATAAGCAGGAGTATAAGCAGGTGTACATCAGTAAATAAACCGTAAGTAAGCAGGTAAAGCAAGGCAGTAAGAACAGTAGCGACAAGTAATCAATCTCGTACCCGAACTTATATGAATGCCCATACAAACTTATAAGTTAGGATTTCTAGGAATTATAACTCATCATATAAAAGAGCCCATACTAATTTATATGATGAGGATCTGCAAGTGCGTATGCTATGCTTATGCTATGAATGATTATGCAATGAACTCACATACACGACTCTATGCGCATAGACCTTTGTAGTTCCCTCTGTTTGAAAGGAAGCCAACCTCTCGGGTACCAACCGCTGTGACACACGGTGGTAGCGGACCGGGCCATCCACTCCTAGGCGGGTATGCACACTACCAGGCCTAGACCGCACGTACGCCTCGACGCTAAACAACCGCGTAGCTCTGCGTACTCTTTGCTGGAGTCCACCAGGCTTTGAACTAAGTGGAAGGTGTCTTCGAGGAATTGTCGTCCTGACACGCAGACAAGCTGGCCCCTCAGACCCCAACAAACCCGCTAAGTCCACGTACCGTAGTCGGTGTGACGACCTGCCTAGTATCGAAGACCTGCCACAATTATCCAAGAACTAACGGGGTTATCCTCCCCTCGAGCCTCCAGCTCGTCCAACCAGTATACCACACACCTGTCACTCCCACACTGGGAGGAGATACATAAATCCAATCTTACCCTACTATGGCTACTCTTGCCTACTTTAAATGTTATTGCAATTTAGGGTTAATCTTGGACTTCTCGAGGGTTACCCTGTAAGGGGCTCGCTACGGTACTAGGAACTACAGTGGGATGACACCCCAAAGTTCCCTTTCTCAAGACACTTAGTATTATTGGTATCCACCCATAAGATTACACTCTTATCATCTCACTTGAATTAAACCTCAGTGCTTTATGACCCTCTAAGGGGAAAGACGATCTTTCGTCAATCCCGAGCACAACCTTACCTATAGCTCACCAAGCACTCTCATCACCTAAACTCCTTTTTGGTGACCTCAACCTCTTCATCCAGATCAGGTACACCAACTACCTCATATTCCCACCTAATGGTCTACAAGTTATCTCCATTCTACTATTTTACTCTTCGCAGACCAAATGAGTTATATGAACCACATAATGGGAGGTACTACAAATATTCATCCAATTGACTCAAGATTATTACCAGAAGACTATCATAATATTATAAGACTAAGCTCGGCTTTTACTCGAGGGTTGTTTCTCATCCAATCCTGTTAGATTCAACATATATTTAAATGTTAATACATACTACGCCATCAATCGTTCATTACATAATTTTCGCCAATATATAGGTCAATCACCTCCAATGTTATATTAAAATCATAATAATAACCTTTACATATAATGTAATTAGGAGCACTATTCAAATCACGACTTGTCTAAAGTTTCATGCCCATATTTATTGTCCTAGAGCGTCATCAAACAAGTGATCAATCAAATGGCTATATTAAACCCAAGACTTCTAAAATTTCTTCTACACGTCAGGGTTAGCGTCTTAAGTGTTTACACCAGATCCCAGCTCAATCGGAACAATCTTGATAGCTATTTACGGCACAATAATTTTATCACCTAACATTGAAAAATCACAGCAAGTTTATATCCGAAAATTATGAAATTTAAGAGGGATGTCCACATTGTCATCAACATTTATCTACCAATTCCAAACATCTTCCGATAAACAAAACAAGGTAAATCACCAAAATATATATAAATAAGGATCCATTCCAATTCCGATCTCGTTGAAGCCTCTAGCATAGACTCGCTGCTTGTTACGATCACAATTTATTATTCACAAAATGACAAAAAATATTCATTTAAAAGTCATGAAATTCTACAGCGATATGCACATCATCATCAACATCATCTCTACAATTTTGTTTTGAACAACAACAAGTATCAATGAAGTTATTCCAAAATTCATCGAGACTTAGGCTACCATGACACAGAATACTAAAACTGAAATTCTGAGAGTTTCACTACACTAAAATTTACATGCCACCCCATTCTGGAAAGTTAACAACAAGGGCTACAATTTTCATGTTGAACTGAAGGTCCAATTCCGAGTGTTTCATCCTCGAACAAGCTCAACAAGCTGGCTGTGTAATACATGACAGCAAACTAACAAACCTTAATTACAAAGTCTGTTTTCAAGGGTTATCTAGGGAGCGACAGGGCTCCCTAAAGTATGTACAGCCACTCATCTCAAACGATTTTCCGGGATCTACAACTTTCGTGTTGAGCCTGAAACCTGAATCCCACTATAGCATGCCCAAAACTGGACTTGGGCACAGCTGCGCGTAGAAAACAGATTTCTGCATCGGTCTGCAGATATAATGTCTGCACGTATCTTAAAGTAAATCTAATGACATTTGTTCATCTTCTTCCTCCAGCAAGGGGGTAAAATGAACAGCGCTATTTCCTCACATACTCCCTCAAAAGACCACCAATCTTCACGAGATCAAGTCCTCTCTCTTCGTATTGAAGAGAGGGGTTGATTGAAGCAAATCTCACGGCGATCGTCGCCCTAGAACGGAAGTTCTAGCGTGGTCTTCTCCTATGGAAACACCATAACTCACAAGGTTGGGTCCTCTTGGCCCAACATCTCTCCTATGTGATCTAAAGGTCTAGCACCAAGGGAGAGGGGAGGAAGTCACCTGATTTCCGGACGACATTCGCAGTGGTCTCCTCCGCGGTATGGCGGCAGTTGGCCCAGACTGATTAAAGGGGTCCTGATCCACAGAAATATCAAACATGTAATCAGTCAACAATAATACGCCATATAGCTTCTAAATGACATCAATCGTCCAACAATAACACACATTAGCTATTACCAAATAACTCAAAACTGGCCAAGAAAGTGAAGTAAAATAATGGGAAAACTTAGCAAGGATCCAACCCAAAGCAGCATGGAGTAGGATCCCAGTAACACCACCAGTGTCCCCAATATTTACTTAGCCGGTCCAGCTAGGTTAACCAAATCAGCATACAGGAAAGAAGTCGACAGCATCAATGGAAAACCCCCCATTTTAACCCAAATCAACCAGACCCATATAAGTCCAGCACTGAACAACCAACAAATCGGATAAAATTCAACACAATTTCATATCCTATCATAACCAGCCACCAACTTCAAAACTCCCCAATAAGCATTGAAGCGGGAATGCAGAACAGCTACATCAGCTGCCTAGATTAGGTTAGGTTAAGCTTATCTAGAAGAAGCCTCCTAATAACAGTTATAATTTCACAACCATGTTACCAAGGCCACTATAACTTAAATTTAGATTCCTCCCTCTAGAAATCCTTACCGCCGGTCAACACAGATTCAACCATGAGTGCAAAGCATAACAGAATTTCCCCCACTAAAAAAATAATAAGCGGCAACAACAATTAACCAGAATTTTCCCAACATCAATATCTCTAAAATCACTGTCACCGTGCCTCATCATCTATAACATGATTCGTATATGACTTTAATTTATCCGAGCTTCCGACTTAGCATTTACACCACAGTTATTTAATTTATCCGAGCTTCCGACTTAGCATTTACACCACAGTTATTTAATTTATCCGAGCTTCCGACTTAGCATTTACACCACAGTTAAGACATTCAACGGAAGATTAATAACTTTAAAATGACGCACCCAAAAAATTACAAAACTTCACAAGGATGCTTATAGTCATGATAATAATCACTCCACCAATTTTCATGAGCGTCGAAGCAATATTTTGGGAGATATTCATAAATTACCGTAATCAAGTGTGATACGACACTGTTCAGTAAAACAGACATTCAGAAAGCTCTACTCAACCAAAAATTATGATTAACCCCAATCTGGAAAGCTAAGAAGAAGAGCTACAACTTTTATGTTTACCACAAAACCCAGAACTTAGTGTTTCATACCCAAAATCCTCATTGAAGTCAACAGCCCAAATCTGGACAGAAAACAGAGCACAAAATCCTGATTTAATTCTCTGGACAGTCCACTCGACTGGACATCTAGAGAGCTACAGGTCACCCTAGAAAACGTGTAACCTATCGTTGGAAAGCTCTCTTCAAGGGCTACAACTTTCATGTTGAGCCCGAGACTTAATTTCAGTGGGATCATGCCCACAAATGGGCTTGAAGCTGACTGAAACTAGTTTTACCTTAACATGGGTGCACCTAGCACTTATACAAAATCATTATGACCATTCATGAAGTAACATAACTCCACCCTCCTCCAGAAAACCAGGGTTCACAAAAGCCCTAAATATTTCTCATCCAAAATCAAATCCTAACACAATTTCTTCCAAAAATACCAAATCAAAATTGTCTTTTGTCATAGGAGCAAACCCTAGCACCTTCCTCATCGATCTCACTCCATGGACCACGGCCATGCGCAAAATCAGATCCTATCTCCACCTTTTGGCGAGAAGAAATGATTCCAAGGAACTTCGCGGCATGCGGTGCCCTAAATCGGAAGTTCCATGTGGTGACCTAAGAGAAAACTCCATTAATCTCTCATGAGAAGCTCTTTTGAGCCCTCATCTCACCTAGTGTAACTAGGATACTAGCACCAAGGGAGAGGGGAGGAAGCTCACCAGTGTCCATGCATGCAACCCCATAGCCGCATATGCGGCATTTGTCCGCCGCTCCCGGTCATGGTTGGATCTTGCCAATCCGGACCTCGCCGAATCGGATCTCGAAGAGGTGCCGGCCTTGTTGAGTGGGCTGTTTTGGCTTTCGGACGTGAAGCTCGTCGGTTTGCCGGATCTGAAACGGAGAAGCTGGGCAAGGTTGTCGGCCATGGGAAGGGAGAGTTTGTCGGAGGTGAAGGAGATCGCCGGCCTTGGCGGAGATGAGGTCGGAGCTTGGAGGAGGGAGGAGCTCAGAGTTCGCCGGAGTTGGAGATGGATTTCGGCCATGGAGATCTGCTCGGATGGGGCCTTGCCGGAGTAGAGATGGACGGAGGTGGCGCCGGCCTGAGGGGAGAAGGATCGAAGAGGAGGGAGATTCAGCTGGGAGGTGTTGACGGCGCAAGCTTCACGGGAGAAGTGAGGCTCTAACCTAATCTTACGTGTATATATATATAATATATGATTATATAATAATAATAATAATAATAATAATAATAATATTATTATCATTTCTATTATTAATAATGGATTCAAATGCTCGTATCTCGCTCTATATGGCTCGGAATTTGCCCCGGATGGGCTCGTTACGACCGTCTCGCCGGCACGCATCCATCGGGACAATCCGAGATTAATTCCGAGTTCGTTTGGTAAATTTATGCTTGTCGGAGCATTTACGGCCAAATTTGACTTAAACGTCAAAACTTCTTCAAACGACGTCGGAATCGCAAACGGATAAATCTGTTGAACTCGTACTATTGCGACGAGTCTAACAAGACTGACTGGGGTCAATTGCGAGATCGTTTGGTCAATTTCACCATTTTGGATAAATATGCTATTCGCAGACCACGTTATTTAAGCTAACGTACGAACTATAATTCCTTCGAGGCGGTACGCCTCCTTCGAGTTTTATCGCTCAAGTTATGCTCTCCGGACGGCTCGGATCTCGATACAGCAAACATCGGGACAAAGAATAGAATTGGTACTCGCCGCATTCGACGAGTGCACTTCCCCGGCTCAGGTGCAAGCCTGACCCTCACTACACCCCGAGCCCGAGTCAACTCGCTTGACTCAAAAACGCGAACAAGGGGTCTAGCTCGAATCGGGATGTTACAAATCCAATAAACGAAGAAACAATTTTGTCCCCGAAATTTAGGTTGGGGTTACGAGGGCCTTCCGGATGGGATTGAAACATACTCACTGTATGCAATTACGGATGATTCACCCTTAACAATATCAAGCTCATTTATACATAAGGTCTAGATTGTGCGAGCGCTCTTGTCTTGTTCAGTCATACGAATTAATCGTGGCTCACACTATTTCAACCATAGCTAATAGAAACTACACATAGCCGTCCTAAACAAAAATAATTCAAACTGGAACGATATATCGCAGTCCCAAATTAAAATATAGCGAAACTGAAGATGTAAATCGGCCCCAAACCGAAATACATTATATATAATTTAAATATATAGCAGCTCTTAGGATTTTAATTGCATACAGCAGCCCAAATCTCCTAACATTTAATTCCAGACATTTCACGAACCAGGACATTTACTTTAGCATAAAACTAGGGAAATTCCGTAAAACTCCCAACACATAATCTCTAGCATTGACCAAGCAGCTACCAGCATATTTCCCAAAAACTCTAGCATAAAGATAAAACCAGGAAAACCTGGAAGAAACCTGTAAGCAATGCAAATCATATAATCTAGAAGGAATTTCTAGCACGGCCAAGGGAATTCACCAAAACTCTCATCATCATCAAACAACTGCTATTCATGAAACCAAGAAAACACAAAACAACTACTAACAATCGACTTTCCTGCCTACCATGAGTCTTCGGCACACTTCCTCGGTACTCTTACTTTGCTTACTATAACCATAAATCATATATGTCGTCCAGTGCATCGACACAACTCCTCTGAATTCCTGAGAATCAGAGGTCAAGCTGAGGGTAATCACATTTTCTCCCAGACAACACGTCGGACGAGGTCGATAAGACGACAAGGCTTCTACAAGGGTTTAGTGTACGTCTCGTGATTTCACATGGCCCAAAAAATTACTACACGCATTTAAAACACAATTGTATGAATTTGTCAACTTAACAAATCACGCAACAATGTCTTAGCACCACGGGTGCTACAATTCCGTATTCTTTATCTTATAACGGACGCTTGCAAACACATCTCTCCGATCAAAATCGATACAGTTCCCACTTGACAAACTTTAAGGCGTCCCCCAAAATTTGTCATGCGGTCGTTAGATCGACCTTTGATCCTTGAGAGGCACTACAACGCTACATTACAGTTTACTTCTCTGCATAGTCTTCGGTTACAGTGAAGACCTGCTCATCCTTAAGGTACTCACCTCCAACACTCTGGGAGTGAACTTACCCCAAACCAAAACTTGGTGTTCAATCATTCCCCCTCGCTTAAGATGAACACATTCATCAAGGAGTGCCAAATTCCAAATACTAAAACATGTAGGCAATTCTTCGTACATCACGCATCTTCTTCACTTAGCACGACATCCATTTGATATTAAGTTTCAACAAACGCTATGATCACCTTATAATAAGTCAAGTGCAAGGGCATTCATGCAAAAGCTACCAACCAATTCCAGTATCAAGTTATGGCAAGATATCTACAATGGTCAAACATCGTGGATGTTTACCGCTTGACTTGAAATGACTTCATGTCCTTTC
The DNA here is from genome assembly GCA_033032865.1 of Dactylorhiza incarnata. Classification (NCBI taxonomy): domain Eukaryota; kingdom Viridiplantae; phylum Streptophyta; class Magnoliopsida; order Asparagales; family Orchidaceae; genus Dactylorhiza; species Dactylorhiza incarnata. The sequence continues at coordinate 121,359 of JAWHQI010000173.1, forward strand.
AATCCATCAACTACCCAAATATGATGTTACTAGCTCAAGGATTTAAGCTCAGGAAGCTTTTACGTTTCCAAATAGTTTCCAAATTCCGCACATGAACATCCGTCAATGCTTATCAATTTGTTCCGGTGATATTATGAATCGCTATTGAGGTTCAAAGTAAGGTGAATCCATGACTCTACACCTCGCATGGGTCATAATCAAATCATTCCCTTCTAATAACACACGACCTCGAGTCAATTGTTACTTTTGTCTACTCCCAGTTCTACTTAGATTTGCACCGGATTCAAAAATTGGTGCTACTTTTATCTCGTGGTTTAATTCATTTCATTTAAGGGCTCCTAAACCGTGAACATAAACTTTATCCAAGGGTTGGGTTTCGGCACAGATCTTGCAGAGGACTGCCTTATCGAGGCAATACAATCACGCGTACACCTACCTGTACGTATAGAGACATATTCATATCTTACTAAATAAGTAAATGCACTTATCGCCAATATTCCATTCACGTGTTCAATTCACGGCGTGTTTTAACAACCTTGAAGCTAACACCCGTAATGAGAGGTTATCACGAATCTAATCATCATCGTTCACGTACCAATTAAATATACATGATCTAAGGGAAAACGAAGTCGGCACAAAAATAGGCCAATAAACGAAGGGACAAGCCCCCGTACGTTTTTGGACTAAATTTCTTCTGCCGCCCATATAGTACATTCATCACACGTATGGGCACAAACCTTAAGGGTATACCTTCCTCGACTTAGAGTTTTTTACCCTATAGATCCCCGCAACGACGCACTCATACACCAACCGGGATGATTTTCCCTTCGACACGAGTTATGCAGACTACCAAAAGTAGGGCATATTTCACAATGTGATAAACTAAATCAAATCAATTACAAGCGCCCTACCATTCCTGCCAACGACCATCCATGGCATGCATGCTTATTTTATACAAACTCTTAGGATTTTAAATCATCAATCAAGTCATATTAATATTGTTGACTACACCGCCTAACACTTATTAATTTTCCGATGTCAAGTAATTACAACACTAAAGGAAGCGTTCACCGAGAATTTCCAAACTCAGGGGTAGTTGATCATCATACCCGCAATGCGTGCACAAAATTTCATTAACTTCCCAGTTATAATGTTATCACAACATAACTTCATATCTCCAAAGTGTAAATTTACTACTCTCCTCGTTACTTATCCACATAATCTTAGAACAATATAAAGAAAATGATCATCTTCAAAAATATTTTTCCTCTCTTATTCCAATAATAAAAATTCCTATCAACCCAAACATGGCCTTAGCAGTTTGCTTTGCTTAAGGTGAATTAACTCTCAAGGGTCAAAACTTCCAATGTCAAAAATTACAAAGATTCTAACTCCTCAAGGGATCCAAGACGGTACATAACTAGCCCAATAAACGAAGAGATAAGCCCCCGTATCTCTTCGATTGAGTTTCTTCTACCACCAATATAATGCATTCATCCCAAAATGAGCCTTCTCTGGATCCGAATTCTTATCATATCTCCTTCATATGAAACCTTCTACATAAATAGAAGTGAGAGGTATCGACATACAGTATAAAAGGCATGCTTGGTGGTCTCTTACTAAGCTGATAATGGACTACAGGCACCAATCTCATTGAGATTGCCCTAAAATTTTTTGGGTAAGATGATAATATTACTCCATATCTGGGATAGAAATCTCAGGGTGCGAGTCTTTAGCATTTATACTCACATTAAACTCTTCCCTTAGTCACTCCAGGTCACTTATTGTTTGGCCCAATCATCCCCAAGATCCGTATAAGGCTAGGATACGTCATGACCTATCCTGCTAAGTCGACCAAAATGGTGTCATATGCCAAATCAACTCTGACTGTTGGAATGGGAAAACAAATTACTGTCTCGGGATGAGCCAGCATCTATACGTAAGGGTACGAGTTTGGCTTAGGTTGGCACTTTCTATAAGAAAAAACGGACATACTTATTGTGAATTACACACGGGCACATCACCGCTTCCGCTGCATCAGTTTGTCCTCAAACTGATCTAGCTAGCAGGGGTAGCCTAGTGTTCTAATGGACTTCTTTATCTTAGGATCGTTGCAAGCTGATACCATTTGTAAGATCCCCCTCCCGGAACACACAACACGGCCGAGGGGAGTCTTATGCCCAGGACAGCCGTCTTGCGGAAGCGCCAGCACACGAGCTGGCCTCCCCCACAAGACGCTTATCCTGCCGGCCAAACCAACTAAACAGCGCCAACCCATCAATAATAGAAAGCATTAAAAGCCAAAGATTCACAATAAGTAATAATGTCCAAATCAGAGTATAAGAAAGACAGAAAGCTACACAAGCTCCTGCAAATCATCAGAGTATCCAGCTAAATGCCCCAAGGGCTACATCTCAAAACACTCAACCGCCTCTGTCACTGACGGCAGCTAAGGTACCATAAACCCCAGCCCTGCACACCTGACCTGGTTGGCCTCCGGTGTTGAACGCTGCAACACCACTGAATGTACTCCTAAAAAGAGGGACGTAGCAACCATTAGTCATAAACACTAAGTGGCTTCCCATCCGCTCCCCCGGCGACTCCAAGGCACCGGGCGGAAGGAAAGGAAGAAAAGCTGCAATATAACAGTAATATACAAAGCATGTGACGGGGAAAGTAAACTAGTATATACATAAATTCTAAGCTACACAAGTGTAAAAGGGCTAATCTAATCATGTATAAGCAGGAGTATAAGCAGGAGTATAAGCAGGTGCACAGCAGTAAATAAACCGTAAGTAAGCAGGTAAAGCAAGGCAGTAAGAACAGTAGCGACAAGTAATCAATCTCGTACCCTAACTTATATGAATGCCCATACAAACTTATAAGTTAGGATTTCCAGGAATTATAACTCATCATATAAAAGAGCTCATACTAATTTATATGATGAGGATCTGCAAGTGCGTATTGTTGAAACCAGCAACTGGTCTCTTGAGTTCGGACCCACTGGGGGTGTAGCCGATGATTATTTCTCCCTCACTAGACTCTCTTGACGGTGGATGCTGGAAACGGAATAGACCCAAGGCTGAAGCGAAGAGGTCCCGCCACACACCCGGAAGATCTTAGAGAGCTTCCCCTCCCAAACCAAAGCTCAACCGGGCACCTTGGAGGGCACTGGCTGCCAACCAAAACTAGCCTAGAGGAGAGGATTCTCTAAAATCGGCTCTCCTCCAAGGTGCCCTTAAGGGTCTATTTATAGGTTTTTCTAGGCTGGTCTGCAAATAACATGAATCCGCCTTTTGGTTTTACTAACAGCACCCCAGATTGGTCTGCTAACAGCCTAACTCCGCTGTTCCGAAGGGCTATTTGCAGCCCACCAGGGGTATTATGGTCATTTTCCCCTCACAGCCCTTTGGGCGAATGGTCCGTGAGGGCACCATTCGCTGGGCACCCGCCTGGCTGGGCGAATGCCCACGCTTCTGGGCGAGTGGTCCGTGAGGGCACCACTCGCATAGCGCCTTCTCTCCTACGGCTTACCCCCACCAACCCGGGGGCATTTTTACCTTCCTTAGCCTGGGCGAATGACTCGGCGAATGATCCGGACGGCCCAGGTTTTGCCAGTTGGCTGAGGGGGGCCCACTCGGCGAATACGGGTTGTACACAATCCCCGCTCTTTACGAGCGGTTCCTACGGTCGTAAAGAACAGTCCAACCCTGTATTCGGTGAGTGCTTGTTGACTGGATCCATAAGATTCCGTGGGTCCCACCGCCACCTTATATATACCTCCTCCTGTCAGATTTTTGCTGGACCACTTTCATACCTTGGCCCGGAGTTTTGTTTCTCTGGACCTTTCGCTACTTTCAATGTCTTTCCACAAACCTTCCTCGAAACCCCTTTCGCGAGAGATGATCGACCGCCTAGCTGCGGCCCAAGCTGTAACTGCCCCCAGGGCATCCAAATTTGCTCCCTGGCTGACGTCTAAACGGGATCCGAGCGCCCCCTATGTCTCGCGTCGAGCCAAGGCGATTCGGCTGAATCGTCAGAGAGGCGAGACTGCCTCGGAGTCTCCGGCGGATACTCCATCGGCGAACACGCCGGCGGATACCCTTCCGGACCCCGCGGTGCTGGTATGAGGATTCTTCCTGTCTCCATTTAGTTCCTGTCCCTTACCCTGCGTTTATTCTGACCATTCGCAGGGGGTTTTGGTACCTGAGGACGGCCATGGGGCCGTTTTGAGCAGTGTGGTGGTGCCACCTCCCGCGGACAAGGTACCTCCTCCCGATCTGGATCTTGCTCCTCCGCCTCCCCCTGGGGAGACTGTACCCCAATCCCGTGAGTTGTGAACCTTCTCGCCTTTTCCTTTTATGTTGTCGGCTACTAACCACTACCTTTTCGCAGCCCTCAACCCTGACGTCCCGCTGCGGGACTCCATTCCTCCAAGTCCCCCTGCTCAGGTGAACCCCTCTGCCACCGCGAATGAACGGAGGGTCTCCCCTGAGCGAGAGCTGGATCAGCATATCCGTGCTGATGACCGTGCGGATGCTCCGGCTCCTTCTTCACAGCCTTACCGTCCAGGAAAGGGAAAGGTCTTACCTCCCGCCGGGCTGTTTGGGGTGCACCCCCATTCATCTCGTCCTTCAGGCCACCTGGACCCCACCCTAGGTCAGTTCACTCACCCGCCTCTATCGTACTCGCATATTTTATCACCACTAACCTAGTTGTGATTCTGCAGGCTATCGAGAAGCCTCCCCCTTCGACTCCTACTATGAGGGAGGAGAGGGAGTGCTCTCGCCTCTCCCTTCCCCTGGGGATCTTGCTGACTTCCTGGGTGACTCCTCCGATCACACGACCCTGAAGGAGCGGATTACGGAGGTCTTGGGGAAGCTCATCCACATCCAGCGGAACGTCGCCGGTCAGGTGAATGAGGTGCGGCTGGGAGTCACACGGGAGCTGAAGGACCTTCGACGAAGCCACTCGCATCTTCTCGCGGCGGTGGAGCGGCTGGGGGGTGAAGGAGGGGAGTTGTCTCCCGAAAGGCATGCCGCGCGAGCCCGGGACCAACTCCACCTTGCTTCCCAGGAAATCACCAGTATGCTCACGTACTACCGCCCGCGAATGCCCATGGAAGCTGGGTCGCGAAAGCGAGGTCGGTGGATCTGGGAGGAGATCTGATTTACCCAACGTCCACCCCTCTTATTGTTTCCTTTTCTTACTTTATGCTGCGAATGTTGAACGTTCCATTTATCTGTAATAATTGCTCTATGCTTTGCGAATGCTTCTTTATTCGTTTTTCGTATCTCGTAACTTTGCTTGGGTATTGCCGAGTGATAACTTATAGCCGGATGCTCTTCCAACCTCATTGCGTAACCGCGGAATGAATAGACATAGGGCATTTGCCATTAATGGGCGAGAGGGACCGGCTCGGGCCTCGAGGTGTCGGGAAGGCGCGATGGCTATCCGCACACCCGTGGCCTCGAAAGTCCAAACGCCGTTTAGTCCCTCTATAAATAGGTCTTTCAACCACCGTATTAAATACCTAACCATCCGCTCTCTTCCCTTGCACTAGCACTCGCGCTTCTCCTTACCTGTTGCTCCCCTTTCCTTCTTCACTCGCAAAAATGGGTGGCGATGCGGAAGGCAGGGCCAAGTGCGCCAGCGCGTTCGCCAACCATGTCTTTGATTCCTGTGACCTCTCCGAGGAGGCCTACCTGACTGCCGTCGCCGACTACGTCCCGCCGGGTTTCGAGGCGCGAAAGCCCAGGCCGGATGAGCGCCTGAATTCCATCTCGCCTTGTGCTCTCGCGATCCCGCTAGAGCATTTCGAGGTGGGGTTTCGCCTCCCGATCTGGCCGGAACTCCGCCAGACCTTCAGGTACTTTGGGGTCGTGCCCGGCCAGCTCAACCCCAACTCCATCGCTATGTTGGTCGGGTACGCGAGCTACCTGCGAGAAGAAGGAATCGAGTTCTCGCTGCCCGTCTTCCGCAAGCTCTATACCTTCCGTTGCACCCATGGTATCTCGTTCTTCTCGGGACTGAGCCCCCTAAAGCACTACGGGCTCCCGAACAAGAACCATGACTGGGTTCGCCGCTTTATTTTCGTAAGCGGGAACCTAGGGAACACTCTTCTCACGCCGGTGCAGGAGGAGGAGTCAACCTTCCGCCCCCCCCCCCCCCCCCCCGACCCTAGGGGGGCACGAGGCCAAACTCCACCAATACATCCTGGAGCACGGGATAGATCTCGTCCATCTCCGGCGAAACGTCAACTCGCTTCCACCCATTCCGCAGGGCGAGGGTAAGTGTTCGAGACTTCATTCGCTTCCGCTTTGGGATTTTTACATCATTCGCTAGAACCATTTGCTATATTATGCAGGTGTGCGCCACTTCCCCCTTCATCCGCCGCGTCCCTCCGGATCTACCCTCTCTCTCGCACAGGCCGCCGCGGATGCCTGTCGGGAGGAACCTTCTTCCTCCAAGCCTGGCGGAAAGAAGCGCAAGCCAGCGGCGCTGACCTCTTCCACTTCCAAGAAGTCCAAAAAACCCCCCTCCGCCAAGGGGAAGGGGGTCCTGGACGAGACCCTCGGGGCGGGTGCTCAGATCCAAGCCCTGGGGATGAGTGCGCCCGGAGAGACCACCCCTCGCGCGGGATCGTCGTTGCCGCCGCCCCCACTTCCCAGGGACCATTGGAACTTCCCCAGCGGCGAGAAGTACATGGACCCCTCGGGGGCTCCCTTGGTCAAGTGGGACAGGAATGCTAACCGGGTCTCGCTCTCCACCCTCCATCCGTCATGGATAGAGAGCGATCTTGCCAGCGGGGAGGCTTATGCCATCGCGTATGCCCTCTATGGCCGAGAAGATGCCGAAGTCTATGATGCCGAGACGACCCAGATTCTCGCTCATGAGAGTGCCAGGGCCATGCTGCGGGCGCTCGAGCTCGCGCACATGTCTTCGCACTGGAGCATCAAACTGGCGCGGGACTTGGCGGTGGTTGAGGAGTCCCGGTCCGTTGCTTCTACTGAGGCGATGGAGCTTAGGACTAAGCTGGCGGCTGCGGAGACCCTTCTCGCCAACCGCACTGTCGCCGAGGTATGTATATTTTCCCCTTTCCTGCGAGCGACTCGTTGCCGATTGACAAACTTTATTCTTACCACCTTTGTTATTATTTTCAGGATACCACGGTTGCCGAGATGTTCCGCGCTCGGGTGGCCGGCCTTGAGGATGAAATCCGTCTGGCCAAAGCCGAGGTCCAGCGATTGCGAGAGGCTGGTGCGTCAGCACTCGACCCGGGGAGCGGGGGCCATTTTTATCCCCATCACGAGTTGGAGCAGCTGATGCAAGAGAACGCGCAAAATGCCGTCAAGCATGCGCTGCAGGTGCTGCGGCGAGCGGGATACCTGAAGGCGGAGGCCGAGCGCCTCTCCGCTCGCCAAGTCGTCCCCGAGCTTTACATCCCAATTCCCTTTCCGGAGGACGACCACGTCGAGCCGCGAGAAGACGCCCTCATCCCAGACTCTGGTGAGAGCGACGGATCTTCAAGCGAGAAATCTGTTGATCCTTGAGAAGGGCCTCTTGTATTTTCTCTTTTTGCATTTATCCTTTTGACTGTAATCTTGAACGGGCGAGTGCCTTTAAAAGATGTATATATTGAATACAATTTGTGTTATTCTAAGCTTTCCTCTCATTCGCCGCTATACCTCGTTAGGCTCATTAGGACGTTGATTCTTCTTATTCGCCGCCACATCTCGTTAGGCTCATTAGGACGTTGATTCTTCTTATTCGCCGCCACACCTCGTTAGGCTCATTAGGACGTTAGGTCGTGATGCGGCTGTCTTGGCCATCCCGCGAATGCTCGAAGATGACTTAGGTCGGTCGTTCCCCTTCGACCTCTTGCTACCAAGTGAACCTTACCATTCGCGCATCAAGGGGTTTCGCTTAGGTAGTCATGAGAGGTGTGATCCTCTCTCCAGCGCGTGGTCTGTGCGAATGCTCTTGAGATCATCTCTTGAGAACATAGAACCTGCCACCGAGTGAGCCTTCGGACCTGCCAGCTAGATGGGAGCCTGGACAGCGGGTCTGCTCGGGGCCAACCTCTGGAACATGGAACCTGCCACCGAGTGAGCCTTCGGACCTGCCAGCTAGATGAGAGCCTGGACAGCGGGTCTGCTCGGGGCCAACCTCTGGAACATGGAATCTGCCACCGAGTGAGCCTTCGGACCTGCCAGCTAGATGAGAGCCTGGACAGCGGGTCTGCTCGGGGCCAACCTCTGGAACATGGAACCTGCCACCGAGTGAGCCTTCGGACCTGCCAGCTAGATGAGAGCCTGGACAGCGGGTCTGCTCGGGGCCAACCTCTGGAACATGGAACCTGCCACCGAGTGAGCCTTCGGACCTGCCAGCTAGATGAGAGCCTGGACAGCGGGTCTGCTCGGGGCCAACCTCTGGAACATGGAACCTGCCACCGAGTGAGCCTTCGGACCTGCGAGCTAGATGAGAGCCTGGACAGCGGGTCTGCTCGGGGCCAACCTCTGGAACATGGAACCTGCCACCGAGTGAGCCTTCGGACCTGCCAGCTAGATGAGAGCCTGGACAGCGGGTCTGCTCGGGGTCAACCTCTGGAACATGGAACCTGCCACCGAGTGAGCCTTCGGACCTGCCACCTAGATGAGAGCCTGGACAGCGGGTCTGCTCGGGGCCAACCTCTGGAACATGGAACCTGCCACCGAGTGAGCCTTCGGACCTGCCAGCTAGATGAGAGCCTGGACAGCGGGTCTGCTCGGGGCCAACCTCTGGAACATGGAACCTGCCACCGAGTGAGCCTTCGGACCTGCCAGCTAGATGAGAGCCTGGACAGCGGGTCTGCTCGGGGCCAACCTCTGGAACATGGAACCTGCCACCGAGTGAGCCTTCGGACCTGCCAGCTAGATGAGAGCCTGGACAGCGGGTCTGCTCGGGGCCAACCTCTGGAACATGGAACCTGCCACCGAGTGAGCCTTCGGACCTGCCAGCTAGATGAGAGCCTGGACAGCGGGTCTGCTCGGGGCCAACCTCTGGAACATGGAACCTTCCACCGAGTGAGCCTTCGGACCTGCCAGCTATATGAGAGCCTGGACAGTGGGTCTGCTCGGGGCCAACCTCTGGAACATGGAACCTGCCACCGAGTGAGCCTTCGGACCTGCCAGCTAGATGAGAGCCTGGACAGCGGGTCTGCTCGGGGCCAACCTATGGAACATGGAACCTGCCACCGAGTGAGCCTTCGGACCTGCCAGCTAGATGAGAGCCTAGACAGCGGGTTTGCTCGGGGCCAACCTCTGGAACATGGAACCTGCCACCGAGTGAGCCTTCGGACCTGCCATCTAGATGAGAGCCTAGACAGCGGGTCTGCTCGGGGTCAACCTCTGGAACATGGAACTTGCCACCGAGTGAGCCTTCGGACCTGCCAGCTAGATGAGAGCCTGGACAGCGGGTCTGCTCGGGGCCAACCTCTGGAACATGGAACCTGCCACCGAGTGAGCCTTCGGACCTGCCAGCCAGATGAGAGCCTGGACAGCGGGTCTGCTCGGGGCCAACCTCTGGAATTTTTAGGGTCTCTCCTGCGAGCTGTAGCATCATTTTTATACACATAGTTTAAACAAAATGTTTTCATTCAAAAACCACTGTTACTACATGGTGATAAGGATAAAAACGTTTAAGGTCGTCGCCACTCCATGTGTGGCTGAGGGGTTGGCCCTCCACATTCTGAAGGCGATACCCCCCAGACTTTAGTGCTTCTTCCACGACATAGGGGCCTTCCCAGTTGGGATTAAGTTTTCCCACCGCGGCGGATCTCCCAGCCGCGTCGACCTTCTTGAGTACCAGATCTCCCTTCACGAACTGCTTGATCCTGACGTGCCTGTCGAAATACTTGGCCATCCGCCGCTTTACCTCTTCTTGATGGATGGCTGCTCGATCCCGGGCTTCTTCGATGAGGTTGAGGGAGAGCCGCAACTCCTCCTCGTTCTCGGCTCTCCAATCTTCCTCTCCATTTGCGGCGACCCTTACCCATGGTGTCATAACCTCGAACTCTATGGGGATGACGGCCTCGCAGCCGTGGGAGAGCTTGAAAGGGGTCTCTCCCATGGCGGTGTTGGGGGTGGTTCTTAAAGCCCATAGGACCGAGGGGAGCTGCTCCACCCAATTGCCTTTGAGATTTTCAACCTTCTTCTTGAGCAAGTTCACGATAACCTTGTTCGCCGCCTCCACCTGCCTGTTGCTCCTGGGATGGTGAACGGACGCAAACCTAAGGTCTATCCCCAACTGGCCACAGAAGCTGATGAATTCCTCGCTTGCGAACTGCGGTCCATTATCCGTGACTATGGCCTGCGGAAGCCCATGTCGACAAATGATCTCCCCCCATACGAAGTTGCGGATTACCTGGGAGGTGACCTTAGCCAACGCCTTGACCTCCAACCACTTTGTGAAGTAGTCAATCATGACTAGGAGAAATCTCCTCTGTCCACTAGCCTGGGGGAAGGGTCCTACCAGATCCATTCCCCATATGGCGAATGGCCAGGGTGCCGTGATACTCTTTAGCCTCTAAGCTGGCATGAGCTGAAGCGGGGCGAACATTTGGCACTTCTGGCATCTCTTGGCGAAGGCTGCCGCGTCTTTATTTAGAGTTGCCCAGAAGTACCCCTGCCTTATTATCCTTGCTTCCAACATCCTGCTCCCCGAGTGGCTGCCACACTCGCCGGAGTGAACTTCTTCCAAGATCTTTGGGACCTCTTCCTCCGAGATGCATCGGGCTAGGAGTCCTGAGAGGGTCTTCCGATACAAGTCACCCTCATGGAGCACGTAGTAGGCAGACTTATACCGGAAGCGCCTCTGGTCCGGAACTTCTTCCGGAAATTTTCCCGTTGCAAGGAAGGTGACGAAGGGATCCTTCCAGGAGGGCCGCTGTTCTACTTCCATGAGCTCTCCCTCTTCGATTGAAGGACGGAATAGGTCTGTCAGGGTTCCCCCGGCTCGAGGACCAGATTTTGCCAACCGATCTGCCGGGGTGCTCTCCTCTCGAGGGACGTGCCGGATGGAGAAAGTTTTGAACGTCCCGACGAGACCTTTGACTTTTGCTAAGTACCTCATGAGTACAGGTTCCCTTGTTTCGAACTCTCCCCTTATCTGAGAAGCTATTATCATGGAGTCAGTGAGGACCTCCACGTCATGGACCCCGAGCTCCCGGGCCAACCGCAGACCGGCGATTACAGCCTCATACTCCGCCTGGTTGTTGGTGATTGGGAAGTGTATCACTAGTGTTTGCTCTATCTTTATTCCGTGGGGACTCTCCATCACCACCCCTCCTCCGAGAGAATTCTTGCCCGAAGCCCCGTCCACCAGCAGCTTCCACAGAAAGTGACGAGGGGCTCCGTCTTCTTTCATCTCGGCCACGAAATCTGTCATGAATTCAGCCACCACCTGCGCCTTCATAGATAATCGAGGGACAAAGGTAATGTTGAATTCACTTAGCTCTATTGACCATTTTGCGAGCCTTCCTGAGTGCTCCACTCCTTCGAAGATCTGGCGGAGAGGATGGTCCGTCACTACTTGGATCGAATGGGCCTGGAAGTATAGCCTGAGTTTCCTTGCTGCGATGACCAGGCCAAAGGCCAACTTCTCTAAAATTGGATACCTGAGCTCCGCTTCCCTCAGGACCCTGCTTACGTAGTAGACTGGCAGCTGCTTCTTGCCTTCCTCCCGAACCAAGACGGAGCTTACGGCCTCCGCCCCGACCCCGAGATACAGATATAGATCCTCCCCCTCTTTGGGGCTTTGTAGTAGCGGAGCCTTGGTGAGCTGGCTCTTTAAGGCCTGAAAGGTCTCCTCGCATTCTCTTATCCACTCAAATTTCTGGTTGCCTCGTAGCGCTTTGAAGAAGGGGGAGCATCTTTCCCCGGCCCGGGAGAGAAACCTGTTCAGCCCGGCGAGTCTTCCAGTCAAGCGCTGAACTTCCTTTGCGTTCCGTGGCGACCCCAGCTCCATTATAGCCCAAACCTTGTCCGGGTTAGGTTCTACCCCCCAGGGGGTGAGAAGGTGCCCGAGGAACTTCCCTTTGCTGGCCCCGAACACACACTTCAGGGGGTTCAGGCGCATCTTGTACTTGTGCAGGGTGGCGAAGGTCTCCTCGAGGTCTCGGATGTGAGAGCTCACACACTTGCTCTTTATAATAAGGTCATCCACATAGACCTCCAGGTTCCTTCCCCTTTGCTTCTTAAATACCCGATCTATCATCTTCTGGTAGGTTGCACCTGCATTTTTCAGCCCGAAGGGCATCATCTTGTAGCAGTAGCATCCCTCTCTGGTGATGAACGAGACATCTTTGACGTCCGGGGGGTGCATTCTTATTTTGTGATAACCTGAAAAAGCATCCAAAAAACTCATTACAGAAAAACCGACGGCTGAGTCAACCAGCGCGTCGATCCGAGGCAAGGGATAACAATCCTTAGGGCAGGCCTTATTTAACAACGAAAAGTCCACACACATACGCCAGCGGCCATCGGCCTTTTTTACCATTACGACATTGGAGACCCAGCCTGGATACTGGATCTCCATTACAAAACCTGCTTCGAGGAGTTTCGCCACCTCCTCGCGGATCGGTCCTTCGAGCTTGTTAGCTATAGTCCTTCTCTTCTGCAGGATGGGGCGGGCTTCTGGATCGAGGTTGAGACGATGGCAAGCCACGTCCTCCTCGATGCCTGGCATGTCCGCTGCGCTCCATGCGAAGATGTCCACGTTCTTCTGGATGCACTCCAGCATCCTTCTCTGGTCCTCCGGGCCGAGGCCCCCGCTGATCCGCACCTTCTCCACCCTTCCCGCCTGGGTGGTAACCTCCATCTCTATCACCTCTTCTGCCGCCTCGAGCCGGGCTGGCTCTTCCCACTGGCCCTTTGCTTCTCGCCCCTCCTCCCGGGCCTTTTCCTCTGCAGCTCCTTCCGCCTCCACCGGCTCGACCTCCTGCTCCTCATGAGCGACCTCCATCAATTCGACCTCCTGCTCCTTACGAGCGACCTCCATATTCTCCTCTCGGGCATCGTCCTCTCTCCCTACTTCTCTCTTCTCCACTTCTTCTCCTGGCCCCTCCGGCCTTGCCATCTCTTCATCCATCTTCTCGGCGTCCGCCATCCATGAAATAGTGTTGACGGCAGTCACATAGCACTGCCTCGCCACCTTAGCATCTCCTCGGATGAGGACCTGGACTCCTCCACTATGGAGCTTTAGGCACTGATGGTACGATGAGGGCACGCACCGGAAGGCGCTGATGAGGGGGCGTCCGAAGATAGCATTGTAGCTGCTCGGAGCGTCAACGATGACGAACCGGCAGTTCCTGGGGACCCCTCCCAACGTCACTTGGAGACCTACGCCTCCCTCGACCTCCTTCCGCTCTCCCGAGAAACCAAACAGTGGTCCGTCGGAGGCCTGCACTCTCTTCTTCTCTACCTCCATCGCGTCGAAAGCTTTTTTGAAGATCACATTCACTGAGCTCCCGTTGTCCACCAGGATCCGAGAGACCGTGAAGTTTTCTATCGCCGTCTGGATCACCAGGGCGTCGCAGAATGGATCCTCGTAATCGGGCATATCTTCTGAGGAGAAGGTGAGCTTCTCAGAGGGGGGTGGGGTCTGGGAAGTCGACGCGACGTCCCTTCGGAACATGGCCTGGAAGCTTCTCTTGCGAGAGGCCTCTATCCCAACCCCACCGTGAATCACCCCGATTCCCCCCTGGTTCCTGTATCTGCCCTATCCTCACACCGGTCCTCTTCTGCCTCTGGGAGCACTTCCTCAATTCTGGCCTGCTACCGCCGTGGCTGTCCTCTTTCCCTCATCTCCAAGAACTCCGGGCAGGTGGCGATCGCGTGACCTTCTTCCTGATGAAATTCACAGTAAGGCAACGTCACCCTGTCCTCTCTTCCCGCTCTTCCTCCTCTCGCTCCTCTACCTCTTCTCCCTCGGCCTACCGCCATGGCTTGCTCCCTCGGGGGTTGAGGGGGTCTGGGACCCTGCCTCCACTCCTGATTCACTCCTCCTGCCTCCCTTCCTTGGTACCTTTCATCCTGACCTCGCGCCGATCCTTCCTGGTTCCTCCAGCCCAACCTGTTGTTGGGCTCTTGGTTCCTCCAAACCCGAGGTGGTCTTTCGAACCCCTGGCCCCTGGGTTCCTCTCGCCTTCTTCCCTCTGGCTACCTCGCCTCGGGCTCGCTCATCTTCGCCAACCTTTTGTAGAATTTGGGGTTGGCTGCCTCCCCTTCAATCTCCTCCGCGGCTCTCTCCATCAACTCCTCGAAGGATACGGGAGGTCTTCTCTTAAGGTCCATCTTGAAGAACCCCTCTCGCAGCCCTACGATGAATGTCATCTGGAGGGCGAATCCCGGCACCTCCTGCACTAGGTGTATCTCCTCCTGGAACCTGTCCACGTACTTGGCCAGGGATTCCCCCTCCCTCTGTCTGATCTTGAAGAGAGCCTCCGCATCCTTCTTCCTCTTTTTTGACGTCGAGAAACGCAGTCGGAAGCTTCGGCGCAGATCATCAAACGCGTAGATGGAACCTGTGGGAAGCTGGTGGAACTAGTCCCTTGCTTTCTCCTTCAGGGTGGTCGCGAAGAGTCGGCATTGAAAAGAATCCGACATGGGAAGGATTGATGTCATGTCCTCGAACCACTGCAGGTGCACGACTGGATCCTCCTTGTCGGTGTAGTAGGACATCTCCGGCCCACGAAACCCTTCTGGCACTGGGGCCGAGAGGATCATCTCGCAAAAGGGGCTCCCTTCCCCTGCTCGGCGAGTGGTCCTCTCGCGCGGGACCAACTCACACACCTCAGCACTCGCCGGACTACTGAACAGCTGCCGTCCGGGGAGATCTCGCGCGCTTCCTTCTGCTGGCACCTCCTTCCCCGGCCGCTGCCCTGGTGCGTTCTCGCCGATCTGCAAAGGCGGAACCACTGGGACCGTCGGGGTCTCGCACTCGCTCCTTGCCGCGAGAACTGTCTGCAGGACCTCTCGCTTGAACTTCTCAAACATCTCCAGCCACTCCCCTGCCGCTGGTGGCTGCGAGTGACCTGAGTCAGAACCATTTCCTCCATCTCCTGTCATCGAAACCAGCTTGGGATTTTCTTTCACCGGCTACGGTCCACGCTCACCGCACCAAAAATGTTGAAACCAGCAACTGGTCTCTTGAGTTCGGACCCACTGGGGGTGTAGCCGATGCTTATTTCTCCCTCACTAGACTCTCTTGACGGTGGATGCTGGAAACGGAATAGACCCAAGGCTGAAGCGAGGAGGTCCCGCCACACACCCGGAAGATCTTAGAGAGCTTCCCCTCCCAAACCAAATCTCAACCGGGCACCTTGGAGGGCACTGGCTGCCAACCAAAACTAGCCTAGAGGAGAGGATTCTCTAAAATCGGATCTCCTCCAAGGTGCCCTTAAGGGTCTATTTATAGGTTTTTCTAGGCTGGTCTGCAAATAACATGAATCCGTCTTTTGGTTTTACTAACAGCACCCCAGATTGGTCTGCTAACAGCCTAACTCTGCTGTTCCGAAGGGCTATTTGCAGCCCACCAGGGGTATTATGGTCATTTTCCCCTCACAGCCCTTTGGGCGAGTGGTCCGTGAGGGCACCATTCGCTGGGCACCCGCCTGGCTAGGCGAATGCCCACGCTTCTGGGCGAGTGGTCCGTGAGGGCACCACTCGCCTAGCGCCTTCTCTCCTACGGCTTACCCTCACCAGCCCGGGGGCATTTTTACCTTCCTTAGCCTGGGCGAATGACCCGGCGAATGATCCGGACGGCCCAGGTTTCGCCAGTTGGCTGAGGGGGGCCCACTCGGCGAATACGGGTTGTACACGTATGCTATGCTTATGCTATGAATGATTATGCAATGAACTCACACACACGACTCTATGCGCATAGACCTTTGCAGTTCCCTCTGTTTGAAAGGAAGCCAACCTCTCGGGTACCAACCGTTGTGACACACGGTGGTAGCGGACCGGGCCGTCCACTCCTAGGCGGGTATGCACACTACCAGGCCTAGACCGCACGTACGCCTCGACGCTAAACAACCGCGGAGCTCTGCATACTCTTTGCTGGAGTCCACCAGGCTTTGAACTAAGTGGAAGGTGTCTTCGAGGAATTGTCGTCCCGACACGCAGACAAGCTGGCCCCTTAGACCCCAACACACCCGCTAAGTCCACGTACTGCGGTCGGTGTGACGACCTGCCTAGTACCGAAGACCTACCACAATTATCCAAGAACTAACGGGGTTATCCTCTCCTCGAGCCTCCAGCTCGTCCAACCCAGTATACCACACACCTGTCACTCCCACACTGCGAGGAGATACATAAATCCAATCTTACCCTACTATGGCTACTCTTGCCTACTTTAAATGTTATTGCAATTTAGGGTTAATCTTGGACTTCCCGAGGGTTACCCTGTAAGGGGCTCGCTACGGTACTAGGAACTACAGTGGGATGACACCCCAAAGTTCCCTTTCTCAAGACACTTAGTATTATTGGTATCCACCCATAAGATTACCCTCTTATCATCTCACTTGAATTAAACCTCAGTGCTTTATGACCCTCTAAGGGGAAAGACGATCTTTCGTCAATCCCGAGCACAACCTTACCCATAGCTCACCAAGCACTCTCATCACCTAAACTCCTTTTTGGTGACCTCAACCTCTTCATCCAGATCAGGTACACCAACTACCTCCTATTCCCACCTAATGGTCTACAAGTTATCTCCATTCTACTGTTTTACTCTTCGCAGACCAAATGAGTTATATGAACCACATAAGGGGAGGTACTACAAATATTCATCCAATTGACTCAAGATTATTACCAGAAGATTATCATGATATTATAAGACTAAGCTCGGCTTTTACTCGAGGGTTGTTTCTCATCCAACCCTGTTAGATTCAATATATATTTAAATGTTAATACATACTACGTCATCAATCGTTCATTACATAATTTTCCTCAATATATAGGTCAATCACCTCCAATGTTATATTAAAATCATAATAATAACCTTTACATATAATGTAATTAGGAGCACTATTCAAATCACGACTTGCCTAAAGTTTCATGCCCATATTTATTGTCCTAGAGCGTCATCAAACAAGTGATCAATCAAATGGCTATATTAAACCCAAGACTTCTAAAATTTCTTCTACACGTCAGGGTTAGCGTCTTAAGTGTTTACACCAGATCCCAGCTCATTCGGAACAATCTTGATAGCTATTTACGGCACAATAATTTTATCACCTAACATTGACAAATCACAGCAAGTTTATATCCGAAAATTATGAAATTTAAGAGGGATGTCCACATTGTCATCAACATTTATCTACCAATTCCAAACATCTTCCGATAAACAAAACAAGGTAAATCACCAAAATATATATAAACAAGGATCCATTCCAATTCCGATCTCGCTGAAGCCTCTAGCATAGACTCGCTGCTTGTTACGATCACAATTTATTATTCACAAAATGACAACAAATATTCATCTAAAAGTCATGAAATTCTACAGCGATATGCACATCATCATCAACATCATCTCTACAATTTTGTTTTGAACAACAACAAGTATCAATGAAGTTATTCCAAAATTCATCGAGACTTAGGCTACCATGACACAGAATACTAAAACTGAAATTCTGAGAGTTTCACTACACTAAAATTTACGTGCCACCCCATTCTGGAAAGTTAACAACAAGGGCTACAATTTTCATGTTGAACTGAAGGTCCAATTCCGAGTGTTTCATCCTCGAACAAGCTCAACAAGCTGGCTGTGTAATACATGACAGCAAACTAACAAACCTTAATTACACAGTCTGTTTTCAAGGGTTATCTAGGGAGCTACAGGGCTCCCCAAAATATGTACAGCAACTCATCTTGAAGGATTTTCCGGGATCTACAACTTTCGTGTTGAGCCCGAAACCTGAATCCCACTGTATCATGCCCAAAACTGGACTTGGACACAGCTGCGCGCAGAAAACAAATTTCTGCATCGGTCTGCAGATATAATGTCTGCACGTATCTTAAAGTAAATCTAATGACATTTGTTCATCTTCTTCCTCCAGCAAGGGGGTAAAATGAACAGCGTTATTTCCTCACATACTCCCTCAAAAGACCACCAATCTTCACGAGATCAAGTCCTCTCTCTTCGTATTGAAGAGAGGGGTTGATTGAAGCAAATCTCACGGCGATCGTCGCCCTAGAACGGAAGTTCTAGCGTGGTCTTCTCCTATGGAAACACCATAACTCACAAGGTTGGGTCCTCTTGGCCCAACATCTCTCTTATGTGATCTAAAGGTCTAGCACCAAGGGAGAGGGGAGGAAGTCACCTGATTTCCGGACGACGTTCGCAGTGGTCTCCTGCGCGGCATGGCGGCAGTTGGCCCAGACTGATTAAAGGGGTCCTGATCCACAGAAATATCAAATATGTAATCAATCAACAATAATACGCCATATAGCTTCTAAATGACATCAATCGCCCAACAATAACACACATTAGCTATTACCAAATAACTCAAAATTGGCCAATAAAGCGAAGTAAAATAATGGGAAAACTTAGCAAGGATCCAACCCAAAGCAGCATGGAGTAGGATCCCAGTAACACCACCAGTGTCCCCAATATTTACTTAGCCGGTCCAGCTTGGTTAACCAAATCAGCATACTGGAAATAAGTCGACAGCATCAATGGAAAACCCCCATTTTAACCCAAATCAAGCAAACTCATATAAGTCCAGCACTGAACAACCAACAAATCGGATAAAATCCAACACAATTTCATTTCCTAGCATAACCAGCCACCAACTTCAAAACTCCCCAATAAGCATTGAAGCGGGAATGCAGAACAGCTACATCAGCTGGCTAGATTAGGTTAGGTTAAGCTTATCTAGAAGAAGCCTCCTAATAACAGTTATAATTTCACAACCATGTTACCAAGGCCACTATAACTTAAATTTAGATTCCTCCCCCTAGAAATCCTTACCACCGGTCAACACAGATTCAACCATGAGTGCAAAGCATAACAGAATTTCCCCCACTAAAAAAATAATAAGCGGCAGCAACAATTAACCAGAATTTTCCCAACATCAATATCTCTAAAATCACTGTCACCGTGCTTCATCATCTATAACATGATTCGTATATGACTTTAATTTATCCGAGCTTCCGACTTAGCATTTACACCACAGTTATTTAATTTATCCGAGCTTCCGACTTAGCATTTACACCACAGTTAAGACATTCAACGGAAGATTAATAACTTTAAAATGACGCACCCAAAAAATTACAAAACTTCATAAGGATGCTTATAGTCATGATAATAACCACTCCACCAATTTTCATGAGCGTCGAAGTAATATTTTGGGAGATATTCATAAATTACCGTAATCGAGTGTGATACGACACTGTTCAGTAAAACAGACATTCAGAAAGCTCTACTCAACCAAACATTATGATTAACCCCAATCTGGAAAGCTAACAAGAAGAGCTACAACTTTTATGTTTACCACAAAACCCAGAACTTAGTGTTTCATACCCAAAATCCTCATTGAAGTCAACAGCCCAAATCTGGACAGAAAACAGAGCACAAAATCCTGATTTAATTCTCTGGACAGTCCACTCGACTGGACATCTAGAGAGCTACAGGTCACCCTAGAAAACGTGTAACATATCGTTGGAAAGCTCTCTTCAAGGGCTACAACTTTCATGTTGAGCCCGAGACTTAATTTCAGTGGGATCATGCCCATAAATGGGCTTGAAGCTGACTGAAACCAGTTTTACCTTAACAAAGGTGCACCTAGCACTTATACAAAATCATTATGACCATTCATGAAGTAACATAACTCCACCCTCCTCCAGAAAACCAGGGTTCACAAAAGCCCTAAATATTTCTCATCCAAAATCAAATCCTAACACAATTTCTTCCAAAAATACCAAATCAAAATTGTTTTTTGTCATAGGAGCAAATCCTAGCACCTTCCTCATCGATCTCACTCCATGGACCACGGCCATGCGCAAAATCAGATCCTATCTTCACCTTTTGGCGAGAAGAAATGATTCCAAGGAACTTCGCGGCATGCGGTGCCCTAAATCGGAAGTTCCATGTGGTGACCTAAGAGAAAACTCCATTAATCTCTCATGAGAAGCTCTTTTGAGCCCTCATCTCACCTAGTGTAACTAGGATACTAGCACCAAGGGAGAGGGGAGGAAGCTCACCAGTGTCCATGCATGCAACCCCATAGCCGCATATGCGGCATTTGTCCGCCGCTCCCGGTCATGGTTGGATCTTGCCGATCCGGACCTCGCCGAATCGGATCTCGAAGAGGTGCCGACCTTGTTGAGTGGGCTGTTTTGGCTTTCGGACGTGAAGCTCGCCGGTTTGCCGGATCTGAAACGGAGAAGCTCGGCAAGGTTGTCGGCCATGGGAAGGGAGAGTTTGTCGGAGGTGAAGGAGATCGCCGGCCTTGGCGGAGATGAGGTCGGAGCTTGGAGGAGGGAGGAGCTCAGAGTTCGCCGGAGTTGGAGATGGATTTCGGCCATGGAGATCTGCTCGGATGGGGCCTTGCCGGAGTAGAGATGGACGGAGGTGGCGCCGGCCTGAGGGGAGAAGGATCGGAGAGGAGGGAGATTCGGCTGGGAGGTGTTGACGGCGCAAGCTTCACGGGAGAAGTGAGGCTCTAACCTAATCTTACGTGTATATATATAATATATGATTATATAATAATAATAATATTATTATTATTATTATCATTTCTATTATTAATAATGGATTCAAATGCTCGTATCTCGCTCTATAGGGCTCGGAATTTGCCCCGGATGGGCTCGTTACGACCGTCTCGCCGGCACGCATCCATCGGGACAATCCGAGATTAATTCCGAGTTCGTTTGGTAAATTTATGCTTGTCGGAGCATTTACGGCCAAATTTGACTTAAACGTCAAAACTCCTTCAAACGACGTCGGAATCGCAAACGTATAAATCTGTTGAACTCGTACTATTGCGACGAGTCTAACAAGACTGACTTGGGTCAATTGCGAGATCGTTTGGTCAATTACACTATTTTGGATAAATATGCTATTCGCAGACCACGTTATTTAAGCTAACGTACGAACTATAATTCCTTCGAGGCGGTACGCCTCCTTCGAGTTTTATCGCTCAAGTTATGCTCTCCGGACGGCTCGGATCTCGATACAGCAAACATCGGGACAAAGAATAGAATTGGTACTCGCCGCTTTCGACGAGTGCACTTCCCCGGCTCAGGTGCAAGCCTGGCCCTCACTACACCCCGAGCCCGAGTCAACTCGCTTGACTCAAAAACGCGCACAAGGGGTCTAGCTCGAATCGGGATGTTACACCTAGGATAGTGTCAGCTACTCCTAGATCTTTGATGTTAAATGCTTCCATCAGACCCGACTTTACGTCATTCATTTCGGATTGATCGGATGTCATAATTAGCATATCATCTACATATAAACATATTATGGCGACTTTATCTGATCTAAGACGTATGTAAAGACATTTATCCGAGAGACTTGACAGAAATCTCATGTTCTTTACACAATAGTCAAATTTCTCATGTCATAGTTTAGGTGATTATTTTAATCCGTATAGCGATTTTAATAGCTTACAGACCAACTCCTCGAAACCTTCTACAATGAAACCTTCAGGTTGACTCATGTAGATTTCTTCGGTTAGATCTCCGTTCAAAAACGCAGTCTTAACATCCAATTGATGAACAATAAAAGCTTCAATAGCTGAAATAGCAAGGAGGATCTTACTGGTTGCTAAGTGACACACTGGTGAATATACATCAAAGTAATCCACCCCACTAACTTGTGTGAAACCTTTAGTCACCAGACGTGCTTTATACTTAGCTACGCTACCATCAGGATTTAGTTTCTTTTTCAGAACCCACTTACACCATATTGTTTTAGCCCCTTTTGGCTTGGCAACTAATATCCAGGTGTTGTTCTGAAGGAGAGAATTCATCTCTTCCTCAATAGCTTCTTTCCAGAGTAGTGAATCTCTTGATCTCATCGCTTCCTTATAGGTGGATGGATCGGCCTCAACGTGGTAAGTGACAAAATCACTACCGAAGGTTCTGGGAGTTCTCTCTCTCACTGAAGTCCTCCTAGACTCTAGGCCACTGTTATCTACAGGAACTGAATAGGAGGTGCTCGGTACTGATTTTGAATCTTCCTCAGCAATAGGTGCTTGCATGCCTGGGAGTGTCAGGTTTTTATCTTTAAGAAATTTATCTTCAAAAAATACAACATCCCTAGATTCGATGACGATATTATTGGAAATATCGAGGAATCGATCTGCAGCACTATCTTCAGCACAACCTAAATAGACACATCTATTGGTCCTAGGTTCAATCTTAGACCGTCTAGGGTCAGGAATGTAAGATCCCCCTCCTGGAACACAAAACACGGACGAGGGGAGTCTTATGCCCAGGACAGCCGCCTTGCGGAAGCGCTAGCACACGAGCTAGCCTCCCCCACAAGATGTCTATCCTGCCGGCTAAACCAACTACACAACGCCAACCCATCAATGAAAGAAAGTATTAAAAATCAAAGATTCACAATAAGTAATAATGTCCAAATCAGAGTATAAGAAAGACAGAAAGCTACACAAGCTCCTGCAAATCATCAGAGTAATCAGCTAAATGCCCCAAGGGATACATCTCAAAACACTCACCCGCCTCTGTCACTAACGGCAGCTAAGGTACCATAAACCCCAGCCCTGCACACCTGACCCGGCTGGCCTCCGGTGTTGAACGCTGCTACACATCTGAATGTGCTCCTAAAAATAGGGAGGTAGCAACCGTTAGTCATAAAGACTAAGTGGCTTCCCATCCGCTCCCCCGGCGACTCCAAGGCACCGGGCGGAAGGAAAGGAAGAAAAGCTGCAATATAACAGTAATATATACAAAGCAGGTGACGGGGAAAGTAAACTAGTATATACATAAATTCTAAGCTACACAAGTGTAAAAGGGGCTAATCTAATCATGTATAAGCAGGAGTATAATAAAGGTGTGCAGCAGTAAATAAACAGTAAGTAAAGCAGGTAAAGCAAGGCAGTAAGAACAGTAGCGACAAGTAATCAATCTCGTACCCTAACTTATATGAATGCCCATACAAACTTATAAGTTAGGATTTCCAGGAATTATAACTCATCATATAAAAGAGCCCATACTAATTTATATGATGAGGATCTGCAAGTGCGTATGCTATGCTATGCCATGAATGATTATGCAATGAACTCACTCACACGACTCTGTGCACACAGACCTTTGTAGTTCCCTCTATTTGAGAGGAAGCTAACCTCTCGGGTACCAACCGCTGTGACACACGGTGGTAGCGGACCGGGCTGTCCACTCCTAGGCGGGTATGCACACTACCAGGCCTAGACCGCACGTACGCCTCGACGCTAAACAACCGCGGAGCTCTGCGTACTCTTTGTTGGAGTCCACCAGGCTTTGAGCTAAGTGGAAGGTGTCTTCGAGGAATTGTCATCCCGACACGCAGACAAGCTGGCCCCTCAGACCCCAACACACCCGCTAAGTCCACGTACCGCGGTCGGTGTGACGACCTGCCTAGTACCGAAGACCTGCCACAATTATCCAAGAACTAACGGGGCTATCCTCCCCTCGATCCTCCAGCTCGTCCAACCCAGTATACCACACACCTGTCACTCCCACACTGGGAGGAGATACATAAATCCAATATTACCCCACTATGGCTACTCTTGTCTACTTTAAATGTTTTTGCAATTTAGGGTTAATCTTGGACTTCCCGAGGGTTACCCTGTAAGGGGCTCGCTATGGTACTAGTAACTACAATGGGATGACACCCCAAAGTTCCCTTTCTCAAGGCACTTAGTATTATTGGTATCTACCCATAAGATTACCAAGCACTCTCATCATCTAAACTCATTTTTGGTGACCTCAACCTCTTCATCCAAATCAGGTACACCAACTATCTCCCCATTCTCACCTAATGGTCTACAAGTTATCTTCATTCTACCGTTCTACTATTCGCAGACCAAATGAGTTATATGAACCACATAAGGGGAGGTACTACAAATATTCATCCAATTGACTCTAGATTATTACCAGAAGACTATCATGATATTATAAGACTAAACTCGGCTTTTACTCAAGGGTTGTTTCTCATCCAACCCTGTGATTTCACTACTTACCTTACATGTTTATCAATCATATTACTTGTTATATCACATTTGAGTACGATGCCTACTCGTTTAGGGAACTCATAACCTCAACTCCGCACATGACTGCTTGTGCATTCATCCTAATCTCACACATGATTCTGAGGATCTTGCACGTGATCCCTTCGATATACTACAATCATTACCGACATCTTCTTATTCAATTACGGATGATAAATCACCTTAAATCCGTACGAGAATACCCACTAAATTTATTGTTATAATAAACAATCATCATTAGTGACAAATACCTTCAATGATTATCACAGCATCGGTTCAACTATATTTCTTGCGATCCTAAAGGATTAAGCATTTATAACAATACTTTAATTTGTTATCGCATCATCGAGGTGCACATTCGATCATCATCCGCGAAGTGTTAAATCTATGATCTGTCCGCTAACATTTTATTAATAAATCACAAATTCAGAATGATGTACCCAAACAGGACAGCCCTCGAGAATTGGATTTCGGGGAGCTACACTCCTCCGAAAATATCGTGTCGCCCCATTTTGGAAAGGTCTCTCCGATAGCTACAACTTTCATGTTCGCTCCAAGAACTGAGAAACCGACCACTAGTAATCCCACAGTATGCAATCGTGAACATCAACTCACCCAAGCAATACCATGTAATTACCTTGTGCTATCAAGCACCCTTGGACATCAACTTAGTCCCTTCTTATCATGCTTCGCAAAACATCTCAAAGCATCCCTGGCCTTAGCATAAACATTTCAAAGCACCACTGGCCTGCGCATAAACAATTCAAGGCACCACCGGCCTGCGTAGGGCGATAGCGTGTTCATACATGGTAATTCTCTATCATGATTCTACGGGACTACTAGTGCGCATTTCCAATCATACACATTCCCTTAAGAATTTATCCCAACATCAATATCTCTAAAATCACTGTCACAGTGCCTCATCATCTATAACATGATTCGTATATGACTTTAATTTATCCGAGATTCCGACTTAGCATTTACACCACAGTTAATCATTCAACGGAGGATTAATAACTTTAAAAACGACGCACCCAAAAATTACAAAACTTCACAAGGATGATTATAATCTTGATAATAATCACTCCACCAATTTTCATGAGCGTCGAAGCAATATTTTGGGAGATATTCATAAATTACCGTAATCGAGTGTGATACGACACTGTTCAGTAAAACAGACATTCAGAAAGCTCTACTCAACCAAAAATTATGATTAACCCCAATCTGGAAAGCTAAGAAGAAGAGCTACAACTTTTATGTTTACCTTAAAACCCAGAACTTAGTGTTTCATACCCAAAATCCTCATTGAAGTCAACAGCCCAAATCTGGACAGAAAACAGAGCACAAAATCCTGATTTAATTCTCTGGACAGTCCACTCGACTGGACATCTAGAAAGCTACAGGTCACCCTAGAAAACGTGTAACCTATCGCTGGAAAGCTCTCTTCAAGGGCTACAACTTTCATGTTGAGCCTGAGACTCAATTTCAGTGGGATCATGCCCATAAATGGGCTTGAAGCCGACTGTAACCAGTTTTACCTTAACAAGGGTGCACCTAGCACTTATACAAAATCATTATGACCCTTCATGAAGTAACATAACTCCACCCTCCTCCAGAAAAAAAATCAGGGTTCACAAGGCCCTAAATATTTCTCATCCAGAATCAAACTCTAACACAATTTCTTCCAAAAAAAATACCAAATCAAAATTGTCTTTTGTCATAGGAGCAAACCTTAGCACCTTCCTCATCGATCTCACTCCATGGACCACGGTCATGCGCAAAATCAGATCATATCTCCACCTTTTGGTGAGAAGAAATGATTCCAAGGAACTTCGCGGCAAGCGGTGCCCTAAATCGGAAGTTCCATGTGGTGACCTAAGAGAAAACTCCATTAATCTCTCATGAGAAGCTCTTTTGAGCCCTCATCTCACCTAGCGTGATCTAGAAAATTAGCACCAAGGGAGAGGGGAGGAAGTCACCTGAGTGTCCATGCATGCAACCCAATAGCCGCGTATGCGGCGTTTGCGCGTCGCTCCCGGCCGTGGTTGGATCTCGCCGATCCGGATCTCGTCGGACGTCGCCAAAGAGGAGTCGTCCCCTTGAGTGGGCTGTTTTGGAAGAAAACAGGGAGGGGCTTATTGGAGAAGAAGAGATCTTGTCGAAGAAGAAGGGATCTCGCCGGCCTTGGAGAAAACAACTCCGCTTGACATCTCGTCGGAGAGGTGAGCTGTCACTGTAAGAGTTCTGGTCAGCCAGATCTAGGAGGAGGAGTCTACAATGCTCCGTTTGGTGGTGTTAGTCGTCGGTCGGAGCTAAAATGAAGGGAAAGCTCGGGTAGCTTGGAGGGGAGATCTCGTCGGAGGAGAAGAGGGCGATCTTAAGGGAGATGAGGTCGGGGCTGACGGAAGGAGGAAGCTCAGCCATGGTGGAGAGGAGATCGGTTTGGAGGGGAGATCTGGAGCAGACGGGGTGCTCCGGCCATAGGAAAGGCGGTCGGAGCTTGGGTCGGCCATGGAGGAGAGCAGCGGGCTGCCATGGGAGAGGAGGTGGAGCTCGGCCACGGCTGGAGGGCTGCTCGGAGAGGAGCTCGCCGGAGAAGGAGGGCACGACGGGGATCTCGCCGGAAATGGAGGAGGAGAGGAGGGGGTTTCCGTCGTCGGGCTGCAGGCTGCAGGGGAGGCAGCAGGTAAGGATTTCTAACCTAAGTAGTATATATATATATAATACTTATAATTATTATTATTATTATTATTATTATTATTTCATTATTTCATTTAAAGAGGGTTCAAATGCTCGTACATCGCCCTAGAGAACTCGGAATTCATCCCGGATGAGCTCGTTACGACCGTCTCGTCGACACGCATCCAACGAAATGATCCAACATTTATTCCGAGTTCGTTTGGTCATTTTATGCTTGTCGGAGCGTTTGAGGCCAAATTTGACTTAAACGTGAAAACTGCCCAAATGACGTCGGAATCGCAAACGGAAAAATTCGTTGAATTCATGCTATTGTTACGAGTCTAACAAGACTGATTGGGGTTAATTGTGAGGTCGTTTCGCATATTTCACCATTTTGGATAAATACGCTATTCGCAGACCACATTAATAATTTCGTCGATTCTCATCAGAATCGAGCGCGGACAGTTTTGTTGAACTCGTATTGGCCTCCTGAGTCTAACAAAACTGACTGAGGT
The DNA here is from genome assembly GCA_033032865.1 of Dactylorhiza incarnata. NCBI lineage: Eukaryota > Viridiplantae > Streptophyta > Magnoliopsida > Asparagales > Orchidaceae > Dactylorhiza > Dactylorhiza incarnata. The sequence goes on from JAWHQI010000173.1 coordinate 148,809, forward strand.
GAATTCCGAGTCCGTTTGCTCGATTTCACCTTTTAGATAATTTCGTTACCTAAAGTCGCGTCGACGCGACTAATTCTCCGATACACATCGGAATTGAGTGCAGTCGACTTCGTTGGACTGGTATCAACTTTACGAGTCTAACAAAATCAACTAAGGCCGATTATGAGGTCATTTGCACAATAGTCATATTTGAGGCGTCGCGCAGCTCAAGGCGACTGTTTTGGTCGACTTCATATATATGCTATTTAAACACCATGACATTTGAGCTAACGTACGTACTATAATTCCTTCAAGGCGGTACGCCTCCTTCGAGTTTTATCGCTCAAGTTATGCTCTCCGGATGTCTCGGATCCCGATACATCAAGCATCGGGACAAAGAATAGAAATGGTACTCGCCGCATTCGTCGAGTGCACTTCACGGGCTCAGGTGCAAGCCTGGCCCTCAGTACACCCCGAGCTCGAGTCACCTCGCTCGACTCAAAAACGCGCACAAGGGGTCTAGCTCGAATCGGGATGTTACAAGGAACCCCAGGTCTTAAATCTTGTTATCAACGGGGGTCTCTTAAACCAAAGCTCGTAGGGGGTAACCTTTAACTTAGCATGAGGAACTTTGTTGAGAATGTGATTCGCAGTTAAAACTGCTTCTCCCCAGTAAGCGAAAGGCATTCCAGCAGTGAGGAGCATAGAATTCAGCATTTCTGTTAACGTTCTATTTTTTCTCTTGACTATACCATTTGATTGGGATGAGTAAGGAGCAGTGGTTTCGGCTATGATGCCTTGAGAGGCAAGAAAACCCTTGAACTCACTGGACATGTATTCTCCTCCTCAATCACTTCTAAACCTTTTAATTTTCATGCCTAATTATTTTCTACCCTGGTTTTGAAAAGACAGAACTTTTCAAACGCTTCATCTTTAGTTTTAAGTAGGTAAATGTGACAGAACCTAGAGCAGTCATCTCTGAAAGTGATCATATACTTCCTTCCTTCTCTGGTGACGAAACTTTTGAAGTCACAGATGTCGGAATGTATCAGCTCTAGAGGTGGTGCTCCTAGTAACCGCACTAAAAGGTTTCCTAATGATCTTAGTCTGAGCACACACTTCACATTTTCCACATGGGGTTTTAATGTCTAAGTTGATCTGGTGAGTTCTAGCAATTTGGAATAACTTCCTATAGTTCACATGTCCTAGTCTCTCATGTAGAGTCTTAGAGCTAACTAAGTTTGATTGAACTTGTTGAACTACCTCATTTGCTAGACTTAGTCGGTACATTCTATTTTTGGACGTATGCACAACCAAAATAGTGTGAGTTAACTGACAGTGTTACTCTACCGCTACAAAAAGTAAATGACATACCAGCATCACATAGTAGACCAATAGACACTAAATTAGCAGCTAAAGAAGGAATATATTTAACATTCTTTAAAGTTAAAGTTTTACCTGAGGAGAGCAGTAATGTAGCATTCACCACCTTCAGCACGTCTGCTACCCCACCGTTCGCAACGGTCACTGATTCCTTTGCATTAGTGAGCCCTGTCATCAGATTAGCATTGTTGCAAATGTGGCAAGTTGCCCCCGAATCCAGGTACCACTCAGTGCTGGCCTGCGCGTTTCCGACCATGGCAACAAAGTCGGATGGCTCAGCAAGGCTAACCATATTGTCTTGGTTGCCCTCTTGTGGTCCTTTGGTTCTTTCCTTTTTAGGAAGCCGACAGTCAGATGCACTGTGCCCCCACTTATTGCAGTTATAACATTTGCCCTTAAACTTCTTTATTTTCTTTTTAGGGCCTGCAACCTGTGGAATACCCGGGGGCGGTTTGGTCTTTTTTGGATTTGGCACACGCTTAGAGCTAGTGATCATGTTAGCAGCAGCTTTCTGTTTGCTAACAGATTCTAATGCGTAGCGAGTCCTATTTTCATCCTCTATGCGTATAAAACGCTTGAGGTCATTCAGACCAACCTGCATCTTCTTCCGGTACATTTCAGTTTTGAAATGGTACCACGTGGAAGGCAACTTATAAATAATCGTTCCAGCAACGAAGCTATCTGGCAGAGAAATATTTTCACTATGTAAGGAATCAACTAGGTGTTCGAATTCTGATACTTGAGGGAGAATCTCTTTCTCCTCGTCGAACATGAAGGAGTGGAATTTATCCACTAAGTGAGCCTTGGACAGGTCCTCCTCCTGCCTGAAGTGCTCCTCCAGTGCGTCCCAGATTTCCTTGGCAGTCTTCATCTTCATGTAGTTCTTTGCCAGGCTAGAGGACAGACAGTTCAGCAGGTAGTCCCTGCATAAGTCCTCATCACTGATCCAATGTTCTTCATCATCAGTCCCGATGTATGCAGCACGATCAGACTGAACGGTGTAGAACACGTTCAGGCACTTCATCCCAAACTGGGTATTCAACTTCCACGAGTTGAACTCTGTCGCCGTAAATTTCTCCAACTTGGTCATCGGCACTGGAGAGGAGAAATTATTTCCTTTCAACATCTTGAAAATGGGGACGGGAGCGAGATTGCACAACAGCGGAATCTCTCTCGCGAGAGCAGGGGCACAGGACTTTAGATCTTCTTCCTTCGAGAATTGACAGCACAAAAAGCACAGAGATCGACTTACTCGATCCCTCTGAGTCAGCCAACACTAGAAAACCAGATGGCCAAAAAACTAGTCGGGCCTTGCTAGCAGTCGACGGTGGCGGGAAGAAGATCACGATCTGAGTTCCTGTAGTTTTCCTTCTTTCGCACAGATCGGCAATAGGCGCACAGAGAGGGAAACGCCAGTGGAGAATACCAGCGGGGCTGCAACCCTAGATCTGATTCGGTGAGAAAACGGCGACGAGAACGGAGCTTTCCGGCAGCCCTAGATGTGTGCGACTGCCGGTGCCGAACAGATCCCGTCGTCTAGAGGAAACAGATTCGCCGGAAACGTCTATCGGAAGCAGTGGACGGAGGCAGACAACAGCAACTGCGACGAAGTGCGATCTTCTTTCTCCCGTTCCGGCAGACAACAACAACTGCGGCTGACGGAAACGAGGGGTTCTTCCTCTACGATCGGCAACCAGACGACGGGTTTTTCCTCCTTTTCGAACAGTAGCGACAGACAAAATAGAATAGGGTGGCGGCTTCACAGGCAACGACGTCAGATGCACAGAGAAGCAGCGGCCGCGATTTCCTTCTCGATCGAGCGCCGACCTAAACCACCGAGCAGAAAACTGCTCCTTCGATCAGTGCCCACGAAACGACGAAAAACTGCTTCGATTCAGTGTGGCGGGAAAGAAAACAGGAGCGGCTGGAACTTCTGCGACGGAAGAAGATCGACGAAGGGAACTCCTCCTCTTCTTCGATCAAGCACCGGCGGGAAAGAAAATCCACAGTCCAGCAAAGAGTCCTCCTTCTAGATCGATCGAGCGCCGGGTAGGACCTTTTTCTTCCGAACGGCGACGGGAAAATCTCTAGAGGCGGAACCGAAATCGCCGAAAACTCTGGAAATCGCACACGATGGAACCGATCACACCAGAAGACGAACTTCAAGCAGTTAGGGCTTTTACTTCGAGAATGTTAGCGCTCGAAGCATCCCGGGGAGTGTCGAATGTGGAACACACTTACCCGTTGCCCCTATCTGGGTATAAATAGGCAAACCCTAGAAGTGTCTACGGGTATCGGATATCCGTGTATCCGAACCGACCCGTTAAGCCTCCGAACACCGTTATGAGTCCAAATATACACTAACAAATAACACTTAATTTCACTGTATCATCCTCTTTTAATTCTTGAAATATGACAGATAGTTTGTATATAAAAAATTATTGGTTTCATAAATGGTGCAAAATTGTGAAATATGACTATGATATTTAACTATCACTATTAAGTCTATTAATTTCATTGTATCATCCTCTATTAATGTAATTGGTGAAAGGTGGTCGTAGTTTGTGAAAAAGCAAAAGATGCATTAGGAAATGTTTTCTTATGTCCTTAGTCGTCTGATGTTGAAGAGGGAATGTTCATTAGCAAAATTTGGGTCTGGAGGAATGAAATTGTTGTCTATGATCAGCAGGAATTTTTGGTGACGAAAGCAGAGAGTACAGGAATGATGGAACTACGGCGATTCCACTGCCACGCAGAGGAATGGAGGAGCTACATCGACAAAACTGCACAACATCATATTCATGTGGTTCTTGATTGAGGGAAGGCGTTGAGAAGAAAACAAGATGAGGAATGTCTGACTCACGACGATTGGAGTATCTGTAGAAGAGCACTCAAGGCTCAACGGCTTGATGACAGAGAAAAATAGGCAGGCGCAAGGGGAGGCTCGACGACTAGAGGGAGCTCAAGGGTGTAGTGTGTTGCGTGTAGTTGCGGTATGCATTGTGCCTTTATGGAGGAGAGTATCGGGTCTCTAGTACCTTGATACCACAAAAAAGAATCAATCTACAATATCCATCACCTAACATAGATATACAGTCCACTTCATAGAAAAATAATAAAATATCCTCACCTAAAATACATATATCCAACAAAAACTTGATGAGCACAAAACATTATAAGCTTCTTGTTACTTCTCCATAGCATTACAGCCAAAGCACAGTATGCTTCACTTAACCTGCATGGATAGTTAATGAGTACATTATGATAATCTAGATTCAAATCTCAAAGTTGAAGATTTTAGTTATGGTTGATAATTAAAAAAATAAAAGGGTCTTGCTCATCATCAAGGGGTGATTGGAGCAATGGAGACCAAAATCCCTAGCCCTTGCCTCTAAAATAACCTAATTGCTCCTTTGGGGTCTTAATGAAGCAACTAGGACCTAAACACATATTTAGACAACCAAACCTCCTCCCTAGGTAGGGAATAGTGTTATAGGGCTAGGATAATTATCATGAGAATTGTTAGAGACATATAAGTACTTTACTCCCTAGTAAGTGAAATTGCCCCTTGCCTTAATAAAATAAAATGCAAGGGCATATGACCTTGTATGACCTTGATATGATATCAGTGGCTGTATTAGGTTAATATATGCCCATGATAATTGTTTGGAAGCATGTTGAATTATATTTCTTGTACTTCATGTAGAAATTGGATTATTCAACCCTTGTGTATTAAATACTTTTTAAATACCAAGTCATGGGGCAATGAGATGATACTTGGTTATCTGTAGTCTTAGGTTAATATATGCCCATGATAATTATTTGGAAGCATGTTGAATTATATTTCTTGTACTTCATGTAGAAATTGGATTATTCAACCCTTGTGTATTAAATACTTTTTAAATACCAAATCATGGGGCAATGAGATGATACTTGGTTATATGTAGTCTTAGGTTAATAGATGTCCATGATAATTGTTTGGAAGCATGTTGAATTATATTTCTTGTACTTCATGTAGAAATTGGATTATTCACCCCTTGAGTATTAAATCTTTTTAAAATATCAAATCATGGGGCAATGTTATGATACTTGGGAATCTGTCATTGTATGTTAATATGTGTCCATGACAACAGTTTGGAGGCTTGTAGATTTATATTTCATGTACCTCATGTAGAAATTGATAATTACCACTTTTGGATGTTTAATCATTTTAAAATACCAAATCACATGGTAATGACTCAATAATTTGGTAGGGGACCCTAGGTCCCCATATGGACACTTGGTAATTTTTGAAGAATTTTCAGAAGTAAATTACTATTTTTCCTAATTATAGTGGCATTTTGGTAATTATACAATTATGATGATTCAGTAGGCCAAATGACATCCTAGGGTCATGATACTCAGTGAACCACCATGATATGGTATATTATCTGCTAACCAGAACGATAAAGATCAATAACACAGTGTAGATGACCCTTTCTCTGAACGGGTTCCTACGATTCTCAACCTCCGGCATGTTTTTGTAAATCGCAATTTGTAACTGTACGAAGGGATGGCGTTCATGTGCGTGCTTCATCTTCTTCCTATTTATCAAATATGTCTGTCTACATTCAAAAAGAATGGAGTTGTTTCTAAAATTTTTAGTAGTGTTGCCACATGCATGGAGTTGAATCCCTTTGGGCCTGCAATCAATCGTTGTCCCTATTTATCATTCCGAGCCTTCGCCATTTCAAATTGTGGCGCATGATCAATTGTTGCCACGTCTGATTGTCGATGTTGTAGATATATAGTCGCCGCATTAGATTATCGTTTCGTCAAATTGTTGCTTCATCCACAGCTAATGTTGAAGTTGCAATGCAAGATTCTCGCTCTCTCTACGTACTATCATCTTGTGCTCGAACTCCTAGCATTTTTGTTGGTTAAAATTGAATTTTTGGAGGTGAAATCACGATGTAAATTAATTAGGATATATTTTTGGAAGAAAAGAGTGAGATCAAAACAATTCCAACTTAATTATCACACAAATAATCTAAAGGGAGTTGTCTGATTTCTGATGTTTAGGAGGGAGGCATCAACGAACCCCTTTTTGAAGATTATTATTATTTTAGAGGAATATATACCTCTTTTTGATATTTAGCCTCTTGCAACTTATAGCTTGACTACATTATTATGCCACTAATTTGTCGTAAAGACAAGTTTGCCCCCGAACTCAACGCTGGTTACTGACCCTGAGAGGGCTCAGCGGACAGAAAGCAGAATACATAAAAGAGGGTGTCACTGGCAGCGGCGAATACCAGACTGACCCGCCACGGTGAATGCCTCTCTTGTGGCGGGCTCTTTTAGTGCTCCAGAAAATTATTACAATAATTAGCTAATACAAGAGTGAGTAAGGAAAGAAAAGAAAATTGGCGGACACTCGAAACTAGTGACCGCACCTAAAACAAGGTTGGCTCTGGCCCCCAGTTCATTGTCCCATTCGAGCACCCATGGCCTTCTATTTATACTCGAGGGTAGGCTGCTCGAACGGTCAGACGCATTTAATGCAGCATTAAATGTGCAGCTACCCGAGGTACACGAGGGGTCAGGTGGCGGGAACTGAGAGAAGAGTCAGTGCAGTAATCGAGCATGCTGCTGCCGGAGAGGAGAGTCCGTGAGGGCTCCTGGAGAGACGCAGAGGACTCTGGGAGAGACGACCGCGGACACCTAGGGAGACGACGAGGGCTCCTGGAGGGACGGCGAGGACTCTTGAAGTGACAGACACGGGCACCTGGGGAGACAACGAGGACTCTTGGAGAGACGGCCACAGACACCTGGGGAGACGACGAGGACTCTTGGAGAGACAGTCGCGAAAACCTGGGGAGACGACGAGGGCTCCTGAAGAGACATCGAGGACATTGGAGAGACGGAGTGAAAAGGCCAAGGAAAATCACCCAGGATGATGATGCTTGGTCCGGGCGTCCCAAGGGTGATTGCCGACTTCTGGGTGAACAGCAAAGATGCTCGAATATCGCCCGAGAGCATCGAGCACGGGCGTTATTATTAATATTAATATTAATATTAATATTATTTCTCAATATTAATATTTATTATTATTTATTAATATTATTTGTATTATTAATTAATAGTAATTGATGGGGTACGGTCTCCCTGAAGTTTTATTCATAACGGGGTGCAAATGGCCAAATAAATTGGTTATCCGCACCCCCACTAACAAGTAATGGAGAAAGTGGGGGAAGTACCGATAAACGCACCCCCCCTATGAAAATCAATTACGCCCATATGTATAACCACCAGGGCGAAACCACCCAAGGCCAACCGCCCGCCAGATGGGCCAACCAAGGCCCACCGGCCACGACACGGCAAAACACACAAAGAGGAGCTCCCTCGGACATCATATCAGTGACTCTCCCCTCTATCCAACAGAATCCTCTCTTACCCAACCCCACATTGGCTGAAAATACCACGCGTTGGAGAGTTCGACGGAGGACGGGATCCCTTCGGACATGTAAACCATTTCCTAACAGCCATGGAAATGCTAGGTGCACCAAAGCAACTCAGTTGCAAAACGTTTCCATCAACGCTCAAAGGAGATGCACTGACCTAGTTTTATTCCTTGCCAAGATGGATGATCTGAAACCTCTCAGAGGCATTTTATCAGTTCACAGCGTGGTCATCTAGCACGAGAGGTTGGGGAACATTGGGATGGACAAGCTGAGGGATATGGCAGCGTAGAGCCTGGTGAGAGGCTTACCTAAGCTGTCCTCGATTAGCGACGGACACGTTTGTGAAGGGTGTCAGTTTGGGAAGGCTCATAGCCTCCTATATGACAAATCTACATCCAGGTGCAGGGCACCGTTGGAGTGTATACACAGTGATGTGTTGGGTCCATGCGCCACTCCTACCTATTCAGGGAACAAGTACATGTTGGTACTTGTTGACGACCACACCCGCTTCACTTGGACTTATTTCATGAAGGAGAAGTCAGAGGTGTTCAAGAAGTTCCAAGAGTTCAAGGAACTCGTTGAAGGTAGGTTGCGACTGCGGATCAAGAAGTTGTGGTCGGACAACGGAGGGGAGTTCACCTCGACGGAGTTCGCCAACTTTTGCAGAAGGCATGGGATCCAAAGGGAGATGACATGTGCTCACACTCCTCAGCAGAATGGAGTGGCAGAGAGGAAGATAAGGCACTTGGTGGAGACATGTCGTAGCTGGTTGTATGCAAAGGGGGTTCCCAAGGCCTTATGGGCAAAGGGGATGACCTGCATAACGTATGTGATTAACAGGATGTCGTTGAGTCCTCTGAATATGTTGTCCACTTATGAGATGATGTGGGGAGAGAAGCCGAATGTGAGTCACTTTCGGGTGTTTTGAGCTATGTGTTACATGCACATTCCAGATGCGACAAGGACCAAGCTGGAGTCAAAGGCACTAAAGTGTGTCTTCATTGGCTATGATGAGCGCAAGAAGGGTTGGAAGTGCATGAATCCTGAGACTCGACAATTCACTATCTCAAGGGATGTGGTATTTGATGAGCTGACGTCATACCGAGGTGTCTCTACCGTTTCGCTACAGGAATGCAGGGAGGAAGGAAGTGATGAAGAGAGGAAAGTTGATGACGACTCTCTTGTGGAGTTACCGATGTCCCCAGGTGCTCCATCTCCTTCAGGCACAGGTGCTTTAGATTCTAGAGGCAGGGGAGCGTTGCTCCTATGCAAGATGATATGGAGGAGGAAGTTGCTACTGTTACTGCGGAGAGCGGTGCGGGCTTGAGGAAGTCCAGACGGACTATCATACCACCGGCGCGCTACAAGGAGAGCAACTTGGTAAGTATTTGCTCATGTTTCTTTGCAGAACCACTTGACGAGCGGGAGCCGTCGTGTTTTGAGGAGGCCACTGGAGTGAAGGAGTGGGAGGAAGTCATGGAGGAGGAGATGTCTGCCCTCAAGAAAAATGAGACCTAGGAACTTGTGCCCAAGGTTGTTGGCATTACTCCAGTCACTTACAAGTGGGTCTTCAAAGTGAAGAAGAAGGTGGACGGAAGTGTGGAGCGGTACAAGGCTCGCCTTGAGGCTCGGGGATTCTCACAGCACTATGGAGAGGACTACGATGAGACATTCAGTCATGTTGTAAAGATGACCTCCGTTCGAGCAGTGATTGTGTAGCGGGATAGAGTTGGAAGATCTGGCAACTCGACGTGAAGAACGCTTTTCAATACGGAGAGATTGATAAGGATATCTTCATGCTACAGCCACCGGACTTTGTGTCCAAGAGACACCCTGGACACGTGTACAAGCTGAGGAAGGCAATATATGGTCTGAAGTAGGCGCCTCGTGCCTGGTATGGGAAGATCACGGAGTACTTGCAGTTTTACGGTTACTTTGCATCAAACTCAGACTCGAGTCTCTTTATAAAGAAGAAGGGAGATCTGCACATGATGGTGTTGTTGTACGTCAACGACATGATCGTAACGGGCAATGATGGTGGAGAGGTGGAGAAGCTTAGGGCGGAGCTATCAATCAGGTTCGAGATGAAGGATCTTGGTGAGCCGCACCATTTCCTTGGGTTGGAGGTAGAGAGGAAGAAGAGCGGAGTGCTCGTTCCCCAGAGGGCTTATGCGAAGCAGAGCGCTTCAGCATGAAGGAGGAGAAGAGCTGCTCTACTCCGCTGGAGATCGGGTTGAAGCTGGGGAAGAATGAAGGAAGAATCATTCCAGACCCGAAAGTTTTCTAGGCCCTGATGGTGAGCTTGATTTACATGACTATTACTCGTCCAGACATTGCGTTCGATGTGGGCTTGGTTAGTAGGTACATGCAAGAGCCGCGGATGCCTCATCTGGAGGCGGCAAAGTGCATATTGAAGTATGTGAAGTTAACCTTGGAGTTTGGGTTGCTTTATAAGGTGGATGTTGACTTCAAGCTGCGTGGATACACAAATGCGGACTACGGGGGAGATGCGGATGGTCGGAGATCGACATCCGGCTATGTCTTCATGTGCGGGTCGGCTGCCATGTTGGACGTGAAGGGGGAAAAAAAGATACATAGCACACATTGAAAATTTGAAAAAGAAAATGCATTTCTTCTCATTGATATTCTGATATTTTCATTTTTTTTCTTACATTACTCTAACGGTAACATTCAGCCTTCTTATATAGGGCCTAAGACGGGGAGTACAATAAATACGCAGCATTAACAGCTAGGGCAGTCGGGGATGCTTCGTCTTCACTTCCTGATGCGTTCCAACTGCAGATGCTTCGTCTTCTGCTCCAAGTGCTTCGGCTTCTCAAACTCTTTATTGCATCCCTCTGTCTTGTTTTCTTCATTCATCCAGTCAGCATTGGTACTTTCAATATCCCCCCTCAATGCTGAAACCAGAACGCGGCGCATCGCTGCGAAAATGTGTCGCGGAAGAGGCTTCGTCATTATATCCGCCAGCTGCTTGCTTGTAGGACAATAGATAAGCTCCACTTGCTTGGCTTCTACTAACTCCTTTAAGAAATGGTAGCGGAGGTCGATATGCTTCGTTCGGCTGTGGAAATAGGGTTTTTCCCGATCCCAATGGCTGCGATGTTGTCGCACCATATCTTTACTGGAATGTTGATCCTATCGGGTGAGAGATCTTTTAGTAATTTCTGCAGCCAAATCCCTTCACAGGCGGCAGAACAGGCGGCGATAAATTCAGCTTCAGCTGAGGAGAGCGCAACAACCTTTTGTTTTCTGGATGACCAGGAGATAACCTTGCTGCCTAACAAGAAGACATACCCACTCGTGCTTCTTCTATCTTCCTTATCTCCTCCCCAATCACTGTCGGTGTATCCAGTAAGCGCGGCTTCTTCCTCCTTTTCATATAATAGTCCCACTTCTTTTGTACCAATCAGGTAACGCAGGACCCTTTTGGCGATGATGAGATGATCTGAGCTTGGCTTGGTGAGGTAAAGGGATAGTATACTCACTGCGTTTTCTATGTCAGGCCTGGAGTTTGTGAGGTACATCAGTGAGCCAATTAGGCTCCGGTAATCAGTTTCAGATACAGGCTTAGAATGATCACCTTGATTCAGCTGTACTGAAGTAGCCATGGGGGTTTCCACTGGGTTTGCTTCAGTCATTTTAAACTTCTCTAATATTTTCTCAATGTACTTCTCTTGGCTGATGAAAATTCTTCCAGGTGCCTGCTCAATTTGGAAACCTAAGAAGAAACTCATGAGGCCTAAATCACTCATTTCATACTCCTCCTTCATTATTTTCTTAAAATCCTTCACAATTGCAGGTGTTGATCCTACGAAGATCAAATCGTCCACATATAGACATAAAAGCAGAAATTCTTTGCTTCCAAAATACTTGGTATATAGGGAGGGATCATTTTTGCTTCTTATATACCCATTTTTACTTAGGTAGGAATCAATTTTTTGATTCCAAGCCCTAGCATATTGCTTGAGGCCATACAAAGCTTTCCTTAATCTGCATACTAGCCCTTCTTTTCCCTTTTCTGTGAAACCTTCAGGTTGTGAAACATACACCTCCTCCTCTATTTCACCATTTAGAAAAGCCGATTTTACATCTAATTGATGCACAAGTAGGCCAGACTGTGCAGCTATGGCTAGAAATGCTCTTATTGTCTCCATCCGGACAACTGGAGCATATGTATCGGTGAAATCGATACCAGGTAGTTGGGAATACCCTTTTGCAACGATTCTAGCCTTATGCCTCACTACCTCTCCTTGCTCATTCTGTTTTATCTTATAAACCCATTTTAGGTTTATTATTTTTTTATCCTTGGGTTTGGGGACAAGTTCCCAAGTGTTATTTTTCTTGATCATCTCCATCTCTTCTTTCATTGCTTTTACCCAATTATTGTCAGTGGCGGCTGCAAGGTAATTCTCTGGTTCTTCTTTTGTGGAAATGAAATTTACTCATATAGCTCAGTTAGGGATTTATACCTTTTGGGAGATGATGAATCCTCATCAGAATTGAAATCTGATGAATTCTCTGCAGCCTGGTTGTCTTCCTCCAGAACTACATCAGGTGGTTGTTCATCTTCAGGTGGCATATCTTCAGTTGTATCGGATGGCTGTGATTCAGCAACCACAACTGGAGCAATGTCTTCTATATTCTGATCCCAGTCCCAGGTGCTTGCTTCATCGAAGATTACATCTCTTGAGATATATAGCTGCTTCTTTTCTGGATCGTAGATCCGATATGCCTTAGAGTGAAGGCTATACCCAATAAAGACACCCTTTTCTGCCTTCATTTGTACCTTGTTTCTGTTCTCCTTGGGGATATGTCTAAAAGCTAGACATCCAAATGTCCTTAGATGCTGGACATCTGGCTTCCTCTGCTTCCAGGCTTCATATGGGGTAGCTCCAGGAACAGCCTTGGTGGGTGACCTGTTGAGTATGTAGACAGCTGTCTGCACAGCTTCAGCCCAAAACTCCTGAGGTAGATGGTGATGCTGCAACATTGCTCTCATTTTTTCTGCTATCACTCTGTTCTTTCTCTCCACCACACCGTTCTGCTCTGGTGAACGTGGGGTAGTTAGTTCTCTAGAGATGCCATGATCCTTACAAAAGGTCATGAAGTCATCTCCAGTGAACTCTCCTCCCCGGTCAGTTCTCAGCTTCTTTATGTTGTGGCCAGACTCCTTCTCAGCTTCAGCCTTGAACTCTTTAAACTTGGTGAAGGCTTCTGATTTCTGCTTCAAGAAAAAAATCCAGGAGTACCTGGTGAAATCATCAATAATGCAAAAATAATACCTCATTCCCCCAAGTGATGGAGAAGGTGCAGGCCCCCACAGGTCAGCATGAACGAGTTCCAGTGGTTTTTGAGCTCTCCAGGTGGCTGTATCTGGAAAAGGCAGCCTGTGACTTTTGCCCAATATGCAGTCTTCACACATTGTGTCATCCTCCTTTAGATCTGGCAGTCCCAATGCCATGTGTTTGTGTTTGAGCATGCAAAGGTCTTTCTTGTTTAGGTGTGCAAAACGGTTATGCCATAGGGTTAAACTTGATCTACACACAAGAGCATTTTCACTTGGTGATTCCAAATCTAAAGGAAACATTTTATTTAGTGTCATGCTAACAGATGCAATACACACACTAGTTTCTTTGTGAGTGATGTGGCAGTGTGCACCCTCAAATGTTATGGTATACCCATTCTTCATGAGCTGTCCCACACTCAAGAGGCTCTGTGTGAGTTGAGGAACATAGTGAACATTCTCAATATGTCTAGTGTGTCCATCATTGGACTTAACTGCAACAGTTCCAGTCCCTTCTATGGCAAGTTTTTTCCATCCCCAAGCACTACATGCATCATGGTAGACTCACTCATTTTGACAAAGAAATTCTTGCATGAAGTCATATGGTTCGAGCACCCACTATCAATGAACCACACCTCATGGTTGTTTGGCTCAAAGTCTACTCCAGAAATTAGGAGTTTTTCTGTTGTGTCAATAAATTTGGCTTCCTCTTTCTTCTCTTCTTTTCCCTTGGACCAGCAGTCCTTCTCCATGTGAGTGGGTCTTTTGCATCTCTTGCACTTATAAAAACAGTCAAAAGCTGTGTGGTTGGTTCTCTTACAAAGTGCACATGACATTTGATTGTAGTTTTGTTTAAAATCTGGGGTTTTATGCTCAGTGAAGTTGTTTTCAAATGGTTTGCCTTTCCCCTTGCCCTTCATATTTGGCTTAGGGTTCCTGTGGAATGGCTTTTCATTTGATGACAACTTGGTCTTAGATTGAAAAGCATGCTCAAGATCCCCATTGGATCTCTTCATTCTCTCTTCATGGGCTTGCAAAGACCCCATGAGTTCAGTTATGGAGAGAGTTTTTAGATCCTTTGTCTCCTCAATTGTAGTGACAATGGGATCAAATTTTGGGGGTAAACATCTCAGTATTTTAGGTCCAATCTTCTTGTCTTTTAATTTATCTCCAAGGCTTCTAATTTGGTTGACTATTTCCATCATACGTGAGACAAAATCCTTAACTGATTCATTTTCTTTCATTGCTATATTTTCAAATAGTTTCCATTGGTGTTGTAGCTTGATTGAGATTACCTTCTCCGAACCTTGAAATTCGTTGAGGAGGATGTCCCAGGCGGCTTTCGAGGTAGAGGCACCCATGATCCTTGGGTAGATATTTCTGCTTGCACCCTGATGCAGGATGAGAAGTGATTTTGCTTCTTGCTTTGCTCCTTCTGCAGCTGCCTTGAGTGCTTCAGCATCCTCTGTCTCCTTGCCTCTAGATGATCCAGTGGCTTTTTCACCATTTTTCACGAGCTCCCAGAGCCCCTGGGATTGAAGGAATAGCCTGATATGAGTTGCCCAAAACTCATAGTGCTCCCCATCAAAAATGGGAACACCCAGTTGGGTGAATTGAAACATGTGGGAGGTGTTTTGTGTTGCCATGTGATGAAAGATGGATGAAAAGAAAAAACGGAAATGGATTTTAATCCAAAAGATCGATCATCAAAAACTCCTGATGGCCCTCAAATCAAACAAACAAATGCTCTGATACCAATGTTGGACGTGAGGGGGAAAAAAGATACATAGCACACATTGAAAAATTGAAAAAGAAAATGCATTTCTTCTCATTGATATTCTGATATTTTCATTTTTTTTTCTTACATTACTCTAACAGTAACATTCAGCCTTCTTATATAGGGCCTAAGACAGGGAGTACAATAAATACGCAGCATTAACAGCTAGGGCAGTCGGGGATGCTTCGTCTTCACTTCCTGATGCGTTCCAACTGCAGATGCTTCGCCTTCTGCTCCAAGTGCTTCGGCTTCTCAAACTCTTTATTGCATCCTTCTGTCTTGTTTTCTTCATTCATCCAGTCAGCATTGGTACTTCCAATATGCCATCTCATAGTGCAGTAAGAAGCAGAGCTCGGTGTCCATATCCACCACAGAGGCAGAGTACAAAGTGTCATCTCCCATGCATACCTCCTCCAACAGCAGTTCTCTATCATTTTCATGCTAGTACTCTACGCCATCGCCGCCATGCCACCTATCCGATCAACATTCGGAGAAGCAGGGATCCACAACAACCCGCAACATCTAGCCAGATCCACATCGGCATACACTCGGTCTCCATCTCTGTCGTCTCTGCCTCCGTCTCGGGCGCCTTGATTTTGTAAGTACTTTTTGCCTGCTTCTAATTTCATGTTTTATTCTTTTAATCTGCTGCTGGGACATGTTAATAATGTTGGTGACTGGTGTTTTTTTTTTATGGTTGACCGCAATCAACAAGAGTATGGTATATATATATATTATTATTATATATATAAGATGGCGGAAGAGAGAGAGAAGGTGGAATAAAGGAGGAGTGAGATAGTGCATTTATTGCATTGCCATGTGGCGCATTCTAGCTAATTGGTGTTGTATTTCTATAAATATGTGTGTGAGTTTTGTTTTGTGCTGAGTTGTGAGGATAGAAATCCCGAGTAAAAGCAGAATAGTTAGAGAGAGAGAGAGAGAGAGAGAGAGAGAGAGAGAGAGAGAGAGAGAGAGAGAGATGCATGTTGCCAACACATGCACGACAAAAATTATCTTATAGTTAGATATTCTTTTCATCTTTCTGCCGTACTAGCTAGCACCACTGTCGAAATTATGTTGGATCTGAGGTTAATTTTGTAATTTTAATTTTGCTTATATAGCTTATATATAAAGAGGAGTTCAAAACACTACAGTCACTCGTCGATTTCACCATGGACATGATTTAATTGGATCATGAGGCGTCTCTGCACAGCCTTTGTATTTTGCGTTCTTGGGATGCGTATCCGGCCAGTGTTTTTTTATGAAGCAATGGCTGGCATTCCAGTGCGCGTGAGAATTTTTTATCCTCTGCAGGCTAATTGCGACAATGATAGCACTCATTGTTCGAGGGCGACGGTTCCTAGAGATTGGAGAGAGCATTCTACTGAGAGAAAGCAAGAGCATTCTACACACTGCACACATTCCAATAAGACAAAGACTAAACACACTAAAAGCATACTTCCTCTTCTTCCTTTTGAAACCTGCAGCTGACTTCCCTTTTTTGTCTTTCACAGGTACCCAGCTTCTTCTCCTTCCCTTTCCATGATCTGCTGGTCACTGAAGGTGCAGATGTCGGGACTGCCATCCAACACACTCCCGCACTCGCGACTATCTGCCATCATCATTCTTGCTCTCAGATCTGAGAAAGGGAAAAGTGGAAGAGGCTTAGTAAGAACATCGGCAAGTTGATTCTTCGATTGGCAGTAGATGAGTTCAATTTCTTTCTGATTAACAAGGTCATGGGTGTAGTGCATTTTGATTTCGATATGCTTGGATTTATTGTGAAAAACATGATTTTTTGCGAGGGAAATAGCAGAGGTGTTGTCGACAAGCATCTGAGTTGGCTTATGACCAGCACCCGTTAGCTCACTAAGCAATTTCTTAAGCCAAACCGCCTCCTTTGCTGCTTCACATAACGCTGTGTACTCTGCCTCAGTTGAAGATAGAGCTATAGTCTTCTGCTTCCTAGTGGCCCAGGAGATTGGATTTTGCCCTAACAGGAAGAGGTAGCCGGATGTGCTTCTTCTATCCTCTGTGCATCCAGCCCAATCACTGTCTGAATATCCCTTCAAGTTCATGTCTCCTCCCTTGGTATACTTCAGTCCCATGGATCTTGTTCCATTAACATAGCGCAAAATTCTTTTTACACCCCCCATGTGTTTGCTGCTGGGTGCTTGCATGAACCTTGACATAATGCTGACTGCTAGTTCAATATCGGGACGTGTGTTGGTTAGATACATCAGAGACCCAATTATACTTCTGTAGTGCTCTGGGTTTACCTTCTCTTCTCCATCTTCCTTGCTGAACTTCTCCCCAGTGACCATGGGAGTGGGTGTGGGTCTTGAGTTTGACATTTCAAAACGAGTGAGGAGCTCCTCAGCATATCTGTGTTGGGTTATATATGTGATGCCTGGGGTTTGATAGATTTGGATTCCAAGGAAGTAGCGTGCTAATCCAAGGTCTGTCATCAGAAAAGTGGTCTTAATGTGAGCACGAAATTCATCAATCATGCTCATGCTGGACCCAGTGATGAGGAGATCATCCACATACAAGGAGACAATTAAAGTTTCATTGTTGTTATCTCGTTTGATGTACAAGGCCGGATCACAGCTGGTTCTTTGGAATCCACTTCCTATCAAGTGTGAGTCAATCTTGAAATTCCATGCTCGAGGGGCCTGCTTTAAGCCATACAGGGCCTTTCTTAAGCGCAGCACTTTGTCTTCTTCTCCTTGTTTGATATACCCTGCGGGTTGATCAACATACAATTCTTCCTCTATACTTCCATTCAAGAAGGCAGATTGAACATCCATTTGGATCACAGGATATTGGAAGGGGGTGGCAATAGCTAGAAACATACGAATTGACTCAAAACGGGCCACAGGGGCAAATGTTTCAACATAATCAATTCCCGGCATTTGGGCATATCCCTTGGCCACTAATCTAGCTTTATATTTTTTTACTTCTCCAATCTCATTGTATTTCACTTTGTATAGGCATTTCAGGCCAATGGTTTTCTTGTTTGCTGGAAGATCAGTTAGCTCCCAGGTACCATTGCATTCAATTGCCTTTAACTCTTCATCCATGGCTTTGATCCACTGAGCATTGGTAGCAGCTTCAGAGTAAGAGGAAGGCTCCTTTACAAACAGGGCAACACTACAGCTCTGATAAATGTCTGAGATTAGCTTGTACTTTTTCTGTGGTGAAGGGGATGATGACTCATCACTGCCAGGACCAAGATTTAAGGTTGCAACCTCCACACTCAGAGGAGCAGGAGCTGGGAAGGAAGGCTCAGGATCTTCAGCAGCAAGGGTGTGTTGATCCTGAGCAACCCCCAGCTCAGGAGTCTGACCTGGAAAAGAATGCCAATTCCAAGTTTTCTGTTCATCTATTATCACATTTCTGGCTATTATAAGTTTCTTCTTATCTGGGTTGTAGACACGATAGCCCTTGGAGTTCTCACTGTAACCAAGCAGAATACCTGAGGCTGCCTTTTCTTCAAGCTTGTCTCTGTTGACCTGTGGTTCAAGACAGAACACGAGGCTGCCAAATGTTCTGAGGTGAGTAATGTTGTCCTTGTGTCCAGTCCAAGCTTCAAACGGGGTTGTGTTGTGGAGGGCACGACATGGTGCCCTATTGAGAAGGTAGGTGGCTGTCACAATGGCCTCTGCCCAGAACTCCTTGGGTAGGTCTTTCTGTTGGAGTAAGCATCTTGCCATTTCAACTATTGTCCGATTCCTCCTTTCAGCAATTCCGTTTTGCTCTGGGCAGTAGCTGACTGTCAGCTCTCTCTTTATTCCTTGCTCTTGACAGAAGTCTTCAAACTCACCACCTCTGTCAGTGCGTAGAGTTTTGATTTTTGAATTTGTCATGTTTTCAACTAGAGCTTTGAAGATTTTAAATTGTTTAAAACTATCTGATTTATGAACTAGTGGGTATACCCACATCATTCTTGTGAAATCATCAACAAACAATAAAAAGAAACGTCTTCCAGATACAGATGGGGTGCGGGATGGCCCCCAAATGTCAGCATGTATGATGTCAAGGGGGCACTAGATTTCTTATCAGCTTGTTTAGGGAATGGCAGTCTGTGAATTTTGTTTCTTGCACAAGTACGGCATAAAGATTGGTTTGATGAAATCTTAGGTAGTCCGACAACTAGCCCCTGTGTATGAAGGTGTTTGAGATCATCAAGGTTAAGATGGCCATACCTGTGGTGCCAGACTTGACTGGAGGAGTCTTCCTCAGCTCTCATGTTGTGACATATATGAGGGAGAGAAAGGGGGAATACTTTGTTGCTTGATATTTTGACTCTAGCCAGCGTCAGAGAGGTCCTTCTTTCAATAATATTGCAATGTTGATCCTCAAATATTAATTTGTACCCTTTGCTGAGAAGTTGGCCAACACTGAGAAGGCTATGGGCTAGCCCTGGAACAAACTGCACTCCAGTAATGTATTTGGTCTGTCCTGACTTGGTCCTAACCATAATTGTGCCCTTTCCCTTGATGTGTACAGATTTTCCATCACCAAGAATAACCTGTGAGCATTCACTTTCATCTAGATGAACAAAAGCCTCTTTGATGTGGGTCATGTGGTTTGAACACCCACTATCAAGGTACCACACATCATTGGTTTCACTAGTGTCTACACCCCCTGAGTAAAACACAAAATCCTTTTCATCTTGGTCTCCTTGATGAGCTTCTTCTTTTGTGATGTTTGCAACTTTTTGTTTAGACCAACAATCCTTGGCAAGATGGGTTGGTCTCTTGCATGTCTTACACCTATAGTAGCAGTGCTCAGCATCATGATTGTATCTCTTGCACAGCTCACAAAACAGGGATGATCCAGTTGAATTTTTTCCTTTTTCCTCAGCACTGGAAGCTGGGAGCAGAGTTCTGTTGGGTTGAATGTTCACTTTACCTTGGAAGGCCTGCTCCAGAGATTGACACTCATACCTCTTGACTCTCTCCTCATGGGCTTGAAGTGATCCAAGGAGATCAGTGAGGGATAGTGTGGTGAGGTCTTTGGTTTCTTCTATGGTTGTGACAATGACAGCATACTTCTGGGTGAGGGTTTTGAGAACCTTCAGGATAATTTTCTTCTCTTCTATAACATCCCCATAGTTTTTTATCTGATTTGTGAGTAAGGCTATCCTGGAGAAGTAGGTGTGGGCATTGTCACTCTCCTGCATTTTCAATGTATCAAACTCTTGCCAGGTGTTTTGAAGTTTGATGTCAATGACTTTGGTAGACCCCTGGTACTCATTCTTTAGAATTTGCCAAGCCTCCTGAGCAGTTTCAGCCCCCATGACTTTCTGAAAGCCACTTCGTCCAATTCCTTGTTGAATAAACAAGAATGCCTTGGCATCTCTCTTGATATTTTCAGCATAGGTTGAAGCTTGAGCAGTTTCCCAACCTGAGAGAGGATTGGCATCAGTAGGTTTGAGAAATCCAACTTGTATGAGGTCCCAAAGTCCCTGAGAGATGAAAAGGGTGCGCATTTGAACTTGCCACACATCAAAATTCTCTCCTTCGAAGATGGGAACGCTAGATGGTGAGAAGGAGAAATTAGATAGGCTTGATGACGCCATATGATGAGCCAGAAGAGAGACAACCACCAAGCAAAGAACACAGCTCAAACAGAAACGATCAGAAGGGCCCTCTCACACTCTGATGGCAGAGAGCAAGAGCAACCTGCCTCTGATACCATGAAGGAAACTTGAAATCTGAGAGGGGGTTAGATGAGAAAAACAAGCACAATCAACACTACACAATATGCTAACACCATAGATGTTTTTCTTTTTTGCAGAAGAAGAAGGAGTTCAAACCCCACAGCCATAACAACATCACACACACAATACAAATACAAAAGTTTCTTGATACAGGACACGGTGCACACATTCCAATAAGACAAAGACTAAACACACTAAAAGCATACTTCCTCTTCTTCCTTTTGCAACCTGCAGCTGACTTCCCTTTTTTGTCTTTCACAGGTACCCAGCTTCTTCTCCTTCCCTTTCCATGATCTGCTGGTCACTGAAGGTGCAGATGTCGGGACTGCCATCCAACAGCGTGCGGCCCTCGGCCAAGTGGTGTGTCGGAGGTGCGGGTTGAGCGATTTGGGCTGGAGGCGGAGTTGTTTTCTCCGGGTGGATCCCGCTGCTTTGTTCCGTTTGAACCGGCGTCTACATCGCGTGATGGCGGCACCTGGGCGAACATGGTGGAGGAGGATGGCGGTGAAGAGTGTGTTGGTTCGTTCTCACAGGAAGACTCAATGTGTGATGTTCACAGGTCTCATGGAAGCGCGTCGCCTGGGCGGCGGGACGGGGCTTCATTTCCGCCGGCTCATGACCCTGCTACATGCAGTGACATGAAATGCACCCAAGGTGTTTGTGGATATGTCTCCTCCAAATCAGCATGGTGGAATCCCAATTGGAGGTCGCCAAAACATATAAGTATAACTCACTTGACTTCAAGGAGAATATCCAGGACTTGTGCACTGACGGAAATACGGTCCAAATGGATGCGGATCTTGTCCACCAAGCAATGGGTAGGTTTGAATTCGCCCTTGTGGGCAAGCTGTTGGGTCGGCGGCTGCACTTTGCATACCTTCTAGCATAGTTACAGCGTCGGTGGCGGCCTTTTGGAGACCTCCAACTAATTATGCTGAGTGGTGACTGCTTTACATGTGTGTTCCAATCTGTCGAGGCCTGTGATGGGGTGCTCATGGGTGTCCCTTGGTACATAAATGGATACATCGTCGGCCTTGATGTTTGGTCGAGGTCCTTTTCTCCGTCTTCGTTGAACGGGTTGTCCTCCCCGTTGTGGGTCTGTTTGTCGGCCATATCGCTCATCTATTGGGACACGAAGAATTTGGGCCGCATTGCGGCTATGCTTGGTACGCCGCTATGGGTTGATGTTGTAACTAGCCGATGGGAACCCGCGGAATTCGCCTGGGTGTGTGTCCGGGCTGACTTCTCCAAGCCTCTTTCGGCGGGCGTGTGGATCAGCGGCCCGTTCGGCAGATTCTTTCAGAAGGTCGAATATGAGGGGATTGCTTCGATATGTTTTATGTGTGGATGTGCCGACCATAAGGTGGAGGGCTGCCCGATGTCTCCTCCGGCCTCCTCTAAGCCGCATGCTCCGACTGCACGACAACCCGTCGGGGCTAGATCCTTGGCTCCAGGTCGGCCTGGTTCCAATGTAATGCCCCGTCCTGCGGACCTCAAGGGCAAGGGTAAAGCTCCTTATGATCCCGTGCCCCCGGCCCCTGCCAATTCTGTGCCAATCGCCCATACTGCCCCGATTGAAGAAGAACGCAACTACGGCCCGTGGCAAATTGCGCGCCGCCGTCGTCGACGGCCTATGGCAAGGCCGGAGGTGCTGCCCGCCCATATAGCCCCAGAGAATTATGGTGGGCTATCCTGCGGCCCCGCCGTGTTCCCAAATGCTAGCTGCTTTGGCACCGCCCCTCCCCCCAGCGGAGTTTTCACCGCAAAACATGATGCCCTCATGGCTAGAGAAACTGCTCCACCGTCCTTGGATGTCGGTCCCAGCCGAACACCGAAGATGAATAATAAAGCCGTGCTGGGGAGGCCCTCGGGCCCAGCTAGCGGTGAGGCTTGGTGGAATAAAAGCCAATTCCAGCCAAAGTTCTCGGGAAAAAAAGGCGAAAATCGGCGACGGATGACCTCCTTATCGACGGCGGGGACGTGTCCTCTTTGGTTGTTGATGAACGAATCTATGTGCTACAAACGACAACGGCAAGTGTACCGTATCGAGAGTAGTATAGGATTATAGAAATCAAGGTCGTATTAGACTCGGGGCTGTCGAGTACTTAGGGTTTAGGGTTTAGATAAAATTGAAACTATCTTAATAATAAACTCAAATAACTTATCTTAATAATAAACTATTACAAAAACTTAAAAATATGAATCTCAAAATATTTTGCCTAATCTAATATTATAGATTAAAGAAATCTCTCTCCCTTAAAAATTAAAATAAAGCATATCCTATTCCCCTCCCAAGGCAGCCATTTATAAGCGGTTGAAAATGAAGCTCTGTCCGGATGATGGAGGCGGAGACGTTACTGTTGGTGGCGGGATTTAATGCTGGAGACGTTACTGTTAATGTCGAGGCAGCATTTTTGGACTTCTTTGATCGGAAGTGGGAGTGCGCGGCTCCTGTTCTTGCTGGGTGGCCGCTCCTGCCTTCCTCTCGGCGGCTTGATGGAGGGGAGACCTCCTTGTTGCTGACGGAGGTCTCTGAGGAGGAGATTTGGGGCATCATCAAGGCCATGAAGGCTAACCGTGCTCCGGGCCTAGACGGTATTACTTCCTCTTTTTTTGTCCACTTCTGGCCCATTGTGTGTACGTCTGTTTGCAGGGCCATTGGCGACTTCTTTGCTCTCGGTCGTATGCCTAGTGCGTGGAAGGAGACATTGGTGGTACTCATTCCGAAGTGCCCCAATGCGTCTCGGGCGGATCAGTTCCGTCCTATCAGTCTGTGTCAGACCATCTATAAGGTGGCGGCGAAGATCATTGTGGACCGCATGAAGGGGCTCCTACCCTCGCTCATCTCTGAGGAGCAGGGGACCTTTGCTCCTGGGCGCTATATTTCCCACCAGTGCTTCATCGCCCAGGAGGTGGTGCACAAGTTGGCGATCTCGACCTCAGCGTCTGGGTTCATCACTATGAAGGTCGACACGGAGCAGGCCTACGACAAGATGTCGTGGGGGACACTGCGACAGGTTCTGGCCATGTTTGGGTTTCTGGTGGAGTTTGCTAGATGGATTCTGCAGTGTGTGGAGGGGCCGCAGTTCGCGCTGCTCCTCAACGGGCGTCGTACGAGGTGGATCGAGGCTAGCTGTGGCTTCCGGCAGGGATGCCCCCTCTATCTATTCATTCTGTGCTCTGAGCTGCTCTCACTTGCCTTCAGTCAGCGGGGGAACTCACTGGGCGTTATGGTTACGGCTTCTGGCCCGCGGATCTCTCACTTGCTTTACGCCGACGACATCTTCATCACCTCGGATGCCACCAAGTCTTGTGTGGATCAGTTCCTTGCCGTGTTGCAGGAGTACTGTACTTGGACTGGGCAACGGATCAACAGATCGAAGTCCATGGTCATGTTTGGCAAGTCCACCCATACAGGGAAGTGCAATAGTTTGACTCGCAGCTTGGGCTTTCAGAGGGTCCGAGAGTTTACTTGGGCATTTCGTTGGCTATGCGTAAGTTGAAATGCTCCGACTTTTCACACCTGCTTCTGAAGATGGCTACGAAGGTTCAGGCCTGGGGGAACCGCCACCTCTCCTTGGCGGGCCGGGCCACCCTCGTCAGGTCGGCGCTCCTGGCCACGCCGATGTTCCTCTATATGCACTACCATGTGCCTTGCTCGGTCCAGGAGTCTATAGAGCGGCTGGCGCGGTTTTTTCTGTGGCAAAGGTCCCCTTCCCAGCGCGGGATGCACTATGTTAGCTGGGAGCAGTGTTGCTCTCCCTCTGCCGGGGGTGGACTTGGCTTCCATGGGGTGAGTAGGTGGCAGGGCCCCTTGCGGGCAAAGTTTGCCTGGGAGTTGATGCAGCCGGGATCCTCCCTTTTCCACAGGTTGGTTTTGGCCAGGTACACTAGCCGTCTTTGGCGGGAGGGGATAACCCGACGCGACTCTCCGGTTTGGCGGCTCATCAGGGATGGCGCTGCGTGCCTTCGGCCCTTGCTTCGCTGGAAGATTGCGGATGAGGCTTCTGTGGATGTGCTTGCGCACGCTTGGATTCTTGACCGGCCTCTCTCCCGGTGGCCCACTTTCGCTGACTGCGGCTCACTGGAGTCTCTCCAGGTTTCGGCCTTCTTGCTTCCTGGCGGCGGTTGGGATGTTTCCGCTCTGTCTCAGTTTCTTGGGCCGGATCTTGTCAAGGTCGTCCTCCAGATCCCGGTACATAGCTCTTTTCCCCAGGACAGGCCGGAGCTCTGCACCCGCCTCAGCGGTCGTTCTGTTGCCTCCCTCGCCTACATGGCCCAGTTTGACGGGGCTTGTACGGACTTTAGCTGGCTACGGAAGCTGACGCTTCACCTGCAGGAGCGGATGTTTTGGTGGCGGCTCCTTTGGGATGCGATTGTCACAACCCGCATTTTCTCCGTATTTAAATAATACGTCAGAGCAGAGAAAATACGCATCGTGGTGCCACGCCGTGCAGGAGACAACTGCAGGCGCTCAGGCAAAACCTTCTACTCAAGAAACCATAGGTTAATTATGAGTGAAACCATAGTTAAGTTAAGTTTTGGTTAACCGTGTCTCTTGGTTCGATGGATCATCTAGTCCATATATAAAAGTATATATATACGCAGCGGAAAATATTTATTTAAGTTCATTTATAATCCTATATGAGCATGAGGACTCAACCACAACTCATGTTGTGCACGACTCTAGATTTAGTATAAGTATGAAAAGAGCTTTTATAATCGCCTTTGAAAGTAAGGTATTATATAATTTAGAAAGAGATGTCATGAACAAACGGAGGTGCAATTTGTAAAGGTTAAAAGTAACTAACATGCAACCTAGCACAAAGCATTCCCAGAGAGCAAGTAGTAAATAGCCAGCAAAATAGTATAAAAACTATCAAGTAGTCCAACATCTAAACAGAAATCACTGCGGGCGTCAACATCCTGACACAAACCCACAGGATTCAGTAGTATACCTGAACAAAGTAAAACAACTGAAACAACTACCTCACATGGTGAGGGCAAAACTCAGCTACGACACAGAAGCCTGCAACTGCACTCTAGCTGCACCAACCATTACTACTCCGGGCCTGAGGCATTCAAAGAAAGAACACCTCAAAAAAAAGGTTTGCAAGTGGCGGAAGATAGCTAAAACACAACAAGTTTAATGGGTTACCAACCCCACCAAGGAACTACTGAAAAACAAAGCTATAAGAAAGGGGAAATAAACCTGTAAGGTAAGCAGCCAATCCATTACAAATACTTAAAACAAGTGCAATAATCTTTGCATGAAACAATTGCATCTTCTTCAGTTATTAGATGACTTATACTCATGAGTCAAGAGTTTATTTAGATTGTAAAAGTGAATTCAGAGGCACTAATAAAAACCGACACTGAAGAAGCAGGTTCTCCCTACACATCCATCAGTCCAAAACAACCTGTGGTGATCCGCCAACAGAAAAGGGCATATTAACCCAAAATAGTGCGTGATTCACAAAGAAATCCCTCGGTAGTGGCATTTTATCCTCCACCTCCCGAGATTATTATAAATTCATTCCATTCACATTAACTTACATAAGAGTACATTACTTTCAAGCCCAAACTAGTTATACTAGCCTTAAGGGGAAACCAAATAATCACTTACCTCTCATTAGGTAAGAACCAAGTACTTTATTAGATAGCCCAGTAAGGGTTAGAACCAACCATTGAAGTTAAATTGGGTAAGAGGTTACATTTTAGTGTTTAAGAGGGTACGTTGATCTGAATAACTCAAAGAATTCATTTAGATCTGAAGGGTAGAGAAGGGAAGAAGTAACCATGGTTGACAATTCAAGGATCACGTCGAATCGACGTGAAGGGTCAGACGGTCTCGTCGAATCTACGTGAAGGGGCGGTCGACACGTCGAATCGACTAGAAGGTGGCAGTGAAGGTCTCGTCGATCGACGTGAAGAAAATCCTGATCACGTCGAATCGATAAAAAGGCAGCAAGGCGGGCCTCGTCGATTCGACGTGAAGGATCAAATGATCACGTCGATCGACTACAAGAATTCAAAGTCAGATCTGCTGGGTTTCGACTGGATTATATCGGACAGGCTCAACTGATCTCGTCGATTCAACGTGAAGGATCGAATGATCACGTCGATCGACTACAAAAGTCCAAGATAAGCGCGTTCTGATTTCGGCTAGAATCAATGGGGCGGACTGGATTGATCACGTCGATCGACGTGAAGAAATTTCCTGTCACGTCGAACCGGCAACTAGAGAAGTGAAATTCGACTGGTCTAATACGTTAATCACGTCGAATCGACGTGAAGGAACTTCAAGTCACGTCGATTCCTGCAGAGAAAATTTCTGAAGGTAGAAAACTCATAAAAACCAAGGTGGGAACAACCTTTGGGGTGAAAACATCAAGGGTCTCTACGAACCAAAAATGATTAAGCCCTAAAACAAAAAGATAGAAACAAATAACTAGAGCTTGGGAGAGATCGGGAAAGAGGAAACCACCACTTGCCTTAAATCCACGGAGAAAGCTCAAGAAATCTAGAGAAGGGTACCACCGAAATGAAGATCCCGGCGAAAGCTTTCCAAATCCGGCCTCCACGAAGGATTCCGTCCACTATTACTCCCGGACGATCGGTCGAAAACTCCACGGAAGAGCGCATGCCGCAACTCGCGATTTCGGTTTTCTCTTGTACGGAACTTTACGAAAGAGATGAAGACTTAGGTTAGGTTTTCATATTTATACTTATCTTTTATTATTATTATAATAACACCAATATTATTAATTAGGAGGATTAACACTACGAGCGTGACCAAATCACCTCGGAAATTCACGAAACTCGCACCGTAACTAAATATCGGCGCTACGAATCCAACGGCGAAGCCGAAAACAGGATTCGGCAACCCAAACTCGAGATTTTACCACTCGAAGCCAAAACATCCCGAAACTCTTTATAATTTAACCGAAACCTTTAAACTTGCTCGAAATGCGACTAAACCTCGCCACATACCTATAATCAACGACTATAATTTATTTAAGTCGAGAATTCAAATTCTAATGAGACAAATGTCGGGTTAACTTGGCCCAACGAACGCAGACGCGCACAAACGACGGCGCACCGCTAATTAAATGCCAACGTAACGCCCTTACGTCAATATGATGTCACTACCGATAATAAATAATTATCGAAAATTCAGGGGCGTTACAGCGATCCCCACCCGGGCGTGGCTTGCCCGTCGGGGTCTTACTGTTGAGCGGGGATGTCCTTGGGGCTGCACTTCTGTGGAGACCCGGAACCATCTGGTCTCGGACTGCTGCTGTCTTTCGGCCATTCAGGCCGCTCTTCTGCGTTGGGGATACAGTATGCCTTCCTTCTCCAGCTGGGAGACTGCGCGGGAGCTTCTCTTCTCTGACTCTGTCGGCACGCTTGGTACGGCGAGGGGTTTTTGCAGTGCGGTGTACCAGGCCTGGCGTGGTCGCAACGCCAAGGTCCACCATGGCGAGGTGGCGACCTTTACTGTCATGGCGGCGACCAATGTTGAGACCCTCTCCATTATGCGAACTCTACCACTCCAGGGGCACTAGGGTACCACCCCAGCCTCACCGGCTATCGACACCACTCTTTTGGTGCCCCCGCCCCCTATATGGATAGTGTTCAATGTGGATGGCTCTCTCTCCTCGTCCGGGCTTGCTGGCCTTGGGATGGTGGCCCGCGATGACCGGGGTGCTCTCATCTTTGTTGTTGGGTCCCCGCTTGTCACAACCCGCATTTTCCCAGTATTTCAGATACTATCAGAGTGGGGAAAAGACGCGTTGCGATGCCACGTAGGGGACATCTACTGACGTTAAGGCTGATTCATCCTCTCACGCAGATAACAAAATTATTCCTTAAACCACTAGATTTCAAATATCATTTATGCAGAAAGGTTAGAATAACCGTGTCCCTCGACTATGTGGATCATCTAGTCCACGGTATAAAATATCACTTTACGCGGCGAAAAATAGTTAACTTGATCATTAGGTGTCCTAAGTGCTCATGAAGACCAAGTGAAGTGCGCAATGCATGATCGGACGTCTAAGTTTTCCATAAATAAGAGTACGTTTGAAAATAATGCCAGTTATAGTTTAGAACATGTTATGATCCTACACAGATGCATTAGTATAGTATAATCTATGCTACCAAACCATATTAACCCAAACATTCCAGAGCAAGTATCAAGACTTACGCAAATGTAACATCAATAGAGTAGCAGAAAAGGTCTAATCAGAAGGGGCACTATGGGCGTCAACACCTGACACGAACCCATAGGCCAACATGTCCAACTAAAAAACCCTACCTCAAAGGAGGTCAAAAAAATAGCTGCAACGACCGCAGCTCAAAGCTAACCCTTCAACCAATCCACCAGCTAACGCCCTGTACCTGAGGCATTCAAAGAAAGAACACCTCGGAAGCAATTTACAAGTGGTGCTAAACAGGGAAGTAAACAAACCTATGCGGAATCAGCAGGAAATAATAGCTGCGAGGGGTCAGAATATACAACAAAATCAACAGAAGCTATCAACAACTGTGCAAAAGCGAACTCACAATTAGTAAAGGTCGCAAAAAAAAGGGAGAAGACGTACATTTGTACAATATCCCAACCGATTTCATCATTCATATTATTTTCATTAAAAACAAAGATTGATCAGCTCTTGCAAAATAAGAAGCACCGCACCGTGGAATTCTCAACCACGAGTACAGTCTTCAGCAAAAATTACCAGAAACACCGCACCGGGGAATTCTCGACCACGAGTACCGCTTTCGGCAAGCCAACAGGAAACACCGCACCGTAGGCGAATATCGACGCTACGAACCCAACGGCGACGACAAAACTGAATTCCGATGTACCGTTCTCGAGATATAAATTTCCAAAGTTTACGATAAACATAAATTATTCAAAACTTCAAGCGCACGTCGAGACTCCAAAAATACTCGGACCGCGACGAAACTTGACGAGCAAGTCAGAAATTAATCAACTTAATTTTCCAACCTAAAGATTTCCAATTTCGATGCAAATCCCAAAATCTGGTCGGCTTGACCAAATGGACGCGATAACCGATAACGCATTAACTGCGACGCGCCGAAAACTCTCGGGAACGTAACGCCCATACGCCAAAATGACGTCCCCAAGAAAATAGGAAAATACCAGAAAATCGGGGGCGTTACACCGCTGTTGCACTGGGATCCTGGGGGAGTGGAGCTGGCGACGGTCTTGGCTCTCCAAAATCTTATCCCGCCGTCATTATATGGGGTGCACGGGCTATTGTGGAGGGCGACTGTTCGACCCTTATGGACAGCTGTCCTGCTGGTTTGCGACGGGGTGACTGGAGCGTGGCGGTGGACGGCGAGGACTTCTCTTTTCAGAGGGGCTTTACCCAGCTTCGGTTCCAGCATATTGGACGTGAGGCCAACAGAGTTGTCAATTTCTGTGCTCGTTTTGCCCTGCGGGTAAACTTTGTATGACTCGATGTTGATAACACCCGGACTAAGTTTGCCGAGCTTGTTCGTGTAGACTTGGATGACATGCTGTAGTTTTGCTTTCCTTTTTGATTTTTAATTTCATGCTATATGCACTTTTCAAAAAAAAGAGGTGACTCACTTGTTTACCCGGGAAACCGCTTCTCGGGTTGGATCATTCTCGGACCGGGCGAACTGCTGGGTCAGGCCGCTGGGTTCCAGGATCAGTGGCTCTCAGCTCAAGGTAAACCAGGCCAGGTGGTCTGATGTCATTTTCGGACCGCCCCCAAGAGTGAAGGTCGTCAAGGGCCAAAGCAAGAAGGCCATCCGCGGTCTCAGGTAGGAGACCGCGCGGGTTGTGCCATAGAGACTCAAGGTTCAAGCCCGGAGAACAAGCCGCGGTTTCAGATCAGAGACTATCCGGGTTGCCTCGTGAAGATCAGCCAAGCCATGTCCAAAAGGCAGACCATGATCTCAAGCCAGAGGCCGCTCGGTCTGCATCATTGACTTGGTCCCAGTATCTTCAGCCTCAGGTCAGACAGGTCGGAAGAGCAAGCCGCCAAGCCGCGCGACTTCTTTCTTTTTCTTCTTTGTGCATCCCGTCACCACCTGCCCGTTTCTCCTGTACCCGGGCAGGAGGTAATTATATCCCTGCCCATTCGGGCAGGCCCCCAAGCCTATAAATAGGGGGCGGCACTGTTCACAAGACACGCACACTCGAATCCAGGAGCTCGCTTGTTTGAGCTGCGGTCTCGAGTTTCCCGTCTTGCGGACTGTCTGACCGGCCGGCTTCTCTTTTCCTACACTTATAACCGCTGTAACCGCCTCATTTTAATCAAAGGAAAGCCCGTCGTAGGAGTGGCATTTGCCGCGGTGGGCGAAGTCCGGCCTCGACCGCTGCTAGCGGTCCGAATTCTCTAACCGAATAGTAACTGATCATTCGCAACCCTCGATTTCCTTCGGAGGCGCACTTTTGAATCGAACAGAAACACGCGACCTTCAGATCGCAAACTGTCAGTGAAATCTTTGGTTCAGAATGTCAGACCGCCAGTTCCCTCCAAGAGACCGCTCCGACCACAGTGACGATTCTTTATGGGAGGCTCTGGAGCAAACAAAGAGAGACGCCGACCAGGCCCAGAAAGCGACCGATCAGCGTCTGGACGCGATCAGTCAAACTCTAACTCTGTTAACCGAGCGGTTAGCCCCCCAGCAGGTCGCGGCTAACCGGGCAGTAACTCCTGTCCTACCACCTCCACCTCCATACCCATTTCCGCAAGTCGCCCATTCCCGACCACCACAAGAAGGTTCTGCGGCTCGGCAGAATTTCTACCAAGAGGCCGCGCACTGTATGCCGGCTCGGGTCCTCGACTTCCAAGGGGCGGCTTCTCAGGCCGCTCACTTTTCCTATCCGCCTGAGGTCGCCACCTACCAATCCTACCCGGCTGGAGCCCCTGCCCGCTCCTATCAGGCGTCCTGTCCGCAAATGACCGCAGCAGAGATCCCCTACCACCCTGCTTTCCTTCTGTACGAGGATACCGAGGAAAGTTCTCCCTTCACGGACGAAATCCGAGGAGAGCCGGCCCCAAATAACTTTCGAGAACCACGCCTTTCAACATATAGTGGGGAGTCCGATCCGGCAATTCATCTCCAAGCATTTGAATCGGCTGTTGCTCTGAGGACCATCACCGATGCAACTAAGTGTAAGCTCCTGGTGACGTCCTTTGATGGACAGGCCAGAGAATGGTTTTATGGATTGCATCCTCGATCCATCAGATGTTTTGCGGAATTGCGTAGAGAATTCCTGCTTCGATTCTCTACCTCTAAAAAGAGGAAGAACGGTCCGGCAGCCCTATTTGAGATACGGCAGCAAGAAAACGAAACGTGGGCCCGCTTCGTCGACCGTTTCCAAAGGGAGATAATGGAGGTGCAAAACGTCGATCCGGAATTGTACAGGGTCGCTTTGATGCATGGCCTTAGGGAGGGGCCGTTGAAATTTGAAGCCCAAATCAGGGAACCAAAGACATATCAAGAGATGATTAGTCTGGCTAATAAGTTTATCAGGGGGGAAAAGACTAATCCTGGTTATGTTGCCAAGTTACTCAGCGACAATGATCAGTTTGGTTCCGCATCAACCCATCAGCAACGCTACAATCATCCATCTCGGCCTGACTTCGAACCTCGTACTCAGAGGGGAAGAAATCTTAAGCCTAAGCAACCATTTCTTGGCCATCAACGGTTTTAGGATCAGAAACCGCCGTTGGCCATCGCACCCACTCAACCCATGGGGGTTCCGCAAATAATGCCCGTGTATCTGCCGCAGTACATCGCACAACCATCCCCAACCATCCCATTTATCCGATATGATGAATCACAGGAGTCATTCACCCCTCTTAACGTCACCATGAACGAGGTCGTTCAAATTCTCCAAAAGAGGTCTAACTTCAAGAGGCCCCCTCCTTTGAAATCGGAAGTTCGCAATCGGAACCCAAACCTCTATTGTGAATATCACAAAGAGGAGGGGCATCAGACTGAGGATTGCCGGGCCCTCCGGTGGTTGACAGAAAAACTCCTAAAAGAGGGGAAGCTCCGAGGGTTGATTCGGCAAGAAACCCCGGTTGAACCACGAACCGAGAAGAAGAAGGAAGCGGTCGAAGTGACCTGGGAGTGTGCTGATGTAGAAGAGGCAGGTTGTTATGGGGATATACATCCTGCGACCGAATGTATAGAAGTGAATGATGTTGGCCCCCTTGGCAACGTCTATTTCATCCATGGTGGAGCAGGGGTAGAATCCTCTCGGAAATCTAGCATCGGGAAAGTTACAAAGCAAGAAGTGGCAGTCGCCTCCACTTCTGCTCCAGAAAGGGCAGTCGTTACTTTCGGCCAAGAAGATCTTCCCCCAAATGCAAATCCTTTCGATGATGCAGTAGTGATAAAGGCGGTTATTGAGAACTACACCGTGCATAAAATTCTGATTGATACCGGCAGCTCGGTTAATCTCATTTTCCGCCAAACATTTGAAGCCCTTAAGACTGGAAAGTCTTTGCTCTCCACGGAAGGGCCCCTTTACGGCTTCTCGGGAGAAAAGAAAGAGGTGGAAGGGTGCGTGAAGCTTTTGGTGTCGCTGGGAGGCATAACGAAGCTGATAAACTTCGTAGTAGTGGAAGCCCCGAGCAGCTACTGTGCAATCTTCGGAAGACCAATCCTGAATGCTTACAAAGCGGTAGTGTCCACTTTTCATTTGGCCTTAAAATTCGCTGTCGAGGGGCGTCAATATCGGATCCGAAGCGATCCAAAGGTTGCTCGGGAATGTTATGTGAAAACAGTTAATGTGATCACCGAGGCACCACTTCCCAAGGTTCAGGATGACATCCATGAGGTATCCAAACTCCTTGAGGAGGCTGAGGAAAACGCAGAGCGGAGAGGGACGTACCTGGAACCTGCCCAAGAAACCCAAGAAATCCCTATTGCTGAAGAGGAAGGGAAGAAGCTGGTCATCAACGCCGAGTTATCGGAAGAAGAGAAGGTTCAGTTGATCTCCTGCCTGTTGGAGAATTTGGACATCTTTGCCTGGTCAGCAGAAGATATGCCTGGAGTAGATCCAGATGTTGCGTGCCATCACCTCAACGTCTCTCCTGAATTCAAGCCAATCCAACAGAAGAAGAGGGAGGTAGCAACCAAGCTGGCGGTACCCATCAAAGAAGAAGTTGCAAAGCTTCTTAAAGCCAATTTCATTTCTGAAATCCAATACCCCACCTGGATGTCAAATGTAGTGATGGTGAAAAAATCTGGGTGAAAATGGCGCATGTGTGTAGATTTCACTAAACTCAATAAAGCATGTCCCAAAGATTGTTATCCCTTGCCTCGGATAGATGTTTTAGTAGATTCCGCGGTGGGATATAATTTCATGAGCTTCCTAAATGCATTTTCTGGTTACCACCAGATTAAGATGCATAAGCCTGATATCCCGCATACATCCTTCATTACCAATGACGGGTGTTATTGTTATCTCGTCATGCCTTTCGGACTCAAAAACGCGGGTGCGACATATCAAAGAATGATGGACACGGTTTTTGAAAAGCAGAAAGGAAGAAATCTTGAAGTATACGTTGATGATCTTCTTATCAAAAGTAAAACTTTTTCAATCCACCTGAAAGACCTCGTAGAGACGTTCGCTACTCTGCGGAGGTTTAAATTAAAACTAAATCCATTGAAATGCGTGTTTGGGGCAAACAAAGAGAAATTTCTTGGACATCTTCTCACTCCTGATGGCCTCGCACCAAATCCGGATAAAGTAAAAGCCATCCTAGATATGACCCCTCCTCGTAATCAGAAAGAGGTGCAACAACTTGGGGGGAGGCTGGCAGGATTGAGCCGATTCATTTCTAAATCAGGAGATAAAAGCGCTCCATTCTTCAAGACACTTAGGGGAGGATCTAAGTTTGAATGGAATGAAGAGTGCGATAATGCTTTCGAACAGTTGAAAAAGCAGTTAACCTCAACCCCTCTTCTTCAAAGCCCTCGCGAAGGGGAAACGTTATTCTTGTACTTGGGAGTGGGTCCAGATGCCATAAGCTTTGTGCTGGTTCGGGAAGAGAAGAAGAAGCAATTTCCGATATATTACGTCAGTCATATCCTTAAAGATGCAGAAACTAGATATTCAATTCTGGAAAAACTAGCCTTGGCCTTAGTAATGTCGTCACGAAGGCTCCGCCCCTATTTTCAGGCTCATCCTATTCAGGTGGTTTCAAATCATCCACTAAGAAGTATCCTGGAAACCAGATCATTCAGGAAGACTGGCCAAATGGGCAATTGAGCTGAGCGAGTTTGAAATATTATACATTCCCAGAACAGCAATTAAGGCACAAGTACTGGCAGATTTCTTGGTAGACACGGTGGAATCTAATCCGGAACGGGTAGAGGAATCTCCTTTGGCCTGGATTATCTATGTAGATGGAGCTTTAGGAAGAAACTCCGTGGGAGCCGGGGTAGTTCTGATCAGTCCAAATGGCATCAGGCTGGAGCAAGCTATCAAATTCTTCTTTTCAATTACAAATAACCAGGCCGAATACGAAGCACTCTTGGCCGGCCTGATACTCGCAAAGGAGCTTGGGATAGAACATGTTCATGTGAAAACTGATTCTCTTGTGATGGCTTCGCAGGTTCTAGGGAACTACGAAACAAGAGAACCGATATTAAGAAAGTATCTATTCCTAGCTAAGGAAGAAATCGGGAAATTCAAATCCTTCATCATCGAACACATTCCGAGAACACAAAATGAAGAGGCAGACGAATTGTCAAAGTTTGGTCTTCCATCAGGAGGGGTGACCTCGGAACTTTTTCATCCGGCAACGGAGGAAGAGGAGCTCATGCAGATCGATCAGCATCCTTCCTGGAAAGACCCCTATGAATTGTTTCTGTCAAAAGGAGAGTTTCATCCATCAATCAAGGACAGAAATAGGTTCAGAAGAAAGGCGGCCTACTACTACTTAATAGCATGAGTCTTGTATAGGAAAACTTTGATTTCTCCCTCGGCACTGTGTGTTTCAGAAGAAGAGATCCCGATTATACTTCAGGAAGTTCATTCTGGGGAATGCGGTAGCCATTCAGGGGCAAAAACTTTAGAAAAAAGGATCCTGCGGCAGGGATATTTTTGGCCGACTATGAGAAAGGATGCTGAAGTGTTTGCCAAGCGTTGTGTACAATGTCAGAAATTTGCTCCTCTTCAACATCTGCCCGCTCAATCGCTTAGGTCAATAACTGCACCCTGGCCTTTCGCGGTTTGGGGGATGGATCTCGTCGGACCCTTTCCAATGGCTAGCGGTCAGCGCCGCTTTATTATAGTAATGATCGACTACTTCAGTAAGTGGATTGAGGCTAAAGCATTGGCGAAAACTACTACCCAAATTATCAGAAACTTCATCTGGGGAGAAATAGTCTGCCGACACGGAATTCCGCTGGCAATTGTCACTGATAATGGTCCACAATTCAATAATCCCGAGATGATAAAATTTTGCGATCAGGTTGGAATTGACCTTCGGTTTTCCTCAGTACATCATCCAAGGACCAATGGACAGGTAGAAGCAGCAAACAGGCGAATCCAGTAGCTCCTGATGAAAAGAGTTTGGAATCAGAAAGGAAATTGGGCAGATCAACTTCCCTCCATCCTTTGGACTCTTCGAACTACTCCGTCTTCAGCTACAGGGGAGACACCATTCAAATTATCTCATGGCTCGGAGGCTGTTGTTCCTGTGGAGTTTGAGGTGGTCACCCCAAGAGTCGTGTATGCAAAAGAAGGAGGAGAAGCATGGGTAGAATACAACGATGAGGCCATCAGGTATAGTCTGGATCTGATCGAAGAGCTTCAGGACGAGGCAACAATCAGGCAGGAAGAAGTTAAGAGGAGGATGGCAAAATATTTTGACAAAAATATCAGGATAAAACAGTTTGCAGTCGGGGATTTAGTATTGAAAAAGGTAGATGCTGCGGCCAGGTCTGGCAATGTGGGAAAGCTGAATCCCAACTGGGCAGGGCCTTTTATTGTCAAAGAGGTATTAAAGCATGGGGTCTACCGCCTCCAAACCAGCGAAGGAGAGGACATCTCACGCACCTGGAGCGGTGACGATCTTAAACGATTCTATCCTTAAAATACCTTTTTCATTCTTTATGTTTCTTGATATTGAATAAAAAGCTCTATACTGACACTTCTCCTTGTCTGATGGTTCTCTACATCATAAATACATATATACATATTTCACTCCCTGAACCTCTGAGATATCGCCAAATTCTGCTCGAACCCCCTCGGATTGTAGTCATAGCGTAAAACCCACCAAGACCATGTGATGCGGGGAGTTTTCGCACACATGTAGTGGTAGCTTGCCAATTCCGCTGCGGTGGTCTTCAGAACTTTGGATCCCGGCCGATATCTGACACACCCCTGCATCAAGGGAGGTCTAGGTGATTGTCAGCTCTATCAGGCCCCGAAAAGGATATAGTTACAGCTTTGATGATCTTTCTGAGGAAAGCAATGTTCGCCGCCTAGGTCCACCTGCCCAACTGATCATCATAGCCTAGTTGGGCCCACAACTGAGTTGATCTCTCTGAGGAAAGCAATGTTCGCCGACGAGGCCCACCTGCCCATTTGATCAACTCGGCTTGTAACCCTAGGCAAGAGAGCAGATGAGTCGCTTACAGCTCTTATGATCACTTGAGGAAAGCAATGTTCGCCGCCGAGGCCCACCTGCCCACTTGATCATCTCAGTCTGTACATGTTTTTTCTTTTTTTCCCTACAGCTCTTATGACCACTTGAGGAAAGCAATGTTCGCCGCCGAGGCCCACCTGCCCACTTGGTCATTTGAGCCTGTAGATTGTTCATCTTCCCTACAGGAAGGCATTCACCTCAGGTGGTTTTTTATATAAACCATTCGAGAAAAATATTATTAGAACAGGTGCAGGTGTTCGTCTACCCTGATAAGGGTTGTGATATTAAGACCAGGCGGTCTGCACATTTAAGACCGAGCGGTCTGATTGAGTGTAAGTTTGGGTATCTCTGGATTTAATTATATGATTGCCCGGGTTGCGTTCTAACCGGGCGGGTTTATCTATCTCTCCATTCTATTAAATTGGATATTTCTGGATCTGAAAATATTGCCCGGTTTGCATTCTAGTCGGGCGAACTTATCTATCTTTTATTGAGTTAGGTGTTTCTGGATCTGAAAATATTGCCCGGTTTGCATTCTAGTCGGGCGGACTTATCTATCTTTTATTGAGTTAGGCGTTTCTGGATCCGAAAATATTGCCCGGGTTGGATTCTGACCAGGCGGGTTTATTCATCTTTTATAAGTTGGATATTTCTGGAGCTAATTATATGATTGCCCGAGTTGCGTTCTAACCGGGCGGGTTCTATCTACCTCTCCATTTTATTAAATTAGATATCTCTTGAGCTGCATATATTGCCCGGGTTGTATTTTAACCGGGCGGATACTCTCTATCTTTTATAATTAATTAAGCTGGATACCTCTAGATCTAAACATATGATCGCCCGGATTATGTTCTAACCGATCAGGTTAAGCTGTTTCTCAGCAAAAAGTTGTCTCTAGATGCAATTGATTACTCGTCAGGGGTGAATTCAAACCGCGCAAAGTTATTATTCATTATCTATATCAGCAAGGATAAGGTATCTCTGAGTGATAAAAACCGCCCGGTCTGAATTGCAGTCGCACGAGTCTATCCATTATGGATCATATTATCGGATATCCGGAGGTCTAAATGAGTAACCGCACGGGATGAATATAGATCGTCCAAAGATCATCAAATTATCACTTATACTCAGATCAGGATAACCGCATGGCTAGATCATAAAAAGCAAAAGATAAAAAGAAAGAAAAGAGACAAGACATCAGCCACAAGTAAGTAACAATAGAAGGACAATTAAACAGGTAAAATTTCTATTCATTCTTCAAAATGTGTTAACAAAATATTGTCCGCTCGGCTAACAAAAAGAGACCGGCGGTTACACAAAAAATAAAATCAAGACAAGAGCATTAGTCTGCCGACTTCTTCTTCTTCTTGACAGGAGAACTCGAGTTCACATCAACGTCGGGCGAATAACCTTCACTTGACGTGGAAGACGAATCCGATGAATCACTACCACTAGACCGCCCGGTCTTACTAGCGGAGCCAGTTGTTCCAGAGGACAAGCTGTCCTCATCATCATCATCATCATCATCATCATCGCCGGCATCATCATCCGCGTCGACCTCCTCAGCGGCTCTACTACTTCCATCGCCTCCTTGATGAAGAATAATCTCCCTGCCCGCATCGGCTTCAGCCTCCTCGCCCACCTTGGCCTTTCCTTTCTGCCTTCGGCTGATCTCATCAAGTTGGACCTTCAAAGCAGGGAAGAGGTCGGAGAAAGTAGTACCCCCGAATCCTTCACACAGACCGCCTCGGTCTTCCATAAGACCCAAAGCTTTGTTGATCCCTTGGGCCACATGAGGCAACACCTCATCTTGGAAGGCCGGGTTGGTCATCTCATATTGTTTCTGCAAGAAAGGAAAAATAGATTAGGTCGCTCGGTCTGAACAAAAGAAGCCGCGTCATCATTTGTCAAACTCACCGCCACGACTTCTTGAAGCCGCGCATTTTCTTCTTGAAGCCGCACATTCTCCGCGACCTGCTCCTCGTGCTTCTTCTCCAGATATTTCTGAACAGAAACCAGCCGCTTGAACTACAAGGCCATGAAGTGATTGGCCGCGAACCCCCATGCGCCGGCTTGCGCCGCTAGCCGGGGAAGCTCTTCTTCTGGAGTTTTCTTCAGCTTCTTTAAAGTCTTTCGACCATACATAGCGGCCCCAGCGGCTAGCGCATGGCGGTTAATCTTGTCACTTCCCCATGGAGAAAGTGCAGTGGATACCCGGATGCGGCTCCCATCCCTATGCCAGAGGACAGTCGGGTTGCCCTGCAGGTCGGGCGGGTTTCCGCAGGAACGAGAAGTTCGTATTCGTCAGAAGAAGCCGGGCCCTCTTCCTCTGATGATGGCGACCTATTTCGCCGCTGCCTTTTTTCTCTCTGGGTCAAAACCGGGCCGGCCGGAGTGACCGGCTTGTTCGTAGGGACGATGTGGGCAGCTGCAAGGTAAAATCAGAAGTTTAAACAAAGAAGTCCGCGCGATCATATGCAAGCGGTCTAGAGGAACTTACTATGCTCGGGGAGGATGTCCTCTAGCTCTGAGAACAGCGGGATGTAATGATTGATGTCCAGCCGCTCGTTCTCAAGAAACGTGAAGGTGTCCATCTCGATCTTTCCAACCTGGGGGATCTGGAAAGCCTCTTCCCCCCGAACTTGCGGGTTGGTTTGCAACAGCCCGAAGTTGCCTTCGAGCATTACGAACTGCTCCGACCAGTCCGAGACCTTGTTCGCCAGGTTAACGATCTTCAGTCCGTGGCAGCCAAAGTAGAGGTGCCCCCTGAAAGTTGAAGTCCCCACGTCGGAGACAGCCCGCACCGAGAAAAATTTCCTAAACAGATCAAGGGAAAATCTGGTTCGCTCGAACCGCAGGTAGGAAATGAAACTATATATGGAGGCGATGGAGTTCGGTGGAAGCTGGCCGGGTACAACTCCGTAATGGTCGAAAATGGCTATGACTTCAAGTGGCAGCGGAAATTTGAAGCCATATTCAAAGTGGTCGACCGGGATGGCTATTTGGTGCGGATTGGAAGAGTTAATCCGCTCGTCGCGCAAAGGAAGCCGCGCGAGCGGGTTACTCCCTGCCATGTGTTTTGCAATAAATTCATCCAGTTCGCTCTGGGTGAGTCGGCACTCTGGGTGATCCGCCGAATGAAAGGCCAAGGCCGCATCCGCTCGGACGGCTTTAACCTTAACAGGCCGCTGCGACTTGTTCTTAGATCGCGCCATCTGGAAATCGTAAAAATGACTTCGAAAAGTCCCGACTTATAGATTTTTACGATCTGCAAATAGTAAAACTATGCCGCGGCTATACATTCTAACCGCGCGGTCAATAGCCTGCATGGTTAGATTCACCAGAAAAACAAAAGAAGCAAAGGTATTCAGGAAAACAGGAGCAAGCATACATCACAGATCGTGCGACCTGTAATCAGTTCGGATAAAACACAAAAGAAACAGAACACAGAATACAGCGGTTAAACAAGAACCCGCACGGGTTATTCAAATCAAAGACAAGATAGAAAGGAATATTGCCTAACAGAGGCCGAATCAACAGGCCGCATTCATAATACAAATGGTTCTCAAAAGCCGGTCACGGCTGACGGTGTTCTGGGGAGACATCCTCTCTGTGAAGTCGCGCGACCTGGTCGCTGGTGGTATTCAGAAGGGAGTAAATCTGGCTGGTATGATAATGGAGGTGGTTGATTGTGCAATGAAGCCGCCCGGCATCCCTTTCAACCCGCGTAGCGGCAATCATGCGGGGGGTTGCGGTGGCCTCATCAATCATTGGATCAGCCGCCCGAACCGGGGGAGGATTTGAGCCCGCCCCAACAGTCGGGCGGCTAACAACCTGCGTTCCATCATTCATACTTCGCCGGCCCGCAGCGACTTCCCTGGATAACCGCAGGAATTTATCCTGGTAATATCTCGAGTCATCCGCGAACTTAGCAGACGCTTTCTTCTCCTTCTCGAGCTGGGCGGTCAGAGTAGCGACTTGCGCCACCTTGGCTCTCTTCTCGGCCTCCACCGCAGCTCGCGCGGCCTCAAGCTGAGTCTCCAGGCCATTCTCCCTTTCTGTCCTGGACTTCCTGTCGATCTCCACCTGTGCCTTCAGCGCCTCTTCAGCCTTCTTCCTCGCCATTCGCTCGGTCTCCAGAGCAGTCCGAGTGCCGGCCTCCCGGTCTTCCACCTCCTTCAGGCGGGCCTTCAGGTTCGCTAGATCATCCTCTAGATGCCCGAACAGTTGTGGCCCTTCTTGCGAAATCGTTACACAGGTTGATATCGGGGGAACTAATGGAGGCAGGCTAGCCTCAAGGTCGCCCGGCTTCACAATCTGATCCTCGGTATCTGCAAGAAGCCGCTCGGTTATGAGAAGCAAGGGCATACAAATACAAAAATAGACATGAATATAAGATCAATGCCTGGGCGCACAGGCCGCTTAGACTGTTCCGGGTCCATCCTCCGACGTTGCTCACGCCAGAGTCTCTCCGTGCTCTGCCTAGCGGAAGAGGACCAGGCCGCTAAGGGAAAGAAGCTCGGCGGCGGGTTCAGTAATTTATTGCGACGAGGCCGCGGAATGAAGAAGCGGATAGCTTCATAATTCATGGGGCGCTTACCTGGCGCAAAAGGATCAGGCCGCAGCGGCTTGTTTAAAACCCGCTCCGCCCTTTCCTTCTTCACCATCATTATCTCCTCCCCAGTCATCACCGGGGAACCTCCGCCTGCACTTTTAACACTTCTCGGAGTTCCCTCGCTCTTTCTTCGACCTCCAAGGCGGTCCGGGCAGCAGCTTCTCGCTCTTCGACCTCCAAGGCGGTCCGGGCAGCAGCTTCTCGCTCTTCAGCCTCCGTCCGAGCGGTCTCCTCAAGATGGGCTGTGTTATCTGTAATAGGGGCAGTTCGCTTTGAAGACATCGGGCTGTCAAGAAGCTTATCTCGCCCCATCAGCTCATCCATATCGTGAAAGATCCCATTAAGTGATAAGCTACTCGCCGAGTCCGGAAGCAGGTCGCCCGGTTTCGCATCAGGGGTAGCCGGCGAGTCATTTACCTTAGTGGATGGAGGAGTCGCTAGGCCAAGCTCCTCTTTTAGTCGCGGATTGGTCTGGAGGAGGGACTCGGCTGGTTTTTTAAAAGCCGCCCTTTCCTTGGAGGCTAGTTTCTTAACCTTCTTGGTTATTCGCTCGGTCACTGACCCGGTCTTCTTCCTTTTCTTCTCTTTCTTACCCGGAGCTGGGCTAACTTCTTTGGGGGGACTAGGGTAGTCGTCCACGGATAAAGGGGTACTCAGTTCGCCCGGCCTTGGAGAGTTAACCGCCTCCTCCCCCAAATCTCTGACTAGCAAGTGAGGATTCCCGGATGGGGTGATTTCCATGCCAAACGAGTCGGTCTCGCCGACCTTCTTCGAAGGGCTACCGGGGTCAACTTTTCCAGAAGGGGCGGCCTCCCCTTTGTTCAGCGGGCTAGCAGCCTGTTGGCCAAGGTCTCTGGGAGGAATCAGCGAGTCGCTGGGGGGAGGCGCCGAACTGTCCGCTGCGGGCTCCGCGGGAGTCTTGAGGGTTGTTGAGTCCACGACGGACTTGG
This sequence comes from Dactylorhiza incarnata, assembly GCA_033032865.1. NCBI lineage: Eukaryota > Viridiplantae > Streptophyta > Magnoliopsida > Asparagales > Orchidaceae > Dactylorhiza > Dactylorhiza incarnata. The sequence continues at coordinate 191,668 of JAWHQI010000173.1, forward strand.
GATTATCCGCCGCAGCTTTCTCAGCCCGCTTCCTCTTTCTCCGGTCCTTCCGGTCCTGCTGTTCCTTCTCCTTTTTCGACTTCTCCGTCGATTCGCGCCTTTTACCTTCCACCTTCTTTTGATCTCCGGCGGGATCCACGCGGTCTAACACGGCGTCTAGGAAGTCCATTGTTGAAGAATTACCGGTCTTAAAAATTCTAACCGCAACTGGCGGGTAATATCCCGTGATTCAGAAAAAACTCTGCAGAATGAATTCTCTGGCTCTCTTATAGAATTCAGGGCAAGTCGGAAGCGGTCTCCCGGCTAAAGCTAATATTTTCGAAATTCTCTTGAGATTTGAAAATATGCGGGGATTATGTTTACCCGGGAAACCGCTCGGGTTGGATCATTCTCGGACCGGGCGAACTGCTGGGTCAGGCCGCTGGGTTCCAGGATCAGTGGCTCTCAGCTCAAGGTAAACCAGGCCAGGTGGTCTGATGTCATTTTCGGACCGCCCCCAAGAGTGAAGGTCGTCAAGGGCCAAAGCAAGAAGGCCATCCGCGGTCTCAGGTAGGAGACCGCGCGGGTTGTGCCATAGAGACTCAAGGTTCAAGCCCGGAGAACAAGCCACGGTTTCAGATCAGAGACTATCCGGGTTGCCTCGTGAAGATCAGCCAAGCCATGTCCAGAAGGCAGACCATGATCTCAAGCCAGAGGCCGCTCGGTCTGCATCATTGACTTGGTCCCGGTATCTTCAGCCTCAGGTTAGACAGGTCGGAAGAGCAAGCAGCCAAGCCGCGCGGCTTCTTTCTTTTTCTTCTTTGTGCATCCCGTCACCACCTGCCCGTTTCTCCTGTACCCGGGCAGGAGGTAATTATATCCCTGCTCATTCGGGCAGGCCCCCAAGCCTATAAATAGGGGGCGGCACTGTTCACAAGACACGCACACTCGAATCCAGGAGCTCGCTTGTTTGAGCTGCGGTCTCGAGTTTCCCGTCTTGCGGACTGTCTGACCGGCCGGCTTCTCTTTTCCTACACTTATAACCGCTGTAACCGCCTCATTTTAATCAAAGGAAAGCCCGTCGCAGGAGTGGCATTTGCCGCGGCGGGCGAAGTCCGGCCTCGACCGCTGCTAGCGGTCCGAATTCTCTAACTGAATAGTAACTGATCATTCGCAACCCTCGATTTCCTTCGGAGGCGCACTTTTGAATCGAACATCACTGTCTTTAATAGCTGACATAGCAATTAAGATGTACGAGACTTAGCAATTAATATTGTTCAATTTTCCAAATTAAAATTTTAATAATATTTAAATTTTCCTTAAATATTAGATTAAAGTTTCCTCAAATCATCAAATGGGTGAAATTAGCCAAACTAAAATTTATAATATCTTAATTATTACTAAAAAAATATTTAATTTACAGACAACTCAAAATTGATTCTAGCTAGCTGGCTCTAAATCGAGTCAATTTCAAGTCGACTCGACTCTGAAATTAATTTTTGATTTCGAGTTGACTTCGAGTCGAAATTTTTGATTTCGAGTCAAGTTGGAATCGATCGAAATCTGACCAATATCACCTAGCTATAGAGACAACAACTCTAAGGTGTAATTTTTGTTACGTTTATAATTAGCCAACAAGAAATGAGAATTTTAAGTAGTGTAGATTTCTCATCAATCTTTTAACAAAATTTAAATCTGAAAATGGCATCATTATTTGACTCTCTAGAAAGAAAGAAAAAAAAAACACCTGAGATAAGACCTTTTTAATTATATAAGTTTTCATAGAATTTTGATGTGGCTACAATTTCACATAAATAGATCTTGCAAAGCTGGCTGTTAAGGATTCGATTATAGCACTGAAAATTCATCACCAACAGCAATCTCGTTAAAAGCAGATAAAGATACCTTAAATTTTTGTGACAATCATAAGATTACTATTTTTATCTAATTGAAAAGATTTTGTGGTCTTTGGATTGTTGAGCTAGCCATTATTTGGCCATTCAATTACACTAGCTCCCCATGCACATTTGATGTTGCATTAAATAGAACATTAAATGTCTGGCCTTTTGATAATCGTTCGGGCGGCCTACCCTCCAGTATAAATAAGAGTCAGGGGCGGGCACTAAGTTCGGCTCTAGCTAGCTAACTGATGCAGTAAGCTTGTTCGCTAGCGCACAATTACCCTATGCATGTACTAGTGAGACATTTTCTCAAACACACTTGGTGCGCATTTAAGAGATTCAACACAAATTAACAATATGCTTGCAACACCTTTCCTACGGCGGTGGCTAACGGAGGCGTTATTTTGGCGTGGAGATTCAACCGGGGTTAAGATTAACCTAGCAACTGGCAACGACACCTTTTCAGATCAACTGATTGGGGATGAACGACGCACTCACAACGCTCCGAATCGTTCGTTGTTTCCAATCACACACCGCCTCACTCACAATCACAAGAACACAATCAAAGTATAGAGGAATCACACATGCGAGTGGAGGTGAGAAAATCGTTACCCAACCCGACGAGCAAGCGAATCGGACGAATCACCGGACGCGAATGTGACAATTCCAGTTGCAAGATAAAAGATAACAAGGAAAGAGGAGCACTTTTATTGCTGAACAAAAATACAACTCAACTCAAGAGAACAACAACAACCACCGCTATACACTTTAGCGTGGTATTGGACAGAACAACAAAAAAACATACTTGCTGTCATTCAAACCGCTCTTTTACTAACAGATCGCTGACCTCCCTTCTCTGCTTATCGCCACCTCCAACTCGCTCCTTGTTCAGACCGCAGCTTTCTAGTGGGAGATCGCCAACCTTGCTTGCAAAGACCGCCCAGCCCAACTCGCACAGGAAGATGCCGCTCTGCTCTTCGAGACCGCCCAGCTCAGCTACTTCCAAACCGCATAGGAAGATCGCTGCTCTGTTCTTCAAGATCGCCAAGCTCCAGTTCGCACAAGAGGAATTGCTCTTCTTTCCGAGACCGCCACGCTCCAGCTCGCATAAGAGAACACTGCACACTTTGACTCCCCTCTGAGATCGACAACAGCTTGAGAGGGATCGCAACTCTTGCTCGCCTCCCTAGACCGCAGCTTTCTAGCACAGATAGCCAACACTGTAGCTCGCAGAGGAGATCGCCAACCACGCTGCAGACCGCACAAACAGCTATTATTATTTTCAAGCTCGTTTAGAGAGAGAGCTGTCCTTTATATAGAGGCAAGGAAACAGAACAGCAAACGCCCACCCGAGCAGCGGATCCGCCTAGAACACCCAACGGCGAATCCGACCAACCAAAAACTCTGCCTTACTCACTTCACAAAAATCAACACTCCCCCTTGAAGTGAGCCCCGGAGACGACGCCAAGAAGAGATCGAAGACGCTCAAACACCCCCTTTCCAAGAGCCTTTGTGAAAATGTCAGCAACGTTGTCCTGACTCTGCACGTATTCCACCTTTAGTGTTCCATCCAACACTTTCTCTCGAACGAAGTGGTGCTCAATCTCGATTTGCTTTGTTCGCGCATGACATACTGGATTGGTTACCAGTTTCAAGGCACTCGAGTTGTCACCGCGAAGCAAGGTAGGTTTGCTCACCTCCTCGTGAATGTCCCCTACCAATCTACGTAGCCAAACGCCCTCCTGGGCTGCCAGGGAGGACGCCTTGTACTCTGCCTCTGTAGTTGATAATGAGACTGAGTTCTGTTTCTTGCTGCACCAAGAGATGGCAGCCGATCCGCACATGAAAACATAACCGGATGTCGATCTCCGTCCATCCGCATCTCCCTCATAGTCTGCATCTGTGAATCCATGCAGCATGAAATCAACGTCCGTTTTGTAAAGCAACCCAAACTCCAAGGTTGACTTCACATATTTAAGAATACTCTTGGCCGCCTCCAGATGAGGCATCCGCGGTTCCTGCATGTATCGACTAACTAGGCCCACAGAGAATGCGATGTCTGGGCGAGTAATAGTCAAGTAGATCAGGCTCCCCATCAGGGCTCTGAACACTTTCGGGTCAGGGAGGATTCTCCCCTCATCCTTTCCCAACTTCAGCCCGACCTCAAGCGGAGTAGAGCAGCTCTTTCCTTCCTTCATGCCGAAGCGTTCCACGATCTGCTTCGCATAAGCCTTCTGAGATACGAGCACACCATTCTCCTCCCTCTCTACCTACAAACCAAGGAAATGGTGCAGCTCACCAAGATCCTTCATCTCGAACCGTATTGATAGTTCTACCCGAAGCTTTGCCACCTCCCCATCATCGTTGCCTGTTACGATCATGTCATCAACATATAATAAAACTAATACGTGCAGCTCCCCCTTCTTCTTCACGAACAGGCTTGAGTCTGAATCAGATGCAAGGTAGCCACAGAACTGTAGGTACTCCGCGATCTTCCCATACCAGGCTCGAGGTGTCTGCTTTAGCCCATACAACGCTTTCCTCAGTTTGCACATGTGTCCAGGATGCGACTTAGACACAAAACCTGGAGGTTGCAGCATAAAGATGTCCTTGTCGATCTCTCCGTAAAGAAAAGCATTCTTTACGTCGAGTTGTCAGATCTTCCAACTCTGGCATGCAGCAAGCGCAATTACCATTCAGACAGAGGTCATCTTAGCAACAGGACTGAATGTCTCCTCGTAGTCCTCTCCATAGTGCTGCGAGAAGCCCCGAGCCACAAGACGAGCCTTATATCGCTCTACACTTCCGTCCGCCTTCTTCTTCACCTTGAAGACACACTTGCACGTGACCGGAGTAATGTCGTCAACCTTGGGCACAAGGTCCCAAGTCTCATTCTTCTTTAGGGCAGACATCTCCTCCTTCATGGCTTCCTCCCACTCCTTCACTCCAGTGGCCTCCTCGAAACACGATGGCTCTCGCTCATCCAAGGGTCCTGCAAAGAAGCATGAACAAGTGCTTACCAAGTTGCTTTCTCTGTAGCGTGCCGGTGGAATGATAGTCCATTTGGACTTCCTCAATTCCGTGCCACTCTCAGCAACAACGGTTGTAGCTTCTTCCTCTTCTTCAGCACGGCTTGGAGCAATGTTCCCCCTATCTCTTGATTCTGAGGAACTTGAGCCTGATGGAGACGGGGCACTTGGGGACAGAGGTAGTTCCATATGAGAGTCATTAGCAGCTCTCCTCTCTTCAAACTTTCCTTCCTCCCTGCTTTCTTGCAATGGAACAATAGAGGCATCTCGGTGTGACGACAGCTCGTCAAACACTACATCCCTTGAGACAAGGAACAAACGAGTCTCGGGGTTCATGCACTTCCACCCTTTTTTGCGTTCATCGTAACCAATGAAGACACACTTGAGGGCCTTCGCCTCCAGTTTGGTCCTTGTTGCATCTGGTACGTGCACATAGCACGTGGATCCAAACACCCGAAGATGACTCACGTTTGGCTTCTCTCCCCACATCATCTCAAAGGGGGACTTCATGTTCATAGGACTCAGCGGCATCCTGTTGATCACATAGGTGGCACATGCCATCCCCTCTGCCCATAGGGCCCTGGGAACTCTCTTGGCATGCAGCCAGCTGCGGCATGTCTCCGTCAGATGCCTTAGCTTTCTTTCTGCCACTCCATTCTGCTGGGGGGTGTGGGCACACGTCAGCTCCCTTTGGATCTCATGCCTTCTGCAAAAGTTTGTGAACTCTGTTGAGGTAAACTCTCCTCCATTATCCGATCGCAACTTCTTGATTCTCAATCGCAGTCTGCCTTCAACAAGCTCCTTGAACTCTTGAAACTTCTTGAAAGTTTCCGACTTCTCCTTCATAAAATAAGTCCAAGTGAAACGAGTATAGTCATCAACAAGAACTAACATATACCTGTTCCCGCCAAAGGTGGGGGTGGGGCATGGACCCAGAACGTCGCTGTGTATACACTCCAGTGGTGCCCTGCACCTGGAAGTAGATCTGTCATATGGAAGGCTATGAGCCTTTCCAAATTGGCATCCTTCACAAACGTGCCCATCGCCAACCGAGGTCAACTTAGGTAAGCCTCTCACCAGGCTCTTTGCTGCCATAACCCTCAGCTTGTCCATCCCGATGTGCCCCAACCTCTCATGCCAGATGACAGCGCTGTCATTGGTCCTCATCTTGTTGACATAAGAGCTTGATGATAGCACGTACAAGTCCTTTACCCGCCGCCCTGTGTGAGTCACATCACCCTTCATTGAAGAGAAGTTCCGTAAGAACTTGACCTCCTTTGGTCCGAAGAGAACATGATAGCCTGCATCCACTGCATTAGCTACCGAGAATAGGTTCTTTGTCATCCCTGGTACATGATACACACTTTTCATTGTGAGAGACCCTCCTTCACTGCCCAAGGAAACAAAACCTTCCTTCTCCACTGGATGCACCGTGTCGTCAGCAGTCACGATTGCATCATTCCCATTATACGGATGCCAAGAGGAGAACTTCGACTCATCTCCTGTAAGATGGTGCCCGCAACCCGAGTCGATGATCCAATCCTCCCGAAAATCGATGGAGGCAAGGGCATCGATAGACTTTGCTGTCATATCAGCCATGAAGCTATTTTCCCAATCACGATCTCCTTTGAATCCACCTCGTTCTCCTTCTTCTCCATGTTCTCCTCGCCTTGGATATTCCTCCTTCTCAGCAACATGTCCAGCTTTGAGATTTGACCGACAGTTTTTTGCAATGTGCCCATACTTGTGACAGGCGAAACACAACAGCCTATTTTGCTCGTCATAACGGGGAAGGAAGTTTCTCTTATCTCCCTGAGAGGAGGATGACGATCCGTCTCCTGAGTTCTTCCTCTGTCTGTCCCACGACTTCTTCTTACCAGAAAAAAGAGCCTCACCTTCTCCTTCCATGATGGTCACTCCTGCCATCTGTTTTGCTAGACTCTCTTGAGAAGATAACAAATTCTCCAACTCAAGTAGGGATGGTTGAGTAGCCCATCCTTGAACAGCGGTTGTGAAAGCCACATATTCCTTTTTCAAGCCCCGAATAATATGTCTCTTTAACTTGGCCTCAAAGATAGGCTCATCGGGATCTAAAGCTGAAATCTCGGCGCAGAGATTCTTCATCTTCAAAAAAAACACTGACACAGACATCTCACCCTGGTTTGCCTTTGCCAACTCGTTCTCCAGAAATTGCAGTCGCGCAATATTCTTTTTGTTGAACAGCCCATCAAGAGACGACCAAATCTGAGACGCAGATTTACACCCCAGAATATGATCAAACAAGTCTGGAGATATGGACCTCTTCAACACAAATTCTGCTTTCGCATTTGTTTTCCTCCAAGTTCGTACGGCAGGACCGTTGTTTGCGGCCGCGGTCACTTCCTCTTGTTCAGCTCCGTCAACGACTTCCCAAAGGTCTTCACCAAGGAGATAACTCTCCATGCAAGATCTCCACTTCTTATAGTTAGTGTGAGTGAGCATCTCCATGCCAAAGCCCCTACCAAATCCACCACCTTCCATTTCCACAAGGATATCTTGCAACGAGACAAGGCTAGTTGGAACCTCCCTCTGATACCATGTGACAATTCCAGTTGCAAGATAAAAGATAACAAGGAAAGAGGAACACTATTATTGTTGAACAAAAATACAACTCAACTCAAGAGAACAACTGAAAGACTTAATTTAAGGGTAGCTAATCACCTAGAGGGGGGGGGGGGTGAATAGGTCATTTAAATTTATTGCAATTCTAGAATATAACCTAGATAAATCTGATCAGAGCTTTCAAGAAAAATAACACCACAGAAAAGAACACACAGATTTTTATAGTGGTTCCCCTTATCTTGGGTAATCCACTTTCCCCCTTCTACCCCTCTAGCAGTGTACTAGATAGGGTTTATAACTCCTCCAGATCTCAGACCACAAACAGGTCTTACAGCTCAGATCGCCAAAGGATCTTACAATCTCAGATCACACAGATCCTACCTCAGCCTTTATAACTAGGCTTACAACTCAGATTCACCCCTGAATCCTACAACTCAGATCACACCTGATCTTACAACTCAGATCCTTGACAGATCCTACACTCAGATCTGACAACTCAGATCCTACAGAAATTCAGAAAGAAAGTAACAAATACTTAGACTCAGGTTTGCAATTGTTGAGCCTTCTTGATCTGCCTGAATGATCAGACAGAAACCTTCAATAGAACAGCAGCAGCAAATGATCTTCTTGATTCGACAGGCTGTGATGACTGTTCTTCTTCTTAGGAAGACAAATTCTTCCTTCTTGACCTCCTCCTTTCAGAAAAAGATATCAGCACCAGATTGTTGAATAAATTCTTCAAATCAGATTGGTTCTGAAAGGGAAGATGACTTCTTCAGATTCTTTCTCGAACTTTCTCTCAAATTGATGGAGACGATGATGGCTTTTGAAAGATAGGAAAAACTTTTCTAACTTAACTTTTCTTCACTTCGTAACTTTATATTCACTTCACAACCCATAGGTCATGCCTTCTATTTATAGCCTTCCATCTGCGATGTGTGTTACGCTTCTCCACGTCAGCATGACGTCACATCTTCAACGGTTGTCTTTGTCAACACTTTCTCAATTAGGCGTCGAGCAACACTCGACGCATACTCCTTAGACTGAAGCTCTCGGCTCCTCCTTCTCAGGCGATGAGTAATCATCACTCAGTCGACGCCTTTTAACTCTGTCTTCATATCTCTACACTTCTGGATGATGCTGGGCAGATAAGAGTTAAGTCAACACTTCTCATTCAAAGGCGTCGAGCAATATAACTTGGCTCGACGCTTTCTAACTTGAACTCAGAACTTCTAGTTGGCGCTGAACTGACTGAAGTTAAGTCGACACTTCTCTTTCCAAGGTGTCGAGCAATGCACCTTGGCTCGACGCTTCCAAACTTGGTCTCAGAACTTCAGCGGCGACCTTGTCTATTTGAGTAGTAGACATGAGTCAACGCTTCTGGGTCACAGGCGTCGAGCGATGTATGATGTCTCGACGCTTCTGAACTTGAATAAATTCCATGAACATTTTGCCTGACCTGATCTCCTGCACATTGATTCTAGAGAATATATCAAATACATTCTGAGATATATCTTTGACTTAGAAATGGACTTCTCCAAATCTAGGACATTGTGAGCAATGATCCCAACAAACTCCCCCTATTTGAAGAAGTCATAACCTCAGTCAATGATATATCTCTCCTTTTTAAAAAAAAAACAATGTGTACAAATTTCTATATAGATAATCAGAAGAAGGAGTATCATACTATATAGAATCAAATTACCAACACATTCTATCCACAGACATTCTCTCAGTCATAACATCTCATATAAGCATAAAACATAAGCAATTCAGAATAAGATATGTCATGAAGAGAACCATAATCATAACACAGGCATATATATATATGTAATCATGAAAAATAGATCACACCAGAAATTCACCAGGATTGTTCAAAAGTATATTAATTACATTCATCAGAAATAGACAGTAAAGATTAAAGTTCTAAGAATGCCCAGGATCCTTGAATTCAATTCCTCTTTTGGCTCTTTTGGTGAGTGCTGCAGCAACTTCCTTTCTCCTTTCAAAATAACCAAATGGCTTTGGGAAGTACCTGATTGGCTCCAATTCTCCTGCCTGAACTATCCCAGCCATTTTATCAGCCTTGAATTTGATCTTTAGATCTTCTTGAGCCCTATGCTTTAACCACTCAGCTTCAGAATACCACTTTTCTCGTTGATCTGGATTATTTTTCACAGCTTCCCATGCTGATAGAATCAATTCTCTGGAAGATGGAGACCAACGTTCAAAATCAGCTCTTGATTGAACCTCTTCTCTGTACTTTCTTTTGCTTGATTCTTCTTGCTCACTAGGAAAATGTTCTCTTGTACCTTTATCCTGAGGACTATACATTTGAGCAATCTTCTTTTGAACCTCAGTAAGAGAGATTGGCCCTGTCCCAGAGACTTGATCATTCCCATAGTCTATGGTAGGATATCCAAGAGTTTCTCTTATAGAGTTTGAGGTCCACATAGCATGTTCAGAACTAGCTTGAATCATTGACCTCTCCCCCTTTAGGACTTCTTCAACAATATGATCTCTTATAATATTTTTCTGAAATCTGACTTGACCTTCCAAATGAAGAACTCCACTGTCAATATTTTTCTTCACTTTAAGAAGATGATCATCTAAAGTGTCTACATGCATCTTTACTTGGTCTTTGAAAATTGTGGAGCTCTCACCAATTTTAGCCAAAATATCAGCATTATGCTGTTGTAATCTTGCTTCAATCTTATTTGTTCCTGTGAGAATTTGTGCTACTTGTTCTTTATATAAAACTTGCATGTTACTACTCAGTATTCCTTGGTTTGTCTGAACATCATCCACTGTCTTAGTAATTCCGGCTTGTGATTCTTTAATAGTCTTGGATGCTTCTTTGATGGCATCAAGCTGTTCAGTTGAATAATCGACTGAAGCACCAGCTCTCTTAAAGAACTTTACCATCTCCTCCCTTAAAGCAGACATCTGATGATTGACTTCAAATCTAACCAACTTCATTTGAAAATCCACTTCCTTTTTCATTTTATCATTATTTTCCTCAATATATTGTTCTAACATTCTCCTTTGATTATTCAGTAACACCTCCAGCTGAGGTAGAACAGGACTAAGGTTCACATGGATTTCCCTTTCCATGTCAACACTTTTGCTACTTTCTTCCCTGAGAAAAGAATCATTTCTTTAGCTCATATGAGAGCTAGAGGATTCTATCTTAATAACTTTCTCAGCAGATTTCTTTGTTGCTTCAGGCTCTGCTTCCACCTCCATTTCCTCAATGATAGAATTTACTTTATCAGGGATCTCAGCCTGAGACTCCCCCTCAATTTCTGCGATGATCGAATCAATTTTATCCTGAGCAGGGATCTCATCCTGAGACTCCCCCTCAATTTCTGCTTTGCTAGGTTCAGAATCGTGCTGAACAGGACTCTCATCTTGAGTCTCTTTTTCATTTGGCACAACCCCTTCAGATCTAGCTGGGGATATATGAAGACTTCCTCTTTCTTCTTCCCCTTTTTCATTTGTATCCTTAGAAGTATCAGGAGAACTATCCCTTGCATTGTTCTTTTCTATATCTTCAGATGTTGTAAGATTTGGATAAAGAATTGGAGAAGATGTAGATTTTCTCTTGGAGGAGGATGTACTAGAAGAACTTGAAGAAACCTTAGTCTTCTTTTGCTTCTTTGCTTTCTTCTGCTTGGGAGAAGAATCTGCTGGAGGAGGGTTAGATAAGATTCTGTCCCATCTCTCTATCATTTTCATATCCCTTTTCTTCATATGATTTATCTTTGATCCAAGTTTATTATTCAAAATGTCAGGGGACACTTTTACTAAATATAGAGACAGTATCCTACCCATGTTGGGTACCTGGATACACTCAACTATTCTGTCAAACACAACTCTTCCCCAATCTGTTCTTAGAGAATGAATGATCCTTGTCAGAAGAATAAACATTTTTCTGGATATTTTGTCATGCGATCCAGTCTTGCATAACAATCCCTTTCCTATCACATCTGTTATCAGTTTGCCTTTCGGATTCATTCCTTTTCTTAGAATACTTCCAGGGATTTCTCTTGACGTGTCAATTCCGCACCAGATTTGTGCTAGTCTAATCTGCTCAGAGGACACCTCTTCCTCTTCTTCGTCCATTTTTAACCTAGGCATTTTCAGTGCCTTAGCGAGTCTAGATGGAGTTATCTTAATCTTCTTGCCATTCACACTAGTCTTAATCTTTGAATTTACGGAGTCAATTACTATGTTAGAATATAGCTCTAATACCTCTCGTTTCCAAATGAGAGTTGATTCAGACAATACGAACTCCAGTCCTGCATTGTAGATTAACTCGATTGTTGATTTGATCTCCACAGAAGCTGATTGGAATCCATTTCGAACAAGCTCACTTCCTTCATAAAGATACTCACTGCTTTTGGGAGGCATTGTTGTTGATGATTGAGGAGAGAAGGAATTGATGAAGAGATTTTCTAGGGCAGCCAATTTCGAACTTAGAGAACTACAGCATATACGCTAACGAAGTGACTTCCTTATTTATAGGAGTTCTAATTTAAGAAGATGAGAAGCCGCGGGCTGAACTTGTTTGACAAGATTGATCTAATGGTTCAATTTTACCCTGTCGAGACGGTCTAGCTATGTTCACATAGGCGTTGAGATCGCTTGACGTCATGTATCTTCAGTCGACGCCATGTGTCTTCTCGACGCCAAATATCTTCTCGACGCTAAATAATTTCTCTCGACGCCAAGAATAGTCTGTCGACGCCACAAGGCTTCTCCACTCACCTTATATGGCTTAATCAATATTTTTATTTATTTAATTCAAAATAACTTTAATTCATTTTTAACATACCTAATTCAATTTTAAAATTATTGAATTTGGTTTCATCCAAGGGTTTAGTAAATATGTCAGCAACTTGTTTGTCAGTGGGAACATATTCAATTGAGATGTCTCCATTTTCTACATGTTCTCTAATAAAATGATATCTTATTTCTATGTGTTTAGTTCTGCTATGAGATACATGATTGTTAGCTATAGCAATAGCACTAGTTGAATCACAAAATAGAGGAGATTTACTTAGCTGAACTTTATAGTCCTGGAGTTGATGTTTAATCCATAGTAGCTGAGCACAGCAGTTTTCGGCTGAGATGTACTCAGATTCTGCTGTAGAAATAGCCACACTGGTCTGCTTCCTGCTACTCCAAGATATTAATCTTTTGCCAAGAAATTGACATGTTCCAGATGTACTTTTTCTATCCTCCTTGCATCCTGCAAAATCTGCATCTGAAAAACCAATGAGTTCAAAATCATTGCTTCTAGGATACCAAAGGCCAAGATTAAGAGTTCCCTTCAGATATCTCAGGATTCTTTTGACAACAGTGTAATGAGATTCTTTAGGGTTCACTTGATATCTAGCACACACACATGTTGAGAACATAATGTCTGGCCTGCTAGCAGTTAGGTATAGCAATGATCCAATGATGCCTCTGTACAAGGTTTCATCAATAGGTTTCCCTTTTTCATCCTTGTCCAGTGACATATTTGCTGTCATTGGTGTCTTCATGACAGAGGAATTTTCCATTCCAAACTTCTTAAGAATTTCTTTTGTGTACTTGGTCTGAGAAATGAAAATTCCTTCCTCAGACTGTTTCACTTGGAGTCCTAAGAAGTATTTAAGCTCACCCATGCTGCTCATTTCAAATTTTTCTTGCATAAGGTTTGCAAACCTCTTGCAAAGATTATTATCAGTAGAGCCAAATATTATATCATCTACATATATTTGTACTAGAATAATGTGACCTTTAACTATCCTGAGAAACAATGTCTTATCTATCTTTCCTCTTGAGAATTTGTTCTCAATAAGAAATCTAGATGATGTCTCATACCAGGCTCTAGGTGTCTGTTTCAGACCATACAATGCTTTTAATAGCAGATAGACATGATTTGGATGAGTAGAGTCAATAAAACCTGGGGGTTGTTCAACATATACTTCCTCCAATATTATTCCATTAAGGAATGCTGACTTCACATCCATTTGATAGACTATGAAACCAGTGTGAGCTGCAAATGCCAGGAATAACCTGATTGCCTCCAACCTTGCCACAGGAGCAAACACTTGATCAAAATCCATGCTTTCCTCCTGTCTGTATCCTTGAGCAACCAACCTAGCTTTGTTTTTGATGATCACACCATTCTCATCTAGCTTATTCCTGAATACCCATTTGGTTCCTATGACTTTATGTCTCTTTGGTCTTGGGACCAATATCCAGACTTTGCACCTTTCAAATTGATTTAACTCTTCCTGCATAGCTGATATCCATGAAGAGTCTTTATTGGCTTCATCAAACTTCTTAGGTTCTATTTTGGAAATAAAACTGTGATGCAAGGCCTCGTGTATTGAGTTTCCTCTTCTGGTTTGCACACCATCATTTGGATTTCCTATGATCTGTTCCTTTGGATGATCCTTCAGATGTTTGGTTGCAATCCTCCACTTTTCATTTCTCCTTTGAGAATCTGGTGCATCTGTTTGAGTAGGTTCTTCTAGAGGTTCTGGATGAGGTGGTTCTTCAGCAGCAGTAGGTTCTTCATAATTGTCTTCTGCTTGAGGTTCATCCTCTCTAAATACAATTGTATTCTCAATTGATTCTTCATTATCCTCATTTTGCTGTTCATTGATATTCAGCTTCTTTAATTTCTGTGTTGAACCTGCACAACTAGATAGACTTTCCAAATCCTTATGAATAAGGCTGGTTTCATCAAATACAACATGTATAGATTCTTCTATCCTATTAGACTTTTTATTGAAAATTCTATAAGCTCTGCTTTGAGAGCTATACCCAACAAAGATTGCCTCATGTGCTTTTTCAGCAAACTTAGTGAGATGATGCTTTCCATTATTTAATACAAAGCATTTACTACCAAATATTTTAAAATAAGCTAAAGTAGGTTTTCTACCTTTCAACACCTCATATGGAGTCTTATCCAATCTTTTGTTTATAAGAGCCCTATTCTGAACATGACAAGCTGTGTTTACAGCTTCAGCCCAAAAATACTCAGGAAGAGAAGAATCACTCAGCATACTCCTGCTAGCTTCAATGAGGGTTCTATTTCTTCTCTCAGCAACCCCATTTTGTTGGGGAGTTCTAGGAGATGAGAACTCTTGAGAGATTCCTAGATTCTCACAGAATTTGGTCATTGCACCTGACTGAAATTCAGTCCCATGATCACTTCTAATTTTGGCTACAGAATTTCCTATTTCATTTGTGATTTGCCTAACAAAACTTGTAAATATTTCTAAGGTGTCTGACTTATGTTTGAGGAAGAATACCCAAGTGAATCTGGAATAATCATCAATTATTACAAAAGTGTATGATTTTCCTCCTAAGCTATGGATTGACATTGGTCCAAATAAATCCATGTGGAGTAGATATAGACATCTAATGGAATCCTTCTCAACAATTGGTTTGAATGAAAATTTGGTCTGCTTACCCATTTAACAAGCATGGCATGGACCCTCCTGCTCACACTTCCAATTAGGTCCACCTCTCACTAGGTCTTTTAAGATGAGCTTATTTATAGTCTTATAATTCATGTGAGCTAATCTTTTATGCCATTGAACACTACTAGAAATCTTATTTTCTGCTACTAAGCATATAGAATTAGTTAGATCAGAACATATGAAATTTAAGCAGTAAATATTGCCACTCCTAGTGCCTGAGAGAATTATCTCATTCTCTTTCTTAATCAAGCACTTATCCTTGTGGAATGAAATGTCATACCCAATATCACATAATTGGCTTATGCTGATGAGATTGTGTTACAATCCATCAACATGAGCAACATTGGTGATGATGACAATTCCATTTGAGATATTGCCATAACCTTTAGTTTTACCTCTTTCAGATCCTCCAAAGATAACCTTTGGTCCATTCCTTATGGGAGAGTAATCATTCAGCAAACTTTTTGTTCCTGTCATGTGCATAGAGCACCCACTGTCCAAGTACCAGATTGGGAGCTGATTGGTCTTTGGACAACCCTGCAAAGAGAAATTACCTTTTCTTAGGAGCCCACACTAAGTTGGGTCCTAGAACCTTGTTAGTATGAGCTGGAATATTTAGTTGTTGAATAATTCTTGGAGCCGTGAGAGTTGTCATAGGTCTGAATACTGGTCTCCCAGAGTTGAATCTTGGAGCAGTTGGATTGAACCAACAGTCAAGAGCAAAATGTCCAACCCTACCACAGCACCAGCATTCATATCTATTATATCTCCTTGAAGGTCTTCTTATTTCTTTATGTTGATTCATATTTTGCCTAATTTCTTTATTCACATGAGCTATGTAATTTGTCTTAGTGAATTTTACTGGTTCAGTTTTCTTTCTATTAGTGATTCTTACTTCAGGTCTTAGATTCTTTCTGTTGAATTTAGTATTTGTTTTGAATTCAAATAGAGGTTTGGCATTATTATTACTGGGCTGAATTAAATCATCTTTGCTATTAGAACATTCACCCTTATAAAACTTATGCACACCTTTTTGATCATGCTTGTTTGTGATGGGCATGATTCTATTAAGCTTTAAAGGTTCTATAGATGCTTTGTCATTAATTTTGGGATTTTTATCTGCATCCCTATCATATCCTATGCCACATCTGTATTGAGCAGAGAATGTGTCTATTATAGGAAGAATAGTTTGAGGTTGTGAGAACTTTGCCACAAGTTTCCTTTCTGCTAGGAGTTTTGCTTCAAGTTCTCTTATTAATTTTTCCTTGGTGCTCAAAGTTTGTATGTGAATAATTGACATGACTTTTAACTTGCTAAGTTCTTTACTTGTCTGATTCAGCCTCTCAGCTGTCTCAGAGTTTTGAACATTGGTTTGCTTTAATTCAGATAATTCTTTTTGCAATCTTTTATTATTCCTTTTGCTCTTCTTAAGTGCTTTGAGAATTAATTGATATTTTTCAATAATTTCATCTATATGAAGTTTAGAGTGTGAGTCATTTTCATCAGAGGAGAATGAATTTATTTCAGTTTCAGAATTAGAATCAGAAAGAGGAGTTTTATCAAGTACCTTTATATCAGTAGTTGTTTCCTGATTTTCTTGATCACTTAATGCCATGAGTCCTGCATTTTCTTCTTCATCCTCTTCACTATCAGACCTTGATAGTGAGGCTTTTATCATAGGTCTGTCATTTAGACTGTCTTCATTTTCCTTGGCAGCCATCAGAGCTATGAGTGCCTCCTCACTATCTGAGTCAGATGATTGAGATTCACTATCACTCAGAGTGACCTTGCCCTTTTTGGCTATTAGACTCTTCTCATGTCTTTTGTCAGATTTGTACTTTCTTTCATCAGATTTCTTGTTGTTCTTTCTCTTTGAAGGACAATCAGCAATCATGTGTCCTGATTTCCTGCAACCAAAACACACAATTTCTTCTGAATTAATTTTATTGTGTTTAGAATTATACCTGTCCTTCTTGGAGTCTTGTTTGAATCCCTCTGACAAATTTGAATGCTTCTTAGATTTGGATAGCTGAGAGGGTCTAGTTTTCCAGTGTTGTTTTCTCCTCAACATTCTTTTTAGTTGTTTGGTAAAGAGTGCCAATTCACCATCTGATATTTCAGAATCAGAATTACTGGTTTCTGATTCTTCTGATTCAGATGGAATCCTGGGAGATAATACCATTCTTTCTTTGCTTTTCTTTAAGCTTTCAGCTTTCAAAGCAATAGGATTTTCCCTGCTGTGTCCTTCCTCAGCTTTTCTGGTATTCAGATGAAGTTCATGAGACAATAGTTTCCCATATAAATTTTGTGGCTGAATGTTTCCCAGATTTCCCATTTCTCTAATTGCACAGATCTTGATATCCCATTCTTTGTTCAGTGATCTTAAGAACTTATCGTTCAGCTCATAGTCTGAGAAAGTTCTTTCATAAGTTTTTAGACCATTTACAATCTTGAAGAATTTTTCATAGCAGACTGCAATTGAATCTTTCTTGTCTTGTCTGAAGGCTTCATATTGCTGATTGAGAAGTGACTTCCTGTCATCTCTGACTTCTTCAGTCCCTTCCATATAAACGATAAGAGATTCCCACATTTCTTTGGCAGTTTTACAATGGATTAAATTTTGGAAGGTTGAATCTTCAATAACACTAACAACGATGTTCTGAGCTCTCTTATCCAAGGGGGCCAGAATCACTTCATCTTTTGTCATCTCTGAATAGGCTTTAGGAGTCTTTATATTTCCATCTGTAATTGAAACTTTCATAGGAACAAAAGGTCCCTCCAGAACAGTTATGTAAATTCGAGGATCAGATGCTTCCATAAAAAGTCTGACCCTTTCTTTCCAAATTCCGAAGTTTTCCTTTCTGCAGATTGGAAGCTTCAAGGATGTAAATTCTTTGCTTCCCTCCGAATTAGCCATCACGACTTCAGAAATCTACCCTTAGAAGATCTTGTTCAGGTTGTTAAACCTTTTCTTGAACAACCTCCCTCTGATACCACTTGAAAGACTTAATTTAAGTGTAGCTAATCACCTAGGGGGGGTGAATAGGTTATTTAAATTTATTGCAATTCTAGAATATAACCTAGATAAATCTGATCAGAGCTTTCAAGAAAAATAACACCACAGAAAAGAACACACAGATTTTTATAGTGGTTCCCCTCATCTTGGGTAATCCACTTTCCCCCTTCTACCCCTCTAGTAGTGTACTAGATAGGGTTTATAACTCCTCCAGATCTCAGACCACAAACAGGTCTTACAGCTCAGATCGCCAAAGGATCTTACAATCTCAGATCACACAGATCCTACCTCAGCCTTTATAACTAGGCTTACAACTCAGATTCACCCCTGAATCCTACAACTCAGATCACACCTGATCTTACAACTCAGATCCTTGACAGATCCTACACTCAGATCTGACAACTCAGATCCTACAGAAATTCAGAAAGAAAGTAACAAATACTTAGACTCAGGTTTGCAATTGTTGAGCCTTCTTGATCTGCCTGAATGATCAGACAGAAACCTTCAATAGAACAGCAGCAGCAAATGATCTTCTTGATTCGACAGGCTGTGATGACTGTTCTTCTTCTTAGGAAGACAGATTCTTCCTTCTTGACCTCCTCCTTTCATAAAAAGATATCAGCACCAGATTGTTGAATAAATTCTTCAAATCAGATTGGTTCTGAAAGGGAAGATGACTTCTTCATATTCTTTTTTGAACTTTCTCTCAAATTGATGGAGACGATGATGGCTTTTGAAAGATAGGAAAAACTTTTCTAACTTAACTTTTCTTCACTTCGTAACTTTATATTCACTTCACAACCCATAGGTCATGCCTTCTATTTATAGCCTTCCATCTGCGATGTGTGTTACGCTTCTCCACGTCAGCATGACGTCACATCTTCAACGGTTGTCTTTGTCAACACTTTCTCAATTAGGCGTCGAGCAACACTCGACGCATACTCCTTAGACTGAAGCTCTCGGCTCCTCCTTCTCAGGCGATGAGTAATCATCACTCAGTCGACGCCTTTTAACTCTGTCTTCATATCTCTACACTTCTGGATGATGCTGGGCAGATAAGAGTTAAGTCAACACTTCTCATTCAAAGGCGTCGAGCAATATAACTTGGCTCGACGCTTTCTAACTTGAACTCAGAACTTCTAGTTGGCGCTGAACTGACTGAAGTTAAGTCGACACTTCTCTTTCCAAGGTGTCGAGCAATGCACCTTGGCTCGACGCTTCCAAACTTGGTCTCAGAACTTCAGCGGCGACCTTGTCTATTTGAGTAGTAGACATGAGTCAACGCTTCTGGGTCACAGGCGTCGAGCGATGTATGATGTCTCGACGCTTCTGAACTTGAATAAATTCCATGAACATTTTGCCTGACCTGATCTCCTGCACATTGATTCTAGAGAATATATCAAATACATTCTGAGATATATCTTTGACTTAGAAATGGACTTCTCCAAATCTAGGACATTGTGAGCAATGGTCCCAACAACAACAACAACCACCGCTATACACTTTAGCGTGGTATTGGACAGAACAACAAAAAAACATACTTGCTGTCATTCAAACCGCTCTTTTACTAACAGATCGCTGACCTCCCTTCTCTGCTTATCGCCACCTCCAACTCGCTCCCTGTTCAGACCGCAGCTTTCTAGTGGGAGATCGCCAACCTTGCTTGCAAAGACCGCCCAGCCCAACTCGCACAGGAAGATGCCGCTCTGGTCTTCGAGACCGCCCAGCTCAGCTACTTCCAACCCGCACAGGAAGATCGCTGCTCTGTTCTTCAAGATCGCGAAGCTCCAGTTCGCACAAGAGGAATTGCTCTTCTTTCCGAGACCGCCACGCTCCAGCTCGCATAAGAGAACACTGCACACTTTGACTCCCCTCTGAGATCGACAACAGCTTGAGAGGGATCGCAACTCTTGCTCGCCTCCCTAGACCGCAGCTTTCTAGCACAGATAGCCAACACTGTAGCTCGCAGAGGAGATCGCCAACCACGCTGCAGACCGCACAAACAGCTATTATTATTTTCATGCTCGTTTAGAGAGAGAGCTGTCCTTTATATAGAGGCAAGGAAGCAGAACAGCAAACGCCCACCCGAGCAGCGGATCCGCCTAGAACACCCAACGGCGAATCCGACCAACCAAAAAACTCTGCCTTACTCACTTCACAAAAATCAACATCAGTCACAATCACAAGAACACAATCAAAGTATAGAGGAATCACACATGCGAGTGGAGGTGAGAAAATCGTTACCCAACCCGACGAGCAAGCGAATCGGACGAATCACCGGACGCAGCTATCGGTTCCGGAGTGGACAGTTTTTCAGCCGGAGGAGCCACACGGTCGGAGGAGGCGCATGCACCGGCGGTAGAGCGACAAGCACGGTCGGTCGGCGGGGGAACGGCACGCATGCACGCCGGCGGCGGCCCAGCCGCACACCAGGGAGAACCACGGCCTCGGTCGGTCGAGTGGAGGCAGGGCGCGACCTAGGTCGGCCGAATCGCGTAGAAACGGGGAGGACCGGTGGTGTCGCACCACCTAGGGCTCGCCGGAGTCACGCCGGGAGGGGGTAGAGGCCGCCGGTGTCGCGCCGGGAGGGGGATAGAGGCCGCCGGTGTCGCGCCGGAAGGAGGGTTGCCGTTGGTGTCGCACCGAACGGCGGTATCGCGGAAGGGGGGGGGGGGGGGGGGGGGGGGGGGGGGCTGCTCCTGTCACGGGAGAAGAACAGAAAAATCTGTTTGGGCTTTTTTTTGTCAAAATAATTTCATTTCCATCATGTAAAGTCAACAAAAGGAGTATTTATACTCCACATAATGAGCACTACTAACCACACAAAATCTAGATCTAATCCTAGCCATCAATTGTTTGTCTAAAAAAAGTAAAATGCAGGAAATAAAAATGAGAAAACAAACGCCCGTGACCGTCTAACATTTTGGTCGACCGGACGCGCACGATAAAATTAAAATGCGCGTGAAATGTTTGAAGAAAATAAATAGACGATTAATTAAATATTATGCGGCTCATGTCGCGATAGGGTCTTTGTGTGTTGGGCCGAAGGTGGTAGCGGTGCACCGCGTCGTCAAGCGGGGCCGGAGCGGCGCCATCACTAACTTTGTCTCTCTTTTCTTTCTTTCTCTTGTACTCTCTGGTGTTCGTCACCACCCATTGTAATCTCCTTTAAATCAATTAAGAGGCCCGTCGCAAGAGAGACATTCGTCGCGAAGGGTCAAATCTGGTGTTCGCCGCTTTCAGCGACAACTCTTTTCTTGTGTTCTTTTCTGTCCGCCTAACCGCCCGCAGGGCTAGTAACCGATCGGTTGCAGTTTTCGCCCTATCCTCCAAACTCCCCAGAGTGTTGTGCATAGAAGAATTTATGTGACAAAATTTGCATCAACAGTTCGAACACGCGACTTTCAGATTCAAGAAATCGG
Organism: Dactylorhiza incarnata; assembly: GCA_033032865.1. Lineage (NCBI taxonomy): Eukaryota > Viridiplantae > Streptophyta > Magnoliopsida > Asparagales > Orchidaceae > Dactylorhiza > Dactylorhiza incarnata. The sequence goes on from JAWHQI010000173.1 coordinate 213,100, forward strand.
GGAATTCGCTTGATGGCGGGCGGACAATCAGGGCATATGCCCCCACCTCTGGATGACAGCGGGTAACCCCTCATCACCCATGCAGAGTTCGACCGCCTGTTCGACCTCGTCCAGCAGCTGGCCGCCGCCCAGGGAGGGCGAACCCAGGCCGTCGAATTCCCTCAGGAGCTGGTCACTCCAAACGTATTGCACACCCGGCAACTCCGCCTCCTCCGCAACCGCATGGCGAAGACGCGCAAGCTCATCAACAATTCTTTCGGGAAGCCGTTGCCGAGTACCGGGAAAGGCACCTAGATTTTGAGGAGAATCTGGATGAGGGGGTCAAGAGTTTTTCACAGTTCATCTTTGACATCACAGAGGAGACCACTCTGTATGGCTTCAAAGAGTCGCGGGTCACGCGGTTCTCAGGAAAAGAAGGTCCAGCTCACCACCTGCAGGCGTTCAATGCCATTGTTTCTCTCCAAACCCTCTACAAGGGGTTGCATTGCAAGCTTTTCTCTACCACCCTCGACGGGGGAATGGTTTTTCAGCCGCCCGGCGGGGTAAATTAGGTCCTTCCGAGAGTTGAGGAAGGAGTTCCTGCAAAGATTTTCCACATCCAAGCAACAAAGGGCGGATATCGACGCCCAATTCTAGATCTGGTAGTGCCTGCTTGAGTAATTCTGTAACGCCTTAATTTCAATAAAATGAGTTTGGGGTGCGTTTAGCGGTGTTTGGGGTGCGGATAGGAGTGGTCTGCGGATAGTCTTGGGCTAGGGTTTTGTTAAAACCCCAAACCCCTCCCTCTCAAACCTAATTACCCGACCCCCCCTCTCTCTCTCTCTCTCCCCGACCTCCATGTTCGCGTGAAACGGCCGCAGCTCCCTCCCCTCTCTCGATCTCTCTCCCTCTCGATCCCTCACTCGCCGTCGGCCTGGAGCAAGGGCAAAGGCCCCTCTCTCCCTCTCGATCCCTCCTTTCCCGTCGGTCTGAGGCAAGGAGAGCCCGAGCCGAGCTCTACCTCGTCCCTCCCCGTCGGCCTGGAGCAGGAAACGCCGCCCCGAGAGCTCTCTCCTCCCTCCTTGAGAGGACCCAGCGCAACCAACTACACCAAAATCCCGGACTTTTGGTGAAGGCGCAACTTAATCTTTATATCAATGGAAGGGCGCTACGGGTCAAGTGAGGAGACGCTGGACCCAACAATCCCCCCCCCCCCAGCGTCCAGCACGACCCGCAATTCAGAGGTGCTCCACATGGCCCGCAGGCTCAGAGGTGGCTTGACACATGGCTGCGGCCGCCTGACCCACCGGGACCCACACAGCTAGAGAGAATTTCAGGAATTATCAGCGCCCCCCGGTCTCGAACCCGCAACCTGCTTTGATACCAATTGAGAGGACCCAGCGCAACCAACTACACCAAAAGCCCGGACTTTTGGTGAAGGCGCAACTTAATCTTTATATCAATGAAAGGGCGCTACGGGTCAAGTGAGGAGACGCTGGACCCAACACTCCTCCCCGTCGGCCTGAAGCAAGGAGAGCTTGAACCCTCTCCTTCTCCCTCTCTCTCGTCGGCAAGGAGGAGCCGCTCGAGCCCTCTCCGCCCCTCTCAGTTTAGGGCTGCTGCAAAGGGAGACCGCAAGTCGCAGCGTAAGCTTGGAGTGTCGTTTAGCGACTCGAAGCGTCGAGTGGAGGCTGGATCTGCAAAGAAGGAACCGCTACGATCGTTCCCATGGTTCAGAAGCGACGTCTAAGGGTAACGATTCTCTTTACCCTCATTTGGACACGTTCTAGTCCGTTCCTTGCATCGTTGAGGCCCCCTACCCAAAAGGGTGAGGTCGTGGCCTCCGACGGGTCGATTCGTGTTATCCCTGTCAAATCTTGCATACATGTAGAGTCCACGCGTGAAATGGACGTAGGCGCGCTGTGTGAAGCCCATCCGAGACGGTTCGTCCGGATTGGTGATGCTTTTTGGTATTATGCGTGCCGGGGAAAACTCCGTGTAGATATACTGCTTCGTAGGACTAGAGGGTGCTACTGCATGCGCAGCAACGCCTGGGGGTGTGCCCCGGGAAGCACCCGAAGTTAGAAACAGAAATGGAGTTTCTGTTCACTACCGTCGGCGTTAGCGTTATCGCCGGGCGGTAGCTCCCAGACTTGGTTCTGGTGAATTTTGGACGTTCTGAGGCAGTGGGAGTGTTACTGCATGTGCAGCAATGCCTGGGGGTGTGCCCTGGGAAGCACCCACAGCTAGAAGCCAAAATGGGGTTTTGTTCACTGTCGCTGGCGACGTTGAATGTCGCCAGGCGACAGCTCCCAGACTGAGTTCTGGTGATGTTGTTGTGCCCACCTGTTGAAAGGACCTGAGGCCTGCGTGCCCGACCTGTGAGGGTGTCCTGGTGGATGACTTAGCGGCCCGTAGAGCCAGCTAATTGAGAATACCTGGGCTGAGGGGACTCCATACCCGTTTTTCGTGTTGTACAACGAGAGCTGTGAACAACGGGCATTTGGCGAATCTGAAACTGCACCATTGCAGCACCTGATTAGTGAGTCTCGTACAGCATGTCGGGAGGCAATGGGAAAGAGTCTTCGGACTACGGTATGTTCACAATTTAAGCACGGGAGAGCCCTGGTATTCGGGCCACCGACTTTAGCCTCGAAGGGCAAAGCCATCCAGTGTTGATGGTGGTGGAAGGCGGAGTACACCAAAGAGTGCCTGAGAGCACGAGACGTGGAGGCCATTCCTACGTTTGTGATTGTTGCATATGTATGAACTGTTGTGGGCTTTGCTAGTCGCACTCTTATATATATATATGCTGTTGAGATTGTTTTGCAGGGATGATTAGAACTGCCACCCCCTCGAAGGGGTGGAGTCGTTATAATTTGGTCAGCTTTAGCTGACCGTTGCCCTGTTTTGCCACCGTTTTTGGTGGGCTTGTTGTACAGGTGCTGGACCAAGCGGGAACATAGCGGGCTAATAGCGGGCTGAAGCCCTGGTGCTGCTGCGGCCCTTGAAGGCCTTTTGATGTTCTTTTGCTTTTCATGTATGGCCGGCCTGCGCGCCGATGTTGGTAAACTGTAAGGTCGTCGTGCCTCTTTCGTTGTGTAAACTGTAAGGTCTTCTCGGCGAGTGCCCGCTTGAGTAATCGCACACTCTGCCTCGGTCTTCTCGCCGAGTGCCCGCTTGAGTAATCGCACACTCTGCCTCGGTCTTCTCGGCGAGTGCCCGCTTGAGTAATCGCACACTCTGCCTCGGTCTTCTCTGCGAGTGCCCGCTTGAGTAATCGCACACTCTGCCTCGGTCTTCTCGGCGAGTGCCCTCTTGAGTAATCGCACACTCTGGCTCGGTCTTCTGGGCGAGTGCCCACTTGAGTAATCGCACACTCTGGCTCGGTCTTCTCGGCGAGTGCCCACTTGAGTAATCGCACACTCTGGCTCGGTCTTCTCGGCGACTGCCCACTTGAGTAATCGCACACTCTGGCTCGGTCTTCTCGACGAGTGCCCGCTTGAGTTATCACATACCATGCCTCGGTCTTCTCGGCAAGTGCCCGCTTTAGTAATCGCGCATCACACCCCATATTCTTGCACTGGTCATCCGCGTATCTATTCACATTAATTTCCGCTCGGGAAGGACGTTCGCTAATGGGTGACCGCATGATCATTCGCGCACCTGGTGTCACAACCCGCATTTTCTCAATGTTTAATATATTATCTAAGTAAGAGAAAATACGCGCCGCGATGTCACACCGTGCAGAGGACAACTGCAGACGCTCAAGCAAAAACATCCTTCTATTTATTTTCATATAGACATAGGTTGTTCTTGACCGAAGAACGTATTTTGTTATTTATGTTTTAGATTGTTTCATGTTGGCATAAAAGAAGCCACATTTATCTGTTTGCGACAGAGAAAGAGGTATACACATATACGCATTATTGATTCATTGATAATTGAACTAAAGCAATTAGACCCTCAAAAAATAGCTGCTAATTACCCTGGGTGTTGAAAACACACATAGTGTAATGGATTCATTTTGAGTTAAAATATATAATGTAATTGAATGTACTTCTCATGCATTAGTTCTGCATAATAGGATGTGGTTCAAGTGACAAAAGTAAATCAAAAATTATTTGTTATGACATTTTGAATATGTTTTGAAACATAATAGGACGACGGGCCATATTCTTCTCGTTGGAGAGGCTCTCGAACCTGAAGAATATCAGTCTTACAATGATATTTGATGAACAGGGAGACGCACACACAATGATATTTTAACACAACTCTTACTTTTCACCTTCACACAACGACATTCCAAGGATTCACACTCTCACAATGATATTACATTTGCACTCCATTAGAAGCAAGAATATCGTCTTGTTCTCATGCAATAGATGAGAGTTGGCACTCACACAATGATATTATAATGCTTCAGGAAAAAACAAAAGTAATAATTTTACTTGAAATCAATGTCAAAACTGAGAAGCAATAGAAGCTTCATGAAAAAACATAAGTATATTGTTCACAAGAATAAAACATAAAAAATAGAAGTTATATGTTCGCTAGTACATGTTCACAATAACATTAACAATTAACATATCATACAACAACATTACAGAAAAGCTACATGTTCACTTGTTCATTTACACAAATAAAAACTCAACTTCATCTTCTACTCAGAGTGATTCTTATAGCAAGTCGTAATTCACCTAACTCTTCGATCTTCAAAAAGGCTCATGAAGAGAGTGACTGCGGCTTCAATCTTAGCCAATCCAGTTGAATCATCTCCAAATGTGGTTTTATAAACAGTTAACGAGATGTCTTCAGAAACACACATATCAGCTGAAAAATGTTGGCATGCAGTAACAATCTCTTCATAAGTGAAGTTTCGAAAACCACTTCTTGCTAACGGAGGAAGAGGCAGGGGACTAAAATTTAAAGAATGACCATAACTAGTGCTTGATTTGAAGCTTCCTGTATTCTTCAACATTATAAATTAATTAAGCAATACCAATAGTTTTAAGAACCCAATTGCAGATTGAACATACTCACACTACTTAGTGAGCTCCACTCATCTAGGTTAGGTGGACATGTATGCCAAACCAAATTATTAGACCTCGTTAGTGCTCGTTATTATTGGCTGAATATGAAGTGTGATGTCATCGAATTTGTTAGGCCTGCGCTACTTGTCAACTATATAAGGGGCACGCTCAAAACACTGGATTATACACCCCCATACCAATACCTGAGCGACCATGGGATGATATTTCGATGGACTTTGTGGTAGGTCCTTCCTCGCACTTAGAGAAAAGTCGATTCTATTTTTTTAGTTGTTGATCATTTTTCAAAAATGACACATTTCATACCATGTAGGAAAACTTTGAGTGTCGTACATGTCGCTGAGCTTTTCTTTAAGGAATAGACTACTAACAATCTTTAAGGAAATTGTTAGACGTAATGCCAAGTGGGCTTCTTTAAGGAAATTGTTAATTCTACTAATCGCTCCACCAATAAATCTCCTTCCGAAATTGTTTATGGGTTCCCAATACCTCATCTACTTGACTGCCACTCCATTCCAACCCATGAATGTGTTGGTGTATATTGAGCACACTAACAGAATGTGTCTCCTTTGAGGCACAATCTCATATTGATTGTTTAAAAGAATTACATAAAAATATTACTAATAAATTGCAAGCGATTTTGGAAAAATATAAATCCATGATCGATCGTCATCGCTAGGACTCAGGAGTTATATTTTTTTGGAAGGAAATTGAGTGTTTGCTTATTTCATGAAGTAGAGATTCACTCCAGGTACATATCATAAGCTACAACAGATGAAGTTTGGTCATTTCCAAATCCGGAAGCGCATCGGGGAGAATGCCTATCTCCTAGATTTGCCCATTGAGTTCTGCACTTCGCCAATATTAATGTGGCTGATCTGACCCTCTTTTATGGAGATCCTCCTAGTTTCAGCCCCAATCCACCTGCTGCAGCTCCAGAGATACCGCAAGACTTAGCACCCATGCAGACACCCACCCCTGAGGAGATAGACTAGGTTCTTGATGTACGAGAGTTTCACACTCGTCATGGGACATACCAACGCTACTTGGTGTCATGGAGAGGACGAGGTATCACAGACATTTCTTGGATTTCCACTGATGAGCTACAACGGCGCTGTCCAGATCTCTCCGTTGCCAGTCCTTGCGAGTTCTCGTCGGGGTCGAGCTCTCTCAACTCCGGGGAAATTAATGCGCCCTGCGACGCACCATAACTTTGTTACTTGGCAATTACTTATTTTATTTCTGTATTTCTTTTCACACCATCATATTTATTTTGCGGCTCTTCGGGTTGATCGTCCGATGAGATCTTAAATAAAGATATCCGATAATTTAGGTAAGTAGGATGGAAATGACAAGGAGCCATAAAATCAAAACAATATACTCATGTCAATTAGGAGTTAATGAACTAAGTTTTTTTGGAAGGGCTCAAATTAAAATCAAAATGTTACGAAAGAAAATAAAAAGAGGAATATAAAATCCTTATATTTTGAAAGGAATTATAAAGGCAAAAAACAAAAAAACACCTATTAAAATCAATCTTTGGCTCTGTCGAAGCAATCAGCCGGGGATAGAGAGGAGCGATCCAGCCGCTCCCTGCCTCCATCGGAAGAACCGGCCGTCGGTCCTGTCTCCTGCGAAGTCCCAGTTGCCCGGCGAAGATCCAGCCGTCGGTTCTGTTTCCGTCGAAGATCCAGCCGTCGGTCACTGCTACTTGCGACGCTCCCAGTCCATCTACTCCAGTCCGCGAACCTCCATCGGGCGCCTTCGACCCCGCAAGGAGTTCCGTCGACTTCAGCGCCGACCAGAGCTATTCTTCCCCCTGTTCGACTGTTTTGGATTGGAAGGGTTTCCTCAACCGTAACTTTGGGTACTCTTGCTCCATCACTTAGTTATATTTTTATGTGCTCCGCTAAATAATCTTGAGCTTGCCCATATGTTCTAATTGCTTATATTGTCGTAATTTCATAAATTGTTGCGTGTGATTTCTGCTTGTGGCCGAGAAAGTCTCGTGGAGGATTCCATTCACAAAACACGTGAGAGTTCCACTCGAACTATTTTAAGGAATCTCTTAACGTTCAAAATATTGAGTTTGATTTGCGTGCGTAAATCCGATTTGGGTTGTACAAAATAACGAGTTTTTTAAAACCCTAATCTCAGTCTACATCAGGAGCCCTAATCCTAAATGTGCTCCCCTTGTCAACTATCTTCTTCCCCTTTGGATAAACGCGTCTTGTAGATATCCTCTTCTACTCCAGTGGCCCTAGTAACTACACCCCATGTCGATAAATCGTCATAAAAACTAATTCTTCATTCTGCTCAGCCTCCCCATCTTCTTCCATTCTGCCCATCAACCATTCGATGTTGTCATCAATATCTTTCAGCGAGATTGGATCAATACTATCACGTGAATCATATCGCCGACGCAACGCTCGATTGTATTTCACAAATAACAAATCATTTAAACGCTGCTGAGCTAGCCGATTTCTTTTTTTACCATGAACCTGCAATATAAACAAATAAATAATTAATCATATAATGACATAAATTAATATTTACATACATGTTCAAAAAAATTCATACATGTTCAAAAAAAATCCAATTACACTCACATCCAGATGCATTGCAAGTGAGACATAGAACCTTTATAACAAATTTAGTCAGATTAGGAGTATCGGATCCATATGATTGCCACCATTCAGCCGCCCAAAAAATGAATATCAAGAAATTGTCTGTTTGAAACTTTGAATAATGTCTAATTTACTAACCTGATGATTTTGTTTTCCTATGCCGAACTGCAAACTGCATTCAAAATAAACCTTCAACATATTTATATAAATTTAGTTGGTCCATAATTTTATCTTGATTGTCATGATTTGGAATGATCCTTTGCATTGTTTGGTATAAACCTCTTATGACTTCTCCACTAGCAATGAACAGCACATAGTGTCCAATATAAATGTGACCGTTTTGCTTCCAATAATTTTCCTATTTTATATCAGAGTTTGTGAGTTACAAAAAAAGAAAAAAAAAACAAGTCAATATATGACAATAAAATTAAATAAATATTAAATAATGATGATTAATGATATATTTACCTGCTAGTACATTGTTGCTTCCACTATCAGTAACAACTTGAATGACATTGACCTCTCCAACACGTTCCACCACTCTATCAAGCAATTGAAACATCCTCTCTATAGTCTTTGCGTAATCGGATGCATCAACAGATTCCAGGAAAAATATTCCTTTGGGTGAATTCACCAAAAAATTTATAAGAGTTCTCTGCTTCCGTCCACTGCTCCATGCTCCCTGCTTTATTCAGCTATAAATCCAGTGCAATTCTATCCCTCCTGGACTGCAACTAGCATCCCCGTCGGTGTTTCTCCATCGGCAACCATCCTCCAACACTTCTTGACACCTGAGAGTCTGTAATTAGTGCAGAAATTCTGAAACCTACAATGCATCGGCCTCAGAACCTCTGTCCATGGTGTGAAATAGCAGAGGAATCCCTCATTTGGTCTTTGAGTACTTCTGTAAGTTTTTATTTGGATGTTCCTTTACTTGGTGTTGAGTATTTTGTTGAAAAACTATATTATTCAAAATTAAATTATGTACAAGTTTTCCCAATTTCTTGCACTACTTGAAGGACGCATTCATCACGTATTTGGCTAAAGCACTCTTACTTTAATTCTAGCTAGAACTTGCTTATATAACCTAAAGCATAATCGTAATCGTGTATGTCTGTAAATTCTTTCTATAAATTTTGAATCGTTGCGAGCAAATTTGGTCTACTGCACGTGCATCACATTCATATAGACTTCCCTATACCATTACACGGACATTCATTCATTAGATACAACATGAGATTTCTAAGACATTCTTAAGTTTACAAATTTGATTAGCGTCTAGGTTTATGATACGAAGAAGGTGGGAGAGAAAGAGATCTAGAGAACTAAAGAGGGGAAATTAGGGTTTGAGGAGAAGAAAAGAGAGAATACCTGATAATCTTGCATAACCTATCCAAAAGGGGGTCGGTTATATTTATACCCGGACCAAGACCGACCGGCCAAGGGGGCCGGCCGGCCCAAATGGGGGCTGAACCGGGTGGGTTCAGCCCCCGAGCCGCCATTTTAAATCGTGGGGGCTGAACCGGATGGTTCAGCCCCGTTGTTGCCTTCAGACCCCTTGCGTCGTCGTGTGTACTGACGCCCAAATAGGCGACCGCCATCTGGAGGCGTAACATTCCCTGCCCCATCAAGAACCAGCTTGTCCCCAAGGTGTTAGTCAGGGTAAAGCTCTCGAAACACCATCAGATCCACCCAAGTGTTGTGTGTTGCTGTCATATGTTTCCACTTAACCAAGACTTCTTGATGGTACTCGGTCCCGCGATGCTTCCACTTGATCATCAGGACCTCCTCAGGTAACGGTCGTAGTTTTCCTGCAGATGTAGCCTCGGGCAGAAAGGGACTCGCCGGAACAGAGGCGCCAATCTTCTTCTTCAGCAGGGAAACATGAAAGGTTGGATGGATCCGCGACCCCTCGGGCAGTGCTAACGTGCAAACGACAGGGTCAACCCGGTGAACAATCCGAAAGGGCCCATAGTAACGGGGGGCCGACTTTTGATTCGTCCGCTGTGCGACAGACAATTTCCTGTAGGGAAGGAGCTTGAGAAAGACCTCATCATCCACTTGGAACTCTCGTTCTGTGCGATGCTTGTCCGCTTGAACCTTCATGCGATCCTGTGCTGACTGCAGATTCTCCCGGAGAGTAGATCCTGGAGTGCTCGATCAACGACGGGGAGCGCCGTGCTACCCGGCTCATAGCTGCTCAAGGAGGGTGGCGGCCGGCCGTAAACGACCTCAAAGGGGGTCATTTTGCTAGCGGAATGGTAGGACGTGTTGTAACAGTACTCGACCCAATGTAACCATCCTGTCCAGGTACGCGGCTCGTCCATGACGAAGCAACGCAAGTATGTCTCCAGCCCCCGATTAAGAACCTCCGTCTGCCCATCCGTCTGCGGATGGTGAGCTGTGCTGAACCGTAATGACGTGCCCTGTAAGCGGAACAGCTCCCTCCAGAATGTGCCCACAAAGGTCGGATCACGATCGAAGATGATCGCCTTTGGTATGCCATGCAATCGGACAATCTCCCGAGCAAAGGTAGCTGCAACTAACTTGCCGCTATACGGATGGCTCAGGGCGATGAAGTGCCCGTACTGGGAGAGCTTATCGACGACCACCAAAATAACAGACTTACCCTGAGATTTGGGCAACCCATCAATGAAATCCATGGAAACGGTATCCCAAACCTGATGAGGGATCTCCAACGGTGTAAGCAATCCGGCTGGGAAGGTCGTATCATACTTCTGGCGCTGACATATCTCACACTGTCGAACAAACAACTAAATATCACGCTGCATACCCTTCCAGAAGACATTTGCCCGTGCCCGCTGAAGGGTGCAGAGTAGACCGGCATGTCCACCTGTCGGCCATGCTGACTGTGAAGGAACGACCACACGACCCCGAAAGTATAATCGGTCATTCTGGAGATGATAGCCCGGAACTGTCTTTCGTGCCCATCGGAGAGCGTCCACAATAGGTTGTAGCTCTGAGTCGCGCTCCACTTCTTCCTGGATCTCATCCACGGAGTCCAGCAGGGGTGTAGAAATCTGCGCGAGTGCGCCCTCCGGTAAGCGGGATAAGGCATCAGCAACTCGATTGTCCTTGCCCTGTCGGTAGACAATCTCATAGTCGTAACCCAGAAGTTTGGTGACCCACTTCTGTTGGAGAGGAGATCCGCTGCTCCAAGAAGTGCTTTAAACTCTGATGGTCCGTCCGAATCTTGAAGTGTCGGCCCAGTAGATATGGTCGCCACAAAGCCACGACGTGAATGACCGCCAACATCCCTTTCTCATAAGCAGATAGCCCCAATGTCCGAGGAACCAACGCCTTGCTGTAGAAGGCGATGAGCCGCCCTTCCTGCATCAACACCACACCCAGACCCACTCCGGACGCGTCCGTCTCCACGACGAACTCCTTGGTGAAATCGGGAAGTGTCAAGACGGGTGTAGTCGTCACGACCCGTTTGAGCGCCTGAAATGCCGCCTCAGCCTCATCCTGCCACGAAAAAGCGTCCTTCTGCAGTAACTGGGCCAGTGGCCTGGCAATCTTGCCATAGTCCCGCACGAAACGTCGGTAATATCCTGTGAGACCCAAGAAGCCCCGCAAAGCCCGTATCGTCTGGGGCCGCGACCACGAAACCATGCTTGCAATCTTCCGGGGGTCGGCTTTAACCCCTTCAGCCGAGACTAAATGCCCCAAATACTCCACCTCCTCCTGACCGAAAGAACACTTCGACCGCTTGACATAGAGCTGATGCTTTCGCAGAATGGCGAAGACCTGTTCAACATGGCTCAAGTGCTCTTCCCAATTGGCACTGTATTTGAGGATGTCATCGAAGAAAATCAGCACAAAGTGGCGAAGGAGTGAACGAAAGATCTCGTTCATATTAGCCTCGAAGGTGGACAGCCCGCCAGTCAATCCGTTGGCCATCACCAAGAACTCATAGTGACCATCGTGTGTCCTGAAGGCCGTCTTGTGGATGTCTTCTTCCCGCATGAGGATCTGGTAGTAGCCCGACCGTAGATCGAGCTTGGTGAAACGCCTCGCCCTGTGTAGCTCGTCCAACAATTCTTCAATTAACGGAATAGGAAACTTATCCTTCAGGGTGGCAGTATTCAGTGCACGGTAGTCCACACAAAACCGCCACAAACCATCCTTCTTCTTGACCAGAATAATCAGGGCCGAGAATGAACTCGTGCTGGGCCGGATGATCCTCGCATCGAGCATCTCCCAAACGCTGCGCTCAATCTCAGCCTTCTGCATGTGCGGGTATCGATAGGGCCGGACATTGGTAGGCTCCACCCCTGCCTTGAGTACGATCAGATGATCCCGAAACCGTGATGGTGGGAGTGTGCGCGGCTCCTGAAAAATGTCAGCATACTGCTCCACGAGAGACTGCATCTGTATGGGCACCTCAGATGGCCCGGCCTCATCCGACCTCACCCCTAAAAGTACCGCCATCAAGCTCCCTTCTTCCTCGAGTCGCTGCAGGCTTCGAAGAGAAACTTCCTTTACTGGGGAGGATGTGAGACCCTTCAAACAGAACTGTTTCCCATGCTGCATGAATTCCATCGTCATCTGATCCCAATCAAAAGTGACCCGTCGCAACTGCTGCAGCCACTGAACTCCCAGTACCATGTCCGAGCCCCGAATGGGTAAAAGATAGACATCCGTGCATCCAATGTACCCTTGCATCCGAAGCTCCACGCCTTTTAGCACGCCTTCGCACTGCAACTTGCTGCCATCCGCCACCATGAACTGGAAGGCAGCCCCCGTATCAATCACATGCCCAACTCGCTGTGCTACAGCGGGGTGGATGAAATTGTGCGTGCTCCCACTGTCCACCAGAATAGTCACCTTCTCTTGACTGATCCTTCCCGCAAGCCGCATAGTGAGTGGGGGAGGGTTACACCCTTCCATAGCATGTAGGGAAACCCCGAACTCGGTCAGATCCAAGTCTCCATCGGGGGCTAGTTCCTCGGGGCCCGGCTCGCCTTCCACATCTTCATGTAACATAAAAACTTGTACCTTCTGGCACTTGTGGCCCACCGTAAACTTCTCGTCACAGTTGAAACAGAGTCCCTTCTCCTTCCTTGCTTGTAACTCATCCCACGACAGTCGCGTCACGGTAGGCCTACCGGCTGCCGGCGGATCCCTCCTGCCATTTGCCGGTGTAGTAGTCGGCCTCCCAGTAGTACGGGACCGCTGTCTATTGAACCGCTCCTCCTGAATGCGAGCCAAACTGATGGCGTGGTTCAAGCTGCGGGGCATGTACGCCTGAACCTCATCTCGTAAGTGTTCCTTCAGTCCAGAGACGAAACAACTGAGGAGTGTCCTCTCCTCCCACTGCACCCTATTTGCCAGCTTCTCGAACTCTGTCCTGTATTCCATTACCGTGCCCTTCTGACGTAGCTTTTGCAAAAGGGCCTCAAAATCCTCGTACTCCAGAGGCCCGAATCGCGCTGTAAAACCTTCCACAAATTCGGCCCACGGAATATAGTCGCGGCCCCGTAGGAACCATTGTGTCCACTGAAAAGCGTCGTCCTCCAAATGGAAAGAGGCTAACTGAACCCACTGCGCTTCCGGGACATCCTGATAATTGAAGAATAGTTCTGCCTTTTGAATCCACTCCAGCGTGTCCCCCCCCCCCCCCCCCCCCCCCCCCCCCCCCACCCCCCCCCCCCTCCCCCCCGTTGAATTGGGGAAAATTCATGCGGGTTAGTTTTGGGGCCATGTGCGCTCTTGGAGCGGGTTGGCCGGGCCAACCTTGCCCTTGCCCATTTCACGCCGGCTGCCTTGGCTCCACCGGGTTAATGTTGGCACTCGGGAAGCACTGAAATTGCTGGCCGCCCCAAGGACCGCCGAAACCGTAGCCCCTTAGGGACCCGACGCCATGCGGAGGAGGCATGATGCCCCCTGTTTCCCCTACTGGACCGCCTGAGGCTCTCCTGGCGTCCCCGTGCTCGCTGTCGAGCCGCGTCCAGGCTGGACGAGCCCCTCCGAAGCCCCCCTGCTCGGCGCTGTGTCGTGCCCAGGGCGGAGGACCCGCACCTGCCTCCGCTGCCCGGATCGGGGTTGATCCAGTCCCGAGTGAAGCCCCGTGTCCTCCCCAAGCCCCAGCCGTGCCGCAAACCCCGCCGGCGCTAGATCCACTCGATCCCGCGCCTGTACGCGTGGGATTGGCCGATCCCATAAAATCCACTGTTTGCGGGCCCATTTGTCGCGATCCGTGGGTGTCGGTCGCCAGATTTTGCAAACCGCCGGCCTCTTCGTGCGTTGGCGCCTTCCCCTTCAGATTCTGTGCCAACATCGACTTGATTTCGTCCATTCGGGCGTCGATCCGTTCTTCCAATCTCTGCGTAGAAGCCCTCATGTTCTCCTCGATGGCGGCCATCGAATCCGACAATCCGGCGTAGTTTTCTTCTAGGGTTTCCAATCGAGCAACGTCCTCGTGTGAACGTGTGGTAACCATGGTGGAGAAGCGAATCCTCTGATACCAAATGATACGAAGAAGGTGGGAGAGAAAGAGATCTAGAGAACTAAAGAGGAAAATTAGGGTTTGAGGAGAAGAAAAGAGAGAATACCTGATAATCTTGCATAACCCATCCAAGAGGGGGTCCGGGTATATTTATACCCGGGCCAAGACCGACCGGCCAAGGGGGCCGGCCGGCCCAAATGGGGGCTGAACCGGGTGGGTTCAGCCCCTGAGCCGCCATTTTAGATAGTGGGGGCTGAACCGGATGGTTCAGCCCCGTTGTGGCCTTCAGACCCCTTGCGTCGTCGTGTGTACTGACGCCCAAATAGGTGGCCGCCATCCGGAGGCGTAACAGTTTCCTCCAAATCCAATGTGGATTTCCTTACGGATTTCAGCTTCAAAATTTTTTATGCGAGTAGTTATTTTAAACATAGAGACACTGTGGGGGTAATAGCAATATGAATGCTTTTATTTTATAACCGTGGGTTTGCTAGATGCTCTAATTGAGAATCTTCTCCTTCGTTTGGAATTCATGCAGCCTTGTGCACTTAATGTAGATTTTGGGATCCTCCAACTACAAGCAATTTGATTTTAGGTTAGATGCTTAGATTATCGCATGATATTATTGCAATTTAGGCTGATGTCCCACTCTCATGTCACCTAATTAAAAAGCGTCAAAGCAATAGAGGCTACATATCATATATGTGAGGGGCATGTTGAGAATTTGGTTCCATATCAGAAATCTAGTGCAACATTGTGCACGTAATATGGATTGTGAACCCCTCCACCTTTAACTAATTATTCTTAGGTTATAAAAATCCGTACTTCATGTTCTTCAACGTAGAGGCTGATGCATGTTTCCTACTACCTTTATATGCTTTGTTTGGTTTTTGATGTTTTATAACACATGGTCTCATTTAGTTCCTTGGTTTTGATTACTTGTCTCAGTTACTGAGAGAATTGGATATGGGTGGAACTCATTTTGAAGGTGTTCCGAAGATAATACTTGATATGAAAGAGTTGCATCTTACTCAACAAAGTGAAAGCCAGGTATGGGTTTTGCAGGGTAGATACTTGAAATTTCATGTAAATTCATTTTTCGAAGGTAGATTTTTTAATGAGTTGCTTTGTGATTTAGTACTAGCCTTTTCATGACATGGGTGAGCATGCAATATTATTAAATGTCTCTTCTCTTGGTAATGAAGCTGTGCAGTTTATGCTGATTATTCAGTTTTTTAAACTTTACCTCTTGTTAATGATGCTGTTCCTTCTGATTATTTTCTTAAAACTTTCTCTGGAATATTCTACAAGAATCGTGCCTTTTGATTTTTGATTGTCAAGTCCAAGTTGAAGAATTGGCATCTTTATAAAATTCTTTGCTATAGGGACCATTGAGGGAGCTTAGGGGGAATATAAACATGATGAACAACTCAATCTTTGTTCATATTGACTCAATTTATGTTCGTTTATTGAGATAGTTGATTAGTTTTGTTAATAAACAAAAGCTCTACCGCATCTGGAGCACATATTCTGCTATTAATAAAGAGTGTTCCATCTTCCAGTCTAAAGTCTTTGTCTGTTCAGTCTTCACTTTATCTATAAGTCCGGAGATAAATGGATCATAACCACTCACCTTTTTAATCGTCTTTGATCGCTCACAAGATTTGCATCTGATTAATCTTACCTTATGCTTCCCTATTTAAGTGAATTAAAGTAATATCTAATTGTTCGGTATCCCTATGTATTCCTTTCTGTAGAGTTACCATGCAATATACAAAAGCTGCATTTTTCCTTCTTAGTGCATCGACTATAATGTTTGCTTTGCCTGGGTGATACTAAGGCTCAGTTTGGCAGGGTAGATCCGCCCCGGTCGCGCCGACGGCACCACCCGGCGTTTGGCGGGGCCGCGGCCGGGCAGTGGGGATCTGCCCCGTTGTTAAAACCGCGGGGATTTCATCTGCGCCGCGGGAACCACGGTCACGGTTGCGCAGCACGGATGAAAACTGTGCCGCCCCACCTTTGCGCCAAGCGAGGCCTAAGTATCTAATTCATAATCCTTAATGAACTCTAACCATCTTCTATGCCCGAGATTTATTTATTTTTGTGTAAAATACTTGAAATTTTTTTGATCGGCAAATACTTAACATCCCACTCCATACAAGTAATGTTGCCATATTTTTAGAGCAAAAATCACAACGGCCAACTCCAAATCATGTATGAATTAATTTCTTTTTGATTCTTTAAATCGTCTAGATGTGTAAGCTCTGAATTTGCTCGAGAAACTAATATGATACAATTTCTAAGCTCCTTTTGTATTCTTATGTGAAGTTTACTTCCAATTCAGACAATTATTTTTGTGATGTCGAGGATGGTGGCATCAGAAACATTTATCTGTGCTAGCCAAGCATTCTCCTGTATGTTTTTTTCTGCACTTAATACACTTTTTTAGTTCCATTGATTGATTTACACTCTCATTGTTTGACGGGGTTTGTGATTCCTTCTGCTTTCACCATTTTTTATTACCACTCTTATTCAATGATTCCTGCTTTTGATTCTCCGAATATTTCTTTTTTTGAAAATCCTTCCTCTCTTGGACCTTTTCAGTGTCGATCTTTATTAACCTGCCCGTGTCTTCAAAGTCAATATACTTCTTTATCCTTTGAATGATCATGAAACATTCTTATGGTAGCTCTTAATCCTTGCAGGAAGAACAATATTCCTCATCGTTGGTAATGAAGGCCACAGAGTGTCTGTCTTGTATTAATCTGAGAAATGTTTTCCTATAATAACTATTTCTAAGAGTGGGGCACAAACCACCCCGTTAAATCTCTCAAAAATGCAGCCTTGAGATATCAGAGAGTTCTCTTCTAGCATATCTTCCTTCCATCAAAGTATCCCACCATTTTTTTCTTTTCTTTCCAGTATGAATGTTGCTAAGTCTACTTTCTTTTCATCAGGATACCTCAATACTCTTAATTCGAGAAAATGCTTTAGGTATAGGTCAATTTGAATATGGGCTTGAACTCTAGAAGCGGTGGGGGCAGACGGAGAATCAAGGATGAAGAACACGAATAATGATTTGCTTTAAAAGAAAATAAAGATAAAATCAGGAGATAACTCCCGCCAAGCATTCAGAGGCTGGGTCCTCCTCGCCACTTCACTCTCCAAGAGAGCCCAAGGACTAATACTCCAAAAGATAAAACATGACTCCCTAAGGGGCTCCTTATATAGATAGAGGCCCACTACATGACAAATATTACATGAAAAAATACATCTCATGTGTGTATCAATACATCTGTCCTGAAAAGCGACCTTTCCCTCAAGGTCGAGCCGGAATGGGTCTCATGGGCACGTCAGCGAGGCTCAGACAGATCCTCTGGTGGGCAAATCAGGTGAAACATCAGAAGTGTAGAGACGTCGTGGCGGGCTGGTTGCTGCGGAGCTGTGGTACAAGTGACTAATACGGGCGGAGGACTCGACATGAGACTGTCCGAGAGGTGAAGTAATGTCGCGCCAGCAAAATATCTCATCCTCAAGGTCGATCGAGGTGCACGCTAGTTGGGCCTCGGTCGGAGGCCAGATGCTATGAAGAATGACGGCGGAGACACATCCAAATCCCGAACGATGATCGTGGGACTGAGCATTAGGTCGATGCGGAGCATTAGGTCGATGAGGAGCAGGTAGTGATGATTAGGAAGGAAACACGATGGGAAGCCTCGTCGAAGTGGGAGAGTGACTAGATGTGAGGGTCGGATAGCAGTGGGCTTGAGAGATGTTGGAAGCGAGGAGTCGGGAGATAAGAGTGCTGACAGGCGGGAGGGGGTCTCCAAGAAGCGTCAGGGAGAAGAAAAAGCATGTGGCGACCTGTGAAAGGCTGACGAGGCGCCAGGTGAGCCTCTGTCATGGATATGCCGAAAGGCGAGCGGATGGGAGGGCGTTGGTGAAAATCGAAGGATGGGGGGGGGGGCATTATTGGGGTGCGTGCCGCGGTTGGCAACAAGAGAACGAAGAAGGTGTCTGAAAAGGTGGAAGTGGCGGTTCCAATGGTCGAAGACCCATTGAGTGGTGGCATTTTGTTGGAGGGAGGCTAGTGGGCAAGCAGAGAGCGGGCCATGGCTGTAAGGGGGCATGCAGAAGAAGCCGATGACAAATCTCAAGTGCCATGGCTAGGAGATTCTCCACGGCAACGTCAATTCGATCGCATTGAGTATGTACTGAGTCTGGAAGGAGAGCCGTGGTGGAAAAAGGGCGGAGGGCTGCCAGAAAGTGGCGGAGGCTCAGGAGGGCTGTCAGAATGCTGCAGGCGTCGTCGGAGGGTTGCCGGATTGCTTCAGGAGTTACGAAAAGGTTGCTGAAATGCTGCAGGAGCCGCATGAGGGTTGCTAGAATGCTGCTGTAGAGGGTTGCGAGAGTGATGAGCTGCTACTGGAAGGCTGCATGAGTGTTAGCGAGCCACTGGGGTGCTGCCGAACATGACTGGAGAGGACAAAGAGTCGACTGGAAGCGCTGAGAACCGAAGCTGCACTGGAATCGTGCGCTGGAGGAGGGGCCGTTCACCGATCGAAGCAGGAATAAGCAGAAATTGCTAGAAGTTGTGTGAAGATTGTCGGTGATCAGGAGGGAAAGCCATCTGTAGAGGGAGTAAGATCCAAATTAAGGTTTCATCGAAACCCTAATTAAGTGGCAGGTCGGACCAATTGATACGTGGTAGTTGTATCAAGGATGAAGGACACGCATAATGATTTGCATTAAAATAAAATAAAGATACAATCAGGAGATAACTCCCGTAAAGCATTCGGAGGTTGCGTCCTCAACACTCCAATCTCCAAGAGAGCCCAATAACTAATACTCCAAAAGATAAAACATAACTCACTAAAGAGCTCCTTATATAGATGGAGACCCACTACATGACAAAGACTACATCACAAAATACACCTCGTGCGTATCACATTGCATTGACTTTTTGAATGCCAGAGACATGTTAGAGATATTTTAAAATATCAAATTTCTATATCTTATAAATCCAAAAAGAATATTTTTGTGTATACTAAGTATAATTATATGTTCCAAAATTAAAAAATTAATATAACAAGTAGATGAATAATGAGTAATATATATCCCAAAGTAAATTCACAGTTTATCCAATATAAAGTATTATTAACAAGTACAAATTGATACACTATAAAATATATTTAGTATTTACAATAATTATATTTTGATAACATTAAGTTTTATAGCAAATAAAGAAGATATAAGTTGATCATTGATTTATTATTAGTCTTTTTAAACTTAATAATATTATGCTAAAAACATACAAAAACCAACTAATAAATGTGTTGAATTTTTTCATACTTTTTGTAATATGAAATTAAAAAAATAGTGTGAAATGGGGGTAGCCCGGTGAACAAAGCATCCCTGCACAGCGAGGGTCCGGGGAAGGGTTCCAACCACAAGGGTAAAATGTAGGCAAACCTTACCCTGCATTTTTGCAAGAGGCTGCTTCCACGACTCAAACCTTGACATCAATGTCACACGACAACACCTCAATCGGCACGCTAAGGCTCCCCTTCCAAAAAATAATGAAATAATTATGCAAAATTGATTGTAAGAATAATGCATTGAAAAAGGAAACAATAAGTTTAATTTATTTATGTATACATAATACATATCCGTAAATGTATCATACATTGACATAATCAAAGATATGTACACAAATTCAGTGACAAGGGTGAGGACTTTTGGAGGATTAACACAGGAATTCCCTATCACTGTTGACTTACATCAAGGTTCAGCTTTAAGCCCTTATCTCTTTACCCCTATCTTAGATGAGCTCACCGGACATATCCAACAAACAATACCTTGGTGTTTATTGTTTGCGGATGATATCATTTTGGTCGATGAGATGCGCGAGGGTGTAAATGCAAAACTTGAATCTTGGAGAGACACTTTAGAAAAGAAGGGTTTTAGGTTGAGCAGGGCAAAGACGAAGTATTTGGAGCTTAAATTTAGCAGTGCAATAAGAACAGATGACTTCATTATTAACTTGGGTGATCAAGATATTTCTCGTAGTGAGTGTTTTAAATATCTTGGATCGATAGTTCGTGACATATAAAATCCAAGCAGGTTGGTTGAAGTGGAGAGGCGCGTCAGGGATCTGATGTGATCGTAAAGTACCATTAAAACTTAAAGACAAGTTTTACCGTACTGCAATTAGACCGACGATGCTCTATGGTTCGGAGTGTTGGGCAGTGAATTATGTACATGAGCAAAAAATTGGAGTTGCGGAGATGAGAATGCTTAGGTGGATGTGTGGACACAAGACTGGATAAAATTAGGAATGAATGTATCCGGGATGAGACAGGAGTAGCGCCTATTGTAGAGAAGATGTGAAAAGCTCGACTAAGATGGTTTGGACACGTACAAAGGAGACCATTAGAGGCACAAGTTAGGCGTTGTGAGAGTCTAGTCACTAGGCATGTTTAACGAGGGAGGGGTAGACCAATAAAGACTTGGAATGAAACTATAAGGAAAGACATGATGCACTTAGACATTAGTAAGATTATGACTAAAGATAGGGCACAATGGCGACAAAGGATCCATATAGCCGACCCCACTATAGTGGGATAAAGGCTTGAGTGTTGTTGTTGTTATACATAATACATATTCATGATTTAAACATATATTGCTAGTTTTCTAGTATAACATAAATTAAAATAGCGGATGATATGTTCAAAAGTTGTGTCAAATAATATATCGGATAAATCGGATATGTCGGCCTATATTTTTCAAAAGGTCACAATCTAATTTTGTAAAGAAAAAAATGTTGTTTTGCCTACAAAAATGACATGTCAGCATACATGTCGGACATGTCGGATTGCATTTAAATTAAAATAGTGTTATGTAGTATGTCTGAGCTGCTAGTTTATTTTCCATATCCTGGCATATACTTTATTTTCAGTTGTAGTCTCATGGCTAGGCTATTAGCTTGAGATGGTCTTTTGGAGCCTGGACTAACATTCTCTTTACTTCATGTGGCATGTAATACATGATCCCACCTCCGAGGTTAACACTTAATCATGCTAGCATGGGTCGATGAATACTTTGTTTCACTTCATATTATTTTTATATCTTCAAATTATATGTGGGACGAATGCCAAATTACAATCATGAACATGCCTTTTAATTAAAGGAAGACAAGAATAAGACGCATCCTTTTTAATGCACAACATGCCCATGAGACACAGTTACTTGCAATCAAGCTTTTCATTGCTTACCATCAAGAGCCATGCTATAGAGGAAATATTATTAACTGCAGATCAGAAGTTATGTAGAAAGCAATATTTAGATATGATACTATAATGAAGCCACCCTTCATATAGTAAAAATTCTCCATATAAAACTCATAGTGAACATAATAAAGAGGCAATTTCATTTAATCTTCTCCCCATACTTTCTTAAAATTAAATTTGCAGGCAACATGTTTCAGATATAACTTGCCCACATTTATAAAAGGGTATGAGGATGGTTAACTATATAAAGCAAACATTTATGGAAATTTAATCATCCTTTGACATTGGGAACACAGCTTCACTGATATCCAAATGGGGAAGGAAAAATTCTCGATTTCAGTTCTTATACTCAGTTTTGTAGAAAATTCCAAATCCAAAAACAGGGAAGTTCCCATAGCAGTATACTGAAAGCCATAGAAACCAAGTGAGATAGTAAAATAGGTTTATTATAATCTACTGGAAACTGTAGGAGTTCCAGCTGAAACAGGAGAACCAAAGCTGATCCAAACAACTGGAAGTCACCAAGAATCCGAAAGAATAACAAGAAAGCAGAACTCATTTCAGTTGATTGAGCTGGAAAATAAATCCTACTTGAAAACAGGGAAACATCCATCTTCACTGCTGACTGAAAAACGGGAGAAATCCCAATTAGAAACAGTGAAACCAAGCTCTTTACAGCTAGCTAATCCCAATGGAATGCAGTGAAACTTTCAATTTCACAACCAAATGAAAAATGGGACAGAGCTGATTTTAATAGACTGGTAACCATAGCAATTTCCATAAAAAAACAAAACTGAATCTCAATCCAGTCTAAAAAAACCTGTACTAAATCCAAAAGAAATAGGGAATATAATCCCATCTCAACAACTAAAACTGCAGTGAGATCCAAGAGACAAGGACAACTTTCATTTGCCATAATCCAACACTCACAAGAGTTGACCAAAATAAAACAACAATAAAAAAATCACTGTTGGGTCTCAGAAAATTCCAACAAAAGAAAATCAATTATTGACATTAGTAATGATGCAAAAATGCGAACTTTCATGAACCCATCTATATCAAAGTTCTTTAAATAGAGCACTTTATAAGGAAATTAGACAAAGATGAAAATATGGCATTCGTTTAAAGAAATAGGAATTCACATTGATTTTCCCTTTGCCCCTTAAGATCGCTAGAGTTACTGGCTATCGTCTTACAAGGTAGAACCTCAAGCTGATTTAACACAATATATGATCCAAGCTATGAAGAGGAGTTCAAAGAGCTCTCAATAGTTTCGAACTTCCTAAGGGACAGAAACAAACAATATTTCACCGGAGAATAAAGATATGGAGCAAGAAATGACCACAGATTTAAGTAGATAAAAATTAAGCCATTGATGCCTCACAAGAAGAAGGGGGAAAACTGGAATAAGAGACTGAATACCGGGCTCGGATGACTCAAAATAATAGCCATACCTTATTGAATAATCATGGTATTGTAATGAAAGGCTTGATAAGAACATACAGTACTAAAAGATCCCAAATCACAGCTGCATAATTCAATTTGATGGCTTATATTTCACAAGCACAAAATTCACTAGGTGCAATAATGTAATAATTCCCCAACCTTTATATCAGAGGCACACAAATATCCTTATTAACCAAGACTCAGCTGACGCCCACATGCCAGAACAGCACATCAGAGGTATTATAGAAAGTAGAGAAGGGATTAGACTTTAAGAATTAAATATATCCCTTAGCATCATTTGGATCACTAGGCAGCTTTAGCTTAATGACACCAATTCACCACGGCCCTTCAAATATCATAAATCCACAATAATAAAATTATTTTACCATAATATATTTATACTATTTCACAGTCGGTACAGTGGAGACGTTAATTTTGTGATTCTCTATGTGTATTAAGTAACCTAAGCTTATATTAACAATTTAGTCTATTTGTATTCATAAGTTATAAAATAAGTACTAAATTATGTTGATTAAATTTGTTTCATTCGCAATTTCTTTGCTTTACTTTCAATATGTGATATCCCACATCATGTATGTAAAATTTGTAGGGGTTTGTGAAGACGGATTCTTTGATGGAAGAAACTAGTGTTAAGAAGTTTTCATGTCCTGATAAGAACAAAACTGCTAATTCTTGTCATCAAGATGATGAAGATAAGCTAGCTGACTGTTCAACAGTTGATGAAGCGCCAGGTTTCATATTCTGTGTTCACAGTTTGATGTTTTTTTATTGATTAGTTATAATTTTATACTGTACCAAGATGTATCAACTCAAATTGCATATGATAAGTCTTATTTCTAAAATGCTTTTTAAAATCAATCAAATTTATCCCAAAATCAGCTAATGTTTAGTGTCCGATTTGGTCAGGTTGTATAAAATTAGCAATGGGTCCTTGGATGGAGAGTGGAGTGTGGGTATCTAATATTGTTCTTTGTAATAAATGGAAAACTTTTCATGTTCAAACACGATATAAAAATAATATTTCTAGTAATCGCAAATACATAATAATGGTACTCGAACTCTATTACAAGCTCAATAAACAAAGATAAATGATCAAATTTTACAGCTATGACAATAATCCTTGTTCCATTTTCAACTCACAGATTCATTTTTTTCCTTTAGGAAATGCTTTGCTCCTTAGTTTTTGTATTTTAACACAAATGTGAGTATCACATCCGGCGGCTAATATATAAGATAAAAAAGTAGATAAGTTGACTTCTATAACAAATATACCTAAAGTTAAAGTCTCACTTACTTTTTTTCTTTTTCAGATCTTCAAGGTGAACATGATAATTTTTTCCATTGTTCATCTTTTCCACAATGATGCAAATTCTCTTTTTGGCCACTCCTTTATGCTTCGGTGGAGAAGATTTGGGCTTGAACTTAAACTTAGATCTCATCTTAGTCTTTCAAAATCCCTTAGCCTCACCTTTAACTTTATATACCATCAATATGTGATTAAATTTGACATTCTCCATATTATTTTCTATAGTTCTCAATGTCTAGTAGCTTTGATAGTGTTTTGTCAATCTTGTCCATATTGTAATTCATGAATAACTATTTTTAATTCTCCAACAATAGTTGCATAATTAAATTCTTAGCCAACTCTTGATCTATCGAAAAATCCAATATTTCAAGGATCTCTATGTACTTAATCATCTTAAGCACATGAGTCCCTATAGAGTCTCAAGCTACCATTTTGCACTGAAATAACACCTTGGAGACATCATGTCTCTCTTGACGAGCCTGCCCCTGCAACATTTTCTTGAGATACTTGAATATTTCATAACTAACAAGACCTCATGTTGCTTTTGGTACGTTGAGGCCGTGTCAAGATCTAAAATAAGGAACACAAACTTGCATTGCATAAAAGTAAACACAAATATAATTGAGAGACAAGCTCTCACCAAACACCCAGAGGCTGGGTCCTCCAAGGTACTCCCCTCGCCAAGAGAGTCAAAAGACTACAATTCCAAAGATAATCTCACTACCTAAGGGGATCCTTATATAAATGGAGGCCCCACTATAGGACAAGACACTATATGACAAAATACATATCAACACTCCCCTCTAGAATAAAATAACCATGTCCCCAAGGTGGAGGTATGTAGGGGTCATTTGTAAGCGTCAGGGGTCCAAGTCCCCGAAGTCAGGGCCTTCGCCTTCAGATCCCACCAACACACACAAGTCTTTGAAGCGCAGACGTGGGTGTGAGAGTATGGATTATGGAAGCAAAAATGAAGGCCCTTGTGACGAAGCTCGAGGTGCTGCTCATGAGATAAGCGGTGGGGACGTCAGGGAGCCGGTGGAGGTGGGGCTGATGAAACTGGCGACAGCTAAGGAGGGCCGAGCAGCCTGTGCCAAGATGGGGACAGACGATCCGAGCCGGCAATAAGAGACATAGATTACGACGATAACGACCTATGGAGAGGTCGGGCCAAGGAAGACAGTTAGGTGGTGTAAAATTCCTTGTGGAGGCAACGAGCTTGCTTTATGGCGCGAGAATGAGTCGTCAAATTATGGATCCAGAGGCGCGCCTGAAGGTGGGGTTGTAGACCACCAAGGAAGTATCCCATGTATTGGTCAGGTGATAGGCTTGGCACATGCGTAACGACCTTGATGAACTCTTCAATATAGGTGGCTACGGGGTCGGACTGGGGAGCTGAGGTGTTTGTAAGCATTGCCCGCCTGGCGAGCATCATAGTGGATGAGTTCCTTCTTCAACGTGGGCTAGGAGAGGCCAAAAACTTGTTGGTCCGTCCAACGCACCCAATGTTTTAAATGTCGGATGTCGGGTGCATATCAGATTGAGTTTTTAAATGTCGGATATCGGAGACATTTAAAAATGTCGGGTTTTATATTTTTATAGCTTATTATTATTATTTATATTATTTTTATAGTTTATTATTATTATTATTATTTATATTGACAAAATAATGAGAAATGACAAATATTTAACATCTTTATTTTATTTGCAGGTATTTTATTTGCAGGTTTCCTAGAGATATCAAGTAAATATTTCTACAGAGATATACCAGCAAAATACAACAACAAATGAATATGATGAAAATGTAATTTCACAATAGTACAATACTGATTTGCAAATACCCGAGAGTTGAATAGATTTTTGCTTTACCTTCCATTAGAATTACTCCCAATCATGGCAAAGACTGCAACTTGGTAAGGTAAGGTTTACAATAACTAAAACGGCATTAGATAGAGCAGCAAAAGTAAATCTGGCAGGTGATTGAAGACTGGTAGAAGAAATCTAACCTCTGCAATAAAACGACAATGCGCTCCGTGGGCCGCGAGTGATTGGAGTGATGTCCCATGGATTAGGCCCCCTATGAGGAAGAATAAGATTGCACTATTATATTTGGATTTCATATTTCTACTTATAATGCAGTCAACATAAAGATCTACAACGATATTAAAGGCTTAATGAAGTCACTTCAAAGTAATAATAATATATGACAATAAAAGAAGCAAACAAGAATGATCATATACTTACACAAGCATTCAAGGCCAATGTTGTAGGTTAGCAGCAGTTCCAGGTTTGGGCAGCGGAATGGTTGTGACTCCAACACAAATTACTGTGTTTCAAGGAATGTGCAGGAAGACTTCTCCTGACAGCTGAAAACAACACATAGTAAATCTTTCCTTTTAGCCACCATTTCCCAGCACATAGCAAATTAGGGTGGATCAAAACCAAATTACTGCCATTATAATTTATAGCTACAGGCAAACTCAAAATAACAGTAAATTATAGTAGAGAAATGTTATAGGCAAACTCAAAATAACTTGAAGCAATAACATTAATACAGTATGATAGAGGCAGTCAGATCAAAACATTAATAGAGTATCAATACTTCTGCCCAAAAGCTAAACTCGTAAATCCTCATTCTCCATCAATCCTTTCCAAACATGTTGTCGTTTCATCGTTATCCGTCTCGTAATCACCTTCTGAAATGTCATCTTCAATGACGTCCTCTTCTGATGAAGCAGATAACTCTACTTCGTCTTCTTCAACAAGATATTCTAATTTTCGTTTTCCTTTACTCTTTGATGATTTAGTAGAAGATTGACGAGAACTTTTTCTTGACTCTGTATCACCCTCCATACACTCCGCCACTTGCTGCCAAGTTAACCCCTCTCCGGGAAAGACCTCATCCTCTTCATCATCAACATCCATGCACTTCTTTGTAGAGCTAGAGTCCACCAACCACTCCGTCACTTTTCCATCATCAAAGTTTTTTGCCGCTATCTAGCTATTTTGGCTTCTTTCAATACTACTTGTGACTTTAACGCAACATCAGCTTGGCTTTTCACCTCTGTTGGTACTTTTGGGCATGGTTTAACATTGCCTCGTATCCCAGCTAGATGTGCCTTCAATCGACTCACCCCTCCACTTAATATTTGACTGCAATACTGACATCGAACCCTATTTGTGTCCTTCGCATCAACCTTTTCACCGTGAGACCAAAAAGGATCTTTGCCTAGCTTTGTACTTGATTCCTTTGTTGAAGCTTCAGACGACATCACGAATATTCTACAACAACAACAACACTCAAGCCTTTATCCCACCATAGTGGGGTCGGCTATATGGATCCTCTGTCGCCATTGCGCCCTATCTTTAAGCATAGTCTCATTAATGCCTAAGTACATCATGTCTTTCTTTATAGTTTCATTCCAAGTCTTTTTTGGTCTACCCCTCCCCCGTTTAACATGTCTAGTGACTAAAATCTCACAACGCCTAACAGGTGCCTCTAATGGTCTCCTATGTACATGTCCAAACCATCTTAAACGAGCTTCTCGCATCTTTTCTACAATTGGCGCCACTCCTATCTTATCCCTGATACATTCATTCCTAATTTTATCCAGTCTCGTGTGACCACACATCCACCTAAGCATTCTCATCTCCGCGACTCCCATTTTTTGCTCGTGTACACCATTCACTGCCCAACACTCAGAACCGTAGAGCATTGCAGGCCTAATTGCAGTACGGTAAAACTTGCCTTTAAGTTTTAGTGGTACTTTATGATCACATAAGATCCCAGACGTGCCTCTCCATTTCAACCAACCTGCTTGGATTCTATGAATCACATCTTTATCTATACCTCCATCTTTTTGAATTATCGATCCCAGATATTTAAAGCACTCACTGCGGGAAATATCTTGATCACCCAATTTAATGACGGAGTCATCTGACCTTCTTGCACTACTAAATTTAAGCTCTATATACTCTGTCTTTGTCCTGCTCAACCTAAAACCCTTCTTTTCTAAAGTGTCTCGCCAAGATTCCAGTTTCGCGTTTACACCCTCGCGCGTCTCATCGACCAAAACAATATCATCTGCAAATAATAAACACCAAGGTATTGCTTGCTGGATATGTCCGGTGAGCTCATCTAAGATAAGGGTAAAGAGGTAAGGGCTTAAAGCTGACCCTTGATGTAAGCCAACAGCGATAGGGAATTCCTGTGTTAATCCTCCAGATGTCCTCACCCTGGTCACTGAATTTGTATACATATCTTTGATTACGTCAATGTATGATACATTTACACCTTTCTTTTCTAAGACTCTCCACAAGACCTCTCTTGGAACCCTATCATACGCCTTCTCCAGATCGATAAACAACATATGCAAATCTTTTTGTCTTTCCTGATAGTTGTCAATGAGTCTCCTCAAGAGATGTATAGCTTCCATGGTTGACCTCCCTGGCATGAATCCAAATTGATTCTCTGAGATGCTAGTCTCTCGTCTAACTCGTCTCTCTATTACTCGTTCCCATAGTTTCATAGTATGACTCATTAATTTAATTCCCTTGTAATTGACACAATTTTGTATATCTCCTTTTGTTCTTATACAAAGGTACCAAAATACTTTCTCTCCATTGGTCTGACATCTTTTTTGTCTTCAGTATCTTATTGAAGAAACTTGTAAGCCATAAAATTCCTTCCCTCCCTAAGCATTTCCATACTTCAATGGGTATATCGTCTGGTGCAACCGCCTTTCCATTTTTCATCTTCTTCAGAGCGTCCTCTATCTCTGATGCTTGAATTTTACGATAAAAAGTTATGTCTCTATACTCCTCCGATTTACTTAACTCTTCCAAGTTCAGTTCATTATCTTTTCCTTTATTGTATGGTTGATAAAAGTATCTTTTCCATCGCTCCTTAATGGCCACATCATCCGTCAAAACCGTATCTGTTTCATCTTTTATGCATTTAATTTGGCTTAAATCTCTTGTCTTCCTCTCTCTAGCTCAAGCAATTTTATATATATCGCGCTCTCCATCTTTGGTATCTAGTCGTTTGTAAAATTCTTCATAAGCTTGACTTCTTGCTTTACTTACTGCATTTTTAGCTTCTTTCTTGGCGACTTTATACTTTGTCAAGTTTTCATCATTTCTACAAGCATATAATGTTTTGTAGCTGACCCTCTTTGCCCTCACTTTGTCTTGCACTTCCTTTTTCCACCACCAAGATTCTTTTTATGGGGGCGCGCGACCTTTTGACTCTCCAAGTACGTTCTTTCCACTTATCCTTAAATGAGAAAACATAACTTCCCATGCGACACTAGGATCAACATAAGGATCATCAACTAGTCGTTCTATAACTGCTGCCTTGAAAGCAATCTGTTTTTCCTTCATCAAGTTTCACCACCGAATTTTTGGCAACACTTTTGTCTTTCTCTTAAAGTTACTATATTTAATTTGCACATCCAGCACCACTAGCCTATGTTGCGATGTCAAACTTTCTCCTGGTATGACTTTGCAATCCTTACAAATCTTTTTATCCATTTTGCGAGTCATAAAATAGTCAATTTGTGACTTATTTTGTCCGCTCTTGAACGTAATTAAGTGTTCTTCCCTCTTTATGTAGAACGTATTTGTCACAATTAGCTCATGTGTCATGACAAAGTCTAGAATGGTTCTTCCTTCTTCATTTCTTTCTCCATACCCAAATCCTCCATGAACATCTGTATAATCCGTATTTTGCTTCCCTACATGTCCATTTAAGTCTCCTCCAATGAAAATTTTCTCGCTTTGTGGGATTTCTCTTACCAAATCATCTAAGTCTTCCCAAAATTGTACTTTAATAGCTTCATTTAATCCTACTTGTGGCGCATAAGCACTAATTACATTAATAGTTTCCTTTCCTACAATTAATTTAAGAGCTAAGATTCTATCACCTTTTCTGCTTACCCCAACAACTCCATCCCTCCAAGTAGTATCTACAATAATACCTACTCCATTTCTTGTTTTATTTTTTCCTGTGTACCATAATTTAAAACCTGAATTATCTAGAAATTTAGCTTTCTCACCCACCCATTTAGTCTCTTGCAGACATAAAATATTTATCTTTTTTCCTAATCATTGTATCCACTACTTCCATCGCTTTTCCCGTTAGCGTACCTATATTCTAACTTCCAAACCTAAGTCGATCACAAATCCTACGATCAACTTTTCTAGGACGCCTAATATGTGAGGGCTCTTGCATATTTGACACTACACCCAAGTCCTCTTGGAGGTGCAGCGGTCCTTGCCAAGACGCCGCATTCGGACCATACGACGAGGACTCTTGCCTATTTAACACTACACCCAAGTCCTGGAGATATATCGGTCCTTGCCAAGACGCCGCATTCGGACCATACGACGCGTTCCTTAGGGGGAACAACCTAGCTTTAGCACAATTTCTCAAAAGATCCATATTCATAAGGGTGACTAAATTTTACGCTGGCCGTCTACCTAACACAACCTTCACCATTTTTCATCCGAGCTTGTGACCGGCATCGGCTGGTTTATCACGAGTATTCTAAATAAACTAAATTTACATAAAAACGAAAGAAATATAAGTATAAACGTAATATTCTAAAACGCATAAGTTACAACTTATGAACTTACAAATAAACACTTGCACTTTTGACTTTGAGCTCTCCAACTGCTACTTTGAGCTCTCCAACTGCTACTTTGGCTCGACATCTCAACAGAAAATATAATCCTAAAATTACAGCATTCAATAATGTATGCCAAAGCAAAATTTAAACACAGGAAAGAATGGTTTTAGAAAAGGTGTGTGCATGAGTTTACCCGACAAACCATAGTAGAACATACAGAAAAATGAAGTTAAATGAAATAATAACCAGGATCACAATGATAGTTGTAAAGGATCTTGATCAATATTGTTAGATAAACATCCAATATAAATCAACTATTTCTAGTGGAGGAGGGAAACTAAAAACGAAGGAGGAGGGAAACTAAAAACGAAGGAGGGAAACTAAAAATGAAGGAGGGAAACTAAAAATGAAAACAAAACTTCGTTGCTCTGCTCACCGGCGACGAAGGAATGGATGCTTCGTTCTCTGCTCACCGGCGACGAAGGAGGAGGGAGGAGAAGCTTCGTTGCTCACCGCTGACGGAGGAGGAGGGAAGAGGAGCGCCGCAACTTCTATCGATCAGCGCCGCAGCTCGAAGTTGCGGATTTGAGATGGAGGAGATGTTCGGGAACTAGGGCAATAGGAAATGAAATCATTTTATACGAAATAAAAATATTTGATACTTATAGAAATCTGCCGAATGAATCAATATCGGGTTCGGCCGAAATTTCGGTAAAAATCCGAAATTTCGGCCGAATTTAGTAAAAATGAATTATTTTTTGTAAATTGAAAAAATAGAGCGTTTTCCGTTAAAATCAGACATGTCGGCCGACATTTAAAACATTGAACTCACCCAATGAAGCGTCGAACCCTCCATATAGATAGTGGCCAGTGGAACCTTCTGGTTGTGGGGTGGGGGGGGGGGGGGGGTGGACTGAAGGTTGAAGAACTGTTCGTCGCGGGCGATCCAACCTAGAGGGTCGGTGCTGTCGACCAAAGAGATCTCGATCCGACGGAGATGTGCCGAGTTAATGTCAGGAGCGGGGTGGAGATACCCTGTGTAGTCCGGGACGGGTTGAAGGGATTACGGGGGTGGTGGCGGAGGGGCCAGTGGGCGTTTTACCTCCGTGACCGTGAACTCTTGAAGGAGGAGAGTGAGATCCTCAAGCCGCGCTTCAAGTTGATCCAAGCAATGAATCAGCGTAGACAGTGGCGGCGGCGTTCTTGTCAGTGTGGAGGGACATTGACAAGTCACGATCATGGAACGCAAGTGCGGGAGGGAGACAACAAGTTGCAGGGCTAAATGTGGGTGTAATGGTGGCGGCATAGCGGTGAGAAACGTCGTAGATGCGCTGGACCGTGTGCCGTCAGACGACTGGAGAGGAAGAGATCAAAGGTGACCGAAAGTTGTCGGGGTTGCTGGACAGCAGGTGGGGGCTGTGGGGCGCGAGGAGGAGACTGGAGGCGCAGGAAGCCGATAGAATCACTGGAATTGCTCCCAGTATCTAGAATCGGCAGAATCAGGCGAAGTCGTTGGAAGCAGAAGTAGAGTCGATGTGCGCTGGAATCGGCGGAAGGATCAAACAATGCAGGTCGACGACGAGGGAGTCGTCGAAGGAGCGAAAGAAGCGATGTAGATGTCGGGTAGAGGAGTAGATGCTATTGATGTCGAGAGAGCCTTCACAGACATGCAGCTACAACGGGTGGAGAATCCGTCGAAGGAGATGGATCAATAGACAAGTAGGGAATGTCGTGCATTGTGCTAGAAACGGAGACATGCCGAGTTTTGCCGAGCGAGAACGGAAGACGGCTCGGGAATGGAACAAACGAGCGGTCGGCGAGAGTGCAGGCAAGAAATGCAGGCAACGAAGTCCAATTAGGGTTTCAGCCGAAACCATAAACGAGCGGCAGGCCAGACCAATTTGTACGCGGAGGCTGTATTAAGATCTAAAACAACACAAACTTGCATTGCATAAAACTAAACACAGTTACAATCATGAAACTAGCTCTCACGAAGCAGCCGGAGGCTGGGTCCTCCAAGGTTCTCCCCTTTCCAAGAGAGGCAAAATACTACAATTTTAAAGATAATATCTCACTACCTAAGGAGCTCCATATATAGATGGATGTCCACTATAGGACAAGACACTACATGACAAAATATGTATCAACTTTTGAAGCCCAGAGTTCATAGTAGCTAACATGAGATATTCAACATACAAGGATCTATTTTGACACTTCTTATTAGCACACTTTTCTGCACGAGGTGTGGTACCTGGTGCCTCATTAAGGGGAATTGTCTCTAGGACATCGAGCTTATGCACCTATTTTAGGACAAACCTCAAATTTCTATACCAGTCAAAGAGGTTTGCCCAATTTAGTTTGTCCTTCTCAAGGACCATTCACAGAGACATTGTGTGATGTATGTTATTAGTCATGGATACTATACAATTGATTATACAAAGTAAACTAATCCTATGTTTCAAAAATTTATAAATTATTTAATAAGGCCACTTTATTAATTATCTGTCACTATTTTATTCTTATAATTGCCTCTTAATATCAATTCAAAAAGTTAGGACAAGATTCGTTTTCACTATGGAATACTTTAGCTTTGGGCCTTTGGCTAATCACCTACAACATGACTATTTAGGTAGACAATGCTTGCCAATTGCATCATATATAATTCTTATATAGTTGGGTGAATAAAATTTGTTCTCTTTTCATCTAATGAAGTTTCCCAACTCTATGCCTCTAAGCCCCCAATCCTATTGAGATTGCTATATGATCTAATGGTTGTTAGTTGGATCATAATAATCCGATCACACCTCACCGTGATAAATGGTGCACCTTGCTTTGGTAAGCCCGCATTTAATCGTTCAAGGTCTTGATGATTATCATCCATTGGAAGACATTCAATTACACTTAGTATATAATTTAAGGGATTTCATGATAAATAATTGACTTTATAGCTTTCACATATTTAACATATTCATGAAATAAATTTGCAACATTTGCATGCCCAAAAACATTCTATATACATATATGTATGATAAGCTACAAAATAATGACATGCTTATGACATGGTTCTAAGGTGCTGCGTGCCTGATGAGGTCCAAGGGGTAGTGCCATGAAACCTAGACAAACCACCATCACACAACAATTGATGTTTCATACCAAAATTCCCAGTCTTGAAACGATTCCAGATTGATCAGATCTAATAACGCTCCACTATTGGCGATTGATTCTACGATTTCGTAAATCGCTCAGAGATGCCATAAAGCGCTCATCGATCCGCGATCGATGATCGACGATCACTTATCAATTTTGCGATTTCATAAATCGCTAAGAGATCATGTAACCACTCATAGGTTGAACACTCGATGATCAGTATTCACTTTCAACGAATTATGGCTTCAGTGATAACATGAAGAACATGTATTCTGAGTTAGCAGTTTCGCAAGTCGCTTTGATACCGCTGTTTGGTTTCAAGGGCTTTAAATGTGCATCAGAAATAAAGCTCCCACAAGAGACATGCGAAACTAACTAATCATGAAATCTAAGTTATACCTGCAACGAAACAGTAAAATACGGTTTTGTTTCAGAGGAGTTTGTCAAAGATCGTACGCAGAAAACTATTTGTGTCTTATTATTTTTCATATATATGCCTGGAACTCTGGCACAATCCATTTAATGACTATGTGGATGGAAGATCGCTCGTCTATGATACGAAGTACCAACTTTGTTTCCTTTCAGAGATTGTCTCTATATTTCTCCTCTTTTCTCTTTCAGTCTCATTCTCAGAGAAGCATGCCTCTAACTCTCCAGATACACATAGTAAAACCGAGTAACAAGCGGTTTCAAAAGCTCCAATGTTCTTTTTATCTCGGAGAAAGAGTGTTTCAAAAAAACTATGAGTGTTGGGAAAATCCCTTATGATTTGATATATCAGATTAAATCAAGTGATTTAAGAATTGTCTATAATATGCATAGAAAGTCAATATATTGTATTAGCATGTGTTGAAATCAGATACAAGCTGCCAATGGATCAGATTGCACTCAAGAAGAAGAATCAGTTGTGTTATACTTCTGTGCGTCGACGCACGACGACAATGACTAAGTATGGACGTCGAGAAGTATATATCTAGAAGTTGATTTCATGTGTCAAGAAATATTCAACACACGTTGAAAGATGCTTTCCTTCCTTACATTGAAATCTTCCTTCAAAGGATAGTCTGCTCAGCATAAATACTCAGCCTACGTTAATCTTTCTTCACAACATTTTGACGCACGTTAGGATGTATTCAACGCAAATATAATAGAATGT
Source organism: Dactylorhiza incarnata (assembly GCA_033032865.1). NCBI lineage: Eukaryota > Viridiplantae > Streptophyta > Magnoliopsida > Asparagales > Orchidaceae > Dactylorhiza > Dactylorhiza incarnata. The sequence goes on from JAWHQI010000173.1 coordinate 248,220, forward strand.
CGAAATCTTTTTAGATGACTGTGATCAATCTCAGAGCTGATCAAGGCCATGATTGAGATCAAATTCAAGTTGTTACTAATTCATTTCTAGAAGGTGTTTATGTTGATTGAAACTTGAAAGGAAGGCTTATATTCTACAGCAATTATATATATATCAGAAGATTTCGAATATAAGGTAATCTTGCACTCATTCTGAATTGGCTCTTCTCTTCCACAAGATTCAGAATTCTCCTTCCTCAAAGAAGTTATCTCCCAGAATGCCAGCCAACTAAATCATCTTCTCTCTCTGATCCAAGGCTCTTTGTCTCAAGGGTTCACCATCTTCGTCCCAGAGTTCCTCACACGATAAGATTATCTTCTCTCTATTGAATCCAGTTTTCTCTATCTAAAGGAATAGCCGATTGCTGCTCCTACTATCTTCAAGAATCCACAGTGCTTCAAAGAATCAGATTCTTTAGAGCTTTGTTGAAGAAGGATCATATTATGGAAAATCATCTTCTGCATTAACTATTTATGAGATAGAGTTTTTAGAATTTCTCTCACAAAGATCTTGTTGTTTATAAGAGTTTCCTTATTAAAAGACTCAACCGATTCTAAGAGTCTCCTTATCAAAAGACTCAGCTTGTCCTAAGAATTTCTTTATCAAAGGATTCAGATTGGTTTTCTGAATATCCTTATCAAAAGATTCAGGGTGTTGGTTTTGTAGATCACCTTTTCAAAAGATATATTATATTAGTTCTAAGAGTCTCCTTATCAAAATACTCAGCACTAGTGGATATCCTACAAAGGGGTAGAAGAGGGGACATACCTGTTGGGTTTCATTTAGACATCATATCCTCAGCGGACGGCGATCTTGCGAATACCAAAAGATCAAGAACGAGTTATACCTGTGTCGAAATCACAGTTTCGAGAAGGATAACAGTCGTGGGAAAATGCAACATAAAACGAAATCTACGTCTCTATGAGGTATCCACACAGAACCCTGGAAACACCTCGACAATCGTCCGACAAACTCGGGCTGGAAGATGACCGTGCTTCTTCGTCTTCATGAAATATTAGTTTTGCTTCTCAGGAGAAGATGCAACTGATGACGTTAAAAAGTATCGTATCTTTAAAAATCCTAAAACACACTATATATACTGCAGTTTCATAAACTGCCAATATATGTGTCGAAAAGGAAAAATAAGAGAACAAGTGCGTCTAATACTATTTGACGCGTGTGTCGAATAGTACCTTATTATTCGACGTAGTGTCGATTTCTACAAATCAATACATGCGTCGATTAGTCCCACTATTCGATGTGACGTCGATTTCCATAAATCGAAGTTGCGTCGAATACTATCTGATAGCATTTTATTATGATAAACATACACCAATTTGAAGTTGCGTCGATTTCTACAAATCGACGCATGCGTTGAATAGTCCTATTAATCGATGCAATGGAAACCTTTCCATGAATTCAATGCGTTCGTCGAATGTTGTCAGTTAAGGTTTGGTTTGTAACCAACACGATCATCTATCCAATTTCCGTATGTTCTTCACGTGCGACCCCATAAACTCATATCACGTTGGCCGCAAGGCCAACATTTTGATCACTTATAGTTCACAAAAGATTCCAATAATCTCCCACTTGAGCTAGAACGTATCACCCATAGTCTCACAAATAATATACGGCATGTCGTAATGCATCATTGCTATCAAAGTGATACAAAAGTTGGTAACTCATTAAAACCTGTAAGTGATCAATGTTCCAGTGTAGTCTAGTCCTTTTGTCCTTTACATCTAGATTGAACTCGAGGCATGGATCGTGTGACTCTCTTAATCTTTCAATCTCTATTTCTCGAAATAGAATAGACTATCAGAAATAAGTGAGCGCAATATCATATATTGTCTTATCTTAGCATGATCATGCATTTCATAATCTCATTTCATCAAAGGGCCCATGGATGTAACTCTTATCATATAGGAGGACAAATTCCATCTACATCCCTCACAATCACCTACATGATTTGTAACATACCCAATAACTATCCTTATCTTTAACTTTTTTCAAGAAAGACTTTAAGTGGCATCAAAACATGCTTCTCCTCACATAATGACTGTAGTGACTTCATGTCAAAGAACCACGTGCACCATTGTTGTTGAAACCGAGATCTTGAGGACAAGACTTGGTCTCTGTGGAGTTCGGGGTCCCTAAGAAGGGGTGGTCTCACACCTACTTCCCTCGAGCCAACTCTCTAGGCAAGAGCACTTAGATTTGGAAACAGACCAAGGGCTTAGTGGGGAGGTCCCGCCACATACCCGGAAGTCCCCTTGGAACTTCCCCTCCCAAGCCACTACTAAGCCTGGGCACCACTGGAGCCTCTCCTCACCCTCTCTAGAGAGACTTGCTGAGGAGGGAGAGAGAGGAGAGAGCTACCTAAGAATGAGATCCCTCCAAATGGTGCCCCCTTGGTCCTATTTATAGGATTTCTGATTTGGGCTGCGAATAACCAAAAACTGCCTGCGAAGTTACCAAAATGCCCCCGGATTTGGCCTGCAGATAGCCAAATCCCGCTGTTCTGGAACGCTAAACGCAGACCGACCCCTCCCCCCGGAACTGGGCGAGAGGGGGTACCTCGCGGGTCTCGGCGAGCACCCTGCTGGTCTCGGCGAGCCCCCTAACTGGGGTACCTCGCGGGTCTCGGCGAGCACCCTGCTGGTCTCGGCGAGCCCCCTAACTGGGGTACCTCGCGGGTCTCGGCGAGCACCCTGCTGGTCTCGGCGAGCCCCCTAACTGGGGTACCTCGCGGGTCTCGGCGAGCACCCTAACTGGAGTACCTCGCGGGTCTCGGCGAGCACCCTGCTGGTCTCGGCGAGCCCCCTAACTGGAGTACCTCGTGGGTCTCGGCGAGCACCCTGCTGGTCTCGGCGAGCCCCCTAACTGGGGTACCTCGCGGGTCTCGGCGAGCACCCTAACTGGTCTCGGCGAGCCCCCTAACTGGGGTACCTCGCGGGTCTCGGCGAACACCCTGCTGGTCTCGGCGAGCCCCCTAACTTGGGTACCTCGCGGGTCTCGGCGAGCACCCTGCTGGTCTCGGCGAGCCCCCTAACTGGGGTACCTCGCGAGTCTCGGCGAGCACCCTGCTGGTCTCGGCGAGCCCCCTAACTGGGGTACCTCGCGGGTCTCGGCGAGCACCCTGCTGGTCTCGGCGAGCCCCCTAACTGGGGTACCTCGCGGAGCTCGGCGAGCCTCCTTGCTGGGTTGGGGCGAGACCAAGGGTCTTCCCCCTTACCAGGGTCGGGGGCGAGAGAGGGGGTCGGCCCCCCTCCTCCACTCGCCCCTGGCTGGGTGCGGGCGAGAGGGGGGGCACCCGCCCCTCCCCTCTCGCCCCTAGTTGGGCGAGGGCGAGAGGGGGGGGGCACCCGCCCCTCCCCTCTCGCCCCTAGCTGGGTGCGGCGAGAGGGGGGCACCCGCCCCTCCCCTCTCGCCCCTAGCTGGGCGAGGGCGAGAGGGGGGGCACCCGCCCCTCCCCTCTCGCCCCTAGCTGGGTGCGGCGAGAGGGGGGCACCCGCCCCTCCCCTCTCGCCCCTAGCGGGGCGAGGGCGAGAGGGGGGCACCCGCCCCTCCTCCTCTCTCCCCCTCACTTACCTCTTACTCCAGCTGGGTGAGCAGGAGGTTTTTGCCTCTACCGCTCTCCCTCCTTTCTCCCTGTCCTGGATCATACTACAGACGCGGCCCCGATGCACTCCTGGGTCGTGGCAACCTACTCGATGGATATGGGGGTTGTACACAATCCCCGCTCTTTGCGAGGTTGGCACAACCTTGGAAAGAAAAGTCCAAGCCCAAATATCCATCGAGGGGGGCAGAACCTCGCCCCCGAGGCATGTTTGACTCATCCAGCTAGTGAGAGCCTAGAGTGAGGAGGACATCTCGGCGTTGAACTCACCCATCCGAGGATCATTCGACCCACACAGCTAGTGAGAGCCTGGAATGAGGAGGACATCTCGATGACAAGCTCTTCCTTCCGAGGATCATTCGACCCACCCAGCTAGTGAGAGCCTGGAGTGAGGAGGACATCTCGGCGTTGAACTCACCCATCCGAGGATCATTCGACCCACCCAGCTAGTGAGAGCCTGGAGTGAGGAGGACATCTCGATGGCGAGCCCTTCCTTCCGAGGATCATTCGACCCACCCAGCTAGTGAGAGCCTGGAGCGGGGAGGACATCTCGGCGTTGAACTCACCCATCCGAGGATCATTCGACCCACCCAGCTAGTGAGAGCCTGGAATGAGGAGGACATCTCGATGGCAAGCTCTTCCTTCCGAGGATCATTCGACCCACTCAGCTAGTGAGAGCCTGGAGTGAGGAGGACATCTCGGCGTTGAACTCACCCATCCGAGGATCATTCGACCCACCCAGCTAGTGAGAGCCTGGAATGAGGAGGACATCTCGATGGCGAGCCCTTCCTTCCGAGGATCATTCGACCCACCCAGCTAGTGAGAGCCTGGAGTGAGGAGGACATCTCGGCGTTGAACTCACCCATCCGAGGATCATTCGACCCACCCAGCTAGTGAGAGCCTGGAGTGAGGAGGACATCTCGATGGTGAGCCATTCCTTCCGAGGATCATTCGACCCACCCAGCTAGTGAGAGCCTGGAGTGAGGAGGTCATCTCGGCGTTGAACTCACCCATCCGAGGATCATTCGACCCACACAGCTAGTGAGAGCCTGGAATGAGGAGGACATCTCGATGGCAAGCTCTTCCTTCCGAGGATCATTCGACCCACCCAGCTAGTGAGAGCCTGGAGTGAGGAGGACATCTCGGCGTTGAACTCACCCATCCGAGGATCATTCGACCCACCCAGCTAGTGAGAGCCTGGAGTGAGGAGGACATCTCGATGGTGAGCCCTTCCTTCCGAGGATCATTCGACCCACCCAGCTAGTGAGAGCCTGGAGTGAGGAGGACATCTCGGCGTTGAACTCACCCATCCGAGGATCATTCGACCCACACAGCTAGTGAGAGCCTGGAATGAGGAGGACATCTCGATGGCAAGCTCTTCCTTCCGAGGATCATTCGACCCACCCAGCTAGTGAGAGCCTGGAGTGAGGAGGACATCTCGGCGTTGAACTCACCCATCCGAGGATCATTCGACCCACCCAGCTAGTGAGAGCCTGGAGTGAGGAGGACATCTCGATGGCGAGCCCTTCCTTCCGAGGATCATTCGACCCACCCAGCTAGTGAGAGCCTGGAGTGAGGAGGACATCTCGGCGTTGAACTCACCCATCCGAGGATCATTCGACCCACCCAGCTAGTGAGAGCCTGGAATGAGGAGGACATCTCGATGGCGAGCCCTTCCTTCCGAGGATCATTCGACCCACCCAGCTAGTGAGAGCCTGGAGTGAGGAGGACATCTCGGCGTTGAACTCACCCATCCGAGGATCATTCGACCCACCCAGCTAGTGAGAGCCTGGAGTGAGGAGGACATCTCGATGGTGAGCCCTTCCTTCCGAGGATCATTCGACCCACCCAGCTAGTGAGAGCCTGGAGTGAGGAGGACATCTCGGTGTTGAACTTACTAATCATATAAACAAAATAACTTCATCCATCTAATGGGGGGATTTCCCTTGTCAAAAACCTCATGGCCCAACCAGTGAGGGGTAGAGCTTGTTACAAAGGAAAACCACAAAAAACAAAAAACAAACACATCATGCCCCCCCATGGTACTCGCCTCTCCGGCTGCTCGCTCGAGATGATCATTCCTCTGCTTCTCCTGCCACTCCCATCTGGCTCATGCTCTCCATGATCTTCTCCATCTCCTCCGCCCCCGCTTGCCAAGAGATGCTGTTGACGGCTGTGACGTAGCAGTGCCTCGCCATCCTGGGGTCTCCGCGGATCCTGACTTGGATTCCTCCAGCGTTGAGCTTGAGGCATTGGTGGAAGGATGATGGTACGCATCGGAAGGCGCTGATGAGGGGTCTTCCGAAGATGGCATTGTAACTGCTAGGAGCGTCAACTATGACGAACCGACAGTTCCTTGAGCCTCCCCCCATCGTCACTTGGAGTCCAACTCCACCCTCCACCTCTTTCCTTTCCCCGGAGAATCCAAACAAGGGCCCATCTGAGGCCAGCACCCTCCTTGGCTCCACCTTCAACTCGTCAAATGCCTTCTTGAAAATGACGTTGACAGAGCTCCCGTTGTCAACGAGGATCCGAGAGACAGTGTAACCTTCGATGACTGTCTGAATGACTAGCGCATCACAGAATGGATCCTCGTTATCTGGCATGTCCTTGCTTGAGAAAGTGATTTTCTCCTCGGGAGGTGGGTCCTGTGACGTTGAAGCGACGCTGCGTCGATATACGGCGTGGAGGCTTGCCTTACGGGTGGCCTCGATCCCTACCCCCCCGTGGATCACCGCGACCCGTCCTTTGGCTCCTATGTCAGTTCGGTCCTCGCAGATGTCGTCGTCCACTACTGCTCCAGGTGGGACTTCTTCAATCCGCACCGGCGGCTGCTGTTGTGTCTGACCTCTCGCCTCTCTCACCTCCAAGAACTCTGGGCAGGTAGTTGTTGCATGCCCCTCTGCTTGGTGGTAGTCGCAGTATGGCACCGCTCTTCCCCCCCTTCTCCTACGGGCTGGGATGTCTCTTGCTTCCACTCCTCCTCCTCTTCGAATCGCCATAGCTTGAGCTGGTGGGGGTAGGAGCTGCCTAGGGGCCTGCCTCCAAGGAGGAGGGTTGGGCCTCCCTTGGCCTCCGTAGAAGTTTCCCCCTCCTTGGGCGAGACCCCTCCCTTGCTCCTGACCCCCCTGGGGTCCCTGGTACCCTTGACCCCTCCGCTCTTCCCTCCTCCTTCCTTCCTGCTGCCTGAGGCCACCTTGCTCTCTTGGCTCGACCTCCACTAGCTTTGCCAACTTCTTTGCCAGCCCCGGGTTCGCCGCCTCAGTGGCTATCTCCTTTGCAGCTTTTTCCATCAGGTCCTCAAAGGACAGGGGAGGCTTCCTAGTTAGGCGCATTTTGAAGAGGCTCTCTCGTAGCCCCACGGTGAAAGCCATCTGGAGGGCATACCCTGGCACCTCCTGGATGTTCTGGATCTCCTCCTGGAATCTGTCCATGTACTGGGCCAACGTCTCCTCGTGCCTCTGCTTGACCAGGAAAATGGACTCAGCATTCTTCTTCCTCTTCTTGGATGTGGAGAAGCGTAGCTGGAAGCTTCGGCTCAAGTCATCAAAGCTGTAAATGGAGCCAACCGGGAGCTGGTGGAACCAGTCCCTAGCTTTGTCTCTCAGGGTGGTGGCGAAGAGACGACACTTGAACGCGTCCGTCATGGGCCTGATGGAGACGGTATCCTCGAACCACTGTAGGTGCTGGACGGGATCATCCTTCCCGGTATAGAAAGTCATGTTGGGCTCCTTGAAGCCTTCCGGGATGGGAGCCGAGATGATCAGCTCGCTAAAGGGTGACCCCCCACTCGCCGGCTTCGCGAGCTCCGCTCGCGCGACTCCTGCTCCGAGCGAGACCCCACTCGCCGGGCTGGGAAAAAGCACTCGCCCGGCGAGGTCTCGCTCGCCACTCTCAGTCACTGGCTCCTTGCCTGGCCGACCACCTGGGGCAACCTCTCCTGACCCCCCCTGGGCGAGCACTCCTTGCGCCCCAGAAGGCGGTGTCTGGGGGGAGGGAGCCGAGCAGTCACCTCCCATGGAGATGCCTTGGAGTAGCTCCATGATTCCCTTGATGGCCGTCATGAACTCTCCCCTTCCTACCACCTCACTTGGGATGTGAGACCCCTCATCGTCTCCTCCTCCGAGGTCTCCTGTCATGAGATTTGGCTCAAGGACTTCTGTGCTGACCACTCTCCACGCTCACCGCACCAAGATGTTGAAACCGAAATCTTGAGGACAAGACTTGGTCTCTGTGGAGTTCGGGGTCCCTAAGAAGGGGTGGTCTCACACCTACTTCCCTCGAGCCAACTCTCTAGGCAAGAGCACTTAGATTTGGAAACAGACCAAGGGCTTAGTGGGGAGGTCCCGCCACATACCCGGAAGTCCCCTTGGAACTTCCCCTCCCAAGCCACTACTAAGCCTGGGCACCACTGGAGCCTCTCCTCACCCTCTCTAGAGAGACTTGCTGAGGAGGGAGAGAGAGGAGAGAGCTACCTAAGAATGAGATCCCTCCAAATGGTGCCCCCTTGGTCCTATTTATAGGATTTCTGATTTGGGCTGCGAATAACCAAAAACTGCCTGCGAAGTTACCAAAATGCCCCCGGATTTGGCCTGCAGATAGCCAAATCCCGCTGTTCTGGAACGCTAAACGCAGACCGACCCCTCCCCCCGGAACTGGGCGAGAGGGGGTACCTCGCGGGTCTCGGCGAGCACCCTGCTGGTCTCGGCGAGCCCCCTAACTGGGGTACCTCGCGGGTCTCGGCGAGCACCCTGCTGGTCTCGGCGAGCCCCCTAACTGGGGTACCTCGCGGGTCTCGGCGAGCACCCTGCTGGTCTCGGCGAGCCCCCTAACTGGGGTACCTCGCGGGTCTCGGCGAGCACCCTGCTGGTCTCGGCGAGCCCCCTAACTGGAGTACCTCGCGGGTCTCGGCGAGCACCCTGCTGGTCTCGGCGAGCCCCCTAACTGGGGTACCTCGCGGGTCTCGGCGAGCACCCTAACTGGTCTCGGCGAGCCCCCTAACTGGGGTACCTCGCGGGTCTCGGCGAGCACCCTGCTGGTCTCGGCGAGCCCCCTAACTTGGGTACCTCGCGGGTCTCGGCGAGCACCCTGCTGGTCTCGGCGAGCCCCCTAACTGGGGTACCTCGCGAGTCTCGGCGAGCACCCTGCTGGTCTCGGCGAGCCCCCTAACTGGGGTACCTCGCGGGTCTCGGCGAGCACCCTGCTGGTCTCGGCGAGCCCCCTAACTGGGGTACCTCGCGGAGCTCGGCGAGCCTCCTTGCTGGGTTGGGGAGAGACCAAGGGTCTTCCCCCTTACCTGGGTCGGGGGCGAGAGAGGGGGTCGGCCCCCCTCCTCCACTCGCCCCTGGCTGGGTGCGGGCGAGAGGGGGGGCACCCGCCCCTCCCCTCTCGCCCCTAGTTGGGCGAGGGCGAGAGGGGGGGGCACCCGCCCCTCCCCTCTCGCCCCTAGCTGGGTGCGGCGAGAGGGGGGCACCCGCCCCTCCCCTCTCGCCCCTAGCTGGGCGAGGGCGAGAGGGGGGGCACCCGCCCCTCCCCTCTCGCCCCTAGCTGGGTGCGGCGAGAGGGGGGCACCCGCCCCTCCCCTCTCGCCCCTAGCGGGGCGAGGGCGAGAGAGGGGGGCACCCGCCCCTCCTCCTCTCTCCCCCTCACTTACCTCTTACTCCAGCTGGGTGAGCAGGAGGTTTTTGCCTCTACCGCTCTCCCTCCTTTCTCCCTGTCCTGGATCATACTACAGACGCGGCCCCGATGCACTCCTGGGTCGTGGCAACCTACTCGATGGATATGGGGGTTGTACAATTGTCACTATGAGAACTACTTGTGGCACGTTCATATAACAATCCACAAATTTATCTCATCATGAGTCTGTCCAGTACACTTGTTCTCCAACAAGTATCTATATGATGACTTGATATCCAGTATCATGACCCATGAGAACCGATCATCAACCCACATACTAGTCTTAATGCATCAACACTATCCTAATTTATATGATGATACCTTGACTAGAGACCATTTAAGAATGACGCTTCTTATAAACATAGTCCCTCACATTCAAGTCACACACTTGAATTCCTATGGAAGGAAGCATTACAAGGAAATGTATTATGTTTAATTAATCTATTTATATAGAAGCACGTAGACACAACAAAATAATATGCCTTAATGCAAGTGAAATTATAGTCAAGTCATCACATGAACATAAAACTAATAAAGTTAAAATCCACAAGTTTCCCACTAGAGTTAATCATGCAGGTATCAAATACCTAATGATCTAGTATTACAATCATACTTCTTATGAGGTAGAGAATTTGTTAGTGGATCTGCTATATTATCATCAGTTGGTACCTCGGTCGACAATCTCTCGAATGAGATGGAACTGCGAAGTATGTATTTGAAGCGCTGATGGGATCTAGGTTCCTTGTCCTGTGCAATGACACCGTTGTTGTCATAGTAAAGAATCACCTGAACAACAATGCTAGGAACTGCATCAAGCTCGCCGATGAATTTTTTAATCCATACAGACACCTTTGCCGCATTCGCTACAGCGATACACTCAGTCTCTGTTGTAGAATCAGCAACTGTTTCTTGCTTCAAACTATTCCAGCTAACCACTCCATTACGGCAAAACACAACCTGATTGAGATTTTGAGTCATCTCTATCAGTTTGAAAACCGGCATCGGTGTAACCCTTTACACCCAGTTCATCTTCACCACCATATTTTAAGAATGCATTTTTAGTCCTTCTTAAATACTTAAGGATATTCTTAACCACCATTCAATGACCTTCACCCGGATCAAATTGATATCTGCTAGTCATGTTCAGTGCATATGAGACATTAAGACAAGTACATAATATTGCATAAGCATGATTGATCCAATTGCAGAAGCATACATAATCAATTTTATGCAGTTATTCTCTTCCAAAGTTTTAGGACACTGGTCCTTAAATACTTAAGGATATTCTTAACCACCATTCAATGACCTTCACCCGGATCAAATTGATATCTGCTAGTCATGTTCAGTGCATATGAGACATTAAGACAAGTACATAATATTGCATAAGCATGATTGATCCAATTGCAGAAGCATACATAATCAATTTTATGCAGTTATTCTCTTCCAAAGTTTTAGGACACTGGTCCTTAGAGAGATTCACACCATGTGATATGGGTAATAATCCTCTCTTGGACTAAATCATCTTGAACCTCTTCAACACCTTATCGATGTATGTACTTTGGGTTAAACCCAGCAATCTCTTTGATCTATCTATGGAAATCTTTAAACTAGGTATATAAGTTGCTTCTCTAAAGTCTTTCATAGCAAAGCAATTTCCTAGCCAAGTCTTTACGGACTGCAGGGTTGGAACATCATTTCCTATGAGTAATATGTCATCAACATATAACATAAGGAATACAACTATGCTCTCACTAACTTTCTTGTAAACACAAGGTTCATCTTCATTCTTGATGAAACCAAACTCTTTGATTTTCTCATCAAAATGAATATTCTAACTTCGAGAAGCTTGCTTTAATCCATAAATGGATTGATTCAGCTTGCATATTTTAGTGGCTTTATTTAGAGATACAAAATTCTCGGGATGTGTCATGTACACGTCTTTGAGGAGGCTTCCATTAACATAATATTACCCCTCCTCTCCTCCTTTCAAACGTCACCTGTTATGAGATCACAATATTAATGTTTAGGCTCCTCACAACAGGAACTGCCGGCCCTCACGATGGCGTTGAAGTCGATCAAAAACCTAAGTGGCGAAGCCTAGGTCTTTGTCTACGCTCCCTTCTGGGCTTGTCCATAGTCTGACGCCTCTGTCCATAGCAGGCTTCGACGACCTCGTCTGTGCACACAACTGCTTTTGGATGCATCGTGACAGCCCACGACAACTGCCCCCAATATTGGTGAGAGCCTCAGCTTCTTTCTCAGCCCCATCCAACCCTTTCCTCCCCTTTCCAGCCCCTCCAACCACACCTCCTGCTTCAACATCCTCATCCAGCCCTCATGTCCTCTGCCTAGCTGCACATATGCTTTCCTTAGAATCCACATGCCCCGGCCGACGCAGGCCACCATATTTTCGAGTCAACTGACGCCCGCCCTTTAACCACCACAAGCATTGACAGTACTTTGATAGCCAACTTTAGGCTGAAATAGGGTATACCAAACCCCTCGCCTTCCGCGGAGCTTATTGACCATCCTTATTGCCCTACCTCCCCACCAACATCCCCTCCTCTTCCCCCAAAGCCTCCAAAATTCCCAAATTCCAAAACCCTAGAATCCCAAATCATATTTCCCATATAATGATGCCTCTGATCCAATGCATCACTCCCATTCCGCCCAAACCCATCTACCATTTCTGCCCCGCATTCACTCTGATTGCTTGGTGATTTTATACGTATTTGCATTGGCAACATGACTCAGACGTTCGGCCTCGTCTTGCAGGAGTCACTCAACGACTTATTTTTTTATTGTGTTATTTTAGTATTTTGTCTTGTAGTAAGAGACTCCATCTATATAAGGAGCCCTAGGGGTGGAGTCTTCTTTATGTTTTGAGTATTGAGTGTTTGGCTCTCTTGGAGAGCGGAGTGTCAAGGAGGACCCAGCCTCCGGATGCTTGACAAGAGTCTCTCCAGATTGTATCTTATTTTCGTTTAATACAAGACAAGTTATTGTGTTCCAGATCTTGATACAACTGAGATGTATCAACTGGTCCGACCTGCCATCTATTAGGGTTCTACCGAGCCCTAATTCCACCCCCTGCCGATCCCAATCCCGATCCAGCCGCTTCCACCACTACAAATCGCGTCCGCTCCACTCCGGATCGCGTCTGCTCCGCTAGGGCTCGCGTCCTCTCCGCCCTGCTCGCTATTTCGCACGTCACGCCTCGTCTTTTCGGGCCGATCTTCAGTTTCATTGACGACTCTAGCCCTTCAACGCCGCCAGCTGCCTTCCGCCGCATTTCCGCCGAGTCCAACGCCGTACACCTCAGTCAGCGCCTTCTCCGCACCATTCCTGTCGACTGCTTCAGCCCTCCAACATCGCCGGCTGTTTTCCGCAGCTTTTGCGCCGAGTCCAGCGCCGTCCACCTCGACCGCCTCCCTGTTCCGCATTGTCTACTTCCGCTACTCATTTCCGCCGACTGCTACGACCATTCCAGTGCTGCCTACGACTTCCAGCAGCGCTGCCGCCGTCTCCAGTGTCGTCAACATCGGCTTCCAGCGGTCTCCTGCTTCTTCACCACTTTTCAGATGCCCTCTTGCGGCTTCGGCAGCGTTCCGACCATTGCTCCTCATCCTTGCCACCCTCCTGCGGCTTTCACAGTATTCTGTCATCCCTCCCGCGCCTCCTCCTTCATTCCGGGGGCCCTCCAGAGCTTCCTGCCGCTTTCTATTGGCTCTCACCACCTCTTTCCACCATGGTTTTCCTGCCAAACTCAGTGCATGCTCGTTGCGATCGAGTTAATGCTGCCCTAGATACTTTCCGCGCCATGGGGCTTGAGCTTCGTCATCGTCTTCTTCCACATGCCCCCGTACAGCCCCGACCCACCACTCTACTTCCCAACAAGCCTCCTCCATCCATCCCATCGCCACACCTCCGTGGGTCTTCGGCCATTAGTACCGCCGCCACCCCCTCCTTTCTCGACACCCCCTTCGTTCTCCCGCTGCCGAAAGTGACATGCACCTCCATAATTTCCTCCCACCCTTCGCTTCCCACCAGTTTCCCTCCCATTCGCTCGCCTTCCGACATGGACGTGATAGAGGCTCCGTCTGGCGCCTTGACAACCTCTCAAACGTTGCCACATGTTTTTTCTGTTTCCCGTCGTTTCTTGGAGACCCCCGCCCGCATGTCCTCGCTTCCAACATCTCTCGAACCCACTGTTACCCGACCCTCACCCATGGTCACTCTCCCACTTCGACCAGACTTCCCATCAGGTTTCCTTCCCACTCATCACTATCCCGTCTCTTCCTCCTAATCTCCGGCCCCACAATCATCGTTCAGGATTTGGATGGGACTCCGCCCTCCGTCTTCACAACATCCAGCCTCCGCTCGAGGCCCTGGCCCAACTGACGTGCACCTCGCTCGACCTTGAGGCTGAGATATATTACCGTCACGACATTGATTCTCCTCTCGGGCAGTCCCATGTTAGCTTTGCAGCAACCATCCCGCCACGATGCCTCTCAGTTTCTGCTGTTTCACCAGAACTGCCCACCCGAGGAGCTGCCTGAGTCTCCACCTTGTGCTCATGGGATCTTTACCGCCTCGACCTTGAGGACAAGGTTAATTTTCAAGTCGTGAGTGTTGATACGTATTTGCATTGGGGAACATGTCTCATGCTTACACTCAGATGTTTGGCCTCGCCTTGCGGGAGTCAACGACTTATTTCTTTATTGTGTTATTTTAGTATTTTGTCTTGTAGTAAGGGGCTCCATCTATATAAGGAGCCCTAGGGGTGGAGTCTTCTTTATGTCTTGAGTCTTGAGTGTTTGGCTCTTTTGGAGAGTGAAGTGTCAAGGAGGACCCAGTCTCCGGATGCTTGGCAGGACTCTCTCCTGATTGTATCTTATTTTCGTTTAATGCAAGGCAAGTTATTGCTCCAGATCTTGATACAACTACGGCGTATCAGATTTTTAAATTTCAATTATAATATTCTACATTGCACGAATAATTAATTATATTTAGTGATATTTGGCACTGAGTACTTGCATCATTCTTTTGCAATGCATGTGTAATCTTATTCTCCCTGTATTTTAATCAATTTGTAATTTAGCAAGAATGTTTTTCCTTGCTAATTTGCATGAAGATTCTTAGCAATCGTTGCTAAAGGAAAGATAGATATACATGCACGGATTGAACAATGATTTGCAGAGGAAGATTAAATACAATCTACATAATTTAGTGTAGTAGTTATAATGTATTCCTGAACTCTATGATCAAATTAATAAAAAACAGAGAATTATTATTGGATTAGATGGTAGAATTGCTAATGTGATAAGTTATTTATCTTCTAAAACTGGTGAAAAACCTTTTATATACAGTTTATATCTCATGCAACAAAAAATAATGATCAATGAGGATTCATAGACCTCCACCTCAAATAATTAAGAAAGGCCATTATTGTCCTTTGTACACATGCATTTTCAGGCTTTCATCTTTTAATTCTGTAAAAAATATGAACCACTATTTACTTGCACATTTCTTGACTTCTTATCAGGGTCTACAAAGAAAAAGAAGAGAAACAAATCAAAGTACGTGCATGCAATCTTTTAATATTAAAATCGTCAAGTCCATTTGTTTAAGGTGGTTGTCACACTTTTCACAGGAAAAAGAAAAATCCACTTGAGCTGATCATTCAGCAGACTGATCCACCATCAATTCCTGTGGATGAATTATTTGTATCTAGGGAATTTCCAGAGGGTGAAATCCAGCAATACAAAGATGAGTAAGTACATTATGTGAAATTTATTTCCTGGTAATGTTGTAAGTGGTGAAATTATATTTTGTTTACTACATGCGAGAAATTCACTTGTAATTATAAAAGCTTCCAATAGGTAATGGCTTTTCATTTATTGTAAGAGATTTAGAGAACCTTAATAATTTATATTTATGAAATGAGCAGTGTGCAGAAATCAAGCTTGTAATTTCAAACTGATTTGCTTGAGTTTCTATTTTGCAATTCTTGTTCGAGATGTATGTGCTTTTATGATATTGAGAATCTTGGATCAGCAATTTGTGGAGATCAACATCCGAAGAGAAAAAGGAGCTTGAGCGCTTACAAAAGCCGATGTACAATGCAGTTCGTCGAGCAGCTGAAGTTCATAGAGAGGTTATGCCTTATGGATATTAAGATAATCTTTCATTCTCTGTTTGAAGCTTATGTCAGATGGCCAAAATATCATTTTATTTTATGACAACTACATATCATTTATCTCGTCAATGCATAGGTTAGGAATTATATCCAGAGTATCCTGAAGCCAGGGATCTTAATGATAGAACTGTGTGAAACCTTGGAAAATATGGTTCGAAAGCTGATTAAAGAGAGTGGACTTGAATCTGGAATCGCCTTTCCTACAGGGTGTTCTTTAAATTGGTACTACTACAAAATCATTTTTCCTTTCCTCCCTCCTGGGATCTTTCCCTCAAATTATTTGCAGATGTGTGTGTGAGTTTATGTGCACAGAGAAATGTATCAACATCCCATTCATCTAAGTTTTTTTTGTTCATGCTGAACCCTTACTTTGTTAGGGTTGCAGCTCACTGGACTCCTAATTCTGGTGATAAAACTGTACTACAGTATGATGATGTCTTGAAATTGGATTTTGGAACACATGTTGAAGGTGATCTCTTCTTTTTAATGTTATTACCTTTTGAATTTTTAGCTTCATAATTTTGTAAGCTCCCCTTAGTATAATCTTACTGTTTATCTTTCTTTTTTGTGATTTCCTCTGTTTCAGGACATATAGTTGACTGTGCATTTACAGTCGCATTTAATCCCATGTTCAATCCGTTGCTTGAAGCTTCAAGGGAAGCGACAAACATGGGGATCAGGGTATGTTGTACTGCATCTTTGGTTTACGAGACATTTTTGTTTTATTGGTTCAAGTTAATAATTAATAGCAGATGTAGCATTTGATGATCATGCTTCTTAATAGTTAATACAACTACTTCCTTATTGATTTCTTACGCTGCTTTTGTTCAAAAACTGTTGTACATTCTCTTTTTATGTATTTTGTATATTCTACCCGTTAATCGAAAATGAATAGTTAACTATAATCAATAGTGGAACCTCCTTTTATATAAGGGTGAAATACAGCTCATAGTTTCATTCTAACACTCCCCCTTAAGTTGGGCAAGTTATATTTCACATACTCAACTTATCGATACAAACACAGAAAGCATTCCCCCCAAGACTCTTAGTAAAAATATCAGCTAGTTGTCCCTCTGAGGGAACACATGAAATACAAATAATCTTCTTCTCGATATTCTCCTTGATGAAGTGTCTGTCCACTTCCATATGTTTGGTGCGATCGTGCTGAACATGATTGTTGGCAATATTGATAGAGGATGTGTTGTCACTGTACAACCGGATAGGGCTAGACTCACTTAAATCCAGATCACACATAAGAGAGCGTATCCACGATCCCTCACACATGTTATGTATCATAGCTCTGAATTCTGCTTCTGCGCTAGACTTTGAGATGACATATTGCTTTTTACTTCTCTAAGTGACTAGGTTCCCACCAACAAATGAGTGATACCCAGATGTAGAGCGTCTATCTTCAATGGAGCCAGCCCAATCTATGTCAGTATAAACTTCAATCTTCAAATCTATATTGGGAGTGAAGAGGATTCCTCTTCCTGGTGAGGTCTTCAAGTACCTCAAGATTCTATGAGCTGCATCCAAATCAAGGTTGCACATGTCGGATGTCAGGTTGCAGATGTCGGATTTTAATATATAGATAAATTTATTCATATATATAAACATTTTTTGTAAATATGTGCAATTATATACATAATGTATTTTTATAAAGTACACAATAAATATATATACACATAATGTATGTTTATAAATTATACAATAAACATATATACACATAATATATGTTTATAAATTACATAAAAAGAAGCGTTGGCGACAGTAAACGATATAAAGAGCACCAAATGAGAGTGAGGCAAGAAAGAAGTCAAATTTTGGCTTAGAGAGATATACGAAATATAGCACAAAACAAAATATTACCACTCGGACGCTTAAAAGAACTGAAAAATATATATTTTTAGTACTCGCCATGTATCGTCCGCGAGATATCGTCTGATATATCGGGTAAGACCAATACATCAGGGCTTGAAGATCGATATATCGGGGATAATTTCAAAAATGATATTTTTGCTTAAAATGTCGATTTTGTGGTGTTTTCTGCCCAAAATCTTTATGTCGGCCGACATGTCGGACACGTCGGACGACATCTACAACACTGATCCAAATGTCTCGTCTTCGGGGAGTGCATATATTGGCTAACGATTCCCGCAGCATAGGCTATGTCGGGGCGAGTATGGGATAGATAGATTAACCGTCCGACAAGATGTTGGTAATTAATAACGTCTTCAATTGAATCACCATTATTTCTTCCAAGGTTGTGGTTGACCTCCATAGGGGTGTCAGCAGGTCTACACCCACTCATACCGGATTGTTCCAGCAAATCGAGGATGTATTTCTCTGAGAGATGAAAATACCCCGTTTAGATCTAGCTACTTCAATCCCCACAAGATACTTAAGTTTCCCTAGATCCTTTACTTCAAATTGTTTTGCCAAATTCACTTTCAACTCCTTCACTTCTTCGACATCATCTCCTGTTATGACAACGTCGTCAACATAGACAATGAGAGTTGTTAACATATTGCCCCTCCATTTTATAAACAGAGTATGGTCAGCATGACTTTGTCTGTATTCAAGAGTGATCATGACTTTGTGAAACCGACCAGCCCTCAGAGATTGCTTCAAGTCGTAGAGTGCCTTCTTTAACCTGCACACTTTCCCTTCAGAGCCGGATGGGGAAAAACCTGGGGGAGAGACATCATCTTATAAATTCCCATGAAGAAATGCATTTTTCACATCCAATTAAGTAAGACCACAACCCTTGCACGCAGCACATGATAACAAAACTCGTAAAGAATTCATTTTTGCAACATGGGAAAAAGTGTCTTGATAAAATTCCGAGGGTTTGAATATATCCCCTTGCCACCAACATCGCTTTAAACCGTTCAACCAAGCCTTCAAAGTTCTGCTTCACAGTAAACACCCATTTACAACCAACGGTCTTCTTTCCGGATGGAAGGTGTGTTAAATCCCATGTACATTTTTTTAAGACAGGCATTTCCTCAATCATTGCCTCTTTCCACTTTTGATGCCCAAGAACCTCATGCCATGTGGATGGAATAGAGACAGATGTAAGAGATGAGATTGTTGGAACAACCCTGTTTAATTTGGGCTAGGTTAGCTATTTGTGTGACTAGGACTCATTTGACCCATTATATGTATAGACCAGGGTCATAGGTTAGAAATTTAATAATTGAGTTAAATGATTTCTGAGCTATGCTCAAAGTTTTATTTGCTTGATTTTCTGATCTCTGAGCTCAGATCGACGATAGTCGACGATCAGGTTTATCTAGGCAGTCTTCATATCAAAGCTCAGATCGACGAAATGTTCTCAAGCTCAGGTCGACGATAGTCGAGCTCAGATTGACGATCGTCGAGCTCAGGTCGACGAAATCTTCCCAGTATTCAGACAGAATTTTACTCAAGCTGAAAGTCTTCAAGTATCATTTCTATCAGCAATATTTGACAATAATATCTCTGATATTTAATGTTATGATTATTCAAAATCATATAGCCGTTGAGGCAGCATTAAATATGGATTTCACAGAGATAGTCTAATCAAGTTTCAAGGCAGATGCAGGAAAGAAGTTTAACAGATCTCTTTTGGTTCCAAGGTCTTTAACATTCCTTTTAAAGTATCAGTTTCAAATAAAGACAGATAGGAAAAAAAGAAGATAACAACTTATTTGTTATTCTTTTCTGACTGATAGTGATAACCTATCATACTAGAGGTATCTATTCTGTTATCCTATCAGGAAGTCAACTGAAGATTTTGTCTTCACGCAAGAAGATAAAGAGAAAAGTTGAAGCAGGAGAAAAGCAAGTTCAAATAGGGATACCATCAGAAAGAGAAGAACAGAACAGAGACACACAAGATTTTTGAATCTCTTTCTCAGCTCTTGCTCAAAAACCTTCTTCTTTCTCTGCAACAAAAAGAATATATCTGCAACAAGAGAAAACTTTTTCTTTCCTGAAGATCCAAGCTTCTACTCACAGACATCAAACATTCTCCTTCAAGAGAATCATCATTTGCTGTAGTGAAGTTTCATCCTCCAAGAGCTCTCAACAGAGAACAAGCTTCAGAGAGAGAAACAACTAAGAGATCATTTTCTCTAATCTTCTCCCACAAAACAGAAAGCAGAGTCAAGGCTTCAGAGCAACAATAATCTGAGATCACTCAGATTCATCTGCCAGCCAAGAAGGCCTACACCCTGAAGCAAAGCTCTCTCTACCTGACTACAAGATCTCATCTTCTCAGGGGGAGCTTTGATCAACATCAATCCACTAGTCTTCTCTCAGATTATTGACAGAGAAGAACAACATCACCTTTTATTTTATTTATCTCATCACTGTGTAAAGGGTTTTAACTCCCTTCAAAAGTTAACAATTGGTTTTGAGCACCTGATCAAAAGCTCTGTGGTGTCAAGTCACCTGATCAAAAACTTGCTTTGGTTTTTAGGCACCTGATCAAAAGCCTATTGGTTTTTGGGCACCTGAACAAAAGCTCATTGGTGATAGGACACCTGAACAAAAAACCTATAGTGGATTTCTACCAGGGTGGTAGAAGAGTGGATGTACCCTATTGAGAGGGGAACTACTATACTTGCTTGTGTCTTCTGTGTTTGTTTATTTTCTTGATGTGCTGTGCTGTGAGTAAATAATCAATCTATACATATATATAAACACTTATTTTAATTCCACTACAAAAATAAGTCGAAAGTTTTTAAAATACTCTATTCACCCCCCCTCTAGAGTGAAGTAAGATCTTCACCTCTCTTGATCTCCATCAGAGGTGACTTTCAGAGATAAAGGCTCTATGTGAAGGAGTTAGAGCATCATAGGAAACATAATGAGACAAATGGTGTTGGGTGCAAGATTTGATACCTTTACGAAGGGCATTGAGAGGTTCAGAAGACTCTGTTGATGGAGTTGGCATGGGCGTTGATAACGTGGGATGAGCATGTGTGTTAGGAGCATGGTTGTCAGGATCGCGATCCGGATCATAGGATCTCATGATCCTACGAGTACAATCTGGATTTTGTAAATCGATCCAGATTTTCTAAAACGATCATCGATCCAATCCTACCATCCAATCTAATCCAACCTCGAAACGATCTCTTCTAAGATCTCATTCCTGACAACCTTAGGAGCTTTACTCTGTCTGGTGTACACATGTAATTCAAGTTCTTTTCGAGGAAGCTTTATGCGGAGCATGGATGAGGACGAGTTTGGGCCCGCTCGGGGCTGATTGGCGACTTTCCATATATGGCGTGCCCGGATCGACGATCCGACCCCGCGGATGTGTCCGGATCCGTGTTGCGAGTCAAAATCATATCTTATTTCATGTATTTTGGTTTTATTTTAGCGTAGTTTTGGGCTTTTCCCCTCGGCCAATCATAGCCGTCGATTGGGATGCCCTAGCTTTGTCTTTTGTTATAAATAGGAGGCTAGAGGACTGAACCAAGCATTGCTGAATTTTGGATAAAGATTTTCGGAATTCCAGTGATCCTCCCCGGTGCCGACGCCGTGGAACCCTAGGTGACGACTCCTAGGTGCTCAACCTCTTCCCAAAGGTAACCCCTATCCATAGCTTCCTTTTCCCCCTTCCCCTTCCCCCATCCGAAGCCCTAATCAACCTCAATAACCCTCCTAGTCGCCGCCTGGACAGCAGCCTGCTGCAGCCCCCTTTTCCCTGTTTCCGCCCAGCTACAGTACCGCTGCTACAGTACCGCGGCTACAGCACCGCGTCTACAGTACCGCAGCTACAGTGCCCGCTAACCTCCCTTCCCTCCAGCAACCATCCGCCCTCCCTTAGCCCTATCCGACCACTATCAAATCCCCTTCCCCCACGTGGATCCACCTCCAAGCCCTAAATTCTCAGATCTATTCAGATCTGAGAACCCCATCCCCGATCCGTTATCTCCACCACCCGATCTCCCCTCTCGTGCCCCGGATCCGCCATCATACACCGGATCTACCACCCCTTACCCGGATCTACGCTTACGTGTTCGGATCCACTTATTCTCAACCCGTTTTCACCTTCCACCGTCGTGGACAGCCACCTCCATCATTTCCACGCCACCGGTTCCACCTTTGATCGCCCTCCCCGCACATCCGGCTCCGGATTCTTCAGTGCTTTGGTCAGCTCACTATTTGGTGAGATTTTGTTGTATCGGATAATTATTTTCAGCATTACTATTATTGGTTTGGAACTTGTACTTGTTTGGGCCTATTGTATCGTGGTTGTTTGTTTAGGTAATTATCGTGGTTTGCAGGATTTATTCGTCGCGCGCTTTTGCTTTGGCCCTCCACGCGGAGGAAAGCCCAAGCTTGCTTTACCCAAATAAAACATTTGTCTTGCTTTGAATTAACTGCGTGTGATGTTATTATTTATTCTCTAATTGCGATTTAACCGTCGGATTTGCATAGCATGCATGGTTAGGTTATGGTTTATCCGCCGCCTATAGATTCGTCCTGCGTCAATTGGTATCAGAGGAAGGTTGCACGCACTTTTCGATACGCAGTTTTAGAGTCTATAGGTTTATTTTATTTTCATGTCTATGTTTCACCAATATTCCCCTCCTCAATTTGGAGGTTTTGAGTCCACTTACACCCGCGCTCATGGATCCCCTTCAAGGAGACCCTCACGACACTACGATGATTATTATGAGGAACGTCGTTCTGAGAGAGATCTCGAGAGTGAGTTTCGTACTGTTTCCCCTTCCTTTGACGGCTCATCGAGTCCCGAGTCCTTCAGTTTGGCTCGTGGATATGGAGTACTATCTTGATCAGTTTGAGTTATTCGGTGAGCGTCGCGTCAAGTTTGCAAAACTTAAACTCCTAGATCAGGCAAAGGCATATTGGGCTAGTGTTGAGAGGACCCGCGAGCGAGACCGCCTTCATCGCATCACCAGTTGGGTGGACATGAAGCGTACTGCGTATATTGTGTCAGAGATATCTGCCTTCATCGTATCAGAGTCACTTGCTCGACCAATTATTTTCCCTTCAGCAAAGGTCCATTTCTGTCGCTGAGTACAGGGATCGTTTTGATGAATTAGTGGTGAGGAGCGATATCCGTAAGGACCCAGCCATGACCATTTCCCGATTTCGGTCTGGACTTCGGCCTGACATACGTACTAAAGTAGTTTATCATAGCTCGAAGTCCCTCGAGCAAACATATCAGTTCGCCCTTCGTTATGAGCAGTCTTTGAGATCCGCAAGAGCTGGTCGATTGGATTCTCACTTCGACCTCCACAGTACGAGTCCCTCCCACACCGAGGTCCCCACGTTGCCTATCATTGTTCAGCCAGACACGATTGAGATGATACCTGATACGATTTTCTCTCTCCCCAGTGAGGAACCTAGTCCGGTGAGTGATCGGTCACTTGTTTCTGACTCTTTCGTTGTGACCCCGGTTGAGGGTGAGTCCGAGCGACCTATTGATCCTATAGTGTTGAGTCCCTCACCTATACCCCTTCTTCTGCCACACACTGAGCTAGTTAGCACCCTTACCATAGACCCATTCCTTGACACCGCGCCGACAAGCCCATTCTTGAGTGTAGGTCTATGCCGCTCTCTCCTTGTCATTGTGCCGAGTCACATCATGACCGAGAGCCCAGAGCCTGATGTTGTTCTCGCAGTGGCTATTTCATCCACTCATGGGGACACTACCCCTTACGATGGTACTCATATGGAGGATCTTGACCCTAGTGACGAATTTTACGACGACCCTCCTGTTGAGCCTCCTGATGAACCGCCACATCCTGGTGAGTATGCGATTCAGGTGAGCCGCTCGTTTACGAGTTTCGAGTTGTTGGCGCCACCTTCATTGTCATCTCATATTTTGAGTACACTGGAGTATACTCATATCTTCAAGACCTACCTTATGACACACCACACTCTTGATGAGTTTTTGGACACGCCACCCGCTGACCCACCTGATGAGTTCATTCTTGTCAGGGACACTCCCCACATTCTAGGGTCACATCTTCTAGTCAGCATACTAGATTTTCACTCAGGTGGTCGTCTTAGTCGCGATGACTTTTTGACACCTCCTGGTGACCCCCCTGATGTGCTACGTTCCCTGAGAGACTTTTGGCTCGTTACGAGCTCATATTTGAGTGTAGATGTCTCGCACAGTCACCAGATCACTCGTCACACGCGGGGTGAGTTTTTCTACACTCCATCGAGAGAGCCCCCTGATCGGCCACCACATTTTAGGGGCCTCCCGGTCATTATTAGATTTTCCCCTAGCGAGCATGTTGCGTCAGTTGTGTTTCATTTGCATTGTTTGCATGTGTCTGTTGAATCGTTTCTTTATCATTTGCATGTGTTTGTTGAGTCGTTTTACCATCATTTGCATGTGTCATGAGTCGGTCCGACGGAGAAATCATAATGGTAATAAATCTTATAAGTCACATGCGGATGTTCACTGGCAAGTGCAGGTATTTCATGAAGGCAAACAAGTGATGGTGAGAATCTGCGTTGTGAGGCTCCGTGCGAGGCTTGCTAAAAGTTTGAGCGTTCGACGAATGAGTCCTTATATAATCATGAGAAAGATCAAAGCAAACACCTATGATCTTGATATCCCTGCAAGTATAGGTATCCACCTGGTATTTAGTGTTGAAGATATGATGTCGTACTTCGAGCCTCGCCGATATGTGGACCCGAGCAGTGAGGACTCCCAGTCGCCCACACCTTCACTCTCGTTGCCTTGCCACCCTCATAGCCCACCCATGTCTGATGGACACCGCTACTCACCCACTCCTGACACCTACCCACCTGAGGATTCGTTTTCTTTGGTTCTACCTACGGCACCGTCGATCGCACCGGGATCCACCACTCGTGAGTTGAGCGTTGAGAGCATTTCGGAGGCCAGATTCCGCCGGTACATTTCTACTACGGATGTTGATGCCACCTGGGTACTTGCAGCCGAGTTTGATCGATTCGCCCCGAGACTTCGACTTCAGCACGACCGTCTCCATTCACCGGAGATGATAGCTTTTCATTCGGGGGAGTTGATTGGCGGGGACATTTTTCCAGCGCCGACACTTGGGCGACCTCTGGTGGACTTCTTCGAGTTTTACCTGGCATGCTGCGAGAGAATTCTGACCCCTATTCATCGGGAGATGAATTCTTTCAAACCAGGGAGATTGATGCGGAGCATAGACGAGGACGAGTTTGGGCCCGTTCGGGGCTGATTGGCGACTTTCCATATATGGCGTGCCCGGATCGACGATCCGACCCCGCGGATGTGTCCGGATCCGTGTTGCGAGTCAAAATCATATCTTATTTCATGTATTTTGGTTTTATTTTAGCGTAGTTTTGGGCTTTTCCCCTCGGCCAATCATAGCCGTCGATTGGGATGCCCTAGCTTTGTCTTTTGTTATAAATAGGGGGCTAGAGGGCTGAACCAAGCATTGCTGAATTTTGGATAAAGATTTTCGGAATTCCAGTGATTCTCCCCGGTGCCGACGCCGTGGAATCCTAGGTGACGACTCCTAGGTGCTCAACCTCTTCCCAAAGGTAACCCCTATCCATAGCTTCCTTTTCCCCCTTCCCCTTCCACCATTCGAAGCCCTAATCAGCCTCAATAACCCTCCCAGTCGCCGCCTGGACAGCAGCCTGCTGCAGCCCCCTTTTCCCTGTTTCCGCCCAGCTACAGTACCGCAGCTACAGTACCGCAGCTACAGCACCGCGGCTGCAGTACCGCAGCTACAGTACCCGCTAACCTCCCTTCCCTCCAGCAGCCATCCGCCCTCCCTTAGCCCTATCCGACCACTATCAAATCCCCTTCCCCCACGTGGATCCACCTCCTTCAAGCCCTAAATTCTCAGATCTATTCAGATCTGAGAACCCCATCCCCGATCCGTTATCTCCACCACCCGATCTCCCCTCTCGTGCCCCGGATCCGCCATCATACACCGGATCTACCACCCCTTACCCGGATCTACACTTACGTGTTCGGATTCACTTATTCTCAACCCGTTTTCACCTTCCACCGTCGTGGACAGCCACCTCCATCATTTCCACGCCACCGGTTCCACCTTTGATTGCCCTCCCCGCACATCCGGCTCCGGATTCTTCAGTGCTTTGGTCAGCCCACTATTTGGTGAAATTTTGTTGTATCGGATAATTATTTTCAGCATTACTATTATTGGTTTGGAACTTGTACTTGTTTGGGCCTATTGTATCGTGGTTGTTTGTTTAGGCAATTATCGTGGTTTGCAGAATTTATTCGTCGCACGCTTTTGCTTTGACCCTCAACGCGGAGGAAAGCCCAAGCTTGCTTTACCCAAATAAAACATTTGTCTTGCTTTGAATTAACTGCGTGTGATGTTATTATTTATTCTCTAATTGCGATTTAACCGTCGGATTTGCATAGCATGCATGGTTAGGTTATGGTTTATCCGCCGCCTATAGATTCGTCCTGCGTCAAAGCTCCCTCTGAGAAAGCTCCCCCTGAATTGGAGTCTTGTAATGAGGCGGAGTATGTGGAGTAATGGAGTATGGTAGAGGAATGAAGTGAGGTCACATAATAAGGATCGGATTCACGAAACGTGACATTCATCGTGATAAAAATACGCTTTGTCGGAGGATGATAACATTTATACCCCTTCTGAGTGGGAGAATAGCCAATGAATACACACTTAAGCGCACGATGGTCAAGTTTAGACCGGCACAGAGAGTGTATGTGAGAGAAGCAAACACAACCAAAAGTCTTTGGGTGGATAGAGATCAGTGGAACCCCTAAGGTAGTTAGAGGGGTTTGATTACCCAAGACCAGAGATGGCAGGCAGTTGATGAGGTGTGCAGCCGTTAGAACCGCATCACCCTAATAGAATTTAGGGAGGTTCATAGCGGTGAGTAAACAACGAGCAACCTTCAGGAGGTGCCGATTTTTTCGTTCAGCAACCCCATTCTGAGATGGGGAGTGAACACAAAATGTTTGGTGGAGGATGCCATGATCAGCAAGGTAGTGAGCAAAAGGGGCGTTGATATATTCCCGACTATTATCACTACGATGAATTTTTACAGTAGCAAAGAATTTAGTCAACCATTTTATGAAATTTTTGAAAGGCAGAAAACACTTCATGCTTATTTTTCATCAAATAAATCCAGATGGTTCGAGAAAAACAATCAATAAAAGTAATAAACCAATAACATTCAGAAATAGAAGCAACGGTGCTAGGTCCTCAAACATCAGTATGTGAAAAGGAGTTGTACTAGGTAAAGAGACATGTGAACGGGAATACGATGATGTTTGACAACAATACACACATCACAACCAAAGTTTTTAAAACATAACAACAACAACAACACTCAAGCCTTTATCCCACTATAGTGAGGTTGGCTATATGAATCCTTTGTCGCCATTGTGTCCTATCTTTAGTCATAATCTCACTAATGCCTAAGTGCATCATGTCTTTTCTTATAGTTTCATTCCAAGTCTTTAATGGTCTACCCCTCCCTCGTTTAACATGCATAGTGACTAGACTCTCACAACGCCTAACTGGTGCCTCTAATGGTCTCCTTTGTATGTGCCCAAACCATCTTAGTCGAGCTTTTCGCATCTTCTCTGCAATAGGCACTACTCCTGTCTTATCCCTGATACATTCATTCCTAATTATATCCAGTCTTGTGTGTCCACACATCCACCTAAGCATTCTCATCTCCGCAACTCCCATTTTTTGCTCATGTACAGAATTCACTGCCCAACACTCCGAACCATAGAGCATCACCGTTCTAATTGCAGTACGGTAAAACTTGCCTTTAAGTTAAAGTTTTTAAAACATGAAGAAAAAATAGAAAATAAATGTTGCATGGTCGCAACAGAGGGATGACCAAGCCGACGATGCCAGGTAAGCAAGGTGGAGGTCTGCGAAGAGTGGAAAGCTTACGTAGGTAGCCCCACCAGATCAAACACATATAAGCCATTATGCATGCTACCAGAGCCAATCACCTTCCCCGTCTTCAGATCTTGAAAAACACAATGAGAAGGAAAGAAGGTAACTGAGCATTGAAGAAAAGTGGTCAAATGACCAACAGAAAGTAGACTACAGGAAAAATTCAAAACATGATGCACAGAAGACAAAGTGAGAAAAGAACAAGGGATGGAGCCTTTCCCAGTAATGGAGGAGAGAGATCCATCAGCAATGCTCACTTTATCTCTGCCTGAAAGAGGAGTATTAGGCACAAAACCTGATGCTAAACCGATCATGTGATCACTGGCGCCAGAATCGATAATCCACTGAGTAGTAGTAGTAGAGTGGGCACCCGAAGTACCTGTGTGGGCAAGGGCAGAGGATGGCATAGAGGCAGTAGTAGGCTCAGTAGCAAGGTCGTGGATCACGCGACGAAGAGCTTGCATCTCTTCAGCAGAGAAGGAGGACGACTGAAGGGGACAACCCTCATGAATCTTAGTCAGATTAACAGAGTTATAGTGTCGCCCTGGAGGTCTACCACGACCACGACCACCATGCGAAGACGGACCGCCCCTGGGAGTAAAGTTATGTAGGATGAAGCATGTATCCCGAGTATGACGAGGCTTACCACAATAATCACAAGTGAGTTGATCCTTATCTGTAGGTTTAGGTTTGAAATCATGAGAAACCCAACCTCCAAAGTTTGGTTGATGAGCCACTAAAGCTGATCCTTCCGGGAAGGTGGTGGTGTTCTAGGACTGCTTGCGGTCAAACTCCTATTGGACAATGTTGCAAACTTCAGGAAGCGAGGGAATAGGAACACGTCCCAAGATCTGGACAGTCATCTGATCAAAATCTTTGTGCAGCCCATGCAGAAACTCAAGACTCGAATGCGATCCTCGTGGCTCCTCAGCAGGAGCGCATCCTCAGTGCAAACCATAACTAGGGAGTCAAAATGGTCGTACTCCTGATATAGTTGAGTAAACACAAGATAATAGGCAGAAGGAGGGCGATTGCCTTGTCGGAGAAGAAAATATTGTGGCAAAGTTGGTAGATCTGGGCCGCATTCCCCTTGCGGGAGTAGGTAGATTCAACACGCTTCCATTCTCCGCAGCTGTATCTAGGAAAAGGTAATTCCAAGCAATAGATTCCTGCATGGAATTAGTGAGCCATGACATGACAAGGGAGTTTTCCGACTCCCATTGAGGCCAAGCAGTAGAGGTTGTGGCAGGAGCGGCGGTGGTGCCACTGATATAGCCAAAGAGACGCGACTCTTTAAGGCTAGAGTAATGGAGCGGGACTAAGACAAATAGTTGGTGTCATCAAGTTAGATTGTTGTAATCTAAGAGTACTGGTGATCTTGACCAGCTCGGGTAGATCCAGCGGGGGTCATGGAGCTACCAGAATCAACAACGTCCGACATAAAAACAAATGTCAGCCAAACTCCGGCAATATGATTGTGAGGACTAGAGAAGAACATCCCTTCAAAGAATGGAAGGGAGATAGAGCATCACTGTAGAGTTAGGAGACGTCCTCCTCTTGAACAAAGGAAGCACGAGAACTTATCTCGGGAAGCATCCAACAGTTGGAATCGCGAGAAAATTGAAGTGGAGGATTAGAGGGATGAAGCGAAACTTCTTCCAAAGTTTGGTGTCAATCAGACTGCCGGAAGGCCGCCAAAAAAATAATCCCGTGCGCCCAACGCCGATCGGCCGATGGGTTTGTTGAGCGCCGATCTGCGCTGTAGAGAGGGGGACGCTGCGCGCGCGCGCGCGCGCGCGAGAGAGAGAGAGAGAGAGAGAGAGAGAGAGAGAGAGAGAGAGAGAGAGAGAGAGAGAGAGAGAGAGGGTGGTTGGCTAGAGGCGAGCGGGAGAAAGAGGCGGCGAGGGAATGACGTGCAGGAGATGCGCAACGAGCATGATACGGGCGGCGAGCGGGAGATGAGATACCATGTTAATCGGACATGAATAGTTAACCATAATCAATAGTGGAGCCCCCTTATATATAAGGGCGAACTACAACTCATAATTTCATTATATATATATACATATATATATATATATGCGAGTGACAGGCACGGGGCTCCGCCCCTACGGCCAATCATGATAGTACCCCGATCGCGATTGTATAGTACCCCGGACAGTACCCCGATTATAACAATATCTCGGCCGTCATAGCCCCGATCGCGACAGTGCTCCGATCGCGACAAAAAGAATATTTTATTAGAAATTTGTCTTTAAATTTATTGATTTTTTTTAAAGTAGTCCATAAATTTTGTTTTTACATAAGATCGTTTCACCCATTTCCTGATTTTAATTAAAAAAATGACTCAATGGAAAAGAAATGAAGAGGATCAACTCACCCCTTTCTTTCTCCTCTGATCCCAATTCCCCAAATGATCTCAACACTAATCTCGCCACACAATTTTCCTCCTCTTTTATAAGTCCCTCAGCTTCAATAGAAAAAAAACAGAGGCTCAGAAATAAATCAAAGTTAAGAAAAAAATAAAAGATCAAAGCTTGGTGGAAGAAGCAGATCAAAGTCATTGAAATGCTTACAGAGGTAATGGCGGGAGAAAATTATGTGACAGTAAAAAATAAGGTAACAGAGCTTCCAAAAAGGAGAAAAAGTCTGACATCTCACATGAGGTAGCATGATGTGGCTGCAGATTATGATTTCAAAACTGGTGGGATTTCTGAATGTCGGGGTTCTATGTGCAGTGATCTTGGTCACAACATAGATTTAAGATTTTTGCGAATTCACAGAAGCTTAGTTCGATTTTACCTTTTAATTTATGAATTGATTACTAAAAGTGAAGAAAATAATGCATCTCCCTCATTCCAGTCATAGGTGAAGGGAAAACCTTAAATAGAAATGAAATCTATCTTCATACCTTTCTCCTTTTTGGGAGGGAAGCGACATAGGGCCGGCGTCTCCCCGGTGGAAACCGATTTTACCTTTCTCCTCACCCTAATGCTGATCAGAAGATCGTCCTTCAACTGGTAGTTGCTCCTCCTCTTTTCACCCTCGAAAAACCCACTTCCATCTCATTTCTACCCTTTTCCACCCGAGAACACTAGAGTTCTACATCGCAGTTTGGAGCCATGCCTTGTTCCATTTCCCCAGCTCCGGCAGAAAATGCAACCTGGATCTCCGATGCCCTAGCGGCCTGCAAATATTAACCGTCGTCTGGAAGTAATGATATTGGACGAAGAAGAATGGAAGAAGATCAAAAATAATAAGAGAGAAGAGTACATAGACATGGATGATAGGCTCTGCGAGCAGGAAGAGTTCTTTTGAAGGGCAGAGGAGAGGTGCTAGAAGAGACGTCGCGACCCACCGGAAAAGGGCACAAAGGCTTCAATTTTGTCAGCCACGCGAAGCGCATGAAGGAGAAGGGCACGGGAGAGGTTGCCAGCCATCGGTGAAGGGAACACATGATTCGATTTCGTGGAGGAGGCGGTTACGTGGGGAAGGACACGGGATTTCATGGGTCGGAAGAACGAAAATCAGATATAATTGGGGGAAAATCGTGTAATTACATGGATAGACATTAGATTTGAAATTTTTTGAATTGAGTGAGAACGTATGGAAGTCATTAGATTACAATAGTAGGGGTAGTGTTGGAAATATGAATGTTGCACCATTTTATTTATAGAAATATATATATTATATAAAGAAATACTTTTAGGACCATTTTGAGGCCTAAATATTTCCAAACTTTTGATATCAACCGTCCGATCAAAAGGATCGGGGCTGCGAATATACAAAATGTCCTGCGAATATCCAATAAATAAAAAAACCCAAAATCCCTCTATTCCAAAATCCCGACAACCCCCCACCTGCGCACCCCGCGCCTTCAAAAAACTCCAACGCCGGCGGCGGCGATGAAATAAAAGGGAGTGGTGTGTCTGTTTAGTCCCACATCGCCTAATACAAATAAATTTTCGTGTATATATATTTTTTGGTGTTAAGCCCATTTGAATTGTGATAAATTTAGGATTATTAGGGTAATACGCTAGGTTAAGTCATTAGGTTAAGTTAATTCGCCGGCTGTGCTGTCCCGGCCGCCTGTGCCCTCCTGGCCGCTGCGCCCTCCCTGCCGGCCTGCACCATCCCGACTGCATGCATCCTTCCGGCAGCTTGCAGCCGGCTCTATTTTTTTAATGTTTTTAACTTTTTTTTAAACATTTTTTAATATTTTTTACTTACAAAAAAATAGAAATATATATATAATATTTATTTATATATTATACATATATATTAAAACAAAAATTTTAAATCCGTCGGGGGCGGGCGTAGCCCGCCGTCGCGGGTAGGGTACTGTCGTGCGGGGCACGGGTGGCCCCATGTGCACTGTCACTCGTATATATATATATTTATACAATACTAAAATGGAAAAATTGCATCTGGTGAAACATTCAAAATTGTTAAATATACCCTTATTTTTTAATTTAATGACTTAAACATATATTATAATTTATTTTTAAAAAATTAAAATACAATGTCCATTCAAACAATTACACCCTATCCCAAAATTAAAAGTAATGATGAAAATCCATAAAATCCAATAAATTTTTAGTTGAGCTCCTAAACCTGCTATGGTAGGCTGTTATTAGGTATGTCAGCGATCTTTTCAAGGAAGGTTGTCATTAAGCATGTCAGTGGTATTTTCGAGGAGCTACCATTAAATCAATCAACTTTATTAAATTTGATTTGACATGCATGATAATATATGCATCAGGATGAGGATTTTTAACAAATATCGAAAAGTAGTGTATAACTACTTTCCACATTAATTAATTAATATACGAGTGACGGGCACGGGGCTCCGCCTCTACGACCAACCACGACAGTGACCCGACCGCGATAGTCTCGGTGCTCTACCCCTATCATTTATTTAATGCAATTTAAATTAAACACAATATTAATTAATTAATGTGAAAAGTAGTTATACGCCACTTCTCGATTTTTGTTAAAAAAACCCTCATCTTGATGCATATATCATCATGCATGTCAAATCAACTTTATTAAAGTTGATTGATTCAATGATAGCTCCTCGAAAATACAACTGACATGCCTAATGATAGTTTTTCTCGAAAAGACCGCTGACATGCCTAATAACAGTTTACCATAATAGGTTTAAAAACTTTTTGGATTTTATGGATTTTCATCATTACTTTCAATTTTAGAAATCGGTGTGTCGAATTGGGCTGAATTCATAGTTCATCGGACAATTTGTTCTCATTTTTCGATTTTGAACTGGAAACGATTTTCCCAGTATCATAACTTCCACTCCTCTGAGATTTTCAAAATTCCCGTCACTCTCTCTGATATAATAAAGGTAGTTTGAGAAACTACGAGATGATTGACTGTAATCATGATAACTGCATTTCTTTTTCTCAGTGAGAATAGAGAATTAGAGATACCTAACTAGAGAGGAACATAGAAGAGTCTTTGCCATAAACAAAACTAATATTTAGTTGCAGAGAAGGGTGATCATCTTCCAACCCCAAGACCATTAGATGGGCTGCACGGTGTTTCGTGCGTTCGTGTGAATACATGTAGAGATATAGATTTCAGTCCACATTTTTGGTTCTCAAAACCATCCAATTCTTCATGAAATCTGATTTCGTCGTATATATGCCTTCTTTCTTGATTTATTGGTTTTGCATAGTTCCTTTGCATGATCTTTCATATTCCACTGTGTATTAGATGTTCAATAAAAAACCCAACAATAATATCTTTACTCATTGCTTCTGAAGTAAACACTTAAAATGTTGCTCTCCCTAGCCATGAATGGTTGTATTTTTTGGTTTCCTTTGTAATCAACTAGGTCTTTAGAAAATTTCCCGAAGATAAGTTGTAGCTATTTTAAAGAAAGTGTTTAGAGATTTTATGCTTTACACATTTAAGAAGTTTTGATGATTGCAACATGTACAGGAATCCGGAGTAGATGTACGGCTCTCAGATGTTGGTGCTGCGATCCAAGAAGTTATGGAATCTTATGAAGTTGAAATCAACGGGAAAGTGTTCCAAGGCATGTGATAAGTTACTATGGTGCTTTTATACTCTCACATGATTCTTTCTCACCAGTGCATATTTTTCTTTATTTAATATCAGCATATAAATTTCTATTTTCTTCTCTGTGTTTCAGGCTCTACTTGTTGATGCTTAAAATGAAATGACCATAAGTTTTAGCTAGCGAAAGATGCAGGATTTGGACTAGTGTTTCTGAAGGGGAGTCTTCAATGAAGTGGATACAATCATGCAAAAACCATATGCGAAGTCACCGTTTCCAAATCATTAATTTAGACAATTATATGCAACACTGGATAAAAGAAATATAGAAAATGGAGAAATCCATGACTTATAGTAATTAGGATAGTAGTCTAATTAGAAATTTTACACCGAAGTTTGAAGTATGAAAGCTGCACATTTCATAGAAATTCATGCCATTATAGAACTCTAGATTTTATCAAACCTGATACAAAATTATCACAATAGCAAAACTAGGAAAAAATATAAGAGTCAAGAGATCACCAATTTTTTAAGCATAGCGCCTTCCAACATGGATTATTTTTGCCTCAAAATAAATTAGAAGGAAGACGTTCAGACATCCTACTTGAATTTTATAGTTGATTTTGCTCCTATATTCCATCTCACTCATAAGTTTGAGCAATACCAAAGGACCACGAAACCTAGGTGAGTTATCTCACGACCTGAGAGGTTATCCTTCTGTAGGCCTCCCCATATGGAGCCATCACAATTGTGCTTAGTCATTTCCCCACGGATTCAAAAGGCTAACTGTTTGCTTCCAGTGCCTCAAAGCCTCGAGGAATCCAGTGTTACGAATGTTAGGGAAAATGGCACATAGCAGTTCAATGTCTTACGAAGAATCTTCTGATTTATAAGGATACTAATCCCAATCTTGTCCTAGTAGAAATTCTAGAGAAAATAGTTTATATTTAATATAACCTTTTTTTTTGCCAACTACCTTGTAATTTCTCTTTAATTTCAAATTACATCATTCTATCCTCTTGATGAAATTGAAATCCGGCAAACCTAAAATAAAAATATTAAAGAGGCGAAGAATACTCAAATTAGAACAGGATTCCTTCTAAGAGTGTTCCTCGAGGTACCATCAGAATTGATCTAACTGAACATCCTTGTATTCCTCTCCTTTCCTACTTAACCACTGATATTTAGCTACATGAATGAAACCCCTCTTCTTGAGAAGGAAGAGAACTCTGATTTTGGAAGAAACCCCTCTTCTTGAGGAGGAAGAGTTTTCCAACTGAAATTTTGGAAGAAACTCTCTTTTTGAAGGAGAGTTTTCCAATTTGGAAGAAACCCTCTTCTTGAGAAAGAGTTTTCCAACTGAGATTTTGGAAGAGGGTTCTCACTAGAAAATGGATAAAGAGATATGGTGGTTCTTGGATTAAAAGATGGAGAAGAATAGAGCGCACAATCTGCTTCCCACTATGGACAAAAATGGGAGTGGAAGTGGGCTCACAATTTTTCATTCACTAAAATAAGTGAGGTGCAGTGGGCAACCGAGTGATGTAGAGAGATGAGTAACATAATGCAAAAAATGAGAATACATTTTTGTCACAACATTGGAGTAAATTTTGTTGATATCTACTCCTTTTCGAGCGTAAACCTTCACCATGAGCATCACCCTATACCTCACAACATCCTTCTAAGAAGAACCTTCTTTGATCTAAAAACTTATTTGCATCTGTTGGCTTATTGATGCTTGGCAAGGGAACTAATTACTAGGTGACATTTATTTGAAGAGACTTCTCCTCCATAGAGATCCTCCATATTTACCCTTGAGTTTGAAAAGTCTTTTCTAATTTTGACTTTGGCTCTTGCTTAACCGACTCCTTAATTGAGTTCTCGACACCTCTTTGTATAGTTGGACTATAATCTCAATTTCCACCCCAATAAGCAGCTTCTGCATCCACTTTTTTTTCATTTTAAACATGTCCATCATAATCACATACTAATCATATATCATGTATCTATTGAACATGAGCACATTTGTTTAAAGACATCACAACTTATAACTTTTGACCCCTTCAACATGCTCGATCTTGTTGAAGGGGTAAAAAGTCATGTACTTCCTTTCCTTTGGCTCCATCTTGTTGTTCTTCTTGTATGCATAAGTTGGGCACTCAAATACTTGTAGGCTGTAGCGTCATCTGATCCTCAATTTTTTCCATTCCATGCTTTGAATTCTTCAATCCAATTGTCAATGTGGTGAGCTGTTGATGAGGTAGACAATGCTATTCAATGCCCCTACCCAAAACTCATTTGGAAGTTCGATGATGCTCCTTGACTATCGTCTTTGTTAGTAACATTTGATCATCCACTACGCAACTCCATCCGACTAGAAATTTCTAGGTGGGTTGTAGTGGTGCACGACCCTCTTCAGCTTTACAAAACTCCATGAATATATCATAAGTGTATTTGCCACTATTTTCGGACCACACTAGCTTCATAGATCATCTCGTCTGCTTCTAAACCATAGCCCTCCAAGTCCTGAACTTCTTAAACACCTCATACTTACTCTTCAAAAAGAAACTTATAGCATCCTCGAGAAGTTGTAATTGAAGAAAAATTTACTTGTCCCCTCCTCATGAAGGAATCGATGATGATCACCATGTGTTGTTTCAATATAATCTATGTTGCATTTAGTTTCATCCATCCCGTTGCTAAATTTTCCGAGATGATATTTCTCTAATCTGCATCTTCACATAATTATAATTTATCAAAGTTTACTGCTTTAATCAACTCTCCTTGCTGAGCAACTTGAAGTTTTGTATGGACTTAACGCAAATGCCACAATCCTGACAAATCTTGATTCTAATTTGAATATGAAAGTGCAGTCTCACCTGTGGTTGTGTTCCCTTAGAGTACACTTAAATTGCTCGGCTTGCTTCCTTTCATTGCTATCATAGATCCCCAAAGTATCCTCATGGCGTCACCATCAATGATAGTCTTTGTCACAATCTCGCTTCATTTAGGGAATTCGTATGAATAAATTAAGGCCGTTGTTACACGCTACCTACGTTTTGAAAGGCGCAAGGCGCACCGAGGCGCAAAGGGGCCGTGGAGCCTAGGCGCAAGGCGCAGGCGCACGCCTGAGGCACGTGAGGCGCCAAAATGTAAAAAAGATAAATGTAGTTAATTAAATACAAAATACACATAAAATACATCTACCACCATATCAACACAGTAGAATTAATGCATTTAATATCACATAATGTTACCTGGCATTCCAATCTGACATTGAAGCAATCCCAGCTTCAGTCCTACTCTCTTTTGAAATAAAAATCTTTGCTTTGCCATATAATAAATTCAGGGTAATAACAAATTACCGCACTAGAATAATTCAGAGTAGTAAGCAATAACAAATAAACATGTCACTATGTAAACAAAACCAAAAAATGTAAGTCTGCCAAATATTATCACAAATACAATCACAAACATCAAAAATATGAAAGATGAACGATCTATAAAAGTTCAGTACTATCAAATACATGGATCTGCATATATGTAGAATAGAGGAAAGATTCATAAAATCTCCATATGCATGATCTGCACAAAGATAATCACAAAAAACACTTGTTAACTATGGTAATCACAAAAAACACTTGTTAACTATTGAAAATAATTTATTACTCACCAATCTTCTTCTAGTCTGATGTCTTCATCAGAAGAAGCGTTGTCAGTATAATCTTCTTCTCCTTCATGGTACTCATCAACTTCCTCATCCTCATCCTCGACATCATCCTCTCTAAGTAATACTGTAGTAGGAACCCTCGTCTTAGATGAGCTCCCCTTTTCAACTATCTTTGTAGTTGCACTTGTCTGAATCATATTTTTTCCTTTGGATAAGCAGCAACCGTCAGCCAACGGCGAGAGGAGCAGCCACCATCCAACGGCAGTGAGAGGAGGAAAGGTAGCATCGGCGAGAGGAGAAGTCACCGTCGATAAGAACAGAGGAGAAGGCACCAGGCGTCGATGGAAATGTTGAGGAGAAGGCACCGTCAAGGAGAAGGCACCGTCGTTAGGGCTCGCAGAAAATGTCGAATTGAGCCCTAACTTATAAGTTAGATTTTTTAAAACCCGCAGGCGCGCCTCACGGCGCCTCAAAATTCACTGAAAGGCGCGCCCAGGCGCGCCTCAGACGCGCCCAGAGCACCTCGCCTGCCTTTGGCCCTCCGAGGCGTTGCCCGCTGCGCCCTGTGCGCCTGGCGCCTGAGGCGCGCCTTTCAAAACGTAGGTTACACGCACTACAAATATGACTATCAACACTTAATTAATCTATTTTTTAGGCCTTTCTAAAACTCCTATCCACACTATTCCCATGTCCCGTATTGATCCTTCACGCCGCATCACAATCTCTTCCTCCATCTCTCCTGACACCTCCTAGAAAGGCCGCCACACTCTGCAGATCCTATCCACACTATTCTCATGTCCCGTATTGATCCTTCACGCCGCACCACAATCTCTTCCTCCATCTCTCCTGACACCTCCTAGAAAGGCCGCCACACTCTGCAGATCCTCCAGCCTGCTCACCAATTATCGCCGACTTAGTGCAGTTCTTCCTAATCTCTAGCGAGCGCCACCGCATCCTGGGTCGCTCCATGCATTCGTTTCCTCCTAATCGCGAACAATAGCTCTCGAACGAAGTTCCCCTTTCCGCTTCTTGAATTACCGCCACCTGCACATCCAGTTCTCTTCCCTAACCCCTTCTGTACTGATGCATGCTTGATTTACACCTCAAATTGATTAATAGGGCACAAATTTTGGCCCTGCTTCTTCTCAGTAAGGTGAAGATATTCTAACTCCACTCCCTTTCCAAATCAGTGCATTTCTGTTCATGCTTGAGTAATTTTTTTTAGTTCTTAGATCTAAAAATTTGGGGCAAATAAAATATGTTGTTGGTTTGTTTTCCCTGAAGGTTGGCCGTAGCCTAAATATATATAAATAAGCGCAATAAAAGTCTACAGATAGTTGGCATCATGCCTCAAAATGTGAGAGAAAGCTAAAGGAAGAGGCATGCCTCTTTCCCAAACAAAATCAAGATGACATGCATTCTTTGCAAGATGGTCAGCTGCTGAATTTGCCTTGCGGTCAATTAGAGATATCATCATTCTCGGAAAGTCCTTAAATAGCTGCGCGACTGAGCCTTCAATTCCTCCCATGGATTGGCCGGATAGGATACGGTTTACCCTTGAAATTGCTGCCGTCGAGTCCCCCTCCAGGATGCAGCCCGAAAAGCCTCGGATATGCTGAATCGCGAGAGCAAGTCCCGCCCTTGCCGCCATAAATTCCGTCATGTTGACTGACCTGCTGCTGTGTAAGCTCCCCTTGGCGGCAATCAAGCTTCCCAAGTGGTCACGAACGGTGCATCCCAGCCCAGCGACATTGTTCACTAGAACCGAGCCATCAAAGTTTATTTTTATCCATCCAACGGGCGGGGGCGACCAAGTAGATTGGTTTGTTTTCAGAAGATTTGAAAAGTGCTTTAACTTTAATTGGTATGGACACCCAACAAATTTTTTATTTTGTAAAATTACTTCGTTGGAATTTTTATATATTGTTAATTTATTGGTGTAATATGAAGATCCAAATATTGTAAATGATGAAAAAAATCAAAAGTTTGAAGGTGATGTGAGTATTCATTTTGAGACCGATATAATTTTTCGTTCAAAGAAAGATTTAATTGATTGAGCTCAAGGTGTTGGCAAAAGTCTTGGCTGTAATGATAAAAACATTTTATAAAGTAACTTGGGGTTGTTGCACGAACCCTCCATGTGTATGTGAGTTGAAGCCTTACAAGTGACTCTGAAGCACCCGAAGCAAAACGTGAAGAAGAAGACGTTATGTAACACCCCAACCTAGTTTAACAGCAAATCAACTGTTCGGCCGGGCCCCGCGATAAAAAGTAAACTAAGCAACAGTAATAAATTGGTATATAACAGACATAAATAAGAAAGTACTAACAGGAAACTTACAACCGAAGTAGAAAATGCAGCTAAGGGTAAAAGTGTACCTCATCACTTCTTATTTCACAAGGCCAACTAGAATGTAAAATGAGCCATACATCTGAATTTTTTGAGTATACTATAAAATGTCTGGTACATAGAAAATTTTAAACAGTTCGGTTGCACATATTCCATGAAGGGAAAACAGTACAGTACTAAAAAGATAAACAACTGAATGAAAAGAAACTATAAGAGGAAAATTTACAAACACGCTCATCTTAGGCGCAACTTCCCACCTATGACCCATGTAAAAATATGCCCGAAATGGGTCAGCCCAACTGGAAAGTAAGAAAAACTATTCCTCCTAGTGACACTAAAAATATGTTGAAAGAACATGTATGCGTACTTTTTTTAAAAATGAAGTTTGTAAACTATAGAAAAATTATATGCTTGTATACTATGCATGCTTTTCTAAAATAATATTGACAACATAAATATCTTCTCTAGTTTAATCATGTTAAGCATATTTACTTAAGTTCCGAAAAATGGTTGACTAAAAAGATTTCTAAGCTTCGGTCTATACTTGAGTTCTAGGTGACTTATGTTTGTCCTTCTTTAAATTCTAGGTAGAGTAACTTCTGATGCACAATTATAATCTAACGATCCGAGTCCCTATTAACGAACCCAAGTGTTTTAGCGTCTCACGGACACAGACTCACATCTACTAATCTTCTAAAAGGGGGTGTCGTATCCCCAAAATTGTGGCTCATACGGTACATTACACCCTATGAGTAAGATAGTGCGCCTCTATCTATCACGAGAGAAAGTCTCAATCGTGTCTCCTAATCATTTTCTGTCTAGTGCTACTCTGCTTACGTATTTATCTGCGTAACTTAGGGAGTGCATCTTATTAGTTAATCGACTAGAATTCATATCCATATGATTGATATTTTCCACTTTTTAAATATTTATGAGAGTAAATGTGATGCAGTGGTAGTCAGCCGATAAATGCAGACACTCCTAAATGCGACTCTTGGGGAGTAGTATGAATTAGGGTGCACGTGTGTAAATGAAGCAATTGCAAATCAAGATTTATTAGCAAATAATTCTCACAAAGCTTTAGGCGCAACCACACAATTAAGAGTAACTATTAATGTTCAGAAACAATCTAGATCAACCAACGAGAGAGGTGCAAATCGGCTGAAGTGCGCCGGTAAAGGTCCCACAAATCGTTCGCAAGCAACACAATAGCATATAAAATAATATCCACCACAATAGTTCAACACAGGAAGTCCAATAATAAACCAAACACCATTATACCTTGGATCGCTCCTGCACGAGGCGGCTTGACTTAGAGGGGAGATCCGTGGAGAGCGTGCCTCCGTCTGAAATGGAGATTCCACGGAATGGGTGGGGAATGCGGGCTGTGGAGGTCGGGGAAACGGAATAGGGTTAGGGAAGGTTGGGGGCTGCTGTTGGGAAGGGCGTGGGGCGACGGGGTGGACGTGGGGGCTGTCGGAAGGGAAAGGCGGAACAGGGGGGGGAAAGAAGGGTCGGCGGGCTGTGTGGGGAGAGGGAGGCGGGCGATGGGGGTGGAGGGGGTTCGTCGGGCTGTACGGGAGAGGGAGAAGGGCGACGGGATGGAGGGGGGGAGTTTCGTCGGGCTGTACGGGGAGAGGGAAAAGGGCGACGGGGTGGAGGGGGGGTTTCGTCGGGCTGTACGGGGAGAAGGAGAAGGGCGATGCGTTGGAGGGAGGGGAGGTCGAGGCTTACGGAACCAGCGGCGTCGGGCGAGATGCGGAACAGCGGCAGCAGTGGGTACGAGCGCAGGAATCGGATTCTCCAGACTTGGACCGGGCGGCTGCTCTAGGGCAACTTCCAATCTCCCCTTTAACATCAAAACCCCTCGTATTTATAGGAGGCATGCAGGAATTAAACATAAGATAAAATTAGGGCTCCCAATCGGACGGCCGCAAGTGTCCGAGCCGATCGGGACTAAACGCAGCATAAAAATAGTAAAGTTGTATATGGAATCAACTCGGAACGACCCTCCGGGCGCATCCGCGGACTCGGATCGCCCAACCGGGTCGCCGATCACCGCCTCCTGCGGGAATAAACATGCGCGTGCGATCGTACGCCATCAACTCCCCCCGACTTGAAAGCACTCATCTCCGGTGAGTGAAGATGATCGTACTCTCGGCGAAGGTCAGGGGCGAGTCTCTCGAGCTCCTCAGCAGAAATCCATGCGTCGTCAGAAGCTGGGCGGGCATGCCAATGAACCAAGTACCGTAGGACCATCGAGCCGCCCGTCGCTGTGAAGTCATGACCAACGATCCGTAACGCGTCTCCAGTGGGTGCAGGCGACTGTCGTGTCAAAGTATCTCCATCAGAATGTTGTGCAGCTGGGCCGGCCGGTCGAGAAGGGGAATCCGCCAAACTGTGCTCTGCCCCCGGCGACTGCCTGGGTAGGGTGGGTGTAGTGGCACTGGGTGGGTGAGGGTCGAACCGTGGCTCAGTGGGGGGTGAGTAGGGGTCCTCGTACACTCGCTCCTCAAAGTATGGGGTCAGGTCTTCTACATTGAACCCTCGGTGAATCCCCATTGTGGGTGGTATGTCAACCTCATATGCATTCGCGCTGACCTGTCGAGTGACTGTATAGGGACCCATCCGACGAGCACTTAACTTCTTCGCTGCCCCCTGGGGGAGCCTCTCAGGTCGAAGGCGTATCATAACTTGCTCCCCAACATCAAATATCTGCTCCCTCCTGTGCCGATCGGCTTGAGCCTTGTAGATGTCATTATTGGCCGCGATCCTTCTTCGAATTGCTTCATGTAGTGTGTGTATATGCTGAATGAATGACTCGGCGGACTCGCTAGGCCTAGCTTCTAACGGGACATCCACTAAGTCGACAGGTTTCCTAGGCTCGTAACCTAACATGACATGGAATGGACTCAATCCTGTGGTCCGGTTAACCGAGCTATTGTATGCAAACTCCGCTATGGGCAAGACCGAGTCCCAAGAGGCAGGACTATCCCCAACAAGGCAACGCAAGAAGGTCCCTAGACTACGGTTGACAACCTCTGTCTGTCCATCCGTCTGTGGGTGATAGGCTGTGGAAAACTTCAGTGTCGTACCAGTCTTCCTCCACAACGTTTTCCAAAAATAACTCCTAAAACGAACGTCGCGGTCAGAGACGATAGACGTGGGTAACCCATGATACTTGAATACCTCCCTGAAGAACAGGGCCGCCACATGGGGGGCGTCGTATGTCCTATGACATGGAATAAAGTGGGCCATCTTCGAGAAACGGTCTACAACGACAAAGATCGAGTCAAACTTCCGCGACGTGCGCGGAAGTCCTAGAACGAAGTCCAGGCTAATGTCCACCCAAGGTCTGTGGGGGATGGGCAGAGGGGTGTACAGGCCCGTAGACTGTCGAGAACCCTTGGCTGTCTGGCAAGTGCGGCAATGACGAACGATCCGCGTAACATCCCTCTTCAGGCCAGGCCAGAAGAAACGGTCCTCCACTAACGCGATCGTCTTGTCGCGCCCGAAGTGTCCCGCGGCGCCGCCCGCATGTAACTCCCAGACAAGGAAGTCCCGCAGAGACGTTTGGGGCACGCAGAGACGAGACTCAAAGAACAGATAACCCTCCGAAATGAGGAAACCCTCGCGGGGCTCGGGGGGGGGGGGGGGGGGGGGTCCCTCGACAACGCGGAGTAAATATCGCCAAAGTCAGGGCACTCGGGATAATCAAGGCGGATCCGCTCAAACCCCTCCACTCGCGCGCTCATGGTGTGAAGAATGGTGACCCGGCGACTCAACGCATCTGCCGGCTTGTTCTCAACACCAGCTCGGTGCTTGAGAACATAATGGTACTCCTGCATGAACTCCACCCATTTCGCGTGACAGTGTCCTAACTTCTTCTGCGAATCTAGATATCGCAGGGCCTGATAATCCGAATACAGGACGAACTCCTTATGTAGGAGATAGTGACGCCAATATCGGAGCGCCTGTACAACGACATAGAACTCTCGATCGTAATTGGAATACCTCTGCCAGGCCTCATTGAGCTTCTCACTGAAGTACGCGACTGGATGACCCTCCTGGCTCAGCACCCCACCAATACCTACCCCCGAAGCGTCACATGCGACCTCAAATGCCTTGGCAAAATCTGGGAGGCGCAAAACCGGTGCTGACGAGAGTCTCTTTTTAATGTCTTCAAACGCTCGGGTAGCCGCGGGAGTCCAAACGAAGTCGCCCTTGCGAAGGCAACTCGTAATAGGGGCCATAATCGAGCTAAACCCACGGACAAACCTCCGATAGAAGGTGGCCAGTCCATGGAAGCTCCGTGCCTCGTGAATGTTGGCCGGAACGGGCCACTCCCGAATCGATTTGACCTTATCGGGGTCAACCGAGATGCCGGACTGAGATACAATGTATCCAAGAAAATGAACCGACGTGGACAGGAACGAGCACTTCTTCAGGTTAACATATAGATGTTCCTTCCGAAGGAGGTCGAATACTAAACGAATGTGACCCAGGTGCTCCGTGCGTCCCTGACTAAATCAGTATGTCATCGAAGTACACCACGAGGAACTTGCCCATGTAGGGCCGGAGAATCTGTGTCATCACCCTCATAAATGTGCTCGACGCGTTCGAGAGTCCAAACGGCATAACTAACCATTCGTATAGGCCATCTTTCGTTTTAAAAGCCGTTTTCCACTCATCACCCTCCCGAACTCTAATCTGATGGTACCCGCTCCTTAAGTCTATCTTCGTAAAGACCTGGGCGCCAGCCATCGCATCGAGGAGGTCATCGAGGCGGGGGATCGGGAAGCGATACTTCGCCGTAATCTTATTGATGGCGCGACTATCGATACACATGCGCCAGCTCCCATCCTTCTTCGGGGTAAGAAGGGCAGGAACGGCACACGGGCTCAGGCTCTCTCGAATAAATTTCTTCCGCAGAAGATCGTCCACCTGTCGCTTCAACTCAGC
This sequence comes from Dactylorhiza incarnata, assembly GCA_033032865.1. Lineage (NCBI taxonomy): Eukaryota > Viridiplantae > Streptophyta > Magnoliopsida > Asparagales > Orchidaceae > Dactylorhiza > Dactylorhiza incarnata. The sequence goes on from JAWHQI010000173.1 coordinate 292,686, forward strand.
ATGCTCAGTCGGATTCAACCGATAGTGGGGAAGGTTGGGCAAAGATGCCCCTGGGATCAGGTCTATAGCATGCTGGATATCTCTCATAGGGGGAAGCTCGTCGGGGAGCTCCTCCGGCATAATGTCAGTGTACTCGTCCAGCAGGCGACGGGTATCCGGATCTAGACTCTCAAGATCAGTGGTGGGGTCAGAGGCCACGACGGCTACCACTACGTACATCATCCCCAAGTCTAAACTCTCTCGAAGAAAATCACTCTTCCTCAAAATGTGTACGGGCCTGGAGGACCCGGCACTAATAGACGACTCAACCTGGCCCTTGGGTGGGTCCCTGGGCTGGGTCGGAGTGAGGGTGATCTTCCGCCCCTTGTCAAAGAAGACGCACGTGTTGGAACGGCCATAACACGTGGCGTCGCGATCGTACAACTAGGGGCGGCCCAACAGGACATGCGCGACGTCCATCGGGATGACGTCGCACCACACTTTGTCCTCAACGGATGCTAAACGGATCGGCACAAGACATCTCTGCGTGACCTGGATGGCAGACTTGTCCACCCAGTGGACGCGGTATGGGTGGGGATGTGGCTCGGCAGCTAGCTGCATCCTTTCTAAGCCTTTCTTCGCCACAATGTTCACGCAACTACCGTTGTCTATGGCAAGCTTGCAGGGTCCGCCCGCACTCTGAAAATATGTATAGAATATCGATGTGCGGCGCCAATCTTCCTCGGAACGAGGGGCGTGCAGGAGGCGACGGATGACGCCCAGTCCTAATGATCTCTCTGCGTCGCTCTCCCAACCGTCCCCCACCTTTGCTGTGATCTCCTCGACCACAACCTCATCTAACTCAGCGCTCTCCTCGCCATCGTCCTCGATCAACAGGTTCCTCGTAGGGCATTGAGCAGCAAGGTGTCCTCTGCCCAAACATCGAAAGCACTGGCCAGGCCCGGCCCTAGGGGCAGCCGGAACCAAAGCCTTCCCCTTCGCATCCGTGGTGGTGCGAGGCGGGGCATCGGGGCGGTGTGTGGTTTGCCTCGATCCCGGGAGGCGCAGATAACTCTCATACTCAAGCGCGAGCTGTAATACCTGCTCGACTGTCTCTATGCGGTGTGGGATGAGCTCTCTCCGAATCTCAGCCCTAAGCCCAGCTCTAAACTTAGATGCGGTCACGATAGATTCCTCCCAAATGTCGCTCCTCACTATCAACTCGTCGAATCGGGTCATATATTCGGCAACGGATAGCGATCCCTGCCGTAAAGCATGAAGTTGGTCAAGAAGTTGATCTCGATAAGAGTCGGGGAGGTACTTGTCCCTCAATCGTTGTTTCATCTCCGCCCACCTAGTGATGGGATAGTATCCACCTCTCTCCAGAGATCTCTCTACGCTGAGCCAGAACATTTTTGCCTGGCCAATCAGTTTCATCTTGGCGAACCGAACTCGCCGCTCATCCTGCATATCGTACCAATCAAAGAAATGATCCATATCTAGGAGCCAGTCACTAAAGGCCTTCGGGTCTAGGTGACCGTCGAAGGTTGGAGCATCAATTCGAAGGCGCCGAATGAGATCGTCCTCTATCGGAGTGCGCTCCTGACGGGGCTCTACATAGTCGTCATATGGCTCTTCGAGATCGTACTCGTGTCGCGCGGGTGGTCCGCGACCACGGCGGGCCGGCGGCGGACGAGGCTCGTATGGTGGCCTAGGGCGACGACGATAATCAAATGCAGGCTCGGGAGTCCGTCTCCGAGGAGTGGGGTCCCGACGATAATCATATGCCGGCTCAGAAGTCCGTCTCCGAAGAGCGGGGTCCCGGCGTGGTATCTCTCTCGCTCGTCGATCACGTGGGAGAGGATCGTCCCGTGGGTCCTCCAAGGGTTCCTCATAACGTGGTGCAGGTGCCGGACCTCTAGGGGACCCTATCTGATCGACTCTAGTGTTGACCCTAGCGATGTCGTTCTTAATGGTGGTGAATTGTTCCAGGACTAAGCGCTGAAACTCGGCGGTCGTCATGTCCGAATTCGAACTGGCGGCCTGATCGTCGGTGTTATTCTGAACAGACATTGATTTTCTATAGACCCTACCACTACGGAGCATGCAGAAATGCGCAACCTACGCTTTGATACCAAATGATGCAGTGGTAGTCAGCCGATAAATGCAGCCACTCCTAAATGCGACTCTTGGGGAGTAGTATGAATTAGGGTGCACGTGTGTAAATGAAGCAATTGCAAATCAAGATTTATTAGCAAATAATTCCCACAAAGCTTTAGGCGCAACCACACAATTAAGAGTAACTATTAATGTTCAGAAACAATCTAGATCAACCAACGAGAGAGGTGCAAATCGGCTGAAGTGCGCCGGTAAAGGTCCCGCAAATCGTTCGCAAGCAACACAATAGCATATAAAATAATATCCACCACAATAGTTCAACACAGGAAGTCCAATAATAAACCAAACACCATTATACCTTGGATCGCTCCTGCACGAGGCGGCTTGACTTAGAGGGGAGATCCGCGGCGAGCGTGCCTCCGTCTGAAATGGAGATTCCACGGAATGGGTGGGGAATGCGGGCTGTGGAGGTCGGGGAAACGGAATAGGGTTAGGGAAGGTTGGGGGCTGCTGTTGGGAAGGGCGTGGGGCGACGGGGTGGACGTGGGGGCTGTCGGAAGGGAAAGGCGGAACAGGGGGGGGAAAGAAGGGTCGGCGGGCTGTGTGGGGAGAGGGAGGCGGGCGATGGGGGTGGAGGGGGTTCGTCGGGCTGTACGGGAGAGGGAGAAGGGCGACGGGATGGGGGGGGGGGGGTTTCGTCGGGCTGTACGGGGAGAGGGAAAAGGGCGACGGGGTGGAGGGGGGGTTTCGTCGGGCTGTACGGGGAGAAGGAGAAGGGCGATGCGTTGGAGGGAGGGGAGGTCGAGGCTTACAGAACCAGCGGCGTCGGGCGAGATGCGGAACAGCGGCAGCAGTGGGTACGAGCGCAGGAATCGGATTCTCCAGACTTGGACCGGGCGGCTGCTCTAGGGCAACTTCCAATCTCCCCTTTAACATCAAAACCCCTCATATTTATAGGAGGAATGCAGGAATTAAACATAAGATAAAATTAGGGCTCCCAATCGGACGGCCGCAAGTGTCCGAGCCGATCGGGACTAAACGCAGCATAAAAATAGTAAAGTTATATATGGAATCAACTCGGAACGACCCTCCGGGCGCATCCGCGGACTCGGATCGCCCAACCGGGTCGCCGATCACCGCCTCCTGCGGGAATAAACATGCGCGTGCGACCGTACGCCATCAAAATGTTCCGTAAATTTCTCAATTTTTGGAGGTCTAACTGATAGAGAAATGTAAATATTATTTATGATCTACATATATCAGGTGGATGTTTGCTGTGTTATAGCTTTCTAACAATAAATGCAGTTTCTGATAACTACAATAATTTTCTGAATAATAAAGAGCATTTTTATGCAAATCTATCTGGTATGTCTAGCCAAAAGGAATAAGAGTTTCTTACAGTGGTACTGCGACGTTCGTACACAAGACGCGGTGGCATAGCTACATTACCTCGCGTCTTGCGTCACAGTACCACTGTAAGAAACTCTAATTTTGAGCAATGGCTACATTACCTCGTCTTCTTAGGCCATATATCGACTGGATGCTACATGCTTTGAGTATCTCCTTATAGAAGGTAGGAGAATATCTTATCTTGATAGAAGATATTCTTCTCAAGCTCTTAGATATTCCCCCCTATTTTTTATTTTATTTCATTTGCTTTGTTACCTTCCTATAAATATACACGTACCAGTTATTGTATTTTTTATTTGTCATCTTATAAATCATTATTTCACAAGTTTCTCATTTCATTGTCATCTTGTGATTATTTATTTTGCTTCAGTTAAAAGCATCAGAAATTTGAATGGCCATAGCATTGGACCATACCAAATTCATGCTGGCAAGTCCGTTCCTATTGTTAAAGGTGGAGAGCAAACAAAGATGGAGGAAGGTGAATTTTATGCAATTGAAACTTTTGGCTCAACAGGTAGACGTTTGAATTGTTCATGAATATTTGTTGCTCCTAGATGAAATTGTATTTTATTAAATCCTCAATGGTGCCACTCCACTTTATGCTCTATTTGGCGACATGTTTAAGCAATGCCAATGACAATTATAAAGGCATGCCATTGAATGGTAACAATTGGTATTGCTTATAGATAACAGTGATATAGTATAAACTGAAATTGCAACTTGTTCACACGGTAAACTCTACTTTGTCAGGATAGGGCTGATGATTCTTGTATGATCATTTTTGCAAGGCAAAGGATTTGTGAGGGAAGACCTTGAATGCAGCCATTACATGAAAAATTTTGATGTTGGACACATACCACTGAGGTTACCAAGAGCAAAGCAACTACTTACTACAATAAATAAGAATTTTTCAACCTTGGCCTTTTGCCGACGTTACCTGGATCGTCTTGGGGAGGCAAAATACTTAATGGCACTGAAGAATTTATGTGACGCTGGTATTGTTCAGGTATGCATTTTTTCAATGAATCTTTCTTGCTATACCAATGGCTTTGTTTTATGTAGAATATAATTTGTGTTGTTATTGCATAAGAACGTACTTCCCGAACTAAAAATATTGAGACTTAACAATTATTACAGCCGGAAAATAGAGGTTTGTCTTGTCACAAAACTATCTTTCTTTGCTACCTTTAATGCGCGACTTACCCAAGTGCTTCTTTCACCAATTTAGTTTATGAGCCTTGATTTTGTTCAAATAATTCAATTCTTCCCTGCCACTTGGACCTAAATTTTAATTAATCTTAATTAGAGGTTTGGGAAATAGATGCTGTTAATGGGTTTTTGGCTAGCAGTAGAAAGTGTTGTGTTTTATATCATCTGCTTCATAATATATTTAGATGTTGTCTTTTGTATCATCTGCTTCATAACATGGTTGCTAAAATTGAGCTGGGCTAAAAGAATTTGTAGGTCGCCCAAACATTGTCACTAGTTTCTACTCAGGTCAAGGCTGGATCAAAATGAACGAGTTAGGTTTAGATCAAGCTTGAATTGAATCAGGCATTGGCCAAATTTTCTCAAAAGGCACAATCAGGATTGTCAATTTTAACGGTAGGTAGTTAACCTAATTCAAAGTAACCCGCTCTGTTACCACTTGTTGGATCAGTTGACAAACCTTAAAAGTGGTGGTGGGGGGGATGATGTATTTTAAATCTATTCGTTCAAAAGTTATGAACAACAGAATAATAATATGAAAACTCAAACCACAAAGAAATGCTATGTATAAGATCAACAAAGAGAATATTTATTCACTAAAAAGATGTTTGATCTTATGATGCTAAGATCTTGGCGATGATATAATATTCTTTTAGTTTTTATAACGAGTCCTACAAACCCGATTGGCTTCCTTCTATGCACGGCCCGTTTGGCAGCAATCTCTCTCCTTCCTGGAGATCCCACAAGAACTTCCCGTTCTTGACGCCTTCCCAAAGGAGATTTCTATTATTAGATCTACCTGATCTCGATGCCTACACCAAGGCAATTTCCATTGAGGTCTACCCCAAATCCGGCATTCCCTATAAGGATGATTTTCCGTGTTCACGAATACAATAGATAAAAACAAAGTGCTGAGATGAAATATGAAATAGAAAAGATGAAGAAAATTCCCCAAACGATGGAACCCTTTGATGAAAAATTATTGTGATGCAAATGTTCCGTCTTTGAAGTGCTTGCAACTTGGGAAGATCTTCTAGGCCTTGGAGGATGATGATCCGTTCGTCTCCATAGTATTTTTCAGATTTGCAGTAGAGGAACACGAGACTTCAAGATATCAATGGAGGAAGACGATGAACACATGCTTGAATGCTTCCATGGATCTCTTACTTGGATTTCAACCTTCCTTGATCTCTTTGTTGGATTTCAAAATTCAATGCATTGCGAGCCTTCCAAACCTCTTAAATTAAAAACCCAAGTACCATTTGGAGGAAGCTCTCTTGGGACCCCCTCTTATAGTTGCACGATCGGAGCACATTGAGAAAATGGCTCATGGATTGCCAAGAAGAAGCTCTATAAAACAGCAGAAGGGAAATACTCCATAATTCTATCGCCCGCAAAACATGCAATAAATAAGTGGTCAACATCCTCTAAATCGTGGCCACAACGAGGATAGGTCATAGAGTTGGGAATACCGCGACACGCAAGTAGTCTCGGGCATGCAGTTCTCCTTTTAGCAGTTCTTGAAAAACATCTACTTTTGTTTAATAAAAAATGAGCTTAAATCTTGTTCTATTGGGATTTTTTAGGGGTTTTATATAAAGATTGATTAGAAAAAATATTGTGTTGCTTTGACTGATTAAAGTATTATGGTTGCAGCCATACCCTCCCTTGTGTGATGTGAAGGGAAGCTACGTGGCGCAGTTCGAGCACACCATATTGCTTCGACCTACCTGCAAAGAGGTGATATCCCGAGGAGAAGACTATTGACCGACGGATTGGTCTCACAACATAATTTTATGCTCAGGGCTGTATTTTACTGAGTTGTTAACTGTGTCTATTTTATTTGGATCATAAATTGGCTTGCTTGTTATATATTATGTTACATATTATCTATTTTATTTGGATCATAAATTGGCTTGCTTGTTATAATTTCCTTTATTTTATTTGCAATGTTAGTCTCTACCATGTCTCCATTCATCTCTATTAAAAATCAACTGCGTGGTTAGAAAAAATAATATTAGCAAATGTATTTTAGAAAAACTAGTATATGCATGATCATTACGTTTTAAGAATTTACTAAGTAACGTGCATTAAAGAAGATATATGTAAGCTTAGTAATTAGGTGGAATAAAAGTCATTGGAATGATTTTGGCCGTCCGATCAATCAATTTGTTCCTTTTCATGGATGTGATTCATTTTCATTTCGTAATTGCCTCCCTAAACCCCCACAAGTTGTGACTCCTACCCAACCATGCCCTACTATTCAAAATCATGTGATGCGCCTCCTCGGCTCCATCGTTACCCTATATTTGTTGCTGCTGCAATGCCTGATGGCTGACCTATTGAAGTGGGTATTTCGAAGTTGGTTCACAACGGCCTCCTTCCACCCGCGGTTTTGAAGTCCATGCTTTCATGTTAGGGCATCGTCAATGTGCTCTCGAATCTCTCTAAACCCCGTGATCTCCCTTCTTTCAAAGCAACATCAAATCACCGACGATTTTCTTTTCCCGTGTTGCCTTCCTCTGAGCTAGATCCGACAACATCTGCGCATCAAGGCTCCAGTGTCCACATCATTTAGGCCCAACCTCCTTCAACCTCATTCCAAACCACTGATCGAGGAAGATGCAATTTCTGGAACTCCAAAGGGCGCACAACTTCTATTGCTGCTCTGTAAATGTTTTAATGCCATGACAGTGGGTGCAATGAGACAATTAGTGGCCAAATTGAACTTCAGAGATGTTAAAACACAAGTTGGAGATTTGCAAAGGACGAGGGATTACTTCTTGTGTAACCGCCCTATGTTGCTGCCTTGGGATGTCTTGGGCGGTTACTCATGGTGTAACCACCTCAGCTTGGAGAGATACTTTAGTCTGGGTGGTTACTATGGGTGTAACCGCCCATACCTGTTCGTACTATAGTATTGGCAGTTACTAGGGGTGGTAACCGCCCGAGCTATCTATAATTGATAAGTTGTATTTATTTTCACATCGCTAATTGTATATTCTCCCACCTCTTGTGTTCTATATAAAGAGAGGTGTTCTCATGTAATATTTAGATTTTTTGGAAATAAAATATTCAGTTATTTTCAATTTTTTACATGATATCAGAGCTAATGATCTTGTTACAGCGCTCTCTCCATGTTCGCCCATTCTGCATGTCTGTTTGCTTGTAATAATGGTTGTCCCTCCCGCCTTCTTGCGGATTTTGGTACCTTACCACCCTCCCTCTTAGCGTTTTCTTGTGCAGTTTAAGGCCTTTTTAACCGCCCACCTTCTGGCACAGTGGACTTTGGTTTGTCACCGCCCACTCTCTAGCTTGTTTGGTATCCATGTTTACGCGCTGTGCAGACTTCGGCTATTTTTGACCGCCCACCCTAGCTTGTGGTTTGTGCGGATTCCTATTGTCTAACCACACGCCAATTTCTTCTGAGACCTGCTCATATGTGCGAACTCTGAGTTTGCTTCCGCCCTGTCTTCTCTGCAACTTTGGGTGGTCTCCTCTAGCTTGTACGGTTTTTGGTACCTTAACCGCCCTTCTATATGGATTCTGTCAGATGTTTGCTGCTCCTGTACCTGCCAGTACTCCCACTATTTTGACTTGCTCATGTGGAAATCTTGGGACTGCATCCAAATTAACTAGGTCGAATTACCCGGATTGGAGGTCGAATTACCTGAATTTTGACCTTTTTGTTGCGATCTCAGTGCAAATGACATCACTTGACTAACGATCCCCCTGTTGCTGGTTGTAGTACTACCTATAATGACTGGGATGCTAATGATGTTCTATTTCGCACTTGGCTCGCTAACAGTCTTTTAGCTGAGTGTTAACACATCATTCGTCTTGACGACATGGTGAACTTCTTGGGATCATCTTGCCGCTCTTTACTCCAAGGGAACTAAGAACTCCCGCATCTACACGTTATATGCGGATCTCTTTGCTCACCCCACCTTATCTCCCGCAGTAGCTTACCAGGAAGTTCAAGGTCTTGGTGCAGAGCTTATTCAACATCGGCCTTTCTCTGTCAACCTTGCCGACCAGTACAAACATTTCAAGAGCTCCTGGTATTGTGTTACCTTCTTCGTTTGCTTTAATCCTATGACCTGATCCTTCGACAAATTCTGGGTGAAGCTAACTCTCCGATACTAGATGCCACCGCCACTTGCATCTCTGCGGTTACTGCCCTTCTTCAGCAACCTACGTCTGCATAATCGCCATCTTCTGATAGTTTTGCTCACCCTGCTGATCGTGGCAGCACTCGTGGTCGTGGTGGCCGCTTTGGTGGTCAAGGACCTAGCAGGCACCTTTGCTCCCATTGTGGGAGAAGAGGACACACCGTGGATCGTTGCATTGCCAAGTATCTTCACCTTTGTTCACAAGCGGTTGAGGCCCCTCTTGCCTCCAAGCATTTTACTTCCATTGCCTCCTCTTCAGGTAGTGCATATGTTGTCACTCAGGGAAAGTGGCTCATTGACTCAGGTGCCACAAATCATATGACAGGAAATCAGCTTCTTTTTCTCAGTTGGAGAAACATAGTCGGTCACCACCAATTTTGATTGTGGATGGCTCCCCATCTCTTCTGTGTGGGACAGGTGTGGTCCAGGCCACCCCCACTATCCTCTTTAAGGATACTCTCTACATGCCTACCTTTACATGCAATTTATTATATGTTCATGCCCTCTCCCAACAACTACAATGCTCGTCACATTTACATATACTAAATGTTATTTTCAGGATCTTCACTCTAAGAAGACGTTTGCTACTAAGCCTTATTGCGGGGGCCTCTACTGCCACAAAAATGTCTCAGCTCTCTCTGCCTCTACCACCTTCGACTCTCTCCATCAGTGGCATCTTTGCCTTGGTCGCCCTCTTCCTCACTTACTCTATCAGTTATTGCCTGATCTTTAGAAGAACGACTTCAATCTCAACTGTGAAGCTTGTCAATATGGCAAACATCACTGCTCCTCCTATCCTACCAAAATGGACGTTATACAACCCTCATATTTCCCGAGTCGGTGTGACCCGACCCGGACGAGACCGAGATAAAGAAGGTGACCGAGACGGATAGAACGATTGCGCAGAGACGGTCGAAACCGATCAAGGCAAAAAGAGGCCGCGAGAGAGTCGGAGGGAGCACCTGCTACTCCGACCCCCTTCGGGCGAGTGGGAGGACTCTTCCCACTCGCCCGACACTCTTTGGGCGAGTGGGAGGAACCTCCCACTCGCCAATCACCTTCGGGCGAGTGGGAGGGACCCTCCCACTCACCGGACCTTTGCGGGGGGAGTGGGGGGATCTCTCCCACTCACCCGGGCGAGTGGGAGGGGCCCTCCCACTCGTCGGGCGAGTGGGAGGTGCTCTCCCACTCGCCGGGCGAGTGGGAGGTGCTCTCCCACTCGCCAGGCGAGTGGGAGAGACCCTCCCACTCGCCGGCCACCTTGGGGGCTAGTGGGAGGTGCTCTCCCACTCGCCGCCCCCTTCGGGCGAGTGGGAGGGATCCTCCCGCTCGCCCGGCATGTGTGGGGAGGCCGGTAGGACCTCCCGTGAGGGGGGGAGTGGGCACCTCGAGTCCCACTCGCCCCCCTCCTGCGTTGATCATCCATGGTCATGATCGAGCTGCGGATAGAGGAATTTTCGCTATCCGCCGCCCAACTTTGGGAAAGTCTATAAATAGACCCCCATGGGCACCTTGGGAAGGGTTGGTCTCTACCCCCTCCCTCGCGTGTGTCTTGTGAGCAAGCACCCCTACCCTCCATCAGCTGGGTTGACGTTAAGGTGTTACTCAGTGCTCTCCAAGGTGCCCAGACTCAGCATTGGCTTGGGAGGGGAAGCTCTCTTTGATCTTCCGGGTATGTGGCGGGACCTCCTCGCTGAAGCTTAAGGGGTTCGTTTCTAGACTCAAGTGTTCTTCAAGGGAAAGGTCTTTCAGTTCCTAGTAACCGGTCAAGGGTCTAGGCTTGGGTCAAGTAAGGGTTAGTCGCAACCCCCTTTCGAACGCTGAAGCCGGGAAACTGGTTTCAACATTCTGGTGCGGTGAGCGTGGAAGCGACTAGTTCGGAAAGCTCTGAGCCATGTCTCATGGCTGGAAGCGACGAGTTGGGAGACTCGCCTCCGACATGCGAGTATGTGAAGAAGGGCGACGTCGATGAGTTCAGCAAAGGGATCCTAGATCTCCTGCAGGTCGCACCCTCCACTCGCGGCGAGTGCTCGACACCACCTGCAGGGAGGCGATAAGAACGCCCCCGTCCAACCAGGGGGGAGTAACTTCACCTGGAAGGGCCAATAAGGAGTTGCGGAGACGGAAGAAGTGGCGAAGAAGATGACCAAGGAGCGTGCGGCCAAGTGAAGTGCCCAGGAAGGGCGAGATGTAAGTGAAGTGCCCAGGAAGGGCGAGATGTAAGTGAAGTGCCCAGGAAGTGCGAGATGTAAGTGAAGTGCCCAAGAAGGGCGAGGTGTAATAAAGTGCCCTAGAAGTGCGTAGGGTAGTGAAGTTGTAATAGACGAACTAGGAATGAAAAAAGGTTCTGGGGTAATACCCCGATCTAAGATCCCTGACTGGAGATCCTCCGCCGGGCTCAGTCATGCCGGTAGATGGGGGACTCGTCAGGTCGACTCGCGGTTCAACAACCGATTGGGAAGGCGTTGAGTTCCTCTGCCTCCAGGTGAAGGTAAGCACCTAGGACGCGGATGAGTACTTCCACCTCCAATCAGTAAAGGGACTGGGAAGGCGTTGAGTTCCTCTACCTCCAGGCGCGCTAAGCGCCCAGGACGTGGATGGGTACTTCCACCTCCAGTCAGATTGGGAAGGCGTTAAGTTCCTCTGCCTCCAGGTGAAGGTAAGCACCTAGGACGCGGATGGGTACTTCCACCTCCAATCGGTAAAGGGACTGGGAAGGCGTTGAGTTCCTCTACCTCCAGGTGCGCTAAGCGCCCAGGACGTGGATGGGTACTTCCACCTCCAGTCAGATTGGGAAGGCGTTGAGTTCCTCTGCCTCCAGGTGAAGGTAAGCACCTAGGACGCAGATGAGTACTTCCACCTCCAATCGGTAAAGGGACTGGGAAGGCGTTGAGTTCCTCTACCTCCAGGTGCGCTAAGCGCCCAGGACGTGGATGAGTACTTCCACCTCCAGTCAGATTGGGAAGGCGTTGAGTTCCTCTGCCTCCAGGTGAAGGTAAGCACCTAGGACGCGGATGGGTACTTCCACCTCCAATCGGTAAAGGGACTGGGAAGGCGTTGAGTTCCTCTGCCTCCAGGTGCGCTAAGCGCCCAGGACGTGGATGGGTACTTCCACCTCCAGTCAGACTGGGAAGGCGTTGAGTTCCTCTACCTCCAGGCGTGCTAAGCGCCTAGGACGTGGATGGGTACTTCCACCTCCAGTCAGATTGGGAAGGCGTTGAGTTCATCTGCCTCCAGGTGAAGGTAAGCACCTAGGACGCGGATGGGTACTTCCACCTCCAATCGGTAAAGGGACTGGGAAGGCGTTGAGTTCCTCTGCCTCTAGGTAGGCTAAGGCCCTAGGATGCGGATGAGTACTTCCACCTCCAATCGGGAAAGGGACTAGGAAGGTGTTGAGTTCCTCTACCTCCAGGTGCGCTAAGCGCCCAGGACGTCGATGGGTACTTCCACCTCCAGTCAGATTGGGAAGGCATTGAGTTCCTCTGCCTCTAGGTGAGCTAAGCACCTAGAACGTGGATGGGTACTTCCACCTCCAGTCGGATTGGGAAGGCGTTGAGTTCCTCTGCCTCCAGGTGAAGGTAAGCACCTAGGACGCAGGCGGGTACTTCCGCCTCCAATCTGTAAGATCCTTGACTAAAGATACCACTCTCCAGGCTCAGTCACGTCGGCAGATGGGAGGTTCATCGGGTCAACTAACCACTCGGTGGTCGGTTCAAGAGGGTACCGAATCCCCAAGCGGTAAAGAGAAAAAAAGAACAAGCTAAAAGATTCATTAGAATAGTAGCTAGTTTATTTGCAATATGTATTACATAAACTGTTGCTTCACCCTTATTGGTGCATGCAGGATTAAAAGAAAAATGTATACAGGGGTACGCGGTTTCTACGAGGAGCAAAAGGAAGGAAGAAGTCCCTGACAACCCTCACGTTCAGGGGGAATAGCCACCGCTGCAAGAGGACGAGTCAGGTCGCGCAGGAGAGGGGAAGAACTCGTGCAGGATGACATCGGCAGATAAACCCCTCCAACTATCTCGAAGAACATTCACCTCGTGAAGGCGGCTCACCTGGGCTTGGGCCGTTGACGTCACAATCCTCCTCCGAGTACTCTCGTCTTCAGCAGGGCAAGGTGGGGCAGACGTCACTGCCCTCGAAGGTTCACCTCTTTCTCTTCCTTTCTCCCCTAGCTGTCTTTGGGCCTCAGCAAGCTGAGCCCTCAGGTCCTTTCTCCCTTGGTTGTCTTTGGGCTTCAGCGAGCGAGAAGAGAGACCGATGCACGGGCTCTTGTTGAGCTGCCTCCACTTCCAGTTGAGCTCTGCCCCCTGGAAGGTGTTGAGCTGCCTCCACTTTCAGCTGAGCTCTACTCCCTGGAATGTGTTGAGTTCCTCCCACCTCAGGTCGAGCTCGGCTCGACTAGAGGTGCTGAGTTTCTCCTTCACCTCAGGTCGAGGTTAATCCGACCCAAGGTGTTGAGCTTTCTCCACCTCCAGTTGGGCTCGGCCCATAGGATGGTTCTTAAGTGGAGAAAGGTTTTCCTCCCACCTCAGGTCGAGCTCGGCTCGACTAGAGGCGCTGAGTTTTTCCTCCACCTCAGATCGAAGTTAATTCGACCTAAGGTGTTGAGCTTTCTTCACCTCCAGTTGGGCTCGGCCCATAGGAAGGTTCTTAAGTGGAGAAATGTTTTCCTCCCACCTCAGGTCGAGCTCGGCTCGACTAGAGGTGCTGAGTTTTTCCTCCACCTCAGATCGAAGTTAATTCGACCTAAGGTGTTGAGCTTTCTTCACCTCCAGTTGGGCTCGGCCCATAGGAGGGTTCTTAAGTGGAGAAAGGTTTCCCTCCCACCTCAGGTCGAGCTCGGCTCGACTAGAGGTGCTGAGTTTTTCCTCCACCTCAGATCGAAGTTAATTCGACCTAAGGTGTTGAGCTTTCTTCACCTCCAGTTGGGCTCGGCCCATAGGAGGGTTCTTAAGTGGAGAAAGGTTTTCCTCCAACCTCAGGTCGAGCTCGGCTCGACTAGAGGTGCTGAGTTTTTCCTCCACCTCAGATCGAAGTTAATTCGACCTAAGGTGTTGAGCTTTCTTCACCTCCAGTTGAGCTCGGCTCATAGGAGGGGTGTTTAGTGGAGAAAGGTTTTCCTCCCACCTCAGGTCGAGCTCGGCTCGACTAGAGGTGCTGAGTTTTTCCTCCACCTCAGATCGAAGTTAATTCGACCTAAGGTGTTGAGCTTTCTTCACCTCCAGTTGAGCTCGGCTCATAGGAGGGGTGTTTAGTGGAGAAAGGTTCACCTTCCGTCTCAAGTCAGGATCAACCGAAAGGCTCGGCAGGGATGTCCCATTGGCAGATCCTTTCGTGGATTCCCCTAAGGTCCCACCTACTCGTCAAATAGGTGGGTTGGACTTTCTTTCCGAGCTTGGGACAAGCTCGCAAAGAGCGGGGATTGTGTACAACCCTCATATTTCCCGAGTCGGTGTGACCCGACCCGGACGAGACCAAGATAACGAAGGTGACCGAGACGGATAGAACGATCGTGCAGAGACGGTCGAAACCGATAAAGGCAAAAAGAGGCCGCGGGAGAGGCGGAGGGAGCACCTGCTACTCCGACCCCCTTCGGGCGAGTGGGAGGACTCCTCCCACTCGCCCGACACTCTTTGGGCGAGTGGGAGGAACCTCCCACTCGCCAATCACCTTCGGGCGAGTGGGAGGGACCCTCCCACTCACCGGCCCTTTGCGGGGGGGGGAGTGGGGGGATCTCTCCCACTCACCCGGGCGAGTGGGAGGGGCCCTCCCACTCGCCGGGCGAGTGGGAGGTGCTCTCCCACTCGCCGGGCGAGTGGGAGAGACCCTCCCACTCGCCGGCCACCTTGGGGGCTAGTGGGAGGTGCTCTCCCACTCGCCGCCCCCTTCGGGCGAGTGGGAGGGATCCTCCCGCTCGCCCGACATGTGTGGGGAGGCCGGTAGGACCTCCCGTGAGGGGGGGAGTCGGCACCTCAAGTCCCACTCGCCCCCCCTCCTGCGTTGATCATCCAGGGTCATGATCGAGCTGCGGATAGAGGAATTTTGGCTATCCGCAGCCCAACTTTGGGAATGTCTATAAATAGACCCCCATGGGCACCTTGGGAAGGGTTGGTCTCTACCCCCTCCCTCGCGTGTGTCTTGTGAGCAAGCACCCCTACCCTCCGTCAGCTGGGTTGACGTTGAGGTGTTACTCAGTGCTCTCCAAGGTGCCCAGGCTCAGCATTGGCTTGGGAGGGGAAGCTCTCTTTGATCTTCCGGGTATGTGGCGGGACCTCCTCGCTGAAGCTTAAGGGGTTCGTTTCTAGATTCAAGTGTTCTTCAAGGGCAAGGTCTTTCAGTTCCTAGTAACCGGTCAAGGGTCTAGGCTTGGGTCAAGTAAGGGTTAGTCGCAACCCCCTTTCGAACGCTGAAGCCGGGAAACTGGTTTCAACAGACGTAGTTCGGCTCGTCCGTTCGATCTTGTTCATTCGGATATCTGGGGTCCTTGTCCTACCCGTTGGTATAAAAATTGTTCCTCCAAAACTCACACTTAGAAGTGATGGGGGAGACTGCGGAGTGCAGGTTACTCAGGACGGAGGATGTCAGACAAGGGATCACTGAGAGAAAAAGTTGCTTCGATTGATCTCAAAAGAGGTTACAGGAGGGGGTCTAAAACAGGTAAGGGTGAGAGGTAGAAAAGTGACAGAAATCGAGACCGCTTGCACAGGTTGCAAGTTGGAGGCTCGAAGCAAAAGTCCCTTTTTTGGTACCCCCTATCCCTATATTTATAGACGCGGAGGCTGCCCAAATGGGCATATCCAAAAATTACGGGTTGCTTGGGGTACAGGAGAACCGGGGCAGAGATAGATGTGTAAATAACAAAAAGAAGGAAAACCTCAGACTGCGTGGTCTGGCGATCTCCCGGGAGCCTGGCCGCCTGTTCCTTAGGAAAATCACTGGAGTGGAGATAGGCGGTCTGGGCGGTCTCCCAAAACTGAGACCACTAGAACTGACCATTTTGATCGAAAACTAGAGGTCGCGGACTTCCGGGCAAACATGATACCCGCACATTTTCGAGCTTCGCTGGAACTTTGGATTTGACCGCTGAGACCGCGACCGCCATAAATGCGCGAGAATCTATAAATACGGCATCAAGAATTCAAAATCTAGGACTTTTTGGAAGAAACTGCGAGCTTGTACGATCAGCGATCACTCCTTTTCACACCGAAGCGACCTCTAAATGACAAGCATGCTGTCTCGTTTGACCAAGCGGGCACAGATCAAGGTGCCGCCTAAGGTGTCTTCTCCACAGAGAAAGGGTAAAGGGAAGGAGACCGCTAGCTCTAAGAAGGTGCTGGCTGTCAAGGCCTCTAAGGCTTCGGCAAAAGCAAATGCGGCGAAGGAGACCGTCAGCCCTCCTCCCGAAGGACCTCAACCAGAATTACTGAAGGAAGACGCGGTCTTGCCGGCCTCTAACGTTGTCGACTTGTCGACCAACTCCTCAAGGTCTCCTGTGCTGAATCTCCCAGGTGTCTCCATCACCTTTGACTGCCACAAATCAGAGGAGGTTCTAAGCCGGGTCACTGTCCAGACCGAAGAGATCGCTTCTACTGAGGCTATCAAAGCTCAGATGCAAGAGAAGAAATCTATAGCAGAAAAACTCAGGCAGCAGATCGCCGATAAGAACTTGAGATTAACTTCAGAGAAGGTTTTAATTTTGCTCTTTAGTGTTTGCTAATTATATATTCATATTCTATTTATTCAGATGTTGACATCTCGGTGCTTTATGTTCTAATCTTCTTGACGTGAACCATGTTACTAGAAGTTATACGATTGTGCTCAAATGTAACACTTTTTTGGCTTGTCTCATCATCTTCCTCAAAAAGTGCTCAATTATTTAGAGAAACGTTCAAATTTATTCAATTTATTTAGTTGCCCCCGCCGACTAACGCCTCCCTCGTCGAATGCTATCGCCCCCACCGAATGTCATCGCCTGCACGGGGCTCCCCGCGCCCTGCCACTCGTGTGTATATATATATATATTATTTAAAAAATATATGAATGACTTTAAAATTGATGGAATTAAAAAGCCATTGAGAAAATCATAGCCGTCCGCGATGGTATCAAAAAATACGGACCGTCCACGATGGTCTGCGAATAGCCAAACAGTTTTGCGCTAGCCGCTATTCGCTCGCTAGCCGCTATTCACAGACCACATTGGTCTGCAAATTGTCAATCAATTTTGCGTTGGGCATTATTCGCAGACCAAATTGGTCTGCGAATAGTCAATCAATTTTGCGCTAGCCGCTACTCGCAGACCACTTTGATTTGTGAATAGCGAAACAGTTTTGCACTGGTCACTATTCGCAAGCCACATTGATCAACAAATAGTCAATCAATTTTGTGTCAGCCGCTATTCGCAAACCACATTCTGCCCGATATTTGCAGATCACTTGATTTTATAAGGATTGCGCTGGCCGCTATTCGCAGACCACATTCTGGCCGATATTTGCAGATCACCTGATTTTATAAGGATTGTGATGACCGCTATTCGCAGACCACATTGATCTGCAAATTGTCAATCAGTTTTGAGCTAACCGCTATTGCACACCATGTTCTGACCGCTATTTGCAGATCACCTGATTTTATAAGGATTTTTGAAAACCGACGCCGAACACAGTTTGCGGCGGGCGGGCTCTCAGTTGGGAGCGGGCATAGCCCGCTACCAGTGCGGGCGAAGCTCATCATTGCACTAACATAGGGTCAGATGCGCGTGCCTTTGACTCATGTGTGTGTGAGGGCGTGTGTGTCTATATATATATATATATATATATATATATATATATATACACAGAAATATCAACCCATGAATTTTAAACTAATTGATACAGCAATAAACGGGGAGCTCGCTTTCACCGAGGAGAGGTCGCTATTTATAGGAATTGGGAGCTGCCGAGACGGCCAAACTTAGGAATTACGAGCTTCCATAAAAAAGGAAACCGCGCTGACAGGGCAATCACCGAAAAGGAATCCGCGAGCACTCCCAAAGAAGAGACCGTGCGGATAGGGCGATCCCCGAAAAGTTGTCCACGAGCACTCCCGAGGGGGAGACCGAGCGGATAGGGAGATCACCGAAAAGGAGTCCACGAGCACTTCTGAAGGGGAGACCGCGCGGATAGGGCGATCACCAAAAAGGAGTCCGCGAGCACTCCTGAAGGGGAGACCGCGCGGCCAGGGCGATCACCGAAAAGAAAAATCGCCTAGCTAAGGCTAGCACATGAAGTGATCACATTGGAGGGGAGCTGAGGACCGACTTTGGGGTAAACAATTTTCTACATAAACATTTCTCTCTTATATTTTTCTTGGTTGTTTTGACCTTAGATTTCATATCTTTATATCATGTGAGAAACCGCCTCGAGCGTGGCAGCTAGATCTAGGATAGGTCTAAAATAATAAATTTGCAGCACGTGTGGCAACTAGGTCTATGATAGATATAGAGAATTCTCCGGGGAGGAGAGACGAGAGGTCAATCCGGGGGTGAATTAGTTAAGACCAACTGATTATAAGATATAGTCAGTGTAGAGAATAATTTTTTTTTTTTTTTCTACCGCCCACTGATCTTAACATTATAAGATCGAACTTTTATATCTTTAAAATTTTCCATACAAATGATTTAGCTTTTTTTCTTTCACTCATTTTAATAATTTAAATCGATATTTTTAATATTTTTAATAATTTAAATTTTGCTATAAAGTTTTTTTCTTTTACAACTTGTACTAGCTAATATACATTCCACCAGTGGGGTCAGCTATATGGATCATTTGTCGTCATTGCGTCCTATCTTTAATCATAGCCTCACTAATGCCAAAGTACATCATATCTTTCCTTATAACACCTAACAGGTCTACCCCTCCCCCGTTTAACATGTCTAATGACTAAACTCTCACAAAGCCTACCAGGTGCCTCTAATGGTCTCCTATGTATATGTATGAACCATCTTAAACGAGCTTCTCGTATCTTCTCTACAATTGACATCACTCCTATCTTATCTCTGATACATTCATTCCTAATTTTATCCTGTCTCGTGTGACTACACATCCACCTAAGCATTCTCATCTCCACAACTCCCATTTTTGGCTCATGTACACCATTGACTCCCCAACACTCAGAACCGTAGAGCATTGCTAGCCTAATTGCAGTACGGTAAAACTTACCTTTAAGTTTTAATGGTACTTCAGGATTAAATAAGATCCCAGGCGGGCCTCTCCACTTCAACCACCCTGCTTGAATTCTATGTATCACATCTTTATCTACACCTCCATCTTTTAATTAGAATATATGCAAAATTAAAAGGCCAAAATATCACCAAATATAATTATTTATTTGTATATCGGTTAAGGTAGATACAATAAATATTTCAGAGTACTAGAATTTCATTGACAATCTTATAAGCCGAGCGTATCCCTCAAATCTGTACTATTTAAATAGTATACAACATTTGATTGGCTAGGGTTGAATTCGAAAGAATATCAACCATTTTTTAATGGGCGCTGATATCCGCACTGCAGTTTTGGCTATCCCCACTCTATTTGTACGAGTTATTACGTGCATTTTGAAAATACACCTTATACATGCATTTTTAGGAAAAGTGTTCAACACAAAAGTTGTAGATCTCGTCGAGATCTACAACTTTCGTGTTGAACATTTTTTCTAAAAATGCATGTACAAGGCGTATTTCCAAAAATTCACTATAGTTATGCTCATATTTCAATCAGGGCGGTAATACGTTTTGTGCGTGCATTTTTAGGAAAAATGTTCATTACGAGATCTACAACTTTCGTGTTGAACATTTTTCCTAAAAAAGCATGTACAAGACGTATTTTCAAAAGATGTGTAATAACTCGTACAAATAGAGTGCGGATAGCCAAAACTGTAGTGCGGATATCAGTGCCCTTTTCTAATAATCCCTGAATTAATCTAAATACAAAAACAATTCCCCCATAGTAATATTTAAAACTTCAAAACTAAGCAGGAAGGTAAAGCTGAAACATGAAAGCAAATGCGATTAGAACAAAAACAAAACTAGCTTCGGAGGCAAAGTTAAGAGAGCTTCAGACCTCTGAAAATAGTGCACAGGCAAAAAGTTAGGAAATAAAATAGCGTGGGAAGCAAAAATATCTGCTTTTGCTGCTGCAGACAAAAATGAAGTAAATTTTCAATCATCTTTAATTCTCTTGAGTAGTTTGCTAGCCCATTGTCGGAGACGCCTCTTCAGAGTAAACCCGATAAAGACGCCAACAACAAAGGTGACGGCACACAACTTTGAGCATGTCCAGAGTGAAACCACGTTCCTGCAAAATATGCATCCGGGGAGGTTCGAATGTTAAAGAAAAAAATCAAACGAAACGGAATTTAATAATGGTAAGAAAGTCTGATTAGGATGTACTCTGGAGGTATCTTGTAACTTATTCGACTATGGAAATAGACTCTAAAATACAAGAGTAAGGATGAGCAGGGAAATCTCTTCCCGGACACCAACATTCTTCTCAGCTCAGAGATCCAAATATGCTTCACACATACAGGTTGGCATATTTCAGGCCAAAGTGCTGCAGCAGTAGTAGTAGAAGAAGTAATAGTAGTAGCAGCGAGTGTAGATGAAGCTGCTCAAGTGAACTGGGGACGTGTTACTGCTTAGCAACCATCTATGACGGCGCAGCCAGGGACAGATGGGGATACCGACTCAACGTTATACCTAGTTGCCCCTCCATTCACCACAAACAGAATTACAATACTAGATCAAAGTTATTAGCTAATCCTTCTCGACAAGTCAGCCAGCTACTCGGTACTTGGCCAACACATCACATCCTAGACTCGTATGCAGAACACGACTACCTCAGTACTGCCAATGAGCGACACCTCCAAAGGAATCTCCAACCAACTTAGCACCTGAGGATTCTAGTATACACTACAGATAATAGCCACATTATCTTATATTATGACTCATGTTCCACACATTTAGGCCATCTTTGTAACTTCCTCCTCTAATCTCTCGGTAATTATGATTACTTCCGTCATTCTCAGGCCTATCAGCTCATTCCTTTTCTGCTCTCCTTCTTCAAGCTCACTGGAAGTAAGGCTCTAATTGAACTCCATCTAATCTCTATAGACAAATCATAATCCAATATCCTCCCGGCTCCAAGATCCCTTTGTGTCCAGTGACATTCACCTGGATCTAACTGGTATCTGCTAGTCATGCTCAATACAAATGAGATATTAGGACGAGTACATAACATTGCATACATGATTAATCCAACTGCCGAGGCATATGGAATCAAACTCATGCGGTTCTTCTCTACCTTAGATTTAGGACACTGTGTTTTAGGAAGACTCACACCATGAGACATAGGTAAGAATCTTTTATTAGATTCAAGCATGCTGAACCGTTTCAACACTTTATCAATGTATGTACTTTGGGTAAGCCCGAGCAACTTCTTCGATCTATCTCTATAGATCTTAATACCAAGTATGTAAGTTGATTCACTTAAATCCTTCATAGAAAAGTAGTTCTCTAGCCTGTTCTTAACAGCTTGTAGGATTGGAATGACATTCTCAATCAAAAGTATGTAGTATACATACAACATTAGGAATACAACTATGCTCTCATTAATCTTCTTGTAAACACAAGACTCGTCTTCATTCTTTGATAAAACAAAACTCTTTGATTGTCTCATCAAAACGAAGATTCCAACTTCGAGAAGCTTGTTTCAATCCATAAATGGATTTTTACAACTTGCATATTTTAGTGGTTTCATGTGGAGATACAAAACCCTTTGACTTCGAGAAGCTTGTTTCAATCCATAAATGGATTTTTACAACTTGCATATTTTAATGGCTTCATGTGGAGAAACAAAACCCTTTGGTTGTGTAATATACACATCCTCGAGGAAGTTTCCATTAAACAAAACCATTTGACATCCATTTGACAAATTTCGTAGTCATAATATGCAGGAATAGCAAGTAGAATTCTAATGGACTTAATCATGGCAACTGGGGAAAAGGTCTTATCATAGTCAATACCATAAATTTACTTAAAACCTTTAACCACTAATCGCCCTTTAAATGTCTGTACATTCTCATCCATGTGAGTATTGTTCTTAAAGACCCACTTGCACCTTATGGGTCGTACCCCTTCAGGTGGTTCCACCAAGGTCCAAACCTGGTTTATATACATGGAGTACATTTCATATTTCATGGTCTCAAGTCACTTCTCAGAGTGTGGTCCATTTATAGCCTTTTGATAGGTTGCAGGCTCATCATCATGATTCATAAGCAGTACATTACCAATTTGAGTCATGAGAAATCTATATCTCACAGACTCAAATCATGGTTTTATCAGATCTACGTATGACTTGTGTTTCTTGAGCAGACTCTCTAGCTACAACAATTTGTAATCCCTGCTCAGGTTCCATCTTATGTTCATTCATTGCTTGTGGTTCTTGAACTTCTTCAAGTTCTATCTTGGTAGTCTTTCTAGATATGAATTCTTTCTCTAGAAAATAATAGTCCTTGCGACAAACACTTTGCCATCGGAGTGATTATAGAAATAGTACCATTTAGTTTCCTTAGGATACCCCGCAAGATAACATTTATCTAATTTGGCATCAAGTTTGTCAGACATTTGACGTCGTACGTATGTCTCACAACCTCAAATCTTTATGAAAGACATACTAGAACGCTTCTCAGTCCTATCTCATATGCTGTCTTTTGAACCGTTTTAGTTAGAACACGGTTTAGTGTAAGAATAGATGTCTCTAGAGCGTATCCCCAAAAGAAAACAGACATATCTGCATGAATTATTATAGAACGCATCATGTCCAACAAGGTACAATTTCTCTTCTCAGAAACACCATTATATTGTGGTGTCCTAGGTGGATTGAGTTGTGATACAATATCACACTCTCTAAGATATCTTGAAACTCCTGACTCAAGTCGCCACCTCGATTAGATTGAAGTGCTTTAATAGTTTTTCCTAGTTGGTTTTGTACTTCATTCTTGAATTCCTTGAACTTTTCAAAGGATTCAGTTTTGTACTTCATAAGATACACATCCATATCTACTAAAATCATTTGTATGAAGTAATAAACTCACCTCTAGCCATAAAACTCATTGGTCCGCATAGATCACTATGTACTATACCCAAAAGATCATATGTCCTCTCAGTATGACCAGTGAAAGAGGCTTTAGTCATCTTGCCCAACAAACAAGATTCACATCTCTCATATGATTCATAATCAAAAGAGTCAAATAGTCCAGCCTTATGGAATTTGGAAATGTATTTCTCATTTATATGGCTAAAACGACAATGTCAAAGGTACGTAGGATTAAAGTCATTTATTTTTATTCTTTTAGTATCATTTATATTATAGATGAGCTGGTCTAAGTTCAAAACATAAAGACCATTAAACATTTCTATCATTCCAAAATAAATAGAACATCAATGTTCTTTATAATGAATGAAAATCCTTTCATGTTCAAACAAGAAATGGATATTATATTTCTGGTAATAGCGGGTACATAATAGCAATTCTCTAACTCTATTACAAGTCTAGTAGGCAAATATAGATGATAAGTTCCTACAGTAACGACAACAACTCTCGCTCCATTTCCAACTCGTAGGTCTTCCTCGTCATTAGTCAACATTCTTCTCCTTCTCAGTTCATGCACATTTACACAAATGTGAGAATCACATCTGGTATCCAATACTCAAGATTGACCTTTATAACAAAGATACCTGAAGTGTAAATCACACTTCCTTTCTTCTTTTGCAGATCTTCAATGTAAAGAGGACAAATCGTCCTCTAGTGCCCTGCCTTACCACAATACTGACAATTTCCTTCTTTAGCCAGTCTTTTTCATTTTAGTGTAGAAGACATGATATTAAAAGTAGACTTAGATCTAATCTTAGCCTTCTTACATTCCTTAGTCTTGCACTTACCTTTATGCACCATCAATATGGGGCTAGCGGGCTTGGCATTCTTCTTATTGATTTCGGCAGTTCTCAATATGCCTAGAAGCTCGGGTAGTGATTTGTCAATTTCATTCATAATATAATTCAAGACAAATTGCTCATAACTATCCGACAATGATTGCAGGATCCAACTCTTGGCCCATAGGAAAACCCAGTTTTTGTAGGTTCTCTATATACCTAATCATTTTGAGTACGTGAGTTCCCACCGAGTCATGACCTCCCATCTTACACTGAAACAACGCCTTCGATACGTCGTACCTCTCTTGTCGGGCCTGTCCTTGAAATATTTTCTTTAGGTGCTCGACTATCTCGTAACCACACATGTTCTCATGTTGCTTCTGAAGCTCAGAGTTCATGGTTGCCAGCATGATGCATTCAACGTCCAATGTGTCATCCTAATACTTCTTGTAAGTATCTTTATCTGCATGAGAGACAGTTCTTAGTGGCTCTTCAGGGGGATCTTCCTCTAAGATAGAGCTTACGCTCCTGTTTGAGGATAAATCTTAAGTTCCTGTACCAGTCCAGGAAGTTCGTCCCATTGAGTTTGTCTTTCTCAAGGACCGATTGTTGGGACAATGTGTGATGTGTATTACTTGTCATGGATATTCTACAAAAGTATGAAAAAAAAAACTATTTTAGTGCTATATTTCAAAAAATATATATTTTTTTATTATTTTAATAAGAACTTTTATTAAAGTACTCTCATTATTTTCTTCAAATTAATAATCCTCAATATTAATTCGGAGAGTTAAAGCGAGCGAATCTCTAATGGGACAAGATCTGTATTTCTCCCCAATCATGAGTCAGCTTTGGTTGATTACCCACAATCGTGGCTATTTAGGTAAATTACTTTTGTCAATTGCATCATCATACAACTCTTGTATAGTTGGTGAATAACCATTATTCGCATCCATCTTATGGTGCATGTCAACCCTATGTCTCAAGGCACACAACCGTTGAGGTCACCTAGTTAAGTTAGACCCGATGTCGATAGTGGGATATCACAATTATCCACTAGCACCCCACCAAGATAGATTGATGCACTTTTCTTTGGCAAGCCCACACTTCATCGATCAAGGAAGGAAGAGTGTCATCCATTAGAAGGCATCTGAGCACTTAATATTATTTTAAGGGATTTTTATGAACATATGATTAACTTGTAATCGTGCACATATTTAAACCTTTTAAACAAAATAGATGATTAACATTTAGGCTTCGTTTGGGGGGACTTATTTTCTCCGGTCAAGCGGTCACGACCGCATGAACTGGACCTTAATTAAGGTCCGGTTCATGCGGTCGTGACCGCTTGACCGGAGAAAATAAGTCCCCCCAAACGGAGCCTTAATCATACTTTTATTTAAACCATTTAAATATAGTGTAGGTGATTAAATGCTCATTTAAATCATTTAAACAACACAATAAAATTAGACCATCCACATCGCAGATACAACACAGATATGCAAAAACTTGCACCGAAATATAAGGCGCTCCTGGGGGGGGGGGGGGGGGGGGGGGTTCCAAGGGGCTGCGACCCTAGTGGGGTCTTAGGGGCGGGGCCCCTAACGGGTTCCATGGGGCACCACCCTTGCGGGGTGCGGGCAGAGCCCTGACCATTTTTGAAAAATCACCACCATTTTCTCATAGAAAATTCATCAATAATTGATGTTCCAGGACTAAATCCGATGCTTCAGAACCATTATAAATCATCAGATTTACACGCACATACATTTCAAATCCACCTTCCCTTAGACAGTAGACATGCTCGTCTATCTATGTAACAATGAATCGATCTATATAGAGATAGACGGTTACTGCGAAAAGGGGGGAAACGATTTCTGAAAGAGAGGTTTCACAACCTGCTCTGATACCACTGTTGGGTTTCAAGAACATCAAATGCGCAGCGGAAATACAGGAAACTCTCGACAGGATCCATGCGAAACATGTTAAATCAAGAAAAAAGATAATACATGCGTCGAAATCAGATTTAAAGAAGAATAACTGGCGTTTGAGTCCAAACGCAGAAAAGTATATGCGCCTCTAACGATATCCACACGAATACCGAAAACACCACGCAGTCCGTCCGACGAACTCGGGTTGGACGATTGTTTTTTCTCTCCCACGAAATGCTAGTTTCGATCTTGGAGAGATGTGTTTTTGGTGGTTTTATGGGATGAAGAAATCCGAATCAAGCATAATTTATTCAGGATAAATTAGTCGATTTATAGGCATGAACCCGTACGAACAAAAACTGTCTCACACGCCCGTGTGCCCAGACCGTGTGCCCCAAAAGACGCGTCAGTTCGTATAGGCACGTCTCCTCCTGGGTCTGGAACGATAAACCGCACACACGGTCCGAGCACATGGGCATGTGCCTCGAACCGTGGGCCCTCAAAAGTCGCACCCTTTGACCCAGAGACGCACCCGACCATTATCCCGCCATTTTGAGCACACACGCCCTTGGCACACAGGTGTGTGCCTCGGATCGTGTGCCTTAAAACCAGTACAACATATCATTTATGCCCACCCAGAACTTGGTTTCACAAAACAACACGATCAAACACTTCCAATTTCCGCACGTTCTTATGTGTGACACTTTAGGCTCGTATTACGTTGACAGTAAGACTAAATCATTGACTACTTCTAGATCACTAGATTCCAACAACTTCAATATAGTTTTGGGGATGAGGACTGCCACAAAAAATGACGATACCAGAGTAGCACAAGATAAATCACTCTCTGTACTACTTGATCATTGTAGCGCAAGGCGCACCAAGGCACAAAGGGGTCTTGGATCCTAGACGTGCGCCTGGCGATGCCAAGACACAACCACATTCATTTTAAATAATCAGCATCAAACATCGACTCATCTTCTTGATCAGATTCTTCATCTACTCTATTCATTAATTATTCATTAATATCATTTATCTCTTAAAAAAGAAAATCAATGTGGTCACTTGCATCATATCTAAGTCTCAACACTCGATTATGTTTCACAAACACTAAATCATGCAAAAATTATTGAGTTCTTACTTTATTTCTTTCTTTATTTTGAAAAAAATTTACAACAGAAATCGCACCCCAAACGTGCATTTTATGCTCCAAAGGCGCAAAAAAGGCACGCAAAAACGCAAACCTCTGAGAGCCCGATGAGCCTTGAGGCTTAGGCGCGCCTGTAACAACATATGAATCGACTATGCTCTTCATCCAAAATCTAGTGCGGGGATAACGGCATCCATTGCCATCTCCTGTAAATTAAATGCCAAATTCCTCTTTTAGAGTATCAACGTGTTCGAAACGTGAATGCACCCTACCAACTTGACTAACTCTTCATCAAAGGATTTTTTTTCATTGATCTTCATTCACACAATATTGGAAGTTTTGTATGTCAGTTCTCAACTCTAACACATCATTAGAATCGAGTCCATTATCTCTCTATTACTGATATCAAATTCAATCAAATGTTACACCTTGCAGAAAACTATAAAAATGGGCCCCTGTGGTGTTTTGCACGAGTACAACAGGGAAGTATCTAATGCATATTTTGAAAGGTAGGAATCATTCAATCCGGTAGTGTACAATGTTGGTCTACTCCTGAGGTCGAATGAAAAACCAGTAAAAATCCAGCTGAGTTGCTATGACAATTTATTTCCAGCTAACAAAGTAAGGTGCCCAAAATCAGGATCTTCAACATGTTTCTCAAGATGAAATTAATAGGGATTCGGAGATGAACCATTTTGTCATGAGCTCAGAATGAAATCATTTTGATAGCTCACAAGCTACTGGGACTCTCCATCAAGCACATAAGTGTCATGGAATATCATCACACTAAGGCCCCGTTTGAGGGAGCTTTTTAGCACAGTTTCAGTGTCTATAAAACATAGTTCTTATAAATGTGGTGTTTGATAAATCGGGTTCACAACTTCATTTCATAAAAAAGCAACCCTATGTTGATTTCCCACCACAGGCATATCCTCCATTTCCAATGCGCTTCATCCTCGAGTGTTACGCCTGATCCAGGAATCACAACCTCTTCACGACGAGGCTCTCCTTCCTCCATCAGCTCGAGTAGCTTCCCGATCCAAACGAGGCTCTCCTTCCTCCATCTGCTCGTGTTGCTTCCCGATCTAGACGAGGCTTCTCCTTTCTCCATCCTCATGAAGAACGTAGCTCGTCGTTCTCGTTTTCCCGATCCGACGAGGCACTCCTCCACCCTCACAAAGAACGAAGCTCGCCGTTCTTGTTCTCCCAATCCAGACGAAACAAGCAAGTATATTATCAATCAAGCACACTCATCTAATTGTTTAGGATTAGGGTTAAGAATTAGGTCAAATAATTAATTTGGGTAAGAATTTGTGTTATTTAAGCTCTTTCTGAATTTGCTTCATGGTTCTATGTAGACTGTTTTGTGATTTTTTTTTCATTGAAAATCATTTACAACTCATGTGTATATGAATATCTAATTTGTTAATAGATGAGAAAACCAAAGGAAGGAGAGGTATCAGCGATACTGGAATCAAACGATATATTGATTTTCTGTGATTTATGTATCAAACAAATTGAGTTGGGTAATAGGCAACCACCTATTTCAATAAGGATGGATGAAACAATTTGGAGGCAAACATCCAAGATCGAACTAGAAAGCAATATGATACAGTGCAAATGAAAACAAGTGAGATTAATTAAAATAATAATGAAATTTATGGCATGAGTTAGAGTGTGGGGAAATAGGACTATGTTAAAATTCTTCACGAAAAACTGGTGGTAAATGGGTGGGAGAATTATTGGCTGGTCATCCTGTCAGATTTCATAATGTATTTAGGATCTTGCACGAACTGCTGAGGAAGATCTTATCTTATAATTTTATAAATAAGTTGTCATTAAATTTTATATGTTGTTTAAATTTGAAACTTTACTTTTGAGCAAATTACTGTAACCAAAACAGTGGCCAAACTTTATTTAGGATCTCGCACGAACTGCTTTGCTCGTGATAATTTCAACAATTAAAAAAAAAAGTGGCCCCAAAACTCTGTTTTAACAAATAGTCCGCGACTACTATATTCTAAACACCTTTGCAAATGGAACTTAATCCAAACAGTTATTATCTACAACCTCATTTCCAAAGAAAACTCTTTTTGCTAACTCTATTTCTAAGAGCTCCCTTTTTTATAGCAACAACTCTCCCAAACATAATCCAACTCCATGGAAAAGACTACTATCTGAAAAGACAAGCCGTGAAGTTGCTAAATCAAAGGGAAACTCTAGAGGAGGGGGTAAACAAGATTCCAATTTACTTCTGAAATTTACTCATTTAATTAAAATTAATATGCAATCAATGGAATTCGCACAACAAAATATTGCAAGTATTTAGATAATCGATTAAACGCAAACACAGTAATTCAAAGTTATGTACGAGAGCAAGAGCACAAAAATTACTTTGAAGTATGTAGCCTGTAAACAGGTTTGGTGAGTCCATTTTCATATCATCTGAAAAGGGGATATTTACAATTTATGTCCTTGGATAATGTGAGAATTTGAAATATTAAATATTATTATTCTAAAAAATTCTAAATTACTATATAGGAGTTCCTCTTTTTATATAGAGAAGTGGAGGATGAAATATGTACATTTGGAGATGTGGGATTAAATACAAGAAGGAAAAAGTATAATGGGCCCCTATGTGGGCTTTTAGTCTTTGTTTTAATACTCCCCCTCAAGCTGGAGCATATATATCAATCATTCCCAGTTTGACACAAATATCTGAAAAAGAGGAAGAAACTGGTTTGGTGAAGACGTCGGCCAACTCTTTAACTGAAGGAACAAACATAGTGCATATTTACATTTTGATAAATTCCTCTATGATGAAGTGACAATCAAATTCAATATGTTTTGTTCTTTCAAGAAATACTGGATTTTTACATATGTAGATGGCAGCTTTATTATAACAAAACATCGGTAGAGAATTATCGTAGATTTCTCTAAGTCTTTTAGAAGTGTTCTCAACTACTTCAACTCACAAGCGGTCTGAGTCATACTTCTGTATACATCTTCAACACTATACCTAGACACTACTACATGTTTCTTGCTTTTTTATGTGACTAAATTTCCTCCGACATATGTGCAAAATCAAGAAGTGAATTTTTGATCTCCTTTATCATCTACATAACTTGCATCAGAATATGTTTTAATGCGTAAATGAATGTTTCTTTGAAACAACAGTCATTTTCCTGAAAACTCTTTGATGTATTCTAATATTTTTAAAACAACTTGCAGATGAGACTATATGGAATCCTGCATGAATTGACCGACCCTTCCAACAACATAGGAGATGTGAAATCTGGTCACGATAAGATAGATGAGTTTACCGACCAGTCGTTTGTAAAGAGTAATGTCTTGTATGAGAGTGGATGTCTCATCCCAAAGATTGTCAGTGCCTGATGCACGGCAAGCGTACTCGCAAGTAAAAAATTAATGAGTGTAACACTCGGGGTTTATCGTCTCCACAGGGAGCGCAGAATGGGAGTATCTATCAATGTATTCACCATTAGCAGGTTAAGACAAATCAATTCGAGATAATTTTGATCTAGCTAATAAACTAAAATACGACATCATCTAAACACATAATCACTAATCTCATTTCTCCAACATAGTAACTTCAAGCAAACTCCTTCATGTAATAAAGATAATGAAAATAAGAATGTCTCACAGATTAACAGTTGAAAACAGGTGGAATACAAATTTATTACCACAAAAGAGGATGAAACAAGGATTCATCTTGAGGTAGAAAGAGAATCTCTTCCTTGGAAGCGGGGATAGGAATACGGGTTGTCAAT
Organism: Dactylorhiza incarnata; assembly: GCA_033032865.1. Taxonomy (NCBI): domain Eukaryota; kingdom Viridiplantae; phylum Streptophyta; class Magnoliopsida; order Asparagales; family Orchidaceae; genus Dactylorhiza; species Dactylorhiza incarnata. The sequence continues at coordinate 323,420 of JAWHQI010000173.1, forward strand.
CCGCCTAACCAGGCACTCCTTGGTTGTCATTCGGAGAAAGGAAGATGTTGTCACCACCTTCAATTGGCCCATCTTCTCTTTATGTTCATCCACTTCGAAGCAAACGTCTTGCGCACTAGCTCTTAAAAGGAGAAACTGAGCTTCCTCCACCAAATGCCTTAAAATCCTTGAGAAAAGGTTGAAGGAGACCTCAAGAAGACCTAGATCGGCAGGAGGAAGAAAGGGCGGTGTTATTCTCAAGAAGACCTAGATCGGCAGGAGGAAGAAAGGGCGGTGTTATTCGGGCGGCTCCCCAACTCCAGATCCAGTTAAAAATGCCCTAGCAATCATATATATATGATCAAGAAATAACGCACGCACACATGTGCTCATAAAGACGCACGGGCCATGCGTGAAGAATGGCATTACATGATTAGAAAAAACTGCGAGATGAGTGTGTGATGAGACACGCGTGTGTGCGAAGAAGACGCACGGACGCTCTCGAAGAATTGATTTTTTGGGCAATGAGCGCGCACGTGCATAAATAGTGCATGCGCTACGCGAAGAAGGCGCATGGGCGCTCTCGAATAACTGATATTGCAGCCCGGAGCATAAATAGTGCATGCATGTGCGTGCCCGAAGAATGCGCACACCCATGATTATCCCAGGGATTCTGCAACATGCATATAATAATCGAGCACGCCCGTGCTCCATAGGGCGCACGGGCATGCTAGAATGAAATTGGGCAGAATCTCCCTACAATAGGGGAAATGTCCACACCTGCAGGAAATGAACACAACAAACCCATATATCGTGTTACAACAATGTACAATGAAAATACAAGAGAAATAGTGCAAATGAGGGATGCTGGACATTAAAATAGAGCAATTTGCGGGTGAAAACACTATAAAATAGACGTATCAGTGCCCATAGACATCGAATTCCAAGCAGGTTTCGATCCAAGGAGACAGACTTCATTAAGTAGTTCTAGGGCATACTTCATTAAGGAGTTATTGTGTTGCGCAATTCCAATTCTCAAGAAGTATCATGGAGCACCCATATCTTGGGTAACAAAATGCTCCCGAAGATATTTCTTGGTTTTCTCTATTCCAGAGGAGTCATTTCAAGTAAAAAAAATGTCGTCATGTAAACAGCAAGAATAACCAAACCATGATGGGTTTTCCGCATAAAGAGAGAGTGATCATCATTGCTTCTGGAAAAACCAATGGTAGAGACGACCTAGCTGAATTTGTCAAACCATGCGCGAGAGCTTTGTTTGAAACCATAGATAGTCTTCTGAAGCTTACACACCTTAGACTCTCAGTGATATGCGGAAGCCGTATCAAGATCTAGAACAAAGAACATGAACTTGCATTGCATGAAATAAACGATACAATCAAGAGACAAACTCTTGCCAAGCACCCAAAGGCTGGATCCTCCAAAGTACTCTCCTCTCCAAAGAGAGACCAAAGACTCACTCAAAAGATGACTCTCACTACCTAAGGGGCTCCTTATATAGATGGAGGCCCCACTACAGGACAAAGACACTACATGACAACATACGTAAAGACACGTGTGTATCAATACACTCGTCCCAAAAAGCAACCTAGTCCCCAAGGTCGAACCGGGAGGGGTCCCCGTGGGCGCGGTGGAGAGATTCGGGCAGCTCCTTTGGTGGGCGGATCAGGTGAAACATCATAAGTGTAGAGGCGTCGTGGCAGGCTGGTTGCTGCAGATCTGTGGTACATGTGACAGAAACGGGCGTAGAACTCAGCATGGGACTGCCCGAGAGGTGAAGCAATGTCATTCCCACAAAATATCTCATCTTCAAGGTCGAGCGAGGTGCACGCCAGCTGGTCCAGGGCCTCGGTCGAAGGCCGAATGCTATGAAGACTGATGGCGAAAACCCATCCAGATCCTAAAAGAGCGTCGTGGGGCCGGACATTGAGTCGATGAGGAGTAGGTAATGATGATTTGGAAGGAAGACCGATGGGAAGTCTGGTCGAAGTAGGAAAGTGACAAGATGTGATGGTAGGGTAACAGTGGGCTTGAGAGATGTGAAGAAAGAGGAGTTGAGTGATAAGAAAGCTGACAAGCGGGCGAGGGACTCCAAAAAATGGAGGGGCGCAGAAAACATATGGCGTTGTGCGAAAGGCTGACGAGCCGCCAGGTGGAGCCTAAGTCACAGATTTGTCGGAAGGCGAGCGGATTGGAGGGCAATGTTATGGGCGTCAAGCCCACTATTATGGGGTCGTTTTTATTTCGTCTTAATATGCTTTTATTCTGTCTTAAAGTCGTATCCTTATATGATGTCGTTATTTATGTCGTGTCTTTATGTGATATCTTGTTTAGTCGCATGTCCAAATCTGTCATATATTTCCATTAAAGTCTGTTGTAAATCATATTTAAAGGACACTAGGGGTCTTGTATGATTAAGCAATGAAATAGTCTATTTCCCCGTCTTTGAATGAGATCTTGGAAACTCTCTCTCATGAGCACGCCCCGCTTAGACAGACGCAGTCAAGGATCCGTAGTATCCCCGCCACCGTCATCTCCACCTCTGGCCACTTCTCCGGCAACCTCTGAGTAGGCCCATAACAACTTGGGATCAGAGGCTTCGGTCCTCTTCCGCTCTACGATTTCGAGCCCCATCTTCTGTCCCAAAGATGAGTCCATTTCACTCATTTGATGAGCCCAGCAGACGCGCACATCAATCCATTGCGTCATCTCCCGCAGCGCGCCCGACGCCTTTCAACACGGCCGACGCGTCCATTCCCTGCATCTTCCGTCCCCAGCGCCTCCATGTTCCCTATCGTCGTCGACGAACACATCCAGGGAAGCAGTAGCGCTCATCATTCTGATCACTCATGTCGTTGAACCGTCGTCCCATCCACATCAAGCCGCAACAGAAGCCTCCATCAATCTCCCCTTTCGGCGGGCCTACCAACGACGCATGCTCTGTCGCTTGCGTGTGTCGCACCACACTGAACCGGACACACGCCTCTTTGTGCACTTTCCTTCTGCGACGTTACTTTTTTGCTCAATTAGGCTTTGCTGCCTATTTTGGAAGTCGTGCTCTGTTCCTCCTTCAGCCTGATATCCCGAGACCAGCTATTGATTTCTTCCTTCTTGAGCTCTGTGCTACGGGATATCCACCGCATCATATTATGCATTCTTGAATTTTTTTTAAATGATTAATCATTTTCTTGATTAATTAATTATTAATAATTTAATTACATATTAATTATTAATTATATCTCATATTTTTTCTATAAATTTTTTCTTTTTCAAATAACAAAATCGGTTCCAAGTATAACGAAGAGGAGAGGATGTTATAAGCATCGTCAATGGTATTTTCCTAAATCATCTAAAAGGAGAATATTCATTACTTTGTGGGCACATCAAGCTTAGTGTCGCAGAGATAGTCGTCCTTCGTTCGATAGAGGAAATGATGGTCTCCATGGACACACGTCTTCGGGACGCCGACGCACACCTCTGCCAAATTAAGAATCTGTCAACCTCCTTTCTCCCGCGGTCTGTGCCGCTGCAGTTTCCACCGCCACCACCAGTCCCTGTGTCGTCCCTCCACCGCTCCCAATGGCAGACGCGCCACGACTCTCCACAGTGGTTGTCCTTTTGCCACCACCTCCTGTAGGATTCACCTCACAGTCTTCGCCACCGGCATCGTCGCCTCTTCTGCGGCCACCTACCCTACCAGCTCCTCTGGATCCATTTCTTCAGCTGCCCGCGCCAAAGTTAGCACCGTCATTTCTAATCAATGCATCTCTTTCTCCTTCCAAACTATCGTCTCTTTCTCCAGTCCGCAATCGTCGGGGACCCCCGTTCAATCTGCTCATCGCCATATCTTCTGCCTCCACTATAGCAACATGATACTGGGTGTTGTTCTGGTGGGAAATAAAAGAGCCCGATGATCAAGCGATACAAGTCTCATTCAAGCTTGAGAACAAGATTGATTTGAAGGACGGAGGAGATGTTATGGGTGTCACGCCACTATTATGGGGTCGTTTTTATTTCGTCTTGATATGCTTTTATTTTGTCTTAAAGTCGTGTCCTTATATGATGTCGTTATTTACGTCGTGTCTTTATGTGGTGTCTACTTTAGTCGCATGTCCAAATCTGTCATTTATTTCCATTAAAGTCTGTTGTAAGTCCTATTTAAAGGACATTAGGGGTCTTGTATGATTAAGCAATGAAATAGTATATTTCTCTGTATTTGAATGAGATCTAGGAAGTTCTCTCTCCTTGAGAATGCCTCGCTTAGGCAACCATGGTCAAGGCTTGATAGTATCTTACGATTCGATCTCACGATTCGATCCTACGATCCGATCCTACCTCGAAACGATCTCACCTGGGATCTCGATCCAAACAACCTTGTTCTATAGTCGATAAAACCCCCCAACCAGTAATAGCTCTCATGGGGATTAATTCTTTTATCATTAGGAACAACCGTGATTCCTCACTTTTTATGTATCACTTGTACCGCACTAACCCAAGTACTACCTGATATAGGATAGATAATCCCAGCATCTAATAATTTCATGACTTACATTCGAACAACTTCTTTCATATTGGGATTTAAACGGCATTGTGGTTTGATAGATTAGCGGAAGCTTTCTTCTAACTAAATTTTGTGAGTGCAAAAGGTAGGACTAATGTCCTTGATATCTGAAATTTTCTATGTTATAGTGCGGCGATGCTCTTTTAGAACTTCTAATAATATAGATTTTTTTCGCTTAAAAGAGAGGAGAATATAACCAGAAGTTTAAGATTTTTTCAAGAAACATATATTTTAGATGGTCTTGCAATTGCTCTACTTCTAGAAATGGTGGTTCGTCATATGATGTGTTAAAATTATTACTTCATTATTTTCAAGATATTCAGTCCTAGGTAGCGGTTCTTCCGTAGGGGCTGAAGAAATCGAGTTTAGCGATTGAAGATCATCAAATTCTTCTGGTAAAGGGGAAGTTAAAAGAAAGTCTTCATTTGGCAAATATTGAATAAAATAGTTTGAGTCATCATTTTCAATAGGTTGTGTCATGAATGAGTCATGAGTGAATGGAGAAGGAAACTTCCTCATCCCCTACTAGGATAAGCAATTTTTCATCACTAACAATTATAATAGAGCAAGATGTAGCTAGAAAGGGTCGACTAAGGATATAAGGTACCTCAACGTCCTCCTCTATCTCTAAGATAACAAAATCTACAGAGAAGATAAACTTATCAACTTTGACAAGTACATCTCCAATGATTACCGATCTGTCGGCCAATTGGATGCTCATCCTAGAGGGTCTAGGTTCACCTAATCCTAACTTCCTAAATAATTTATACGGTATGGGGTTGATACTTGCACCTAGATCAGGTAAAGTGTTATTTATTAAAAGATTACCTATATGACAAAGAATTGAAAAACTCCCTGAATATGATGGTATTTTAGGTAATTTATTTAGAACAATTGTCGAGCATTCTGCATTTAAAGAAATCGTTGAAAGATTTTCTAATTTTTTTTATTTGATATAAGATCTTTTAAATATTTAATGTATTTAGGCATTTGTGTAATAACTTCACAAAACGAAACATTAATATGAAGTTGTTTTAGAAGTTCAAGAAACTAACCTTGGTGTGCATCGATACGATCCTTTCGTCAAGGATAAGGAACGGTAGGTTGATATTCTTTGACGAGAGGAGAAGGTATGGAGGTGTCTTGAGAGACCTTCTTCTCATCCTTATTAACCGGTGCTTTGGAAGAAAACACCTCTTTGCCGCTTCGGATTTTGGCTTTGTAGGTTGCGGTGGCAGATTTAGGAAGCTTTCATTTTGAACATTTTGTGAGCAGGCCGCATTACCATGATTGCCCCAAGAGAAGCTGGGGTGGTTCCTCTATCCGGGATTGTAGGTGTTACTATATGGGTTGTATGTGCTACTAATGGATTGTAGGTGTTACTATATGGGTTGTATGTGTCACTATATGGATTATAGGTGTTACAATATGACCTCGAGAGATCCCTTCTTAGGTCAATCTTATTCTAGTTGTCTTGCGGATTCTACATGTGCGACGCCACCTACCTCTACTCAGAATATGGATGTATTTGTTCCTTTAGTCACCTCTAGGGAGGGAGAGTCTTCAAGCATATTAGTTTCTTCTTGTACTGGGAGTACTGAACTCATTGCTATTCAGAAAAGGTACAGGCACTTGTAGAGATACTTCATTATATATTATCTCTTATCAAGGGTTGTCTGCATTTACACTTGCTTTACTTTTTACATTGGATACTAATATTGTTCTGAGCTCAGTTACGGAGGTCAAGTCTCGTCCTGGTTCAGCCACTGCCATACAACCAAAATTAAATGCATTGGAACAGAACTAGGACTGGAAACTTGTCACTCTCCCTGCAGGCAGATATGTCATTGGATGCTGTAGAGAAGATCAAAACTTGTATGTATTACTTGTGTTATCAAATACAAGGAGAGAATACATATTTATAGGAGAGAAGAGAGGAGAGAAAATCTTATACACAATGTGGGACTAAAGGAGAGAGAGAAAAATAAATACATAATAAATACAATAATGGGCCTAACTATGGGCCTTTGATATGGGCTTTTCTAACACTCCCCCGCAAGCTGGAGCGTACAAATCGTAGGCGCCAAGCTTGGATAAGCACTGATGATAGAGAGTACTGGACAGTGCCTTTGTGAGGACATCCGCAACCTGTTCAGTACCCGGAACATGCTTCAATTCAATCTTCTTCATCTGAACTTTCTCTCGAATGAAGTGCCAGTCTACCTCAATATGTTTTGTTCTCTCGTGAAAGACGGGATTCTTGGCTATGTGTATTGCAGCTTGGCTGTCACAGAGAAGTAGAGCAGGTGAGGGAAGCTTCATACCAAGATCCGTGAGAAGGCTTTCAAGCCACGTTAGTTCTGATACTACCGATGCCATTGCCCGATATTCTGCTTCAGCTGAAGATCGTGCAACCACTGCTTGTTTCTTGCTCCGCCAGGTGATCAAGTGTCCTCCAAAGTAAGTGCAAAAACCACTTGTTGATCGCCGATCATCTATGGACCCAGCATAGTCAGCATCTGAATATGCGACTAGATTTGGAGTTGAAGATGAGGTTTTGTACACAAGGCCTTGACCAGGAGCTGTCTTAAGGTATCGGAGGATTCGTTCAACAGCCTGCAAGTGAGAACTCCGAGGGGCATGCATGTATCGGCTGACAATACCTACAGCAAATGATATATCTGGTCTTGTCACGGTGAGGTAGATTAATTTTCCGACCAGACGGCGATAATACTCCGGATTTTGCAGCAGAAGATCAGTGTCAGATGCCTGAGCAGAAATCCTGTGATTGACATCCATTGGAGTGTTGACTGGTTTGCATCCAGAGTAACCCGCATCGTGGAGAAGGTCGAGGCAATATTTCCGCTGAGAGAGGACGAGACCATCAGATCGTCTGGCGACTTCTAAACCCAGGAAGTAGTTGAGATTTCCTAGATCTTTTGTCTGAAAGACAGTGCTGAGATGTTGTTTGACCTTCTGTATCCCTTTGACGTCATCTCTAGAAATGACGATGTCATCCACATAAACAATCAGAATGACTGTTCCAGTTGGCTGATGGCGAATGAACAGAGAGGAATCTGCCGAGCTCTGTTTGAAACCAAGTACCCGAAGTTCCTTACTGAACTTGTTGAACCAGTTTCGCGGGGATTGTTTGAGACCATACAGAGATTGCAACAGTAGGCAGACCAGTGACTCCCCCGTGGTCTCAAACCCGGGAGGTTGTTCCATGTACATCGTCTCCTGTAGATCGCCATTGAGGAACGCATTTTTGATGTCCAATTGATAGAGTGGCCACCGTCGATGTACAGCAACAGAGATGAGCACACGAACGGTATTCAGTTTCGCCACTGGAGAAAAGGTTTCCTCATAGTCAATGCCATGTTGTTGAGTATATCCACGAGCGACCAAGCGAGCTTTCAGCCGATCAATAGTACCATTGGGAGCATGTTTGATAACGAAGACCCATTTACAGCCAACTGGTTTCTGACCCGGAGGGCGGGGTACCAGAGTCCAGGTCTTGTTTGCCCAGAGAGCGGTCATTTCCTCTTTCATGGCAGCGCGCCAGCCAGGGTGTTGGAGAGCCTCCTGCACTGAATTAGGAATAGCCACAGTAGACAAAGAAGTAGCCAGAGTTTTAAGTGGAGGGGAGAGACGATGCAGGGATACGTAGCTCGCCATTGGATGAGCGGTGGACTCTGTTACCGGATCAGCAGGACTTGGAGCACCAGAGGACGAGGACGATTGCGCAGGGGCAACGGGGCGGGAGTTGCGACGGGAATAGACCAGGATAAGAGGTGGCCGACAGGGAGGCGGAGTAGGGAGTGGTTGTGGTAGAGGTGTTGGAGGAGGTGTGTTAACCGGGAGGATGGGTCGCATGACAGGTTGTGGGAGAGTAGGTGATGGAGAATGTGTTGCTGGAGCTGGAAAGAATGGCAGGTCTTCCCGGAAGGTTCATGATCGAGCGAGCCATATCAAGGAGATGTCGGTTCTTTCGTTCGGCCACACCGTTTTGTTGAGGGGTGTAGGCACATGAGGTTTGATGAATAATCCCGAATTCAGAGCATAAGCTCGAAAACTCATTTCCGGTGTATTCGCGAGCATTATCGGTGCGTAGCGTTTTGACTGTGGTGGAGAAGTGAGTGCGGGTTTCCAGGATAAACGCCTTAAACACACGGGGTAATTCCGAGCGTTCGCGGAGTAAGTATAGCCATGTTGTTCGGGAGTAATCATCAATAAAGGTAATGAAATAACGGAATCCAGAGATACTACAAATTTTATAGGGTCCCCAAATATCTGAATGAATAAGATCAAAAGGAGCGGAGCTCCGAGTACAATTTGCAGGAAAAGATGAACGCGGCTGTTTGCCGAAAATACACGATTCACATTGAAAAGCAGAAAAAGATACATCGGGTAGTGCTTTCTTGAGGATGGGGAGGGGAGCATGGCTGAGACGCTGATGCCAGTCAGCAGAAGAGACAGAGGCGAGGATGGTGGGAGAATCGTCGAGAAGGTAGAGCCCGTTGCGCAGCTGCCCTTTACCAATGGTAGTCCCCGTCCGTCGATCCTGTATCAGAAAAGAAGAACGTGAAAAGGTGACAGAGCAATCCAAATCAGTAGTTAGACGGCTAACAGAGAGTAAGTTAAACGGGGAGCCCGAAACATGGAGTGCCGAGCGGAGAGAAATGGATGGGCTGAGAGATAGGTCAGCTGAGGAGACAGTCGCTTCATTGGCCACAGTGATACACTTCGGATGAGGAGCACCCGAATATGTTGGTGGCGGAAGAGAGGTGATATGATGAGTGGCACCCGAATCCACTATCCAGCGAGGACTAGTGGAGAGACAAACGATACCTGGGTTGGAGACGGAGGCGACCGAGGCAGGTGGAGTCATCATCCCTTGGAGTTGCTGGAACTATAGGCGGAGAGCCTCAAGATCGGCACGAGAGGCTGAGGAGCTATCTTCAACGACTGCTGCAGTCGGTCGTGGAGGAGGAGGATTGCCAGTCTTCCGAAAGCAGGTGGACTCATAATGACCATCACGACCACAGAACGAGCACTTCGGCCGTCCTCGTCCACCACGGCCCCTTCCACGGTAGGCCGACCGACCTCCTTGGCTAGAAGGAGGAGGAAACGAAGGAGCATGGACATTTTGGAGAAGAGTCGGTGAGGGAGGAGCAAGAGCCTCCGGAGGTTGTGATACTTTGAGGAGCATGGAGCATACAGCCGATAAGGAGGGAGTGGGAGTCGAGGCCAAGACTTGTGCCCGAATACTCAGAAGATGTGGAGGAACACGGGCCATTAGCATAGCAATGCAGACGGCCTCCCTTTGCGCGCGCTGAGTGGCATGATCAGAAGTAGGTGGCTGGTGTTGAAGCCATGCTTCGGAGAGTGACTTGACCCGAGCGACAACAGAAGTAATGTTCGGTCCACTGGTGTCTAGAGCCTGAAGGTCAGAGATAATGTCGAAGAGACTTTGAAGGCTATCCTTGCCGGAGTATAAGGAGTGGAGCTCGTCCCACATCCCTTTGGCCGTGGGTAAATACATGACCATTTCATATGGTTAGCCCTCCAAAGAGTTAAGGATCCAGGTCTGGACCCGACCATCATTCTTGAGCCATTCAGGAGGAGGAGGAGGAGTCGGGGGATCATCGGTAAGATGAGCCAGAAGACCCTTGGCCTGGAGGACCCGGCGGATTGAGTGACCCCAAGGAATGAAGTTTTTCTTCCCGGAGAGGGAGAGAGTAGTAATCCGCAACTCATCACGGAGCTCACTAGGAGAGTGCTGGGGAGCGGTCTCAGGAGGCAGAGTCGAGGAGTTCTCAGACGAGCCCATTATAACAGAGAAAGCGGCGGACTGAAGAGTAGAGAGCAAGCCGGCAGGAAGGAGAGCTAGACCGCACGGTCACGGTGAGCACACGATCGCTGGAGAAGCTCGGAAGAGGGAGCTCGCTGGACAGGAGAGCCCGCTGGACTGGAGCTCGCTGGAGGCCACTGGAGATCGCGTGAGAGCGCGCTGGAGATTGTGCGGCTAGCAGAGGAGACCGCTGGAGATTGCTGCGAGGAGGTAGCTGGAGATCGCTACGAGCAGAAGGGCGCCAGGAGGTCGCTGCTATGAGATCGGCGGAGGAGATCGCTGCGGAGGAGATAGCTGGAGATCGTTGGAGGTCGCAAGAGGGCGCTGGAGATCGCCTCTGGAGGAGGCCGCTGGGATTGCTTGAGAGATCGGCATAGGCGGCCGCTGAGAGATGAGATCGGCAGAGGAGCGACTTGCGTGCACGAGACCGCTGCGATTTAAGATGGCGCTGGCGGTCTGCGACTGCGATTTGAGATTGCGTGCACGAGACCGCTGCGAGCAGAGGAAGCTCGCTGAGGAAGATCGCAGAAGAGCTCGGGCGGTCTGAGAGAGACCGCTTGGAGAGGAGAGCGGCTGGCGAGCTCGCTGGACTGAGAGGACGATGGCGGGACCCACGCGGCAGATGGAGGAAGCTATAAAAGCCCAACAGAGGGAAGCGTGGGAGGCTGGGAGCAAGGCGGGAAGCAGCGGCAGGAGGAGCGGTCTCAGGAAATGAGACCGCCTGAGGTCGATAACGGGAGGGTGGGCGGTCAGAAAACGGGAGACCGGAAAAATTGGATCGATCGCTTTGATACCATGTAGAGAAGATCAAAACTTGTATGTATTACTTGTGTTATCAAATACAAGGAGAGAATACATATTTATAGGAGAGAAGAGAGGAGAGAAAATCCTATACACAATGTGGGACTAAAAGAGAGAGAGAAAAATAAATACATAATAAATACAATAATGGGCCTAACTATGGGCCTTTGATATGGGCTTTTCTAACAGATGCAAATGGATCGACACTGTTAAGGTCAAGGCTAATGACTCTCTGGATCACCTAAAAGCTCAATTAGTTACAAAGGGATATGCTCAGACGTATGTCATAGATTATGATGAAACAATTACCCATGTGGCTAAAATGTCATCTATTCGCCTATTCTATTCTCTTGTAGCAACTCACTACAAGCCGATGTACCAATTGGACATTAAAAATGTATTTCTACATTGGGTCCTTGAAGAGGGGGTTTATATGGAGCAACCTCCAGGGTTCATTAATGAGGGGGAGCGTTCAAAGGTTTGTCGTTCAAAGGTATGTCATCTCCATAAATCCTTGTATGGATTGAAGCAATCTCCATGTGCTTGGGTTTGGACGCTTCTGTGAAATAATGATTCAGTTTGTCCTGCAAATAAGCCAAAAGGACTCATCTGTCTTCTATCAGTACACCTCGGAGGATAACATCTTATCAGTCGTTTATGTTGACGACATCACTAGATGCGACTCACAAGGAATTGTTCGTTTCAAGGCCTTCCTACACCAGAACTTTCAGAAAAAATGATCTTGGTTCACTGAGATACAGTCTTGGCATTGAAGTTACTAATTACAAGAAAAGTGCATTCCTATGTCAAAGTAAGTATATTCTGGATCTCCCCAAAGATTTGAGTATTGGTAATCATGCTCAACTTGTTATAAAGATATTTTACTCTCGGCCCTGGGATCCCCTTAGTGAAAATATCAGCAAGTTGTTCGTTGGTCTTGACATGCCCCAGAGAAATGATTCTTTCTTCATATTTTTCTCTAATAAAGTGACAATCCACCTCAATGTTCTTGGTACGCTAATAAAAAATAGGATTAGTAGTAATCTAAATGACAGGCTTACCATACATGATCCAACTTGAGAGGGTGTATTAAATATTCTCATTTAATATATCTTGTATACTGATTTATCGATATAAATAACTCCTTACTCATTGCTAGGGTAAGAGGAGTATCATTTTCTCCCAAATTATCATGTAACAATTATCTATATACATAATTATATATAAATATAGTCATTTATATATAGATATATTAATAATTTGACATTTATTAAATTTCTAAATCTACCAACTAGTATACACACTTTATGTTGCACGAGTAATAATGTTATAACGTAGGGAAGAAAGTCCGAGGAAGCAGAAAGCCAGGAAGTCATCGACGATGTGGAAGATAAGAACCCTCAGTTCAAAATCCAATGACCAGGTAAAATTAATGTCGACGACAAATGGGCGCAGGGAAGGGAGCAAAGGAAGCATGAAGAGAATTGTAAGCTAGGGCACAAAACAACTCAGACAACGAAAGATTTTATTTCGTTCTCTTAAACCATAGGCGTTAAATAAAATAAATTAAAAAAGAAAGACAATATATTGTCGAAATATATCAACCAATATCAGCAGATAGTTGTTGGGAACAGTGCCCTGCAATGTTCCTGATTTGAAGAAGTGTTCAGGTCAATGATAAAAGCACAATGTATTTGATGGTATATCTTACTTATGATGCAGAGTACAGACAGTTTGTCCAGTACTTCTCTAATCTCTCTAAGTCCAAAATCGTTGAGAAGGATTGGACATATGTTGAAATAGTATATATATATTGTTGAGATTACTCGCAGAAGACAGCAGAAGAAATTAGTCATTAATCGTCGTGACAATAAAGATAACACGACGATATCGTTGTGAGATCAAGAAGAAAACAACTAAGTCAAAGTATCGTCATGACAACAAGTATCACACAACGGTATCGTTGAAAAGACTGTCGTGCTGAATTTCATCAGAATTCTTAAGTAAAGTATCTGGCTAAGAAGACATATCGTCCGTCTTGAAGTCTAAGTCAGTGATCGTGGAGATAGTTTGCAGCTGAAGTAGTAGTCAGAATGATCTTGACGATATCGGCAAGAAGACCTCATGTTGACAAGATGATCTCGACGATATCTATGAGACGACTTCATGTCGTCGTGACTACATATGTAGCTGAGATATTCCATATCGTTGAGACATCTATCTCAGGTGAAGATTTCAGAAGTCTTGAAGAATTGTCTAAGTCTCAGATGGACCGCTGAGACAGCAAGTTCTGACGTCGAGATGTTGCTCATATCGTCGAGACAGACCGAGAGTTTTCGAAACGCGTTGTCCACATTTAATGTCGTCGTCTAAGGGACCAATCAGCGGATGTCATTAAGGAATGAGGTTCTGACATTAAAGAGTGCTCAGAATAGACCGATAGAAGGCCTTGTCATATATAAAGACAAAGCGTGTGCCCTAATAACACAGAGAATAGAATCAGAACACAGAATGACTGTGAGAAGAAGAAACAATTTCTTGAGAACAATACGCTCATGCTTTCAGTTCTCTAAGTCCCAGTCAAGCATCATCGACTGATAAGTTGTGTTCCAGAAAGAAGAAGAGAATAGAAGAGAAGCTTTTGTGCATCAGCAAATCTTTCTTGAAGCTTTCTCTTCAAGTCCAGAAGCCATCAGCATCAGGCTTCAGAAGAACTCTCCAGAATATCTTTTATTGTGTGGAGTGTTCTTCAATTTTGTTAAAACAATATATTTTTTGTAGGACTCCTTGAGTCTGAGTTGTAGGGTTCTGATTGAACCTGAGGTAGGATCTCTTGTAGATCTGAGTTGTAGGGTTCTGATTGAACCTGAGGTAGAATCTCTTATAGATCTGAGTTGTAGGGCCTGGAGTGCCTGAGTTGTAGGGTTCCTGGAACCTGAGGTAGGATCCTAGAAGGATCTGAGTTATAGGACCTGGAGTGCCTGAGTTGTAGGACCTGGAGTGCCTAAGTTGTAGGGCATTTGTGCCTGAGGTGTAAGATCCGTGAAAGTGATTTGAGATTTGGAGGAGTTGGCCGAATCTAGCATACTACTAGATAGGTGAAGGGGGACAGTGGATTACCCACACTGGGGAACCACTATAAATATTGGTGTGCTTCCTGTGATGTGTTTTCTGATTGTGTCTTTTCAAGCTAATCAAGTCTGAAACTCTAAAAGACCAAAACAATTTTCAATCACCTATTGTCGTGACTGCATATGTAGCTGAGATATTCCATATCGTTGAGACATCTATCTCAGGTGAAGATTTCAGAAGTCTTGAAGAATTGTCTAAGTCTCAGATGGATCGCTGAGACAGCAAGTTCTGACGTCGAGATGTTGCTCATATCGTCGAGACAGACCGAGATTTTTCGAAACGCGTTGTCCACATTTAATGTCGTCGTCTGAGGGACCAATCAACGGATGTCATTAAGGAATGAGGTTCTGACATTAAAGAGTGCTCAGAATAGACCGATAGAAGGCCTTGTCATATATAAAGACAAAGTGTGTGCCCTAATAACACAGAGAATAGAATCAGAACACAGAATGACTGTGAGAAGAAGGAACAATTTCTTGAGAACAATACGCTCATGCTATCAGTTCTCTAAGTCCCAGTCAAGCATCATCGACTGATAAGTTGTGTTCCAGAAAGAAGAAGAGAATAAAAGAGAAGCTTTTGTGCATCAGCAAATCTTTCTTGCAGCTTTCTCTTCAAGTCCAGAAGCCATCAACATCAGGCTTCAGAAGAACTCTCCAGAATATCTTTTATTGTGTGGAGTGTTCTTCAATCTTGTAAAAATAATATATTTTTTGTAGGACTCCTTGAGTCTGAGCTGTAGGGTTCTGACTGAACCTGAGGTAGGATCTCTTGTAGATCTGAGTTGTAGGGTTCTGATTGACCCTGAGGTAGAATATCTTATAGATCTGAGTTGTAGGGCCTGGAGTGCCTGAGTTGTAGGGTTCCTGGAACCTGAGGTGGGATCCTAGAAGGATCTGAGTTGTAGGACCTAGAGTGCTTGAGTTGTAGGACCTGGAGTGCCTAAGTTGTAGGGCATTTGTGCCTGAGGTGTAAGATCCGTGAAAGTGATTTGAGATTTGGAGGAGTTGGCCGAATCTAGCATACTACTAGATAGGTGAAGGGGGACAGTGGAGTACACACACTAGGGAACCACTATAAATATTGGTGTGCTTCCTGTGATGCGTTTTCTGATTGTGTCTTTTCAAGCTAATCAAGTCTGAAACTCTAAAAGACCAAAACAATTTTCAATCACCTATTCCCCCCCCCCCTCTAAGTTAGTAGACAACACCCTAAACTAATAATAGCTGATATATCAGTAGCAAGGTTGTGGATGTCGGATGTTGGGGACACGTGGTTTAAGCTTTTCGTGTCAATTTTTATATATCGTGGGATATATCTTTCATATATCGAGTTTTAATATTTAATTATTTATATATATAATTATACATAAATATAATTATTTTTAAATATATATATATATATTAATATATGAATAACTAAATACTTATTGAACTTCAAAACCTTACAAAGTACTATGAACAATTTATGTTACATAATAAGAATAGTATAATTGTGTAACGCTATAAGTAAAACACTAGGGCAGTCTGGTACACTAAAGCACCCCGCGCAGCGAGGGTCCGGGGAAGGGTCAACCTATAAGGGTGAAATGTAGGCAAACCTTACTCTGCATTTTTGCAAGAGGCTGCTTCCAGGATTCGAACTCGTAACCTCAAGGTCACACAACAACACCTTAACCGGTGCGCCAAGGCAACATTAAACACACATAAATTTCAAAGAAGTAATAGTATTGAAACCCGATATACGAAATATCTGCTTGCAACTAGAATATTAAAATTTTGATAATTAAATTCCTCAAATTTCAAACATACATTATTCTTGATCTGTCTCGTAATCATCAATAGTCGGGAATGTAGACGGAAGATGGTCCTCATCCGACGAACTTGACGACTCAAGGTCTACCCCATCCCTCTCGAACACGTTCTCTTTCCTTTTCTTTTTTTAGTTATGGTCCTCGTATATAAATCGGTGTCGATAATATCTACAAGTTGCGCCCATGTCAGCTCCTCTCCAGAAAAAGACTTCACCATTCTATTTATCCAACCAACATTCTATTTATCCAATGACATTCTATTACATTGTTAGAAAAATTAAAGTAACATTAGAAAAAGAACCCCAAAAATTTATTGAATTGTTAGATTTTTAATCATTATTCCAAATTTTCAATGAACATTTTATTTATCCAATGACATTTTGCATGATCACTATTATATTATTATCCGAGACTCAAATATGAAAGGCAACCAACATTCTATTTTCAAACGCTAAAATATGAAAGGCAACCAACATTATGTCTATTCAAGGCTCAAATATAAAAGGAGACTAGCATTCTATTTATCCAACCAGCATTCTATTTATCAAAAAGAATAATATATACTGAGGACAACTCAATATCATCATTCACCATGGCTACACATTATACGTTGCAAAATGAAATTGGATAACTAAATTACATGTGGGGTATCTTAAATTCATATGTTGTCGAACAAAACAACAAAATAATATATTGAGGAAAAAATCAATTTCATGTTGTTTTCCACGACATCTTCAATTTTAAATATGGCATCATATATTATCAATCAAAGCTACGAAAGAACAACAACAACAAAAAAGGTACGGAAAACAACATTAAAAAGGTAGATCTTCAACATCCAGCATACCAAATAATAACAAATAGAAAAGATTATAAAATTGTAGTTAGTTTAAACAGCAAATAGAAAAATAGGCTTTAGAAATCAAAGAACACCAGCCACCACAGGAGCACAGAGGCTCAGAGAGGAGAGCATCAAAAAAAAGAATCAAAGAGACGACCACTCAGCGAGAAGAGAGCATTAGAGAGAGAAATCTGGGGAAACAAAGTGCACCAGCCACCAGAGGAGCAAAGAGCTGAGAGAAGAGCATCAGAGAGAGGAACTAAAGAGACGAGTGCTCAGAGAGAAGAGCGCACCAATGAGATTTAACGACATAAAGATTTCAAGGAGAAATCGACATATTTTCAATATTTTTTTGAAAAATATCCTTTTAGAATGTATTGACCAATATATGTGTCAATATATCGGTTGATATGTCCTAACAGTATATCAGTTGACTTTTTTAAATTTATTTTATTTAGCATATATGATTTAATACACAACAAAATAAAAGTGTTTCATTATCTAGGTTATTTTGTGTCATAGCTCTTGACTCCCTTCCTGCTTCCTCTGACTTTCTTCCTTGCATCCATCCATCGTCAACGTCGATTATGCTTGACCATTGATTTTGGACTGGGGGTTCCTTATCTTCAATTGTCGTCGATGGCTTCCAGGCTTCCAGGCTTCCTGCTTCTTATGTCTTTCTTCCTTATGTTATACCATCATTACTTTTGTAATATAAAATGTTTATACTAATTTGATATATTTAGAGTTTTAATAAATGTCAAATTGTTAATATATTAATATATAAAAATTAAAAAAATGATTATATGTATATAAATATTTAAATATTGAAACCCGATATATGAAATATCTCTGATATATCCCGACATATTAAAACCAACATAAAAAAAATAAATGGTCGTGTCCCTAACATCCGACATCGGCAACCTTGCTTAGAGTGCAGGTAATAAAACAGGAGAGGTAGGGAGAAGAACCAAAAAGAGCCACAAAAACAAGAGTCACAATCGTAGAAACCAAAGAAAACGAAACCACAAAATCCAGTCACTATTGTAGAAACGAAGCCATGTAATCCAATTGCGGCAACGGAAACCACAAATCAAACTCGTTGGTGCAAGCAAAACTCACGAGAGAGGAACGTACGCAGAGAGAAACAAGAGCTCAAACTCGCTGAAGAGAGGAACAACCAGAGAGATCTGGAAAGGAAAGAAATGGGAGAGGGAAAAGCTAAGGCAAGAAAGCAATAAAATGTGTCGAGCCCAGCTCGTGCTATAAAGAGACATTTGTTTTAAGAAAATTTAATATAATAATAAAGGAAATAGATCACGATATATCCGCAAGCTGCAGATATATTGACCATTAAATTGGAAAATGATTTTTTTGAAAAAAAAAATCGTGTCATTTTGCCTATGAAACCTTTATGTCAACCGATATATTCCAAAAGGATATTTTGCAAAGAAAAACATCGAAATCATAACATTTGGTCCATGAAACTTTATGTCGTCCAACATGTCGATTGATAGCCACACACTGTCGGAACCCGATTGTTGAAGTGATACGCACGTGATGTGTATTCAGTCATGTAGTCTTGTCCTGTAGTGGGGTCTCCATCTATATAAGGAGCCCCTTAGGGAGTTATAATGTATCTTTGGAGTCTTGAATGTTTGGCTCTCTTGGAGAGTGGAGTGTCAAGGAGGACCCAGCCTCCAGATGCTTGGTAGGAGTTATCTCCAGATTGAATCTTTACTTTAGTTTAATGCAATGCAAGTTATTTGTTCTCGATCTTGATACGACTGCAGCGTATCATGAAGTTACTAAGAATAAGACGTCAATTCAGAATTGATGCTCAACAACTCGCAATTAGTGACTACACAACCTGTGACTAACGGGAACACTGACTCGAGGCCATTAGTAGTACGTCACCACCAGCGCAACTACAAGATCGGCTAAAGTTATCCAACTAGCAAACATGTCGACATCCCACTCGAGAAGTCATTACTCTAAGATACTCGGAAAATGCTATCATCATATACTCATCGTGGAATATGGCTACCACAATACACTTTTTGACAGAAACACACTCGCTCCACGACAACTCAATTATGATTTCTTTATTTTCTATAGAGATAACTACACTAAATTCTAGCAATAACATCTTCCTTTGCAACTCTCGTTGCATGTATCTCAGCCAATAAGACCATATAAATAAGGAGATGAGATAAAGATGTAGATGATCAATTTTGGAGAAGGGTGTTATGATCCAAGACTGTTGCAATAGAGTGGAGCCTTGTCGCGACTGTATAAGGTAAGATTCTCGAAGGAGAGCTACCAAATCTTTACAAATTAGGATTTCAAAGATGGAATTGAGATGATTAAATCTTGTTTGTCACTCAATTGCCATGAAGCCCCTTTCAATACAAAAGAGCCAAATTTGCATTTTAGTCCAAATAACTAGAGTAATTGAAGTACGGATGAGAAACAATGGTAGCAATACAATGACGGGTAGAAACACAATAAAAAGGAAACGCAGGTGCAAGCAATGTTTCCTAAAGGAAATTAAAAAAAAAAAAGTAAAATTAAATGCAGGTGGGAGGAAGAAGTAAATGGAGGACCAAGAAAATTAAGGGGAGGCTACCTGATGTTTGCCAAGGAGGAAGTATCTCTCAGGTGGTCAAGCATGATCTATAAGGATTCTTTAATCTATGGTGGCTATAAATGATATGAACCTTGAGCAATTTGACATGTGAACCATGTTCTTTCATGGATATTTAGAAAAGAAAATTACATGGAAAGTCAAATTTTTTTTGTTCAATTGAGCAAGGATCATTGGGGTTGTCGATTTGAAGCAAGCACCAAGGTAGTTGTACAAGCAGTTTAACAGGTTCCTGATTTGACATGGTTATAATAGAGCAGATTAACAATGTGTACTACCACACTTTGGAGTATGGTTATATTCTACTTCTTATGCTTTATGTAAATGATATGTTAAAAGCTTGCAAGAGCATGAGTAACATGCAGAAGTTGAAGATTATGTTACGTAAGGAATTCGACATGAAAGACCTAAGAAATGCTAGTATATTCCTAGGCATGGAGATTATTAGGAAATGCATTTGTGGAAAATTGTGGCCAACAAAAGTAGCTATATAGACAAATTTTGCAAGCACTTCCACATGTAGGAAAATAAGCCATTACAAATATAGGGCTGTGTCAAAAGACTAAAGAAGAAGGATTTCACGCTAGAGATACTGTATGCTATTTGGGATGACTTATATATAGAGTGATATACATAAGATTAGATATTTCACATGTTGTCAGTGTCGTCAACAAGTATATCGCGAATTTTGGAAAGCACCACTTGGAGGAATTAAACATGCATATTTTTGCAATATAGGAGCATGTAGAAAGTTAAAATGAAAGTATTTGTACACTCAAATTATGTTGGAGATTTTGATAGGCCAAGGTCAACTATCGGGTATGAATTTGAACTTTAAGAAGGGTTGATCAGTTGGATGTCTATATTTCATCATAGTGTAGCCTTGTCAACTACATAGGATGACTATATGACAATCACAAAAACAATGAAGGAAGCTGTTTGTCTCAAAGGTTCGGTCCGTGAACTTGATATTCGTCAAGGTAGGGTTAGCATTCATTGTGACATTTAAATTGCAATGTCTTGCAAAGATCCAAATGCATCATTTAAGGAGAAATCATATGAGCATCATGTACACAAGTTGAGTAATTTAACAAATGAAGATGATGGGGAGATTCATCTAGTGAAGGCTCATAAAATGAAAATTGTGGAGGATGTGATGATGAAAATTGTGGAGGATGTGATGACCAGATCGATGAATGTGGTCAAGTTTAGACATTGCTGACTTGGCCAATCTTCACAGTTGTCAAATGTTTGCTTCCTCTTTTGCGCATCGTTGTTTTCGAACTCCGGATATGTTTTATAGTTTACAAGACCTAGCCAAAAATTTGAGAGTGATATAGAGAGAGGGAGAGACTGAGTAGAGTGACGAGCAACAAAGAGAGAGGAACCGCAAAGATGTCAGCGGACTTGGACTTTTGCTTTTTTTGGCGTGACAGGTTTTACAAACAATGTCGCCAACATTTCTCACAAAAGAAATTCTTCATGAAGAAAAATATATAATGACAAAGAAAGACTGGATCTACACCACTAGGACTCTTATAAACAAACATTGTGATACTGCTCTGGGCCTCATGAATGTGGGCATGTCCCCGGCTGATTTCTGTCGCATGCTAGCGGAAGCAATGGTAGCGGCTCAAGCTGGAGCTATGCCACGGGTTCCTACACCGGTGGTGCAAGTTGCGACTCTTGTTACTCCGGCGGCTACGCCGGATACACCGGAGGTCGAAGTAAGGCAAGCGGAGCCTTTAGCGGAGAGAGCTATTCCGATGGGTGATCGATTCATGAAGTATTTCTTGAGTTTCCACCCTCCGACATTCAAGGGAGTTGGCACTCCAACGGATGCCGAAGATTGGCTTTCAAGGATCCAGGAACTCTTGAAGGCAGCTGAGACACCAGCTGAGAGGCAGTCTCACTATGCGAGTTTCATGTTAGAGGGCGATGCGAAGTTGTGGTGGGTGAACCATAACGGTCGATTTTTTGTTGGGCGTGTTCCGTCCATGGAGGAGTTCGGGAACGCTTTCCTAAAGCGTTATATTCCGGCTTCAACAAGGTTAGCACTGCAGCGGCAATTTTTGCATTTGGTGCAGCGTGAGAAGTCAGTGGACGAGTATCTACAAGAGTTTACTCGGTTGGGTCGTTATGCGGGAACGACTATGGCAGATGATGAAGAGAGGGATAACCTCTTCTATCAAGGGTTGAGGGAAAATTTAAGGCAACCACTCATAGCCTTGACGAATGCGGGATTCAATGAATTGGTCGAAGCCGCTCGCGCTTTCGAGGGCGACATGGAGCGAACCCAACGACGAAAGGGTTTCGCGGCCAAGCAGGGAGAAGAAAAGCCTTCTCAGTCTCAATCTCAGTGGAAGTCTGAGGGCAACCGATACAAGAAGAAACCTCGTCCTAATAGGACTGGGGAGAGAAGTGGCGCACCTTCGGGAGATTTCCGTTCCAAAGGTCCGGTTACTTGTTACAAGTGCGGCAAGGTGGGTCACATAAGTCGGTATTGTACCGAGGGCGGAGCTGAGCAGGAGCCGAGGCAGGAAAAATCGGTGCATTCCGGCCCTAGAGTTGCTGAGAGGGGGAAAGCAGCGGAGTCAAGTGCTTCGCGGTTTCCTCCAGTGCAGCCGAGAGCGTATAATCTTGGGCAGCAGGAAGCGATACGTCAACCCGACGTGGTGACAGGTACGAAAAGTTTAAGTTTTCGTTTGTTACTATAAATAGAATCCAATCAAGCCTCTGCACCAAGCCGTCCTTGCCATTCAAGAAGAGAAGCTGATATGCAAAACTGCAAATTGCCAGAATAAGGATATCAAGCAAAACCCTGCAAATACATACAAAAGCTTCGTCTCTAATTCAAGTGTATTGTTCAGATCAAGAACTATAAATAATAATTGACAAAACTAAGCATTGGATCCAACAGAATCTCTAATCAACTAGAAAGAAAATTATAAGAAATCGCTAAAACTGATTTTGCAGAAGCACCTGGAGCCCGTGCCAATAAGTGCACGGGTTTGATCCGGAGGAAGCTTGTACGAGTTGAAAGATGCGCTCTCCGTTAACGATTCTTGAGGCGGAGATTGAGGGCCTGACTTAAATCCCTTCATAAACGCAGCGAGATCGAGCGATAGAAGAAGCAGGAGACGAATCGAAGTTCGACCAAAAGATTTGGGTTTTACTAAAAATCAGGCAGGACACCGGGATGAGTCTCAAATATTAATTAATTTGTAAGGGAGGAGCAATGGGCCAATTCGGATTTAAGAAGTGTCTATTTGTACACCATTTTAGGCTATTCACACAATAGTATTCATTCTAAAACAGCCTTTTTTTTAAACCCTAAAATCTAATATACGTAACCCCCTTCTAGCCATCGCACGCCTGGCGCTTCTCCCCGATACGAAAGCCCTTCCGCCTCTCGCGCTCGCCCGACGCTTCCTCCAGCCGTCGCTCGCCGGATGCTCTCCTCCGGCATCTACCCTTCTTCTTTTTTGGAGCCCGACGCTTCCCTTGGCCGCCCCATATTTCGTCGGCCTCCTCCACCGGCGAAGCAGAAGGTTCATTCTCCTGCCTTTGAATGTTATTTTTGAGTTATTGAGGTATTATTATGCTTGTTTGTTGTTCCTCTATTTCACCCCTTTAACCCCCTTAACTTATGAAAACCCTAGATTCTCAAATACCTATAATTTTTTATAGTTCCATTTTGTTGTTAATATCACTATCATCTCTATAGAGTTTCATTTTGGTGATCCTTTGTAGTGGAGAAATTTTTTTTGCCTACTTGAAGAATTCATTTCTTTTCTTATTATGTTTAAATTCAATGTTGTGACAATGTGTTTATGTGATTGTACTTCCATTTGATATGAAATTAGTTCAGAAAAATTATTGTTGTTGGGTAATGAAGAGTCCTCTAAAGACACCGCGTTAGATGTTGGAATACACTTTTATAGTAATTCTAGTTTTAAAAATAAAGAAGAGTTGATTGAATGAGCTCGAACTGAGAGCAGATATTATCACCTCCAGAGCATCACCATGGGTAACGTTAGGTTGTGATAGAGTCGGGTTACCTCATGACAGTCAAAACAACAAAGGGTACATTAAGAAAAATATAAGAAAATCAAGTTCCAAATGTTGCGGGTGTAAGTTTGCATTGAAATGACAAAGACATGCGAATAATGAATGGAAATTTATAGTCAAGCATGGTATGTACAACCATGAGTTCTTTCATCTTGAAGCACATTCATATGTCGGTAGACTAGATGACAATGAGAACAAGATACTGGAGGAGATGTTCAATGCCGGATTTAAGCCTCATAAAATTTTAACCGCTTTAAAGAAAAGAAATCTGAATAATTCGACATCACTTAGAACGATCTACAATGAGAATGCAAAGCCATACAGAACTCAACAGGATTGTGGAACTCCAATCCAACATTTGTGTAAGTGCATTAGTGCTTCCGGATATATTAGTTTCACTCAAGTAAATGAGAGCACTATGCATTTTTTTGCACAACCACTTCATTGAATTGCGGATGAAAGAAGAATGCCCACAACCGCCGATATTTCCAGGGTGCTAATTACAATTTGTGAAGGATCTACTAAAATTATTCATCATAATGCTGCAAATAAATTTCCAGGTGTTCAAATCAACCTAAAATGGATTCCAGCAAAATTTGGCATTTTTCTAGTAACAATAATTGATCAACAATAATTAAATCATAATTGTCACCCGATTCCACAATATGAAAGAGCTACTATAAACCTTCAGTAAATAAATATAACAAAAATTTTAGAGCTTTATCATGATCACATAAGCTCACTCACCAAGTTCTATAATTTTTTAGTTCCATAGTTCAACATTATCAATTAATCAAAGCAAACACTAGAATTTCACTTTGTGAAAGAAGTATAATAATTACTTAGTAATTAAGGCTGCGTTTGGCGCGGCTTATTTGCTCCGGTGAGGTTGGACAAAAACTTCATTATCATAACAAAATCTTATGCCCCAAACTAGTTTCTTTTTTTGGTAACGGTTGTAACATGTCATACCAAACATACATTCTATGACAATGACGTTTTTGTCCAACCTCACCAGAGCAAATAAGCCACGCCAAACGCAACCTAAATATTATAAAATTTCAAGAGGTCACTAATGATCCCACAAGTTTAACTACTTAATTCCATAATTTTTCAATTTCATTAAATCGACATTATCAATTAATCAATGAAAACATTAAAATTCCACTTTGTTTTGGAAGTATCATAAATACTTAACAATAAATTTGATAAAAATTTCCAGAGAATAAAAATGGCCTCATAAGTCTAATTACTCAATTTCATGCAACCCTAAATACATTAACTTACATAAATATGGGATAAAGTAGATTGGGGTAATTTCAATAATTAATAAAAAAATGGACTTTAATATTTCTAAAAATTTCAGAAAAAATCTACATAGTGTAATATCACACTTCTCAGGGAATCCAGAGTTTTATAACATTTCAAAAGGTTTTGACCCTAAGATACTCATTTAAGCTCAATGTGACAAAGTCACATAACCCTAATTTCCTAAGGAAATCAACCCCCCGTGTTCATGATTTTCCTTGACATATAATATCTCATAATATCAAGTGCATGTTTTGAATTTCATAAGAATTGACCAAGGGAATACCCATCAATTCACAAAACATTATTGTGTATACACCTTTTTGAACTTTCCATGGTGCCTTGGTCTTGCATGTGAATTTCCCTCACATGCATGACTCCAAATAGTCTCAAATTTTAACTAGTAACTATTTATGGTCTAATTAACATACCACCCAAGATTTGAGTCAAGTTGAGTTGATTTAGCCATGTAAATCTAGACTTACATTATAGTGCTATATGCACACCCAAAAAATTTCCCCTTTGCATGCATGTGGAATTCCGTCACATGCTCAAAGCCAATTGATCCCAAATTTTTACCAAAGGCTTATAATGACCTACACTACTATCTATCAAAGTTTGGGGTCACACGATGTTGTCTAGCCATGTATACTATAAATACATGATTTATCAAATTATTGTAATAACTATAGGAATGTGCTTTCCAAAAATTATCATTTTTGAACATAAGGTGTAAATAGGCATGATATGTCTATGGTTAAAATTTCAATCCTATTCACCCAATGGTTTAAGAGATATTCACAAAATACTCTCTGAAATTATAAGGTAATATTTCTCATACTAGATTATGTTTGCATGATAAAAAATACTCACATGCATAAGTCCAAATGGTCCAAAATTTTGGTCAGGGACTTTTATTGTCCTAATTGACCTTCCAGAGAATATTTGATGGATTTTGAGTTCATAAAACTCAAAAATCAACACATGCATGGATTATCAAATATTTTCTAAAACTATAGAAAAATGTTGTCTAAAAATTCTCATTTTTGGACAGGAGGTGAATCTAGGGTACATGCATGCCCCAAATTTCAGCATCATACCTTCAATCATTTAAAAGTTATTCAAATAATATGGTTTGTCCCCTCCTAGGGACAAGTCCCACTAAAACTGCCCTACAGGGAGCTGTAGGGCACCAAATTGGTTGATTTCAATTCCTAATTAAAGTAGACCCCAAGGGCTACCTTTTTCATGTTTACACTTTTCATGAATTTTCCCCTAAGGGCCTCATTTTTTTGGACCAAAAAGTGAATTCCAAGGTGGCAAAACAACACATAGCATTTAATATATAATCATTTAATCGAAATCAACGACTAAGATTATGTCCCCTACCTTGAGCCAAAGGCTACGATCAGCCAGACCTGGAGCGTCTTCCAGGAGCTTTTCCCGGTGATTGGGCCACCTCCCTGGCCGGCCACCGCCACCACCACCTCTGTTGAGGTGGTGGCTACCGATTGGCGGTGGTTTGGCCGCCGGATGTGGTGGTTTCCGTCGAACCCGACACCATGAAAAATTCTGAAAATCTCTCAATTGAGCAAAATGGAGATTACTCGAGAAGTCATTACTCTAAGATACTCGGAAAATGCTATCATCATATACTCATCGTGGAATATGGCTACCACAATACACTTTTTGACAGAAACACACTCGCTCCACGACAACTCAATTATGATTTCTTTATTTTCTATAGAGATAACTACACTAAATTCTAGCAATAACATCTTCCTTTGCAACTCTCGTTGCATGTATCTCAGCCAATAAGACCATATAAATAAGGAGATGAGATAAAGATGTAGATGATCAATTTTGGAGAAGGGTGTTATGATCCAAGACTGTTGCAATAGAGTGGAGCCTTGTCGCGACTGTATAAGGTAAGATTCTCGAAGGAGAGCTACCAAATCTTTACAAATTAGGATTTCAAAGATGGAATTGAGATGATTAAATCTTGTTTGTCACTCAATTGCCATGAAGCCCCTTTCAATACAAAAGAGCCAAATTTGCATTTTAGTCCAAATAACTAGAGTAATTGAAGTACGGATGAGAAACAATGGTAGCAATACAATGACGGGTAGAAACACAATAAAAAGGAAACGCAGGTGCAAGCAATGTTTCCTAAAGGAAATTAAAAAAAAAAAGTAAAATTAAATGCAGGTGGGAGGAAGAAGTAAATGGAGGACCAAGAAAATTAAGGGGAGGCTACCTGATGTTTGCCAAGGAGGAAGTATCTCTCAGGTGGTCAAGCATGATCTATAAGGATTCTTTAATCTATGGTGGCTATAAATGATATGAACCTTGAGCAATTTGACATGTGAACCATGTTCTTTCATGGATATTTAGAAAAGAAAATTACATGGAAAGTCAAATTTTTTTTGTTCAATTGAGCAAGGATCATTGGGGTTGTCGATTTGAAGCAAGCACCAAGGTAGTTGTACAAGCAGTTTAACAGGTTCCTGATTTGACATGGTTATAATAGAGCAGATTAACAATGTGTACTACCACACTTTGGAGTATGGTTATATTCTACTTCTTATGCTTTATGTAAATGATATGTTAAAAGCTTGCAAGAGCATGAGTAACATGCAGAAGTTGAAGATTATGTTACGTAAGGAATTCGACATGAAAGACCTAAGAAATGCTAGTATATTCCTAGGCATGGAGATTATTAGGAAATGCATTTGTGGAAAATTGTGGCCAACAAAAGTAGCTATATAGACAAATTTTGCAAGCACTTCCACATGTAGGAAAATAAGCCATTACAAATATAGGGCTGTGTCAAAAGACTAAAGAAGAAGGATTTCACGCTAGAGATACTGTATGCTATTTGGGATGACTTATATATAGAGTGATATACATAAGATTAGATATTTCACATGTTGTCAGTGTCGTCAACAAGTATATCGCGAATTTTGGAAAGCACCACTTGGAGGAATTAAACATGCATATTTTTGCAATATAGGAGCATGTAGAAAGTTAAAATGAAAGTATTTGTACACTCAAATTATGTTGGAGATTTTGATAGGCCAAGGTCAACTATCGGGTATGAATTTGAACTTTAAGAAGGGTTGATCAGTTGGATGTCTATATTTCATCATAGTGTAGCCTTGTCAACTACATAGGATGACTATATGACAATCACAAAAACAATGAAGGAAGCTGTTTGTCTCAAAGGTTCGGTCCGTGAACTTGATATTCGTCAAGGTAGGGTTAGCATTCATTGTGACATTTAAATTGCAATGTCTTGCAAAGATCCAAATGCATCATTTAAGGAGAAATCATATGAGCATCATGTACACAAGTTGAGTAATTTAACAAATGAAGATGATGGGGAGATTCATCTAGTGAAGGCTCATAAAATGAAAATTGTGGAGGATGTGATGATGAAAATTGTGGAGGATGTGATGACCAGATCGATGAATGTGGTCAAGTTTAGACATTGCTGACTTGGCCAATCTTCACAGTTGTCAAATGTTTGCTTCCTCTTTTGCGCATCGTTGTTTTCGAACTCCGGATATGTTTTATAGTTTACAAGACCTAGCCAAAAATTTGAGAGTGATATAGAGAGAGGGAGAGACTGAGTAGAGTGACGAGCAACAAAGAGAGAGGAACCGCAAAGATGTCAGCGGACTTGGACTTTTACTTTTTTTGGCGTGACAGGTTTTACAAACAATGTCGCCAACATTTCTCACAAAAGAAATTCTTCATGAAGAAAAATATATAATGACAAAGAAAGACTGGATCTACACCACTAGGACTCTTATAAACAAACATTGTGATACTGCTCCGGGCCTCATGAATGTGGGCATGTCCCCGGCTGATTTCTGTCGCATGCTAGCGGAAGCAATGGTAGCGGCTCAAGCTGGAGCTATGCCACGGGTTCCTACACAGGTGGTGCAAGTTGCGACTCTTGTTACTCCGGCGGCTACGCCGGATACACCGGAGGTCGAAGTAAGGCAAGCGGAGCCTTTAGCGGAGAGAGCTATTCCGATGGGTGATCGATTCATGAAGTATTTCTTGAGTTTCCACCCTCCGACATTCAAGGGAGTTGGCACTCCAACGGATGCCGAAGATTGGCTTTCAAGGATCCAGGAACTCTTGAAGGCAGCTGAGACACCAGCTGAGAGGCAGTCTCACTATGCGAGTTTCATGTTAGAGGGCGATGCGAAGTTGTGGTGGGTGAACCATAACGGTCGATTTTTTGTTGGGCGTGTTCCGTCCATGGAGGAGTTCGGGAACGCTTTCCTAAAGCGTTATATTCCGGCTTCAACAAGGTTAGCACTGCAGCGGCAATTTTTGCATTTGGTGCAGCGTGAGAAGTCAGTGGACGAGTATCTACAAGAGTTTACTCGGTTGGGTCGTTATGCGGGAACGACTATGGCAGATGATGAAGAGAGGGATAACCTCTTCTATCAAGGGTTGAGGGAAAATTTAAGGCAACCACTCATAGCCTTGAAGAATGCGGGATTCAATGAATTGGTCGAAGTCGCTCGCGCTTTGGAGGGCGACATGGAGCGAACCCAACGACGAAAGGGTTTCGCGGCCAAGCAGGGAGAAGAAAAGCCTTCTCAGTCTCAATCTCAGTGGAAGTCTGAGGGCAACCGATACAAGAAGAAACCTCGTCCTAATAGGACTGGGGAGAGAAGTGGCGCACCTTCGGGAGATTTCCGTTCCAAAGGTCCGGTTACTTGTTACAAGTGCGGCAAGGTGGGTCACATAAGTCGGTATTGTACCGAGGGCGGAGCTGAGCAGGAGCCGAGGCAGGAAAAATCGGTGCATTCCGGCCCTAGAGTTGCGGAGAGGGGGAAAGCAGCGGAGTCAAGTGCTTCGCGGTTTCCTCCAGTGCAGCCGAGAGCGTATAATCTTGGGCAGCAGGAAGCGATACGTCAACCCGACGTGGTGACAGGTACGAAAAGTTTAAGTTTTCGTTTGTTACTATATTGTAGGTTGCGGCCTTTTATGTTTGTTTTGCGTGGTTAGGTTTCGTGCTAGTTTCGGGCTACCCCTCTCGAGTGTTGTTCGACACGGGGGCGTCACACTCTTTTCTTACGGAAAGTTTTCCGGAAGATTGGTGCTGAGTCCGTAGAGGCAGAAGTGGAGCTGAGTGTGCGTATGCCGAATGGGTCTTTCATGACTACCATGAGGAAGGGACGCATTGTGATGCAAATTGGCGATTATGATTTCGTGTTGGTAGCAGCGATTCTGCCACTAGCCGAATTCGACGTTATATTAGGGATGGACTGGCTTGCAGCGCAGCGAGCTAGTATCGACTGCCAGTTGAAGGTGGTAACCCTGAGAGGTGAAGGTAGAGCAGAGGTCAAGTTTGAAGGCCTAAGCGGAGTTGCTTGCTCCCTGATTTCCGCCGTACAAATGAGGCGTGCGGTAAACCAAGGAGGCGAGGCGTTTTTAGCTTTGTTGGAGACTCGCTCCACAAAGTTGGCCATTGGAGAAGTTCCGGTGGTGGAAGAATTTGAGGACGTATTCGCCGAGGAGCTTCCGGGAGCACCTCCTCAGCGTGAGATCGATTTTTCGATCGAGTTGGTACCGGGTGCGAGGCCGGTGTCGCGTCCTCCGTTTAGGATGGCACCGAAGGAACTGGCCGAGTTAAAGGTTCAGTTGCAGGAGTTGTTAGAGCAAGGGTACATTAGGCCCAACTCTTCGCCATGGAGCGCGCCGGTATTGTTTGTGAAGAAAAAGGACGGAAGTATGCGGTTGTGTATCGACTACCGCGAATTGAACAAATTGACCGTTAAGAATAAATATCTGATTCCCCGAATCGATGACTTATTCGACCAGTTAGTAGGGTCGGTGGTGTACTCCAAGTTAGACTTGAAGTCTGGGTACTACCAGTTGAAGATTCGAGAAGAGGACATCGCTAAGACAGCGTTTGGGACTCGGTATGGCCATTACGAGTTCTCGGTAATGCCGTTCGGATTGACGAACGCGCCATCTGTCTTCATGGATCTGATGAACCGGGTTTTTCGACCGTTTCTAGATTCGTTCGTGGTGGTGTTTATTGATGACATTTTGGTGTATTCAAAAATGGAGGCAGAGCATGAGTCTCATTTGAGGCAAGTATTGCAGACTCTAAGGGAGAATCAGCTTTATGCTAAGTTCTCAAAATGCGAGTTTTGGATCGAGAAGGTGGCTTTCTTGGGTCACGTAATTAGTGGAGATGGGGTGACAGTAGATCCAGCGAAGATTGAAGCCATTAGAGATTGGCCTGTATTGAGAATCGTGGCGAAAGTCCGGAGCTTCCTTGGACTGGCCGGTTATTACAGGAGGTTCGTGGAGAACTTTTCGCGGATGGCGTTGCCCCTCACCACTCTCACTCGCAAGGACCAAAGGTTCGTATGGACACCGGAGTGTACCTGTGCATTTGAGAATTTGAATGAAAGGTTGATGTCTGCTCCAATCCTTAGTCTTCCTAGTGGGACGGAAGGATTTCAGATCTTTAGCGACGCGTCAGGTTGCGGGTTGGGTTGTGTGCTGGTGCAGCACGGCAAAGTGATAGCGTATGGGTCAAGGCAGTTAAAGACTCATGAGAGGAATTATCCCGTCCATGATCTGGAGTTGGCGGCGGTAATTTTTGCGCTAAAATTGTGGCGGCACTACGTTTATGGTGCGAAGGTAGAGATCTTCACGGATCATAAGAGCCTGAGATATCTCCTGGACCAGAAGGATTTGAATATGCGCCAGCGTAGATGGGTCGAGTTCCTTGGGGACTACGACGTGGAGATACAGTATACGCCGGGTAAAGCCAACGTGATGGCGGATGCCTTGAGTAGGAAGTACTTCGGGCAAGGAAATTGGATAGAGGCGCATGATGAGTGGTTGATACGAGACCTGGAGTCTCTTGACATTTCTTGTGTGGCAAGAGGCGAGTCTGACGTGGCTCGTTTGAACTGGATGGAAATGCAATATGACATGACGGATCGAATCCGAGAGGCGACGAGCGCAGATGAAGAGTGCCAGCAGTGGGCGTTGGAGGCTCAACAAAGCGAAGGCACGACTTTGGAGATGGTTGGTGGGATTCTGAAGAGAGACGGAAGGATCTGTATTCCGCGTTTTGGCAAGCTTCGGGAAGAGTTGATGTTTGAAGCTCACTTTACGAAGTACTCCGTTCATCCAGGAAGTACAAAGATGTACGCGGATATGAAGAAATCTTTCTGGTGGCCTGGGATGAAGCGGGATGTAGCCGAGTACGTGAGCCGATGTCAGACGTGCGCCTTGGTGAAGGCTGAGTGCCAAAGGCCCGGTGGGTTCTTGAAGCCTCTTCCTATTCCCGAATGGAAGTTCGATGACATCTTCATGGATTTTGTACATGGTTTGCCTCGATCGCAGCAAGGTAACGATGCGATTTGGGTGATAGTGGATCGCCTGACCAAGGTGGCTCACTTCATTCCGAATCAGAAGGGCGATAGCGTGGAGAAGCTCGTGGAGCTCTATGTTCGAAACATTGTGCGGTTGCACGGGATTCCGAAGAGCATCGTTAGTGATCGCGATGGACGTTTCACTTCGAAGGACTGGAGGCTAGTACAGAAAAGTTTAGGCACAAAGCTCAAGTTTAGTACCGCGTTCCATCCGCAGACCGATGGTCAGACGGAGCGAACGAACCGTACGATGGAGGACATGTTGAGAATGTGTGCTCTCGACTTTGGTAAAGGTTGGGAAGACCACCTCTTCATGGTGGAATTCGCCTATAACAATAGCTTCCAGGCGAGTATCAAAATGGCGCCCTATGAAGCTTTGTATGGAAGGAAGTGTCGAACATCGATGTCTTGGGCAGAGGTGGGAGACACTAAACTGTTGGGAAAGCAAGTGGTGGAAGATGCTTGCGAGATTGTGTGGATGATTCAGGAGCGCATGAAGGTTGCTCAGGATCGACAAGCGAAGTATTTCAACGCGCGCCACAGAAATGTGGAGTTTGCAGTGGGCGACATGGTCTACCTGAAGATCAAGCCGTTCAAGGGTGTTTCGCGGGTGCGGCGACTCAAGAAGTTGAGTCCGCGGTATCTGGGTCCGTTCGAGGTCACGGAACGTATAGGCGAAGCAGCCTATCGTTTGGCATTATCTGCAGAGCTGAGTGGATTACACGATGTCTTCCATGTCTCTGTGTTGAGGAAAGCTCTGGTGGAGCCGAGCGTCGTGGTCGAAGCGGCGGCGGTGCCGGTGATGGAGGATTTGGGGACGAAGGTTCGTCCGGTTTGTGTGGAGGATTCGGAACTCCGGCAGTTGCGCAACAAGGAAGTCAAACTTGTGAAGGTGCGATGGGACAACTGCGGGCGAGACAAATTCTCTTGGGAGCGTGAGCAAGCGATGCGGGAGGATTTCCCGGAACTTTTTGCTCCAGGTATGCATTATGAATTTCTAGATTCAATTCTGAAATTTTGAGGACGAAATTCTTTTAAGAGGGGTGGAGTTGTAACACCCCAAAAATTGTAGTTCAGCGAGGTAGGCGGAGTGGTAGCGTCGCGCTCGGAATAGACCGAAAATTCCATATCAGGTTCTTCGCGCACGCTCACTGGCCTCCTTCGCGCACGACCAGTGGTCGTGCGCCTGATCGTGCGTTAATTCTCAAGGGTTGAAGGCCGGCTGAACGTGTAGTGCGCACGATCAGGGGATGTTGGCCGCGCACGATCACTGACAATCCGCCATTGCCGGAGCTTCGGAGCTCCGTTCGCCGATCCGAGACCGGCAACGCGTAGAGGGCGTCGAGGCGCTTCTTCTCCACCGTTTGTTTGCAAGCTTCTCATGGCTAGGAGGAGATCTCAAAAGGTAACGACATTTCTCCTCCCGGTCTTTAGGATGCGTGCATGGCATCCCTTTATTTTCTGCATTTTGGCACCGGATCCGTCGAGTGAGAGGGATCCGGGTCGCCTTGGTTCAAAAGGAACCATCGGGTTGATTGAGTCTGTCCCCGACATGATTTGCACTAGAGATCCGCTCCGTTAGCGGAATAGGCATTGTGGGTGAAGCCGGATTTGTGGTCGTAGGTCCGATTCGATGATGTTGATTTACGCGCATTTTAAGGGTTTTGTTAGAAATCCGAATACGGCGAACTCGTCGTTGTGATGCCCTTGTAGCTTCGTGTGGTAACGAATGTTGGGTTTAGGGCGGAGAAATAATGTGCGGAATATGAGGCTTGTGATGCCTAGTGTTGTGCGAAGGCGCGATTGGTCTTTGTGGTCGGCTGACTATCCCGTGGAGACTGAGATTCACGTGTGGAGAGTGTCCCGGCAAGATTAGTCCCTTCGATGTTGACTGACGAGAATGTCTGTGCTACGGATGAGTCCGTTGACGGTCGCCAGGCGAGGCAATCGGTGGACGTTGTCCCGAGAGTAAGTCCAGGGCCTTGGGACGTTTTGGTTAGCCAGAATTCTTAGTATCGGTCTTTGTGTGTTGTTGGCGGCCCGAGCGGGTGAGCTGTTAGACAAGCCCGATGGCATGGTGAGCCAGGCGAGGTGAGTCTCAGCGAGAGCTCTTGTCCTTGGGATATGATGCCCTTGCGGGGAAATGATAAGTACCCCTGTGTTTGTGATGTGATGATGATGTATGATGATGTGATAGATTCATACGCTTTAGGGTGCCTTGGGTGAAACCCGGGTTTGCATTCATTTTGCATTGGTAGACCCCTTTTTATTATTTGCTCAACATAGAAACGTGGATGTTGTATGTGACACTCATACCTGTTTTTATGTTGTTTCCTTTTATGTACATTTGCATACGAAGTGCTGCAGGGTGAAGTAGTTCCCCGGGGTCCGCTAGGACGGCCGGGAGGAGGGATGTTGTTACACCGTTTGTGGTCAGCCATAGCTGACCCTCGTTTACCGCTCTTTGTGATTTGGTTGCAGGGCAAGAATCGCAGGCAGGACCCAGCGCGCCGGCCAAAAAGGCCTAAGCCTCATGAAGTGTTTACCTTTATTTTCATGCACTTCTATTATTGCATTTTGTTGTAACCGGCTTGCATGCCGAGGTAGTTTAGGTAAAACTACTATGTTCCCCTTTTGTTGGGATGTCCCGTCGCGTTGAATGTTTGGTGATTTGGACTGTGTTTTTGTAAGGCCTTAAGGCCAATTGGACTTCTATGTATTGTGGACAATCTCTGTGGTATTAATGTTTGTTTCCGCTGTGTTGTCTGAGTTTTGAGAATGGGTAGTTAATATCATCTTTTAATACTGAAGCTGTGGCGGTTATATGTTGTGGGGTCCCGGCCGGACCCATGTTATATGGTCATTGCAGGGGAGGTGTTACAACACTTATGTAGGGGAGGAATTCATATAGAAAGAGTATGTATTATCGCTTTCAATTCTATCACGCTCTTAATATGTTATTCATGCATATCTTATTACCGCAATTATCTATAAACACAACTAGTCTTAAACTCACTAATTTCTCATACATGTATTTGTTATTATCAAAAGGGGGAGGTTGTTAGAGCATATATCCCGCATCTCTTGGTTTGAGAATAATAAATACCGTATTGTATTTGATCTTATATTTTGTGTGTTTATAGTGTGCAGGTTGTACATGAACTATAACTACACATCCCTATGAGAAGTATGCTGAATGGAGATGATTCTCTGGAAAGAGAGCTAACGCCCCGCGTTAACTTATCATCGAGAAGGGATGATGTCAAGAAGGGAATGACGTGGAGAAGAAATTGCATCATGAAGCCAGTGACAACGCCAACGTTGACTCTTAACGCCAGCGTTGACTCTTAACGCCAGCATTGAGTCCATGATCTTCGCCACGATCTTGACGGTTGCACGATCTCAGCCACAACCGTACGCGTGGAGCTAACGCTGGCGTTAACTCTTAACGTCAGGCGTTAACTCTCGTGCCTATTTAAAGAGAAGCCCATCTCATTCTCATGTGTGGATTCCATTACCTCTAAAGCCAGAATTCTGATTCTTTAGAGAGAGACTCGTCTACAACAATTAAGAGATCTCCCTTGGGCTAACATGAAGATCTAAAGAAGATTTTGAAGGAGAAGGTCTACAACGCATATTCCATACGAAGGACGATCGCTTCAAGAACGTCAACGTCTACATCGCCTTCATCTTCACCTTCAGAATTTCTTGGAGAGTTTCTCTTACTTTACTTTTATCTATCTTGTATTTTCTTTTTGTAACTGGTGTGGAGAAATCATTCGGGGAGAACGTCGAATTCCGTGGGAAATTCGTCATCTTGCGTGTGTCGACTAGGCCTTGTGAGGTTTAGGGGGAATTCGCTGCCTTGTGCGCGGCGACTAGGTCGAGGTTAGATCTAGGCAGTGACTAGAGGCCTTATCTAGGATAAGATAGGCTATAGTCAACTGGTCCTGGGGAGAAGAGCCGGTGAATCACACAAAAAAAATGTTTTTAATATTCTCGCCTTGATTTCTAGCGTTATAGAAATCAAACCCGTGTAATCAATTTATTATGAAATAAAATCACGTCTTTTAATGTTTTATTCAATTGATTTTATTTCATCTTCAAGAATGTTTTAATTTAAATTTTCATCAAAATATTAAAGCAAACATTTGTGTAATAAATTTCTTATGAAATAAAATCATGTATTTTATTGTTTCACTCAATTGATTTTATTTCCTCTTTAAAAATATTTTAAATATTATTTACATTAAAACACTAAGGTAAAATATATTGTAAGATTCTTTTTGTATAGTAACATTGGAATTCATCTTCTGTTACTAACGTCGGGCGTTAACACTAACGCTAGCGTTAATGAAGAAATATTGAATTCTGTCTTCTTTAAAAAGAAATCTTCAATATAATCTTATCTGAGATATTAAAATATATTTTCTTATAAAATATTCTAAAACTTCGGTCACAAACTTTGATATTTTTAATTAAGACTTAATTTCCATACCCCCCCCCCCCCCCCCCCCCCCCCCCCCCCCCCTCTAAGGGCGCCGTAAGATCCAACAACTATAACTTCGATCGCCCGGTGAGGCAATGCAAAACATAAGAATCCGCATGCTTTGCTTTGGACTTCTTCCTTGATTGTCATCTTCTTTTTACCTACACACATGAAACACATGCACAACATCAAATTCATTTTTGTTATTGATCAAACTAGAAATAACAAGGCGTGCTTCCAAAGTGGATATGATTAGGTCAATGTTTATCAATTTTTCTTAAACTCTCCAGCAAATTTTCCATCTTTTCATTGATAGCCTTAAAATTTCATGTAACAATTCAATTCTTCATGTTGGACCAAAACAACTGTTTATATTTTCATCACAATCAATAACTTAAACAACAATTGAGTTAAATCATCATTGTCTCACTTCTGGTGAATGCTATAAAAGTAGCAAAATTTTAATTTGAACTCACTCCAAATAATATGGTGAATTAAAATTTAATATGATAATGCATCACATGATACTTTATGATATAATATGCTACATGATAAATGAATGGATTGACATGAAAGCCTATAAATCTACATGATAAATGTCAAATGAGATAAGTGAAAGAACATATATAGCTATAAAGAAATATACCATGCACTATGTTTTAATATCTGCCAGCATGGAAAAGTTTGAGCCATGGATCAAAATGAAAGTTACTTTGCATCACAATGAAACATCATTTGCTTAAACCGGAGTACGGTTTTTTTCTCTCATTAAGCTGATTCAGTAAACAAAAATCATTTTTCCAACACAGTTCTGAAAATAAATGCTTCATGAAAGAGAATCTACTAAAGAAGCATAAATATTTGGTGCACTGGACACATTTTCTGCATAAAAGACTTATAAACAACTTGATTTAGACTTCAACAAAATATCAAAGAAGTCTGCTCAGAGATTTTATGAGTAGCTTCAGGTTTTGCCTTGTAGCCTCATCAGCTGTAAAGCCTGAGATATCTGAGGTAATTCTCTGCGAAATTATAGTACAGATTGCATATTAGCCAACGATTTTATTTATTCGGTTTTGGGGCATATGTAAGAAGAATACTTTTACCTCAATGTTCTTCAATGTGAAGATTAGTGAAAAAATCGAGTGCTTGATTAGCTTGGAATTCTCAGGAGTTGAAGCAGAATTCTGCACATTCCTGAATAAAAAAGGTATGTTTTTCAGAAGTTAATAGGATCAACAAACCAGGTTAAAGGAAACAATAATATTTAAAAAACAAAAGTTACAGTAGCTTTAACAAGATGACATTTAGCACATTCCTGAATACCTTAGCATGTCTAATGGCTAAGCTCTCACAACGCCTAATAGACGCCTCTAATTGTCTCCTTTGTATGTGTCCGAACCATCTTAATCGAGCTTATCAAATCTTCTTTACAATTGGTGTCACTGTCATCTTATCCTTGATACATTCATTCTTAATTTTATGCAGCCTCCTGTGTCCACACATCCACCTAAGCATTCTCATCTCCGTAACTCCCATTTTTTGCAATGTACACAATTCACTGCCCAACACTCAGAACAGTAGAGCATCACTAGTCTAATTGCAGTATGGTAAAACCTACGAAGCATGGATACTTAAAAATGCTTTGGGTATCGGCTCGGGCGCGTATCGGATACGGGAAACACCCGGAAACGCGTTTTCGAAACTCTAGGAAACGCATTTTTAAATAAATAAATAAGTTTAATTCGGAATCGCGTATCCCGCCGCTTATTTCACGGCTTATCTATTCACGCTTTAGGTTTACGCCATTCACGCTACTTTTCTTGCGCCCGAAGTTCTCCCGCATCACGCCGGCGTCGAGAGGAGAGGTCTCTGTGTCTAAGCTCTCCGGCATCACGCCCGTCGAAGCTCTCCCCTCTTTTGCTTCTACTGTCGCGCTGCTGCTGCCGCTCCACTGCCGCTCCAGATCCCGCTCCTTGCACTCGATCCCGCCCTACTCGTAAGCTCTTCTCCTCCTCTTCTTCCTCTCCATCTTCTTCCTCTCCTTCTTCTTCCTCCTCCGCCTCCTCTTCTTCTTCCTCCTCTTCTTCTTCTTCTTCTTCTTCTTCTTCTTCCTCCTCTTCTTCTTCTTCTACTGTCAAGTATGAATTTAATTTTATACAAGAAATACTTATACTAAAGACCAACATTTGATGTTAAAAAGTTAAGTTGCTAAGGATCCTACATCTGGTGTTCAGGTAAATTATCTTACATATGTGATTTTTTAGTACCTACTAAGTTTCACATATCAACTGATTTATCCTCGTGACATTCTTTAAAATTATCATTAATATAGTACCTACTAAGCCAGATGACAATAAGTTTCAAGTTTTTCATGAAATACTTGCAGATTATTTACATTATGTTTTAGCCTTTAGCTTCGAAATATACTATTTTTTTGGTAAATTGAGAAACATTTAATTGCACAAAATGTCATTTATACTTTTTTGAAATAATCAGAAGCATTCTGTTATCCTCAATCGAGTCCTTATTATAATATTAATGGAGATATTTATAGAAGATATCCAAAGCAAGTTCTCTTGGTTTTGGATGAGGATATAATTTTAATTGTGTGAAACATATATTAAGGGAACAATTGAAACTGTTTAGAAAATGAAGGGCTTTGAATTACTAAAACAATGACTGTGTATGTAATTTGCATTTTTAGTTAGGTTTATGTTAGCAAATATTTGTTGTATTTACATTATTTAGAACTTATCATTGAGATTATTTGTTGTTTAAATTAGGTTTCTTGCGTAACAAGGATTCAAGTAGTGGTGTTACTGAAAATGACGAAAAGTCTCTTTGGAAATATGTGACAAGAGGGAACAAGTTAACTGAAGATATGTACAATTAGTTTGTTAGTTGTCTTATTTTTATATTAATTAATACTTATATTAAAATAATTAAAAATGTTTCCCGTATCCTTATTTTTTAAAAAATCACGTTTCTCGTATCCGTTTCGTATCGTGTCACGTATTCCGTTTCCGTCCTCGTGCTACATAGAATAAAACTTGTTTTTAAGTTTTAATGGTACTTTACAATCACATAAGATCTCAGACACGCCTCTCCACTTCAACCAACATACTGGATTCTATATATCACATCTTTATCTACACATTCATCTTTTTGAACTATCGATCCCAGATATTTAAAGCACTCACTACGAGAAATATCGTGGTCACCCAACTTACTGACAGAGTCATCCGTCCTTCTTGCACTATTAAATTTAAGATTCCTATACTTCGTCTTCGTCTTGTTCAACTTAAAACCCTTCATTTCTAAAGTGTCTCGTCAGCTAATGTGTAACCACATTAACCTCACTAGTCGTCCTTCTGTAGATTTATGTAAATTAGTCCCACACTACCTAATTGTAATATCTCTCACCTCCTTCGTTCTATATAAAGGAGGTCAAACTCATGTAATATTCATATTTTTTTGAAATAAACATTTAGTTATTTTCAATTCCATGCGTGTTATTGTTAATTTTCTGCAAGTTATTTCCAAGTTCTCACATGGTATCAGAGCTCACAACGATCCTTTGGTTTGATTTCAGTCCGCTCTTCTCGCGGTCTTCGGTTTTTCTAACCGCCCCTCTTTCTGCTAGGTTAGTGCGGTCTTCGGTTTTCTAACCGCCCGCCTGCTCTCTACTATGCTTTACCCCTCGCTTTGTGTGTGGTTTCGGTCTCTTGACCGCTTTTTCTGCCTACTTCTTGCGATCTCTTCGCGGTCTCCTTGTGCGGACTTCGGTTGTCTGACCGCCCGCCTCTGCCCTTCTCTGCGCCTCGTTCTTTGCGACTCGTGCAGTATCTTTTTCGGTTGTACGGTTAAGGTTCTCTGACCGCCCCTTCTTCTGCTCTTTATGACGACTCCAAGTGCCCAGCATTCTGCCTCCCTTGCCACCTCTTCAGGTAGCGTTCATGTTACCACTCAAGATAAGTGGCTCATTGACTCTGGTGTGCCACTAATCATATGACAGGCAATCCTCTTCTATTTTCTCATTTGGAAAAACATGATCGATCTCCTCCCGTATTAATAGCGAATGGTTCCTCATCCCCTGTGTGTGGCACTGGTAAGGTCCAGGTCGCCCCCTCTATCCGACTTGCGGATACTCTCTACGTGCCCACATTTCCATGCAATTTATTGTCAGTTACAGCTCTTTCAAAGCAACTACAATGCTCTGTGACGTTTACTTTGACTAACTGTTATTTTCAGGATCTTCACTCCAAGGAGACGTTTGCTACTGAGACTGAAAGCGGTGGTCTTTACTTCCTTGACAATGTTTCTGCTCTCTCTTTGCCTTTACTACCTCTGACTTTCTCCATCTATGGCATCTTCTCCTTGGTCATCCCCTTCCTCGCTTACTCTACCAGCTTATGCCAGAACTCCAGAAGGACATCTCCCCTCTCAACTGTGAAGTTTGTCAATATGTCGCTCTTCCTACCCTACTAAAAACAGACGTAGTTCGGCTCATTCGTTCGATCTTGTTCACTCGAACATCTGGGGTCCTTCTCCTACCAAAACTGATGGTAGGGGTAGTCGTTACTTTGTCACTTTTATTGATGATTATTCCAAATGTACTTGGGTCTATCTTCTCAAAGAACGCTCCGAAATTTTTTCTGTCTTTAGCAATTTTTATAATGAAATTCATACTCAGTTTGGTGCTTCTCTCAAAATTCGCACCGATAAATGTCAAGGAATATGTTAGTCACCAATTCTCGAACTTTTGTATGAGTCGTGGTATTATACATCGGACCAGCTGTCCCTACACTTCTCAACAGAACGGCGTCGCCGAATGCAAGAATCGCCACCCGCTTGACGTTGCTCGTACTCTTCTCACTCAGATGAATGTTCCTCGCTCCTACTGGGGTCATGCTGTTCTCGTCTCCTGCTACCTCATCAACCGTATTTCCTCTACTGTTATCAATGGCCAAACCCTTTCTCTATCCTTTACTGAGGGGAAACACCCTTTTCTCTACCACCACGCATCTTCGGTTGCACTGCTTTTGTTCATGCTCCTTCCCCTGGTCGGGACAAACTTTCTCCTTGTGCAGTAAAATGTATCTTCGTAGGTTACTCTCCCACTCAGAAGGGTTACCGATGTTATGACCCAATCCTCCGAAAACAATGTCTCGGCGAACATCACCTTTTTTGAGTCTACCCCTTACTTCTCCACCGATCTTGTTAACCTCCGACTACTCCTCTTCCTTCTCTACCCGTTGTTACGCACCTCCATCTGAGCTTGCCCCGCCTCCACTTCCTACACCACCGTCTCCGCCTCCGCCTCCCACTACGTCTCCTCCAACTTCGGGGCCGTCGATGTCGGTTCTCAGGCCAGCGCTCTCTTCTTCGGACGGATTTGATACGGATGATATGTCAGACCTTTATCTACCCATTGCTTTTCGCAAGGGTGTTCTGTAACAACCCTGATGAAATGAAATAGATTTAAAGATGCTATCCGCACCCCAGCCCCCCCCCCCCTCCTCTGTTAAATCCCGAGCAGCCCCCCCCCCCCGATTTAATTTCGCTCCCGCTCGGCTAGGGCTCCCGCAGCCCCAATCCCGTCTCTCGATCTCGTCTCCCGCTCCCGCTCCCGTCTCCCGCGATCAACGTCGTCGCCGCCAGCAGCCCCTGCTCCTCCTGCCGCCGCCTCCTGCTCTCCCTCAGGCCGTCGACGACGCCTCCCTCCTGCTAGCCGCCGCCGCACGCCGCCTCCTCTTGCTTCCCCGTCGCTTCCTCCTCCTGTCTCAAGGCCGACATCCCTCCAGTCGCCAGCAGCCTCCTGCTCCTCCCTCTCCTCCCTCCGGCAGCAAGGCTTCTCCTACAAAGGAGCCGCCTCCAGCAATTTCTGCTCCCCTCCGGCAGCCCTCTTCCTCTCCGTTTCCGCCTAGGGTTTCGCTCGAACCCTCCTCCGCTCAGATTTTGGACTCGGATTCGGCTCCTTGAGCCCGATCTTGACTTCCTATTGGTAAGAAATTCCTCTTTCCCTCCTTTATTCAGATGTTTTTGATTTCTTTGCGAGTTTTTGTGCTCCAAATTGCGTGTAAATTGTGATTCAAGGTTTTTGCCCTATTTTAATCGCCTAATCGTGTCTTGTTCTTGATTTTCGGTGCCGCTCCTCGATTCAATTGGTGGGATCACGCGAAGCCCTCTCCGAATTAGGGTTTCCGCAACCTAAGCGCCGCCAAGTCTCCGTCTCCGCGTGGTATCTCTTCTCCCCTCACTTTTGAGGGAGGTAATTCGCTAACCCTCTCTTGTTGTGTTGTGCTATTAGCAAATATGTGTGCAAGCGTAGAGAACTTCGCTAAGTAGAATATTATAAATATTGATCTTGAGCAGGTTCAATAGAGCTTTTGTTTTTGCTTGCGCCGCTTCGCCGCCGCCGTCAGTTTCAACCTCGTTTAAGGCAAGTAGAGATTCCTCTCTCTTGCAAGCATTGAATTTAATTTAGCATGGACTGTTCTTATGATTTTATGAATTCACCCTTGAATACACGTTTCATCAAATAAGTTTAGTTTCTGATTGCTTGAATTGACTTGATAGTATTTTGAGGTTTCACACATTTGGGATAACACAAATTTGAAATGTGAAATGATGATTTTTATTGGAGGACTAGTAGATCTTTTCGAGCAGGAACATTAATTGTTATAATAATAAATGTTAAGATTCCTGCTAGCAACTAGGTGAATTGTGCTTGATATAAAATCTTCGACTCGTACACATGGTTACTTAGAAGATATTCGTGTCTTGGAATGACGTAATCTAACGGAATACTGGATATCCTAGAAAATGTTGCATAGTAATCTTATTACTCGTGAGTACATGAATCCGCAAGTTTCAAAACTCTCTATCGAGTTCTCTGAGTCATCGAATCTTGTTTCTTATGCCTGTCTAGTTCCAAGACTTGAGTAAATAACGCTCTATAACTTGATTCTTCCCGTTTCACGCTTGTAAAGTATACTCTTGTATATCTGAATCAGTATCTTGATTACATGTCTTGATATGCTAGAATCCACGAAATCCCGCGCTAAGTCGTTAATAACGTAAGTTAACAATGAAAGCTAGGGTTTAATTGATGAAACTCCTTGACTTGGGTTCCCTCTTGAATCCCTAATGGGGACAAAGAACCGGTCGTAGCGAGCTTAAATTTCTGAATCACTAAGGTCCTGTGTGTCATAAGTAAATCTTGGAAGCTAGGGTTTAGGTGGTGCATCGTCTTGATTGCATGGTCACGGTAAACAAGAAATACTCTTATTCTAGTAAGCCTTACACCCGGACATGAGTGTGAACCATGTGCGCCCACTATAAACACCAATGCATTTTACTGATTTCAGCTTATGATATTACATGATCTTTTATCTGCTTATTCCTGTATCTCCAGCAAGTCTTGAATC
Source organism: Dactylorhiza incarnata (assembly GCA_033032865.1). Lineage (NCBI taxonomy): Eukaryota > Viridiplantae > Streptophyta > Magnoliopsida > Asparagales > Orchidaceae > Dactylorhiza > Dactylorhiza incarnata. The sequence continues at coordinate 367,794 of JAWHQI010000173.1, forward strand.
TGAACCTGTATCTGAACCTGAATCTGTCTGAATCATGAATCCTTCAGTTCATTTGTGTGCTTAGCAATCATTGAAAGGTAGTGTTAAATTGATGTGACGCCTTGAAGCGAGTTCCCGCTTACCTTGTACCGGGAACCAATAATGTCATAGCAAGCCCAATTACTTTGATAAGCCTTGCATTTAGACTCCTGTTAGAATCTCGTGCATCAAAAAGAAACACCTGCACCTTTCAATGATTACAACTAATGACATTACATGACTGAATCTTTGTTGTGCTTCGGAATAGCCTAATAATTCTGATTATTTCTACTCGTCTTGTTTACTGTCTGTCTTACTAGCTTTGCTTCTGATAAAACTGGTACTTATACATTGCTGTTTCCCTTGCTAGTTTGTAATTTACCTTGCTTATTTTATCAATGTTCTGAAGCTTTTCCTTCTTGTTTTGGATTTGCCTTAGTGTTTGCGCATGCGCCGCCTGCTCGCTGAGGCCGATCTGCGTCAAGTTTCAGGTTTTGTGTTTATGTTACATTTCTTTTACTGTCGGATATTTCTGTTATGTAGTAATTACGATCGGCCATTTTCTCTTGTTTCATGGACAATTGCTAGGCTAAATATTATAAGTACTAGAATTTATCATGTTTTGCATGCTCATTCATCTAAGATGATCACTGCATAAAAATCTGTTTCAAAACTTGTATCGTAAGTTTTTCTTTGCAAAAATACATGTGCATCAAATCCTTTTCACTGATAACTTGAAAGCTTCCGCATATAAAATAACCTGTTTTTACTCAAAAGTAACTCTTTTAAAACTATTTGTAGTATTCCCGGATCCGCCTTAGCAGGCATGGATTTCTTTTCGCCCATGTCTGTGGCATCACGACCCGCCCCGAAGCGCACTCTGACTCTTGTCGAGACGGGTCGTGACATGTTCAGACGTGTACTCAATATTATATTCATGACGTTGTCTTGTATGCTCGACTTACCTCCTCTTGCAGGAACTTTGCTCTGGCCCTCTCGGCCACTGTCACCCCCGCCACTTACCAAGAAGCTCTCACCATACCACATTGGAAGACTGCAATGGTTCAAGAAATGACCACTCTGACAGAGAGGGGTACTTGGACTCTTGTCCTTACTCCTCCAGGGGCAGATGTTGTTGGTTGTCGATGGGTATTTGTAATAAAGCTTCATCCTGATGGTATTGTTAATCGTTATAAGGCTCGGCTGCTTGCCAAAGGCTTCACTCAAACCTATGGAGTTGACTTCTTTGATACTTTCTCCCCAGTTGCTCGCATCAACACAATTCGGGTTCTCTTCTCTGTCGCTATCAACAAGGATTGACATGTCTCAATTAGATATCAAAAATGTCTTCCTCTATGGTGACCTCCAAGAAGAGATGTATATGGAGCAACCTCTGGGGTATGTTGCTCAGGGGCAATCTCAGGTTTGCAAGTTGCAGAAGGCTATCTATGGCCTCAAGCAAAGTCTTCGGGCCCGGTTCGACAAGTTTAGCAAAGTTATCTCCATCATTGGTTTTGCCCGCAGCTCTGCAGACCACTCTCTCTTCATACGCAAAACCACTAATGGGCTGGATGTTCTTGCTGTCTATGTAGATGACATCCTCCTCACTGGTGATGATAAGGTTGAGATAGCTCTGACAAAGAAACACCTTCAACACTTTGTCACCAAAGATATGGGACCTCCGAAGTACTCTCTAGGAATTGAAATTTCGCGGAAACAACTCTGTGGTTCTCTCGCAACGTAAATATGACATTGATCTTCTAAAAGAGACAGGACTGCTTGGTGCTAAACCTGCTCGATGCCCAATGGCGATGGGTGAAGATAAACTTTGGAATGAGGACTCGCCACTTCTTTCTGATGTCACTAGGTACAGACGTGTTGAAACCGATTTCTCGGTCTCTGTGGAGTTCGGGGCCCTCGCTGAGATGAGGGGCGACCAACCCTTACTCCTCCCAAGGGAGAGCTCTAGGTTGAAGGTTGAGGAACTATGGACTGGACCAAGGGCTTAGTGGGGAGGTCCCGCCACATACCCGGAAGCCCCTTAGGAACTTCCCCTCCCAAGCCACTACTAAGCTTGGGCACCACTCGAGGCTCTCCTCACCCCCTAGAGAGACTTGGGGAGAGAGAGAGAGGGAGAGAGCTAGCCTGGAATGAACCTCCTCCAAATGGTGCCCCCTTGGTCCTATTTATAGGATTTCTGGATTCGGACTGCAAATAACCAAACTCTGGCCTATCAGATTACCAAAATACCCCGGATTTGGCCTGCGAATAGTCAAATCCCGCTGTTCTGAGATGCTAAACGCAGACCGACCCAACTAGGGGCGAGACCCGGGGGGCGGCCCTCCTGCTGGTCTCGCCCCCTCTGCTGGGGCTGGGCGAGACCCAGCTAGGGGCGGCCCCCCTCCTGGTCTCGCCCCTCTGCTGGGGTTGGGCGAGACCCAGCTAGGGGCGGCCCCCCTGCTGGTCTCGCCCCTCTGCTGGGGCTGGGCGAGACCCAGCCAGGGTCGGCCCCCTGCTGGTCTCGCCCCTCTGCTAGGGCGGGGGCGAGGGGGGGCCGGAGGCCTCCTCCCCTCGCCCCCCTGCTGGGGTTGGGCGAGACCCAGCCAGGGTCGGCCCCCTGCTGGTCTCGCCCCTCTGCTGGGGCGGGGGCAAGGGGGGGCCGGAGGCCTCCTCCCCTCGCCCCCCTGCTGGGGCTGGGCGAGACCCAGCCAGGGTCGGCCCCCTGCTGGTCTCGCCCCTCTGCTGGGGCGGGGGCGAGGGGGGGCTGGAGGCCTCCTCCCCTCGCCCCCCTGCTGGGGCGGGGGCGAGAGGGAGGGCTGGCCCCTCCTCCTCTCGCCCCTCTACAAGGGCTGGGCGAGCGGGAGGCCTCCGCCTCCACCGCTCGCCCCCTCGCCTCTACTATTCTTCCTGTCTGGGACCATGCTACCAGATAAGACTCTAAGGGGCCCTTAGGAGTACACTCGGCGAATATGGGGTTGTACAAGACGCCTGGTGGGCAAACTCATCTATCTGACAGTAACAAGACATAATATTTGTTATGTTGTGGGCAAGGTTAGTAAGTTCATGCAAGCTCCTAGGGAGTGTCATCTTCAATCAGCTCTAAAAATCTTGGAATATGTGAAAGGGTCTCCGGGGAAGGGACTACTGTTTCAAAAGAACAACAACTTGAGAACTAAAGCCTACTCAGATGCCAGTTATGCTGATGATAAAGAAGATCGAAAGTCCATGTCTGGTTTCTGTACTTTTTTAGGAGGAAATCTGGTTAGCTGGAAGAGCAAGAAACAAGTGGTTGTCTCCAGATTAAGTGTTGAGGCTGAGTACAGAAGCATGGCTTCCACTACGTGTGAATTAAAGTGGTTAAGGGCACTTAAGTTTGACTTAGGAAAAGTCTATGACTATCCTTTACAGATGTTCTGTGACAATAAAGCTGACATATACATATCAAGGAATCGAATCTTTCATGAAAGGACAAAACACATTGAGGTTAACCGTCACTTCATCAGAGAAGAAATCTTGAAGAAACAAATATGCACTCCATTCGTCACCTCCAGTAACGAGCTAGCAGATGTATTTACCAAACCTGTATCTTCCTTATTTTCTGACATATGTAACAAGCTAGGCATGATAGACATATATTCTCGAGCTTGAGGGGAGTGTTAGAACATAAGTGTATATTTGCGGTTAACCCTGTTTAGCCGCACCTTGCGGTCAGGGCGGTTAGGATGATCTAACTGCATCACTTATGCTTTATGATGATCCAGATGAAGGTGTGCTTATAGCAAGCTGTGATGGTGAAGACCAGCGGATTCAGCCTTGATTCCTGCTCAAGGGTGCTGATTGTGATGGACGGTTAACCTTGTGTAACCGCACATCCTGTGTGGTCAGCTCATGTGTGACCGCATTAACAGCACTAGTCGTACTTCTGTAGATTCATGTAAATTAGTCTCACACTGTCTAATTGTAATCTCTCTCACCTCCTCCGTTCTATATAAAGGAGGCCATACCCATATAATATTCAGATTTTTTGAAAATAAAAATTCAGTTATTTTCAATTCCCTGCGTGTTATTGTTAATTTTCTGCAAGTTATTTCTAAGTTCTCACAATATTGTGACACTCATATATATAGCGGAGTGATACTTGTTTTATGGCAATGAACTCCTAATTTCCTTCCAACATGGCATCAGAGCCAAAGGAACCCTAATCTCGAGCGTCTCGACATCCGCCATCAGCCTGCCCGCGTGGCTCGTTTGTCAACGCCGCTCGATCGAGCGTCTCCCGCAGTCGTTCGCCCGCCCGTTCTCCCGCAGTCGTTCGCCTGTCACCGCAACTGCTCGCTAGTTCCGCAGTCACTCGCCCCTTCCCGCCTCCTCCGCCCCTTCCTTCGATCGTCAACTGGACGCAGGAAGCATGCCGCAGTAAATCTTCTTCCTGGCGTCATGTACTTCTTCTCCTTGAGGGGGTGAGCCCTCCATTGATCCTCTCCATGTGTTCTTAGCTCGGTCCCTTCGTCGTGATGGTTTCGGTTCTATGAGAGGTTATTAGGATTGTGTCCCATTATTCTCGTTCGTTCTTCCCGTGGTTTCTATCCTCGGGTTGATTATGTCATTCCATCAATTGATGGTGTTGGTTCTAGCATTACAAGACCAACTATCACCGCAAATAACTTTGAAATTAAATCTGCTATAATTCAAATGATTCAAAACTTTAATTTAGTGGGTCACCACTTGATAACCATAATCTTCATATAGCAAATTTCTTAGAAATTTTTAAAACATTTAAACATCAAAATGTCACGAGTGATGTTATTAGGTTGAGGTTAATTCCATTTTCATAAAGAGAAAGAGCAAGGGCTAGCTAAATTCATTACCGGTGGGTTCAATTACAGCGTGGGAAGCTCTAGCCCATAAATATCAAGCTAAATATTTTTCACCATCTAAAATTACTAAGACGAGAACTGATATTAAAAAAAATCCCAATTAGATCAGGAATCGTTATATGAAGTCTTAGAGAGATTTAAAGATTTACTAAACAGCTCTTTGTACGGTTTATAGTTCAAACATTTTATATAACGAAATTTTGGAAATAACTGAGCGTTGGTAAATTCAGCAAGTGGTCTTTAATGAAAACAAATCTGAGGAAGAGGGCTATGATCTTTAAGATGAAATTGCCGCAAATAGTTATCAATGGCAATCTGAGAGAAATATTGCTAGAAAGCCCGTTACTATTCTTGAACTAGACACTATCCAAACATTAAACAATAAATTAGGAGCCTTAAATAGAAAAATCGGCATGATGGGTACTACCATCGTACAAGCTAAAGTTATTATATCATGTGATCTTTGTGGAGTTGACCATGCATCTATACACTGTCAGGTTGGAAACTTAATGTTCAATCCATCTAATCCTGAATCTACAAACTATGTAGATAACCCTGTACGAAATCAGGGAAATCCATATGCAAATACTTATAATCCGAGATGACGCAATCATCTAAACTTCTCTTGGTCACAAGAGAATGTTCAACCCCAACAAAATGCGCAACGACCCTAATTTCCTCCACAATATCAATCTCAACAACAAGAACCTCCACAACAAGATAAGAAACCAAGCCAATAAGAACTACTTTATAATTTTATAAACAATAATGAAGCTGGATTTCAAAATAATGAAGCAGCTCTTAAGAATTTAGAGACACAAATAGGCCAACTTACGGAGATTATCTCAAGCCGAGTTAAAGGAACCCTTCCCAGTGAAACAGAGAAAAACCCTAAAGAAGTTAATGTTATATATTTAAGAAGTGGAAGAGAAGTTATTGGCCGAGAGAAGATTATGTCTAGTAATACCCAATTGAAATTTGAGGCAAATAAGAAAACTATAATTGAAAACAAGAATGAAAGAAAAAAGTTGAGAAGTCTCCTATTGAAAACATTATTCCTAATGCACAATTTCCCCAAAAATGAAGGACAATACAATGGATAAAAAATTCATGAATTTCTTAGAATACATTAAAAATTAGAGGGTAAAAATCCCACTTATGGAATCATCTACAGAGATCCCAAGTTATGTGAAATATATTAAAGAGATCATCACAAAGAAGAGGAAGCTGGTGGAAACTGAAAATGTGAGCCTAAACGAATAATGTTCTGCATTATTATCCAACACCCTTCCTGAAAAACAAAAAGATCCGGGGAGTTTTCTAATTCCCTTTACCATGGGTTTCCTTCCTGATGTGAGCACATTATGTAACATAGGGGTTTCAATAAATTTGACGTCTTTAGCCTTTTATCGTAGTAGACTAAGCTCCAAGAATTACACCATACATTTGTTACTCTCCAACTAATGGGACTATCCATAAAATACCTGAGCAGGATTATGGAAGACATTCCTCCAAATTGGTAAATTTGTCTACCCCGTAGACTTTATTTGTTACTCTCCAACTAACGGGCCTATCCATAAAATACCTAAGCAGGATTATAGAAGTCATTTCACTCCAAATTGGTAAATTCGTCTACCCCGTAGACTTTATTGTTTTAGATATGGATGAGGATTTTCAAGTACCTTTGATTCTAGGAAGGACATTTTTTAGCTACTTCATGAGATGTTATCCATGTAGAGAAAGGCAATCTAACTCTCCAACCGGGAGAGGAGAAAATCACGATAAATATATTTGATATACCTTCCTTGAAGCATAAGATTGGAAAGTGATTGGTTATTATGGAGAAGCTAAGTGAGTGTAGAGTGTAAGATACAGAAGTTAAAGCACCACTAGAGTGCATACAAATGGAAGATATGAAAGAATTTATGGCGCCACTAGAGTGCCTGAATATTACTGCCATGAACAGTAATACGTGGATAGATCACACTTTTCATCATCTTAATCAATTTTTGGAGAGAGAGGATCACAACTACCTCTTCTCAAAAGTTGTTCACATCATGCAAAGGAGATTTGATGATGCCATGATATCTATGCAACAGCACACAATTCATTTAAAGCAGCTAGAACATAATTCTGAGTTGGTAAGGACAGTTGTTAATCGAAATAATCGTAAAAACTGCCAATAAAATGGAAAAAAATTTAACCACAAAATATCTTTCAGATCTAGCACATGAACTTGCTGAGTTCAGGTACCATGCTCATAAGAATGCCAAACTATACAAATATTGTATCCAACTTTACGGAGCAGTGGAGCTTAGTGATGGCAATATGAAGGTAAATGGAAATTGTCCGAAAATTTAGGCTTTGCTTCGTCAAGCTGAGCGGCGTTAAACAAGCGCTTGATGTGAGGTAACTCATTCATTTAGACTTGTTTTGGTTTTCTGTATTTTCTTATTTCCACTATATTTGTTCGAGCTTGTTTGTTTCTGTTTGCATTACTACTTGCTTTTGTTATCGTTTTATCTGCATAGACTCTGTTATGTGTATTTAACATTTATGCATGAAATTCTCTTTGAAGTTCATCAAATACAGTAATTAAAAGAAGCACCTGGAACGCGGATCATTTACGCACCACGAATATTTGTAATCCTAGTAACTTAACTTTATTTTTATTTATTGCTAAAATTCATCACATATTATACATAGATTAAAGCTTGGTGAAATGAGAAGAGTAACGTCACTTTATATTGTTGTATCATACCATCTTTTACTTTCTAGTTTAAAGTTTTAGAAATTTTGAATTGATGACATATTTGCTAGGTAATCTTTTCATAGACTCCTCCACGTTCGATTCACAGTACTTGGTATTTTCATATGTATGAAATTGAATCATTACTTTTATGAGTATTGTGTAGTTGCAAGTTTAAATTCTCTTATAAAAACTTGTAAATTAATTTTCAACTTTGAAAATTGAGAAAACATGTAGAATGCAGTGGCTTTGTATATGAAAAATTAGAGAAGGCTTATGAATGTACTAACTCAATTTACATTTCTTGTTATCTAGAACTTTTCTGATTTATTCTCAAAACTAAGATAGTAAGATGATTTCAATCTAGATAATGATTAAGGCATTCTTTGTTTCACCATTTCTACATTTTCTAGCACATCGCAATAATATTACCATTAGTTCTTGACGCAGGACGAATCTATAGGCGGCGGATAAACCGTAACCTAACCCTACATGCTATGCAAAGCCCGACGGATTAATCACAAATTAGATAATAAACATTAACATCCCACGCATATAATTCTAAGCAAGGCAAGATAATTTAATAAGCGAACAAGCTTTGGTTTCCCTCCGCGGGGAGGGCCAAAGATAGAGCGCGCGGCGAATAATTCCTTCCTGCAGTTAGAGATTAATCTAGGCACAAATAACTATAATAAAACGAACATCCAAGCAAGCATGTAATATTCCAAATGATAACAATGTTTTAAAACTTCTAACCAATACAAAACATATCACAAATCTGAAATAAACTAGGGCTGCAGCGATTTAGAACAAATCTAGAACAAATCTGAAGTTTGGAGGTGAAGTGGGGTCTTTCCGGGTGGTGGAAGACTAGATCGGGCAAGGGGGAGGTTGATTGAGAATTAGGATGGCTGGATCGGAGAGGGAAGGTGCTGGATCTGGGCTGGAATGCCCAGATCTGGACAGTTTAGGTGATGGTCGGCTGTTGGGAGGTGGTTCCTCGGATGGGGGAATGCTGGCAGCAAACCTGGGGGGGTTGGAGTGCTGGATCGGGGCGGCGCAGGGCTGGATCTGGGCTGAAACGCCCAGATCTGGACAAATCTGAGAAGGGAGGGGCTGTTTGGACGGTGGATCCACGTGGGGATGGGCTAGGGCAGCCGGACAGGATGGGGGAGGGAAGGCGGCGGGCTGCTGTTGGCGGCCTGCTGTTGGCAGGGAGGAGGAGGGGGGGCAGGCTGTAAACGGGGGGAAAGGACGGTGGCTGGCTGGGACAGCAGGGAGGAGGAGGAAGGGCTGGCGGCAGGGCTGCAGGGAGGAAGAGGGATGGCTGGCGGCTGGCTGAAAACAGGGAGGATGGCTGGCGGCTGCAGGAAAACAGGGAGGAAGCTGGCTGTTTTGGAGGAGGGGAAGGAGAACAAAGAGGAAAAGATAACTTACCCAAGGAGTCGTCACCAAGGGGTTCCACGGAGTCGGCACCGCGGAGGAGATCACCGGAATGAAGGAAGAAGAGTCTCCATACGTTCAGCAATACCCTAAAACTGCAGCCATATGTCCTATTTATAATGAAATAAAATTAGGGCAACCAAGATGGACGGCTATGATTGGCCGTTGATCTCGGCGCCAAAACAACACTAAATAATATTCAAAATACAACATGCTATATATGAAAATTCATCAGAACGACGAGCCGGACACGACCGCGGTGGCGGATCGGCGATCCGGTCACGCCATATATGGTAAATCGCCAAATCAGCTCCGAATGGGTCCAAAGCTCGTCCACGCCTATGCTCCGCATCAATCTCCCCGGCTTGAAAGAATTCATCTCCCGATGAATAGGGGTCAGAATTCTCTCGCCGCATGCCAGGTAAAACTCGAAGAGGACCGCCAGAGGTCGTCCAAGTGTCGACGCTGAAAAGTGGCCGCACCAATCAACTCCTCCGGACTGAAAAATTTCCATCCCCGATGAGTGGAGACGGACGTGCTGAAGTCGAAGTCCGGGGGCGAATCGATCAACCTCATCTCTCAACGCACTAGTAGAAGGATCCGGTGGGATCTGAGGTGCCAATGGTGAAGCCGTTGGGGACAACATCTCAGGTAAGTAAGGGTCAGAGGTGGGCTGAGAGCGGGGCAATGAATGTGGTGGCAATGGCTCGGGGGTAGGCTGAGTGATGGGTGGTAAAAACGGTGGTAAAGGTTCGGGAGGGCCGCCAAGATGTGGGCCCGAATACTCGTGAGGTGCAAAGGATGGCATCAGGTTCTCGACATTGAACATAGTATGGGTACCCATGCTCGCGGGGATGTCCAGCTCATAAGCATTTGTCCAGATGCGTCTCAGGACTAAGTAGGAACCCATTCGCCTAACGCTCAAACTTTTAGCAAGCCTCGCACGGAGCCTCACAACGCAGATTCTCACCATCACCTGCTCGCCTTCATGAAGTACCTGCACTTGCCAGTGAACATCCGCATGTGATTTACAAAATTTATTATCATTATGGATTCTTCGTCGGACCGACTCATGACACACAAGCAAACGATGAACAGACATCTCAACAGACTCAAGCAAATGATGACGAAACAACTCAACAGATTCATGCGAATGATGACGAAACGACTCAACAAACTCATACAAATGACGCAAATGAACATGATCGACACAACATGCTTTCTATGGGAAAATCTAATAATGACATGAAAACCTACTATAGGAGGTGGCCTATCAGGAGGCTCTCTCGGGGGAGTGTAGAAAAACTCATCTCGTGTGAGACGAGTGCTTAGATGATCGTGAGAGACAATTATACTCAAATACGAGCTCATAAAAATCCAAGTGTCTCTCAGGGAATGTGACGCATCAGGGGGCTCACTAGGAGGTGTGTAAGAAAAGGCATCGCGAATGCGACGACCGCCTAAGTGAAAATCGTGTGCACCGACTACAAGACGTGGCTCTATAGTGTGGTGAGTGTCCCCGAAAAGAAAGAGTTCGTCGGGTTGGTCAGCAGGTGGTGCATCCCAAAACTCAGCAAGAGTGCGATGTGTCAGCAGGTGGTGCCTTAAATATTGGATGCTCCTCACAATATCCATCCTCTGGGGTGGGGTCAAGGACGATAATGGAAGAGGCTTCCATAAGTCGATACTCATACATGCGAGGCTCACCTGAATCTCATCCTCATCAGGGTGTGGCGGATCATCCGGAGGCTCATCATAGAACTCGTCACTAGGGTCATGGTCCTCCAGATGAGTACCATCGTGAGGGGTAGTGTCCCCGTGAATGGATGGCATGGCCACTACGAGATCAACACTACGCTCTGGGATCTCGGTCGCGATATGACTCAGGGACATGATAATGGGAGAGCGACATAGACCTAGACTCAAGAATGGGTCTGTGGGTGCGGTGTCAAGATGTGAATCAAGGGTAGGGGTGCTAAGCAAGCCATGACATGCCAGAGGTGGTGTGGGTGAGGGGCACGACACTATAGGCTCAGGAGGTCGCTCAGGCTCACACTCAGTCGGGGTCGCGGGAGACGGGTCAGAAACGAGAGCTATGTCACTCACTGGGCTAAGCACCTCACTGGGGTAATAGCAATCTGCATCAGGTATCACTTCTGCCATGTCTGACGGAACAATGGTAGGCAGAGTGGTGTCCTCGATGTGGGAGGAGCTCGTACTGCAGAGGTCAAAGTGAGGATCCAACCGACCAGCTCTTGCGGATCTTAAAGACTGTTCGTAACGAAGGGCAAGCTGATACGTCTGCTCGAGGGACTTCGAGCTATGATAAACTACCTCAGCACGAATGTCTGATCGAAGGCCATACCGAAATCTGCAAGAGGTCATGGCTGGGTCCTCTCGGATATCGCTCCTCACAACTAACTCATCAAAGCGATCCCTGTACTCAGCGACGGACATGGATCCTTGCTGAAGGGAAAATAATTGGTCGAGCAAGCGACTCCGATACGACGAAGGCAGATACCTCTGACACAATGTACGCTTCATGTCCACCCAACTAGTGACGCGGTGTAGACGGTCTAGCTCGCGCGTCCTCTCAACGCTAGCCCAATATGCCCTCGCCTGATCTAAAAGTCTAAGTTTCGCAAACTTGACGCGACGCTCACCGAATACCTCAAAATGGTCAAGATAATACTTCATATCCACGAGCCAATAACTGAAAGACTCGGGACTCGATGAGCCGTCAAAGGAAGGGGCAGCAGTACGAAACTGACTCTTAAGATCTCTCTCGGAACAACGATCCTCATAATAATCATTCCTAAGGTAACCGAGTCGTGTCGAAGGATCGACACGATCCACTCGCATGTACGGATAAGAACGACGACAACCATCATACTGATCGTCTCTAGTGTAGTGGTCTCGTGTCGGTGGGTCAACACGATCTCTAAAAGTGGTGTGTTGCGATCGAGAATAATCGTCGTAGTAACGCGAAGATCTCCCTAACGGGGCTCTGTGAGAGCGGGTGCTAGAGGACACGAGACCTCCAAAGTGAGGGGAGGAATAATCGTGACACCTAGACATAATGAAAAACCTATAGACTCTACGACTGCGTATCAAAAAGAGCGTGTAACCTACCTCTGATACCAATTGACGCAGGACGAATCTATCGGCGGCGGATAAACCGTAACCTAACCCTACATGCTATGCAAAGCCCGACGGATTAATCACAAATTAGATAATGAACATTAACATCCCACGCAAATAATTCTAAGCAAGGCAAGATAATTTAATAAGCGAACAATCTTTGGTTTCCCTCCGCGTGGAGGGCCAAAGATAGAGCGCGCGGCGAATAATTCCTTCCTGCAGTTAGAGATTAATTTAGGCACAAATAACTATAATAAAATGAACATCCAAGCAAGCATGTAATATTCCAAATGATAACAATGTTTTAAAACCTTTAACCAATACAAAACATATCACAAATCTGAAATAAACTAGGGCTGCAGCGATTTAGAACAAATCTGAAGTTTGGAGGTGAAGTGGGGTCTTTCCGGGTGGTGGAAGACTAGATCGGGCAAGGGGGAGGCTGATTGGGAATTAGGAGGGCTGGATCGGAGAGGGAAGGGGCTGGATCTGGGCTGGAATGCCCAGATCTGGACAGTTTAGGTGATGGTCGGCTGTTGGGAGGTGGTTCCTCGGATGGGGGAATGCTGGCAGCAAACCTGGGGGGGGTTGGAGTGCTGGATCGGGGCGGCGCAGGGCTGGATCTGGGCTGAAACGCCCAGCTCTGGACAAATCTGAGAAGGGAGGGGCTGTTTGGACGGTGGATCCACGTGGGGATGGGCTAGGGCAGCCGGACAGGGTGGGGGAGGGATGGCGGCGGGCTGCTGTTGGCGGCCTGCTGTTGGCAGGGAGGAGGAGGGGCGGCAGGCTGTAAACGGGGGGAAAGGACGGTGGCTGGCTGGGACAGCAGGGAGGAGGAGGAAGGGTTGGCGGCAGGGCTGCAGGGAGGAAGAGGGATGGCTGGCGGCTGGCTGAAAACAGGGAGGATGGCTGGCGGCTGCAGGAAAACAGGGAGGAAGCTGGCTGTTTTGGAGGAGGGGAAGGAGAACAAAGAGGAAAAGATAACTTACCCAAGGAGTCGGCACCGCGGAGGAGATCACCGGAATGAAGGAAGAAGAGTCTCCATACGTTCAGCAATACCCTAAAACTGCAGCCATATGTCCTATTTATAATGAAATAAAATTAGGGCAACCAAGATGGACGGCTATGATTGGCCGTTGATCTCGGCGCCAAAACAACACTAAATAATATTCAAAATACAACATGCTATATATGAAAATTCATCAGAACGACGAGCCGGACACAACCGCGGTGGCGGATCGGCGATCCGGTCACGCCATATATGGTAAGTCGCCAAATCAGCTCCGAATGGGCCCAAAGCTCGTCCACGCCTATGCTCCGCATCAGTTCTTCTTTTGGGTTTAATACCATTTTTCTTTTGTTAAACAGATTATATTATTTGACCAAGGCCAAATATTCCTAACTTATTTTCAAATCTTGGGACACTCATGATATGGAAGTGAAGGTGATAAAAATTGTATGAGCACAAACGTCATGTGGTGTTTGAGTAAAAGAAACAAAATATATATATTATCTTAAATCAAATGAGTCATGAAAAAAATAAATGAATGAGCTCATTGAAATGAGCTTTACGCAAGGGAGAAGAATATTTTATATATGTGTATGGCTAAGAAAAAAAAATTTATTTATGCAAAAGAAGAAGGGGATGCAAAAGCAACATCATTTCACGTATATTAAAAGTGACCAAGTTTTAATTTTTGTACTATATATACGCTAACACGCACATATCCAACAAGCAATACCTTGGTGTTTATTGTTTGTGGATGATATCGTTTTGGTCGATGAGACGAGCAAGGGTGTAAAAATGAAACTTGAATCTCAGTGAAACACTTTAGAAAAGAAGGGTTTTAGGTTGAGCAGGGCAAAGACAGAGTATATGAAGCTTAAATTTAGCAGTGCAAGAAGGACGGATGACTTCGTTATTAAGTTGGGTGATCAAGATATTTCCAGCAGCGAATCCTTTAAATATCTTGGATCGATAGTTCAAAAAGATGGAGGTGTTGATAAAGATGTGATACATAGAATCCAAGCAGGTTAGTTGAAGTAGAGAGGCGCGTCAGGGATCTTATGTGATTGTAAAGTAACATTAAAACTTAAAGGCTAACACACAAATCACATCCTACTTAAGACCTTTAGATTTTAATTGAATTGAATCATATGAGAGTGGAGAGAGCAATGAAAGGAGAGCCTATGGATGATGACTCTAATGGATTTTAGAGGAGATATTTTAAACATAGTAATGTGCATAATCTCATCTAATATAGTCATACTAGCTCAATGCACTCTTCACGATCAATAAGTTGGACATTGCGGAATTTTAATTTTGATGATTTACATTGCATTTATATTTGTTTCTATCACAAATGCTCTTAAAATTATAAAATTCAAGCAAGTCATGTGAGATTATTTTTGAATATAAGAGGATGAGAGAAAATTTTGATGAAGAACATCTACTGTAATTGTGCATTTTTCATTATTTCTTTAGAGTAAAATTCTATGTGCTTTGGAATAGTAAAGTTTAAGTTAGAGGGTATTTGATAACATCAAATATGTGATACTTATTTTTACTAATTTCACCATATATATCGGTTTTAGACGGTTCCCTCCACTTTGTGGGCGGTTTATAGCATTTATGAAAAACCCATGCCCGTGCGTTTTGCCTCTTTTTTATAAATAGTCCACATTTTGGTTAGAGAAGAGAGCCCCCCGAGTCAAAGGAGTTCCAGACAAAAGGAGCTCCCTAAGTCAGAAAGAACCATCATATACTCGAAGCTTCATTTAGAACCACCTACATGTGTATTTCTATTACGAACCTCCGATTGTGAGCGAGTGGCGGTCTTGAGAGGGAGAAATTTCAGAGAGGATAGTCTCGACCTAGCCTTCCCAATGGTGAAAGATATAATGGGAGTCGGGCTCGACCGAGAGAGGGAAGAGGGGAGCTTTGCTCAACCCTAGCCCTAGCCAAGAAGATGAGAGGAGAAGGAGGAGATACAAGAGAAAGAGAATTATGGTTTTTTTCTTCATAACCATCAAGCCCACTCTCCCCACCTATATAGTGAGAGGAAAGGGTTTAACAAAATTTACGAAATATGCCCTCACTCGGGCTACATAATGCGTGAAAAATAAAAGCGTGCGGAAATAAAAATAGAATTACAATGCGCGACAATAAAGATACAATGTAATAGTAGATACACATCATCCCAGACATGCGTCGTCATCCCTCATAACATCTCCCCCCCCCCCCCCCCCCCCTTGTTCGTATCAAGCTTGTCCTCAAGCTTGAAGTACGAGGGTACCACCGAGCCAGCATTTTCGTCCTTGTCATCTGGGGGGTCATCCACTTTGAGCCAAAAAAGATGCTTACACATATGTCTAGGAGAATATGGTTCGTCACAATTGAAACAAAGGTATTCTGCATGGCGTTCTGCTATCTCTGCTCGTGATAGTCGCTTGACGGTGGGGGTGGCGTTGGATTCCTTAGCCTTAAATGGGGTATACAGACTACTAGAACGGGGAGTGTGTTCTCACGCTGACTGTCCTCGTGCCCGTTGTAGTGACTGTCAAACGAGGTGTCCATGAGAAGTTTATCACAAATGCGGGCGAGGCTCATGGTTGTGCAAAGGTCCTGCGGGGCTTGGAACTCAACATCGAGGCGCAGTTGATCGTGCGGGCTGACAGTGAAAATAGGCACCTAGTGCTCTGGCAAGATAGAAGGAACACGGGCAAGAACATCTGGAAGCTCTCCAAATGACCATCCATGGGTCCAGATTGCTAGAGATTGACGAGTTTTCCCAAGGGATTGATGTGGAGAGGCGGCCCAAAACACAGATTGCAGGAGTGCTTGAAGGTGGCCCAAGTCAAAGTAAGGGGTCTCCCGAGCCAGTTAGCCATATCATAGTTGTGTCGAGCCCAAGAGGTGGAAGGAAGCGATCCAATCTTCCAATGGCGTGAGCTGGTTGGCGAAAAGGTGCTCACAGCATGTCAGCCAGGCCAGGGAATCGCTCCTGTCATCAAAGAGGGGAAAATCCAACTTCACATAATGTGGAACACTGCCTCCCGTGGACCGAGGTGCGTGGGACTCAGAGGGCGCGACTAGTTCTCCCTGATTAGAACACGTCGCGAGGTGGGGGGATGGTTGGGAGGTTCCCGGCAGGGGAAGGCCATCTAAGCGGTTAGTCAAAGCTGCGGTCAAGGCATGTTGTTGAACCTGAATAGCCATCATATTTTGCATGGTCTCCATAATGTGAGCAGGGTAAGACCGCCCTCGTTCATGGTCGCAAGAGGTGCGTGGGGGCCGTCCGGAGGTGGTAGAAGTAGGGGCAGCGGACTAGAAGCCCCGATGTTGCTGAGTGGGTGCTCGGCTGGGCGTGGAAGCAACAGAGCAGTGGTGTGGGAGGGCTGGGAGGCTCGTCGGAGGTAGGTGAGAGCGGTTCGGCGGGATGGAGTAGAGGAAACCACCGCAAAGGTCGTCAGATGCGGCTCTATCCACAGAGGTGTCGCTGTCAGCCGATTGTCCGACAGGCGCGTCTCAATCAGGGCGGAAACGGTAGGCGGAGGCGTACGAAGGTCGTTGAGGGAAGGCGTGGGTCGCGAGGGTTCGGGGGGGGGGGGGGGGGGGGGGGGGATCGGAAGTCGAAGATGAGGAAGGAGTTGGCTAATCGTCGCTGCTAGGAAGTGAAATCGGCGGATATGCCCGATATCCCACGATACTGAAGGACTGGAACAGTCTATTCTCGCAGGCGATCAATTGGTGGACATTGCAAATGATAAAAACTAAAGTATTTGAGTTGCAGGACATGCTTATTGAAACATCATGAAACTATGAAAGAAATTTTTTATTGAAAAGAAATAAAGATAACTAGTAGTTTTATTGTCGTTAGCACGACTTATTAAAGCAATTTTATCAGCGTAGCGGATGGGACTTCCATAATAGAAGTGTTCAGGTGTCCTCTTCTGTTTTCGCATCGGAGAATTGTTCCAACACAAAATATCAGTTTCCTCTCTCTCCCTATTTTTTTATTTTTGATGGGACTTCCGTAATAGAAGTGTTCAGTTGTCCTCTTCAGTTTTCACATTGGAGAATTGTTCCAACACAAAATATCAGTTTCCTCCCTCTCCCTATTTTTGATTTTTTTTCTTGTAGGGTTGCGGAGAGGGGGATTGATGTATTCCAAAATCCAGTTTTAATTTTAAAAAGTAAAATTTGTGATCTCATTTAAAATAAGGTGGCGTAAGTAGACTTTCTCGAGCAATATCATGTGATTCTTAGCCGAAGTGTAGCTAGACAAGCATCAACGCCGAACATTCGCGCGCATTCCGCATTATGAAATAAATCATCCACAGGCTTGCAATCTGAGAAATGAAAATGACAAACAAGGTTTCAAATTAAGGGCAAACAGACAATTTGATAATTAAGGGGCAAGCTCTAAATTTATAGAGATCAAAATATATTTAAGCATAAAAATTAAACTAACAAAAAAAGAGCAACCAGAGGAGAGGCATCTGCCGACAGGAAGAAGATCCCATAAACTTGGGGCGACGTCCATACTGGAGGCTCCTGAGGATGGTTCGTCGGAGAGCTGGGATTCATGGAAGGTAGCGGCAAGTCCAGGAGAACCCACTTCTGGCGACGGAAAGAGGGATGCAGAGCGAAGAACTCAATGAAGCCCCTGGTAGTAGACGGGGAAAGGATCGTCGGGACTGGAGAGAACCTCCGACGGCGGCGGTGGGGCAGGGGAAACAGTCGTCAGGCGGCTGGACGCTCGACAGAATCGCACTGGAGAGGAATCGAACGAAGACGGCAAGGTCTCGTTCAATTTCTTTTTTCCAGGCTAACTAATGGGGATCCATCAGTTAGTGCACCTGGAGGGGTTCGCCGCAAGGCAGGACCCACGTTCATTTATTCGCGCAGGAAGGCTTGATAGGATGGACGATCCGACTCCGCGGTTGCGTCTGGCACGTCGCTGCGAATCAAAAACATATATTAGTTTATTTTTCTGGGTTTATTTTTCATGTATTTAGTGGCCGACCCCACCGGCCAATCATAGTCGTTGATGGGAAGCCCTAGTTTTACTTTCTCTTATAAATAGGTGTTGTAAGGGCTGAATCCAGCATTGCAGAATTTAGAGAAAACTCATTCCCAGATTCCAGCGATCACCCCGCGGTGCCGACGTCGTGGAACCCTAGGTGACGACTCCTAGGTGCTCGTTCATCTACCCAAGGTACCCACATCCATCCCCCTCTTCTTCCCCTCCTCCCAGCCACCGCCGGCCACCCAGAATCCCTAGAACAGCCGCCGCCTCCCCTCTGTCCAGCACCCTCCAGCAAGCCTGCAACCCGCCGCCAACCCACAGCCACCCCTCCTCCCTGCCGCCAACCTTCAGCCGCCTGCCCCCTTGCCTCCAGCCGCCCCTCCTCCCTGCCACCAGCCTTCATCCGCCCTCCCCCTTGCCTCCAGCCGCCCCTCCTCCTTGCCTCCAGCCCTCCATCTCCCTTCCAGCAGCCCTACCCGACCACCCCCTTCCTTCCCTCACGTGGATCCACCTCCCTTCCACCCTAAAACTCAAGATCAGTCCAGATCTAGGGTTTTCGTAACCCGATCCATTATTTCCACCGTCATACGCCTTCCCGCACCCCGGATCCGCTCTCATACATCGGATCTATCCACCCCCCACCCGGATCTATTTCCTAGTGGCCGAATCTACCCGTTTCCGGCCCAATCTCCCCATTTTCCACCTAGGACAGCCACTGCCATTCCGTCACGCCTCCGGTTCCACCTTCGATCGCCGATCTACACCTTCGGACTCAAATTCTTCAGTGTCTCGGTTCAGCCCGCTACTTTTGTGAGTTCTTATGGTATTGGCTTATTTGATTTGACATTTTCATTGGTGAATTAATATATATTGCTGTGATTCTTGCTAGTAGAAATTTGTGTCGATACGATATTAACTTGCAGGAGGAGTTATTCGCTGCGCGCTTTGCTTTGGCCCTCCGAGCGGAGGAAAGCCATTATAAATTGCTGAATTAATTAATTGCTCTCAATTTTGAATATTTGTGTGGTGTTAAAAAATCTCATTGCTCAAATTATTCATCGTCGTCGTCGATGGTTGCATCGCATTTAGATTAGGGTTAGTGTGATGCATTGCATTACCACCTAGAGCCCTAGGTTTTGTGCACCCCATAGCCTACCCTACATCAATTGGTATCAGAGGATCAGGTTAGGCCCTTTGCATGCTCCGTAGTGGTAGTTTTTTTAGAAGAAGCATGGTAGATCCTCAAGTCACCGACGACCGAACGGCGAGCTCGAATTCGGGCACCACCTTCGTTGAGTTTCAGTGTCTTATCCTAGATCTTTTTGACACCTTAGGTGCCCAGTTCGACGATGTGCGTCATGATCTCGCCGAGGTGAATCTTCGCCTAGACCACTTAGAGAATGTCAGGGACACTCCAGCACAGCGTGACGATTCGCTTGAGAACGACCCCGATGATCCTCCACGTCCTAACCAGCGCCCGAGAGATGGCCAACCCCCAGTTGACAGCCACCGTCGTGATGCCCCTCATCGAGCCCCAGCTCCACCGACAAGGCGAGACCCTGATCCTGCGATGGAGCGTAGACAAGCTCCGGCAAGTGATAGACCTCCACATCAGCGTGATGAATACTGTATGCCACGTCAGCCTCAGCCTGACCCCAGAGATTGTGTGCCCCCACACGATCGTCGGGATCATCACCGAGATGAGTACTATCCCCCGGTTCGGAGAGAGCGTGGACCCCCACCCGCTCGGTACTACTACGCCCATGATGATTATCCCGAAGACTATCCCGACCCACGGAGAGGTGACATCACTCGTCGCATTCGACTCGACGCCCCTACGTTCGATAGTCGTCTGGATCCGAAAGTTTTCAGCGATTGGCTCCTGGACATGGACCACTATTTCGAGTGGTATGATATGAGTGACGAGCGTTGTGTTCGCTTCGCAAAAATGAAGCTGATTGGGCAGGCTAAGGTATTCTGGATTAGCGTTGAGAGAGCTTTGGAGCGAGATGGTTACTACCCCATCGCCAGATGGGATGAGATGAAGCAGAGACTGAGCGAGAAGTACCTCCCCGCGTCTTACCGAGACCAGTTATTTGAGCAGTTGCAGAACTTACGGCAGAGGACACTCACTGTCGCAGAGTATATGGCTCGCTTCGACGAGTAAGTCGTTATGAGTGACGTTTCGGAGGAATCCATTGTCACTACCTCTCATTTCAAGGCGGGCCTACGCACTGAGATTCGGAGAGAGTTGATTCCCCACTGCTTAGAGACCGTCGATCATATATTCCAGCTCACCCTCGAGTACGAGCAGTACCTCCGATCATCTAATACGAGGCAGTTTCCCGCTCGGACTGATTCCTCGACTTTCAGGAAACCCGCTCCGCCCCAAACCACCTCGGTTGCACCCTCACGTGTTCCCACGGACACTAAGGGCAAGGTCGTCGCCATTGATGGTCAGCGTTCTGGGGGTATTCAGTGTTATCGATGTTCTGGCAGAGGGCACGTGGCAGCACAGTGCCCCATACGGACCCTGCTAGTTGAGGATGAGGAGTGCGGTTTAGAGGAAGATGAGGAGGGTACGGAGGAGATTAAGGCCACTGTCGAGGAAAGCTGGGAGAGCGACGCAGAGAGATCATTGGAGGTGGGAGTGATTAGGCGCCTCCTACATACCCCGTGTGTAGATGAGGATTGGCGACGCACCACCATCTTTTACACGTACTTTCCTAGTGCAGGTGGGACCTGCAAGTTGGCCATCGACAGTGGGAGTTGTGTGAACATCGTGGCTCAAAGGGGGCTTGACCGCATGCAGGTGAAGGCAGAGCCGCACCCCCACCCTTATTGTGTCGTCTGGGTAGATAAGACGGCGATTCAGGTCACCCAGCGCTGCCTCGTCCCGATTAGTATTGCCTCATTCCAGGATCGGGTCTGGTGTGACGTCATCCCCATGGACGTCGCTCATGTATTACTCGGCCGCCCCTGGCTGTTCGATCGTGACGTCACGTGTTTCGGCCGCTCAAACACGTGTGTCTTCTATGACAAGGGGCGGAAGATTACGTTGACGCCCACCCAGCCCCGGGAGAGATCCAAGGGTGTGGTTGAGTCATCTGTGAGTACGAGCGCCTCGCGGCCCCTGCATATCTTAAGACGAGGCGAGTTCCTGCGAGACAGTATTGAGTCGAACGTCATTTACGTCGTGGCCTCCACTCAGGCTTATGATGGCACCCTTGTTGACCACCCACTTGCGGTGCTTCCCCTTCTAAATGAGTTTGCAGACATTATGCCTGATGAGCTCCCCGACGAGCCGCCCCCTCCACGGGACATTCAGCATGTCATTGACTTAGTCCCGGGGGCTTCTCTCCCAAACCTACCCCATTATCGTATGCATCCTAATGAGCACGCAAAGCTCAAGAGGCAGATTGACGAGCTGCTGCAGAAGCAGCTTATTCGTGAGAGTATAAGTCTGTGTGCGGTTCCCGCCCTTCTACCCCTAAGAAGGACGGTAGTTGGCGTATGTGCATCGACAGCCGCGTCATTAACAAGATCACGGTCAAGTATCACTTTCTGATCCCACGGCTCGATGACTTACTGGATACTATGTTTGGTGCCCAGATCTTCTCCAAGACCGATCTCCGTAGTGGGTACCATCGGATACGAGTTCGTGAGGGCGATGAGTGGAAAACCGCATTCAAGACCATGGACGGTCTCTACGAGTGGCTAGTTATGCCTTTCGGGCTATCGAACGCCGCTAGCACCTTCATGAGAGTTATGACGCAGGTGTTGCGGCCCTACATGGGCAAGTTTCTGGTCGTGTGTTTCGATGATATACTGATCTATAGCCAGACTCAGGCTGCTCACCTCGATCATTTGAGGCTTCTCTTTGGCACCCTCCGCCAAGAGAAATTGTATGTAAATCTGAAGAAATGCTCCTTCCTTTCCGAGTCTGTTCACTTTTTAGGATTTATCATATCTTCGACTGGAGTATCTGTTGACCCTGAGAAGGTCAAATCCATTCGTGAGTGGCCTGTGCCCGCGAATGAGGCTCGCAGTTTTCACGGACTAGCCACCTTTTATAGGAGGTTCGTCCAAGGGTTTCGTACGATTATGGCCCCCTTCACGAGCTGTCTTAAGAAGGGTGAGTTTCAATGGACCCCCGCGGCCACCAAGGCTTTCGAGGAAATAAAAGAGAGACTGACGACGGCCCCAGTTCTGAGATTGTCGGACTTTAGTCGTGCTTTTGAGGTTGCATGTGATGCGTCTGGGGTTGGTATATGTGGCTTGTTGAGCCAGAAGGGGCACCCAGTTTCTTACTTTAGTGAGAAGTTGAACGGCCAAGCAGAAATACTCGAACTATGATCGAGAATTCTATATATTGTCCAGTCCTTGCGCTATTGGAGACACTATCTCCTTCCCTGGGAGTTTGTGTTATATTCCGACCACCAGGCCTTACGTTATCTCGATTCGCAGCGCAAGCTGGGGCACCGACATGCCAAGTGGGTCGAGTAGCTGCAGGACTTTCACTATGTTCTCAAGCACCGAGATGGTGTTGAGAACAAACCGGCTGATGCGCTGAGTCGACGCGTTTCCCTGTTGCAGACAATGACCGCGAGCGTAGATGGGCTTGAGAGATTGATTTAGGATTACCCGACAGGCCCTGACTTTGGCGAGATCTACTCCGCCCTATCTCGAGACCCCCCAGACCCCGTTGAGGGATATCAGATCTTTGGGGGATACCTGTACCGAGGCTCCCGCCTGTGCATTCCCCAGACATCATATCGCGACTATCTGATTTGGGAGCTGCATGCGGGCGGAGCTGCATGCGGGCGGAGCCGCAGGGCACTTTGGGCGAGATAAGTCCATAGACATTATGGAGGAAGGTCTCTACTGGCCCAGCCTTAAGAAAGACGTGACTCGCGTTGTCCGCCACTGCCGTATCTGCCAAACGGCGAAGGGTACCAAACAGAATACAGGTTTGTACACACCTTTACCTGTCCCACACCGCCCTTGGGAGGACATTAGCATGGATTTTGTTCTAGGACTTCCCCGCACTCTACGGAAACACGACTCCATCTTCGTGGCAGTCGATCATTTTTCGAAGATGGCACACTTTATCGCTTGCCGTAAGACGGCAGATGCGACTCACGTTGCATTTATCTTCATGAGGGATGTTTTTCGATTGCATGGCCTACCCAAGTCAATCGTGTCAGACCGCGATGTGAGGTTCATAAGTTACTTCTGGAAGACCCTGTGACATAAGATTGGCACCATCCTTAGGTTCTCCTCGGCGTATCATCCACAGTCGGGCGGGCAAACCGAGGTAGTGAATAGGAGCTTAGGAAACATTTTGAGGTGTCTAGTAAGTGAGCTTGTAGGTAGTTGGGACTTAGATCTTCGGATTGCGGAGTTTGCCTACAATAGCTCAGTCAATAGGTCCACCGGGTTGAGTCCATTCCATGTAGTATCAGGATACGACCCTAGGAATCCCATTGACCTCGTCCCGAGTCCTTTAGAGTCGCGCCCTAGTGAATCGGCTGAATCATTTGCACATCATTTGCATGATTTGCAGGAATCGGTTCGCCGACGGATAATAACGAGCAATGAGAATTATAAAATTCATGCAGATAAGCGAAGGCGAGAGCAAATATTTAATGAAGGCGAAAAGGTAATGGTGCGAATCCGTCCCGAGAGGCTCCCTTCAGGGCCTGCCAAAAAGTTAAGCGCAGACGAATGGGTCCGTACTCTATTATTAGTCGTATTGGGACAAACGCCTACCGGCTAGATATCCCGGATAGTATGGGAATTCACCCGGTGTTTAATGTCCAGGATCTGACTCCATACCACGAGCCTCACGAGTATGTGGACCCGAATAGTGGAGATGCCCAGCCACCCCCGACCCCGCTGTCGTTGCCTACCACCCTCATACCCCACTTACGTCTGATAGCCACTACAGTCCACCCATTGTTGACACCCAGCCACCTGGGGAAACGTCTTCTCTGGTTTCACAACCGGCACCACAGATTGCATTGGGATCCACCTTTCGAGATGCGAGAGATGAGAGCATCACAGAGGTCAGATCCCACCAGTTTGTTCCCACCACGGACGGACCGCGATGTCGCTACTTAGTACATTGGCAGGGCCGCTCTGACGCAAACGATTCTTGGATACTACTGACAGAGCTTGATCGACTCGCCCCCGGGCTTCAACTTCAGTATGATCGTCTCCATTCATCGGAGATGAAGACTTTTCAGTCGGGGGGAGTTGATGGGGATCCATCAGTTAGTGCACCTGGAGGGGTTCGCCGCAAGGCGGGACCCACATTCATTTATTCGAGCAGGAAGGCTTGATCGGATGGCTGATCCGACTCCGCGGTTGCGTCCGGCACGTCGCTGCGAGTCAAAAACATACATTAGTTTATTTTTCTGGGTTTATTTTTCATGTATTTAGTGGCCGACCCCACCGGCCAATCATAGTCGTTGATGGGGAAGCCCTAGTTTTACTCTCTTATAAATAGGTGTTGTAAGGGCTGAATCCATCATTGCAGAATTTGGAGAAAACCCATTCCCGGATTTCAGTGATCACCCCGCAGTGCCGAAACCGTGGAACCCTAGGTGACAACTCCTATGTGCTCGTTCTTCTCCCCAAGGTACCCTGTATCGATCCCCCTCTTCTTCCCCTCCTCCCAGCCACCGCCGGCCACCCAAAATCCCTCCCCAAGCCGCCGCCTCCCCTCTGTCCAGCACCCTCCAGCAAGCCTGCAACCCGCCGCCAACCCACAGCCGCCCCTCCTCCCTGCCGCCAACCTTCAACCGCCAGCCCCCTTGCCTCCAGCCGCCCCTCCTCTGCCACCAGCCTTCAGCCGCCCGCCCCCTTGCCTCCAGCCGCCCCTCCTTGCCGCCAGGCCCCCATCTCCCTTCCAGCAGCCCTACCCGACCACCCCCTTCCTTCCCTCACGTGGATCCACCTCCCTTCCACCCTAAAACTCAAGATCAGTCCAGATCTAGGGTTTTCGTATCCCGATCCGTTATTTCCACCGCGATACGCCTTCCCGCACCCCGAATCCGCTCTCATACATCGGATCTATCCACCCCCCACCCGGATCTATTTCCTAGTGACCGGATCTACCCGTTTCTGGCCCGATCTCCCCATTTTCCACCTAGGACAGCCACCGACATTCCGTCACGCCTCCGGTTCCACCTTCAATCGCCGATCTACACCATCGGACCCAAATTCTTCAGTGTCTCGGTTCAGCCCGCTACTTTTGTGAGTTCTTATGGTATTGGCTATTTGATTTGACATTTTCATTGGTGAATTAATATATATTGTTGTGATTCTTGCTAGTAGAAATTTGTGTGTGATGCGCTATTAACTTGCAGGAGGAGTTATTCGCTGCGCGCTTTGCTTTGGCCCTCCGAGCGGAGGAAAGACATTATAAATTGCTGAATTAATTAATTGCTCTCAATTTTGAATATTTGCAAGGTGTTAGAAAATCTCATTGTTCAAATTATTCATCGTCGTCGCCGATGATTGCATTGCATTTAGACTAGGGTTAGTGTGTCGCATTGCATTCCCACCTAGAGCCCTAGGTTTTGTGCACCTCATAGCCTACCCTACATCACTAACCTTTCACGTTGGGGCTGGCAACATTTATAAAGGAAGGGGTAGGTTTCAATTTTCAATAAGGGTCCGTTCGGCACGCAGGTAATGGCTTTCTGGAATTGGCTTTGGCCAGAAAACCAATATCTGCAGGAATTGGTTTTGTGCATAAAACCAATTCTGCTGTTCGGTTGCAGGATGGAATTCAGTTAACAGAATTGAAATTGATATCTGTAAGTTGTTCGGCTGCACGATGAAATTGGCTTTCTGGAATTCAAATTTTTAAAATTCAAATTTTTAAAACCACGTGCCCGGGCGAAAAACGCGCGCCCTGGCGAAAAGCGCGCGCCCGGGCAAAAAACGCGTGCCCGAGCTAAAATATCGTGACAGGGCGAAAAAATCGCGGCCGGCGAAAAACTGGCGCCCGGGCGAAAAAATCGCTCCCGGGCGAAAAAATCGCGCCCTATGCGAAAAAATCGCGCCCGGGCGAAAAAATCGCGCCTGGGCAAAAAATCGCGCCAGCCGAAATAAACGTGCCCGGGAGAAATAAAACGCGCCCGGGCGAAATAAACACGCCCGGGAGAAAAAATCACGACCGGGCGAAAATATGCGCCCGGGCGAAATAAACGCGCCCGGAAGAAAAAATCGTGCCCGGGCGAAAAAATCACGCCCTGGACGAAAAAATCAGCGCCCTGGACGAAAAAATCAGCGCCCTGGACGAAAAAATCGCGGCCGGGCGAAAAAATCGAGCCCGGGCGAAAAAATCGCGCCCGGGCGAAAGAAATTGCACCCGACGGAAAAATCGCGCCCGGGCAAAAAAATCGCGCCCGGGCGAAAAAATCGCGCTCGGGCGAAAAAATTGCGCCCGAGCGAAAAAATCGAGCCCGGGCGAAAAAATCGCGCCCGGGCGAAAAAATCGAGCCTGAGCAAAAAAATCGCGCCCGACCGAAATAAACATGTCCGAGAGAAATAAAACGCGCCCGGGCGAAATAAACGCACTCGGGCGAAATAAATCGCGCCCGGTCGAAAATATGCGCACGGGCGAAATAAAGCCGCCCGGACGAAAAAATCACGCCCGGGGAAAAAATCGCGCCCCGGACGAAAAAATCGCGCCCGGGCGAAAAAATCGCCCCGTAGGCGAAAAATTCGCGCCCGGGCGAAAAAAATGCACCGGGCCGAAATAAACGTGCCCGACCGAAATAATACGCGCCCGGGCGAAATAAACGCGCCCGGGCGAAATAAACACGCCCGGGCGAAAAATCGCGCCCGGGCGAAAAAATCGCACCCGGGTGAAATAAACTCGCCCGGACGAAAAACACCATGCAGGAAAACGCACGGTTGGGCGAAAAACTCGCGTGTAGGTTGAAAAACTCTAGTGTAAACATTTGATTATGCGGAAAACCTATGAGCGGAGGTAAGAATTGCTATTTGATTTTTTAGTTCATAGTAAAAGCCGTGGGTTTTCACATGAAAGCCAATATCCACTTAAATTTCGTTGCGCCGAACACTAGAATTGGATTTCTAATCTCCAATGCAAATTCCAGAAAGCCAATTCCGTCCAAACGAACGGACCCTAAGAAGACTAGCTTTAATTTGGATATTAAATAATATTTAAATGAAGGGGGAATTTATCAAAGCTAGCTGATGGAAGAGTAATAGCAGAGGCAGTTTTTCAAAAGGTGAGAAGACGGAATTTTCTTTTAAAAGAGGTATTTAAATGTGGCTTTAGAAATTCTCTTAACTCATAAAATAAATGAATTGGAAAATAAAGAGTCAAAAGGGGGTTTCTCATAGGCCCCTCCTCATAATAATATATTAATCTCTAAAATTAAAATATATGATAATAATTTCAGAAACAAATATTAAAATATTTAACAACTTAATAAAAGATATTTTCATAGTTTGCGCTAATTATCACTTAGCCTCATTTGACGGACTTTTTCATTCATGGTTTTATTGGTCGGTCACGCCAATAAGCCGAATTAGGGTGCACGAGCGTGATACATGACATAAGTGCGCTAATAGCATACGCGAAACTAAAAGGAACTTGCAAGAAAATAAAATAAACAAGCGTGAAAACATGCGCAATACAAATGCAAATAAAATGCGGAAAATAACATAAAAATGCCACTCAGGTTGCATCAGGGATAGAAGTTGAAGGACACTTATATTCCTTCAACAGAGTTGAGGAAATCACAATCTGGCTTGCTTTATTATGCGAGTCCTGCAAAACAACTTCATTAGCATACCCCAAAAAAGTGTCATGAAATTCATGGTCCCGCAAGGAATCGCAAAAAAGAAATAGGATCAGGAATAGAAGAAACATGAAGAGAAGAGGATTCAAAGGGAATGATCCGAACATCATCTTGGCCAGGTTGAATGCACAAATCCATGTTGGTGCAAACATTATCATTATATATTTCAGGAGTTGCACATGGGGCTTCGGTTTCGAGTCGAATCTCCTCCACTCATGGGAAGTCGTTTTCCCTTCCACAAGGGAGGATTCTCCTCCATGCAACTCGACACAGATTTGGGCTCCTCCTGAGGCTCCTACATAAGTTTACCAACAGGATATGAATTGTGTGCAGCAGTAAAGTCATCAATAAATGATAGAGGACTCAAATTCAGTACAAATTATATCAGGGAAAGGTAAAGTGTGGTCCTCTGACACAATATCCTTTGCAATTGCTGCCACAATGGGTTCAGGTAGCACTTCCACAGCAGCAATCTTTGGGGCATGTTCTGTGTTGATAATTATACTTGAACTCTCCATCGTGCGGCAGGGGGATGAGGCAAGTTTATCATCAATGGGTGAAGGCTCTGCAACAATGATCGAGGACGGGGGATCCATGAGACCATGAACACTAGACCCGAT
Organism: Dactylorhiza incarnata; assembly: GCA_033032865.1. Taxonomy (NCBI): domain Eukaryota; kingdom Viridiplantae; phylum Streptophyta; class Magnoliopsida; order Asparagales; family Orchidaceae; genus Dactylorhiza; species Dactylorhiza incarnata. The sequence goes on from JAWHQI010000173.1 coordinate 396,522, forward strand.
CTCGATGCTAACTTTAAAGCACACAGTCTTCCTTCACATGCCCATTTCGATGGAAAAATCGGCAATGTCTATTTGTTTTCATTGGCTTCAAGAGGGGCAAATCTATTTGCACTGGCACCACCAGTTGCGGAGGTGCTTGACTGCAATATGTTGGTTCTCAATAAGAGGAACTGTAGGAATTAAAAGTGTAGCTTCCCATTTGTCATTCAAAGCTAGGGTGGTTGGTTCCTCCACACCATCAACATTGTTGGAATGGGTACATATCTGATGTGAGGAATCGGATTTGTCTTAAGAAAAATATGAAATGACTCACTGCGTAACTAAACAAAATAATGTTAGCACAAAACTGTAATAATTTTTTACAAGATAGAGAGTGAATATACAAAGAAAATAAAATGAACAAAAGAAAAATGCTTAAAGTAGCCTCAACATTTTCATTCTGTGACCTTCTGATAAAATCCTGCACGCTCCCCGGCAACGGCACCAAAAAATTGACCACGCACGAGCGTGTAGTGCAGATTCCAAAGGAAGAACAACGGCCATGTACCGGTCGAAGTAATAAATGTGTGTGAGTGAGTTGTCGAATCCTCAGGGAGCACAAAGTGAATATACCCAAAATTCCGCGGCAATTGCTATATAAGCTAATTGAACTTTTGTTTTAGGAGATTTCTCTAAGCTATTCCTAGAACACAACCAAACCTCAGAACAAGAAAAGAAAATCTATCCAACCATGACATTCACGCAAAATAAAAACACATAAATCTCCATTAAGATCACAAGCATGCAGAGATGATTAATACAGTGCATAAATAATAGCAAATGAGCTTACAACAATAAAATCTGAGGAACCTTTGGAATTCAAGGTTTGGGCGAAGGGAGGATGAAGATACAGAAGGAGATGGGAGTCTATTCCTCGGGTATGAGAGACGACTCACAGGTTTTTTTTCCAGGTATCTATTGCGAGCCTCGGCTACCGTCCGGAGTTAGGGAGGACCTGTCACCAACCTTCTAAATTACACGTCTTATCTCCACGTGCTCTTGCATCCACGTCCTCTTCCTTATGCCTTCTAACGTTCTTGAGCTCTTCGGATCCCTAGCTTGAAGCCTAGTGAGGTTGGAGAGAAGTTCCCTCGAACGGGAGGCCCTGCTCTGGAGAAGGAGAGAAAGTCCCCCCAAAACGAAATAAATAATCTATTTATACACATCAACAAATGGTTCTGAGCCGGCATGCGTCTGACCCTGCGTGGTCAATAACGATTTTGGCGAGAAAATCTACACCGCCGAAAAGTAGGACGGCGTGGCGTCAGACTGAAACACACGATCGTGCGTCGGGAGAAGTACGATCGCATTGATATATGCACACCATCTCGGTCCTGGAAAATTGTCAACAACAACCCGCTAGTGCACGAGGCGCACGGTCATGCATGAAGTGCACTGGCGAAATATAGAACTCTGATTTCCAGTCTGATTTTTGATTTGGGCACACACGAGGATGGTGTACAATTGTGCGCCTAGCCAATCAACTCGTGACTAATTGTTCGTCGACTAGAAAAAGCGCATGAGTGTGCGTAAGGCCGCGCACGGTTGTGTGTGGTTACAGGAAAAATTCTAAAACTGGAAGAGAAAGAGGAAAACCTGGGATGCACAACCGTGCATATCAAAAGTGCATGATTGTGGCCCTTATAAAAAATTCTTAATTTGGTCTCAATCACATCCACAAAAACATGTTAATCACTACAAATGAATAACAAATACACGTAATATGTGTTGAAAATATCGTAAAATAGGGGAATAAGCTGATAAAACTGAGCAAATAATACTTCAAAATATTTACATAAAATCTACTCATCAGTGAGTCATCTTAAGCCCTAAAGTACGTAAAACGAGCAAACATACAATATGTACAACAAAACAAAGTATACTATCTACTCCACTCATGCATTGTCTCGGGCAGCACACGTGTACTATGTTGAGCATGTAAATAAAATGAGCCTACAATGCATCATGATTGATAGTTCAGTTAATCTGGAGACACACCACAACCCCTAATAGAACACTGCATGAATCTAACATAGTATTCACACATCATCAAGGTGGAGGGCACTTACAGCCATTCCACTGTACGCTCGCATGGAAACTACAAAGTAACAACACATGTAAGGCATACCCAAACATAGGGTTCTCTTCTCATGTTGTGAGGTCGTGCGTAAGGCATACCCAACCACAGGGGTCTCTTCCCTCCACAGCAAATATAGTGTAAGGCATACCCACTCGGGGTTCTCTTCATTCCATCACAATTCACAACGTAAGGCATACCTAGTATAGCTCTCTTCACGTCATCACAAGGGCCGGGAGATGTAAGGCATACCCAATTGGGGGCACTCTTCACATCATAATCGAACCTAAGCATCAATAATTCTATCAGCAATTTCCACACATGTGTTTACTATCTCACAAAGCGGAATACATCTACGCTCAAGATACACACACATCAATAACGACCTAACTCGTCGCCTCAATATTTCTCATTCATAGGACAACATAAGTCATAATGAAATCCGCCGAACGTCTATGGTCCTATATACAAACCAACGACTATAAGGAGTGTTCTCAGATATCGCAAACTAGGTTGCCATCTAAATGTAACATCATTCAAATATCACTGATTCTGGCACACGGTCACGAATAGACTTCACACATCGTGCCTAATCCGGAAACGATCAACAGATTTCTAATGCAATTCATGTCGGAGACGCAATCACATGCCCCAGAGTTCCAAAGAACCAAACATGGTCGTTCCTCCACTAATTAATGAGTGGAACTCATCTAATGTAATAAAACGAAGCATGAAAGCATAGAACGGTTATAGGACCGAAAGAAAGAATTCTTACCCTTGACGTCCTCCTCAGAGCCATGGAGATCGTGAATAAATCGATGGAGAATGACCGGGGGAGTGAGCTTTACGCATCTACGGTCTCGGATCGCCGATTGGAGCTCTGAAACACCGGCTTTGGCACTTCTTTCTCAAGAAACCTAATTTTCCCCTCTCTTCCCCTCTAAAATCAACTCAAGGATGAAATGAACCCTCTTTTTCAGCCCCAACACTACATAAAGCAATCGGAGAAGATCCTAATTCGTTGGATGCTCCTTTAGAAGAATCACGTCTGCAATTCAAAGTCATACAACAGTTTTCTCACTGCACGCACGATTATTCATTTTAGGGCGCACACTCGTGCGTCGCAATCAGACTTTAATTTATCATTTGCGCACAATCATCCGGAAGGGGCACACAATCATGCGTCAGAGAGGCGCATGGTCTAAGGACAAAACTTCCAAAAATTGGTATTGGAAGTTTATAAGAGCGTACAACCGGGCGCACGCTCATGCGTTATACGCACAGTCAAATAACAAAACTTCCAAACTGACTTGTAGCTACTGTATGGGTGCACAGTCATGCCTTTCAAGGCGCAATGTAGTGTGTGAGGAAATTTCAAACATTTCCAAAGAGTTTGAAACGACGGACTCCCTACGCACAATGCTCTTCACCTACAACAATGCTCGTGAGTTCTAAGGTACGAAAACGGAGGGTTACAGAATGTTGCCTTCAATATTTTGTAACAAGAAGGACAAAAGTGTTGTCAGACATACGCTACCAATTTGCAGTGAACAATTTATTTCTAATAAGGGTTTTCCAACTTTAGGATCTAGAAGGCACTTCTGCATGGAATACATAAATGAATTCAATGTAATCACAAGTGAACTGAGCACGTTGATATCGAGTTCCGTGTTGAAGTTTGTGTATTGATCATGTTTGTCATTATCTCCAAAGAAAAGGCGATGGAATGGCAATTAATAATTCATGTGGGTTAATGATGTCCAGTGTTTAACCTTAAGTGAAGATACCGATAAACAAGAATCATGAAGTGGTTAAACTTTTGGGGCCTTGAAAACTGAAGGAAAATTACAAAGATGTAATAAAGCACTATAATCAAAATGTCATATTGGTGTATGCTAGCAGTGTGACAAGGTTGGCCACGTGAGGAGAAAATGTAAATATCATTAGGATGAACATACTTCTGTGAATTGTGCAAGAAATTAGATCAACTAAAACTTGTGCTTAATGTGTATAACTGACAGAGTCCTAGCTCCTGAACTCATGTGGCTCCTTTCTCTCAACTCCACTCAAAATAATTTGTTTAATTAGCTTGGATGATGATCCCTTGAAGGCAGTGAATGTTTGTGATTCACTTCTAATGAAACTATGTGAACGCTTCAGAAAGTGAGGCATACTCTAGAAATAAAGTAGATCCTGAACTCTATTGTACACTTTGATATAGAAGGTTCATCTCCACCTTCTATATTGATATTTTTTACCAATAGAACTGATGGGATAATGAGAAAAGAAAAGATAGCACCCTATATGTTACTACAATGTACAAACACTAAGATAATGGGAGATGCCATGTATTCAAATTTGACATGCAAGCATGACACCGAAGGCTTGGAGATAAAAGTAAAATAGGGACAAGAAATGCAATTAGTAAGCTTTCTGATTTAAAGCCTGCGAATCTATTTTTTGGGAAAGATTATGTCTGTTGGCATTGGCCAAAGTAGAACCCAAGACTGAGAAATTGAGTCTCTTGGATGTTCATTGTACCACATCACTTTAGTCAATGATCCTACAAGGAGGGTGTGCGGTTGTTTTCTGCAACATAATCAGTAGTGTTTGCTTGCTTCAGAAGATGAAAAAGTCGGTTAAACATCGGTGAGTAAAAGCTCATGTGCTCAAGATTAAAGAGCGAGCAAGGAGTTCAAAAACATTGCAAAATTGGTGGTATATACATGGGAAAATGGTCAAGTGCACTACAACAAGTGGCGATTCAAGGACAAGTGAATAATAATCTAAAATAAAGTGATGAGTATGATGATGAGTGTTGGATTGCCAGAAGTATTATGTTCTAATGTTATATATGCAGTTGTATTTTTTATCAACATAAGCCCCCCAAGTCCTTCAAATTACAAGTTATCCATAGAAATGTGGGCGAGCAAGGATAAGTTTTCTCTCCAAAAGTTTTTTCTCCAAAAGTTTTTTCAAATATCTTTCTATAATGTATGGTGAACTACTGCTTCATTGAACACGAAGTTGATGATCTTGATAATGAACCTGAGTACGCACTTTAAAAACTGGCAAATCCACAAAGGTGGACAAATTATGAAATTTATGGTGAGACTAACACAAATTCTCCCGTCTTACATTATTTTTTTGTTGACATAGATAAGTGAATAATACGATCTCTTTTCGAGCAAGAGATGAGCTCCTAGGATAGGGCTTGAGAAAGAGAGAATAGAGTTTAGAAAGTTCAATCATCTGTAACTTACGGTCAAGGAAGATGTTTTATTTATAAGACAAATTGCAGAAGAGTATTTTAATAATTAAACTAAATAAAAGAATAATATCATTTTATTCGATGAGGAGAATGTACTCTGCACGATACTCAACAATAACTAGTAAGTACTCTGCAAGTGAGAAGATATTACTTGGCAGGTTGTAATGAGCAGAAGATACTCAGTAAGCTCTACAAGACAGAAAGTACTTAGGAGAGGGTAATTGATAACGACTTGAGGGGAAGCTGTGAACATGCATGGGGCATAGAGGAATAGAGGAGTAGGCAGGGTATTGATCGCATCATCCCCCACCTCTTTGAGAGCAACCTTGCCCTCATGGTTGGAACTTGGCAATGCGCCGGTGTCGTCTGGTGGAGGAAGGACATCTAGCGGATGCGGAGAAAGTTGTCTGCGGTTTAAAGCAAGGGAGATGTGGAAGACTTGGTGGATGCAAAAGCTGTCTACGAGTTGACGGCGCGCCACGACCGACGCGCGTGTACACCCGCAGGAGGCGGTGATCCGCTCTCCGGACGGGCGATCGGAGTCCATGGTCGCGTCCGGATGCATGTTTCTAGTCAGTTTTATGTTTTATATTTTTTATTTCGAGTCGTATTTTATCCCCGATCGAACCGAACATTGTGAGCCGTTCGATTTGGGAGTTTTATTAGGGTGCAGTTACTGTGCGGTTATTAGGGGTTTATTTAGGGCTGCAGGCGTGCGCTGAAAGGGGGATCGTGAGTTAGCAGTGCGCGTAACTGTCGGTCACAAGGAGGTGCGATACTTCCTTCTCTTCCTCTCTCGCTGGTGCGACGCCAGCCCGCCTCCATCTTCAGCCCCGACGCCAGCCTCTCCTCCCTCGCCGGCAAGCCCTCCGTCCCATCTCCACCTCCGGTCAACCCGCCTCCATCTTCAGCCCCGACGCCAGCCTCTCCTCCCTCGCAGGCAAGCCCTCCGCCCCATCTCCACCTCCGGTCAGCCCGCCTCCATCTTCAACCCCGACGCTAGCCTCTCCTCCCTCGCCGGCAAGCCCTCCGCCCCATCTCCACCTCCGGTCAACCAGCCTCCATCTCCATCCCCGACGCCAGCCCCCTCCTCCCTCTCCAGCAACCCTCCGCTCCGTCACCATCTCCGTCCAGTCCACTCTCCGATAGCCGCTACAGCAGCCCCCCTTCCCTCCCCCTCTGTGAACCTGCAACCTTTCCTTCCTGAAACCCCCACCTTCCTCTTCCAGCCCTGCTACCGACCACCCTCCTCCTCCTTGCCCCGTCAAACCCCCAACAACCCCCGCAGCAGCCATCCAACATCTACAGCAGCCCTCCAACACCCGCCACTGCCCCTGCCATTGTGTGAGTTGTGGTAAAATGTCATTTCCCTTTGGTTGTTTATTTTGGCAAACTTGTACTGTGCTGGATTGTTATTTGATTATGATATTAGTTCGTTCGTCGTAAAATTTGCAGGACTTATTCTGCGGTTGCTTAAAATATTGGCGCGCCTCTTTCGTTTGCAACAATTAAAACTTTGTTTTCTCTAAATAAATTATTGTGACTGCATGTGCCCCTGCTGTTAATATTATAAACGTTAATTATTTGTTGCAATCTTTGAGCGGACCATTGTTGCACTTGCATTACATCTCATCATATTTAGGGCTGCATTCAATCAGCATTCACCCTGAGTCAGTCGACCTACCACTGCATCACGAGGTGTAGGAGGTAGGCTACAGAGTTGATGCAAGAAACAATTTGAAAGGGGTTTTTAAAGAATCATTGATTAAGTTTGGAGAAGATAAATGGAAGACTGACAAACGTCGATGTTGGGAAAATCCCTCGTAATTTGATGATACAAAATCATTAATAAGATAAAGCAAAATATATCTTTAGTGGACAGTGCAGAGTTTTGAACAGCAAAAAGAAGATTTTGCTACAATGTTTTGCACATATTCTCTTTTCCCAGCTTTCTTTCCTTAATCTTCTTCACAGTCTCTAGCCTCTGAAGTAGTTATACCAGTTCAAGTTTCGCCTAACTCTCTCAGGCGCTAACGCAAAGATCAACAGTATGTGGCTAACTCAGTACATATATTCAGTCTCCACAATATGACACAAAGGAAAAATCTTAATATGCATACTTGGTCTCTTAAAGAACGATAAAGCTAGCAAGGAAGAACATAAAGCCCAACCTAAAGCATGCCAAATAGAGATTTATAACTATATATATAATCATGAATAACTTAGCTCCTGCAAATGGGTTAGTAATAGTTGTACAAGAGTTGGTCACATACTCTTAAAACAAAGTCAAAATACTAGTTAAACATTCAATAGTCTCTTCTACATTTTCTTTGACAATCATGATTAGGACCAAACTGATGATAACTAGGAGACTAGAATGAGAACATGAATATCAAGTAAAAATACCTCAATTCTCGAGATGCAATAGCCAAGCTTTTTGTCAAACCCTCAAAATCCTTCAACAAGGTACTGCCGCGAATTTCAGCAAGCAAAGGTTGAACGTCTTCAGCAATAGCTTCAATCTGTTACATCACTAAAACGTAACTATTGTATATGAGCAAGCCACCAGATATATAACTTTACTTTTGGTCATGATAGAAAATAAATGTGGAAACTAAAGGAAAGAAAAATAATAAATGGTTGGGAAATTTCTCATTTCCTTTATTTTTTAGTTCCAGTGTTTTGAGAAAACCATAGAAAAAGGAAAGTACGTGTCTGCAATGACTCTGATGGTAAAAAGCATTACACCATGCTAATATACTTCTAGAAACCAATGTAACAGATAAGGCATTCTACGGATGCGTGAAAATGTTAACCATGTTGATATCACATATAGTGGAGCTTACATATTAGCATAAGGTTTTGGGCAGATGAATGTTCATATAATAGTATATTGTGCTCTCAACATAGGCATTTGATAATTTGTTTCTTTCCTAGAAGTGATATCAGAGCCGATGGTTCAGTTGGGATCCAGTGTTTCGTGTGATATGGCTTCCATGGGTCGTAGTGGCTTTTATCATGGGGGCAATGCCTACAAGTTGGCACTGCGCAGTTGTGCGAGAACTAGATGCATGATATATAATACTAAAAAGGGCAGCCAGGTGCACAAAGCATCCCCGAGCAGCGAGGGTCCGGGGAAGGGTCACCGCTAGGGTGAAATGTAGGCAAACCTTACCCTGCATGATATATAATAGTATTTTAAAAAATTCCTTTTGGAAACTCATGCAAGGGGAAGTGATGGAGAGCAGCCACATTGAGTACACCACACATATCTGAGATCGTTCAGGATCTATTCTCGTAGCACCTAATTATTGGATCGCCACCTGGACGATCTGAGCTTGCTAGCGCATTGAAAGTGATTTTTCAGGTTTCTATAAGTTTTTATTATTTTGTTTAGTTCTACTTTGACATTTAAGTTAAATACCTTTGATCGGGTGATCTAGGCCATTAGTGACATTTAACCGGAGGTGGTTTCCGGTGATCGTAAAGTGGTGATGGGGAGAAGTATTGAGGTGGTGGTAGCTTGAGGGAGATTGCTGGAGGTGATTTCTAGCGATCGTCGAAAAAATGAAATTGAAGGGAATTTTGCGGGGTGGTGGCTTGGGGGAGGTTGCCTGAGGTGGTTTCCGGTGATCGTCGGAAAACTCAAAGTGAAGGAAAATTTGAGGGTGTTCGTGGACGTTTTTGGAGGGGTATGTGGAGGAGGATTGAGTGGGAGAGGGCTGGTCGGTTTTGGGATCGTCGATCCGCATAAAATGAAAGGATCTAATCGTCGTGTAGGTCGATGTGTGTCGCGATCCCCATCATGCCCCTTCGTAAACAGAAATTAAAATGGAAATTAAAAGCTGAAATTAAATGTGCGTATATTAAATTAAAACAAAACATGATATAAGATCACATATGGCTCTTTGTTTAATTCTCACGCTTCCAGCTTCAATCAAGTCAATCAATATATTGGATGGCTAGCGTAGTCGCATCATCCTTCCCCAGTTGGATAGAGCTCGTCCCCGAGCTTGGAGATTCGTTGTCGGAGGAATCCACTATGTAGGGAACCAAGTGCTTCACATTGAAAACATCATAACTATGGAGGTTGCTAGGGAGCTTTAATTGATAGGTGTTGTCATTAATCTTATTCAACACTACACAGGGCCCAATCCTCCTCCTTGTTAAGTTTGTTGTACTCTCCCACTGGATGTTGATATTTGGTAAAGATGGCCTACACATAATCACCGACTTCCAAAATGACTCTCCTTCGGTGCTTATCTGCTACTTATACCAGTTGAATATATGTATTTAATTTAAGTTTTTCTCATTGTATTACATGTGATATGTCATGTGTGAGTCGTCCTATATATGTATACCTACCCTTATATACATACGTACCGTCCCTGGATGTTCAACCAGTGTCAGTGTCCGCTTCTACTCCAGATTTGGATGATGACCTCCATGTTCCCCTAGCTCTTCTTGAAGGTAACACAGGTGGCACCAAACACCCCATTGCCATTACATTTCTTATCATCACCTGCCTCATGAACACATAGCTTGTATCTCATCTTTTTCTTCTATTGTGATTCCTAAGACCTAGCAGGAGGCTATTCAGATACCTGAGTGAAAATAGACTATGGAAGAAGAAATGCGTGCTTTAGCAAAAAAATGAAACATGGCAACTTGCGCCACTCCCCCCCCCCCCCCCCCCCCCACTGGGAAGCGAATGGTTGGAGCACGCTGGATTTTCTCTGTTAAACAGAATCAAGATGGGGTGGTGGAGTGATATAAAGTGTGATTGGTCGCTCAAGGGTACACCCAACCCCAAGGAATTGACTACCAAGAAACATTTGCCCATGTTGCAAAGATGAATTCTATTCGTATGATCCTCTCATGCGTTGTATGTCGTGGGCGAGAATTACAACAGCTTAATGTCAAAAATGTCTTTTTGCATGGTGACCTAGAAGAAGAAGTCTACATGACTATCTGATGCGGAGCAGAGGACGAGTTTTGGGCCCGTTCAGGGACGATTGACTACTTACCAAATATGGCGTGCCCGGATCGATGATCCGACTCCGCGGACGTATCCGGATCCGCGTTCCGATGTTTTTTCATATATAGCTTTATTATTTTCGAACATTATTTCATGTATTTATGGCCCCGAAACCATCGGCCGATCATAGCCGTCGATTTCGGGTGCCCTATCTGTTTTATTATAAATAGGACATTAGGGTTGCAGTTTTGATTACTGCTAAAATTTGAAGAGCCTTCTTCCTCATTTTCGGTGATCTTTTCGCGGTGCCGACTCCGTGGAACCCCTTGGTGACGACTCCTCGGGTAAGTTCTTTGTATCTTTGTGTTTCCCCCTCCTCCACCTCTCCATCCCGTTGTCTAGCCAGCCGCCGCCTCCTTTCCCCCTATTTTCAGCCAGCCGTCGCCCTCCCTGCAGGGGGCCAGCCGCCGCCCTCCCTGCAGGGGGCCAGCCGCCGCCCTTCCTGCAGCCCCAGCCAACCGTCGCCCACCTCCATGATTTCCTCCCTGCAAACCGCAGCCCTCCCTGTTGCCTCAGTCTCAGCCGCACCCCTTTTTCCCAACTCCAGCACCACCCGCCCCTCCCTGCTGTCCCAGCCAGCCGCCCCTCCTCCTCCCTGCCAACAGCAGGCCGCCAACAACAGCCCGGCAACAGCAGGCCGCTGCTCCTCCACGCCCCAGGAAGCCTACCTGCAAGCCCCCCCCCCCAAACAGCCCACTTGGTTGTTTACACCCTGAACCAGTCCAGATCTGGACATTCCAGCCAGATCCAGCCTCTTCCCCTTCCCCGTTTTGCTATCATCACCCCCCATTACGTGGAACCACCTCCAAACCTCATTCCCCCATTAGATCTGCCCAGATCTGGGCATTTCATCCCGGATCCAGCCATCCTCCGCCCCGATCCAGCCCTCCCACTCCCCAACCGACCTCTTCACCCAATCCCGTCCGCCCACCACCGACACCCCTCTTTTAGCCCTCCAACGTTCAAATCTACTTTATTTACAGCAGCCATAATATTTGTGTTGTGTTTTGTATTGACTATTGGTTGTAAAGCATTGTTGTGATTTGGTTATTATATGCTTGCTTGGGATTATAGTTCATTAAGATATTTGCTCCTTGAAAATCTCTAACTGCAGGAAGGATTGAGTCGTCGTGCGCTTGTTTTTGGCCCTCCTTGCGGAGGAAAGCCACGCCTTAGCCTAAAAGAACTTTTATTCTCGTTTATAATTTGATGCAATGTTATTATGCTATTTAATTGTTTGGAGTTAATCATTAGCGCCTAATTGCAAGTAGTGCGTGCATTGAGTCATTAAGAAATCGGGAGTCAACCTCATTCACCACTAGCGTGCATTCTAGGAGTCCACTACACACACTACCCTACATCACTATCCCTCCTGGATTTTACCAAAGGAGGGTCCAATGGAAAGGTCTGTTGTCTGCAAAAATCGGCATACATCCTGAAACAATCCCCTGGAGCCTAGTTTGGACGATTTCACAAAATCATGTTACAACTAGGTTATACTTAAGGACATGCTGACCATACCCTCTTTATCATGAGGAGAGGAACTCAAATATCAATACTCATTGTACACGTGGATGACATCATCATTACAGGAAATGACCTAGAGGAAATCACTCACTTGAAAGAACAATTGAGCAAAGCATTTGAAGTCAAAGATCTGGGAAAGCTGAAATACTTCTTGGGGATTAAAGTAGTAAGGTCTCGTCGTGGGATCTTCATCTCTCAGAAAAAGTATACTCTTGATCCTTTGGAGGAAACTGGTATGCTTGGGTGTGCTCCCGTGGATACACCCGTTGAGGCTAATCACAAAATTGATGTGGATACTAAAGGGGAGAAATTTGGCATCTCAAGGTACCAGAGATTGGTTGGGAGACTCATATACTTATCTCATACTCGCCCTGATATTACTTATGTCGTGAGTGTCTTAAGTAGATTCATGCACTCTCCCACAATTCGCCATTAGCAGGCTGAATATCGGGTTTTAAGATACCTCAAGAAGTCTACAGGACGTGGGATTTTGTTCTCCGCTAATCAATCTTTAAAGATTGAAGTGTTTACTGATGCAGATTGGGCTGGTAGCCAAGATGATAGGGTTTAGGGTTTATTATTGCTCATTTGTAGATGGAAATCTCATCTCTTGGAAGAGCAAGAAATGGTTTGTAGTTACTCGCTCAAGTGCTGAAGCAGAATATAGGGCTATGGCACAAGGAGTTGGTGAGGGATTGTGGTTGAAAATAATTCTCCAGGATGTGGGTCTCTTGGTGAACAAACCTATTACAATCTATTGTGACAACAAAGTTGTCACCAGTATAGCACACAATCCTATTCAACATGATAGGACGAAGCATGTTGAAGTGGGCAGACACTTCATCATAGATCACCTAGACAAGGGCAATATATGTACTCTCTTTGCGAATTCTAAAGATCAACTGGTCGACGTCTTCACCAAAGGACTAAGCCATGACGACTTTTCGGACAATACTTTCAAGTTGAGAATGATTAATATATACTCCCAACTTGAGGGACAGAGATGAATATATGTATTTAATTTACGTTTTATGCATTGTATTACACGTGATATGTCACATGCGAGTCATCTATATATGTATGTCTACCCTTGTATTAGGGCAACTCAATTGAATATTTCCATTCTCCACTATGCCTTGCATAGTTTGATTTAATGTGAGTTTTGATTAAGTCATGGATAAATTTTAGTTCATCTATCAATCCCTTTGGCACTCATATTCGATCACCTATTGAATGAAATGGGAACCAAATACAGGATACTATTATAGTACTACTATACACAACCTGAAACGGTCTACACCCAAGAGTGCGATTTCAGAATCTGTTACAACTAGTGGTAGTGTTAAGTCTCACTGCATCATTCTCCCCACAAGACTTCTCAACATATGTCCTACACTGCGGTTCACGGCCTTAGTCTGATTATCAGTATGCGGATGGTAACCAATGTTGAAATGCAATTCTGTACTAATCCTTTTCCATAAGCAATTTCAAAAATGGCTCATGAACTTTGTGTTTGTCTGATGAGATAAACTTTGCACCTTGTGCAAAGGAACCACTTCTTTGAAGTAAAGGCGAGCAATGTTAGAAACGGCCATTGTCTTCTTATAAGCAATGAAGCACTTTTATGATGCAGGATGGGCGTCCCACCCGTCTGCCACCCTGCGGCCTGGCATCACACCCCGACCCAAGGGTCCCACCGGGAATCCACTCGATAGGTCTTATCAGGTCCGCGACCCATACACCCCAACCCATCCCCACCACAGGGCCGATAGGTTGTTGAGGTCGGGGCTCGATCGCCTTACCTCCTTGATAAGAATCCTTCCGCGGCTCAGTTGGTGATAAGTCTTCCGCTGAAGGATTCTTATCAAGGAGGTCGGGGGATCGAGCCCCGGTCTCAACAACCTATCGGCCATGTGGTGGGGCCGGGGATGGGTTGGGGTGTACAGACCTGCTAAGGCCTATCGGGTGGATTCCCGGTGGGACCCCTGGTTTGGGGTGTGATGCCAGGCAGTAGGGTGGCGGGAGGGTGGGACGCCCGTCCTGCATCATAGGCCATTTATGAAAAACGGGCCACTACAATAAATATAGAGTCGACTCCTCTTTGGCTCCCAGGAAACCCCAATATAAAGTGTGCACATCCTCCAAAGGCACGACTAGAACAATAAGGGGGTGTAAAGTTCAGCATTAGTAGCTACTCCCTGGGATACCTAGTAGGTGTGGCATCTCTCCATATAATGAATCGCATCTCACTTCATGTTTGGCCAATAATAGTCACTAGAGAGAAGTTCCTAAGTTTTGTCCCGACGGAAATGCCCCTTAGCATGTAATTCCTTGAGAATCTTTGTATGTAAAGAGCAAGTTGTGCATTCTCTTTTTTGCTTCAATCTCTTGCAAGAGGGTGGAGATGAAGGGATCTTCTGCGTACATATCCATCAGAGAACCAAACCTCACTAGTTGGACCTCATGGGTCAACTCAAAGCATTAGCCATTTGATTTAATGATCTTTACTTGTGTTTGAGATGAAGTGATAAATAGTTGATCCAGTTCACATGTCTACTGTTGAGCTTCTCTTGCCCATGGATGTACTTCAGAACTTCATTATTAGTGAAGAGACTGAACTTCTGATGGAGCAAGCAGTGTCTGCAGTGTCGTAAGTCCCTCAAAATAGCATAAAACTGCATGGCATATGTAGAATACCTCATCTTGCTAGCTTCTCTCTGAAGAATGTCGTTGGTCTCCCTTTTTGGTTAAGTACAACTTCAATGCCAACTGAAGAAGCATCACAATCAACCTAAAAGACCTCGGTAAAATTTGGAAGAATTAGGACTAGGGTTGTGGAGACCTTGTGTTTGATCTTCTTGAAACTGGACTGTGTTGTTATTGACAACTAAACACTCTTCCATTCAAGCAATATAGCTACGGGCCCATCAAACTGCTAAAACCATAATGAACCTCCAGTAAAAAAGATGGCAACCTGTGGAAGCTACGAACATCGTGCACGTTGTGCGTTATAGGCCAATCCTGAATGTTTGCACCCTAGAGAGGTGAACCTTCAAGCCATCCAAGGACACAACAAAGCCTAAGAATGTAAGGCCAGTTGCCATGAAGCTGCACTTCTTGGCATTGGCAGACAATTTTTGGTGGAGACCAGCCCCGATCAGGTCGACGAAGAAGTGCCCGACGCCGCACCCGACCGGACCTCTACCGGCCATGAGTCATATTTTAATTATGTCAACATTATATTGTATCGTTTTGCAATTTCTAGTTTTGCAATTTCTGCATAATGTTTATGTTTGGGATATATATATATATGTATATATATATATATTAAAAGTCTTTATTAAATGTTCAAGCCGGTCTAAGTTGCGTTAACAACGTGGCCCTGTTCCTCCTCCCGATCCAGAACTGCAGGATAGGCGGGTTCAGCCATTACGATATGGGTTCAACCGCTGCTCCCGATCTTGGCGCTGCACCAGGGAAAACTTCCACACCCACGTCCAGCCAGGCCGCCTCCTCCACGACGGTAGCGGTTGGCGTCAGTTCTCTTTTCGAGTTCATGAATCCTATTTAAAACCCTAAAAGGGCAGGGAGCGGGGCGGAGGAAAAAGATCGCACAGAAGAGGTATTTGCTCTGTTGTTGATGAGTTCTGGAGATTTTTTTATTTTTTTTTCCTGTGTAAGAGTGCTTCGGTGAGAAGATATTATCACTATTGTTTGTTTTCCATTTGGCAGAGATGATGAATAGTTGTATGACTTTGTTATGTTAAATGTTTGCTGCTACTATTTGTTCCCGTGAACAATTGAGGTGATTTAGGATAATAGCTTTACTTCCTTGTGAGAAACTAACTTCTCTTTATTTCGCTAGAGATTTCGTGGATCCACCTTGAGTGATTGAGATTTCGTGGATCCATCTTGGGTGTGAGAGTGATTGAGAAGTAGGTTGTTTAGTTTGTGGCTCCCTACACTAGTGAGAGTTTGAGATTTCGTGGAACCACTTTAGTGTGAGATTGAGTGAAATTATTCCGTGGTGCCCTTGTGCGATAGCGGCCGACCTCGGAGCAGGAGATCGAAGGTGACGAGGAATTCCCCGCGGGATCGCCGTCGACTTCGGTTGCGGAAAGACGCCTCTTTCCGTGGGTAATTTGTTTCTTCCTCCTCCTTTGTGTGCACCTAAATTTTCTCTTTAGGATATTTAGATTCATTGTGGGTTTTCGCCCGGAATTTTGTCAGCGAACGCTACGTCGAAAACTCCAAACGGAAACGTATTTGGAGTTCACGATTTCCGTTTGCTACAACGAGGGGAACAAAACGAAAGTTGCGAACTTCCCTCCCCGGATTTAGAATTGAATCGTATTTTCAAGAAAATCCATTTTTAAAACAAAATAGTAATTTGTGCTTTACAAAACATAGTTGCTTAATTTTCTTAAAGTTCGTGCAACGCCCGCTCAATTTTCAATTTTAACGCATGCATTTAGGGTTTCCTAGAAATAGCCGACAGGCGCGCAAACCCTACGCGCCGTCCTGCATCAATTTGGTATCAGAAGGAGGTTCCGAAATTTTTCTAAGTTTTGAAATCTGCCCTGCGTAGAATAGGAACCCGCATAGCATTTTAATTTTCAAAAAAAAAGAGTTTTTATTTTATTTTAGCATAATCATCATCCTAATTTTGTGTTTGCATGCATCTGCGTAGTGGTAGGTTAGTGAGCATGAGTTCACCACATCACACTCCACCTGAACACCCTCAAGAGGTAAATTCGGAGATGCGTCGAATCGAACGCGGCCAAGCGAGTCGTGTGAACGAAGGGACGGAACCGCCCCAGTGGTTTCTACCTTTCGCCCACCAAATGGCAGCGTTAACCGAGAGTGTTTATCAAGTGAGAGAAGGGTTTGAAAACCTTAGTGTTAGGATGACTAGTTTAGAAGTACCTCCTCGAGTTTCAATGCCGCCTCCAATTCGAGATGAGCATTCTGTTCGTCCACCGTACGAAGCCCCTCCACACTATGGGGAGAGGTCTACACTTAGG
Organism: Dactylorhiza incarnata; assembly: GCA_033032865.1. Taxonomy (NCBI): domain Eukaryota; kingdom Viridiplantae; phylum Streptophyta; class Magnoliopsida; order Asparagales; family Orchidaceae; genus Dactylorhiza; species Dactylorhiza incarnata. The sequence continues at coordinate 413,498 of JAWHQI010000173.1, forward strand.
AGAAATCCCCTATTTGAGGCGAAATCCCATAGATAGGTTCGAGTTTGCGCGTGATCAGGGTGGGAATTTTCCAAGGAATTTTCCTGAACCCCAACGAGGGCCTATATTAGGCATGCAAGTTAATTATCAGGAGAGGCCACATTATGACGTAGCGAGAGAGGAGCATCCTCGAAACCATCATCGACCTATACCGGCCATGCATCGTGATGATCGCCCTAGAGATTGGCATCGACCGCCGCCCCCACGGCGTCGAGACTATCGTGATCCTTACGATGATGATTACGACTATCCTCCCCGGGATAGGCGACCGGATCTCACACGAGTGGTGAAACTTGATCCACCACTTTATGATGGATCTATGGATCCCAAAATATTTTCAGATTGGGTTATTGACATAGAGACTTATTTTGAGTGGTATCGTATGACGGAGGACCAAAAAGTTCAGTTCGCCAAAATGAGATTGACTGGGCGAGCGAAGATCTTTTGGATAGGTGAAGAGCGTAGTCTAGAGAGGAATGGACACCCTCCCATTACACTTTGGCCCCACATGAAGGCCATATTAGAGGAGCAGTACATTCCCCAGCATTACCAGTCCCGTCTACGAGACGAGCTGACGTCTCTACGTCAAGGGTCCAAATCAGTTTCTGATTACTTAGCCGAGATGAAGGACCTTATGATTAGGTGCAACGTAGTAGAACACCCACGTGACACATTATCCAAATTTAAGTGTGGGCTGAGATCTGAGATCCGAGATGAGTTGATTCGATATGGCCACTATTCTCTCCCTGAGATCATATCTATCGCCATCGATATCGAAGAGCATCAGAAGAGAACCTCCCGGTTCAAATCTCAACCTAAGACGAATACTTCTTACAAGAAAGAAGAACATAAAGGTAAGAGAGTGCGTCGAAGCCTACCTCGACCTACACCAGAGATCAGAGTAGGAAGTCCCCCATGGGAACTGTGACCCCTTCACAGATCCGATGTTATGAGTGCCAGCAGATGGGCCATATTTCGAGGGATTGTCCCAAGAGGAAAGGCACGTTAGTTATTCATGAGGTGACTGAGGAGGATGAGCATGTAGAAGAAGTTGGAGTCGAGAGGGACTCACACGTTTTGAACGACGAAGTGTACGGTACGCCTAGTGATGAGGAGATAGATCCCGGCGTTCTAGTGGTGAGATGCATGCTATCTACACCACAAGAGTCAGCCGATTATTGGCGGACGAACATCTTCCAGGCCTACTTTAAGGCTGGGGAGAAAGTGTGTCGCTTAGTAGTGGATAGCAGGAGTTGTATGAATGTGATAGCTGAGACAGCTCTAGCCCGCATGGGACTCACTGCTGAGCCGCACCCATCCCCATTTCAGGTAGCTTGGGTTACCAAGACTACATTATCGGTGACTAGGAGATGTTTAGTGCCCATCACTATCGGTACATATTCCGATAAGATCTGGTGTGACGTTATGCCTATGGATGTGTGCCACGTTTTACTTGGGCGACCTTGGCTATACGACCGAGATGTCACCATACATGGCAGGTCCAACACTTGCTCCTTTCTACTGGACGGGAAGAGAGTAGTGTTGACCCCGGTGCGACCCAAAGCACCGCCATTCCGCGCGAGTAGTAGTGCGAAAGAAGCTCTTCCTCCCACTGAAAGGAAGAGGACTCTTAGCATTAGACGAGGTACTGAGTTCCATCGAGAGAGTTTTGACGGTGGATTTATGTATGCCTTAGTGGTTTTACAGGCATCTGATTTATCAGAGGTATATGAGTCGACTCCTATACCTGCTAGGAGACTCTTAGAGGAGTTCCAGGACCTACACCCTGATGAGCTTCCGGCTGAGTTACCTCCCATGAGGTGTATTCAGCATGCGATAGACCTTGTTCCTGGAGCTTCCCTCCCTCATCTACCGCATTATCGATTGAATCCTGCCGCCCACGAGGAGCTGCAGAAGCAGATTGGAGAGTTATTAGATAAAGGCTTTATTCGCCATAGCCTTAGCCCTTGTGCGGTGCCTGCCCTCCTTGCCCCGAAAAAGGATGGTACTTGGCGTATGTGCATTGACAGTCGTGCTGTCAACAAGATCACAGTGAAATATCGATTCCCGATACCCCGACTGGATGACATGTTGGACATGTTGACTGGGGCTACGATCTTCTCTAAGATCAACCTTCGTAGTGGTTATCATCAGATCCGTATACGCGAAGGAGACGAGTGGAAGACTGCCTTCAAGTCGAAGGATGGACTTTATGAGTGGCTTGTGATGCCCTTTGGGTTGTCCAATGCCCCTAGTACTTTCGCTCGGATGATGACCCATGTCTTCAGACCTTATATTGGGAAATTCGTAGTTGTTTATTTCGACGACATTTTGATCTATAGTCAGACCGAGAGTGAGCATTTGACTCACCTACGTACTATTTTCGAGCTCCTGCGAGCTGACCGACTATACATCAATTTGAAGAAATGCGTTTTTATGGCTGAGTCTGTTATATTCTTGGGATATATAGTGAGCTCCGCTGGCATCACTATGGACCCCGAGAAAGTCCGAGCGATTCGTGAGTGGCCTACACCCCAGAACATTCACGATGTCCGTAGTTTTCATGGGCTAGCCACCTTTTATCGTCGATTCATTAAGAACTTCAGTTCTATTATGGCACCAGTCACTGAGTGTACGAAGAAGGGAAATTTCAAGTGGACGTCATCGGCAGCTAGAGCCTTTGAGATCATCAAAGATAAGATGTCCACTGCACCTGTTTTGAGACTCCCTGATTTTAGTCACGTGTTTGAGATATCCTGCGATGCCTCTGGGGTTGGGATAGGAGGTGTACTTAGTCAAGAGGGTCATCCCGTTGGATTTTTTAGTGAAAAGCTTTCAGGCCCGAAGCTGAATTATTCCAACTACGAGCGTGAATTCTATGCGATTGTACAAACGCTGCGTCACTGGAGGCATTATCTATTGCCCAAGGAGTTTGTCCTCCACTCCGATCATCAGGCGTTGCGTTATATCAATTCGCAGCAAAAGTTGAACCCTCGACAGGCTAAGTGGGTATCATATTTGCAAGAGTACGCCTTCGTTCTCAAACACTGTAAGGGAACGGAGAATCGGGTTGCCGACGCCCTTAGTCGAGTTACCCTCGTATTATCACAGATGCGTACTCAGGTGATAGGATTTGAGCGTATCAAGGACGACTATTCTAGTTGTCCCGATTTTAAAGGAATTTATGATGCGATACGCTCTGATCCCTTTCACGATGACACAGATTACCTCATTCGAGACGGATATTTGTTTCGTGGAACCCGTCTGTGTATTCCCCGCACCTCGTTGCGAAATTTCATCGTATGGGAATTACATGGCGGAGGCTTAGGTGGACACTTTGGGCGAGATAAGACGGTAGCCTTAGTAGAGGAGCGATTCTATTGGCCCGGGATGAAACGGGTTATCGCACAGATTGTCAGTAGCTGCCGCACTTGTCAGGTAGCGAAGGGCAATAAACAGCCCGCTGGATTATACACACCTTTACCGGTGCCTAGTATTCCCTGGGATGACGTTAGCATGGATTTTGTGCTTGGGTTGTCGCGCACTTTTAGGAAGCACGATTCCATTCTTGTAGTGGTCGATCGGTTTTCTAAAATGGCGTATTTCATCCCCTGCAACAAAACCGACGACGCCTCTCATATCGCCCGAATTTATTATAAAGAGGTTGTCGCGCACCGAGGGATACCTAAGACTATCGTAACCGATCGAGATGTCAAGTTCACCAGCTATTTTTGGAAGTCACTCTGGAGACTATTAGGTACTAAACTTCTATTTTCGACCGCCTATCATCCGCAGAACGACGGTCAAACTGAGGTTGTTAATAGGAGTTTAGGAAATTTACTGCATTGTTTGGTAGGGGATCACCAGGGGAATTGGGATCTAATTCTTCCACACGCTCAATTGGCCTATAATAATTCGAAGAATAGATCTACGGGTTTATCTCCCAATGAGGTTGTTCATGGTCACACTGCACGAGTGCCGCTAGATTTAGCCCCACTACCACCCACTTTTAGGACTAGCCAGTTTGCACACGACTATGCATTGCATTTGCATGATTTGCATAAAGAAATTGAGCGGAAATTGCATAGTACTTATGATTTATACGCAACTCAAGCTAACAAGCATAAAAGAGCTATTAGTTTCAAAGTGGATGACTTGGTGATGGTTCGACTAAATCCGGAACGGCTACCATCGGGTACCGTAAAGAAGCTAGCTGACCGTAGAACTGGACCCTTTAGAGTGGTCAAGCGGATTGGGCAAAATGCGTATGAACTTGAGATGCCTTCCGATTGGGGTGCAAATCCGGTTTTCAACGTAGCCGATCTGACTTTATTCCACGATTACCCGCATGAATCTTTAGATTTTCCATTGCCTTCTCCTCCATTTGTTGCTTCTGGGTTGGGGAGTGCTAGTAAGGAGCCACATTCCGGGCATACCGACACTCATTCAGTTACTGACACACCATCCGCAGTTCTACCTTTTTCCACTGACAGTTTTCAGGATGAGTACGAGACACCAGGTGATTCCTTCATACCAGTTCCTAGAGCCGCTGACAGACTTCCGCGACAGATCTTGGTTCCCGAGCAGATCTTGGATGATGAGACAGTGACCACTACTGATGGTGGTTTCCGGAGATACTTGGTTCGATGGCATGGTCGACCAGAGACCGAGACCAGCTGGGTCTTGGCCGAGGAGTTACAGCGTTTGGATGTCGATCTTCTGCAACACTACCAGTCGGGACACTCATCAGGGATGAGTGATTTCGAGAGGGGGAGAGTTGGGGGAGACCAGCCCCGATCAGGTCGACGAAGAAGTGCCCGACGCCACACCCGACCGGACCTCTACCGGCCATGAGTCATATTTTAATTATGTCAACATTATATTGTATCGTTTTGCAATTTCTAGTTTTGCAATTTCTGCATAATGTTTATGTTTGGGATATATATATATATGTATATATATATATTAAAAGTTTTTATTAAATGTTCAAGCCGGTCTAAGTTGCGTTAACAACGTGGCCCTGTTCCTCCTCCCGATCCAGAACTGCAGGATAGGCGGGTTCAGCCATTACGATATGGGTTCAACCGCTGCTCCCGATCTTGGCGCTGCACCAGGGAAAACTTCCACACCCACGTCCAGCCAGGCCGCCTCCTCCACGACGGCAACGGTTGGCGTCAGTTCTCTTTTCGAGTTCATGAATCCTATTTAAAACCCTAAAAGGGCAGGGAGCGGGGCGGAGGAAAAAGATCGCACAGAAGAGGTATTTGCTCTGTCGTTGATGAGTTCTGGAGATTTTTTTATTTTTTTTCCTGTGTAAGAGTGCTTCGGTGAGAAGATATTATCACTATTGTTTGTTTTCCATTTGGCAGAGATGATGAATAGTTGTATGACTTTGTTATGTTAAATGTTTGCCGCTACTATTTGTTCCCGTGAACAATTGAGGTGATTTAGGATAATAGCTTTACTTCCTTGTGAGAAACTAACTTCTCTTTATTTCGCTAGAGATTTCGTGGATCCACCTTGAGTGATTGAGATTTCGTGGATCCACCTTGAGTGATTGAGATTTCGTGGATCCATCTTGGGTGTGAGAGTGATTGAGAAGTAGGTTGTTTAGTTTGTGGCTCCCTACACTAGTGAGAGTTTGAGATTTCGTTGAACCACTTTAGTGTGAGATTGAGTGAAATTATTCCGTGGTGCCCTTGTGCGATAGCGGCCGACCTCGGAGCAGGAGATCGAAGGTGACGAGGAATTCCTCGTGGGATCGCCGTCGACTTCGGTTGCGGAAAGACGTCTCTTTCCGTGGGTAATTTGTTTCTTCCTCCTCCTTTGTGTGCACCTAAATTTTCTCTTTAGGATATTTAGATTCATTGTGGGTTTTCGCCCAGAATTTTGTCAGCGAACGCTACGTCGAAAACTCCAAACGGAAACGTATTTGAAGTTCACGATTTCCGTTTGCTACAACGAGGGGAACAAAACGAAAGTTGCGAACTTCCCTCCCTGGATTTAGAATTGAATCGTATTTTCAAGAAAATCCATTTTTAAAACAAAATAGTAATTTGTGCTTTACAAAACATAGTTGCTTAATTTTCTTAAAGTTCGTGCAACGCCCGCTCAATTTTCAATTTTTAACGCATGCATTTAGGGTTTCCTAGAAATAGCCGACAGGCGCGCAAACCCTATGCGCCGTCCTGCATCAACTTTGCTCTCCTCAAAGTGTGAGTGCCTGCATCATGTGTTGTAGATGGGCTTCAATAGTAGGGTTGTATATTGGGATGTCATCAAAATATACAATAATGAATTTATTAAGAAATGGATGTAACAAAAGATTCATTAGATGCATAAATATACTGAGAGCATTAGAAAGTTTGAATGGCACTACTAAGTACTCAGAGCCCATCTTGTCTTTTGAACGGAGTCTTCCACTCATCTCCAGACCTCATGCGCAATTGATGGTAACCACTTTTGAGGTCAATCTTGGAGAGATAATCCTTGCTCCTACTAGTTGATCCAACATAAATCCAGACGGAGTATGGGAAATCTTTATTTGGTTGTGATTCTATTGATATCCCTACTGTCAATGCACATCTTCCGTGATCCATCTTTCGTCGGGGTAAGTAGCGTGGGCACAACCCAAGGACTCATGCTAGGTCGAATGTGTTCTCAATCGAGCAACTCATGTACCTGCTTCCTTAGTTTTTCATACTCAATTGGATTCATACGATAGGTGGGCTTATTAGGTAAACTCGCTCCAGAGACCAAGTCTATGTGGTCAAATGTCCACTGGTGGAAGTCCTCGTGGTAACTCAGTGGGGAGAACATCATTGTATTCCTCTATCAATAGGTGGATCTCCTATGGAACTTCCAAACATATCATCTTACCATTCTTCACCACCGCTATCTGAATAACCCTAGACTCTTTCGCTTCTTCCATGAAGGGCCTCAAGGTAAGTAAGATAATACCCTTCTCCAAATCGGGCTTAGGTAAGCTAACTTCCTTCATCAGGGTTAAGAGGACATGTTCCTCTAATTTTTAGACGGTGTATCTGTTCTTACTCACATTGTGAATTGTGTTGGGTCGTACTGCCACGGACGACCTAAGAGTAAATGAAAACCATCCATCACTACATCGCACCAGACATCAACATAATCTCTTACCAATGGAAAAAGATACCAAGCACATGTTCTCTATGGTGACTTCATTCACTTTCTTGAACAATGATCGTTTATATGATTAGGGCCTTTTCTCTACCTGATTCAATTTGTCATCGTCTCCTGCAAAACAACATTCTCACAACTTTCACAATCAATGATCACTTTGTATACTTTTGTGGAGGCTCACTCCTTGGCGACCCTAGCTTGATGAATAACAAACAATGCATTTAATGTGTGTGCAAGAGTTTTTACGATAAGATTTCTATTGACACAGCAATTGAGGATCTAATGAGGGATCCAGATATCAGTATGGAGTAGCCATATCAACATGTTGATGGGTTGGGTGTAAAACAGGTATTTTTGTAGATATCGACCTGCCGATACGTGCAATGAAATTTTTTATTTTGCAATCTTGTATCACCATGCTGACACTCTTTTCACAAGACATTCTGATACAGTCTGTTTTTTTATCGAAATTCAGCAGGGCTATATCAACATCGTGAAATGACCGCGGATTTCTCTTTTCTATAAATAAGAGCCCACCCTTTAAGAAAATTAATTCCTAATCCTACCAAACTGCTCAAGCCATCTTCCAATGTCATTCCAGGGTTGTTTGGGCCATCTTCTTGGGGAGAGGGCTTCTATCAAGGAGTTCATCAAAAGCTCTTTCCATCCTCCTTTTCTCTTGAAGAAGAATCATTAAATCTCCTATGTTGGAGCTAGAGGAGGTACTTTCCAAGACCTTTTGCATATCTTACAAGGAAGGAAGAAGAAGAGCCTTCCCTTCTAGAGATCTACAATGTTGATGTCAAGGAGAAGGAGAACACGAAACTTGCCACCATGCCCTCAACGGAAAATGGATTCCTCAACCTAATGCTCATCACAAGAGGAATCCCCCTTTACGAAAGTTTTCGTGGCATCACTTATTTGTATCCATTTTCTTGTCTTTTATTTTGATCCTTGTTTATATGTTGTGTAATCACCTTGTCTGTGGCGATTAGTCAAGTTGACTAGGGAGAGAAATCTGGTCATTGAATGGGACATCTAATTTGAGTAAATCCAAATGAACTCACCTTGTGATGTGGCGACTAGCCGAGTTTAGGTTGGGGAAGCATCTGCCTCATAGTTTGGTGACTAGCCTAGTTTAGGATAGGAAGATAATTCGCCTTCTTCTGTGGCGACTAGTCTGTTGTGACTAATTGATATCAGACCCGTACAGGAACATCTAGGATATGGTTGACCTAGGAAGAAATCGCATCATATTGTGGGACTAGGGTAAGAATCAAGGCTATATATATCATCGCTCTCCATCGCACTGATGAAATTTATTATTTATTGTTTGTGCTTTAGCTTTTTCAAAATCTACTAAATTGGATTACTATCTATGAAGCACTAATACTTCCCCGAGGGCCCGTACTCATACCGGGTACGTTTCTGGACCAGTACATACCTGATACTCCACGAATATACTCTAGTCTACGGATAAGCTTGTATTTGACAAATTGTTCTGCATTTTGTGATGTGACTATGTTTTTCTACAGTAAACAAAAAACTTCTTCATGTCTTTTAAAAAAATGACTCATAAATGCAACTAGCGGTGTTTGTTTATTATAACAACAAAATGTGCTTCTGATTTAAGTTTTTTTATCATTAGTACTACGAAGGATTTGATTTAAATTTGATTATTTTGTTAATTTATTGTGTATTTGAGGATTACATGTTTTGAATTGGAACGTACTTGTATCATTATTTTTTTCCATGTCATTGTGCACATCTTATTCATTCCCCCTCCCACCTCAAGGTTGCCTACCTGGTCCAACAATTTTATTTTTGACTCTACGGCTAGTGTAGAATATTTTGGCCCTCGATCAATCTTCTTCTCCTTCCTGCCTGGAGGTGAGAAGGATCTTCCTAACAACGAGAGATTATCTAGCATTTCCTTGCAAAACATAGTCTTCCTCCCAACTGTCATCATCGTAGGATGCATATGGATGCTCCTCTCTAGTAGGGTGCTTGTTACCTTACATCAATAGCTGCTTTCCCGAGCGAATATTTGATTTCCTGCAATCATGGCAATATGCCAAACATCATAACATATGTAGCAACGAATATCGAACCTTGGGGCTTGTTTTTCCCTTCGTTTTGTTGGTAATGGCCCTCTAGTGAGCCTCCGATATGCTCCAAAAAGAGAACAAACTAAGCATGTCTTGTATAAATTGGCTTAAGTCCCCCAGCTACCTAGCCACAGAGTTGCTCCGTCTTCAAAAAATCATTTAGTGACAATAGTTGGTGGAAATCTTCAGTTACCATCCACAAATGTGTTCCCTTGTCGTAGATTTTGAAGGTGTTGGTATAGGGACTATCTAGTTGAATGGAAGGAAATATGTTTTAAATCTCTTCTTCATCTTCTCCCAACCTACAATCTTGAATTTGCCTTTCTGCTCACACATCTTCTTAAGTTGCCCCTACCAAGTCGAAGTCCCACCTTTCAATTTCAACGTGATGAGTTTCACTTTCTTGTCATCAAGAACTTCCTTGTACTCGAATATGCACTCCACCGTGTTCATCGAATCTATGAACTATTCTGCTCTCGCCAATTCCTGTAAGTCAACCCAAATGATGGGATCATTCCATCGTTCCTTACGATGAACCCTATTGTGGAAAGGGTTCTCAAAGGATCATTTGGAGCTTTGTTCTTCTTTCGCTAGCTCGGTTCACTGCTCTACCCAATCGGGCTTCAAGTGCCCTTAGTTTCCTTCGTAGGAGTTCGATCTCATCATAACGTGGATCTCTCTCATTAATAGGATCAATCTTAACGTCCGCGCCAAGACTTCCTTCATTTGCCTGCCATATGGGTTCGAGCGTATGAAGCTCGTTGTTTATGGTGTAGTTATTAAATGTCAAGACGCCAATTATCAGTCAAAGTTATAGAACGTTGAGATCAATTGGCGGTAGAGTAGTTAATAGTCGTCGAAGTAGCACCGTCATGGAGTTGGAGGAGTAACTTCGACTGAGGGCTTCGTCTGGAAGAAGTTTATTGAACATTGAAAGTGCACAGTATGCCTCCGGGTATTCTCTAGAGAGGGGGTGATAGAGTTTTAAATATTTTCTATCCTATTTGTGCACACACAATAAAAACACTAAGGTATTATGCACACAGCAAAACTAAAGACAGAATAAAGTATAAACAGTTTGCTAAAAATAAACACAAAAAATCTAAAGTATGGGCAGCACAGAAAATCACACACACAAAGACACAGGAATTTTTATAGAGGTTCCCCAAAATGTGGGTAGTCGTCTCTTCTAAATCCCTGGTAGGATTGCACAACCTGTGTCTGAGTCTTTTGATAAGGAGACTCTAAGAACCACTGAGTCTTTTGATAAGGAGACTCTCAGAACCACTGAGTCTTTTGATAAGGAGACTCTTAGAACCACTGAATCTTTTGGAAGAGGGATTAATAAAACTCTTTACAGTTCAGGGGAAAAAGTAAGAAGAAAAGAAGAAGAATAGGATTGAATTCTGTGTTTCAGAATTCTTCAGAAGCACTTCTGCTGCTTCTGTCTTTCACAAAATCTGAAATGATGAACCACTGCTTATGATAGTGATGATTGCAAGGGTTATTTGATTTGATCCTTCTCTGTGAATATTTCTTGAAGACTGGTTGCTGTAAGATGAAGAATATGAAGCAGCTCTTTTCTTTTTACTGTGCTGAGAGAAGACTTGTTCTTGTCTTAGGGTTTGAGGAGGAAGAAGAACACCCTATTCGCCAGACAAGGATAATGTAATAACTGTGTCTTCTCTTCTTCTCTTTTGCATACTTATGTTGTATGATTGGGATTTCAAATCCTTTCTTCTTTTGGGTTGTTCTGAAAAGGAATCCATTTTGGACACCTAATTTTCCTTTCTTCTTTTGTTCCCGACCCGTCCATCAATTTTGAATACCTTCCAAGAATGATTTTGATGTGTCCTTGAAAACTCCATTCCATTCTTGGCAATAAACGAGCCGTTGGAGAACTGTCTTTACCCTTGTGGTCCTTCTGAAAAAGTCTCAAAAGGACAGCAGAAAAAGCTTCCTTTTTCTGACTGTATTCGACGCTGCGTCGACTTCATCATCCTTCATGTTGACGCACCTCTGAGTTCTTATAAGAGTAGCTTCGAATTCCTTCTTAGCTCTTGTTGAAATAGCCCATAGGTTTGGCCCATTTAGTGGCCCATTTACTTCTCTTAATTTTAGTCCCACATTGTGTATAGGATTTCTCTCTCTCTTCTCTCTCCTATAAATATGTACTCTCCTTTTGTATACATACATGAAATATACAAGCTTTTGCTTTTTCCTACATGGTATCAGAGCAGGTTCTGTCTGTCCGGGTTCTGTCCGGTTTCCGTCCGGTTCTGTCCGGTCCGCCCATGAGCTATGAATCCCGGTTCCGTCCGGTCAGCCCATGCTATGGGCGAGGGGGGATGTTAATAATAGTCTCACACCGTCAATCCTCTACTCTCTGATCTGTTTATATGGTTCAGCAACTGTTAAGCCGGTTTTTCAGGTGAGTTAGGCTAATTCTAACATGGTATCAAAGCTACAGGTTCAAAAGTTCCCGGTCTCCTGATTTCTGACCGCCCACCCTCCCTCCCTCTTCCTACCGGTCTCTGGCGGTCTCATCTTTTTGAGACCGCTCCTCTGCCGCTGCTTCCCGTTTTATTCCCAGCCCTCTCTTCCTCAGCTTTTATAGCTTCCTCGTGGGTCCTACTGTCTCCTCTTCTCCAGTCCAGCGGTCTCTCCCAGACCGCCCGATCTCTCCAAATATTCCCTGCTCGTGGCTTCCACCTACACTCAAGCGGTCTCCAGTGCTCTCTGCGCTCCCGTGCCGAGCTCCCGCGCGGTCTTCAAGCGACCTCTCCAGTGGCTGTCCAGCGATCTCCTCAGTGATCTGCCGAGCTCCCGTGCTCTCTGCGATCTGCCGAGCTCCCGTGCCGAGCTCCCGTGCGGTCTTCAAAGCGACCTCTCCAGTGGTCTGACGAGCTCTCGTGCTCTCTGCGCTGCTCGCCGCTACTCAGCTATCCAGCGATCTCCTCCGCGGCCTCTCATCCAGCGACCTCCTCGAGCGATCTCCTCCAGCGGTTTGCCGAGCTTCCGAGCGGTCTCCAGTACGATCATCGCAGACCGCCCGACCTCTGTGCAGCGATCTCCAGTACGCTCTTTGCAGACCGCCAGCGCCAGCACACTCGAGACCGCCAGCGAGCTCTTCTCCACTCCATCAGCGATCTCCCTCAAGCGTTCTCCTGCAGCAAGCTCTCTCCTGCGGTCTAGCTCTCCTTCCTGCCGGCTTGCTCTCTTCTCTTCAGATCGCCGCTCTCTCTAATGGGCTCATCTGCGGACTCCTCGACTTTGCCTACTGCGGCCGCCCAACAGCCCACTCCTAGTGAGCTCCGTGATGAGCTGCGAATTACTACTATCTCCCTCTCCGGGAAGAAGAACTTCATTCCTTGGGGTCACTCCATCCGCCGGGTCCTCCAGGCCAAGGGTCTTCTCGCTCATCTTACCGATGATCCCCCGGCGACTACACCTCCTGAGTGGCTCAAGACTGATGGACGGGTCCAGACCTGGATCCTTAACTCTTTGGAGGGCGAACCATATGAAATGGTCATGTACCTGCCCACGGCCAAAGGGATGTGGGACGAGCTCCACTCTTTATACTCCGGCAAGGACAGTCTTCAAAGTCTCTTCGACATTATCTCTGATCTTCAGGCTTTGGACACCAGTGGACCCAACATTACCTCTGTTGTCGCTCGGGTCAAGTCACTCTCCGAAGCTTGGCTTCAACACCAGCCGCCCACCTCTGATCTCGCCACTCAGCGCGCGCAAAGAGAGGCCGTCTGCATTGCTCTGCTAATGGCCCGTGTTCCTCCACATCTTCTGAGTATTCGGGCACAAGTCCTGGCCTCGACTCCCACTCCATCCTTATCGGCTGTCTGCTCCATGCTACTCAAGGTATCACAACCTCCGGAGGCTCTTGCTCCTCCCTCACCGGCTCTTCTCCAAAATGTCCCTGCTCCTTCGTTTCCTCCTCCTTCTAGCCGGGGAGGTCGATCGGCCTACCGTGGAAGGGGCCGTGGTGGACGAGGACGGCCGAAGTGCTCGTTCTGTGGTCGTGATGGCCATTATGAGTCCACTTGCTATCGGAAGACTGGCAATCCTCCTCCTCCTCCACGACCGACTGCTGCAGTCGTTGAAGATAGCTCCTCGGCTTCTCGCGCCGATCTTGAGGCTCTCCGCCTACAGTTTCAGCAACTCCAAGGGATGATGACTCCACCTGCCTCGGTCGCCTCCGTCTCCAGCCCAGGTATCATTTGTCTCTCCACTAGTCCTCGCTAGATAGTGGATTCGGGTGCCACTCATCACATCACCTCTCTTCAACCACCAACATATTCGGGTGTCCTCATCCGAAGTGTATCACTGTGGCCAATGGAGCGACGGTCTTTGTGTCCGGCTCAGCTGACCTATCTCTCAGCCCATCAATTTCTCTCCGCTCGGCACTCCATGTTCCGGGCTCCCCGTTTAACTTACTCTCTGTTAGCCGTCTCACTACTGATTCGGATTGCTCTGTCACTTTTTCACGTTCTTCTTTTCTGATACAGGATCGACGGACGGGGACTACCATTGGTAAAGGACAGCTGCGCAACGGGCTCTACCTTCTCGACGATTCTCCCACCATCCTCGCCTCTGTCTCTTCTGCTGACTGGCATCAGCGTCTCAGCCATGCTCCCCTCCCCATCCTCAAGAAAGCACTACCCGATGTATCTTTTTCTGCTTTTCAATGTGAATCGTGTATTTTCGGCAAACAGCCGCGTTCATCTTTTCCTGCAAATTGTACTCGGAGCTCCGCTCCTTTTGATCTTATTCATTCAGATATTTGGGGACCCTATAAAATTTGTAGTATCTCTGGATTCCGTTATTTCATTACCTTTATTGATGATTACTCCCGAACAACATGGCTATACTTACTCCGCGAACGCTCGGAATTACCCCGTGTGTTTAAGGCGTTTATCCTGGAAACCCGCACTCACTTCTCCACCACAGTCAAAACGCTACGCACCGATAATGCTCGCGAATACACCGGAAATGAGTTTTCGAGCTTATGCTCTGAATTCGGGATTATTCATCAAACCTCATGTGCCTACACCCCTCAACAAAACGGTGTGGCCGAACGAAAGAACCGACATCTCCTTGATATGGCTCGCTCGATCATGATTCACATGAACGTTCCGAAGATCTATTGGAACTTTGCGATCTCTACCGCCTGCTTCATTATCAACCGTCTTCCCTCCTCCGTACTCAACAATGTCAGTCCGTTCAGTCTTCTCTTTCCCTCTACCCCTGCCTTCCCTCTCACACCTCGAATCTTCGGGTGTACGTGTTACGTTCACTCCATGGGACCATCTACGGACAAACTCGATCCCAGAGCGACTAAGCAGATGTTTGTTGGGTACTCCCATACTCAGAAAGGATACGTCTGTTACTCCCCTCTCACTCGGAAAATCTCGGTGTCCGCTGACGTAACCTTCCGGGAAGACCTGCCATTTTTTCCCGCTCCAGCAACACATTCTACATCACCTACTCTCCCACAACCTGTCATGCGACCCATCCTCCCGGTTAACACACCTCCTCCAACACCTCTCCCTGAGCCAATCCCTACTCCGCCTCCCGGCCGGCCACCACTTATCCAGGTCTATTCCCGTCGCAACTCCCGCCCCGTTGCCCCTGCGCAGTCGTCCTCGCCCTCTGGTGCTCCAAGTCCTGCTGATCCGGTAACAGAATCCACCGCTCATCCAATGGCGAGCTACGTGTCACTGCATCGTCTCTCCCCTCCACTTCATACTCTGGCCACTTCTTTATCGTCGGTTGCAGTTCCTAACTCTGTGCAGGAGGCTCTTCAACATCCTGGCTGGCGTACCGCCATGGAAAAAGAAATGGCCGCGTTGTGGGCAAACCAGACCTGGCAACTGGTGGATCTTCCCCCTGGCCAGAAAACTGTTGGTTGCAAATGGGTCTTTGTCATCAAACACGCTGCGGATGGGACCATTGACCGTTTAAAAGCTCGTCTGGTGGCTCGCGGCTACACCCAGCAACAAGGTTTGGACTACGACGAAACCTTCTCTCCCGTCGCCAAACTGAACACCGTACGGGTTCTTCTCTCCGTCGATGTGCACCGCCAATGGCCCTTACATCAACTGGATATTAAGAACGCCTTCTTAAACGGCGATCTTACTGAAACGGTGTACATGCAGCAGCCGCCCGGGTTTGAGACCACGGGGGAGTCTCGGACCCCGAAAGTCTGTCATCTTTTGCGGTCTCTCTATGGTCTCAAACAGTCTCCTCGAGCATGGTTCGACAAGCTCAGCAAGGTCCTTCGTGAGGCAGGATTTACTCGGAGCTCGGATGACTTCTCCCTGTTTACTCGCCACCAGGCAACAGGCACTGTTCTCCTTCTAGTCTATGTTGATGATATCATTATCACAGGCAACGACTCAAAAGGAATTCAGGCAATCAAGCAACAACTCAGCTCCGTGTTCCAAACAAAAGATCTGGGGAATCTTCATTACTTCCTGGGCCTGGAGGTAGCCAGGCGACCAGATGGCCTTGTTCTATCTCAGAGAAAGTATTGCCTCGATCTTCTTCATGATGCAGGCTACTCCGGCTGCAAACCCATCAACACTCCAATGGACGCAAATCACAAGATTTGTGCTCAGTCTTCTGACTCTGATCTCTTGCTCCAGAACCCGGAGTACTATCGCCGTCTGGTAGGATAATTGATCTATCTGACTGTTACAAGACCAGATATCTCATTCGCTGTCGGTATTGTCAGTCGTTACATGCACGCCCCTCGTTCTTCTCATCTTCAGGCTGTGGAACGGATTCTCCGATATCTGAAAGCTGCTCCTGGTCAAGGCTTGGTATACAAGACCTCATCCTCAACTCCAACACTGGTGGCATACTCTGATGCCGACTATGTCGGATCTCTGGATGATCGTCGGTCAACCAGTGGCTTCTGTACGTACTTCGGAGGACATTTGATCACCTGGCGTAGCAAGAAACAAGCAGTGGTTGCGCGCTCCTCAGCAGAAGCAGAATACAGGGCAATGGCATCTGTGGTCTCTGAACTTACCTGGCTTGAAAGTCTTCTCACGGATCTTGGGGTAAAACTTCCTGCTCCTGCTCTTCTACTCTGCGACAGTCAGGCTGCTATACATATTGCCAAGAACCCGGTCTTCCACGAAAGAACCAAGCATATCGAGGTCGATTGCCACTTTATCCGGGAGAAGGTACAAATGAAGAAGATCGAGCTATCCGGTCTTCCACGAAATATACAAGCTTTTGCTTTTTCCTACAGCTCTGATTGAACTCAGATGCCGACGTTACGTCGATTCCTTATCGACGTATCCGTCGAGTTGAAGACTTGGACTTTGAGCTTTAACTTCTGCGTCGAATTGTAGTCGAAGTTGCGTCGACTTCTTGGATGGCTTTGACAAGTTCTTCCTTCTGCGTCGAGTCCCTTTCGACATTGCGTCGACTTGACTTATACTTCGACAGACTGAATAAGTTGCTTTGACTTCTAGTCAGAGTTGCGTCGATATCAAGTCGAAGTTGCGTCGACTTTCATTCGACGCAAGTCTTAACTTAACTTATTTTGTGATTGTCTTAACTTGGCTTTGACACTCTAAGGTGAGTGTGACATCCTAAGACATCCAATGACCAATTTACCTTTATTATACAATGTGGGTAATATAACCTAAGAAGTAAAATCACTTATAGATAATTTGTTAAGTTAAATCAAAAGGAGTTTTTCCCAACAAACATGAAGGAGGCGAAATCTAGTTAGGTCGTGAAGTTTGGAAAATAGAAAAATTCAGTGGATAGTTGTGCGGGAAAAGGACAAATGGTGAAACCAGCAAGGGGGAGATTTTCGATGGACAACAAAATGTGGAGGAGGTTCGATGCTCTTATAACAAGTTGTTGCATGTAACCTGTAATCCGTCGGTAACTTCGCAAGAGAAGATCAGAGGTGGAGTTAACAATGGGATGATACTACGGAGCCAGAATTGTGGCTGCCTAAATGAGGAGTGCTCGGGAAAGAGAGAGAGAAAGCTACCACAATCTCAATTCATGTTTATTTCATTCATGACCCTAGAGTTCTTCAAATAAGATTACAATGATGGTACACCTATAAATAAGTATCCAAATATTTTCATTTGGATGCACTCACAGGTTTTCGTGCTCTCCTGACCACTACTTGGGTACTTTCCTCGCTGGGCTCTGCCCCCATATTCGGGCACGACTTCGGGTGCATGACCTCACCACCCTATCGACGGCTATGGAGCAAGCCCGTTACGTTGAGGTGGACTCCGCCACCTCGCCTCGACTTCTCGTGTGATCGTCACCCCGCCCACACCACGTCCATATCCAGTGAAGTCGTCGGCCTCTCCGGCCCGCCTGCTTCCCAAACCCCCCGGGGTCCAGGGCCAACCACCGGCGCGCCCTCCTCCTACCCCGCTCGGGCAAAGGTCTATGTTTCCGTTGTAAGGGGTCGTATTCTCACACTCATGATTTCCCCAACAAGAACTTTAAAATGGTACTCGGCAGCGAAGATAACGGCATCAGTTTGACCGACTTCAAAGCCTTGGAGCTCAACGAGGAAGACCATTGCATTACCCCGCCGACACAACTCCAATGCTTGGAAATCTCTTGTTACTCGGTTCATGGCCTAACCAAACCATGCACAATAAAATTGGCGGCCTCGTTCTGCAACCGCCGCACAGTGGTGATGATCGACAGTGGGATGAGTCACAATTTCATTTTCGCCGACCTCGTTGTGGATCTTGTCCTGCCGATTACACCGGCCCATGGCTTCCACGTGTCTCTCGGCGATGGCCGACGCGCTTGCACGGAGGGGAGTTGCGTTGGTCTTTTCTTCAGCATCGGCTCGTACTCAGGAAAAGCCGGTTTTTACGCCTTCGGCCTGGGTGGATTGGACACCATCTTGGGTGTAGCTTGGCTACGCACACTGGGTGATATCAAGCACAACTGGGACCGCCTCACAATGACTTTCGAAACTCTAGGGCGCACGCATCACTTGCAAGGGGACTCGATGTTGGCACATTCACCGGCCGGTCTACGCTCGATTCTCCAAACCACCGACCCAAACTTCGGCATCCTCCTATGGGGCATGGGGGGACGACGCGCCGCCGACAATACCAGAGCCGTACACCGACATCCAGAGGCTGTTGGACCTCCATGGGTCCCTCTTCACCACACCTCAAGGGCTCCCTCTGAACAGGGCCTCAGATCACCTCATTGTCTTACAGTCGGGCATGTCTGCGGTGTCCGTCTGTGTAGCGACCCGGATCGCCATATAAATGTAAATATGAATTTAAATCAAAAGTTAACATAAATGAAATAATTAAAACCCGATAACGAAAAATAAAAAAATCAGTGTCGATTTGACGCCACTTTAAATTTATGAGTTCAACTTTTCTGAAATTTTGATGGTGAATTTTATACAATTATTTTCTTTATGAATTTATGAAATATAAGAACGTAATATCATATGGGAAGGAGATGGCTTGGATGATTTCCTTGTTGCTGAGATGCTGAATAATTTGGTTGGTTAGTCTGGACTCCTTGTGTTGGTTGTATGTTGTTTGGTTGGTATTCTTTATACAGTACACTTGGCTTGTGAGGCTAACACTTGGAGATATATGTTGGTTGGCTGGTGCTGATGTGCTGGCTGGTTTGGTTGGATGGTATGGTGTGTTGGCAGCAATTTAGTAACCAGTTTTTCCTATTAAAACATTTGGCTGTTGTGTTGTCCCTGTTCTGGCAGCAAAAGGTTTAGATAGAGACACTTGCTATTCAATTTATTTGAGGTGGTGGTTGAAGAATATAGTTTTATTTATTAAGTGACATTTGGCATGATGCTTGGGAGGATTTTTCACCAACCCCACCACCGCCTAGCAGCTTCTATAAAATGGGAAGCCTCTGCATAGCCTGAGTAGGTTGTCAGGATCGAGATCCTAGGTAAGATCATTTTGAGGTTGGATCAGATCGTAGGATTGGATCGAGGATTGTAAGATCATAATATATTAAGACGAAAAATATAAAATTGAATTTTGTATCATCCAATTACATGCTCAATTAACAAAAAAATCAATAAATTGAGGAGTATGTGAATAATTATATTAATTTTTTTTGAATAACTAAATAAAAAGATAATCTCATACTAAGTAAACTTTTAGTTTCAGGTAGGACACTCAATGTCTACTAACAATAAACACAAATCTGGACAGATGGATTGGTGGAAGCCTATGTAATGCCCCGATCTACTGTGGGTGCGCTACAGGCCTGCAGACCAGTGACCCCAACCCTTCTCCATGCATCTGATTGGCCGCAGCCGCTAATTCCAATGAAGGGTTGTTAAGGCTGGGCCTTAAACCCCAGACCTCCTAGATAAGGGGGCTCTAAACTGGTCATCATCACCAGCCCCCTTATCTATGAGGTCTGGGGTTCAAGCCCCAGTCTCAACAACCCTCCATTGGAATTAGCGGTTGTGGCCAATCAGATCCGTGGAGAAGGGGTGGGGTCACTGGTCTACAGACCTGTAGCGCACCCACAGTAAATCGGGGCGTTACAACCTAGAAGCAGGAAGACGAACCCAGGCAGCTGGATTGCTCGTACACTGGAAGCATGAAGCTTGAATTGCTCGTATACTGGATTTCTAACTGCTAGATTGTTCGTACGCTAGAAAGAAAGTGAAGACGTCGGCCTGAAAGTAGGAAGCAGGAAGCCACTGGATTGCTAAAAACGTAGAAATATAAGATAAGACACTGACACCACTTGAAATGAAACTTAGTAAGGAAGGAAAATGAAGACATTGTCTGGACTGGAAGTGACCGAAGACGTCACTCTTGGCCTTCGTTTGCAGTCGGCAATCGACACTTGGGATACGGTAAAGCAGCATGATATGATTCTGTGATGGGTTATGGGGGCGAGATTGGGATAAGGTTAAGCAATGGGTTATGGGCGTTGGACCGGTTGAATGGGGTCCGGATAGGGTTAGACATGTTTCTAGTTCCCTATGACCGGACCGCGCAATCCCAGCCGTAGATGTGCCGATTTAGATCCTAGGTAAGATCCGGATCGATTTACAAAATCTGGATCGTAGGATCGTAAGATCCTACGATCCGGATTGCGATCCTGATAACCCATGAGCCTGACAGGAATTCATTGTGCGGTTTTCCTCTCTCCCTCCCTCTCTTCTCTTCTTCCCCTTGTCCTCACAAACAGTGCTGGAACTTTTGGAAGGACTCGGTCGTGCTTCTGCTCAGTCCGATAAAGACCGGTTTTACGACTCTTTTCTTCCTCCTTCCATTGTAAGATCTACTTTTCTTTGATCTACTTACGCTGGAATAGAAATTGGACATTGGGGCTTGTTTAACCTAACTTAATTAGCTATTCTCTGAATATATTTCCTGGATGAAAACGCACATACATCTAAGTAATAGAAATATGGGTTACCTTGAAATTTGGCCTTCTGCCTCTTAAACTTTTAGCTGTCACTGGTGACCTTTACTGATCTTTAATTTCTGAAATTAGAAAGCTATGTAATTGACTCTTGGGAAACTTACTTTTCAAATTACTAAATAATTATACTAAGTGTAGAATAAACATAAACGTTATTTTTAAGAATCTTTTTATTTTCAAGAATCTTTTTGTTCCTAAGAAGTGGGGATTGGGGAGAAAATTTTATATTACACCCAAGCGACGTGAAATGCAGGGTAAGGTTTGCCTACATTTCACCCTTGTGGTGGGACCCTTCCCCGGACCCTCACTACGAGGGGATGCTTCGTGCACCGGGCTGCCCTTTTTTTTTACCCAAGCAAAGTAAAAGATTATTTTAAATTTTTACTATAATTTGTCTTTTCAACTCACCTGAATTACCCTTAACCCTTGGCAAGCCCATAATAAAAGTCAAATCACATTTATCCAAGAGACATAACCCAATTAAGATGCCTAAAAATGCAGATACTACCGAGGATGGCATTCCCCGATAGGCGTGATGATGATCCCAAGATAGATGAGGGAAAAAAGACAACTGTGGTGAGTTTTTATCTCTTTAATTTAGCTTCTATTTTAAAAATATTTTCTTAGTATTTTCTGTCTAGTATTTTGATACAGACTTTATTTGGATTGCCTGTATTTTTTTCATTGAGTTCTGAAAATCACTGATACCTGAACATCGCTATGACGATAAACATGGAATAGCAAATGCAAGCGAGAATGATTCTGAGGGAAAATTTAATAACTAAAACGACTTTTTATCTAAGTATGAATGAGAAATGAATTGAGAGATGTAGAATAAAATAGGAAATAATAAAAGACGATTAATAAGAAACAGATGGGAAATGTCAAGGAGAATCCAGTATGGGGTTTACCTACGGATTTTCTGATACTCGTAGGGGGTTTACCAACGAGAAAGAAATTGATGATGAACCCCGGAAGGGGTGGGGCCAAGATTTTGATGAGTCCCTTAACATTTCCTGAGTTATGTAACTAAATACTGATAGATTGTTAAGAATTGATTGGATGGTGAATCTGATTGAGACCAAATCAAGAATTCGTATGAATGAGATTCTGGATATGATTGAATGAGCATAAAGAAGGAATTTTAAGTAATACTTCTGATATAACTATGAAATTTCTGATACTAATATTTATAAATATTGCATTCATGAATTTTGATATTGTTTCTTACCAATGTTGCCTTTTTTAATATTGCTCGTAAATACTTATGCATATTGATATTGACTCTCCTTGTTTGCCTGTAGAGCAATTAAAGAGGTAAATTACTCGCTTAGTTATATATTTTGACTTACCCGGTTGTGGGATATCATTTTAGGAAGTTGTAACATCTCCAAGTGTGCCTAAAAGAGCTCCCTTGATCGCAGAAGAAAGAGGAAAAAGATCTGAAAAACAACCTGAGCTATGGATTAAGATAGTAATAGAAATATAAGAGATTATAGAAAGGTCTCCAAGAAAATGCAAGAATTTACGATGCTTTTTATGTAATGAAGAAGAAGAATGATGTATTTTTGTCATAAAAAATATTGTTATTATATGTTTTATGCTCACTGTGCATGCCTCTGCTATGTGCTGCGACGAATGAATTGAAACTAAGCCCAGGTACAGAATTACATGTGGGGACTTGAAAGGGCCCTCACAGTCTGCCAGTACCAATGCGGTCAGGATCAGAAAGCGACCATGGAAGCAATGGTCGCAGAGATGCTTAAGGCTGGTATCATACAACCAAGTGTAAGTCCCTTCTCCAGCCCGATACTTTTGGTACAGAAGAAACACAATAGTTGGCGATTCTGCATGGACTATCAGGAGCTGAATAAACTCAAGATTCCGAACAAGTGCCTGATTCCACTCATACAGGAGCTGCTGGATGAATTGCAAGGCACGGCCTATTTCTCCAAGTTGGACATACGCTCAGGCTACCATCAGATCCGGGCCGAGGACGTTCCCAAAACGATATTCTGCACCAACGATGGTCACTACAAGTTCCTCGTCATGTCTTTTGGTTTGACTAGTGCGCCGGACACGTTCCAGTCCTCTATGAATGATGTGTTCCGCCCGCACTTGGGTAATTTCATTTTGGTTTTCTTTGATGGCATATTGGTTTATAGCTCTTCTTGGCAGCTTCACCTGGAGCACCCGGCGTCTGTGCTACAACTCCTAAAGGATCACCACTTTATGGCCCATCCGAAAAAGTGCTTGTTCGGTCATACGCAGGTCGAGTATTTAAGTCACATCATCTCCGCCGCCGGGTTAGCCATGGACCCAAGCAAGATCGACATCGCCACGCAGTGGGGAACACCGACGAGCATTTGTGCGGTGTAACACCCCGGTCTACTGTAGGTGCGCTACATGTCTACAGACCAGTGACCCCAACCTATCTCCACGGAAATGATTGGTCGCAACCGCTAATTCCAATGGCGGGTAGTTGAGGCTGGGGCGTGAACCCCAGACTTCCTAGATAAGGGAGCTCTAAACTGGTCCTCATCCGGTGAGATTCAAAGATCTCTTACGCAAATGTCCTCATCATCGCCTCCCTGCTTGGCTCATTGTTCAAACATTTTATAATTGTCTTTTTGGAAATAATCATGCTTTGATGCTTGGCTCATTGTTCAAACATTTTATAATTGTCTTTTTGGAAATAATCATGCTTTGATAGATTCAGTTGTAGGTGGATCTCTAATGAAATTTTTTGAAGAGGGCTATGATAACAGTTGTTAGGGGCAATCTGATAGATCTCTAGCAAGGAAGCCCTTTACCATCCTCGAGTCGGGCGCAATTCAAAGTTCATCACTAATTCTGAAGGCGATTCAAGAATAATGAAGCAGTTTTGAAGAACTTGGAAACTCAAGTAGAAAAGCATGCGGAAATCATCTCAGGTCGAGTTAAAGGCTCTTTTCCAAGTGCAACTGAAAAGAACCCCCAAGGGGGTTAATGCTATATTTTTAAAAAGTGGACGAGAAGTAGAGAGCCGAGATGAGGAATTGTCGAGTAAGCCTAAAAAGAAGTTCGACATTGAGAAGAATATTATAATTGAGAAGGAAACTAGTTCAGAAAAGAAGAAAGATCATAAGGAAGAGATCAATAAAGATGTAGCATTCGTGCCAAAGGTACCGTTCCCACAAAGACTGAAGGAGAACGTGGTAGAAAAAATATTATAAACTTTTTGGAGGTGATTAAGAATTTAAGAGTCAATATTCCGCTAGTGGCAGCATTGACCGAAATATTGAGCTATGTGAAGTACATGAAAGAAATCCTTACTAAAAAGAGGAAGCTTGCAGATAGCGAAAGTGTGAGCCCAAATGAACAATGCTCAGAATAATTATCCGACAACCTTCCGGAGAAATGAAAGGATCCAAGATGCTTTCTAATTTCTAGTGCAATGAGTTTCCTTTCTAAGGTAAATGCATTACGTGACTTACGTGCTTCTATTAATTTAATGTCTCTATCTTTATATCGCAGGATAGGCCTCCAAGAGCTTCATCCTATGCATGTTACTCTCCAATTGGCGGATCAATTCAACAAGCATCCAAGTGCAATCATTGAAGGCATCTCACTCCAAATAGGTAATTTTGTATATCCTGTCGATTTCATTGTCTTGGACATGGACAAAAAACCCTAAGTACCATTGAATGTATAAACACAATGAATGTATAAACACAATAAACGCAATCTCTCCACTTAGGAGGAGAAGAAAACACAATGTATGTATAAAAAATTTGTTATTTTCGAATAAATTACGTAAGAATGTAATGCAAATTAAGAAGGATGACAGCACCATTGAAGAGAAAAAGAAAACACGCCGCCGAGAGAATCCAAAAAGAATAAAAATATCGAAAGGAAGGAAGAAGGCAAGCGAAAGAAAGGGAGTTGAAAAATGCGTGCCAAGGAAGACTTAGAAATTACACGTCGGGGAGGAACGGAGGGTTTTCTAACGCCAATAAGGATCACACGACCTTCAGGATGCTTTACATTGAATTTATTACTGAATTTACAAACTTTAATTCATCACTTTGGTGATGACACATTTAGAGCTTAATGCGTCAAGTTAGTGGCGTTAAAAGAGCGCTTCGTGGGAGGCACCCCAATGGTTATCATTTCTATTTATTTATTTATTTTGCTTTATTTTGATATCAATTGGCTTGTATTGCATTTGCTTTAGTGTATTTCCTAACAAGTGGTGTGGGTGCAAATTGAAGAGCTCATACAGGAATAGGGGGAGAAGATAGTCACACTACATATTTTATCATCAAAATATAGTACCATCTACCCTATACTCTTTAATTTATTGTATTATGATTGATCATTACCAAAAGAATGAAAAAATTAGGATAGACTTTCAATAACAAAGCTAAATTCAAAGTTCTTAGCACAACCTTGAGTTTCGCGCACACTTGTGCGTCTAGAACGTGCACCCATAAGGCGTCGTTCACTGTTCATCTCCACGTTGCACGCACGTTCGTGCGTTGATCAGCACGTACGTGCATTCTACCATATCTAAAATGCACGGCTGGCCCTAATTGTTCATCCCCAAAATTATTTTCATCACCATTACACTAGCACCTCTCCGGTTAATCCAAATCATTCAAGAAGCAAAGCTAAGGCGGATCAAAGGTCTATTCAACCAATTTCAAGCTAGATCAAGGGATTCCCTTCACTCTTCAATATGACCACAAAGAAGAAATCCATTCCAAAGAGGGGAAGACACGATGTCGAAGCAGGGCCTAGCATTCCACTTTCCAGACCTCAAACCGATGAAGAAATCATGTTGCAATTCAACGCAATTGAGCATCAAGAAAGGTATGTGGCGTTTAAGGATGTCATATTTGGAATTATGTTGTATTTCTTGGGATCCATTGAGTGACATTGGCATGATGGACGAGATTAAGGAATGGTTGATTGTGGAGCTCACTCTTGACTTCATGCGCACCTTCACTGTGAAGAAGAATACACTTGATTGGGATCACCCCAACACCATACAGTTCCGCATGAGGGGCGTCGTTATACGATGTCCATTACACAGTTCTCTCTATACATGAAATAATTTGGAGCTAATAAAAATACTTGGGACAAAATTGAAGTATAAGCAAAGGCAAAGAGAAAGAAAGAGAAATGCACGCCCAAAACACACGACCGTGCGTCTATACGCCCGGTTGATACACCCGGTTGCTATCAAGAGTTGTGTTTTGGTCGGATGAAGGGAAGGCAAGCACACGCCTGACCGCACGCCCGTACATTATAACAATGCGCCATTGCACGCATGTGCACCTCTAGTTCACAATTCGCGCACGCCAGTGCATTCTTCAATAGGCACGCCCGTACATAAACCAACACGCCCGTACATAAACCAGCACGCCCGTGCGTTTGCCCTATTTATCCACTTTCTCGGTCGTTACATTGAAGGCATGACGTGTGTTATTTGCGCACAGCTGTGCGTTTTACCATTTTCTATATATAGTTATTATCACATTATGAAAAGGGGTGAACCCTTTGGAGTGCTTTGATTCCATTCCTTTTTAGAGCATTTTTAGGCTTAGTTCAGAGGTTCCTTAAGGATATTTTAGAGAGGAAGATCAATGGAGATTGAAAGAACATTATTTGCAAAGCACATTTGGAGTTTGGAATGTGGATTCTCTACATGATTAACAACTTTTGCATAGTTTTCTTTTCTATTCTTTCTTTTATATTGTTATTATCTGAAGTATTCTAATTTAGTTGGTCATTACTATAGTTTCGTGTGTAATCATTGATGTCGGACCAAGAATCAATTGATTTACGGACTCTGTGGATAGAACCATAGATTTAAATATCTACGGACCACGTGGTACTGATCTATGTGATAGCTTCATTCAAAATATTGAATGAAGTTAGTATTTTTCACAGCGCATTAAAGCTTTCACTTTTATTCCAGATACGTTAGGCCCACGACATGTCATCTGCTACTAAATTATAATCGATTCGCCCTGACCAAAGGGTTTCGACATGATTAGGAAGAATCGTCGTTATTCATGAATAGATTTTTATAAAATTACATCTATTCACTCATAATTAATCTAAGTTAATATTCATAGTACGAAGCAATCACCCTAGCTCTAATTCTCATAGTTTTAAATCTTAAAGTCAATTGTTTGTTTTAGTATTTTTATTTAATCATCAGTTAATTCATTTTAGTTCTTTCAGATAAAACTAGGTAACCATAATCAATCGTTCGCCTAGATAAATTGTGTTTAAAGTAACTATAGTGTTGTTCAATCAGAATCCTTGTGGAGTCGATACTTTCTCGCGATCGGTGCAATTGTTGATATATAGCACGTGTGTGTTAAATGGGCGCATCGGTCATTTTGACATTTTATCATGTATTTGTTTATTTATTTCATGTTTTATTTAGTGTTGATAGCAACCAATATGAATGCCCATTATGAGCCATTCATATTGGTTCCCCTGCTCCTCATTATCTATTTATATGTGCGCCCGCTAGAGGTGAGGGCATCGACGCTTTGGTTCAGATTTTTCAGAGCCGTCGGTGGTGCTGATTCTGTGAGCCCCTAGGTGACGACACATAGGCCTATCCCTCCACAACCCGAGCCGTCATCTCAACCCTCAGGTCCCGCGGCCACAAGCCCATCCAGTCGCTCACCCTCATTCTGTTTCCCTACATCTTGGTCTCTCTCAGCAGTCGGGACAGCCACGTCACATTCCCTCACGGCCACCACCGCTCAGTCCTCCCCCAAACTCCCCCACAATCATCCAGCCACACAGTCGCACCCCTCCTCTCACTTCAATCGACACTCAAATTTCTACCTCCCATCCAGATCCCCGACGTTTCCCAGCCGCATCCACCATCTCTTCCACTAACCCGATCCCAAGCCACATCCTACCAGTCCAGCCCACAGCCACATCACATCCCCTCTCGATTCTGAGCCTCCAGAGCCACACAGTCACACCCCTCCTCTCACTCCAATCGACGCTAAGTTGCTTCCTCCCATCCAGATCCCCGACGTTTCCCAGTCACATCCACCAACTCTTCCACTAACCCGATCCCAAGCCACATCCTACCAGTCCAGCCCACAACCACACCACATCCCCTCTCGATTCTGAGCCTCCACAGCCACGCAGTCGCACCCCTCTTCTCACTCCAATCGACACTGAGTTGCTTCCTCCCATCCAGATCCCTGACGTTTCCCAGCCGCATCCACAATCTATTCCACTAGCCCGATCACAAGCCGCATCCTACCAGTCCATCCCACAACCACACCACATCCCCTCTCGATTCCGAGCCGCCACAGCCCCACACCCCCTTGCCCCAAACCACACACCCCAGCCCTTTATCCAACTTTCCCTGAGTCATCTCCATCAGGGCTTCATTACTACCTAGCCCCGCCTCAACAAACATGCACGTAAGTTGTCATTTGGTGCTCTTGCTTTCTTTCATTTGATGTTCGGTCCATAGTTTTGTAGATGTGATAGTATGTATTTGCTCTTTGATTTCGTATTGACTTACAGGACTTATTTGCATTGCACTAAAAAATATTTACGCCTCTACTCGAGGATGAACCAAAATTTAATTTCTTGAATCACAATTTTCTTTTATTTCTTGTGTTCACTGTGTAAGCATATAATTAACAGCTAATAACCAGCAATATAATTCGGACTACTCACATCATGCATGCATCATTTAGATTAGACTACGGTCTTGCATTGCTTAGATTACACTATCAAAGCTACCCCCCCCCCCCCCCCCGCCAACATTAGAATATCTAACAAAGGAAAAAATTACTTACAAAGATGAAGCTTTCAAGAAGATTTTGTTGGAGTTACCCTTACAGAATTGTACATAATATGGTTAATTTTACGTGAAAATTTCATGAGATAATCTGCAATTTATGGGTGTAGTGAAAGGAGATGGAGATATCCAATTCCAAAGGGAGTATATGAAGTGCACTGTGATCTAGGCCTTGACCTGATGCATCTCTTTCCATTCACAGTGACCAAAATGATACTAGTATAGTAGAATCAGTGCTTCGAAAATTGCAGGAACCTAAACGCAGAAACTGTAAGACTACTGATAAGTTCCTACATAAAATAATTTAAGATATGAGCTTAAATCACCATGAGCTTCTGCAAGACTACTGTTAAGTTCCTATATAAAATTATTTAAGATATGAGCTTAAATCACCATGAGATCATTTGTCGATACTTTTCATTTACAAACTTAAAATCCATGGAGATCAACTAAAATATTTCAGCATATATGGAAGATACTTGTATCATATTGTTAACAACGACTGATTTTATGTTCAACAGGTAAGGGAATGGTAAAATGCAAATTTATTAACACCTTCGCAAGCAATGGTTGAGCTCCTTGAATAACTGATGCAACATTTTCAGCCAATAAATAGCTTCTTGAGATACCAATTTCTTCCACTTCTCGACCAAGGCGAGTGAATATACCAATTAAAGCATCCAGGCTCACTCCTTGTTGTCCTTTAATCTTCTCTCCATCACAAACAATAAGACCTTCTTTACCACATTCGGGGTCAAGGGGGCCTTTAGAAGGTACTGGGAGTGGGTCTTGAGGCGTGATATCAATTAATGTTTCCATTAGAAGTCCAGATTGATTGACTTCAACCAAGGAATTTTTGGGTATTATAATTTTATCATCATCCACCTGCCAAAGGCATCCATCTCATTAGCATTGAGTGAAACAAATGAACAATATGAAAATTAAACCTGGATGTATTTTCAAGAGTGTGGTCAGGCGGTCAAGATTCATACAAGAACCTTAGGGTCTGTTTGGCATGGCATTTTTGCTCCAATCTATTCAGACAAAAATGCCACCGCCAAAAAACATTTGTTTGGCATGACAACTATTGCGACTGTCACATAGAAAACTCATATTTTGAACCTAAATGTATACACAGTTTCATGGGTGAGGTTTGGTGTTCATGAATGATAGTTCATGACCACTACGTTCACAACTGTCACTGCCACATCAAATGGACCCTAAATCAATTTGTCCCATCTCCATTTAACTCATATACAAAATTTACAGATTTTATTGGTACTCATTACAAAGTTTAGTTCTTGAGAATACACACACACACGCATATATATATACATATATGTACAGACATGTATATGTCTGTATACACACACACATATATACAACGATCCATTGATACTATGCATTTTGGATAATCCGAGTCCGTTCTTTTTTTTTTGCTTGAATAACTAGTCAAATTTGCAACACTATTGCTTGTCACTTTTTCTCACTGATTTCATTTATTCACTAGAACAGTATAAATCATATAAGGAACTGAGTTGTCTTCAATTAACAGGTAATCGAACACAGAAAATTAGGCAGTGGTTACTAATATTTCTTATCGAAAACCGCAATATACGTCATAGGAACCAAGTCAAAGTATCAAAACAATTATAAATCAGACAAATTAAAACAGACAACAAATAATCTGAAATTTACATGAAACAACTGATAGAGTAATTTGTGTAATAATTCTGCTGTTATATCAAATGTTGGACTATAATTAGAAATTGAAGCATATCAAAGAAGCATGCATAACACCTCAGCAGTCACATTGATGCACTTCAAGGAAGAATTGACATGCACCACATTTCCAACAGTAGCCCCACGAATCCTGATTGGTGTTCCCACGCATATCCCACAGGCCTGTGAGAATTCAAACACTGCTTGGTATTTCTTAAACCGCGACCTCAGTCTGTAACCTCTCAACCAGACAAGAGTCAAAGCAAAAAGAACTACACCAGAAACAATAAAAAGCCCTACACCACCTTCCCAAATGC
Source organism: Dactylorhiza incarnata (assembly GCA_033032865.1). Lineage (NCBI taxonomy): Eukaryota > Viridiplantae > Streptophyta > Magnoliopsida > Asparagales > Orchidaceae > Dactylorhiza > Dactylorhiza incarnata. The sequence goes on from JAWHQI010000173.1 coordinate 444,142, forward strand.
TCCTCCAACCAATACCAAAATCACTCATAGGTTGCAATGTCCGCCTCCAGATTGTCCGAGGGACCTCAAGAACCACTGAAAGTGGACTCTTTCCTTCTCGGGAAGAAGGATTTTGGCTAATATTTGTAGAACCTGCATTCAGTCTATGCTTCCTATGACTAAAGGGTGCTGCCCATTGGAATTTAATTGGAATTGGGAATGGAGATAATAAGAAACTTTTGGGAGGAAGAATCTGAACCCATGGATTGATAACCATATCCCAAAAGAAAGGATGAATGACAAATCCACTAGAAATGAAAAATGCAGCTTATAAATTCTGCTCTATCCTTCAATAAATTTACTCACTTTGCGTCATCTAAAACCCACCAATAAAACTAAAGATGATTTCTTTTTCTATATTTTGCTCGGGAAACAAATCCAAACACGTAAACCCAGCACATCAAAGCCAGCGCCAACACCTGCAGAGGAGGGAAAAGAGTAAATATATATGTAATGACAGTTTAAATGCCAAATAGTTCGTAACAAAACAATCATATCTAAATAAGAAACATTAGGTATGAACAGTGACGGAGCTAGGAAATAATGTCAGGGTGGGCAGCTCAGTGCCCACAGCTCAGTGCAACAATCTGATATTGTTAACTAAAAGTGGATGGTGGAGACTTTTAGAAGTGGAGACTAAATGCACTAAAAGTGGATACTGGATAGTGGATAATAATAGAGAATGCAACAATAAATCGAAGAGGAGGACTGAAACTTCATATAAATAATTCTGATATTGTTAACACTAATACACTATCCAATTAAAAATTAAATGCTAAGAATAAATCGAATGCTCTCCACTCTCCAGTCTCCACTTCTAAAAATTATGAAAACACTCTGACATTAAATTTTGCACAAGTAAATGGTTTATGAAAACAGAGGAAGCGCCTCCTGCGAGGTGCTTCAGTGCTTTAATTGTTAACACGAACAGGCCCTGAGTGAGGGCAAAGGGGAATTAACTCGCTAACACTCTCCACCATTATGATTTATGAAAACAGAGGAAGGAAAGCTTACCAGAAATCAGGCGAGAAAACAGGAAAGAATCCTCAGCACGACGGCACCCGGCGGCAATCGATGGGGCGGAATCTCTGCAAGACTGCAAAAATGGAGAAGAAGTGATGAAAAGGAAGATGAAGAGGATTACGATTTACGAATGCAGATTTCTCACCGCCGGCAAAATCGCTTGGAGCGGCGAGAGGAGGAAGAAGCCAAGAAGGTCGTGACTCGTGAGGGTGAGGCGACTGGCGACTGGGGAGGTCGGCGCTGTTTCTTCCGCCGTACTGAAGCAGTGAAGGCGTGAAGCAGCCGCCGAGTCAAATGGGAAACAAGGAAAAAAGACCTAACTAATGAAGAATATCTTGTGTTGGATCTATAGGCGTCCTTAGAAGGGGGTGAATAATGATTTATATTAGAACAGTATAAATCATATAAGGAACTGAGTTGTCTTCAATTAACAGGTGATCGAACACAGAAAATTAGGCAGTGGTTACTAATATTTCTTATCGAAAACCACAACATACGTCATAGGAACCAAGTCAAAGTATCAAAGCAATTATAAATCAGACAAGTTAAAACAGACAACGGATAATCTGAAATTTACATGAAACAACTGATAGAGTAATTTGTGTAGTAGTTCTGCTGTTATATCAAATGTTGGACTATAATTAGAAATTGAAGCATATCAAAGAAGCATGCATAACACCTCAGCAATCACATTGATGCACTTCAAGGAAGAATTGACATGCACCACATTTCCAACAGTAGCCCCACGAATCCTGATTGGTGTTCCCACACATATTCCACAGGCCTGTGAGAATTCAAACACTGCTTGGTATTTCTTAAACCGCGACCTCAGTCTGTAACCTCTCAACCAGACAAGAGTCAAAGCAAAAAGAACTACACCAGAAACAATAAAAAGCCCTACACCACCTTCCCAAATGCTCCTCCAACCAATACCAAAATCACTCATAGGTTGCAATGTCCGCGTCCTGATTGTCTGAGGGACCTCAAGAACCACTGAAAGTGGACTCTTTCCTTCTCGGGAAGAAGGATCTTGGCTAATATTTGTAGAACTTGCATTCAGTCTATGCTTCCTATGACTAAAGGGTGCTGCCCATTAGAATTTAATTGGAATTGGGAATGGAGATAATAAGAAACTTTTGGGAGGAAGAATCTGAACCCATGGATTGATAACCATATCCCAAAAGAAAGGATGAATGACAAATCCACTAAAAATGAAAAATGCAGCTTATAAATTCTGCTCTATCCTTCAATAAATTTACTCACTTTGCGTCATCTAAAACCCGTATGAAGAATCTTTGAATCGAGCGATAGAAGCGGGGTTCATTTGTTATTCACAACGTTATGAGAAGTAATTACAAGGAGAGAAATAAGAAACTGCAGATTGAAGAGGGGTATGAGTTGAGATGCACGAATTGCAAACTGATTCTTCAATCCAACTTTGGGAAATTTGAAGTACAATCGCTCGCTCCTCCAAGCGGCTGTTTCACTGTTTCCCTTGGCTCGGCCTACCAAACTTCGGAGTTACATGGTAAGAAATCCCTATCTAATATCTACTATCAAGCATTTGCCTCTACTCTAGTAGTCGGGGGAAACATTGGGTTAGGTGCTCTCTCAAAGATTATTTATGGCATTAATAAAAAATCAATAACTTAAAAAAAAATTACAATAATGTATTTAATATTTTTATATGCATCTTTTAGTCAGTGGTATGGTTATCAGGGCATAGGTGGGCCTACAACTCCACCATAGGTAAGCATAGGTGTGGAACTTTTTGTTCCGTGCACCGTGCCTCTCTAGGAACGGGTTTAAATAGGCATTTCAAAACGAAAGGATTTTGGGTACGTATGCGCACCTCGTGGAGGTGCGCGTGCACTTGCAACCGTAGGATCGCGAGATTCAACGGTGCAGATTAATATTTGCATTGTATTACAGGAGAATTAAAGATTTATTAGAGGATCTTGGCCGTTGATCGCGAGATCCTACGGTGGATCTACTCGCGAGGGAGGTGCGCATGCGTACCCAAAAATTTTTGTTTCAAAACTGAGCCGGGCCCACTCTCGCCTCCTCCTCTCGACGAAAAAATGTTTCTCGACGGGGACAATGTAGGTTTAACCTAGGCAACGGACAGTTCCGCTCTTTCGCGGCCTCCCTCCTCGTCGGCTAAGTCACACCTCTCGACGGGAAAAGTCATTGTTGTCGGCACCCGCGGCGCTCTTCCTACCTCCGACCATCTTCTTACCTGCTACTACAACTACCTGCTACTCCATTCTCCCGCAGCTTCAGAGCAGTAACCGAAGGTGTGTTTTCTGCCACTACAACTATGTATAGATTTTACGTTGTCCTGCGGCCTCACCTCTTTTCGGACTCAATGTATGTGTAGTTTGTGATTGAGCAAGTGTCATTCGATTAGAAGAAGTTTTGAGGGAGACATTCGACTAGAAGAAACACTGAAGGAATCATTCGACTGGAATCTTCTGGTTAAATATATTCGACTCTGAGGGAGATTCAACGGTGCAGATTTTACATTCGAATTGACGCGTTGTTTTGGCGTTATTCAATTTACTGCCGCCGCCGATTGGGCCAATTAGATTGAACCTTTAAGGAAAAAGATCTCTGACATAAAGTCTGCATGGATTCAACCGTTAAGAAGATGAGTCGTATAAAAGGGAGGAGACGGTGAAAAGCAAACCCTAACGAGTCGATCAAAATGAAAAAGAGCTTTCTGCCGTCATCATTCTTCGAAGTGTTCTCATCGGGAAGCTCAAGCTTGGAGAAGACAATATTCAAAGCTAATCTTTTCATTCTCCAGAAGAATGTGATCGATTCAACTTGCTGAAGTATTCAAGTTTTAATCAACAAGCAGCAAGAAGAAGGGTCTTCTTAAGTGCAAGGGAAATCACTTTCACTGAAGGAGTTTTTCTCGAGTCCTTTGCAAGAAGATCAAAGTTGAAGCCATTATTATCAGGCTTCAATAAGACTCAAAGAAGTTCAAAGTTCTATCTTATTGAGTCAGACAACATTCTATAACAATGATGTAAACATTTCCGTAATATTTCATTTGAAATCCAAAGTAGGATCTTGTGAGACCTGAGTGTAGGGTTCTGCTTTGGAACCTTAGGTAGGATTCAAGGGTGAATCTGAATTGTAAGAATCTGTGATAGAATTTGAGGTAGGATCCTGTGCATGGGGATCTGAGGTAGGGATCTGAGGTAGGGATCTGAGTGTGTTCCTGAGGTAGGAGTCTTGGACTATGAGCTGTAAGATCGGAAGATCTGAGTATTCTAGAGGAGATTGCTGAGGCTAGCACACTGCTAGATATGCGAAGAGGAAAAGTGAACGTACCTATCTTGGGAAACCACTATAAATTGTCGTGTGCTTTCTTGTGCTATGCGCTTGCTTGTGTTGTGTGTTGTGATTTACTTTTTATTTCACAAATAATTTCAAAAAGCACAAACACATATTCACCCCCTAGGTGTGTGTGTACTACCCCTTAACTTACAAATTCTTATTGGAGTTCAAAAACTGATATGGGGAAGGTATATAGTGGGTTATTGTTCTTCATCTGCTATTACTTCCATGAACTTGGGAAGCTTTACATTCTTTGTGATAACTGCGCCTAATGAGCCTATTACGAACAAGAAGACAAGTTGCATTAATCGAAGAAGAACACAGATACAATCCGGATCGAAGTCCCGCCAAGATCAAGAAGGCTGGTTCCTCCAATGATCCCTCTCTCAAATGAGAGCCTAAATTCCTAATGATCCAAAGATGAAAATAACACTCTCATACCTCCTCCTTATATAGGGAGGAGGGGGCTCACATCAAACCTAATATATTTAAAGAAAAACAATAATGATAAAATGGGATGGCGCGTGCGCGTAACAATACATCCCGTCAGAAAAAGCGACCTTGTCCCCAAGGTCAGAGTGTCGCCCGCCGGTCAGTAGTGGGATGCCGTCGAGGTGCCCGGGGCGTCGTGCGGTAGTCCGCCTGAGAGCAGCAGGGCGTCGAAGTCGGCGGCGGAGAGCGTGGCCACGTCGTCGCCGATGAGGACACGACACTCCTTCACGGAGCACTCATGACCAGGAGAGTAGGGGTGCTTGCAGCGGAAGCACAGGCCCTTGCTCCGTAAGTCGTTGTACTCCTAGTTGGAGAGGCGGTGGGTAGGGACAGGCTGGTTGTTGCGAGGACCCATCAGTGGTGGCCGAGGCAGAGGAGGTGGCGGAGGTGTAGGTTTCGGATGGGTCGAGAAATATGTGTGGGAGGGATGCCGAGAGGGAGGTGATGGGGAAGGAATGTCGCCGGACGTCGCGAGAAATTCCGCCTCCACCAGGGTGGCGAGGTCAATGGCGTGGTGAACCGTTAATGGTTGGAGAGTGCGGAGACGGGAGCGGAAGTGGGGTTGCAAGCCGTTCATGAAGAACCCCAAGTAATGGTCTGGGGGAAGACCGGGGACATGGGTGACTAATTCCACGAAGGCATCAATGTATGAGTCGATGGAGCCAGTGTGACGGACCCTGCAGAGTCGCTCGATCATGGGGCCGGAGTAGCGGGCGTCATACCGCTGAATGAGGGCCTCAGAGAGAGCTGGCCAGGAGAGGTCGGGAGAGGTCTGCCGGAGCCAACGGGCCCAATGGAGGGCCGACCCTTCCATGCCGATGATTGCGGTGGAGACCCGTTGTGTCGGCGCGGTCTGGTGAATGTCGAAGAACTGCTCGGCGCGGGCAATCCACCCGAGGGGGTCAGACCCGTTGAAGGTAGGCATGTCAGGTCCACGGAACAGTGGAGTAGGCACTTCCACCGCTGCGGAAGCATCGGGAAGCACGGTGCTGGGGTATCCCACAACAGAGGCGGTAGAGGGCCCGGAGTGCTGGGTGGGCTGCAATTTCTGGAGCATGGTCAGAATCGAGGTGAACTGCTCGTTCTGTGCCTCGAGACGAGAGTTGATGGTGGCGAGGGAGTGTTCGAGGGCTTCCACGCGGGCTTCCATCCGGCTCTTTGGCATATGAGGACGATGGCTCCGAGTTGGAGGTTGGCACGGGGCGGATCGGTGTGGCACGGGGCAGATCTGGCCCGCAGGGGGCCGGGACAGTGGCGGGGAGCGCTGGCGGGCTGAGGAGGATGCACGGGCGGTGGCTGGGATCGCTGGCGGGCGGAGGAGGAGGCACGGGGCGACGACTGGGAGCGCTTGCGGGCGGAGGAGGACGCACGGGCGGCTGGACGCCGAGCGGGCGAGGGACGACGGTGCTACAGGTGGAATAGATCGCAGAACTGCGTCGTCGATCGAGGGCTGGCAGGCGGTGTTCGATCGAGGGCTGGCAGGCGGTGTTCGATCGAGGCGGTGTTCGATCGAGGGCTGGCAGGCGGTGTTCGATCGAGGGCTGGCAGGCGGTGTTCGGTCGAGGGCTGGCAGGGGGTGTTCAATCGAGGGCTGGCAGGCGGTGTTCGGTTGAGGGCTGGCAGGCGGTGTTCGATCGAGGGCTGGCAGGCGGTGTTCGGTCGAGGGCTGGCAGGCGGTGTTCGATCGAGGCGGTGTTCGATCGAGGGCTGGCAGGCGGTGTTCGATCGACGGTGTTCGTCGTCGATCAAGGGCTGGCAGGCGGAATAGAGCGCAGACTGCGTCGTCGGCTGAATAGATCGCAGACTGCGTCGTCGATCGACGGTGTTCGTCGTCGCAGGCGAGTCCGGGGAGAATCCTCCGCTGAGAGCAAACTCCGGCGGCTAGGTCAGCGGGCGGAGCGGCAGGTCAGACCAAATATTACGAACAAGAAGACAAGTTGCATTAATCGAAGAAGAACACAGATACAATCCGGATCGAAGTCCGGCCAAGATCAAGAAGGCTGGTTCCTCCAATGACCCCTCTCTCAAATGAGAGCCTAAATTCCTAATGATCCAAAGATGAAAATAACACTCTCATACCTTCTCCTTATATAGGGAGGAGGAGGCTCACATCAAACCTAATATATTTAAAGAAAAACAGTAATGATAAAATGGGATGACGCGTGCGCGTAACAGAGCCTTTGTATGAATGTGCCTCAAGGATAACTGCGCCTAATGGAATACAAATGTGCCTAATCCACGTGATAAATTAGAACTACGTAGGATTTGAATCCGTATAGCTGAAATACTTCCGATTCAATACTTTATTACACTTATTTAAATTGGTAGTTATATTTTATTCATTGTGCTAGTAGGCGTATGTTGAGCACAGATACAAGTGCAAACGTGGCTGGTGTGTGGAAGCCATGACAAAATTATTGCAAGTGAATGACATAGCATGACATCATAATGAGGTATTATTTATTTTAGCATTAAATTTTATTCATTTATAGCATTTGTTTATTACCTGTTTGAGTATAATTGGAAGAAAGAAAACCCTTAATTGCACCTTCGTGTTCCCGCCTCATTATTTTGAGTTTTTCGGGCCAGGGTGTGACACTAGTCATAGTTATATCCAGCTCAAAAACTAATTTGCATTTGTAGATTCCTATGTTGTAAAAGGCGCGCCTCAGGCGAGTCTAAGGCTCACCAGACTCAGAGGTTTGTTTCTTAGGAGCAAAAAATGTGCGCCTGGGTAAGATGTCTGTTTTAATTTTTTTTTTCAAAATAAAGAAATAAGTAATGTACAAACTCAATAATTTTTGTATGATTAAGTGCTTATGAAATATTGTTGAGGGTTGAAATTTAGATATGAGGGATATGATAGAGCCGGTGAATAATAAATTATTTGTATTTGTAATATTTTTTACCTTTATTATTGTTTTTATCCTTCTTTTGTATCATATTACTTATTCTTGACATTAATTCTAATGTTTTGCTATGGTGGTAATCTTATTTTATGTGTGTGTTTTCATATAATGAATTAAAATTACTTTTTTTTTGCGCCTCACGTGCGTCAGGCTCGCGCCTAGCCTTGCGTTTAGGCTCCTGGACCCCTTTGCACCTTGGTGCACCTTTCAACTTTAATAACATAGGTAGATTCATCATATGGTTGCTTGCAGGCACATGTTTTAGTATTTGCCATTGAATCAATCTCAGCCCAAAAATTTTTATAACTGAAATAAATGGTGTTGAATCAATGGCATACAGGTACATGTTTTACTATTTTTTTCCATTGAATCAATGACATACAAACTAATGAAGAATATCTTGTGTTAGATCTATAGGCGTCCTTAGAAGGGGGTGAATAATGATTTATACTAGAACAGTATAAATCATATAAGGAACTGAGTTGTCTTCAATTAACAGGTGATCGAACACAGAAAATTAGGCAGTGGTTACTAATATTTCTTATCGAAAACCACAACATACGTCATAGGAACCAAGTCAAAGTATCAAAGCAATTATAAATCAGACAAGTTAAAACAGACAACGGATAATCTGAAATTTACATGAAACAACTGATAGAGTAATTTGTGTAGTAGTTCTGCTGTTATATCAAATGTTGGACTATAATTAGAAATTGAAGCATATCAAAGAAGCATGCATAACACCTCAGCAATCACATTGATGCACTTCAAGGAAGAATTGACATGCACCACATTTCCAACAGTAGCCCCACGAATCCTGATTGGTGTTCCCACGCATATCCCACAGGCCTGTGAGAATTCAAACACTGCTTGGTATTTCTTAAACCGCGACCTCAGTCTGTAACCTCTCAACCAGACAAGAGTCAAAGCAAAAAGAACTACACCAGAAACAATAAAAAGCCCTACACCACCTTCCCAAATGCTCCTCTAACCAATACCAAAATCACTCATAGGTTGCAATGTCCGCGTCCTGATTGTCTGAGGGACCTCAAGAACCACTGAAAGTTGGCTCTTTCCTTCTCGGGAAGAAGGATCTTGGCTAATATTTGTAGAACCTGCATTCAGTCTATGCTTCCTATGACTAAAGGGTGCTGCCCATTGGAATTTAATTGGAATTGGGAATGGAGATAATAAGAAACTTTTGGGAGGAAGAATCTGAACCCATGGATTGATAACCATATCCCAAAAGAAAGGATGAATGACAAATCCACTAGAAATGAAAAATGCAGCTTATAAATTCTGCTCTATCCTTCAATAAATTTACTCACTTTGCGTCATCTAAAACCCGTATGAAGAATCTTTGAATCGAGCGATAGAAGCGGGGTTCATTTGTTATTCACAACGTTATGAGAAGTAATTACAAGGAGAGAAATAAGAAACTGCAGATTGAAGAGGGGTATGAGTTGAGATGCACGAATTGCAAACTGATTCTTCAATCCAACTTTGGGAAATTTGAAGTACAATCGCTCGCTCCTCCAAGCGGCTGTTTCACTGTTTCCCTTGGCTCGGCCTACCAAACTTCGGAGTTACATGGTAAGAAATCCCTATCTAATATCTACTATCAAGCATTTTCCTCTACTCTAGTAGTCGGGGGAAACATTGGGTTAGGTGCTCTCTCTATGATTATTTATGGCATTAATAAAAAATCAATAACTTAAAAAAAAATTTACAATAATGTATTTAATATTTTTATATGCATCTTTTAGTCAATGGTATGGTTATCAGGGCATAGGTGGGCCTACAACTCCACCATAGGTAAGCATAGGTGTGGAACTTTTTGTTCCGTGCACCATGCCTCTCTAGGAACGGGTTTAAATAGGCATTTCAAAACGAAAGGATTTTGGGTACATATGCGCACCTCGTGGAGGTGCGCGTGCACTTGCAACCGTAGGATCGCGAGATTCAACGGTGCAGATTAATATTTGCACTGTATTACAGGAGAATTAAAGATTTATTAGAGGATCTTAACCGTTGATCGCGAGATCCTACGGTGGATCTACTCGCGAGGGAGGTGCGCATGCGTACCCAAAAATTTTTGTTTCAAAACTGAGCCGGGCCCACTCTCGCCTCCTCCTCTCGACGAAAAAATGTTTCTCGGCGGGGACAATGTAGGTTTAACCTAAGCAACGGACAGTTCCGCTCTTTCGCGGCCTCCCTCCTCATCGGCTAAGTCACACCTCTCGACGGGGAAAGTCATTGTTGTCGGCACCCGCGACGCTCTTCCTACCTCCGACCATCTTCTTACCTGCTACTATACGTGAACATAAAGCCCGATCGGGCCGTCCTGGACCAGGCCCGATCAGGCTTTTTCTTGCATCGGGCCGGGCCGGCCCGGTCCTCCCCTGGAATCGGGCCGGCCCGGGCCGGGCAGGCAGCACTGATATGCTGCCTGCTCCGGCCCTTCAGGACGGGCCGGGCAGGACCGGGCCGGTCTCGGGCCCGATCCGGGCCGGCCCGATTTTTTCTTTTTTTAAATTAAATTATAAATTTTTTAATTTTTTTTTTTATAAATAATAAATAATGACATTTTATTAATATTGAAAAAAAATTTGAACGAAAATTTGGAAAAAAAAATTTTATTGATATTGAAAATTTGGTACAAAAAAATTAAAATATTACAAAATTTAAGTCGTACATTTGAACAAAATAAAAATTGAAAATACAAACCTATAAAAGCTATGATTCTTATAAAATTTAATTAAAAAATTTACATATTTAAAAAAAAGTACATTTAGATTGGACTGCGGATTTAATTATCCTGTAGATTCAAGTTCAACGCGTCCATTTCGTCTTCTATCTCCTCCAAGCTATCCTCCAAAGCTGTTATGTGTTGCTTCCTCTTTACGCTGTCCAAGTAGTTCTTGTAGCATATGCAAACCTCCAGCGAATCTTCGTTAAGCCGGCTCCTCCGCTCGTTCAAAACCCTGCCACTAAGAGAAAAAGCGGACTCCGAAGCTACTGTACTAGCTTGGACAGTTAATAAATCACGGGCCATACAGGCTAAAACAGGATAGGTATTAGCTTTACCTTTCCACCAATTTAAGATATCGAAGTTTTCGATCTCGTCCGAACTCATAAAATCGCTAAATTGAGTTTTTGTGTATAATCCTAATTCATCTAAACTACCAGATGTGCGCGCTTTTTTCCTAGAAGCTAAATCTAAAATTTTATTTTTAAGACTATCCTTCGTTTTGGGTTGCGTTATTTCTTCGCGGGGTCGTGACCCGTATAAGTTATTGTAATAATTATAACTTTGCGTAAAAAAATTAGTAAAACTTGTACTACTAACGGGGTCATTCTCATCATAATTTATATTTAAGGTTAGATTAGTATTGATTTCGTCGATCAAATTTTCTACGCCTTCTACGTTAAGTAGCGGATTTAAAGCGGCGGCGCACGAAAACATAGGCGGTATTTCACTATAATATTTTAAAAAATTTTCTTCCATTATTTTAATTAAAGGAGCCCAACCTTGGTGTTTTCTATAATAACTAAATCTTTCTGTGATATGTACGAAATGTTCAATCACTAATGCGCTCGTTGGATAATACACTCCAGATAAAGCAACGGTGGCCCTATAAAAACACTTTAGTAAATCTACATAATATTCTATTATGGTTCAATCAGTTTCACCTAAACCGTGTTCAATATTAAGTAAACTATAATATTCCATTAGAAGATCTTTTTGTAGAAGAGCTCTTTTTAACATTTTATAGGTTGAGTTCCATCTAATAGGCATATCTAATTGTGGTTTCAAATATTTCTGATTTTGTGCTTTACAAAATTTTCTAAAATCTTGAGCTCGTTGTTTAGTACAATAAATAGCTTTTAACATGTCGCGAATTTTATTAATATATGTTGACATTGCCTTTAAACTATCCTGTACTACTAAATTTAGGACGTGACAAACACATCTAGTATGAAAAAATGCGCCGTTGAGAAATGGTTTTAAATCTCGTTTTAACAATTCAATTGCGGCGCCATTATTGGAGGCGTTATCAAGAGAAAAACTAAGTATTTTATCGTTAATTTTAAATTCCCGCGCACATTTCATAATAACCTTATATAAAGCTATAGCCGTGTGCGGGAATTCAAAACCCGTAAAACATATTACGCGTTTATTTAGCTCCCACGAAATGGGATCAATCCAATGACAAGTGATGCAAAGATAAGCTAATCCTAAATTTAAATTACTCGTCCAAACGTCGCTCGTTAAACTCACACGTCCTTCGAAATTTTCAAAATACGTAATTAATTCTTGTTTTGCTTCTAAATATAACCTAATCATGTCGCGCCTTAAAGTAATTCTACTAACCTTTTGGTATTTGGGCTGAAGCCCCCCATGTATGTACTATGTGCCGTCGTCATTGTCGAAGACGCTGAATGGCAGCCCACGTTTGATGACGAACTTCGCCTGCATCTCTCGCTGTCGCATTTGATCGTACGTCCAAATCTGTCCTGCTCCAGAAATTTGAGCTTGACTTGACTCGGGAGGAGCTTGTTTCGACTCGCAAGATTTTTGGTGTCTAACGAGCGTCGAGTTGCCGCTGATGGATAACAACTTCGAGAACATCTTGCAGCACGCTTTTCTTTCGGTGTCGACTTGGACCATGTCGAAATGCTCCCAAATACCCGCTCTACGATTGTGCTTCACTACCGAAGCCGTACTTTGGGAAGACGACGCTGGAGCTGAGGAGGACGACGCCATTGGGAGAGCTAAGAGAGAGAGAGAGAGAGAGATGAGGTGTGAGAAAAGAGAGAGGGGAGGGGGGTATTTATAGGATTTTTTAGTTTTTTTTAATTAAAATAAAAATAATAATAATAATAATATATTATATATTATATAATATATATAAAGGCAGCCAACGACTCTAAGAAGAGCCGTTGGCTGCCATGAGTGCCAGCATGGCTGCCACATGGCAGCCATGCTGGCAATGAGCCTAACGGCTCTAATAAGAGCCGTTAGGCTCAATCGGGCTAGCCCGAGACCGGATCGGGCTTTGCCCGGCCCGGTCTCGGGCTAGCCCGATTATCGGGCTCTACCCGGCCCGGATCGGGCCGGGTACCGGGCCGGGTACCGGGCCGGGTAGTGTGGCCAAACCGGGGCCCTTTTAGGGCCCCGGGTAAGAGCTCGGCCCGGTTCGAGCCTGAACCGGGCCGGGCTTGACCGGGTCTTGATCGGGCCGGGCTCGGGCCGGCCCGTCAGGCCCGGTTTTTTTGTTCAGGACTACCTGCTACTACAACTACCTGCTACTCCATTCTCCCGCGGCTTCAGAGCAGTAACCGAAGGTGTGTTTTCTGCCACTACAACTAGGTATAGATTTTACGTTGTCCTGCGGCCTCACCTCTTTTCGGACTCAATGTATGTGTAGTTTGTGATTGAGCAAGTGTCATTCGATTAGAAGAAGTTTTGAGGGAGACATTCGACTAGAAGAAACACTGAAGGAATCATTCGACTGGAATCTTCTGGTTAAATATATTCGACTCTGAGGGAGATTCAACGGTGCAGATTTTACATTCGAATTGACGCGTTGTTTTGACGTTATTCAATTTACTGCCGCCGCCGATTGGGCCAATTAGATTGAACCTTTAAGGAAAAAGATCTCTAACATAAAGTCTGCATGGATTCAACCGTTAAGAAGATGAGTCGTATAAAAGGGAGGAGACGGTGAAAAGCAAACCCTAACGAGTCGATCAAAATGAAAAAGAGCTTTCTGCCGTCATCATTCTTCGAAGTGTTCTCATCGGGAAGCTCAAGCTTGGAGAAGACAATATTCAAAGCTAATCTTTTCATTCTCCAGAAGAATGTGATCGATTCAACTTGCTGAAGTATTCAAGTTTTAATCAACAAGCAGCAAGAAGAAGGGTCTTCTAAAGTGCAGGGGAAATCACTTTCACTGAAGGAGCTTTTCTCAAGTCCTTTGCAAGAAGATCAAAGTTGAAGCCATTATTATCAGGCTTCAATAAGACTCAAAGAAGTTCAAAGTTCTATCTTATTGAGTCAGACAACATTCTATAACAATGATGTAAACATTTCTGTAATATTTCATTTGAAATCCAAAGTAGGATCTTGTGAGACCTGAGTGTAGGGTTCTGCTTTGGAACCTTAGGTAGGATTCAAGGGTGAATCTGAATTGTAAGATTCTGTGATAGAATTTGAGGTAGGATTCTGTGCATGGGGATCTGAGGTAGGGATCTGAGTGTGTTCCTGAGGTAGGAGTCTTGGACTATGAGCTGTAAGATCGGAAGATCTGAGTATTCTAGAGGAGATTGCTGAGGCTAGCACACTGCTAGATATGCGAAGAGGAAAAGTGAACGTACCTATCTTGGGAAACCACTATAAATTGCCGTGTGCTTTCTTGTGCTATGCGCTTGCTTGTGTTGTGTGTTGTGATTTACTTTTTATTCCACAAATAATTTCAAAAAGCACAAACACATATTCACCCCCTAGGTGTGTGTATACTACCCCTTAACTTACAAATTCTTATTGGAGTTCAAAAACTGATATGGGGAAGGTATATAGTGGGTTATTGTTCTTCATCTGCTATTACTTCCATGAAATTGGGAAGCTTTACATTCTTTGTGATAACTGCGCCTAATGAGCCTATTACGAACAAGAAGACAAGTTGCATTAATCGAAGAAGAACACGGATACAATCCGGATCGAAGTCCGGCCAAGATCAAGAAGGCTGGTTCCTCCAATGATCCCTCTCTCAAATGAGAGCCTAAATTCCTAATGATCCAAAGATGAAAATAACACTCTCATACCTCCTCCTTATATAGGGAGGAGGGGGCTCACATCAAACCTAATATATTTAAATAAAAACAAAAATGATAAAATGGGATGGCGCGTGCGCGTAACAATACATCCCGTCAGAAAAGCGACCTTGTCCCCAAGGTCAGAGCGCCGCCCACCGGTCAGTAGTGGGATGCCGTCGAGGTGCCCGGGGCGTCGTGCGGTAGTCCGTCCGAGAGCAGCAGGGCGTCGAAGTCAGCGGCGGAGAGCGTGGCCACGTCGTCGCCGATGAGGACACGACACTCCTTCACGGAGCACTCATGACCAGGAGAGTAGGGGTGCTTGCAGCGGAAGCACAGGCCCTTGCTCCGTAAGTCGTTGTACTCCTAGTTGGAGAGGCGGTGGGTAGGGACAGGCCGGTTGTTGTGAGGACCCATCAGTGGTGGCCGAGGCAGAGGAGGTGGCGGAGGTGTAGGTTTCGGATGGGTCGAGAAATATGTGTGGGAGGGATGCCGAGAGGGAAGTGATGGGGAAGGAATGTCGCCGGACGTCGCGAGAAATTCTGCCTCCACCAGGGTGGCGAGGTCAATGGCGTGGTGAACCGTTAATGGTTGGAGAGTGCGGAGACGGGAGCAGAAGTGGGGTTGCAAGCCGTTCATGAAGAACCCCAAGTAATGGTCTGGGGGAAGACCGGGGACATGAGTGACTAATTCCACGAAGGCATCAATGTATGAGTCGATGGAGCCAGTGTGTCGGACCCCGCAGAGTCGCTCGATCATGGGGCCGGAGTAGCGGGCGTCATACCGCTGAATGAGGGCCTCAGAGAGAGCTGGCCAGGAGAGGTCGAGAGAAGTCTGCCGGAGCCAACGGGCCCAATGGAGGGCCGACCCTTCCATGCCGATGATTGCGGTGGAGACCCGTTGTGTCGGCGCGGTCTGGTGAATGTCGAAGAACTGCTCGGCGCGGGCAATCCGCCCGAGGGGGTCAGACCCGTTGAAGGTAGGCATGTCAGGTCCACGGTACGGTGGAGTAGGCACTTCCACCGCTGCGGAAGCATCGGGAAGCACGGTGCTGGGGGATCCCACAACAGAGGCGGTAGAGGGCCCGGAGTGCTGGGTGGGCTGCAATTTCTGGAGCATGGTTAGAATCGAGGTGAACTGCTCGTTCTGTGCCTCGAGACGAGAGTTGATGGTGGCGAGGGAGTGTTCGAGGGATTCCACGCGAGCTTCCATCCGGCTCTTTGGCATATGAGGACGATGGCTCCGAGTTGGAGGTTGGCACGGGGCGGATCGGTGTGGCACGGGGCAGATCTGGCCCGCACGGGGTCGGGACAGCGGCGGGGAGCGCTGGCGGGATGAGGAGGATGCACGGGCGGTGGCTGGGATCGCTGGCGGGCTGAGGAGGAGGCACGGGGCGGCGACTGGGAGCGCTTGCGGGCTGAGGTGGACGCACGGGCGGCTGGACGCCGAGCGGGCGAGGGACGACGATGCTACAGGTGGAATAGATCGCAGAACTGCGTCGTCGATCGAGGGCTGGCAGGCGGTGTTCGATCGAGGGCTGGCAGGCGGTGTTAGATCGCAGAACTGCGTCGTCGATCACGTGCTCAGGCTCGCGCCTATGCCTTGCGTTTAGGCTCCTGGACCCCTTTGCACCTTGGTGCGCCTTTCAACTTTAATAACATAGGTAGATTCATCATATGGTTGCTTGCAGGCACATGTTTTAGTATTTGCCATTGAATCAATCTCAGCCCAAAAATTTTTATAACTGAAATCAATGGTGTTGAATCAATGGCATACAGGTACATGTTTTACTATTTTTTTCCATTGAATCAATGACATACAAACTAATGAAGAATATCTTGTGTTGGATCTATAGACGTCCTTAGAAGGGGGTGAATAATGATTTATACTAGAACAATATAAATCATATAAGGAACTGAGTTGTCTTCAATTAACAGGTGATCGAACACAGAAAATTAGGCAGTGGTTACTAATATTTCTTATCGAAAACCACCACATACGTCATAGGAACCAAGTCAAAGTATCAAAGCAATTATAAATCAGACAAGTTAAAACAGACAACGGATAATCTGAAATTTACATGAAACAACTGATAGAGTAATTTGTGTAGTAGTTCTGCTGTTATATCAAATGTTGGACTATAATTAGAAATTGAAGCATATCAAAGAAGCATTCATGACACCTCAGCAATCACATTGATGCACTTCAAGGAAGAATTGACATGCACCACATTTCCAACAGTAGCCCCACGAATCCTGATTGGTGTTCCCACGCATATCCCACAGGCCTGTGAGAATTCAAACACTGCTTGGTATTTCTTAAACCGCGACCTCAGTCTGTAACCTCTCAACCAGACAAGTGTCAAAGCAAAAAGAACTACACCAGAAACAATAAAAAGCCCTACACCACCTTCCCAAATGCTCCTCCAACCAATACCAAAATCACTCATAGGTTGCAATGTCCGCGTCCTGATTGTCTGAGGGACCTCAAGAACCACTGAAAGTGGACTCTTTCCTTCTCGGGAAGAAGGATCTTGGCTAATATTTGTAGAACCTGCATTCAGTCTATGCTTCCTATGAATAAATGGTGCTGCCCATTGGAATTTAATTGGAATTGGGAATGGAGATAATAAGAAACTTTTGGGAGGAAGAATCTGAACCCATGGATTGATAACCATATCCCAAAAGAAAGGATGAATGACAAATCCACTAGAAATGAAAAATGCAGCTTATAAATTCTGCTCTATCCTTCAATAAATTTACTCACTTTGTGTCATCTAAAACCCACCAATAAAACTAAAGATGATTTCTTTTTCTTTATTTCGCTCGGGAAACAAATCCAAACACGTAAACCCAGCACATCAAAGCCAGCGCCAACACCTGCAGAGGAGGGACAAGAGTAAATATATACGTAATGACAGTTTAAATGTCAAATAGTTCGTAACAAAACAATCATATCTAAATAAGAAACATTAGGTATGAAGAATCTTGAGCGGGGTTCATTTGTTATTCACAACGTTATGAGAAGTAATTATAAGGAGAGAAATAAGAAACTGCAGATTGAAGAGGTATATGAGTTGAGATGCACGAATTGCAAGCTGATTCTTCTATCCAACTTTGGGAAATTTGAACTAAATTGCTCGCTCCTCCAAGCGGCTGTTTCACTGTTTCCCTTCGCTCGGCCTACCAAACTTCGGAGTTACATGGTAAGAAATCCTACTATCAAGCATTTTTCTTCCTCTAAATAGTCAGGGGAAACATTGGGTTAGGTGCTCTCTATAATTATTTATTAATAAAAAATCAATAACTTTAAAATAAATTCTTTTGCAATAATGTATTTAGTATTTTTTCATGCATATAATTAAAAAAACAATTTAGAACATCTTTTAGTCAGGGGTATGGTCATATTTTTATAGGTATATCAGGGCATAGGTGGGCCTACAACTCCACCATAGGTAAGTATAGGTGTGGGTAGAGGAGGGTGAAAATTGCTTCAATGTACAAAATAATAATTTCATAAAATGTTTCCAAAACTATTACATTAACTAACCTAAATAAAGTAAAATTTTAAAGTTTTGACCAAAATTGGAGATATCTAAAATATGTGATCACTTATGGCCTTTTGACGTGATAGTTTTCCTTTTGGCATCCATCAATTTTTATTTGTCGTTCGGCAAAATAGTGATGATCATAGCTCAAAATGTAAAAGTAATAGTGTTGCGAGTCACTCGGTTTTCTCCCGTGTTGAAATCGTCAACCGGTCTCTGAGTTCGGACCCACAGGGGGTGTAGCCTGTGCCTACTTCTCCCTCACCAAACTCTACTGACCGAGGATGAAAAATCTGGAACTGACCCAAGGCTGCAGCGAGGAGGTCCCGCCACACACCCGGAAGATCTAAGAGAGCTTCCCCTCCCAAACCAATGCTCAGTCGGGCACCTTGGAGGGCTCTAGCAGCCAACTCCGAAATTAGCCTGGAGGAGAGAGCTCAAGCAGATCTGGTCTCCTCCAAGGTGCCCTTAAGGGTCTATTTATAGATTTTTTAGTCTTGGACTGCTAATAGCGTAAATCCGCATTTTGGTTTTACTAACCGCACCTCAAACTGGTATGCTAACAGCCTAACTCCGCTGTTCTGGAGGGCTATTGGCAGCCCACATGGGGCATTTAGGTAATTTTCCCCTCAAATCCCTCTGGGAGAGTGGTCCTCGAAGGCACCACTCGCCAGGCTCCTTGCTCACCATAGTTCGTCGGGCGAATGGTTTATGAGACCATCACTCGCCATGTGTTCGATTCGCTTGAGGGGTGAGATATTGGTCGCTCTCGCCTATCTGTCATGATGCCTTATGTGAGTGGTCCGCGAGTGCGGGCCTCACTCTCCCAAAGACCACTCGTTACGCCCCCTGGCTTTCGTCGGCAAGAGACCCCTCCAAGCCCTATAGGCTAAAGAGGGCCAAGACAGTTCGGCGAGACCGGGGGAGAGGGAGTCTGCGTCTGAAACTCCCCCCCCCCTCTGACGTTCCTCCTGTCAACACTAATGCGGTAACGGAATACGTCTCGCTCTCGAGGTGGACTATGATGATGCGACTGACCTCCGCCTATCTTACCATTCACAGGACCTGACGACGACCGAGGGTGGCTCTGGGCTCGATCTGGCGAGTGTTGCCATTCCTCCTGCTCTCGAGAACGCCCCTCCGCCCCGGGAATCCGCCCTTCTCGGCACTTCTGGCGAGGTTCTGTCCTTGCTAGGTAAGCATTACATTGCCCTCTCGCTGGCCTTCCTTCTTTCGCAACTCCCCTGACTCGGGCTTCTGCAGCCCCCACCTTCGAGACCACGGGGCTGCCTCCTACCCTGCGCACTTCTCCCGTCCCAGATGTCACCAAGAGTCCCCCCGCTCCGGAACAGGAACGCCCAGCGAGGAAGAGTCCCGGGCCCAATTCTCCTGTTGCGGACCCGGTCGTCACTGTCGTCACGGCCGATCAGACGTACCGCCCCGGGAAGGGGAAATCTCTCCACCTCCCAAGTCGACCATTCGCAGGGCATCCGAGCACCTCTCGCCAGTCTCCCGTCGAAGAATACGTACCGGGTCGGTTATTTTCTCCCGCCGAATTCGCGGCTTATACCTGAAAGAGGCCTAATTTCTGCTTTTGCAGGCTTTCGCGAGATCCCGATCACCGACCCTTCAGAGGAGGAGGGGCTGATCTCGCCTCCCCCTCCCCCAGCGACGTCTCTGAATTCCTTGGCGACTATGAGGATGCCCGTGCTATGAAGGAACAGGTGACAGAGCTGTTTGGCAAGTTGATTTGGATGCAACGAGATCAAAGCCAACCTGACGGAGGAGCACCGGGCGGCCTTCGAGCGTCGGATTAGTGCCCTCGAGCGAGACTATGGGCACCTGGTCGGGGAAATGGAGCGCCAAGGAGGCGGGTGTGAGGAGACCTCGCCTGGGAGGCACATCGCGCGGGCCAGTGATCAAATGCGCTTGATCAGCCAAGAGCAGACAACAGTTAGCGCGTTCCACTGCCCGCGAGTGCCTCCAAGGACAGGGAGGCGAGGCCGGGGCCGATGGAGATGAGATCAGTACTAAGCCTACCGGCTCCCGTTCCATGCACTCTCTCGTGCATCTGCTATTTCTTCCTCCTTGTTTCCTTTTTCCTTTTTCTTTTTCATACCGGACCAAGGCGAGACCCTTTTTGTCTCGCGAACTATTACTTGATTGTGCGTTTGTATGTATGCATCTTGCTTTCCGCTATTTTCCTGAATGCTGTCTTACGAGTGCTCTCGCTCTTGTTATGCTATTTGCTTTTCATTCGCAGAAGAGATCTCGAATACTGTTCTCGCCATATATAAGCGGCTGGGTTCCGGCGGGTGGTTCAGACCCCGAGGCGCCAGGAGGTCGCGACAGCTATCCGCGCCCCGCGCGCCAATGATTTCAAACATTTTCCTCCTTTTTTTATAAATAGTTCACCCAACCACTGTCATTATTGCGTCTTCATCTCTCTCTCTACTCTTTTGATCTCGCGATATCACTCGACCTTCTCTCTACTCTTTTGCTCTTGCTAGATCATTTCGTTCCTCCACGATGTCGAAAGATGCGGATGGTAGGGCTAACTGCACCCAGGTCTTCTCAAACCGAGACTTCGACGCCTGCGACCTCTCGGAGGAAGATTTCAACCAGGCCGTCGCGGATTTCGTCCTGCCGGGTTTCGCCGGGCGCCTTCCAGGGAGCCGGGATCGCATCAACCAGTTCTCGCCCGACACTCTCGCGATCCCCCTGGAACACTTCAAGGTAGGACTCCGCCTCCCGCTGTGGACAGAAGTGCGCATGACCCTTCGATACTTCGGGGTGGTCTCCGCACAGCTCAATCCCAACTCCATCGCCATGCTGGTAGCATTCGCCTGCTACCTGCGCGAGTAGGGGATTGAGTTCTCGCTCCCGGTCTTCCGCAAGCTCTTCACCTTTAGGGCCACTCGCGGAGCGGCGTTCTTCTCTGGGCAGAGTCCTCTCAACGTGATCGGCACCGCCAATAAGAACCATGATTGGGTTCGGCGGTTCATCTTCGTCACCCGGAAGTTCAGCAATGTGCCACTCGCACCCGTGCAAGAGGACGATTAAAGTGGAGGTTAGATCTTAAATTAACTCTAAAGGGGGTGGGGTGAATAGAGTTTAAAACTTTTTCCTTTAGTTTTATAGCGGAATTGAAAATACTGATATAAGTATATGTGTATAGAGTGAGTGATAAATAAAAACTGAAATAAAATGAGTAATGAAAACAGCACACAACACAAGCACAGAAAAGAAATCAAACACAGAGGACACAAGGAGTTATAGTAGTTCCCCACTAAACTTGGGTACGTCTACTCTTCTACCACCCTTGGTAGGAATCCACTACAGGTTTTTGATCAGGTGCCCTGCCACCAATGGAGTTTTGATCAGGTGCCCAAATCACCAATGAGCTTTTGATAAGGTGCTCAAAAACCAAACTAGATTTTTTGATAAGGTGTCTTGCCACCGACTGGTAAACTTTTGAAGGGAGTTTTAACCCTTTACAAGATGGGGTTGTTGAGTTTTGAAGTAAGCTAACGCCCGACGTTAGAGCTAACATTGGCGTTAGCTCCTTCTCGCTGAGCTAACGCCAGCGTTGTCGTCAACGCCCGCGTTAGCTCCTTCTCGCATTTTCCCCCATGTTTTGTCTATAAATAGAGGGGTACCCCCCCTCTAAGGGCATTCTATTCTGAAAGCGGCGAGTATCCTCTACTTTGAGCGAGTTAGAGATACCAGAGTGCTTCCAGGCGAGCATCGAACTTGGAGTAAGTTCGGGAAGAGAGTTACCTACTCGTGAGTTAACGCGGGGCGTTAGAGTCAACACCAGGCGTTGAGTGTGGCGAGTAGCGAGCTTCGACTAGTGGCGACTAGGGAGCTGAGGAGTGCGAGCAGCGAGCTTGCGAGGAGCAGAGCTAACGCTGGGCGTTAGCGTTAACGCCGGTGGTAGCGAGGAGCGAGTATCACCTGAGCGGTGTGCTCCGGAGGAGAAGCGGACCTCGTCCGTGACCAAGTTCTTTTCTACTTTTGGCTGTCGTGAATCAAGTTGGATGCAACTTGTATTCAGCCCTGTCCATTTGTAACTAGCTGTCAGAGTTATTAAATTGTGATAGTTTGTGTTCATCATTTGGTGTTCTTATTCCCTTGTTGGTTGACGTGTTCTTCCGACCTTCAAAATATTTCACATGGTATCAGAGGGATAGTGGGAACAAGGACTGAGCAACCAAGATGGACGACGGAGGAGGGTATGCTAGGGGACTTGGCATCGAGCTGCTCACCCAGACCAACTACAAGAAGTGAAAGTCTTGCATGGAGAGTTACCTGCTTGGAGAGGACCCGTGGGAGGTCGTTGGAGGGGAAGAGCACGCAGAAGTCTTTCCAATCGAAGACAATGGTCAAGCTGTGAGAGCTTGGAGGAAAACCAACGCCAAGGCGGAGTTCACCTTGAAGAGAGCTATCTCACCTGACTTGTTCGACCACATCATAGGTTGCAAGTCAGCGTCCGAGATCTGGATAGCCCTCGATGGGTTATTCAACAAGAAGAATGTAGCGCGGCTACAATTCCTGGAGAATGAGTTGGCGAGGGCGACTCAAGGCGAGATGGCGATATCCACCTTCTTCCTAAAGGTGAAGAACCTGCGTGGGGAGATCTCGGCCTTGGACCCCGAAGAGCCAATCTCAGAGGCGAAGTTAAAGCGTCACATACTCCGCGGCTTGAGGACGGAGTATGTCCCCTTCGTTACTTCTGTGCAAGGGTGGGCTACTCAGCCCTCCCTTCTGGAGCTAGAGAACCTGCTATCGTCACAGGAGAGCTTGGCGAAGCAGATGGCGGGAGTGTCCATCTCAGGAGGAGATGTCGAGGCCTTGTTCTCAGGAAAGAGGAGATCCTGGGACAAGAAAAAGAAGAACTCCGGAGATGGACCTTCAACGTTCTCTCAGGGAGATGGGAGAAAGTTCCTCCCTGCGCGCGATGAGAATGGGAGATCCCTTTGCTTTGCCTTTAGGAAGTACGGGCACATGACAAAGGACTGCCGGTCCAATATGAAGGTCGATCATGTTGCTAACAAGGAGGGAGATCACCAGAGAGGTGGAGGAAGAGGTGGAGGTCACCAGGGCGGTGATAGGGGAGACAATTATTTCCTGGCAGAGATGATGGCAACGTCAGTCGATGTCTTAGCCTCCATCAACCTCGAGAACGACTGGATAGTGGATTCCGGTTGCGGGCATCATCTCACTAGAGATATGTCCAAGTTCGACTCCTTGGAAGCATATGAAGGAACGAATGCTATCATCACTGCGGATGATACAGTACATCCCGTGGAGCGAGAAGGGAAGGTGTCCCTTGGGAGTAAAGAGAAGCCAGTGATATTGAAGAGTGTGTATCACGTGCCTGGCATGAAGAAGGACCTCTCCTCGGTGGCTAACGCAGTGGATGCTGGATACCACGTGCTGTTTGGACCGAAGGAGGTGAAGTTCCTGAAGAACCTTTCGTCTGTCGATGCTGACGTCACGCTCACCGGGAGAAGGGTGAATGATTTGTATGTTCTTTCTGCAAATGCCTACGTGGACAAGCTGAAGATAAACGACAGCGCTGTGATCTGGCATGAGAGGCTGGGTCATGTGGTGATGGACAAGCTGAAGATGATGGCGGCAAAGGGCCTAGTGAGTGTGCCTACCTCATCTCTCTTCCTACGGCGACGGCCATGTGTGCGACGGATGCCAATATGGAAAGTCACATCGACTTCCATTTGACAAGTCGGAGACCAGGTGTAAGGCACCTCTTGAGTGCGTACATGCTAACGTTATGGGGCCGTGCGCCACCCTTACTTATGGAGGCAATAAGTATGCGTTGGTTCTGGTGGATGACTACACCCGCTATACGTGGGTATACTTTCAGAGAGAGAAGTTAGAAGTATTCGAGAAGTTCCAAGAGTGGAAGGAGCTTGTGGAAGGGAGGCTGAACCGCAGAGTGAAGAAGCTGAGAAGCGACAATGGAGGGGAGTTTACCTCAAATGCGTTTGCTTCTTTCTGCAGGAGGTTCGGCATTCGGCGGGAGCTCTCCTGCGCTCACACCCCTCAGCAGAATGGGGTGGCAGTGAGGAAGATCCGCCATCTGGTGGAGACTACCGGGAGTTGGCTACATGCCAAGAGCATTCCCAAGGCCTTATGGGCGGAGGGAATGACATGTGCTACCCACGTGATCAACCGGCTACCTCTGAGTCCCAACAGGATGGTGTCTCCACACCAGCTCATATTCAGGGAGAAGCCTAATGTGGGTCACATGAAAGTGTTTGGTTCTACCTGCTTCGTGCACGTCCCAGACGCTCAGAGAACCATGTTGGAGCCGAAAACGAGGAAGTGTATCTTCATCGGCTACGATGAGCGGAAGAAGGGGTGGAAGTGCATGGATCCGCAGACCCACAAGTTCGTCGTCTCGCGCGACGTAGTGTTTGACGAACTGGTCTCATACCAGGGAGTCTCTTTAGTGGAGCTGCCGGAGAGTGGAGAATCTAGAAGGGAAGAAGAGTGGGTCACTGAGGACCCTACTGTGGAGTTGGAGCTTTCTCCCAGTGCTCCATCGCCATCTGGCTCAGGAGGAGCTTCTGGCTCGGGAAGAGCTTCTGGCTCAGGGGAGCTACGAACTCAAGAAGCAGGGAGAGCACTGCTTCAAGAGGAGCTCAGAGTGGAGCTCAAGCAGAGGAGTCTACCGGAGTGTTAGATAGTGCCCAAGCCTTGAGGAGGTCGAAGCGGACCATCGTCCCGCCTGCTCGCTATAAGGAAGGGAACTTCGTGAGTTTGGTCTCCTGCTTCTTCGCAGGACCACTCGATGAGAGGGAACTTGCCTGCTTTGATGATGCAGCTGGCATCAAGGAGTGGGACGCGGCCATGATCAAGGAGATGGAGGCCCTAGAGAAGAACGAGACATGGGACCTGGTTCCCATGGTGGAGGGCATCAAACCTGTCACCTGCAAATGAGTGTACAAGGTTAAGAAGAGAGCAGATGGAGAAGTGGAGCGGTACAAGGAGAGGCTTGTCGCTCGGGGCTTCTCACAAACCTACGGAGAGGACTATGAGGAGACATTTAGTCCTGTCGCAAAGATGACATCGGTGAGGACGATCATCGCTCTGGCGGTGTGCCGAGGTTGGAAGCTGTGGCAGCTTGATATGAAGAACGCGTTCCTGTATGGAGAGATTGACAAAGATATATTCATGGTGCAACCACCTGGATACGTGTCCAAGTCACTTCCACATCACGTCTGCAAGCTGAAGAAGGCCCTCTATGGGTTGAAACAGGCACCGAGAGTCTGGTATGGAAATATTGCGGAGTACTTGTAGTTCTGCGGCTACGATGCCTCAGACTCAGACTCCAGCATGTTCGTGAAGAAGAGTGGAGGTCTTCACGTGCTGGTGCTGATGTACGTCGACGACATGATCGTGACATGGAACAACCCTGAGGAGGTCGCGGCGCTGAGACAGCAGCTTTCCATACGATTCGAGATGAAGGATCTTGGTGAGCTGCACCATTTCCTTGACCTCCAAGTTGAGAAGAGAAGAGGCGGGCTGTATGTTTCCCAGAGGGCATATGCGAGAGGATCGTCGAAAGATTCGGCATGAAGGAGGGGAAGAGCAGTTCCGTTCCTCTGGAGGCTGGGCTGAAGCTTCGGAAGGAAGAAGGGAGGATTCTTCCTGATCCGAAGATCTTTAGGGCACTGATGGGGAGTCTTATCTACCTGACTATCACGAGGCCGGACATCGCCTTTGCTGTCGGCCGAGTTAGTCGGTATATGCAGGAGCCGCGGAAGCCTCATCTGGAGGCAGCCAAGGGGATACTGAAGTACGTGAAGGGAACCCTTGAGATGGGGTTGTCCTATGAAGAGAAGTCTGACTTCAAGCTGCATGAGTACACGGATGCAGACTACGGAGGTGATGCTGATGATCGCAAGTCGACATCAGGTTACGTGTTTCTGTGTGGAGCTGTTACTATCTCGTGGTGTAGCAAGAAGCAGGACTCTATTTCCCTTTTTACCACGGAGGCCAAGTACGAGGCGTCGTCCTTAGCAGCTCAGGAGTGTGTCTGGCTAAGGAGACTAGTGGAGGATGTGGACGAGGAGGTCAGCGGACCTACTGTGCTTCGCGGGGACAATGAGAGTGCATTGAAACTGGTAACCAATCCAGTGTGTCATGCAAGGACCAAGCACATTGAGATCGAGCATCACTTCATCAGAGAGAAGGTGCTGGGTGGCTTGATCGCAGTGGAGCATGTGCGGAGCGAAGACAACCTTGCGGATATATTCACGAAGCCCCTATCTGCGGGACCATTCCGGAGGCTTCGCTCGATGCTTGGTGTTGTTCCCGGAGCTCACTTCAAGGGGGAGTGTTGAGTTTTGAACCGGCGTTAGAGCTAACGTTGGCGTTAGCTCCTTCTCGCTGAGCTAACGCCAGCGTTGTCGCCAACGCTCGCGTTAGCTCCTTCTAGCATTTTCCCCCATGTTTTGTCTATAAATAGAGGGGTACCCCCCCCTCTAAGAGCAATCTATTCTGAAAGCGGCGAGTATCCTCTACTTTGAGCGAGTTAGAGATACCAGAGTGCTTCCAGGCGAGCATCGAACTTGGAGTAAGTTCGGCAAGAGAGTTACCTACTCGCGAGTTAACGCGGGGCGTTAGAGTCAACGCCAGGCGTTGAGTGTGGCGAGTAGCGAGCTTCGACTAGTGGCGACTAGGGAGCTGAGGAGTGCGAGCAGCGAGCTTGCGAGGAGTAGAGCTAACGCTGGGCGTTAGCGTTAACGCCGGCCGTAGCGAGGAGCGAGTATCACCTGCGCGGTGTGCTCCGGAGGAGAAGCGGACCTTGTCCGTGACCAAGTTCTTTTCTACTTTTGGCTGTCGTGAATCAAGTTGGATGCAACTTGTATTCAGCCTTGTCCATTTGTAACTAGCTGCCAGAGTTATTAAATTGTGATAGTTTGTGTTCTTATTCCCTTATTGGTTGACGTGTTCTTCCGACCTTCAAAATATTTCACAGGGGTAAGAAGAGGTTAGATGTTCTTCTCTGTTTAATATTCAGAGAGAAGACAAATGAATTTGATCTTGATCAAAGCTCCCCCTGAGAAGATGAAGTATTGTTGTCAGGAGAGCTTTGCTTCAGGGTGTAAGGCCTCTTCAGCTTCTTGAAGTTCCAGCTAATTATTCTGAGTAGATGAATGTTCTTTCTCAGATTTTTGATTGTTCTCTGGAATCTGAAGCTTGAGCTGATTGAAATTGTTGCTGAGAGATGAAGAGAAAATCCTACAAAAAGAATTAGTAACAGATGTATATGTATATCTCTCTAATTCTTTCTAAACATCTATCTCTGTATGTCAATATCCTTCTATGGTATATCTCTATGTTCATCATTTGTATCTCTCTGTTATATGTATCCCTTTTTTTTGAATATATATATTGCTCTGTTTCTTCTTAAAAGAACTCTGTAGCCGTTATGAGGAAAAGACAAAATCATTTCTTTTTAAGGTAAGGCAGAACTTGTCTTAATTGATTTATTCCTCGGAAATGAACAGTTGATATTTCAAGAAGGAAAGCATTAAATGCTTATACCAACGGCTATAATAAAATCTTGCTTTACAGACAAAATCTCTGAGAAAAATATTTGAATTGATTTGATTGAGAAGACGAGATAACAAGGTCAGATCTGATTAAATATTCATCTATCTACAGACTGAAGTTAGTCAATCTAAGCTTGAAGTTCGTCGAGCTCAGGTGTAAGATAATTCGTCGATCGCAGCACGATGTTAGTCGATCTCAGAAAATATTTCGTCGAACGAAATTTTACTTAGAGAATTTTCATCTCCTTATAAAAGCAACATGTGATCTTTATAGCTTGATTTGACAGATCACCTATTGTCTAGCTTAACCTGACATGGGTTATCATTTGAGCTTAACATAGGAAAATATTTGATCCTATCATAAGTAAACATAATATTTGATCCTAACCCAAATCAAAACCTATGGTTCCAACAATCTCCCCCTATTTGGGTTGGAGATATTAGTTAAACAATAATAATGATAATTAGTTTTGAGATCTGGCAATTAGATAACAAATTTCTAGAATTGTTTGTCAATAAATAATTACACATAAGAAGTTCATGGGTTAAGGATTCTTCTTGTCTGCAGATGGCTTTTGAAATGCAATTATCCTGTTTGGGTCTGAGGCTTCAGCCTTGCTCATCTTGCAATCTTGAGCACCCAAAATCTTCAGTTCCACAACAGTTGGTATTACAGCTTCAGGGTGAATCTTTATGTATTCATCTGCTGCAAATATACCTTTTGGATCTATTCTTCTGAATTCCTGCTCTCTATAGGAAGACATAGTGGAGAATTGAGAGATGTATCTTCCTTCAGCTTTAGCTTTGTTAATTTGAGCCAATCCAATTCTTTCATTGAATCTTGCCATGTGGGAGATATTTTCAGCTTCAGTATTGATATGAGGAATTGGCTGATCATCATAAGGAGTTTCTTGATTGGATGGATCATATTGAGGATTTCTTTTCCTATGCTCAATTCCTTTTGATATGGGATAATTTATCTGCCTGCTACTTCCTTTGTATGAGTCAGAGTTTGTAGGCTTGTTTTGACTGCTTGGGCTCCTTTCTGGATATTGCTGGTGTTGGTGTGATCTGGAGGGTTGAGAGCTCATTCCAGCTGAGCCTGCAGCTGGAGGAGGAGGAGGAGGTCCTCTGAAAGGTTTCTTAGAAGGAGGAGGACTGTACTTCCTCTTCTTTTGTCTTTCTTTCAACTGGTTCTTAGAATACCTTTGCCATGCAGGCATGTCTGGGGTAGGTTTGATGTTGTGGAGGATGTAGTAAGGAATGTCATGAGAGGGATTTGGTTTAGAAGGGATTTTAGGAGCAGCTTTCCTTTTCTTTGATATCTTTTTCTTTTTCTTATCTTCTTCAGAATCATCATCATCTTCATCTGAATCTTCAGAAGATTGAATTGGGTTATCATAAAAATCATTAACCAATTTGAGAGCTCTATCTCTTCGCTCTTCAGCTTCAAAAGCTGCATCTTGTTCTTTCCATATTTCATCAAAGCTGGGCATGGGTTCTTCATTCCACAGAAGAGTTGGTGGAGAGAGAATTATCTTTGAAGATGTTTCATCATGAGATTCTACAGGAGCATTCTCAGGTTCTGCAGGAACATCCTTCATCTGAATATCTTGATCAGAGATGGAAGGGATGGTTGATATGAAACTTTCTATGATGGATGAATGAGCTGGCTGAGGAAGGCATATCAAAGCCTTGGATGAGTCCTCTATGTACACTGATACTTTTGATGATACTGTTGGAATGTATCTATTCACAATATCATAGTTAGATAATAACTTATATAAATCAACTGAGGGATGGATGATACAATCACCATCAGTGATGATTTCTAGTAAGGATGCTTCTGAGGTCATTTCAGCATCTTGAGCTTCTGCCAGAACTTCTGGAGCTTCTTCATTTGATCTCTCCCCCTGCCTAGATTCATGATAACATGGATCAAGGCCGCCAAAGGAAGAAGGGACAGAAGAGGACGAAGAAGGCTTAGAAGATAGAGAATCAATCTTGGATGATAGGTCCTTGATTGAAAGAAGAATAGGAGCTAGGCTGTTGGCCAAGAGCTCCTGAATTGGAGGTTGAAGGTAATTAAAAATTTGATTACCTATAGAAAAAATATCTACAAGCATGGTGTCAGATGATGATGGATTATGTTCAGTGGATGGAATGGAAGAGGAAGGAATGGAAGCAGCTGTACAATTTCTGCATAGATATGGCTGTGGCATTGATGGAGGAGTGATTTCAGGAGTTGTTTCCTGAAGGAGTGGATGAGATTCAACCTAGAGTGAGATTGAATTTGGAATAAGGTGGAGAGATTCAATGATGAATGAGGCTGAGGGTGGAGTGATAATAGGAGGAAGGGAATCAGTCATGATCTCGTCATGAGGGGATGAATACCCTGGACTAAATGATGGATGATCTAGATGAGGTGGAGAAGGTGAGGATGTGGGTTGTGGTGTTGGAATGATAGTTGGGGATGACAGATGAAGGGGAGAGGGGATATTGTCTAGAATGGTGTGATCTTCCATGTTAGAAGATGATGGAATGTCATCTGGAGTTTGAGAAGGAGGAGTTGAGAGTGGAAGAGATTGAGTGTTGGAGGGAGCTTCTTCCAATGGGGTTGAGGGAGTGGCTGGTACTGCCCTTGAGACCTCAGATGGCTCTGCCCTGGGAGTCTTGATGATGACTCTCTTCCATTTGCCAAAGAGGGCACTTGTGATCCTCTTGGAGGCATTTATATGTATCTTGGGAAATACACATAGCTCAGGACACTTACTCATCAGAAGTAGTCCCAGTGCTCTTCCATGCCCTGTGTTCATCTTGGAAACTTTCTTCTTGATGCAGTCAAACAGTACTGCTCCCCAGTTCAACCTTTTCAAATCCAAAACTGCACCCATCAACAGCAACTGGTGCCTTGTAATATGATCATGACCTGAGTGCTTTCCAAGCAGCACTTTTCCTACTATATCAGCCAAAAGTCTGTATTCCATAGACAGATTTTTCTTTAGGAGGTGCTTTGGGTTAGTTCCATTATAACCCATCCTATCTAGCAAGGAGTCAATTTCTTCACTAGAGAGTTCCATGTCTTCTTCTCCATTTACTAATCCAAATAGCTCAGTCACAACTGTGGGGGACAGAATGATCTGAGTCCCTGTGACAGATTAAAAGGCTTTGATTAGGATTGAGACCACTAATTTCATTGAAGATGAGTCTAATTCCTCATTGGAATTTTCCAGAATGTCTACTTCATTTTCTAATCCAGGCATATCAGATAGAATAGAAAAGGCTAGAAAGGTTTAGTTACCTGAGACTGATCATATTAGGGTTTCCTCATCTTGATTCAAGGAGGTGTGTGCCCACTCCTTAATTTCATTAACAGGGAGTTTTATTCTTGTAGTCATGAACTTCCTTAGTTGTTGGGCTTCAAACTTCTTCAAGATATCTTGGAAGACTTGGTATGAGTGACAGAAGGTGTCCATGTCAATATTGAAGCCGGTGTCGAACTTCATGGAGGAGAGGACAGCTTGAGAGATCGCCATTTGAAGATGAAGCAGGAAGGAGTCGAAAGAGAGGAAGAGAAGGAGACACATGATTCTGAGAGCGCGAATGATTCCTAACCCAAATTTAGAATATATACTAGGGTTCGACGAAATCGAGGAAAAGCGCGGAAAGGAGGGCGACGAAATAGGGCTAATTCTCAAAAAGAAAAAAAAATGAAGAGTCCTACGATTAGGCTGCGTTTGGTTCGGCTTATAAGCGTCGGTGCGGCAGAAACGCAACAGAGAAATGGCAGACCGCACTGTTTGGCGCTGCTGATGGAAGGAAACGGAGGTTATTAATAACCTTCGTTTCTTTGTATAGCCCAGACACGAATTTTATCGCCAGTTCAGCCGCGCCGTTCCGGAGGTCTAGGTTTTCCTCTCCCCCGCGATCTCCGATTTCGCTCGTTTTCGTCGCCGCCGCTGTCACGCCGCCTGCCGTCGCCAACATACGGAAGTTACGCCGCCTGCGAGCCGCTGTCACGCCGCCTGCGAGCCGCTGTCACACCGCCTGCCGCCGGATTGCTTCCTCTTGACGCCGCTCTCACGCCCCTAGATCTCCTCGCTGGTCTTTCCGGAGGCCGCCGCCTCTCCAGTTTCTGTGGCCATCGTCGCCGCCTCTCCAGTTCCGTGCCCCCATTTTTAGGTATATCTCCTCCCCTTTTCAAATTTTATAGAGCTTGTCATTTTTGGGGGATGAATGTGTGTGTGTGTGTGTGTGGTTATGTATGTTTTTTGGGGATGAATGTGTGTGTGTGATGATGGCAGACCTGTGTATGTGTTTTATAAGTGTGTGTTTGTGTGTTTATGTTTATGTGTGTGTATATATGTTATATGTGTATGTGTGTGTGTATGTTATATGTGTATGTGTGTGTATGTGTGTATGTGTGTATGTGTGAGTTTGTATGTGTGTGTGAGTTTGTATGTGTGTGTATATGTGTATGTTTGTGTGTGTGTGTGTATGTGTGTGTGTGTGTATGTGTATGTGTTTGTGTGTGTATATGTGTTTGTGTGTGTATTTTATATATGTGTGTGTTGTATGTTGTATGTGTATGTGTGTGTTGTATGTTATATGTGTGTGTGTGTGTGTGTTGTATGTGTGTGTGTGTATATGTGTGTGTGTGTGTGTGTGTTGTATGTGTGTGTGTTGTATGTGTGTGTTGTATGTGTGTGTGTGTTGTATGTTATATGTGTGTGTGAGTGTGTGTGTGTGTTTATGTTTATGTGTGTATGAGTGTGTGTGTGTGTTTTTATATGTTTATGTTTATATATATATATGTATGAGTGTGTGTTTATGTGTGTGTGTGTGTGTTTATATGTATGAGTGTGTGTGTGTGTTGTATGTGTGTGTATGTGTGTGTGTGTTGTATGTGTGTGTGTTGTTTTTGTGTGTGTTGTATGAGTGTGTGTGTGTGTGTGTGTATGTGTGTGTGTGTGTGTGTTTGTATGTGTATGTGTGTGTGTGTGTGTTTGTATGTGTGTGTGTATTTTATATGTGTGTGTGTTGTATGTTATATGTGTGTGTATGTGTGTGTTGTATGTGTGTGTGTATGTGTGTGTGTGTGTATGTGTGTGTGTGTGTGTTGTATGTGTGTGTGTTGTATGTGTGTGTGTATATGTGAGTGCGTGTTTATATATATGTGTATGAGTGTGTGTTTATGTGTGTGTGTGTGTGTTTATATGTATGAGTGTGTGTGTGTGTATGTTGAATGTCTGTGTGTTGTCTGTGTGTGTTGTTTTTGTGTGTGTTGTATGTGTGTGTGTATGTGTGTGTGTGTGTGTTGTATGTGTGTGTGTGTTGTATGTGTGTGTGTGTATGTGTGTGTGTTGTATGTGTGTGTGTTGTATGTGTGTGTGTTGTATGTGTGTGTGTGTTGTATGCGTGTTGTATGTGTGTATGTGTGTGTGTTGTATGTGTGTGTTGTATGTGTGTGTGTGTGTGTGTGTGTGTGTTGTATGTGTGTTTTTCTTATATTTTATGTGTTTACATATGTTTTCATTTTTAAGATGGGTAAGCCGAGAGACGGTGGTGTCTCCCCTATATGGGATTCAAATGATGTCCTGGTTTTTTGCGACATATGCATTCATGAGATAGAGCTTGGTAACCGACCGACAACCCATTTTAGCAAGGAGGGGTGGGCTAATGTGACTTCCAAATTCCACCTACAAACTGGGAAAAAGTATGATAAGGTTCAAATGAAGAACAAAAGAGATCATTTGAAGGAGTGGAAGATTTGGAGTGAGCTAAAACGCGAGTCCACTGGTTTGGGTTGGAATCCGACTACAAAAACTATAGATGCTTCGGACGAGTGGTGGACCGAGAGATTGAAGGTATTCATTTATTTTATAATGATGATTTAACTTTATGTTCAACTATTTACCCTTCCTAATTTTTGTTATAATATTGTAGGTTGTCCTAGCGGCCAAAAAGTTCAAATATGCTGGCATCCCCCCCGAGTTAGAGGAACGATTGAGGAGGATGTTAGATTCAGTAGTTGCATGTGGACGTCATGCTACCATTCCTAGCATAAGGAGTAATCCACCTGAGTCTACCGATGAGAGAGAGTTGTCTGGTGGGGAACACATGTTCATGCATTCTGTATGATACACGTTACATGCCATTCTTTAAAGATTGTGTCGGTGCAATTGATGGAACACATGTTCATGCATGCGTACCTGTTCGTGATCAAGTACTGTACATTGGGAGACATGGCATGCCAACACAAAATGTGATGGCTGCTTATGATTTCAACATGTGTTTCACGTTTGTTATGCCAGGTTGGGAAGGCTCTGCGCATGATAGCCGCATTTTCAATTATGCGCTTCGGGATCCCCGTTACAAATTTCCGCATCCACCACCAGGTAATAAGAATTCTATTCCATTTTTTATACTTCTCACCTTTGAAGCATAACAACTTTGCTCCTGGTTTTCAGGAAAATATTACTTGGTAGACTCTGGGTATCCGCTACAAAGGGGATACTTGAAACCATATCCAGAGACACGTTATCATCTCCCGGACTTTGCTCGTGGTGGTCGTGCACCGGAAGGACGCCGAGAGATATTCAATCACGCGCACTCATCCCTTAGAAGTGTCATTGAAAGATCGTTCGACATTTGGAAGAAGAAGTGGGCCATATTGCGTGATATGCCGAGCTACAGCTTCGCCAAACAAACTGATATTGTGATGACGACTATGACACTGCATAATTTTATTCGGCGGCACCCATCGCGGAGGGATATTGATTTCAATGACGTCGAGCAGGGAGGTGGTGATGAGGGGGGAAGCACACAAGGGCATCAAGTAGTTTGTCCTGATACAGCAGGCGGGGTAGATGAGATGATCACGTTGCGTGAAAATATAGCGCAACAGTTGTACACTTCTAGATCTTAGATGGTGAGAAGAATTATTGGTATTTTTATCTATTATAGTAACTATTATCAAGATTGTGTATTTGATGTGTATCGAAATTTTTTTCTTTTCAAAAACTTCATTTGACCCAAACAAAATTTATAAAACTCCATTTCAATAAGCACTGAAAACTCCATTTCACCCAAACAGTCTTCTAACAAAACTCTATTTCTCAGAAACAGCTCTTTTTCAAAACTCCATTTCTGATCAGCAGCTTTTCATCAGCAACAACCCAACCAAACGGACCCTTATTCTTATCGAAGGAGAAAATAGATTAGTTGAACTTCGTTGATCTCAAACAACATATTTCGTTGATCTCCCTTCGACTAAAAATTTCAGGTCACTTATTTTAATTATAACTATTTTGGTGTTATTTTGAGATTGTTTCATGTTTAATATTACTCTATTTGTGTCTTCTCATCTTGTTTCATGGTTTCATCATAAATCTTTCCTAATTGATTTATGTATTTCCTTTGGTGATCTGTTGAAATGTATTCAAGACAAATTTTCTACAATAAATTTCTGACCTTAAACTTAAGGAAACATTTTATGTTGGGTAGAAAATTTTATTTGCTCAATTTAAAGAATCTCCATTTATCATTCCTAGCTCAATTTAGGGAGTTAATGAATAGCCTAAGAAAATTCCTTCTTCAGATTTTAGTTCAAATTTCCTAAGGTATTTCTTATCATTATTGTGAACAAAACATTTACAACCAGATGTTCTAAAATAGTTGACTTTAGGTTTCTTCCCTTTAAGTAACTCATAAGGAGTCTTATCCTTAAGTTTATGTATTACACTCCTATTCAACACATAGTTTGTTGTGCTAACAGCCTCTGCCCAAAAAGATAGGGGCAAATTAGCATCTGCAAGTAATGTTGTTGCTGATTCAATTAGGGTTCTATTTTTCCTTTCAGCTACCCCATTTTGTTGAGGAGTTCTAGGAGCAGAGAAACACTGCCTGATCCCTTCTCTTCCACAGAATTCTCTCATCAGAAGAGACTCAAACTCAGTTCCATGATCACTTCTGATCAATGCAACTACAGTAGAGTACTCACTCTTGATGGACCAGAGAAAGTCTGTTAGAACTTTGAAGGTGTCAGACTTGTTCCTAAGAAAGAACACCCAAGTGAATCTTGAGAAGTCATCTACAATACCTAGAGAATAATGCTTCCCTCCTAGACTCTGTATTGTAGTAGGTCCAAAGAGGTCCAAATGCAGCAGGTATAAGATTCTAGGTGAATTACTTTTAGATAATGTCTTAAAACTGTTTTTGGTTTGCTTGATTGATTAAATAAACAGATTTCTGATTTTGATGAGTTATGGTTTACCAAATAGATATTTTCTTGCCTAATACCTGATACACAACATGTTAGTTTATTTTGACCCAGGTTACTTTGGATCCAGTTTGTTTACCACAATATTCAGAAATATATGATATGGAAGGTTGACTTTCATATCCGAGTGGATGAAACTTCCTAGGAGGAATTACCCACTTAGTGAAAGGGTTTTTAGTATATTGAGAATAAGAATTCTTTAGATTTTCAGTAATTTTCCCGTTCGACGAATTTGGATAAATTCTTCGATCGCCGTTCGAATAATAATTATACTGAAGGTCTGGCTTCAGAGTTCGTTGAACACCGGTCAACGAAATATTTTGTTTTCGTCGATCTCCATTCGACGAATTTTGTTATATACATAAATTTTCAGCAATTTTTGCTGAGTCTTATGCTACTTCTTTTCCCTTAGCAAAGATGAATTTTATAGGTGAGGTAAGAGAGTTTTTCTTTACTAATGGGAGTTGACTAGGTGAAGCACCTAAGCCAAGTTTATTGCCACTAAGCCTGGCATTTACTATGCTGGTTATATCCAGCAGTTTGATGCTTCTCCCATTCAGAGAATTTTCAAACTTCTTAGCTTCTAGTAAGTTGTTTTTCAAAGTAATATTTTCATCCTTTAATTTCTTTATTTCTTCTTTAAGATTTTCATTTTCAAGAATTGTTTCTTCTTTAACTAATTTTAATTCTTCTCTTAGTTTAAAGTTTTCAGAAGTTAGCTCATCTATTTCTTTTAATCTATTCTTATGGAATATAATTTCCTTTTCAGAAGCTGTCAGATCTAAACAAAGAATTTTGAATTCTGATTGAAATTCATTTGAAGTAAAATCAAAGCTTGACAATACCTCATCCTCTTCAGGTTCTGATTCTATTTCAGCATCAGAATTGTTTTTGGAGGATGCATTGATTGCCATCATGCAGAAGTTTCTTTCTTCTTCATCATCACTGGAGCTGGATGATGATGCATATTCTGACTCACTGCTTGAGTCATATAAAGCCATCAAGCATTGGTCCTTGTCACTTGCTTCTTCTTCATCCTTTTTGAAGTTCTCATACAGAGTGATCGAGTGAGATCTTCTGTCTTTCTTTCATCAGCAGAACCTGCAACAATTGCTGTCAGGGCATTCCATATATCTTTTGCTGAAGAACACTCAGCAACCTTCAAGAATATATCATCTGGCATGGTTTGTGCCAATATATTCATTGCTTTGGCATCTGCATTCTTGTATTTCCTTAATGGATCTATGTGTCCTAGAGGAGGTACAACATTGGTTGAAGATTGTTCTTGTGCTGGTGGGGGTCCTGTCAAAATAGAATTATATATATCTTCATCAATTGAATTCATGTATAACTTTATTCTTGCCTTCCATAGTGCAAACTTGCTCAAGTTGCACACAGGAGGTCTGGAGCTAGAATAATCTTTATTCTGTGCCATGAGGTTTTTATAAAACAGAATAAAGTAATGACACACTAAAGTAAATGGATCTAAGGAAGATCTTTGTTGGTTCAGGTGTTAGCCTGTAACAACCAAACAACCTCTGATACCAATTGAAAGTGGAGGTTAGATCTTAAATTAACTCTAGAGGGGGGGGGGGGGGGGGGGTGAATAGAGTTTAAAACTTTTTCCTTTAGTTTTATAGCGGAATTGAAAATACTGATATAAGTATATGTGTATAGAGTGAGTGATAAATAAAAACTGAAATAAAATGAGTAATGAAAACAGCACACAGCACAAGCACAGAAAAGAAATCAAACACAGAGGACACAAGCAGCTATAGTAGTTCCCCACTAAACTTGGGTACGTCTACTCTTCTACCACCCTTGGTAGGAATCCATTGCAGGTTTTTGATCAGGTGCCCTGCCACCAATGGGGTTTTGACCAGGTGCCCAAATCACCAATGAGCTTTTGATAAGGTGCTCAAAAACCAAACTAGATTTTTTGATAAGGTGTCTTGCCACCGACTGGTAAACTTTTGAAGGGAGTTTTAACCTTTTACAAGATGGGGTAAGAAGAGGTTAGATGTTCTTCTCTGTTTAATATTCAGAGAGAAGACAAATGAATTTGATCTTGATCAAAGCTCCCCCTGAGAAGATGAAGTATTGTTGTCAGGAGAGCTTTGCTTCAGGGTGTAAGGCCTCTTCAGCTTCTTGAAGTTCCAGCTAATGATTCTGAGTAGATGAATGTTCTTTCTCAGATTTTTGATTGTTCTCTGGAATCTGAAGCTTGAGCTGATTGAAATTGTTGCTCAGAGATGAAGAGAAAATCCTACAAAAAGAATTAGTAACAGATGTATATGTATATGTATATCTCTCTAATTCTTTCTAAACATCTATCTCTGTATGTCTATATCCTTCTATGGTATATCTCTATGTTCATCTTTTGTATCTCTCTGTTATATGTATCCCTTTTTTTGAATATATATTGTTCTGTTTCTTCTTAAAAGAACTCTGTAGCTGTTATGAGGAAAAGACAAAATCATTTCTTTTTAAGGTAAGGCAGAACTTATCTTAATTGATTTATTCCTCGGAAACAAACATTTGATATTTCAAGAAGGAAAGCATTAAATGCTTATACCAACGGCTATAATAAATTCTTGCTTTACAGACAAAATCTCTGAGAAAAATATTTGAATTGATTTGATTGAGAAGACGAGATAACAAGGTCAGATCTGATTAAATATTCGTCTATCTACAGACTGAAGTTAGTCAATCTAAGATTGAAGTTCGTCGAGCTCAGGAGTAAGATAATTCGTCGATCGCAGCACGAAGTTAGTCGATCTCAGAAAATATTTCGTCGAACGAAATTTTACTTAGAGAATTTTCATCTCCTTATAAAAGCAACATGTGATCTTTATAGCTTGATTTGACAGATCACCTATTGTCTAGCTTAACCTGACATGGGTTATCATTTGAGCTTAACATAGGAAAACATTTGATCTTATCATAAGTAAACATAATATTTGATCCTAACCCAAATCAAAACCTATTGTTCCAACAGACGAGTCGACCTTCCGACCTCCAATGCTGAGGATTCGAGGCCAAGCTCCACGCCTACCTCTTGAAGCACGATATGGACGTCATGTACTTGCGAAAGCACGTCGGCTCGCTGCCGGTGGTTCCGCCAGGAGAAGGTAGGCTGAATTACTTTGTCCCGAGCTCTCGCTCCTTCTACGTTCGCTTCCGCTTATTTTACTGACCTTTTGAACGCAGGGCTTCAGAGCCTCCCCCTTCATCCGCCGAATGCAAATGTGGGGGTCTCTCCTGCCGACGCCCTCGCCCGCGCGCAGTCTGCTGCCGCTGCATGCCGCGAGAACCCACCTCCCGCAAAGTCCAGCGGGCAGAAATCGAAGGCGAAGCGGAAGCCCGACGCGGTTTCGAGCCCTTCCGCCAAGCGGTCGAAACCCTCAGCTGCCGATAAGGGCAAAGCGGGCGTGGAGGATCTCCCACGCTCGAGTACTCCCGTGGAGGGGGTCTTAGCCATCTAGTTTGCCGCCACGCCAGCGGCAACTTCTTCGGGGCCCGTGCTGAGAGGCCACCGAAACTTTCCTCTCGGCGAGCCCCTCGTCAACTGGGACTGGCGGGCCAACCGGGTCTCCATTTCCACCCTTCCTCCATCCTGGTCGGAGAAGGAAACCATCAGCGGCCATGCTTACAGCCTCTCGTACGTGCTTTACAGCCGCAAGGGCGCTTCTTCCTTTGACACCGAGTCCACTCAGAACCTCGCGCATGAGGCGGCGAGAGCTATGATGCGGGCCCATGAGCTGACCCATATGTCCTCTTGTCGGGGTATGACACTCGCGTGAAACATCATAGAAGTCGAGAAGACCCGCTCTATTGCGGTCGCCGAGGCCGCGTCAGTGAAGCAACAACTGGCCGTTGCCGAAGATCTTCTTGCCAGCCGCCCGAGCCGAGAGGTATCCTTTTCTTCCTCTCGCGTTTCGAGCTCTCGTTTCCCTTTCTTTCTTCCTTGTGCTAACCTTCTTTTTACTTGCAAGACGTAGCCAACTACGATACCTTGCTCGTTCGGTCTCGCATTCTCGAGGAGCGAAACCTGGCGTTGGAGGCCGAAAACCGGGGGTTGCGAGATGCTGCCGCTCGGCCACCTCCCACGGAGAGGGAAACTCGGCTTCTTTACTCCAACGCCGAGTTTGAAGGGTTGATGCAGAGAACGGCCCAGGGAGCGGCGGAGCATACACTAGATGTGCTGCGGAGGGCCGGCCTTCTGAAAGAAGAAGGTGAGAGGATTCTAGCCCCTCATGTGCTCCCAGAGCTCTTCGCCCCGATCGACGCCACAGAAGAAGCTGGCGACGGGCTAGATCATGGAGGCCTCTCCTCTCCGGGCAGCGGGTACTCTGATGACGAGGCCGATGACCCTTGAAAGTTTCTTCTTTCTTTTGATGTAATGCGAATGCCTCTTGCAATTTTATAAAGAAATGGAACGTGATACTTTTGTTGTCGTTCGTGATCTTAGTTACCACTTGCGCATTTCTTTTTCTGCACATCTCGTTATCGTCACCCGACGGCTCGCCCATTCGTATTCCCTTTCACGTGTTTTCAAGCTATCGTGCTCACACTCGCCTCTCTTACTTGCTCGAGTGCCGATGACCCCTATCCTTAGGTCGTGACTGAGATGATTCCGCCACGTAGGCGCGCCCCGCTGGCGCAACCCTTTTCGCACTCGTACATGCCCCTTTAAAGACTTAGATGATTTTATTGATTTCTGCCGGGAGCGAAACTGCGGCGTGGATCCTATAAAATCTTTACACGAATTTGCCTTTCTCGTATAACCCCATTTGCGGGCGAGTGATCCTTGTGATGGATATCACTCGCCACTTTTGTATCAAGACTTACCTTGTGAGAACTGAGTTCGACGAACAGTATGTTGGATCTCGCCGATCCGAACATCTGTTATTGATTCGTCGAACGCAGACCGGAATTCGCCGAACTCAAGAATAAGCTGCTAAGTCGGGCTGGGAGAATTGACTTCGTCGAGCTGTGAATGAATTCCGTCGACCGCTGAGACAGATCGTCGACCGCTGAGACTGGGGCGAGTTGTTCGTCGAACGCAGAGTGTAAGCCGTTTGTCGAACGCAGAGATCAATTCGTCTAACGCAGAGTGTAAGTCGTTCGTCGAACGCAGAGTGTAAGCCATTCGTCGAACGCAGAGAGCAATTCGTCGAGCGCAGAGTGTAAGCCGTTCGTCGAACGCAGAGAGTGATTCGTCGAATGCAGAGCCTTAGCTTTTCTTTGAGTTCTAGCTGACTCAACAACCTAAAACCTTGTCCCTTTAGGCTGTGTAATGGGGTCAACTTTGTCTTAGTCAACAGATAGTGGTCTTGAACCAAATCAGTAATAGAGTTGTTCCCTGTGATAATCTCCCTCCTTAGGTCCTTCATTTATAACCTTTCCTTTCCCTGGGCCAACCTTCGAGCCTTTGGAACCTGCCACCGAGTGAGCCTTCGGCCCTGCCATCTAGGTGTGAGCCTGGACAGCGGGTCTGCTCGGGGCCAACCTTTGGAACTTTTGGAATCTGCCACCGAGTGACCTTCGGCCCTACCAGCTAGGTGTGAGCCTGGACAGCGGGTCTGCTCGGGGCCAACCTTTGGAACTTTTGGAATCTGCCACCGAGTGAGCCTTCGGCCCTGCCAGCTAGGTGAGAGCCTGGACAACGGGTCTACTCGGGGCCAACCTTTGGAACTTGTGGAACCTGTCACCGAGTGAGCCTTCGGCCCTGGCAGCTATGTGAGAGCCTAGACAGCGGGTCTGATCGGGGCCAACCTTTGGAACTCTTGGAACCTGCCACCGAGTGAGCCTTCGACCCTTCCAGCTAGGTGAGAGCCTGGAC
Source organism: Dactylorhiza incarnata (assembly GCA_033032865.1). Lineage (NCBI taxonomy): Eukaryota > Viridiplantae > Streptophyta > Magnoliopsida > Asparagales > Orchidaceae > Dactylorhiza > Dactylorhiza incarnata. Next base: position 486,029 of record JAWHQI010000173.1, read on the forward strand.
AGCGGGTCTGCTCGGGGCCAACCTTTGGAACTTTTGGAACCTGCCACCGAGTGAGCCTTCGGCCCTGCCAGCTAGGTGAGAGCCTGGACAATGGGTTTGCTCGGGGACAACCTTTGGAACTTTTGGAACCTGCCACCGAGTGAGCCTTCGGCCCTGCCAGCTAGGTGAGAGCCTGGACAGCGGGTCTGCTCGGGGCTAACCTTTGGAAATTTTGGAATCTGCCACCGAGTGAGCCTTCGGCCCTGCCAGTTAGGTGAGAGCCTAGACAGCGGGTCTGCTCGGGGCCAACCTTTGGAACTTTTGGAACCTGCCACCGAGTGAGCCTTCGGCCTTGCCAGCTAGGTGAGAGCCTGGACAGCGGGTCTGCTCGGGGCCAACCTTTGGAACTTTTGGAACCTTCCACCGAGTGAGCCTTCGGCCCTGCCAGCTAGGTGAGAGCCTGGACAGCGGGTCTGCTCGGGGCCAACCTTTGGAACTTTTGGAACCTGCCATCGAGTGAGCCTTCGACCCTGCCAGCTAGGTGAGAGCCTGGACAGCGGGTCTGCTCGGGGCCAACCTTTGGAACTTTTGGAACCTGCCGCCGAGTGAGCCTTTGGCCCTGCCATCTAGGTGAGAGCCTGGACATCGGGTCTGCTCGGGGCCAACCTTTGGAACTCTTGGAATCTGCCACCGAGTGAGCCTTCGACCCTGCCAGCTAGGTGAGAGCCTGGACAGCGGGTCTGCTCGGTGCCAACCTTTGGAACTTTTGGAATCTGCCACCGAGTGAGCCTTCGGCCCTGCCAGCTAGGTGAGAGCCTGGACAATGGGTCTGCTCGGGGCCAACCTTTGGAACATTTGGAACCTGCCACCGAGTGAGTCTTTGGCCCTGCCAGCTAGGTGACAGCCTAGAAAGCGGGTCTGCTCGGGGCCAAGCTTTGGAACTTTCTACCATCATCTTGCAAATCATTCATATCACACACATGTATAAAAATCAAGTTGTAAAGCAAAGTATTCACGTTACATGGACTTAGGGTTAGAAACGTTTTAAGTCGTCACCACTCCATGTGCGATTGAGGGACTCGCCCTCCACATTTTGGAGGCGGTACCCCCTGACCTCAATGCTTCTTCTATGACATAGGGGCCCTCCCAATTGGGATTGAGCTTCCCCACCGCGGCTGACCTTCCGGCCGCATCGACCTTTTTCAGCACGAGGTCCCCCTTCTCGAATTGCTTGATCCTGACGTGCTTGTCGAAGTATTTGGCCATCCGCCTCTTTACTTCTTCTTGTCGAATGGCGGCTAGATCTCGGACTTCCTCGATCAGATCCAAGGAGAGTCGCAGCTCCTCCTTGTTTCCTATCCTCCAGTCTTCATCACCATCTGAGACGGCCCTTACCCACGGCGTCTTGACTTCCAATTCCACGGGAATGATGGCCTCGCAACCATGAGAGAGCTTGAAGGGGGTCTCACTAGTGGCGGTGTTGGGGGTAGTCCTCAGAGCCAATAGGACCGAGGGGAGTTGCTCCACCCAATTCCCCTTCAAGTTCTCCACCTTTTTCTTGAGCAGGTTCACTATGACCTTGTTTGCTGCCTCCACCTGCCCGTTGCTCCTGGGGTGATGGATGGATGCGAACCTGAGGTATATCCCCAGCTGGCTGCAGAAGCTGATGAATTCCTCGCTGGCGAACTGCGGACCATTATCTGTGACTATGGCTTGAGGGAGCCCATGTCGACAGATAATCTCTCCCCACACGAAGTTGGGGACCACCTGGGAGGTGACCTTTGCCAAAGCCTTGACCTCCAACCATTTCGAAAAGTAATCAATCATAACCAAGATAAATCTTCTTTGCCCGCTGGCCTGAGGGAAAGGTCCTACCAGATCTATCCCCCATATGGCGAAGGGCCAGGGCGCGGTGATGCTCCTTAACCTCTGAGCCGACAAAAGTTGAAGTAGGGCGAACAGTTGGCATTTTCGACATTGCTTGGCGAATGCCGCCGCATCCCTGCTCAGGGTCGGCCAGAAGTATCCCTGCCTCATTATCCTTGCTTCCAACGTCCTGCTCCCTGAGTGACTGCCACATTCGCCGGAATGAACCTCCTCCAGGACCTTCGAGGCTTCTTCTTCCGAGACGCATCGCGCCAAGAGTCTGGAGAGGGTCTTCCGGTACAAGTCCCCTTCATGAAGCACGTAGTAGGCAGACTTATACCGAAAGCGTCTTTGATCTGGGACCTCTTCTGGGAACTCTCCTGTTGCCAGAAAGGTCATGAAAGGGTCCTTCCACGAGCGGCGTTGTTCTATGTCCATGAGCTCCCCTTCCTCAACCGAAGGGCGAAATAGATCTGTCAAGGTCCCTCCGGCCCGAGGGCCGGACTTGGCCAGCCGATCTGCCTGGACGCTTTCTTCCCTTGGAATGTGCCTGATGGAGAAGGTCCTGAACGCACCTATGAGACCCCTTACTTTGGCCAAATATCTCCTGAGTGTGGGCTCCCATGCCTCGAACTCACCCTTGATTTGCGAGGCTATCACCATCGAATCCGTGAGGACTTCCACGTCGTGAACCCCCAACTCCTGAGCCAGACGTAGGCCGTCGATTACTGCCTCATATTCCGCCTGGTTGTTGGTGATGGGAAAGTGTATTACCAGCGTTTGCTCAATTTTCATCCCATGAGGGCTCTCCAGTACCACCCCTCCTCCTAAGGAATTCCTGCCTGACGCCCATCGACCAATAGCTTCCAAGGGATGTGACGAAGAGCTTGTTCTTCCTTCATTTCGATCACATAGTCTGCCATGAAATCCGCGACCGCCTGAGCTTTCATCGACAATCGGGGAACAAAGGAGATGTCGAACTTACTCAACTCCACCGACCATTTCGCGAGCCTCCCCGAGTGCTCTACCCCCTCTAAGATTTTGCGAAGGGGGTGGTCAGTCACTACCTGGATTGAGTGGGCCTGGAAATACGGCCTGAGCTTCCTGGCCGAGATGACCAGAGCGAAGGCCAGCTTCTCCAAAATTGGGTATCGGAGTTCCGCCTTCTTCAGGACCCTGCTTACATAGTAAACGGGCAGATGCTTCTTACCCTCTTCCCGGACCAAGACGGAGCTTGCAGCTTCAGCCCCGACCCCTAGATACAAGGATAGATTTTCTCCCTCCTTAGGACCTTGGAGTAGCGGAGCTTTGGTGAGCTGGCTCTTCAGGGCCTGGAAGGCCTCCTCACATTCCCCCGTCTATTCATACTTCTGGTTACCTCGCAACACCTTGAAGAAGGGGGAGCATTTCTCTTCGGCCCGAGAGAGAAACCTACTCAACCCCGCGAGCTTCCCAGTTAGACGTTGAACTTCCTTAGCATTTCGCGGCGATTTCAACTCCATTATGGCTTTGACCTTGTCCGGATTTGGTTCCACCCCCGCTGGGGTAAGGAGATGTCCTAGAAACTTCCCCTTGCTGGCTCCGAATACGCACTTCAAGGGGTTTAGCCGCATTTTATATTTGCGCAGGGTGGCAAAGGTCTCCTCGAGGTCGTGGAGGTGAGAGTTCACGCTCTTACTTTTGACCATGAGGTAATCTACATAAACCTCCAAATTTCTCCCTCTTTGCTCCCGGAAGACTCGGTCCATCATTCTTTGGTAAGTCTCCCCTGCGTTCTTCAGCCCGAATGACATCATATTATAGCTATAACACCCTTCCCTTGTGATGAAGGAGACGTCCTTGACGTCCGGGGGGTGCATCCTAATTTGATGATAACCTGAAAAAGCATCTAAGAAAGACATTACAGAAAAACCGACGGCTGAGTCAACCAGCGCGTCGATTCGAGGCAGAAGATAACAATCCTTAGGGCAGACTTTGTTTAATAAAGAGAAATCAATACACATACGCCAACGACCATCGTCTTTCTTTACCATAACGACATTAGAGACCCAGCCCGGATACTGGATCTCTGATACGAAACCTGCCTTGAGGAGCTTCTCCACCTCCTCGCGAATCGGCTCCTCCAGCTTGTCAGCGATGACCCTCCTCTTCTGCCTGATGGGGCGGGCTCCAGGCTCAAGGTTGAGGCGGTGGCAAGGAACGTCTGCATCGATGCCTGGCATGTCCGCCGCGCTCCATGCAAAGATGTCCACATTCCTCTGGATGCATTCCAACATCCTCTTCCCGACCTCCGAGCCGAGACCCCCGCTGATCCGCACCTTTTCCACTCTTCCCCCTCGGGTGGTGACCTCCATCTCGACCACTTCTTCATCCGCCTCAAGACGGGCTGGCTCTTCCCATCTACTCTTCTCCTTCCTCCCCTCAGGCTGGGTCTTTTCTTCCTTCGGAGCCTCCTCCTCCATCGGCTCGACACACTCCTTCGGAGCTACTTCCTCCTCCCCTCCTGGGATGCTGCTCTCTCCTTCTCCTTCCCCCCTATCTCCACCTGGCCCCTCCGGCCCCTTCATCTCCCTATCCACCTTTTCTGCTTCCTCCATCCAAGAGATAGTGTTGACGGCAGTTACATAACACTGCCTCGCAACCTTTGCATCTCCCCGGATCCGGACCTGAACTCCTCCGCTGTGGAACTTCAAGCATTGATGGAAGGATGAGGGAACCCACCAGAAGGTGCTGATGAGAGGGCGTCCAAAAATGGCATTGCAGTTGCTCGGAGCATCAACAATGACGAACCGGCAGTTCCTGGGGACCCCTCCCAACGTCACCTGGAGGCCAACTCCTCCCTCGACTTCCTTCCTTTCCCCTGAGAACCCAAACAAGGGTCCATCTGAGGCATGCACCCTCTTCGCTTCCACCTCCAGCGCGCCAAAGGCCTTCTTGAAGATAACATTCACTGAACTCCCGTTGTCGACCAAGATTCGGGAGACTGTGAAGTTTTCAATTGCCGCCTGGATCACCGAGGCGTCACAAAATGGATCTTCAAAGTCCGACATGTCCTCTGCCGAGAAGGTGAGCTTCTCCGAAGGGGGTGGGGTTTGGGAGGTCGACGCGACCCTTCTCCTGAACATCGCCTGGAAGCTTCTCTTGCGAGTCGCTTCAATTCCCATCCCACCATGGATCATTCCGACGCCTCCCCTGGCTCCTATGTCCGTTCTATCTTCGCATCTATCATCTTCATCTCCTGGTAGCACCTCTTCGATCCTCACAGTCCGCTGCTGCTGCTGGCCTTTCCCCCTCACCTCCAGAAATTCCGGGCAGGTGGCCGTTGCGTGACCTTCTTCCCGATGAAAGTCACAGTAAGGCAATGCCACCCTGCCCCCCTTCCGCCTCTTCCTCTTCCTCCTCTTCCTCCTCTTCCTCGGTCAACCTCCATGGCTTTCTCTCGAGGGGGGTGAGGTGGTCTGGGACCTTGCCTCCATCCCGGATGATTGACCCTCCCCTCCCCCCCTTCGTTGGTGATCCCTTTCCTGGCCTCTCACCGGTCCTTCTTGGGGCCTCCAAGCCAGCCGGTTATTGGGCTCCTGATACCCCCAATCCCGCTGCTGCCCCCGAAACCCCTGACCTCTGGGTTCTTCCCTTCTTCTTCCCTCCTGGTGCCTCACCTCTGGCTCGCCCAGCCTTGCCAACCTCTTTGCAAACTTAGTGTTGGCGGCCTCTCCCTCGATCTCCTCTGCTGCCCGCTCCATCAACTCCATAAAGGATAGAGGGGCCTTCCACTTCAGGTCCATCTTGAAGAACCCCTCCCACAACCCCACTATGAAGGCTAGCTGGAGGGTGAACCCTGGCACCTCCTGGATTTGCAGGACCTCTTCTTGGAACCTATCCACATAATGGGCCAACGACTCCCTGGGCCCCTGCTTGATCTTAAAGAGTGCCTCCGCATCCTTCTTCCTCTTTTTTGACATTGAGAAGCGCAACCTGAAACTCCGGCGCAAGTCCTCAAAGGCGTAGATGGAACCTACTGGGAGCTGGTGGAACCAGTCCCTCGCCTTCTCCTTCATAGTGGTGGCAAAGAGCCGACACTGGAAGGCATCTGTCATCGGGAGGATCGAGACCATGTCCTCGAACCACTGCAGGTGCAGGACTGGGTCATCTTTGCTGGTATAGTAGGACATCTCCGGCCCTCTGAACCCCTCTGACACTGGAGCCGAGAGGATCAACTCACAGAAGGGACTCCCTTCCCCTGATCGGCAAGTGGTCCTCTCGCGCGGAGTCAGCTCGCACACCTCCACACTCGTCGGGCAGCTGAACAGCTGCCGCCCGGGGAGATCTCGCGCACTCGCTTCTGCCGCGACCTCCTTCCCAAGCCGCTGGCCCGTAGCGTTCTCGCCGATCTGTTGGGGTGGAACCACCGGGACCACGGGCGTCTCACAATCGCTTCTTCCGGCGAGAGCTACCTGCATGGTCTGCATGACCTCTCGCTTGAACTTCTCGAACATCTCCAGCCACTCCATTGCTGCGGGTGGCTGCGAGTGGCCTGGATCGGAATCATTTCCTCCATCTCCTGTCATCGAGCTCAACTTGGGATTTTCTTGCACTGGCTACGGTCCACGCTCACCGCACCAAAAATGTTGAAACCGTCAACCGGTCTCTGAGTTCGGACCCACAGGGGGTGTATCCTGCGCCTACTTCTCCCTCACCAAACTCTCCTGACCGAGGATGAAAAATCTGGAACTGACCCAAGTCTGCAGCGAGGAGGTCCCGCCACACACCCGGAAGATCTAAGAGAGCTTCCCCTCCCAAACCAATGCTCAGCCGGGCACCTTGGAGGGCTCTAGCAGCCAACTCCGAAATTAGCCTGGAGGAGAGAGCTCAAGCAGATCTGGTCTCCTCCAAGGTGCCCTTAAGGGTCTATTTATAGATTTTTTAGTCCTGGACTGCTAATAGCGTAAATCCACCTTTTGGTTTTACTAACCGCACCCCAAACTGGTCTGCTAACAGCCTAACTCCGCTGTTCTGGAGGGCTATTGGCAGCCCACATGAGGCATTTAGGTAATTTTCCCCTCAAAGCCCTCTGGGCGAGTGGTCCGCGAAGGCACCACTCGCCAGGCTCCTTGCTCACCATGGTTCGCCGGGCGAATGGTTTATGAGGCCATCACTCGCCATGTGTTCGATTCGCTTGAGGGGCGAGATCTTGGTCGCTCTAGCCTATCTATCATGATGCCTTATGTGAGTGGTCCGCGAGTGCGGGCCTCACTCGCCCAAAGACCTCTTGGCCTCCCATTCCGCCCCTTGCTCTGCCACCAGGCCCCCGGGGGCCCCTTGGACCAACTCGGCGAATACGGGGTTGTACACCCCGATCCGTAGAATCGGACCGCCTTAGCTCGAGAGTGAGCCGAGCGCGCAAATAGTCAAATGAAAACCAAACATCAATGACAAAAGACATTTTAGCGTGGAAAACCCATAAAGGGTAAAAAAACCACATGGTTGGATCTGTGTCGGGCCGAAATCCACTAGTTCTTTTGAGGTTACAAGAGTTTGAGATTCTCGGAGGGTGACAGACCACCTCTCCGTTTACAAGCCTTGAAGGTAAAGAAATGAGGAAAAAGACAGTCTTAGAGCGTCCACCAGAAGCGTTCTTCAGTTCCTCTGTTGGTGTTTGTGAGAGTGTCCACTAGAGTCTTGAGCGTGAGCAGACTTGAGAGCGAACAGAGGGAATTCAGAGCGAAGGAACGATCTAAGTGTAACACCCTGCTTTTCCCAAAGTAAAGGCTGAAAGGAAGTACTGTCAGGACTCGTCGAAAGGACTTGAGTGCTCTCGACGAACAGTACTAATTTGACGAGTGTTACCGAATGATCTCGACGAATCGTCGAATGGTTTCAGCCAATCTCGACGAACACAGTGTATTGGCTTAGTCTCGACGAATCGTCGAAAGGTCTCGACGAATCGTCTAAAGGACTCGACGAATGTGATGGTCTCAACGAATCGTCGGAAGTACTCGACGAATTCAGACAGAGCGCTTATTTTTACCTGTTTTAGAAGTGACGGAAACGTAAGTGTCGATCCTTTTTCGTAGCTGTCCAGATCCGCTTGAAATGTCGATCAGACGGCTGTCATCATTTCGTAATCCCTTAAAAGATGTTTGGGAGATGAATTTAGGTTTATTATTGCATGCATTCTCTCTCTTCAACGTGAGAAATCTGAGAGCCAAGGAAGAAGAAGAAGAAGACACTTTCCGCCATTGACGGAGCTCCGAAGCTCCGAATCGCGAGACGTTTCCTAATCCATGGAGAGCAGCCCCGTGCGGTTCTTTCCATCCGATTGAAATCTCAGATTCATGGCGCCAAAGAGAGCGGGAAGGGTAACGATCCTTCCTCCCGTTCTTAGGACGTGTTTGGTCCTCTCATTCCTTTTTCTATGCATTTTGAGGTTGTTTCTTTCACTAATTAGTGAAGTGTAGGACTTCCTAGGTTCTTCGGAACTCCGGGTAGATTGTGTCCGTCCCCGACATTTATTGCATGTAGAAATCCGATAGACATATGGATTTTAGGCATTTTGTGTGAAGCCTACCCGTGACTGTTAGCCCGGATCGGTGATGCTTGATTGTGACTTGTATTTAGATTAAGCTAGCAAGAATGTGTACCGGAGAATGACTCCGTGAGAAATGACATCGTCTTTGCGGGACTTGAGATTTAGGTGTCCTTTGGAGAGCCTAACGGAAGCCCCATGCTTGGGTAGTGGTTGAATGCAAACCTTCACCACAAGATTTGAAGTGGAGTAGTCTTGTACCTCCTTTGTCTGTTATGTTTGTGAAACCTATGTCCTCTTGGAGGGATTAGGTGCGTAGCTTACCTTTTGTGTAGCACTTGTATGTGTTAAACTCTTACGGGTCGAGGCGAAGTCGTACCCGCGTTGTGTGATAGATCACAACGGCTAGAGCACGGGCAAAGATGAACCAAACCCATTTCCATGCAGATCGGTGAGAGGTCTCAACCTCCTGTACGCTGTGTGATCATGGGAGAGGTCGTGGAAGGTATTCACCTAGACTGGCCAAAAACTCTTTTCCCACTTAAGATTGTGTTACTTAGGGTGGGTGGTTTATGTATGATTGATGTTATGTTAGCCTCATGTGATTGTTTAGGCGGTTGTGGGAATCCTCCGGGTGAACCCAACCAACATCATGTGCATACCTAGGTTCCCCTTACGTTGATGTTCAACCTAAATGATTGATTGTGCTTGAAACCTCACATTGTGTAGTGTAGTTGCACTTTCTTTATATGATTACATGTTGCATGTACGGCTTGCTTGCAGGTTAGCGGTGACACACCCCTGAGTCAGTTAGATGGCCGGTGTAATGCCCCTGATTTTCTGGTAATTATTTAATTCAGTGATGACGTGTTTGTGACGTCAGGGCGTTACAATTAACGTCAAGTTGATGACGCGTCGTCGTTAGTGTGTTTTCGTGTCTGTTAGGTCTAGCCGACCAGATTTTGGGATTTGTATCGAAATTGAAAAATTTTACGTTAGAAAATTAAATTATTTAATTTTAGACTTGCTCGTCAAGTTTCGTTGCGATCCGAGCCATTTTGGAGTCTCGACGCATTTTCGAAGTTTTTGTAGAATTTATCGTTCGTCGTAAACTTTGGAAATTTATATCTCGAGAACGGCACATTGGATTTTTATTTTGACTTCGCCATTGGATTCGTAGCGCCGACGTTCGCCTTTAGTGCGATTTTCGTCGGTTTCGGCGTTCGTTTAGTTTTTGGCAATAATATAATAATAATATTATTATTATGATTATTAATATCATTTTTATATATCAAAACATTACGTGATCCTTTCGACGATAGGCCATCCTTTTCGACGATGGAATTAGTCGCTCCTTTCGACGATTTAACTATTTAACTCATTATATGCATAATATTGATAAAACATATAACTTCATTGCTCTTAGTGCAAGTTTTAGATATCTAACACTATGTGGTTTCCTCCATACCTTTTTAGTATTGTGATTGGGATGCTGGGATTTATTTCTCCTTCAGTTAACCTGTTTTGGGTTGGTAACCCTCTTAGCCGTTGATTATTTGATTTTTCTTTTTGGTCTTTTCTGCCACTTGTATATTTTTATTGAGACGTTCTTTTCTTTTGAATGCCTCAGGCTCGGAGCAGTAGCGGTCTGAGCTGCTAGAGTTGGTGCTTTCAGGCTTGGTGTTAGTTGCTATATTTGGTGAGGTAGTTTGGTTGTTTTCCTTTATTCAGACATACATGTTGTTTTTGTGGGTTCGTGTCAGGATGTTGATGCCCACAATGTTTTGTGGAAGATGTAAGACTAATTGCTGGCTGCTATGCTATTTTCTTGCTAATTTATTTTTACCTACTTGCTCTATGGGAAAGTTTTATGTTAGGTTGCATGTTAGTTATTTTCAAGTATAAAAAGAGCAACGTTCTCATCTCATATTCATATAGGTCGATAAATGATCAAAACAAAATATTTTCCGCTGCGTACATATATATTTTTACTCGTGGACTAGTTGATCCACTAAATCGAGGGACACAGTCATAAAAACCTTAACCTAAGCTATGTTTTCACTACATCAATATATGATTTTTCATGAAAAGTAACAGATGAAGGTCCCTGCCTGAACGTCTGCAGTTGTTCCCTGCACGGCGTGGCATCACGACGCATATTTTCTCTTGCTCTGACAATATATTAAAGGTTGAGAAAATACGGGTTGTGACAACCGGGGTGGGGGATCGTTACGTGGTTTGTGGTCAGCTCATAGTTGACCCTCCTTTACCTCTTATTGGATGTTGGTGCAGGTGCCGGTGAGCTAAGCGGGAAGTAGCGGGCTGAAGTTATATGTTGTGTTGGCCCTTGAAGGCCAGCCTCTGTTCTTATTACTTTCCTTATATTGCCGGCGTGCTGACGTATGCTTTTGAGTTAGATACATTATTTTAATGTAAGGCCTTAAGGCCACAACTCTTTAATGTTTCATTCCTGGGATAGTGGACAATTCTGAAAGTAATGTTTAATTAATGCTTCCGGTTTCGCTTTGTTGTATACTCTCGTGTAGTTATTTTTCTGTTGTCATCTTATTAACGTCTAGCTAGTGTGTTCAATATGATGTGGGTTTCCGGACGGACCTATTGTTATATTGTTTGTACAACCGGACCTATTGTTATTTGGTATCAGACTTTAGGAATCGATCTGTAGTTTAGCGAATTCGAGGCCGAATTCCTTTTAAGGGGTGGAGTGCACGTGATGTGCGTTTACCTAAAATGAAAAAAACTAATAAGAATGTCCACTTAGGAATGAAAAACATGCTTGTTTGCGGAACCTGAGAGTTCCTTGGTAGTTTATTACTACGTTTTCGGTCACTAAATTGTGTGTTACACGATTATATCTGACTAAGAGTGGTGCGAGGCCGTCTCAACCCCATAACACTGCCGAAAGCAGTGCGTCCGCTGAGGTGCCAGTGACCACTCCTTCTGCAGAGATGATTAGATTAGTCGCTGAAGCGGTCTTCGCGATGATCAATAAACAGCCAGGGCGGCTTGCACAGCCTACTACTCCTACTCCTGATGTGGCCCCGACGCCTGTTGCTACAGTAGAGTCGAGAGCGGAACCTGCAGTAGAGCCCAGGGTGGAACATAAAGTCGAACTTGTAGCTGTGGGACGAGCTCGTGACCAGCAATTGAAGCACTTTCTGAGCTTCAATCCTCCAACCTTCTCGGGGACCGAATCCCCAACAGAGGCAGAGGATTGGTTGTCAAGAGTAAAGAGAACTCTAAGGGCGACAACAACTGAAGAAGCGATGATGGTCACCTTAGACACTTTCCTTCTGAATGGAGCGGCGGTGCTTTGGTGGGAAGAGTTGGAAGTGCACAATGTAACGCCCCTGATTTTTTTCGTTAATTATTTACGTGGCCGCTGTGACTTAATTTTGGCGTAAGGGCGTTACGTCAGCTCGTCAGGTTTAGTTTTGGGCCTTAGCTTAGTTAAAGTATGTAATTTAGATCGAGCGTGCGAGATTTCGTTTCGAGCTATAGAGAAGATTTTGAGTAGTTATTAAGATCTTAGCTTCGGGAGGCTTTATCCCAAGCTTGGCTCGTCAGAATTGAATTCTGACTTCGCCGTTGGATTCGTAGCGCCGATTTTCAGTTTAGGTGTGATTTTCATGAAAATCCGAGGTGTTTTGGTCGCCCTCGCAGTTTAAGTAAAAGGGGAGAATTATTTAATTAATTAAATATTAAATTAGGGTCTATTATAAAACCTAAAATTCTCTCCCTATCCTTCTTCTTCCTTCGTCGATCCAAACCAGCCGCCGAGCGAGAGAGCGAGAGCGAAGTGTCGTGGAGCTTCCGGCCGGCGATTCGAAGGCTGTAGTAGTCGGAATCGTGTTTGGAGAGTGGATTCGGAAAGCTCTCGGCGAGATCTTCGTCCTAGTGGTAAGCTTTTCCCGTTTCGTGGAATTTTTGGAGTTAAGGTAGTGACCTAACTCCTCCTTTTTGATCCGAAAAGTTTCAGGTTGTTGTGCTTGAGTGAGTTCTTTCCGATCCATAGCTTTTGGAGCGGAGGTCTTCGAGTTTAGCAAGGTTTAAGGCAAGTGGCTATTTTTCCTTCTTTCTTCTTGTTTGTTGCCTTGGTTTCTTTTTGCCTGCAGCCTTGGATTTCTCGGGAAATCTTTTGCCTTGGTTTCTTTTTGCCTGCAGCCTTGGATTTCTCAGGAAATCATTTGCCCTGGTTTCTTTTTGCCTGCAGCCTTCAATTTCGCGAGAAATCAGTCGATTCCTGACGTTCGTCGAACGGCCCGACGTTCGTCGAACGGCGCGTTCGACGAATGGCCTGATGTTCGTTGAACTCTTCTTTTCCCGACGTTCGTCGAACGGCTCGACGTTCGTCGAACGGTGCATTCGACGAACGGCCTGACGTTCGTCGAACTCTTCTTTTCCTGACGTTCATCGAACTCTTCTTTCCTGACGTTCGTCAAAATCTTCTTTCCTGACGTTCGTCGAACTCTTCTTTTCCTGACGTTCGTCGAACTCTTCTTTCCCGATGTTCGTCGAACTCTTCTTTTCCTGACGAACGGCTTGGCGTTCGTCGAATGGACTTGCGTTCGACGAACGGCCTTGCGCTCGACGAACGGCCTTGCGTTCGTCGAACGACGCGTTCGACGAACGGCCTTGCGTTCGGCGAACGGCCGGGCATTTGATTCCTGCCCTTCTTTTTTCGAGAAACCTGATCCCCGCCCTTCATTTCTCGAGAAACTTTACCCCTACCTTGATTTCTCGAGAACAGCTTTACCCCTGCCTTTAATTTCTCGAGAAGCAACTTGATCCCTGCATATAATTTCTCGAGAAATCATAGTCCCTGTTTGGGATTTCTCGAGAAGTGTTTGTTCTTGCCCTTGTTTTCCCTAGAACTTTATGACCCCACTCCTTGATTTCTCGAGAACTATGTTCTTATCCTTTAGATTCTCGAGGAATGCCCTCTATTTCTTAGTGCTTGAGTTATGCCTCCGATTACTTCTCCTCTTCGAAATCTCGTACCCGTTGTGGTTAAATAACTTATGTCTTCTCTTATGAATCGTCTTATGCAGTGTTTACTTCATTTGTGACCCTATCCTTAGGGTATCCTGGTGATTGTTTTCTCGGGCTTCGTCCCGTGCCATATTTAAAGAAATTAATTTATAAGAACCATTGCCTTTGTCCTTACACGGTGGGTCGTGTTTTGGGGGGGGGGGGGGGGCAGTGGGGAATTGTTGTAGACTTGCACGGTGGCCATTTTAGTGGCGAACCGCAGGCTTGTCCTGTGGTCCCGTGTGCCGTGTTTGGGTGGTTGGGGATAGTGAAACCCCCACCCATTTTTGGCTTTGGGTGGCAGAGGATAAAGGACCGCCCCCGCTTAATTTGAGCTGATCAGTCTCTTTAAATAAATTTAACAAGATTAATGAACTTTGCTTGTTCCTCTTTTTTGGTATTTGGTGCACTTGGTGCATTGTTTAGTTTTGTGCTTGGAGCTTCCTTTCCTGTAAGTGTTGGGCTTGGGTTGGTACCCCTTGTGCCTTGTTTACTTTGTTTTCTGCCACTTGTAATTCCCTTGCTGAGGCATTCTTTGTTTTATTGAATGCCTCAGGTTCTGAGTCGTAGCGGATAGCAGTGTAGCCCAGAGTCTTCAGGAGTTTTAGTTGTTGTTTTACCCCGCTGCTGCGAGGTAGTTGTTGTTAGTTTTCTTCTTGTGTTCAGACATGCTAGTTTGGAGCCAACGGGTTAGTGTCAGGTTGTTGACGCCCGTTGTGCCCTTTTGATACTTTATAGCTTACTTACCAGTTAAATGCCACTACTTTTAGATCTTGTGTATCTTGCTCTCTGGGAATGATTTATGTCTAGGTGCATTATAGTTATAAAATGGTTTTTCTTTCATCCTCATTGCATTCCTTTTAACTAAAATCCTTATCTTTAAGGTCGCCTAAAGATATTTTCTATACCTATACTACGCCTAGATATGTGCATATCATTTACTTTATGTCCTGTCATCTCGTGCATTTAGGACCTTAAGTGAACTAAATCAGGTACTTTCCGCTGCAATTACATATATTTTTTCTCAATGGACTAGTTGATCCACGAACTGAGAGACACAGTTCTTACCCCAAACCCTAATAAATGATTTCAAATGATGACCTATCATGTAAACATGTTTTGATTAAATAAGTAATAGGTTCCCGCCTGAGCATCTGCAGTTGTCTCCTGCATGACGTGGCATCATGACACGTATTTTCTCTTACTCTGATATTCTTAAATTCGGAGAAAATGCGGGTTGTGACACACAAGTTGGGCGGTAGAGATATGTCTCATTGGCAGAGTTCTCAGAACTGTTTCTCCAGAGGTTTATCCCCTCTGCCCAGCACATTGCGTTACAAAACTAGTTTTTGCGGTTAACTCAAAGGGATCATTTGGTAGACGACTACATGCATAAGTTCACTAGACTGAGTCGCTATGCAGGATCTTTGATGGAAGATGAGGAAACAAAGATGAATAAGTTCTACGAAGGACTTCGTGATGAGTTAAGGCTGCTTCCAGCATGCCCAATGACTTTTGGCTTCCATGTTCTGGTGCAAACTGCCAGATCTGTGGAATTGGATATGCAGAGGGTGCAACACGCGAAAGGCCTCAATGCAAAGAATCCAGAGTTTCACGTGCAGACCTCTCAGTCCAGATCTGAATTTAGAAAGAATAAGAAGAAGTCTAGGTTCGCGGAACCAGCTCCTTCTAATGTTCAGGATCAACGACTACACGAGGCCCCATAACGTGTCTCAACTGTGGAAAGGTGGGACACAAAGCCCGAGTGTGTCGAAGTGGTCCCCCAAAGGCAGAAAACCGAGCAGTGGACTATGCTCGTGCGGCGGGTTCATCATATGCGGAGAAAGGCAAAGTTGCGGATTCTTCTGCTTCCCAGCAACCTCTGACCCAGCCGAGAGTCTACTCGCTTGGCCAGCAAGAAGCCATACGGCAGAACGATGTTGTCACAGGTATGAATCGTAATTTAGCTTTAACAACTTGATGCGATTTATACTTCATGTGCGACTATAGGCTTTGTCTTAATTTTCAACTATCCGGCGAGAGCTCTTTTCGATACCAGAGCATCACACTCCTTCTTTTCTAAGGACTTCGTGGTGCGAATCAGAGTACCGTCTACCTTGGTAGAAGATAGATTGGAGGTAGTGCTGCCCAATGGATCTCGTATGAGCGCGGATAGGAAGAGTTGTGTAAAGGTGCGGATAGGGAATTAAGATTTTGACTTGGAAGCGTCTTTACTATCGTTAGCTGAATTTGTCGTAATCTTTGGTATAGACTGGCTCTCGAAGCAGCGAGTATGCATAGATTGCAATCTGAAGGAGATTACTCTGCGAAAGAACACCGGAGACGAGACCGCATTTGCTAGTATGCGAGGAGAGAGCAAGACGCTGATGTCGGCCCTCCAAGTGGTTAATGTAAGACCCCAATTTTCATGTGCAAAAGGTTTCAAGTGATATGAAGTCTTGGAGCTAGCGCCGGGCGTTAGGGCTAACGTCGGCGGTACCTCGAGAGGACTTATGCGTGTCGATGAGTTGATGGGATCAGGAGTTGATCGATGGGATCGTAGATCGATCGATGGGATCACAGATCGATCGACGTGTCGACGGACGCAGATTGATCGATGGGACCGCAACACGATCGATGGGACCGCTAACGCCAGGCGTTAGAGCTAACGCCAGCGGTAGGTTTCCCGTCGATCCCTTAAGCGGCTATGGATAAGATCGGTTGTACCGCCTCTGGGCTAACGCCTGCATTAGGGGATAACGCCGACGGTAGTGATTTTCTTATATAACCCTCAAATCCGTGGATTCTCCTCAATTTTCTTACTTAGACTCTCTCCAAAGGCAAAGGCAGAGATCAGGAAGAGGAAGGAGATCCTTTTGGCTAGTTGTTCGAGGGAAAGTTCGGGTAGGAGATCTTTTGCGTGTTTGTCTTCGAGTCTGTGGAGAGGAATCCTGGTCCGATGGCACCGAAACGAGCATCAAGGGTAACGATTCTCCTCCTTAATCTCTGGACATGCTAGTCCTTTGATTTGCATAGTAGCAGGAATATTTCCACTAATTAGTGGATAGGTTTCTTCCAACGGGTCGATATGGATTATCCCCGTAGAAATTGCATATAGAGTCCGGATCGTTGTACGGACGTAGGCATACTGTTTGAAGCTCATCTGGACAGGTTGGTATGGATTGGTGATGATGATATCGCTTTATTGCGCTCCAGAGAAGACTCCGCGTATGTATGCTTGTTTTTGGGTTCTGGGTGCTGTGATATGCTGCAGGGACTTCTGGAGGCGACCTCCAGAAAATACCCGAAAGAGAGGACAAAAATCTGTTCTGCTAGTTAACGCCCGGCGTTAGCGTTAGCGCCGGCATTAGCGCCGACGGTAGGGCCAGTGATATTGGATATCATGCGGTGTGTTGGAAATAGCCCCTGAGGCTGTTCTGAGGACCCAGTGAGGTTGTCTCATTGTCGGGCAGAGGTGAAAGCTTACCCGCATCGTGCAGTTTGATCGCGATATTGAGCCCAGGCCTAGCTGATCCGAACCTGCCCATAGTGGTGGTGAAGAGGTAGCCCCTCGGTGCACCGGGCTATGGAAGAGTGCTGGAACTTCGTGGTGGCCTAGCTCAAATTGACGATCCAAGTTGAAAAAGGACTTATGGATGTCGTGCCTTGAGAGCACATTACATATGGCTTTGAGTCGACGTTTGTGGTGAATGTTTCTATGCGGTGCTTAGACGCACCTGTGAAATATATATGTTGTTATTGCTTGCTTGCAGGGAAGGAGCACCACCGCCCCGAGCATGGGGTGAGGTCGTTATAAATCTGGGTCATCGAAAGATGGCCGGTTACCTGTTTTCCCACTGGTTGGTGGATTTTGTTTGACAGGTCCTGGCGAAGCGAGCTGGAAATAGCAGGTTGGAACCCGAGCTACTGCAGTGGATGGGCCCTAGAAGGCCCAAGTGATTGCATGTTTATACTTCATGTATTGTCGGCCTGCGTGCCGATGTTTGTAAAACATGTAATAAGAGAAGAATAGTTTGATGTATGGCCTTAGGGCCAAACCTTTTATATATATATTAGCCATTCCTATTTTGTAATGTGGACATGTGTATTCTGGTTCAAGATAATTAATTCATGCTTCCGTTATTGTGCAATCTCTGAGATATTGTTGGTTGGTTTAACTAAATACGTAACCCTCTTGCTTGTTCACCTTATATGGCATGGGGTCCCGACCGGACCTACTGCTATATACTGTGCAATGAGTGAGGTGTTACAATTTGGTATCAGCTACGGGTCTCGTTCCCTTTCCATGAGAATTCATGATCGAATTCTTTTAAGGGGTGGTGAGCATATGTGTGCGTCACCGTTTAAATCATTTAAATAACCAGAATGCCCACTTAGGAATGCATTTTATACATGTTTTTAGCATGCTTGTGGAACCTGCGTGTTCCTTACCTGCTATTTTGTTGTGCGATTCGTCGCTAATTGTGTTCTATTGCACATTTATAGGCGACTGGGAGTGGAGCGGGCAGTCTCAACCCCAGCGCTCTACTGCGAGTAGTGCACCTGCTGATGTGCCTACTCCTCCTCCTTCTGCTGAGACGATTAGGTTGGTTGCTGAGGAAGTATTTGTGATGTTCAATGCATAACCAGGACGACCTGTATAGCCTCCTACCCTCGGGGTGGCCCCAGTGCCGGTTGCTGCAGTTGAACCTGTTGCTGTAGGGCAATTGTCGGCGATGGCACGAAGGGCTTCAGACCAACAATTGAAGCATTTTCCGAGCTTCAATCCTCCAATTTTTGCCGGAACAGGATCCCCAACACAGGCTGAAGATTGGCTCTCTCGAGTATGGAGAACCCTGACAGCTACTGAAACGGAGGAAGAGCAGAAAGTAACCTTAGCCACCTTTCTTCTAGATGGGGAGGCACGACTTTGGTGGGAGTAATTGGAAGTCCATCTGTTAGCGGGAAGGCGATTGACGGAAATCTCATTTGATGAATTTTTGAGATTTTCTTGGCTCGATATCTCCCTTCGGCGCAACGGATTGCTATGGAGAACCAATTCCAGCGGTTGACTCAGTGTAATCGTCTTGTGGATGACTATCTGCATGAGTTCACCAGACTAGGTCGTTATGCAGGTTCTACCTTTGCGGATGAGGAGCGCAAGACCAACAGATTTTATGAAGGTCTGCGTGACGATCTGCGATTGCTTCTATCAGGACCAATGACGCAAGGCTTTATGACCTTGGTCAATACGACCCGTTCTTTGGAGCAGGATATGAAGCGAGTCCAAAGCAATAAGGACTTAGCAGTATAGAAGTCGGAGTTCAAAGTTCCGAACTCTGCAAAATTGGGGCATGACAAGTGGAACAAGAGGGCCAAACAATCTGGGCCAGCTTCGTCTTCTGAGTCGGGAGCGACGACTGGGCGGGGTCCAGTTACTTGCTACAATTGGGGCAAAGAGGGTCACTTTACACGGGACTGTCGCAGCGGCAAAAAGGCAGTTGCAACTTATGCTGCAGAGAAGGGGAAAGCAGCGGAGTCAGCTACCTCCCATCATATTCCAGCTCATCCCCGAGTATACAATTTTGGCCAGCAGGAGGCCATCAAACAAAGTGATGATTAAAATTTATTTGAGAGCGCCGCAAAAGCTTTCCGGGGTGCGGGTAGAATTCGGCGGGCGCGTTCGAGGCGTCTCGCGAGTACTCCTACTTCGAGGAACTAACCATTATCCTACCTATCGAGATGATAGAAGTAATAGTCTTTCCTTCTTTCGGAATATCAACGATCACGCCGCGGCGGCGGCGCCGAATTCAATTAAATGTGTAAATAGAACGGGAGAGTTTTTGCGAAGTTTTCGTATCGTTATTATCAAAACTAATCATTCGAAAAGGCAAGTATACCTTATCGCGTATAGTATATGATATTTTTAAAAAATATCAAGGTCGTATTTTTCCAAGGTCGTGTCGATTATTGTTACTTTAGAAATACGCTATTATTTTATCGAAAAGATCGATTGATTTTTAAGTTTGCAATAATTTAGAAAGCAAAAATGACGATAATCACGAGCTTGGTGTGCATGTAGCAAAAACCAAGAAATGCGATAGAAAAGAAAAGAACACACTAAATGAAAAACTCACGCACTCTACGAGAATTTAAATAACTGAAATTAAAGAAAGCAATAAAGCTAAGCTATGAAAGCTTAAAAATCTAAGTTATGAAAGCGATAAATCTAATTATGAAAGCATGAAAATCTAATTTATTAAAGCATTAAAATCTAATTATGAAAGCTTTAAAATTTAATTATGAAAACTTTAAAATTAATCTAATACACACACCCACACTTTCATAAATAAAAAAAAACTAAAATAAAAACAAAAACATTAAAATTTACACTCATACACTCACACACTCAACATGAACAAAAGAAGAACAAGAAGAACAAGAACAAATATATATTTTGATTGAAATAAATATTTACAACTTTTTAAAGAAAGTCTAAACTTAGAGGACAAAAAGAGCCCAAACTAAGGCTTAGAAAACACACAAACAAACTCACAAACACTCAAACAAAACTCACAAAAATACTAAAAAAACACTTACTTAGGGTTCTAAAATATATGAACCTCTTAAAACAAGAAAAGCCTCTCATATTTATAAGCAAAAATGAGGCTGCAAATAGCAAAAAAAGGAGTTTGGAAGGTGCTAGAAGAGCAGCTAGAGGTTTGACTTGAGAGGTTGGCAAGTTTGACTTGAGCACTGGTGGGGTGCGGATAGAAGGCTGGGAGGCAGAGAGTTCATCGAACGCCGAGAGAGTTCGTCGAACGCAGAGAGAGTTCATCGAACGCCGAGAGGGTTTCGTCGAACGTCTGACGCGGAGAGGGATTCGTCGAACGCAGAGAGAGTTCGTCGAACGCCGAGAGGGTTTCGTCGAACGCCTGGATGCGGAGAGTTCGTCGAACGCTGACACGCGGAGAGTTCGTCGAACGCTGAGACGCGGAGAGTTCGTCGAACGTTGAGAGGGTTTCGTCGAACGCCTGGACGCGGAGAGTTTGTCGAATGCCTGGACGTGGAGAGTTCGTCGAACGCTGGGACGCGGAGAGTTCGTCGAACGCAGAGAGAGTTCGTCAAACGTCTGGACGCGGAGAGTGATTCGTCGAACGCCTGGACAGATATATATATATAGTTATTTATATGTTTATATTTAATATATATATACTATTATTATTTACATTTTACATATTATACATATATACTTATACATATACATATATATTTTATTATATTTATAATATATTTATTATACATTATTATTACTATTTTTTTCATTTATATTTACATATAAATGTATGATTATTTATTATACTTATTATTTACATATATATATATATCACTACTTATAATATTACATTTACATATATATATATATGACTATATTATTTATACATCTTTATATCATTATTTTATAATTATATATATATCATTGTTTTATGGTTTTATTTATTCATAGTACTATATGTACATAGAAATAAATAATTTCAAAATTTTATTCTTAGATAAATATATTTACAAAGAATATTTTTACATATTATTCTAATTTGTTTCATACTTAAATAACTCTTTTTTCATATAAATATATATTTATATACATTAGATATAACAAGTGACTATTTCAATATTTTACATGCAATATGTACAATATTACCAAAAATTATGCTAAAAACTATACTAAATATATGTATAATTTACTATTCATCAAATACCCTCATACTTAAGCTTTTGCTATTCCAGAGCAAAAGTAAGAGATACCCATAAGACATTAATAGAATTTCTAATTTATCAAAATTTTATTTAATCGAAAGTAAGCTTGAAATAAATTTAGGAGATTAAAAGAGGCAAGTCCTACATCGTGATGATGATTTAAAAAGAGCGAAAAAGTTTTAGTCAACAAGACTTCTAAAGTTAGCTAAGTAGCAACCTAAATAATTGTAATAATTAGCACCATGATTAGAATAGAATTATAAGAACTTTAACTTTTTACAGAAAATTTTTAGAATAATTAAAACTTACTAATTATGCTCTCTCAATTTTTTTTAATTTATATCTAATTTTCAATTTTATTGGCTAAGGGGTAGGGGGAAGCTTGGTAAGAGAAGAGACTTTTGATTTGGGGGTGATGAATTTTATCCTCTCACCCCACTCAATTTTTTTTCTTTTGGATAGAGAAGGGAATGAAATCTTATTCCCAATTTTTTTTTCTCTTCAAAAATACCCAATGCCTATGTTTACGGAACGAAATCTTGTTCTCATTGACATAAGATCTTTTCCTTTAATTAATTGGGCGCCTATGTTTACGGAATGGAATCTTATTCCCATTGACATAAGATCTTTTAAACGATATTACCAAGGAAATGGAATAATAGGTAAGGGGTTTAGAAATTTCTAGATTTTATAAATTAAGAAAATTTTTGAGAGCAAGTTTTAATAAATTTAGAATATTCCTACAGTTTCACAAGTT
This sequence comes from Dactylorhiza incarnata, assembly GCA_033032865.1. Classification (NCBI taxonomy): domain Eukaryota; kingdom Viridiplantae; phylum Streptophyta; class Magnoliopsida; order Asparagales; family Orchidaceae; genus Dactylorhiza; species Dactylorhiza incarnata. The sequence goes on from JAWHQI010000173.1 coordinate 507,967, forward strand.
TGGAGTAGGAAAAATTAAAGTCTAAAGATGGTTTGCCAAAATAATACAACACGAAGCTATTTAGGGTAAACTTGAAGTAGTGCTAAAAAGTTTGATCTCTAATTAAATTAAAATTACAATGTGTTCTTTACAACTAAAATTCCATGAATCTAAATCTTACAAACTATGATACAAATAAGGTTTTTTGGCAAATCAAAAATAATGAAAATGCCTATAAATAAACTCAAACTAGTTTTGAGAAAATAAAAAACTAAGAAGGGGTTTTATTTTTTTGGATTTGGGGGGGTTTTAGATTTTTTTGGATTTTGGGGTTTTTTAGATTTTTTTTGGATTCTCTAAGTTATTTAAAATATGAAACCAATTATATTATTAATAAATTTTGGGTTTTGGGGTTTTTAAATATTTTTGGAGTTTTCTATATTTTCTGAAAATAATTATGTAAAAAAAAACTAGATTTTTGGGTTTTAAAATTTTTTGGATTTTTGATGTTTTTGAGAATAGAGAAATGGGGAAAATACAAAATAAGGTAATTTTGAGAATAGAGAAATGGATTTTTGAGAAATGTTTTTTCATTTTAAAATTTTTAAAATTTTTTTGGATTTTAAAGTTTTCTTTAAAATTATGAAAATGTTATTTACAAAATAAGGTAATTTTTTTCATTTTGGGGTTATTATATTTTTTTTGGATTTTGTAAAATTGTTTTGTTATGAAAAAGGTATATACAAAATAGAACAAAATTTTTTTTGTAATTGTAGGAGTTTTTGAAAAAACAATTTTTGGATTTTATAGGAATTTTTTGAAGAACAAAAAAAATGATAAAATTAATAGCGATTTCTTTTCGAAATAACGACACTTTTCCCCGGCAATGGCACCAAAAACTTGATGATTATAATTTATTTGAGAGCGCCGCAAAAGCTTTCCGGGGTGCGGGTAGAATTCGGCGGGCGTGTTCGAGGCGTCTCACGAGTACTCCTACTTCGAGGAACTAACCATTATCCAACCTATCGAGATGATAGAAGTAATAGTCTTTCCTTCTTTCGAAATATCGATGATCACGCCGCGGTGGCGGCGCCGAATTCAATTAAATGTGTAAATAGAAAGGGAGAGTTTTTGCGAAGTTTTCGTATCGTTATTATCCAAATTAATCATTCGAAAAGGCAAGTATACCTTATTGCGTATAGTATAGGATATTTTTTGAAAATATCATGGTCGTATTTTTCCAAGGTCGTGTCGATTATTGTTACTTTAGAAATACGCTATTATTTTATCGAAAAGATCAATTGATTTTTAAGTTTGCAATAATTTAGAAAGCAAAAAATGACGATAATCATGGGCTTGGTGTGCATGTAGCAAAAACCGTGAAAAGCAATAGAAAAGAAAAGAACACACTAAATGAAAAACTCATGCACTCTATGAGAATTTAAATAACTGAAATTAAAGAAAGCAATAAAGCTAAGCTATGAAAACTTTAAAATCTAAGTTATGAAAGCATTAAAATCTAATTATGAAAGCTGTAAAATCAAATTATGAAAGCTTTAAAATTAATCTCATACACGCACCCACACTTTCATAAATAAAAAAATCTAAAATAAAATCAAAAACATTAAAATTTACACTCATACGCTCACACACTCACACACTCAACATGAACAAAAGAAGAACAAGAAGAACAAGAACAAATATATATTTTGATTGAAATAAAGATTTACAACTTTTTAAAGAAATCTAAACTTAGAGGACAAAAAGAGCCCAAACTAAGGCTTAGAAAACACAAACAAACTCACAAACACTCAAACAAAACTCACAAAAATACTAAAAAAAACACTTAGGGTTCTAAAATATATGAACATCTTAAAACAAGAAAAGCCTCTCATATTTATAAGCAAAAATGGGGCTGCAAATAGCAAAAAAAAGGAGTTTGGAAGGTGCTAGAAGAGCAGCTGGAGGTTTGACTTGAGAGGCTGGCAAGTTTGACTTGAGCACTGGTGGGGTACGGATAGAAGGCTGGGAGGCAGAGAGTTCGTTGAACGCCGAGAGAGTTCGTCGAACGCCGAGAGGATCTCGTTGAACGTCTGACGCAGAGAGGGATTCGTCGAACGCAGAGAGAGTTCGTCGAACGCCGAGAGGGTTTCGTCGAATGCTGAGACGCGGAGAGTTCGTCGAACGCTGAGACGCGGAGAGTTCGTCGAATGCTGAGAGGGTTTCGTCGAACGCCTGGACGCGAAGAGTTCGTCGAACGCCTGGACGCGGAGAGTTCGTCGAATGCCTGGACGCGGAGAGTTCGTCGAATGCTGAGACGCGGAGAGTTCGTCGAACGTAGAGAGAGTTCGTCGAACGTCTGGACGCAAAGAGTGATTCGTCGAACGCCTGGACAGAGATATATATAGTTATTTATATGTTTAATTTACATAGTTATTTATATGTTTATATTTAATATATATATATATATATTTATATACTATTATTATTTACATTTTACATATTATACATATATACTTATACATATACATATATTATACATATATATTTTATTATATTTATAATATATTTATGATACATTATTATTACTATTTTTTTCATTTATATTTACATATAAATGTATGATTATTTATTATACTTATTATTTACACACACATATATATATATATATCACTACTTATAATATTACATTTACATATATATATGATTATATTATTTATACATCTTTATATCTTTATTTTATAATTACATATATATATATCATTGTTTTATGGTTTTATTTATTCATAGTATTATATGTACATAGAAATAAATAATTTCAAAATTTTATTCTTAGATAAATATATTTACAAAGAATATTTTTACATATTATTCTAATTTGTTTCATACTTAAATAACTCTTTTTTCATATAGATATATATTTATATACATTAGATGAAACAAGTGACTATTTCAATATTTTACATGCAATATGTACAATATTACCCAAAATTAAGCTAAAAACTATACTAAAATATGTATAATTTACTATTCAACAAATATCCCCATACTTAAGCTTTTGCTATTCCAGAGCAAAAGTAAGAGATACCCATAAGCATTAATAGAATTTTCAATTTACCAAAATTTTATTTAATCGAAAGTAAGCTTGAAATAAATTTAGGAGATTAAAAAAGGTAAGTCCTACATTGTGATGATGATTTAAAAAGAGCGAAAAAGTTTTAGCCAACAAGACTTCTAAAGTTAGCTAAGTAGCGACCTAAGTAATTGTAATAATTAGCATCATGATTAGAATAGAATTATAAGAACTTTATCTTTTTAAAAAATTCTTTTAGAATAATTAAAACTTACTAATTATGTTCTCTCAATTTTTTTTAATTTATATCTAGTTTTCAATTTTATTGGCTAAGGTGTAGGGGGAAGCTTGGTAAGAGAAGAGACTTTTGATTTGGGGGGTGATGAATTTTATCCTCTCACCCCACTCAATTTTTTTCTTTTGGATAGAGAAGGGAATGAAATCTTATTCCCAATTTTTTTTCTCTTCAAAAATACTCAATGCCTATGTTTACAGAACGAAATTTTGTTCTCATTGACATAAGATCTTTTCCTTTAATTAATTGGGTGCCTATGTTTACAGAATGAAATCTTATTCCCGTTGACATAAGATCTTTTAAACGATATTACCAAGGAAATGGAATAATAGGCAAGGGGTTTAGAAATTTCTAGATTTTATAAATTAAGAAAATTTTTGAGAGCAAGTTTTAATTAATTTAGAATATTCCTAAAGTTTCACAAGTTTGGAGTAGGAATAAAAGTCTAAAGACGGTTTGCCAAAATAATACAACATGAAGCTATTTAGGGTAAACTTAAAGTAGTGCTAAAAAGTTTAATCTCTAATTAAATTAAAATTACAATGTTTTCTTTACAACTAAAATACCATGAATCTAAATCTTACAAACTCTGATACAAATAAGGGTTTTTGGCAAATCAAAAATAATGAAAATGCTTATAAATAAACTCAAACTAGTTTTGTGAAAATAAAAAACTAAGAAGGGGTTTTATTTTTTTTGGATTTTGGGGGTTTTTAGAATATTTTTGGATTTTCTAAGTTATTTAAAATGTGAAACCAATTATATTATTAATAAATTTTTGGTTTTGGGGTTTTTAAATATTTTTTGATTTTTCTATATTTTCTGAAAATAATTAGAGATTTTTGGGTTATAATTTTTTTTGGATTTTTGATGTTTTTGAGAATAGAGAAATGAGAAAAATACCCCCATACTTAAAACCCAACAATGTCCTCAATGTTGTATTTTAAGTATGTGGAAGCGAAAATCAAAATGCGGAAGAGCTTCCTCAGGTCGTTTATTATTATTTTTTTAAATGGTTTTTAATTTAGCAAAATTTGTCATTATATATATATATTGGTTTTTTATTTTTGGATGGAAGTATAAATAAGGGGAAGAAAAAGAAAGATAATTATTTTTTGATTTTGGGGTTTTTAGATTTTCTAAGTTTTTTTAAAGTTTATAAAATAAATTGTATTATTATGTACAAAATAAACTAGGTATTCAACTCATCAGATTTTTTTGTTTTTTTTTTAAAGTTTTTAATTTTGTTAATTTTTTTGGATTTTTGTGTTTTTAGAATTTCTTTGGAATTTTTTTAACAGAAAATTAAAAAAAGGAAAAAGGAGAAAGATAAGATAATATATATATATATATATTTTTATGGATTTTTACTTAAGCCCGGGTAATGGATTAGATTTAAGCGGGCGTTTTTGAGGAGTCCCGCGAGTAATTCTACTTCGAGGAACTAACCATTATCCTACCTATCGAGATGATAGAAGTAATAGTTTTTCCTTCTTTCAAATTATCGGGAGAAGCTCCCAGGCGACGCTGCCTAAATCTTGTTTAGATAAAAAAAAAAGCGATAAATCTAATTATGAAAGCATGAAAATCTAATTTATGAAAGCATTAAAATCTAATTATGAAAGCTTTAAAAAATAATTATGAAAGCTTTAAAATTAATCTCATACGCACACCCACACTTTCATAAATAAAAAAAACAAAAATAAAAACAAAAACATTAAAATTTACACTCATACACTCACACACTCAACATGAACAAAAGAAGAAAAAGAAGAACAAGAACAAATATATATTTTGATTGAAATAAAGATTTACAACTTTTTAAAGAAAGTATACACTTAGAGGACAAAAAGAGCCCAAACTAAGGCTTAGAAAACACACAAACAAACTCATAAACACTCAAACAAAACTCACAAAAACACTAAAAAAACACTTAGGGTTCTAAAATATATGAACCTCTTAAAACAAGAAAAGCCTCTCATATTTATAAGCAAAAATGGGGCTGTAAATAGCAAAAAAAAGGAATTTGAAAGGTGCTAGAAGAGCAGCTGGAGGTTTGACTTGAGAGGGTGGCAAGTTTGACTTGAGCACTGGTGGGGTGCGGATAGAAGGCTGGGAGGCAGAGAGTTCGTCGAACGCAGAGAGAGTTCGTCGAACGCCGAGAGAGTTCGTCGAATGCCGAGAGGGTTTCGTCGAACGTCTGACGCGGAGAGGGATTCGTCGAACGCAGAGAGAGTTCGTCGAACACCGAGAGGGTTTCGTCGAACACTGAGATGTAGAGAGTTTGTCGAACGCTGAGACGCGGAGAGTTCGTCGAACGCCTGGACGCGAAGATTTCGTCGAACGCCTGGACGCGGAGAGTTCGTCGAACGCTGAGACGCGGAGAGTTCGTCAAACGCAGAGAGAGTTCGTCGAACGTCTGGACGCAGAGCCGAAGAGAGATTCGTCGAACGCCTGGACAGATATATATATAGTTATTTATATGTTTAATTTACATAGTTATTTATATGTTTATATTTAATATATATATATACTATTATTATTTACATTTTACATATTATACATATATACTTATACATATACATATATATTTTATTATATTTATAATATATTTATTATACATTATTATTGCTATTTTTTTCATTTATATTTACATATAAATGTATGACTATTTATTATACTTATTATTTACATATATATATATATATGTATCACTACCTATAATATTACATTTACATATATATATGACTATATTACTTATACATCTTTATATCATTATTTTATAATTACATATATATATATATCATTGTTTTATGGTTTTATTTATTCATAGTATTATATGTACATAGAAATAAATAATTTCAAAATTTTATTCTTAGATAAATATATTTACAAAGAATATTTTTACATATTATTTTAATTTGTTTCATACTTAAATAACTCTTTTTGCATATAGATATATATTTATATACATTAGATAAAATAAGTGACTATTTCAACATTTTACATGCAATATGTACAATATTACCCAAAATTATGCTAAAAACTATACTAAAAATATGTATAATTTACTATTCATCACAAAGCGATGTGGTGACAGGTATGAGTTAGTATACAACTTTTGTTGCTTTCTATACTTAGTACTGTGTGCATTGCTTGTTTAACTTGTGTGTATTAGGCTTTGTCCTCATCTTTAACTGTCTGGCGAGAGCACTGTTTGATACTGGAGCCTCACATTTCTTTCTATCGGAGGCCTTCATACAACAAATTGGAGTACTTTCATCTTTGGCAAAGGAAATGTTGGATGTGGTGCTACTGAATGGGTGCTCAATGCGTGCAAAGAGAGTTTGTTGTGTTAAGGTGCGGATTAGAAGTCACGGCTTTGATTTAGAAGCATAGTTACTGCCGATCTCAGAGTTTGATGTAATCTTTGGCATGGGCTGGCTGTCGAAGCAGTATGCATACATTGATTACACTTTGAAGGAGGTCACATTGGGGTATAGTACTGAACATGCGATGACTTTCGTTGGTTTGCGTGGATCGAGCAAGATGTTGATATCTGCGGTCCAAGTAGTCAAAGTAGTTCGACAAGGCGCGGAGTTGTGCTTCGTGCTAGTGGGGGCTGCAAAGCCTCAGCTCAGTTTGAGTGACGTTCCTGTTATATCGGAGTATCCGGAGGTGTTTCCTAAATATCTCCCCGGGGCTCCACCCCAGCGGGAGATCGACTTCACAATAGAGCTAGTGCCAGGTGCTAAGCCCGTGTCACGCTCCCCGTACCGTATATCGCCAAAAGAGATGGCAGAGTTAAAGGTTCAGTTGTAGGAGTTGTTAGAGCAAGACTATATACGCCCAAGTACATCCCCTTGGGGTGCACCGGTCCTCTTTATGAAGAAGAAGGACGGAAGCCTGCGTCTATGTATCGACTACCGTGAACTGAACAAGCTGATGGTAAAGAACAAGTATCTGATTCCAAGAATTGATGACATGTTCGATCAGCTAGTTGGATCAACTGTATATTCGAAGCTGGATTTGAAATCTGGATATTACTGTTGGATCTTGAGGCGCCCTTAGAGGGGGGTGGGGTGAATAAGGGTTTTAAAAACTTATGTTATATTTTAAAATACTTGAAATGATAAGAGATTAAATTAGTGATAAACCACCCAAAAGAAGAAATCAAGTAATATAAATGAGAGACATGATTTTATTAACTTGAAATATAAGATTACAAAACTCGATTTCTTATGACGCTAGAAATCGTAGGCGATAAAGTAAAATCTCTTTTTGGTTTCTATCCCGACTCGTATCCCCACGAACCGGTGGCTTTAGCTTATCGTTCCCCGGATACGACCTCAAGCCGCTCTAGCCTTTTTATCCCCAAAAAGTCCTCGAGCACCCCCTAGATCTACTCCCTAGACCTAGTCGCCAATTCGAGGAGAATTCCTCCCTAAGTCCTACCCAGACCTAGTCGCCAACACGAGACGAATTTACTCCATGATTGTAATGAAAAGAATTACAAAACAAAATACAAAAACACAAATGAAAACTCCCTATGAAGAATTCTGGAGATGGCGAAGGCTCGTGGAATATTCTCAAAGTCGAAGCGTGCGTTCTTCTCTATGCGCAAGCGTTGATCCGATCCTCCTTGAATTATTCTCTCGAACTTGTGTGGGAGATGATGGTCTGGAAAATACGGCCCTCACAAAGTTTCTGAAGTGCTGGAATATGGCTCTCTAAGATCAGTAGTTGGAGAAGACGAAATCCACCTATTTATAGGACTGGAGGCTAACGTCGGCGTTAAGGTTAACGCCTGGCGTCGACCCAGTATAGAATCATTTTGATGGCTCCGATCTTCAAAACGGGAAGGAGATTCTGCACTTTAGGAAACTTTCATTTTAGGCAACCCTAAAACTGGCGTTGAGTCTAACGTTGGCGTTAGGTCAAATCAGTCCTAAAGTGCCCCTGCAATTACAGCTGCTTACCTCTTTGCCATAATCATCATGATGGGAACGAGTGTCAACGCCCAACGTTAAGTCCTAACGCCCGGCGTTAGACCACATACCTCTTTTTAGTTTGTGAGTAGGTCCAGACCAATAAAGCAACATCCTAGTGTCATATCTGTTCAAACTTGCATGCTAAAAACACAATGGCAAACAAGATCAAATACAAGTAGGATTTATTATTCTCAAACCAAAGGGATGCGAAAAACAATGTTCCAACAATCTCCCTCTTTTGATAATAACAAATCCAATAGAGATAAATCAGATTCATATATAAAAGAAATGTGTTTTTAGAAGGATATATGACACTAAGCAATATTGAGACGATAATAAGAATTATAGATTTTTAAATTGTGCTCCCCCTACAAGTGCTCCCCCTTAGTGTATGCACCCATAGACTAGATTCATGCTCGCCCTTAATCTAGTGAATCCTACTCCTTTAATCTATATGATTTAACATTTTATTCTCCCCCTTTTGTTATTAGCAAAAGTGGGTGGAGTGAAACAAAATTAGAGTAAGGAAGACAAAAGTTGGGACATAACTAAGAGAGGATTAAGAGTTTAGTTTAAACATAAAGTAAGTCGTGTTCGAGCTAAGGGAGAGAGTAGCACAGCGGAAAGAGATAGGATAAGCGTGAAAGAACAACATTCCATTTTTTTGTTTTACCAAAGGAATTCTACCACTTGCATTTTAAAAAGAAATTTTAATAATCTTGTTGGAAGAAATGCAATATAGTTTGACAAGCACAAGTGAAGAAAGACCTTAGAAGTGAGCATGATAAACCATGGGAAAACACAACATAGTCAAATGCGGAAAAATAAAACAAGGTTATTTGATATTTTTCAAAAGAATATATATATATATATTTGTTGATTTGGTTTGACACAAGACTTTTCACATTTGAGCATTAACTTTGTAAATTCTCATAACAAGTAGGCAAGCATGATTTATCATATTCAATAAGATAATAACTACAATGTAACCAATTCGTATTTCAAGTAAAGAAAACATTGTAGAATTTATGCATTGCAATCTAGTGCTTTTACTTAAGTTTTTAGAGTATTATGTAATGTTGCATTAGGTTCCAATTCTCTTGAGTAGAATTTTTATGAAAAGCAATGATGTGTTCATAATGTGTTTTGATAAAAGTATACAAATGAAATAATCAAAACACATGACATATGTCATGAAATAGTAACAACAATATTAAGGATGTAATCTTATAATTACTTTCACACATCAAATCTAGAATAAAATTTCAATGCACATAGAATGAGTACAACAACCAAGGTGTTTTGCCCACACAATGCTCATTAAGACTTATCAGGGAGCGAAGTATTGCTTGGGGGATCACATAAGCAATTTTATTGTTTTTTATTTTTAGTGATCCAGTGTACAAATAGAAGTGATAAAAAATGTGTTTGCACAAGACACTTTACAATTCTTTTCAAGATGTTCAACCTCACAATGCTCATTAAGGCTTATCAGGAGGGTGAGTAGTGCTTGGTGGAGTTATCTTTGGCATTTTATTTCATATTGTTGTAATTAAGGGCCAAAGGTCTCCGAATTCACTTGTTGTTGCAAACCCTTATAATTTTGAAATAACACTTCTATGTGTGCAAGAATTTTATTGTTTGAATGATGGTGTTGGTAATTTAGACATACAACTTAATTTGTTAAAAACTATTACACTACATAATCATGCAAGACTAAGATTATGAGCATATGTAGATTACCAAAATATTGAGTGTATGGATCATTGATTAGCATAAAACATTACTCATACTTAGAGGCTTGCTAGGCAATCATACACAATTTTCTATAGACTATTTCATTGCACATAATCAGATTAAGGGCAAGGCATGAAGATAAAACAATGTTTAGGAAATTTAAAATTAAAATTAGACATTGAAGAAAATCTTTTTGTGTATGCCAAAAACAATTTTGACCATTTGAAAGAAAAATAACTAAGATGTTTGCTCTTGTGAAGTCATATAGTCAAACCATAATTTTGTAAATATTAAGAAGAATGACAAAAACATACCTTTGATCATTTTGATTTATTTAATTTTTTTTGTATTTTAGAATAAAATTAACAAAATAAATTGAAAAAAAATAAACTGAGAAAATTCATTAGAAAAATACCAGAAATAGTGCAGAGAAAACAGAATTTTCATTTGGCAAAAAACGCTAACGCCTGGCGTTAAGTACTTAACGCCCAAACAGAACTATGGTTTTTGAGATTTTTGAATTTTTTTTTCTTTGAAATAGGTAGCATGTATATAGACCTTCTTAGTGTAAAAATTTCAGAGAATTTGGAAAAGACTAGAAGGCCAATTAAGCATGTTTTTGGTAGTTTTAAAATAGTTTTATATTTTATATTTGATTTTTGGTTTTTCGGGAAATGAAGATGTAATTAAGGTGTAAACACAAAAATATATAAGTATATAAATGAATGGATAGTCAGAAACAATTTCAATTATAGAGAGAAAGAAGAGCTAACGCCGAGCGTTATACTCAACACAGGCATTGAGTCTACTTTATATAAAAGCCCCAAATCCGAGTTCTTTTCTTATTCTCTCCATTTCAAGCCTCTTCTCCTTTAGTTTCGCCATCTCCCCTCCTCAGATCAAGGTAAAATCCATGTTTTTCTTCTTGTATTTTTTTTATTAGAACATTTCTCTTCCCCTAATTTGTAATCCTTTGAAGTATTGAAGTGTTTTATTATGGTATATGATTGATCTAGGATTTTGAAATCTAGGGTCTCAAGTTTTGAGTTGTAGAGTGGGACTTTTTAGATTCTTTTCAAAGATGAGTTTTTGCTTTAAATTTTTAGTTGTTTTGAATTTTAATTGGTGATTTTTCATTTATTCCTTACTTTTTACAAAACAAATTGAGTTCTAAGAGTGACTGAAGGTCAGCATTGCGTACTGGAGGTGATAGGAAGTTTGACAGCATGCGCCTGGCGTTAACATTAACGTCGGGCGTTGATTTTTTTAAAAAATGTTTTTGTGTTGATTTTTTGGTGTGTCACAGTGTGCAGGTTATGACTTCTTCCAGTGTACATGAGGTTCGTGCCAGAAAGTCTTCTTATTCCCGAGCAACACATGAGTCTTATCAATCTTATGCTGGGATTGAAAAAGCGTTTGTTGGTCTAGGCATGGTGTTGCAAATAGACCTCCCCCGTCATTCCCATATTCAGAACCTCCTGGCTGCATCAGGAGTGTTATCAGTGATTACTGACAACCGTTTTTCTACAGATTTTATTCGGGACTATAACCATTTGTTTGATCCGTCAGAAACAGAACTCCATGGAAGAGTGATGTCTATGATACAGTTTGAAGTTGTCCAAATCACACATGAAGATCTAAGGAATGAGTTTGGGTTAACAGAGAGTGAGAATCATCTGGATATGGTTGCGAAGTATAGGGCCGAGCGAGACTGGACACCAGTGAATCTGTTTTTGCATTGGAAGGAGACTAGAGAACAAATTACGGATGTTTCTTCACTTATGGAAGAAGCATTCATAATTCAAGATATTTTGCGGCACACTATAATGTTGAAGTCCGAAGATACAAAGAAGATCACTGCATAACTAAGTATTGTTACTTATCATATTATGCAGGAAGAAGGTTTTGATGTGGCAGATCTTTTACTCTCACAGATTCGTTATACGTTCAAGTTGAAGGATCCAAGAAGGTCTCGTCTCAACACACTTCCTTTAGGAGGACTCATACAACGGGTTGTGATGGAGAAGTATGCGTACATAACCAAGAGTAACTATATTAATGATCTTGTCCTTGCGCTTTATTCTACTTCATCCATTCGAGTTCCTCGACCACGAGATATACCATCATCTTCTCGACCACCCCTACGATGATGAGTCTCGCTCCGTGAGACAAGTCGGGACCATCAAGAGTCGTTTGAGGAATTCAGGGAGAACACGACATGTCGTATGTCACGGATCGAGAAGATGGTGCGATATATGATCAGGGCACTGAAGTTGAAACCGACACCGATAGAAGAGAGGGATTGGGACGTTCCCGTGGAGGATCCGCCACGCCACTCGACTCGCCGTACTCGAAGGTCAAGGGATCGAGGAAGTTCTAGTACCGGGGGATCAGACTCTATTAGTGAGAGTAGACAGTTTTAGGGAGTTTTTATTTTTATGTAATCATATTTATTCTATCATTTGGATAATTAAGTCTAACGCCTGGCATTACACTTGCGCCCAACGTTAGCAGTTATCATGATTTGTAATTTTTTCTTATTTTTATCTACTGTGTGTACTGTGTTTTGGCTTTGCTCAGGTTTTTATAATTATGATTTTACTGCTTTAATAGATTTCTATATAAACTTTGGTGGATATAATCATGTTACATTATCTTTAAAAAAAATTCAACCCGACTTATTTTAAAAGCTGTATTAGCTTATCAAGTTTTAGTACTCAAGTTATTTAATGAATGTCATTGATAAGATAAGAGGTGTTGATAAGTATTGATATGACTTTGAATTTTGATCAATTTGATTTATAAACTTGTTAATCTTTTATGAGATAACATCACATTTCCAATAGTATATATGATGACCATGACCTGATAGCCTAAAAATAAATAAAAAGAAAGAAAAAAAGTAAAAGAGACATTAAAGATATCCTGAAGTAGAAATTTATTTATTTCAATTTAAAAGGATTCTACTCCATGCATTTGATGTTACCTAATGACTAAGAGATTTAGGTATCCAAAGAGGACCATGTGGGATGGTTCCTTTGGGTACCCAAATAGTGTGCATGCATGTGAATTTTGTGAATATCTTTGTAAATACACCATGCATGCATGTGAAATTTAAAACATAGCTGAGTCATAAGGGAATACACCACCCATACAAAAGCAAAATTTTTGGAGGAAATTTCTCTATAGTTTTGTTCATTATTCAATTAATCAAATAAATGAAATTTATGGAGTTGTATAACTCCAAATGACCCCAAATTTGGGTGACATGTTTAATAGGTCATTACTAGACTCTCGTTAAAATTTGGGAGCAATTGGACCTCTGCATGTGAGGTAATTCCACTTGCATGTCTTTGCCTAATATGTGTTATGGTGTGCATATAACCAAAAGGGATATTTTATGCATTTGGCATATATGGCTTGGTGTTAGCCTCTGATATTTTGGCCACACCCTTATTATGACATAATACATTACCTCAGTGGAAATTAGGATTTTTGGGATAAAAATCCTAAGTATTTGATATATTTGAAATATGTCATGTACAACCCCCATATCCATCGAGTGAGGCCCAGCGTGGAGGGCCGCCGAGACGTGTCTGTACAACCCTATATCCGCCGAGTAGGTTGCCAGGACCCAAGAGTGTATCAGGGCCACGTTTGTAGTATGATCCAAGACAGAGAGAAAGGAGGGAGAGCAGTAGAGGCAGAAACCTCCTGCTCACCCAGCTGGAGTAAGAGGCAAGTGAGGGGGCGAGAGGGGGAGGGGCGGGTGCCCCCCCTCTCGCCCTCGCCCAGCTAAGGGTGAGAGGAGGAGGGGCGGGTGCCCCCCTCTCGCCCGCGCCCAGCTAGGGGCGAGAGGAGGAGGGGCAGGTTCCCCCCCTCTTGCCCGCGCCCAGCAAGGGGCGAGAGGAGGAGGGGCGGGTGCCCCCTCTCGCCCGCGCCCAGCTAGGGGCGAGAGGAGGAGGGGAGGGTGCCCCCCCTCTCGCCCGCGCCCAGCTAGGGGCGAGAGGAGGAGGGGCGGGTGCCCCCCCTCTCGCCCGCGCCCAGCTAGGGGCGAGAGGAGGAGGGGCGGTTGCCCCCCCTCTCGCCCGCTCCCAGCTGGGGGCGAGAGGAGGAGGGGAGGGTGCCCCCCTCTCTCCCGCGCCCAGCCAGGGGCGAGAGGAGAAGGGGGGTGCCCCCCTCTCGCCCGTGCCCAGCCAGGGGCGAGTGGAGGAGTGGGGCCGACCCCCTCTCTCGCCCTTGACCCTGGTAAGGGGGAAGACTCTTGGTCTCGCCCCACCCCAGCGAGGAGGCTCGCCGAGCTCCGCGAGGTAACCCCTCTCGCCCAGTTCCAGAGGAGGGGGGGGGGGGGGGGTTGGTCTGCGTTTAGTATCCCAGAACAGCGGGATTTGGCTATTTGCAGTCCAGTTTTGGCTATTCGCAGTCCAGATCCGAGGGTATTTTGGTAATCTGGCAGATCAGTTTTTGGCTATTTGCAGCCCAACTTGGAAAACCTATAAATAGACCTTAAGGGGCACCAAAGGAGGGGGCTCCTAGATTTCCAAACTTCGGATCTTCTTCTTCCCTTAGAGCTCTCCTTTGGTGCTTCTGGTTCAGCATTGGCTAGGGAGGGGAAGATCTCTCGGGTCTTCCGGGTATGAGGTGGGACCTCCTCGCTGTAGCCTAGGGTCCGTTTCCAAGTCCAAGTGCTCTTGCCTAGAGAGTTGGCTCGAGAGAAGTAGGTGTGAGACCACCCCTTTTTTGGGACCCCGAACTCCACGGAGACCGAGTTGTCGGTTTCAACATGTCACATTTATGTATTAGTGAAATGTTTATGGCTAAAACCTTCTAGAAAATTTTGAAACTATGAGGAATCACTTGTAATACCAATTAGAACCTCTGAAAATGTTTGTAGGAATTTTCAGAGATTATTTCCTTAGAAATTTTCGAAATTATCAATAATCACATTTCTGAATAAATGAAATTATATTAGGTAAAAAGAGTGAAAATTTTGAAACTCTGGAAATTTATTTGGAATCTAAATATGAACCTCTGGAATATTTGGTAGAATTTTTGGATGTATTACACATGATAAAATTTCACATATTTAGTTTGTCACACTTTTGAATTTATGAAATATCTATGGTAAAACCTTTCTGGAAAATTCTAAAATTTTGGCTAGGATGCTTTTTAGTCAGTATAATGCTATGGTAAATTTTTCAGAATTTTTAGATGATTTAAATTAACACTTTCTGTGTAATGTTGCTTATTCACCCATTTTATTTTATGTGAAAACTATGATGGTAAATTTTCTGGAAAATTGCGAAACTTTGAAAATCATACTAATCCGTCATTTAAGACCTCTGAAGATTTTATTAACTAGTTTGAAATTATTGGCATAGTACTTCCTTTGGAATTGAATTATGTGAAATGATTAATGAATTTTAAATATATGTCAAATTAATTTGAAATATGTCAAAACTCTGGACACTTCATAAATTATCCAATATGAACATATGGTATGAATTGTAGCTCAATTGGACATGATATAGTTATGGTTGCACCATAAGGATCAAATCTAGGTCAATCCCATTTTGGTCTGCGAATAGTAAAAATGTGATATGACATTAGACCAGCAGGATCACATAGAAAATCAGTAAAACTAGGAACATAACAGTAATATATCATGTATATCAGCCCCTAAAAGTTATGGACTTTTCGGAGATCATTCGCACTATAGTTTAGGGAATAATTCAGAAACATGTCACACCATAAGTAAAAACATGAAAGGGACATTTATTAATTTAGATGAGTCATGATATTCATTCAGCTTGATATAATGATTATGATACATCCTTGGTGTGAATTAAGAAAACCTTGAGAGTCATATGAGATGTATACCACTTAGAGTATAGGAGATCTTAAGTGTTGAGCATCGTTCAAGAGAACATTTTTCTTAAAGGTAGAGTTGGAGATAATCCATAAAACATCTAAGTAATAAAGAGTAATAAGGAGAGTGGGTCTTTAGAAAGGGGTAGCCATGCCACTAATAATAGTAATTGTCCTAGAAAGTGGGATTTGGGCTTCATCCATCGTATCCCCTAGTACCACTGCGAGACCTTCACCGGGTAGACCTCGGGAAGTCAAGGATTCACCATAAACTTCTATGTATAATAAATAATAGGCAAGAGTAGCCTAATTATGTGAACAAAAATATAGTATGATGCATCCGGAGTTAAGGTATGGGAAGTTGTATATCAGGACAAGATAGTCCTGCGAGCTAAAGGCTCAGGGGGTTGTACAGAAGGATGGGCTAGTCCTACGAGATGTAGGCTCGGGTGGTGGTAAATTGCATGTGCATAGAAATAAATTAGTGGCGGGTCTTCGGTACTGGACCGATCGTCAGACCGACGGTAGTATGTTGACTTAGGCGGGTGTGAGTGTTCAAGGGGCCAGTAGGTGGTTTATACTGCGTTCTGGAGGACGATCCCCGAAGATGCACACCCAACCTTAAAGACTGGTGGGTACCAGCAAAGAGTACGAAAGACTCTAGAGTGCACCTAGGATGTGTACAGAGGCGTACGAAGGGTCTAGGCCTAGTAGTGTGTATACTAGCCTAGGAAGTGGAGGCACCCGCTCCACTGCTGCCGTAGCCACAACGATGGTACCAGAGAGTGTAGCTCACTCCAAAAATTAGGAACGAAAGGTTTGTGATCACAGAGTCATGTGGGTGAGTTGCACTTGTATGAATCACATCATTGCATGCATACCATAACATACATAAACCATTGAACATTAATTGTAGACCCTTATCATATAAATTAGTATGGGCTCTTTTATATGATAAGTTATACTCTTAGAAATCTTAACTTATAAGTTTGTATGGTGATAGTTTATAGGTATGTAGACTAATTCACCTAGAGGGGGGGGGGGGGGGTGAATAGGTCCCTTTGAATTTTACTTAATTATTTTTGCTAGTAAACAAAATAACAAGCACATACAAAAAACACACAAGTGTTTATAGTGGTTCCCCAAGATAGTGTGTCTATGGGTAGTCCACTTTCCCTCTACGCCTTTCTAACAATGTGTTAGACAAGGCCAACTCTTCCAAACTCAGCTCCTAAAGCTTACAACACAGATCCCTCAGGATCTCTCAGGCTTGCTCCAAGCCCTACCTCAGTCCAACCAGCTCTACCACTCAGAGTGCACCCACTCCTACAACTCAGAGATCCCCTTGACCTCCTACCTCAGGCCTATCAAGAAGCCCTCCAAACTCAGGCCTAACAGCCCTACAGCTCAGGTTCAGCAACCCTACACACTCAGGAAATGCGCCTTACAAGCTGAACAATACAGTTCCTACAATAAATAGATGTTAAGCTTGCAACATTAGACAGCACTGGAATGAAGTCTTATGTTGTTCCTGCACAGCTGGTGCAACCTTGAAACTTGGCTGAATCTGAATTTCAGTCCTTGCTTCTTCCTAATCCTTCTCTTCAATAGAGGAGAATGGATCACCTTGCTCTTCTGAGTAGAAGAGTTGTCTTCTCTCCTTGTGTCTTCTTTCTTGTTCAGTAAGCAGCAGGAGGAGAGAACTTGAGAGCCGTCAATGGAACAGTGATATTGTCTTTCTTTTTCTCAGCACACCAATAGCTCATTTTGAAAGTGCCCTAACATGTTCTTTTATACTCCACGTATCTTCAACGGCTCTTGGAAAGGCCCCTGACACATTGGAAGAGGATAGAATACTTTATCCTTTCTTTACAGTTGTTTGCGCCGAAATCAAGTCGCGCCACTATCTTCTTTTAGATTTGAATCTATCTTAGTGGTTGGGTTGAGATAGCCTTCTGTCCCAGCGAAGGAGATGCATTCACGGAGTAGGACAGCAGAATGGAGAGGAGAAATTGCAAGTTAAAATAATGGAGTGGAGCAGGGGAAATCATGGCTAACGCCGATGACCAAGGGGGGAGACGGGATTTCCCACGGGAAGCCGCCGGCTGCTACAGAGAGAAGTCCTCCTTCTTTAGAAAATTCAGTCTACCCTAAAAGAGTCATCACATGCCTTATATAGTGGCTACACAAAAGACTAAAATACCCAAAACATAATAAAACATAAAAGTAATTTGATAGAAAATGGGATGCGCCTAGACGTGTTGTCCGACATGTTGTTCATCGCTGCTGGGGATGGTCGTCTCCTGCGCACCTGCGTCATTCGCCCCCGCTTGGAAAGGACTCGGCCTCGAGTCGTTGGATAAGTAAAGTGGTTCATCACTGGGGAAGTATTTAACCAAATCAGCAACGTTGAACGTGTTTGATATGTTGAGATCGGGTGGTAGCTCGACGATGTAAGCGTTGTCATTAATCTTTCGTAATATACGACAAGGCCCGATGTTGCGCTTACTTAGTTTGATGTAGGTGCCAATAGGGAAACGCTCTGATACCAACTGGAGTAGGACAGCGGAATGGAGAGGAGAAATTGCAAGTTAAAATAATGGAGTGGAGCAGGGGAAATCACGGCTAACGTCGGTGACCAAGGGGGGGGGGGGGGGGGGGGGGGGGGGGGGGGGGAACGGGATTTCCCACGGGAAGCCGTCGGTTGCTACAGAGAGAAGTCCTCCTTCTTTAGAAAATTCAGTCTACCATAAAAGAGTCATCACATGCCTTATATAGTGGCTACACAAAGGACTAAAATACCCAAAACATAATAAAACATAAAAGTAAATTGATAGAAGATGGGCTGCGCCTATACGTGTCATCCGGCATGTTGTTCATCACTGCTGGGGATGGTCGTCTCCTGCGCACCTGCGTCAATTCATCTCAGCGGATTCACTAAGATAGTTTCTCTTCTCAACGGATGTTGTCTATCTGCAGCTCAGCTGAGGCATATCACTTCTCAGCGTCTCCTGGTTCCGTCTCAGCGGTTCCGCTGAGACTGTGACTCCTTCTCAGCGGTTTTGACTACAAACCCCTAAACTTATCCCAAAGTTTGGAATATCTTAACCCTGCACATTTCTGATGAAAAGTGGGGTTTATCAAATACAATATGTTCTTAGCATTGTGAGTGATGCCTCTTCAAATTAAGGGAACATTGAGGGCAATATTCCCAACAATCTCCCCCTATTTGAAGAAGGCAGAACATCCCCAATGCTAAGATTCATCACAAATAAAAACTTATCATGCAACTGCACTACATCGCATTCATGATATCATAACATATGTATGTTAACATTACTGTGGCATTGCAGATAGTGTCATTACAAATTATATTCATGACAAGCATAATAATAACACTATTTATCAAACCAATAATGTGGTTAACTGATTATTTCAAGGCATCACAGAATATCTAAAGCAATAATACTGAATAATATTAAGCTTTAAATAAGATTATCTTATAACATAAACTAATAGATTCAACAAAACATTCATTTTCATTTCTATCATGATGTTGAGACATTGTTCATGTTACATTTTGATTTTTATAAAAACTAAATACATTAATTTAAGTTTTTCTCCTCTTAGAAGATGTTGAGCATTCAACATTGTCAGCAACAACTTCTTTCCCTTTTTTTGCATTGTCAGCAACAACTTCTTTCCCTTTTTTTGAGGCCTCCTTGTCTTTAGTAGCATCAACCTTTTTTCAGCTGTAGTAGTAACAGTGTTCTTTCCTGCATTTGCTGCTTCTATTTTAGCTATCTTCCTCTTGTTTTCTTGCCTTTTGAAGTACATGTATGGCTTTGGAATGTAGCTTGAAGGCATTCTTCTTGGGTTGGCCTTCCTTACCAGATTTGCCTTGAATATCCTTTCCCTTTTTGTGTTTCTTTCCAAGTGCTTTATCCATTCTTCAGAGGAATAGTAACTATCAATGTCTTTGCATACTTGTCCATGGCTTAGCCATGCATTCAGGATTATTCAATTGGAGTCCTCACTCCAATATTCAAAGTATGGGTCTTTGCTCTGCTCATCCCTTTGCTTGGCCATAAATTCTTCAGCTAGCATTATGTGTTCTCTCTCTCTTCTCTTTGCCAATCTGACATTTTGAGCAATTTTCTCTTGTCTAGGGAAGTCCCAATCTTCTTCTCTATACCTGTCCAGGAGGGGAAGGTTTAAGGCTAACCTTGTTCCTTGCAGAACTTTGAGAGCTAGCTCAGAGTTGGTTACAACATTGGTATCCTCTATGAGGCAGCAACTACATAACCTGAGATGGTCTGAAAGGCATTTTCCAAATCAGACTTCATCTCATCCTTCATTTTCTCAGCCTCACTTATTATAGTAGTGGCTAAATTCCAGACATATTCTTCTATATGGTTAGTGGCTTTTTCTATAACCTCATCTGTTTTGCTTACATAATTCTTGACATAGGACATGTCTTTCTCAGACAGTAGGAGTTGTTTGTTCATTGATCTCAAGATTGTATTCTGAGCAATCACTGTGTGTTCTGCCAGATCAAACCATTTGGTCATTTGTTTATTAAGGATTGCAGTGTCTTCCTTGATCTCTTTGACCTCAGCCATGACTTCTTTCTTTATGGACATTATTGAACTGTCAATGTAATTCTTCATTGAGAGCATTTGACCTTCAATCAATGTGCTAATGGTGCTGAGCAGCTTGTCATGGGATATAACTGATGTTGAAGGGACATCATATATAATATTCATCTCCCCCACAGCCTGAGCAGGGATTTGCTCCCCCTAAACTGGACCAGGTAAGTTCTCCTTTTCAGTATGAGCACCAGGCTGGTCTTCAGCTTTATCCATGGCAGCATTCTGCTGAGCTTCTTCAGCATTCTTCTGATGCTCCCCCTCAGTTGGGGATTTATCATCTTTATCATCTAAATTTAGATTAATATCATCATTAGCATTACAGTTTGTGTGAATATCAGTGGGATTAGTGACATGTACATTACCTAATAGATTTTCTTTTTCTTCTTTAGCAAACCTTTCTTGCTCCCCCTCACTTGGAGCATCATTATTGTTCGGATCATCTCCCCAGTAATCTGATGGTTCAGGAGGTATTAGCTTAATTCTTTGCTCTAGATTTAAGATAACTAAGTCAATCTCACCTTGAAGATCAACATGATTATTGTCTTCATTATCCTCATTTTCTTCTGAGGAGGAGTGTATGATTTGCATACTCTTATTAGCAGTGGCAGGAATAGAGGAATCACAAGTAGTGTGTTCTTGTGCATGTGCTTCTGTCATGACTCCAACAACATTAGCAGTAGCATCTTCATCCTTTTGATGCTCTTTGTCAGCATCAATTTCTGTGTGCTCTTCATACTCTTTCTCAGGAGCATGACCTACATGACCTGCAGTGCCATGTTCTCTTTCCTGATCATCCTTTGGAAGACTGCTGGATGGACCTTCATTGATTTCTGCATCTGACCCAGAATCAGTGCAGACTATTCTGGGTTTTCTTAGCCCTTTGACTAAGCTTTTCTTCTTCATCTTGGGTTCAGAGGGTTGGCTCATGGGGAGAACCCTTGTGAACCTGTCCAAGGTTTTGATGTCCATTCTTTTGATATAATGTAGGTTTGTTCCTTTGGACTTATGAAATTTCTTTGGATATGTGTTTAGAAGGTATAGTGAGAGAATTCTGCCTAGGTTGGGGGGCCTGCAGACATTCTCTTATCCTTAGAAACAGCACCTCAGCCCAAGAGGTTTTCTTCTTCAAAATTACTCTTAAGATCAATTCAAACATGTGTTTTGAGATGGTGCCATGAGAGCCTGGTTTGCATAAGATGGCCTTGCCAACAATATTAGAGAGCAATTTGCCTCTCTGATTAAAGAACTTCCTCTTTAGTGAGCCAATTTTTGCATCACTATATTCACACCATTGTAAGGCTTGATCTGTGTCTTGTTCAGATATGCTATCTTCCTCCTCTTCACTGCAAGAGGTCAACTGCAGGGCCTTCTCC
This sequence comes from Dactylorhiza incarnata, assembly GCA_033032865.1. Taxonomy (NCBI): domain Eukaryota; kingdom Viridiplantae; phylum Streptophyta; class Magnoliopsida; order Asparagales; family Orchidaceae; genus Dactylorhiza; species Dactylorhiza incarnata. The sequence goes on from JAWHQI010000173.1 coordinate 529,935, forward strand.
ATTTTCTTGGGTGATATTCTTATCTTCATGCTTCATATTCTTCCTTTGATAGAGGAATTTGAAGAAGACATCTTGGCATTGGAGAAGAATTCTAGAACTTCAGTTCTGAGAATCATGGAGGGCTCAGACAACACATACTAAAGTCCTTGGTTTGAAAGAAGTTGAATCACTTCTTTTATCTCATCTGGAGCATGCATGAATCCATTTCGTACTATTTCATAGCCCTCATGCATCTCTTTTGCCATCTTTGGCGCCATTTCTTATGAAGGTTAGGTCGCTGAGACGGGAGGTAGAAGGTCTCGACTCGTCGGCTAGGTTAGTGAAAATGTGCTAAATTAATCAACATTTTGATATTTATAGGGCTTCTTGATTTTGGTTTTGATTTTCCCTAAGTGAATGAGTTGATTAGGCTTAAGCAATTTTAATTGATTTTACATTGCTGAGGTGACAATTATGCTATATTTTTATGTAGCCCACCCGTCTCAGCCGAACCGCTAAGACCGAGTTGTTATCCGCTGGGTCAATGAATTGTCAACCGTTGAGACAATTTTAGTTGTCTCGGTGGATTAGTTGTGACCTTCTCAGCTATCTCAGTTGTTGAGCTGAAACCTTCTCAGCTGATTCAGCTGATATCACTGCTTATCAGTGAGTTATATTATGAGTCTTGAGTCAAGATGTAAACATGCTACTAAATATTTAGATAGCAACTTATCCTATCAAAGCTTGTTCTACATGATTACATGCTATATTAAAGCTAGAGAATAACATCATGAACAATACATACCCATGGGTAGAACAAGATCTATTCCAAATTTAACATGCCAAGTTCAATTTTAAAAGCATTAAATTTTGCCTCATCCAATGGCTTTGTGAAGATATCAGCTACTTGTTTGTCAGTGGGAACAAATTCAAGGCATATATCTTCACTCTCAACATGCTATCTAATAAAATGATATCTTATCTCTATATGCTTAGTCCTGCTATGTGAGACGGGATTCTTAGGAGTAGAGATAGCACTGGATGAGTCATAATATAGGGGAGAATTGTAGGATTTCTCGACAAATCCTTCAAGAATTACTCACCTTGAGGTTATAATCTTCTAACTGATGTTGTATCCATAATAGTTGTGCACAACAATTTCCTACAGAAATGTACTCAGATTCAGCTGTGGATATTGCCACACTAGTCTGCTTCTTGCTGCTCCATGAGATCAGCCTTCTTACTAGGAATTGACAAGTTCCACTTATACTTTTCATATCTTCTTTGCAACCTGCAAAATCTGCATATGAAAAGCTAATTAGTTTAAAATCATTGTTCCTAGGGTACCAAAGCCCAAGATGTTGGCTGCCCTTAAGGTATCTCAGAATCCTCTTGGCAGCTGATTAATGAGATTCCTTAGGGCATGCTGGGTACCTAGCACAAACACATATAGAATATATAATGTCTGGTCTACTAGCAGTAAGATACAACAGGGATCCAATTATGCACCTGTACATGGATTCATCAAAGGGCTTACCCTTTTCATCCTTGTCTAGGGAAATGTTGGACCCCATTGGAGTTTTCATGGTGGAGGTTGATTCCATCCCAAACTTCTTAATAAGCTCTCTAGTGTACTTGGTCTGAGAGATGAAAATCCCCTCATCAGACTGTTTCACTTAGAGACCTAAGAAGTACTTGAGCTCTCCCATACTGCTCATCTCAAACTCCCCCTGCATAAGGTTAGCAAACCTTTTGCAAAGGTTATCATTTGTAGACCCAAAGATTATGTCATCAACATAAATTTGTACTAGAAGACACTTGCCCTTTGTTTCCCTAAGAAATAATCTTTTATCTATCTTTCCCCTCAAGAACTTGTTCTTGATGTGAAAGCTAGACATGGTCTCATACCAAGCCCTAGGGGCTTGCTTTAGACCATATAGAGCTTTCCTAAGCAAATAAACATGAGAGGAGAGGGTAGGATGGACAAAACCAGAGGGCTGCTCCGCATATACCTCTTCCATCAAGTCACCATTGAGGAAAGCTGACTTGACATACATCTGGTATACTTTGAACCCCTTGTGGGCAGCATAGGCAAGGAATAGCCTAATTGCTTTTAACCTTGCAACTGGGGAAAATGTTTGATCAAAGTCTATACCCTCTTCTTGTCTATAACCCTTTGGCTACCAATCTAGCCTTGCTCTTGATGATGATTCAATCCTCATCCAACTTCTGTATATCCATTTGGTCCCAATGATGTTGTGTCCTTAAGGTTTTGGAACCAACTTCCAGACTTTGCATCTCTTGAATTGAAGACGCTCTTCTTGCATGACTTGAATCCAGAAGTAATCTTGATTGGCCTCTTCAAACTTCTTGGGCTCCAACTGTGACATGAAGCACATGAATAGAGCTTCGTTGTGAGCCCTACTTCTTATGATCACACCTTGATTCTCAACTCCAATTACCTGTTCTCTTGGATGATCTCTCAAGTGTCTTATTGTTGTAGGCATCCTGTCAACAATCTGCAAGTTTTCTTTTGGAACAGTAGGGTCATCAGCATCTTGCTGAACCTCAGCTTCATGGATTGCTACATCTACATGGACCTTACTTGTGCTGGGTATGTCTTGAAGAAACATGCCTTGTACTTGCTGTTTATTACCTGTCAAAATAGGAGAGCTGGACCAGCCCTTATAGAGCAGGTTGGTCTCATCAAAAACAACATGCATAGACTCTTCTACAACATGAGTTTTCTTGTTGAATACTCTATAGGCTTTGCTGTGTGAGTTATATCCAACCAGAACCCCTACATTGCATTTTTCAACAAACTTAGTTAATTGAGATTTTCCATTATTTAGAATATAGCATTTGCAACCAAAGATTCTAAAGTATGAGATAGTTGGCTGTTTGCCTTTCAGAATCTCATAGGGGGTTATTCCTAGGACCTTATTGATAGATGCTCTATTGAGAACATAACATGAAGTATTGACTGCCTCGGCCCAGAAATATTCAAGGAGTGAGGAGTCACTAAGCAGTGTTCTCCCAGATATCAAGGTCCTATTCCTACTCTCAGACACACCATTTTGCCGTGGAGTCCTTGGGGAGGAGAATTCTTGGGTGATACCAACTTCTTGACAAAACCTTGTCATTGCCCCAAATTGAAATTTTGTACCATGGTCAGTTCGTGTCTTGACCACAGTACATTGGAATTCATTCTGGATTGCCTTAACATGGTTTATAAAGACATTTAAAGTATCAGATTTCTTCTTAAGGATGAATACCCATGTATACTTTGAGTGATCATCAACGATCACCAAGGTATACAATTTCCCACCTAGGCTCTGAATTGGCAAAGGACCAAGCAAGTCCATGTGCACTAGATAAGGACATCTTTCAGTGTCTTTGGAGCCAATGCTTTTAAAGGTGGCCCTTGTTTGCTTGCCCATTTGGCATGCATGACATGGACAACTTTTAACACATTTTAAATTAGGACTATTTCTTACTATGTTTTAAAAAAATAGCCTATACATTATCTTGTAGTTAATGTGAGTAAGTCTCTTGTGCCATTGAACACAAAGAGACTCACTTTCATTAGTCACAAGACACACTGGAGATAGAGAAGAATTGCAAATGAAATCTAAACAATGGACATTTCCACTCCTAGTGACTGAGAGAATGATCTCTAAGTCATGTGACTTTTTGATCAAGCACTTATCATTGTGGAATTCAATGACATAACATAAATCACATAGTTGACTTATGCTTACAAGGTTGTGTTGCAACCCTTCTACATAAGCCACCCTTGTGATGGAGACTATGCCATTAGAAATCATACCATAACCTCTGGTGATGCCCTTTTCTGAACCACCAAAGATGACTTTAGGTCCATTCTTCACAACTTTGTATTCCTGGAGAAGACTTTTGGTACCTGTCATGTGCCTTGTGCACCCACTGTCCAAGTGTCATATTTGCCCAAGGCTGGTACTTGAACTAACCTGTAAGAAGGTATTTAATTACCCTTAGGAGCCCAAATAATTTTGGGTCTTAGGCTCTTGTTAGCATGAGAGGATGACATCACACCTGCTGCAACCTTTGCAGGAAGGCTCTTCTTTGCACTTGACACATTGAGATTGTGCCAACAATCTATGGCAAAGTGTCCCACCTTACCACAACACCAACATTCATGAATGTTATATCTTCTCTTTTGAACATTCCTAGAGGTGGAAGGAGCATTAGGGTGCTTTTGTTCAGGAGGGGAGACAACTGCATTCTTCTTGTTCCTTTCAGTAATGATCTGGCTGAAGGTTAAACTGTGGACAGTCTTAACAGCCTTTGTCTTAATGACATCAGCTTGCCTTGGCTTGGAGGCTAGGCAAGATTTGATGGCATCAGACACTGAGCAGTTAGGCCTGTCTATAGGTTTGACAGCAGCCAAGTGCATTGCTGGAATGAATTTGGAAGAGCTTGCTTCCATTCTCTTGATTGATGGAGCTGAGGTACCAAAAATAAATGGTCCAGCATGGGCCATTTGAATTTCTTCATAGGGAGCCTTCATAGCACTCATCCCCATGCCCTTTCTTTTACCATGGGAAGGAGTATTTTCCTTCCAATAGGAACTCCCATTTTTCCAGTGACCATACATGCTGTCATGGTCATACTGTTAGAGGGAAGTAACACCTTTTGAAAGGTGGTATGAGGCCTAACCTTAGCCTTGCTCTTTTCTCCACTCTCTTTTCCCACTTCCATTTTATTGAACCCTAGTCCTCTCCTATTGGTTTGAGAAGAAAATGTGTCAATAATTGGAAGCACTGATTTGGGCTGGGAGAATTGAGCAACTAGGCTCTTTTCTTTGAGAAGCTTCTCCTTAAGATCCTTAATGGCCTAGTTCTTTTGGGAAATGGTGCTCAATTTGACAATTGTTATCCCCTTGATTTGGCTTATTTCTCTACTCATCTGAGCCACTAAGGTAGATGATTCAGTGCAATCTTGCATAGCCAACTTAAGGGAAGCAATTTCTTGAGCTTGCCTGTCGGCTAGCTTCTTGCTCTTTTTCAGAGCATCCAATAAGGCATCATACTTGTCAATCAATTGATTGACAGCCACTTCAGATTCTGAGTCATTTTCATCAATTGATGAGCATGCTTCAGAGTTTGGCATTGACTCATAATCAGAAGAATGATTGAGAAGGGTTGATACCTTGTCAGGATTGTCCTGACTGTCTTCATCATCATCAGTTATGGCCATCAAGCCCTGATGTACTCTATCTTCTTCATCCTCCTCTATGTCACTGTCATAGTGAGATAGAGGGGCCCTTATGCCCACCTTTGCAACTGGAAAGTCTTCATCTTCCTCTGCAGCAAACAGCCCAATGTAGGCTTCTTCTTCTTCATCGGAATCTGAGGTTGATGATTCAGATTCACTCCAGCTCTTGTCCATCTTGGCTAGGAAGGACTTTTCTCCCTTCCTTCCCTTCTGGTGATAAGATTTCTTGTCACCCTTCTCCTTTCTCTTGACTGGACAGTCAAAAATGACATGTTCAGGCTTACTGCAGCAATAACAGATCACATTAGCTGAAACATGTTTAATATGTTTAGAATCATACGTGTCCCCTTTGGGGTGCTGGTTGTCAGATTTGTTTAGATCCCTCCTGTGATGTGAGGAGGAGGAAGGCTTGTTTTACACTGCTTCCTCATCCTCATCATCTTGAATTGCCTTGAGAAAGCTGCAAATTCCTTATCAGAAGAGCTGATATCTGTTGAGCAGGGCTCTGAGTTTTCTGAGCCAGCAGCCCTCCTTGGAGGTGTAGGCATCCTTACCTTGCTCTTCTTGGATCCCTCAGCCTTGAGGGCCACATTCCTTTCCCTTGCATGAGGCCTGGAGGATGTGTCCTCCTCCTTCCTAGCAGATATCTGCATCTCATAGGAGAGTAGCTTTCCAAACAAGGTATGGGGAGGAGTTTCACCCAGCTTTGCCACTTCCCTAATGGCACAGATCTTGGTATCCCAATCTCTAGTTTGAGACCTAAGGAGTTTGTCATTTAGCTTATAATGTGTGAAGGTTCTTTCATAGGTCTTCAACTCATTCACTATCCGGAAGAATCTTTCATAGCAATCAGCTATGCATTCCAGATTTTGCTGCCTGAAGGCTTTATATTCCTGATTGAGGATGGATTTCCTATCATCCCTCACCTGATCACCAGTCCCTTCCATGTAAACTATCAGTGTATCCCATATGTCCTTGGCATTCTCACAGTGTACCAAGTTTTGGAATGTTGAATCATCAATAGCATTGACTATATTTTTTTGAGCTCTTTTATCTATTGTTGCTAATGCTATTTCATCCCTTGTCATTTCAGTGTATGACTTGCCTACCTGCTTAGTGGGATCAATGGTGGAGGGCTTTGTGATAAGGAAGGGGCCCTCCTGGACAGTAATATAAATCCTAGGGTCTGAGGCCTCCATGAAAAGCCCAACCCTTTGCTTCTAGATTCAAATGTTTCCTTTTTGCATATTGGCAGCTTCATGGACCCCATCTCCTTCTGAAGTCCATTGGTAGCCATTGGATTCGGATTTGACTATACTTATATAGGATCTGGTCAGACTGTTAAGTCCTTGTTGACCAACCTACCTTTGATACCACTTGATAGTTTATAGGTATGTAGACTAATTCACCTAGAGGGGGGGGGGGGGGGGGGGGAATAGGTCTCTTTGAATTTTACTTAATTATTTTTGCTATTAAACAAAATAATAAGCACACACAGAAAACACACAAGTGTTTATAGTGGTTCCCCAAGTCAGTGTGTCTATGAGTAGTCCACTTTCCCTCTACACCTTTCTAACAGTGTGTTAGACAAGGCCAACTCCTCCAAACTCAGCTCCTAGAGCTTACAACACAGATCCCTCGGGATCTCTCAGGCTTGCTCCAAGCCCTACCTCAGGCCAACCAGCCCTACCACTCAGAGTGCACCCACTCCTACAGCTCAGAGATCCCCTTGACCTCCTACCCCAGGCCTATCAAGAAGCCCTCCAAACTCAGGCCTAATAGCCCTATAACTCAGGTTCAACAACCCTACACACTCAGGCAATGTGCCTTACAAGCTTAGAACAATACAGTTCCTACAATAAATAGATGTTAAGCTTACAACATTAGACAGCACTGGAATGAAGTCTTCTGTTGTTCCTGCACAGCTTGTGCAACCTTGAAACTTGGCTGAATGTGAATTTCAGTCCTTGCTTCTTCCTGATCCTTCTCTTCAGTAGAGGAGAATGGATCACCTTGCTCTTCTGAGTAGAAGAGCTGACTTCTCTCATTGTGTCTTCTTGCTGGTTCAGTAAGCAGGAGGAGGAGATAACTTGAGAGCCGTCAATAGAATAGTGATATTGTTTTTCTTTTTCTCAGCACACCAACAACTCATTTTGAAAGTGCCCTAACATGTTCTTTTATACTCCATGTATCTTCAACGGCTCTTGGAAAGGCCCCTGACACATTGGAAGAGGATAGAATACTTTATCATTTCTTTATAGTTGTTTGCGCCGAAAGCAAGTCGCGCCACTGTCTTCTTCCAGATTTGAATTTGTCTCAGCGGTTAGGCTAAGACAGCCTTCTGTCCCAGCGGATGAGCTGCACTCGTCTCAGCGGATCCGCTGAGACAGTTTCTCTTCTCAGCGGATGTTGTCTATCTGCAGCTCAGCTGAGGCATATCACTTCTCAATGACTCCTGGTTCCGTCTCAGCAGTTCCGCTGAGAATGTGACTCCTTCTCAGCAGGTTTGATTGTAAACCCCTGAACTTATCCCAAAGTTTGGAATATCTTAACCCTGCACATTCCTGATGCAAAGTGAGGTTTATCAAATACAATATGTTCTTAGCATTGTGAGTGATGCATCTTCAAATTAAGGGAACATTGAGGGCAATATTCCCAACATATGAGCATTCATATAAGTTAAGATACTTATGTAATGGTAGAATACTATACTCGTTTACTATACTTGCGCCACACTGCTTTACTTACTTATTTTACCGTTCATTACTGCTTACTTGCTTATACTGCTAGTATAGTTTACCTTGTTATGTATATACTTGCTAGTATAGATTCCCTTGTCAACTGCATTTGTTGTTCCTCTTTTTTGTCCTCCTCTTCCTTCCTCCCGCTCGGTACCTAGGAGTCGCGGGGGGAGGCAGGGATAAAATGGCATAGTCTTTATGACTAATGGTCGGTTGTGACCATAGGAGCATGAGGAGATGGAGCACCAACACGACTAGATAGACGGGGTGGCAGGAATTGAAGAGCAGGTGCCACACATTACTTCCACTACGAGACAGGTGTTGATGATGTGTTACTTAGCTTCAGCATAGAGATTTGAGAGAGAGAGAGAGTTTTATACTTTCATTTCATTGGATATGTATCGGGTATAAGCCCTTACTCTCTTTTTGTGCTCGTGCTGGACTATTATGTTTCATTTATGAAATATTGTGATTGTGGACTTGCTTATGCTTTTTATTATTCTATTATATATTGGCCTAAAGGTTAAATGATCATACTAGCCGGCAAGATCTGCGTCATGTAGTGGCGACTAACCCGAGTGTTGGTGTCATCTGTAAGGCGGCGGTTCCGGGCATAAGGCCCAGGTAACCCTCCTAGTAAGGGGGAGGGGGGCTCTTACAGGAAGAATGTCTTCAAAAGCGAAGGAGATCGTCAAACGCTCGAAGGAGATCATCGAATGCTTAAAGGAGATCTTCGTGCACTTGACGGAGATCTTCGAAGACTTGAAGGAGATCTTCAAGCGGCAAAGGAGAACTCTGAGAAATCTTTAGCGGAGCTCTCTCGGCTGTAGAAGCCAAGGTACCCAAAAATGAAGGCTCTGGGCTCCTTTTATAGCCTTGGACAGGGGCAGCCCAGTAATTTTGCCATTGTAACCACCGTAACCATCTGACGGGCGAATCATGTTTGCCAATTTGGAGCACACTGATCGCTATTTTTTGGATATTCCTGTCTTTCCCCCCGGGCAGTTCGGTCAGTTCGGGCAGCTTTGTTGATGGCGTTGAGCACAGTGAACAAGACGTGTAATCTAGGAAATTAAGAAAGGTTAACTGTCGTGCGCGTCGGGAACGTGAAGATGGTCTTAGCGCACAGTGACGTGGAAGCGTTCTGAGCGTGTGACGAACGCGGAAGCATTCTGAGCGTGCGATGAACACAGAAGCATTCTGAGCGTGAGGTGAACGCGGAAGCATTTTGAGCGCGGGCTGAATGCGAACACATTCTGAGCATGCGGTGAACGCGAAAGCATTTTGAGCATGTGGTGAACGAGGAGGCGCTTGGCTCACGTTGCGGGCAGAAAATCTAGAAGGCGTGAAAGTTTACAGTGTAACCTCTGAGTATTCTCTAGGGGGTGAATAGAGATTTAAAACTTTACACTAAATATGCGCACACAATAAAAAAACTTCTAATGACTATGCAATCAGAAAATCAGCACAGAATAAATTAAACACAGAGTGCAGAAATAGTAAAGGGGACATCACATAAAAGCACAACACAGAAGAGATAAGTTTTATAGTGGTTCCCCAAAATGTGTGTAAGGCCCCATATTCTGAGTGCAAAGAAAGTAGAAGTGTACTGAAGCTAAGGAGCTAGCGCCAAGCGCTAGTGCTAGCGCCGACGGTAGCGCACTTTCCGAGAAATATGTTATTCTCGAGGAGCCGTCGAGACTAAGTCTTAGTGACGACGGCCATCGAGACGTCGAGACTGTTCGTCGAACGCGCTATTCGTCAAACGAGCCGCTCGACGAACATCGGGCAGTTCATCGAACGCGAGGCTATTCGTCGAACGTGAGGCCGATCGACGAATGTCGGGCAGAGTGTTTGTCGAACGCCGCTCGACGAACTTCAGGTCGTTCGTCGAACGCGCTATTCGTCGAACGAGCCGTTCGACGAACTCCAGGCCGATCGTCGAACGCAGTCGGATTCCTTAAGCGGTTGTGGATAAACTCAGCCACCTCCTTAGAGCTAACGCCAGGTGCTTGCGATAGCGTCAGCGGTAGTGTTTTTCCGAGAAGTATGTCCTTTCTCGAGGAGTGTGGCATTTCGCGAGAAGTTTGTCAAATAAAGATAGCGCGGGCGGTAGTGCTAGCGCTAGAGGTAGCATTTCTCGCAAAATCCTTAAGCGATAGAGCGGTACTGACGCTGAGCTAGCGCAGGGGCTAGTGGCTAGCGCCGGCGGTAGCAGAAATCTATATAAGCACTCAACTTCGACTTTCCTTCTCACTTTCTATGAATCTTCTGCCTTTCTGAGAGTAGTGAGTTAAGAGCAGGGATGGAGGTCCGTTGAAGGTTGTTGTGCCAAGGGCAAATCCGCGAAGGGGATCTTGGGCGCTTGTGCCATCGTCGATCTGGTGAAGAGGAAGTTGTTTCAAGGGATTCCAGCCGATTCCCTCTCAATTCTATGGCACCGAAACGAGCGCCAAGGGCAACGATTCTCCTCCCTCATCTCTGGACACGTTCGTCCTTTGATTTTCATAGTAGTTGGCAGATTTCCACTAGCAAGTGGATAGATTTCTGTCGACGGGTCGATGTTATCCCCGTAGAAATTGCATATAGAGCCTGGAATTGAAGTACGAGCATAGGCATGCTGTGTGAAGCCCATCTGGACAGGTTGGTCTGGATTGGTGATGTTGATATGCTATTGCACTCTGGAGAAGACTCCGTGATTATGCTGTGTTTTTCGGGTGTTGTGCACTGTTTCGTACTGCAAAAGAGCTCTGGAGGTGTTTCCCAGAAAATACCCAAAAAAGAGTAGCAGAACTGGGTTCTGTTACAAGCGCCTGGCATTAGTGTTAACGCCGGCGGTAGCTCTAGGTGAGCAGATTGTGTGACCCAATGTGGGTACAGTTAGACGGGCACAAGGTGAAGCCAAACCCGTGTCAGGCATAGTTGAATACTGACATTTATGAGCGTGGGCACAAGCTGAACCGAACCCGTTCCATAGCCGATCAGTGATGAGGTCGCTCCTCCGTGTTCACTGAGGGAATTGTGGATTAGAAACCGTAAGGTAGTGCTAGCCTTGACGGTCGCAGCTCATAGTGTACATCCAAGTTGAAAAAGTACTTGTCGATTATTGCGCCGCTCTCAGTGAAAGTGAATGCTTCTATGCGGTGCTTAGACGCACCTGTGATATATATATATACTGCTATTGCTTGCCTGCAGGGAAGGAGCACTGCCGCCCCGAGCATGGGGTGGGGTCGTTATAAATCTTGGTCAACTAAAGCTGACCGGTTACTTTTTTGCCCACCGTTTGGTGGATTTGTTTGTACAGGTCCTGGCGAGACTAGCGAGAAATAGCGGGCTGAAGCCCATGCTGCTGTGCTGTCTTGGCCCTCGAAGGCCAAAGCTTTTGTTTACTATTTTCATGTGTGGTCGGCCTGCACGCCGATGTTTGGAAGCCACTTTTATTATGTAGACAAACATTGTAAAGAACTTGTAATGTATTTCGTTCCTCGTAGTTATTGTAGACAGTCTAAACTGGTTTTAAATGAAATTAAATACTTCCGTTGTACGACTCTGTGTGCTGAGATGGTTATGTTATTAACTATTTAGTTCTAATTAAGTAACGCGCTCTTCTATTTGTTTAATATAGCGTGGGGTCCCGGCCGGACCTACTGCTATATTCTATGTAACATGGAGGGTGTTACAAATTGGTATCAGAGCCGGGTCTCGATCCCTTTCTGTCTGAATTCGTGGTCGAATTCGTTTAAGGGGTGGTGAGCACGTGTGTGCGTCGCCGTTAACTCATGTAAATAACCAGTAATTGTCCACTTTAGGAATGAATTACATGTATGTGTGTAGCATTGGGATGGAACTTTTGTGTTCCCCTAGTGATCCATGCTATCTCTTAGTCGCTAATTGTGTTTTGTGCACATGTATAGGTGATTGGGAGTGGAGTGGGGCCATCTCGACCCCCGCGTTCGACTGCCAGTAGTGCACCAACTGACTCCTCCTTCTACCGAGACAGTAAGGATAATAGCTGACGCGGTGTTTGCTATGTTTACTGCACAACCTGGAGGGCATGTCCCTGGACAGCCTCCTACTCCTGGAGTGGCTCCAGTGCCAGTTGCGGCAGCTGAACCCGCGGTTGAAAGGCCAGTACCGGTGAGGGCACGAAGAGCTCCAGACCAACAACTGCAGTACTTTTAGAGTTTTCATCCTCCTACGTTCACGTGGCCAGGAACCCCGACGCAAGCTGAGGATTGGCTATCAAAGGTGCGCAAGACCTTGAAGGCCACTAATACGGAGGAAGACCAGAAGGTTACTTTGGCAACCTTCCTACTTGTTGGGAGGCACAGTTGTGGTGGGATGAGTTAGAGCTGCATCACCTAGCAGGACGGCAGCTGACGGACATCTCATTTGACGAGTTTTCGAGATTGTTCTTGGCGCGGTATCTCCCACCTGCTCAGCAAATCAAGATGGAGAACCAGTTCAACCGTCTGACTCAGGGTGATCGTATGGTTGATGATTACCTGCACGAGTTTACTCGGTTGGGAAGATATGCAGGAGCGAACTTTGCTAATGAAGCCCGAAAGACCAATCGGTTCTATGAAGGTCTGCGAGAAGAGTTGCGGTTCCTTCTGTCAGGGGCAATGACACAGGGATTTATGACCCTGGTTAATACGGCTCGTTCCTTAGAAAAGGATATGAAGCGGTCCCAGAGTAGGAAGGAGCTAGCAGTAGTGAAGCCAGAGTTCAAAGTACCGAGCTCTGCGAAGTCTGGGAGAGGCAAGTGGAGGAACAAAGCGCGACCTTCTAGGTCAGCTCAATCTGCGGCTTCGGGTATGACGACTGGGCGAGGCCCACTCCTATGTTATAACTGTGGTAAGCCGGGTCATATGGCCCTAGATTGTCGTGGAGGCAAGAGAGCGGTTGCGGCCTATGCAGCAGAGAAAGGGAAGGCGGCAGAGTCAACCGCATCCCATGCTGCTCCAGCCCAGCCTAGGGTTTACAACCTTGGCCAGCAGGAGGCCATCAAACAAAGCGATGTGGTAACAGGTATGTGCTAGTATACGCCTTTTGTTACATTTTATACTTCATACCTTATCCATTGCTTGTAACCTTGTTTGTATTAGGCTTTGTCCTAATATTTAACTGTCCGGCGAGAGCGTTGTTTGATACAGGAGCTTCGCATTCTTTTCTATCGGAGGCCTTCATACGACAACTTGGAGTGCCTTCGTCATGTAGAAAGGAACGTTTAGATGTGATGCTGCCCAATGGCTACTCGATGCGTGCGGATCGTAACTGTGTTGTAAAGGTACGAATAGGAAGTCAAGATTTCGATTTGAAAGCACTGATACTGCCACTTTCAGAGTTCGATGTGATCTTTGGTATGGACTGGCCGTCGGCGCAGCAGGCCTACATTGATTGCACTTCTAAGGAGGTCACACTGGGGCGGAATACCGAACGTGCGACTACATTTTCTGGTTTTCATGGATCGAGCAAGACACTGATGTCTGCTGTCCAAGTAGTCAAGGCTGTTCGGCAAGGCGCAGAACTGTGTGTTGTGCTAGTGGGGGCTGCAAAGTCTCAACCCAGTTTGAGTGACGTCCCTGTTATCTCAGAATATCCTGATGTGTTTCCGAAAGATCTTCCTAGGGCTCCACCTCAGCCAGAGATAGACTTCACTATAGAGTTAGTGCTAGGTGCCAAACCTGTGTCACGCTCTCCTTATAGAATTGCGCCAAAGGAAATGGCAGAGTTGAAGGTTCAGTTACAGGAGTTGCTAGAGCAAGGCTATATATGCCCAAGTACATCACCTTGGGGTGCTCCGGTTCTTTTTGTGAAGAAGAAGGACGGAAGCCTGCGTCTATGCATCGACTACCGTGAATTGAACAAGCTGACCGAGAAGAACAAGTATCCGATTCCTCGAATCGATGACTTATTTGATCAGCTAGTGGGTTCGTCGGTATATTCAAAGTTGGATCTCAAATCTGGCTACTACCAGTTGCGAATTCGGGATTGTGATATCCCCAAGACGGCATTCAGTACCCGTTACGGGCACTACGAGTTTACAGTGATGCCGTTTGGATTGATGAATGCGCCGTCAGTATTTATGGATCTGATGAATAGGACCTTTCGAGAGTACCTGGATCGATTTGTCATCGTCTTCATCGACGATATCTTGGTGTATTCTCAGTCTGAAGAAGAACACGCAATTCATTTGCGAGAAGTTTTGGAGACCCTGCGACGGAGTCAGCTGTATGCCAAGTTCTCCAAGTGCGAGTTTTGGCTAGCTTCTGTAGCGTTCCTTGGTCATGTTGTTAGTGGATAGGGTATCGCAGTGGATCCGGCAAAGATCGATGCAATCCAGAAGTGGCCGGTTTTGGCAACAGTAGCGGAGGTCAGGAGTTTCCTTGGACTTGCCGGCTACTATCGGCGCTTTATGGAGAACTTTTCGCGGATCGCTCTACCTCTTACCACCTTGACAAGGAAGGATCGGAAGTTCGTTTGGTCACCGGAGTGTGAGCGAGCTTTTGAGGAACTTAAGAGTCGTCTGACCACGACACCGATCTTGTGTTTGCCATGTGGTACAGAAGGCTATGAAATTTACAGCGATGCGTCAGGGAGCGGCTTAGGCTGAGTACTTCTTCAGCATGGTCAAGTGATAGCTTATGGCTCTCGCCAGTTGAAAGTGCATGATCGGAATTACCCGGTCCACGACTTGGAGTTGGCGGTCGTGATCTTTGTTGGAACAACCCTTTTACTGTTTTGGGCTAGGATCACTATGTACTGATTAGGATCAGTTGACCCCATTGTATAGTTTAAGGGTCAAGTCTTTAGGCTGATAAACTAGCTAGAACTTAAGATTAATCTAAGGATTTCAGCGTTCGACGAATGACTAGCAGCACTCGACAAATGACATTTGGCGTTCGACAAACGTCTAGTATCGTTCGACAAACTGTTCTAAGCAGACTGAAGTATTACAGCCAGTTACAGCACTCGACATTCACTGATCAGCGTTCGACGAATGACTAGCAGCGCTCGACAGATGGCTCTCAGTGTTCGACAGTTTTTTTTAACAGCGCTCGACAGTTTTCTAGCCAGTGTTCGACATATTCTGGACAGCGCTCGACAGATGGCTCCCAGCGTTCGACAGATCATTTATTGAATTCCAGATTTATTATCAGTCACATTCTATTCTGTCCTAACAGCAAAACGACGACTATAACGGATCTATTCAATATCTTTGGATACATTCTGACAGATAAGGAAGGATATTTAAACTCAATTAATATATTCCTTTCCTTCCTTTTTCTCAGACAGGAATAGCCGTTGACATTTAATGAAAAGGAATCTTTTCACGACCAAGGAACAAAAGGACCTGGCAGAGTCGTTTGAGCCTTGTTGTTATTTCCAAGAATGTCAACAGAATTAAAAAAAAAAAGGGATATATATATAGACAAAAAGAAGAAGAAACATATACATATATACAAGTAGTAAGATTTTTTTTGAAAAGCAGCACAAAAACCTCAGAGAACATCATCAAGATCATTCACTCAGAATCTGCTGCAAAGATAGATCTTCTAAAAAGAGCAACAAACAATCTGAAGAACCTATTCTTCCAGATCAATCTGCTACTGGAGATCTTGGTTTTTTCAAGAGAAAGCTTCTCCATCTTCTGTCAACTAATTCAATCAGACAGGGGGAGCTTTACAACAACATCCACTAGAATCTTCTCTCAGCATCTTGACAGAGAAGAACACTACAAACTCTTTCTTACCTCTCTTGTACAGGGTCATAACTCCCTTCAAAAGTTAATCTTGGTGACAGGGCACCTTAGCAAAAACCTGCACCTTAGTTAGAGCACCTTATCAACAGCTCACCTGGTGTGTGGACACCTTATCAAAATCACCTGGTGTGAGGGCACCTTATCAACAACCTCCTAGTGGATTCCTACCAAGGGTGGTAGAAGAGTAGACGTACCCAGATTTTTTGGGGAACTACTATAGCTCCTTGTGTCGTCTGTGGTTAATTATTCTTTGTGCTTGTGCTGTTTGATTTCTTTTATTTACCTTTTCTGTTTATTCAATTCTCACACTAATTACACTTATATATATATAACACTATTTTAATTCCGCTATAAAACTAAAGAAAAATTTTAATACTCCATTCACCCCCCCCCCCCCCCCCCCCCTCTAGAGTAATTTAAGATCTGACCTCCACTTTTAATTGGTATCAGAGGCAGGTTGATTCTTTACAGACTAACATCTGAATCACAAAGATCAACTAGATCTTAATTTGTCTAGAGCTCCTTTAACCAAGAATTTCATATCATTCAAAACTCATGACACAAAACAAGGAATATTCTAGCACAAGACCTCTCATGTGCAATCTCAATAAGTTTGCACTATGGAAAGCAAGGATTAGGCTTTATATGAACTCTATTGATGAGGAGATTTTCAATGTTATTCTTACAGGACCTCCAGCACCTACAGCAACAACCAGCACTACTGCAGCAACAGACAACACTGCTGTTCCACCTCCTGAGTGGACTGAGGCTCAGAAGAAGCAAAGAAATGCAGATGCAAAAGCCATGAACATTCTAGCCTTAACTATGTCAGATGACATATTCCAGAAAGTTGTTGAGTGCACCTCAGCAAAAGAAATCTGGGAATCACTCAACAACATGGTGGCAGGCTCAGCAGATGAAAGGAAAGATAGAAGATCCCACCTGATCTCTCAATATGAGAACTTCAAGAAGGGAGAATCAGAAAATGTTGCTGATATATACAATAGGCTCAGCCTCATAATAAATGAGCTGAAGTCTCTGGACAAAGTGATCTCACTCACAGAGATAAATGACAAAATTCTCATGTGCTTTCCCAGCACATGGGACTCCAGAATCTGGCCAATCAAAGAAGCCAGAAGCCTAAATGAGATCACCACTGAAGCCCTGTTGGGCAAGCTCAAATCTTATGAGCAGCTTGTCAAGAGTAGGGAAGTTGAAGAATCTACCTCATCCCCAGCACTCAAGAAGGAGAAAAGCATAGCCTTCAAAGCTGCAGAAGAAGAAGGACCAACTCCTAACAAAGAGGAGTTGATGAGCTTCATAGCCAAAAGATTCTATAATATGGCTAAGAAAGATTTCAAGAAGAAGTCATCCAGAAGTCATGACAAGCCAAGGTATGACAAAAATCATTCTAATGAAATTATATGTTTTGGTTGCAGGAAGCCAGGACATATTGCTCCTGAATGTCCAGAAAATCAAAACAAAAAGGACAGAAAGGAGAGAAAAAGAGAAAAGGAAGAAAAGAAAAGATCCAGCAAATCTTCCTCCCATTCACACAAAAAGAAGGAAAGAGGATTTGTAGCAACATCCTGGAGTGAAACAGAATCTGAATCAGAATCCTCATCTGGTTCTTCTGATGAAGAAGAAACAAAAGAAAATAGCCAATGTCTAATGGCAACTTATGACTCAGACTGTGAGTCACAATCTGAATCTTCATCAAGCTCCAATGATGATGAAGAAGAAAAGAACTTCTGCATGATGGCAATCAATGCCTCAGCCAGCAAATCTGATGAAGAAAATTCAGAATCAGAAGAAGAAAATGATGCAGATCAGGTAATGTCTGATTTTGATTTTACTTCAGATGAATTCAAAGCTGAATTCAAAGTCCTTTGCTCAGATCTACTCAACTCTGAGAAAGAAATAATCTCACTCAGATGTAAGTTAGCTGAAATGAAAAAGAGGGGTGAAGAAAATGCAAATCTTAAGAAAGAATTGGCTGCCTCCAGAGAACACATTATTCTCATTGAGAATAAACTTTCTGAGGCCAAGAAATTTGAAGAATCCCTAAATGGGAGAAGTATCAAACTGATGGACATCACAAGCACAGTCAATGCTAGACTTAATAATAGCAAGCTGGGCTTGGGTGCCTCATCAAGTGAACCATCTCTGATTAAGAGAAATATCCTCTCCTCACCTATAAAATTTATTTCTGCTCAAGGCAAAGAAGATGTAAAAAGAGATAAAGATATTTCAAGCAAGTCTGTTAAGGATAAAAGAATTCAAAAGAATTCGTCGAACGGAGATCGACAAAAAGGTTCAAATTTGTCGAACGGAGCTCGACGAAATCTGAAAACAAATTTTCAGTATAATTATCAGATGAACAATAGTCGACCAATTTATCCAAATTTGTCGAACAGATACTATACAGAAAATACTAGAAATCTCACTTCCAAACAAACTAAAAATCCTTTCACTGAATGTATAATACCTCCAAGGAGATATCATCCACAAGGCTATAAGAGCCAGCCTGAAATGTCATTTATCTCTGAATTTTGTGGTAACACAAAAGGACCCAAGGTAGTCTGGGTCAAAAACAACTAGTTTATGTTTTTGTCTTTGCAGGTACTTGGCCATCCAAGATTAAATCAAAAATGTTATTGGATAGTGGCTGCTCAAAGCACATGACAGGAAACAAGGCCAATCTAAAAAATTACAAGGCACAGCTTGGACCCAAAGTGATCTTTGGAGACTCCAACTATGGTCAAACCAAAGGCTTTGGTCAAATCAAGGTTGGAGCAGTAACATTCAAAGAAGTCACCTATGTGAAGGGTCTGAAGCATAACCTCATCAGCATAAGTCAGTTATGTGATGAAGGTTATCAGGTAACCTTTAATAAATCAGAATGCATTATCAAGTCATTTGATAATGTCATTGTTTTATCAGGTATTAGACAGGGTAATATATATTTAGTAAATTTCAATTCCTCTAAATCAGAAATTTGCCTGTTTAATGAGCTAAGCAAACCTAGTGAACTATGGCATAAAAGATTAGGACATGTAAATCTCAGAACAATTGCCAAGCTATCTAAAGATAATCTAGTTAGAGGTTTACCATCAGGATCATATAAGAAAGAAGGTTTATGCAGGGCATGCCAGCTAGGAAAGCAAACCAAAAACAATTTTAAATCCTTATCTAAAAGTGATTCACCTAGAATCTTATTCTTGCTACATATGGACCTTTTTGGACCTATAGCAATAAAGAGTTTAGGAGGGAAGTCTTACACTCTAGTTATTGTAGATGACTTCTCTAAATTCACTTGGGTATTCTTTTTGAGAGAAAAGTCAGATAACTTTAAAGTTCTTACAGACTTTCTTAAGAGCATACAGATTGAATACTCTACTGTAGTTGCATTGATCAGAAGTGATCATGGCACTGAGTTTGAGTCTCTTCTTATGCAAGAATTCTGTGAGAAGGAAGGTATCAGACATTGCTTCTCAGCTCCTAGAACTCCTCAACAGAATGGGGTAGTTGAAAGGAAAAATAGAACCTTAATTGAATCAGCAAGAACATTGCTTGCAAATGCTAATTTGCCACTGTCTTTTTGGGCAGAAGCTGTTAGCACAGCAAACTATGTTCTGAATAGAAGTTTGATACACAAACTTAAGGGTAAAACTCCCTATGAATTACTTAAAGGGAAGAAACCTAAAGTTGACTATTTCAGAACTTTTGGTTGCAGGTGTTTTGTTCATAACAATGATAAGAAATATCTTAGAAAATTTGAACCAAAATCTGAAGAAGGAATTTTCTTAGGATATTCAATAATTAGCAAAGCATATAGGGTATTTAACAAGTCCTCTCTTAAGATAGAAGAGTCCATGCATGTTTCCTTTGATGAAACTAACATGTTTTACAAGGAGAAGAACTATTCTACCAAGAATGCTTTGCAGGTACCAGCTCTATGTGAAGAGCTTGATGGGTTAAATCTACAGTCAGGAGATTCAATGCAACCATTAGCTCAAAGTCTTGAAGATAGTGAAGAAGAAGATCATTCAGATCTTATTGATTATCAGAATCATGCAACAACAGAACATCCTCCACATGATACAGTTACTGAGCAAAATTCCCAAATAAATATCACTGCAGAATTAACTCCAACTATTGACCACATCACAGTTAGAGATCACCCAATTTCACAAGTGATTGGTGATATTTCTGCAGGTGTTCAGACAAGACATCAACTGTATCAAAATCAGATGCATACTTGCTTTCTATCACAAGTTGAACCTCAAACCATAAAAGATGCAGAACAAGATCCAAATTGGATTCTTGCAATGTAAGAGGAACTTAACCAATTTGAAAGAAACAAAGTTTGGGATTTGGTTCCAAGACCAAGAGGCCATCCAGTCATTGGCACCAAGTGGGTCTTCAGGAACAAACTTGATGATCAAGGAAATATTGTGAGAAATAAAGCAAGACTTGTAGCTCAAGGATACTCACAGGAAGAAGGCATAGACTATGATCAAACATTTGCACCTGTAGCAAGACTTGAAGCCATCAGAATATTTTTATCATTTGCTGCATACAAACAATTTAAGGTATATCAAATGGATGTAAAAAGTGCATTCCTAAATGGAGATATCAAAGAAGAAGTTTATGTGGAACAACCACCAGGTTTTATCTCTCCAACTCACTCTTCTTATGTATTCAAGCTTAATAAAGCTCTCTATGGTCTCAAACAAGCTCCCAGGGCATGGTATGAGACCTTAGCAAATTTTCTATTGGAAAATAAGTTCTGTAGAGGCTTAGTAGATAAAACCTTATTTTTCAGAATACATAAAAATCAAACACTGCTAGTTCAAATATATGTAGATGATATTATTTTTGGATCTACTGATTCAAATTTATGCAAAAAGTTCTCTAAACTTATGCAATCTAAATTTGAAATGAGTAGCATGGGTGAATTATCATACTTCCTTGGTCTTCAAGTGAAGCAAACAACATCAGGAATTTTCATTTCCCAATCCAAGTATGCTAAGGAATTAGTAAAAAGGTTTGGAATGTCTGATTCCTCTCCCATGAAAACACCCATAGCCTCTAATGCTGTCATCAATGCTGATGAATCAGGGAAACCTGTTGATCAGAAAATGTATAGAGCAATTGTTGGCTCATTACTATATTTGACAGCTAGTAGGCCTGATATAATGTTTGCTACCTGTATTTGTGCTAGGTTTCAAGTTAACCCTAAAGAATCTCATCTATCTTTATTAAAAAGAATTTTAAGATATATAAAGGGTTGTCCTAATCTAGGTCTCTGGTATCCAACAGCATCTGAATTTGAATTAACTGGATTCTCAGACTCAGATTATGCTGGATGCAGAGTAGACAGAAAAAACACATCAGGAACTTGTCAGTTTCTTGGTGATAGGCTTGTGTCTTGGTTTTGTAAGAAGCAAACAACTGTGTCCACATCAACAGCTGAGGCAGAATATATTGCTGCAGGCAGTTGCTGCTCACAGATTCTGTGGATACAAAATCAACTTCTAGACTATGACATCAACTTAAATCAATCAATCATATTTTGTGACAATACTAGTGCAATAGCTATATCACAAAATCCAGTTCTCCATAGTAGGACTAAACACATAGAAATAAGGCACCACTTTATCAGAGATAATGTGGATAAAAATAAAATTTGCCTACAGTTCATCTCCACTGATTTATAAAGAGCAGATATTTTCACCAAACCTCTGGATGAAAAGAAACACATCTTCTTTATGAATCAACTGGGAATGATAGATGGAGACTCAATCTGCTGAAAACTATATGTTCTATCTAACCCAATTTTCGTCGAACGAAAAACGACAATATTTTTTTTTGTCGAACGATGGTCGACGAAAACCTGCATCTTCAGAGTCAGTGAAGAAAATCCCATTTGTCGAACGGCGCTCGACGAAAAAGATTTTTTTAACTTTAAAGTCGGTTCGACTTCAGAATTAATTAGGTTTTGCCGAACAACGCTCCTCGAATTCTCCTCCCTATTTCCTCTACTATATAACACCTATTTTACTTCATTCTAAGTTCGCGCCTACAGAAATCGTTTTCCTTCAGTTCTCTATTGCACTTGATCTTTCTCTTCTCTTGCAGGAACAATGGCAATTCCTCAGGCCTCTCTGCACCCAATGAAGTTTGACGCAGGTTTTGACATTAACATGTGTACAACCCTGTATTCGCCGAGTGGGCCCCCGAGGCCCAAGATATTTTTAGGCCCAATATTTCCAAATGGCGCGACCCCGGGAGGAGGAGGGGTGAGCATTTGGAGGGAGTCGAGTCTGAGGGGCGCATCCCAGGACTGTTCCCTTGTGAGGGCGAGCCGGGGAGGGCCGGGAGGCCTCCGACTCGCCCAGAGCCTTGTGAGGGCGAGCCGGGGAGGGCCGGGAGGCCTCCGGCTCTCCCACACCCTTGTGGGGGCGAGCCGGGAGGGTCGGGAGGCCTCCGGCTCGCCCACACCCTTGTGGGGGCGAGCCGGGAGGGCCGGGAGGCCTCCGGCTCGCCCAGACCCTTGTGGGTGCGAGCCGGGAGGGCCGGGAGGCCTCCGGCTCGCCCACACCCTTGTGGGGGCGAGCCGGGAGGGCCGGGAGGCCTCCGGCTCGCCCACACCCTTGTGGGGGCGAGCCGGGAGGACCGGGAGGCCTCCGGCTCGCCCACACCCTTGTGGGGGCGAGCCGGGAGGGCCGGGAGGCCTCCGGCTCGCCCACACCCTTGTGGGGGTGAGCCGGGAGGGCCGGGAGGCCTCCGGCTCGCCCAGACCCTTGTGGGGGCGAGCCGGGAGGGTCGGGAGGCCTCCGGCTTGCCCACACCCTTGTGGGGGCGAGCCGGGAGGGCCGGTAGGCCTCCAGCTCGCCCACACCCTTGTGGGGGCAAGCCGGGAGGGCCGGGCGGCCTCCGGCTCGCCCACACCCTTGAGGGGGCGAGCTGGGAGGGCCGGGAGGCCTCCGGCTCGCCCAGACCCTTGTGGGGGCGAGCTGAGAGGGCCGGGAGGCCTCCAGCTCGCCCACACCCTTGTGGGGGCGAGCCGGGAGGGCCGGGAGGCCTCCGGCTCGCCCAGACCCTTGTGGGGGCGAGCCGGGAGGGCCGGGAGGCCTCCGGCTCGCCCAGACCCTTGTGTGGGCGAGCCGGGAGGGCCGGGAGGCCTCCGGCTCGCCCACACCCTTGTGGGGGCGAGCCGGGAGGGCCGGGAGGCCTCCGGCTCGCCCAGACCCTTATGGGTGCGAGCCGGGAGGGCCGGGAGGCCTCCGGCTCGCCCACACCCTTGTGGGGGCGAGCCGAGAGGGCCGGAAGGCCTCCGGCTCGCCCACACCCTTGTGGGGGCGAGCCGGGAGGGTCGGGAGGCCTCCGGCTCGCCCAGACCCTTGTGGGGGTGAGCCGGGAGGGCCGGGAGGCCTCCGGCTCGCCCACACCCTTGTGGGGGCGAGCCGGGAGGGCCGGGAGGCCTCCGGCTCACCCTCACCCTTGTGGGGGCGAGCTGGGAGGGCCGGGAGGCCTCCGGCTCGCCCAGACCCTTATGGGGGCGAGCTGAGAGGGCCGGGAGGCCTCCAGCTCGCCCACACCCTTGTGGGGGCGAGCCGGGAGGGTCGGGAGGCCTCCGGCTCGCCCATACCCTTGTGGGGGCGAGCTGGTAGGGCCGGGAGGCCTCCGGCTCGCCCAGACCCTTGTGGGGGCGAGCTGAGAGGGTCGGGAGCCCTCCAGCTCGCCCACACCCTTGTGGGGGCGAGCTGGGAGGGACGAGAGGCCTCCGGCTCGCCCAGAACCTTGCCGGGTAGGCGGTCTGCATTTAGCGCCCAAGAGTAGCGGGATTTGGCTATTCGCAGTCCAGTTTTGGTTATTCGCAGTCCAAGAACAGCGGGATTTGGCTATCTACAGCCCAGTTCAAGGGTATTTTGGTAATCTGGCAGACCAGTTTTCGGCTATTTGCAGCCCAACTTCAAAAATCCTATAAATAGGACCAATGGGGCACCATTTGGGCTGATCTGATTCTAGGCTAGCTCTCTCCCTCTCTCTCTCCCTCCCCAAGTCTCTCTAGGGGGGTGAGGAGAGCCTCCAATGGTGCCCAAGCTTAGTAGTGGCTTGGGAGGGGAAGTTCCTAAGGGGCTTCCGGGTATGTGGCGGGACCTCCCCACTAAGCCCTTGGTCCAGTCCCTAGTTCCAACACCTTTAACCTAGAGCTCTCCCTTGGGAGGAGTAAGGATTGGTCGCCCCTCGGCTAGCTGAGGGCCCCGAACTCCACAGAGACTAAGTCTTGTTCGCAAGTCTTGGTTTCAACACATGGTGCGGTGAGCGTGGAGTGTGACCGATTCAAGAAACTCTCAAGATGAGCTCCATGGACGGAGGTGGAGGAAGTTCCGACCCAGGTCACTCGCAACCCCCGATGGCTGAAGTGACGTTGGAGATGTTCGAAAATTTCAAGC
Source organism: Dactylorhiza incarnata (assembly GCA_033032865.1). Classification (NCBI taxonomy): domain Eukaryota; kingdom Viridiplantae; phylum Streptophyta; class Magnoliopsida; order Asparagales; family Orchidaceae; genus Dactylorhiza; species Dactylorhiza incarnata. The sequence continues at coordinate 554,141 of JAWHQI010000173.1, forward strand.
AAGAGGTCTTACATACCGTCCAGGTTGCTTTCGCCATAATAGTCGGAGGCAGAAGAGGAGATGGTCTGAAGATCCCACCCCGGCAGGTGGAGGAGGGAACTCTCGGCCAGCAGTCCAAGAAAGAGGTACCAGTGGAGGGGAGGTGGGGAGGTGCTATACCCCCACTCGCCCGTCCCCAAGGGGGCGAGCTCAGGAGGGAGGCGCCCTCCCAGCTCGCCCCGCCCCTGCAAGGGGGCGAGCTCAGGAGGGAGGCGCCCTCCCAGCTCGCCCCGCCCCTGCAAGGGGGCGAGCTCAGGAGGGAGGCGCCCTCCCAGCTCGCCCCGCCCCTTCTAGCCCAGCCCCAAAGGGGGGCGAACGGGGAGGCAACCGGCCCCCACTCGCCCCGCCCCAGAAGGAGTCGAGTAAATGTCGATGGGCGAAGCCACCTCGGGTGGCGGGTACCCAATGGCCCGACAAGCGCAGAGGCCAGCAAGTCGACTCCGCGAGAGCAAGGAGGGGGGAACTTCAAGAGGAAAAGATCCAACCTCCCAAGGTGGAGGCAGGGACAAAGGGCACCCCCTCCACCACCTCCGCAAACTATTGCGATTGGCGGGGGAAGAAGGAGGAGAGCCAGGAAAGCAGAAAGAGGAGGAAGAGGAGGGGTAGGGTGGAGTTATCCTACTGTGACTTCCATCAGGAAGAAGGTCACGCGACATCCACCTGCCCGGAGTTTTTGGAAATAAGGGAGGCAATGGGTCCGATGCAACAACGACACTGACCGAAGGGGATCGAGGAGGACAGGCCCTAGGATGTTGGAGGCAAAGAAAGGATATCCCAAGCTAAGTGGTGGCGACCAAAAACGCTTGTACCAGTAAATCCACGTAATGTGATGGTTTGTTTTCTTAGTTTCTTTTTCTTGCATGCAATATTATGACTAACAAGGTGTGACACATATTTTGGTGCTGGAATGCCCCAGATCGATTCCGCTCCCGGGCTCTCACCTAGACGGGGGGTTCAGGTTGATCTCTGGAGAGGCTGGCAAGGTTGGATGTTTTGGTGCTGGAATGCCCCAGATCGATTCCGCTCCCGGGCTCTCACCTAGACGGGGGGTTCAGGTTGATCTCTGGAGAGGCTGGCAAGGTTTGATACGTTTGGTGCTGGAATGCCCCAGATCGATTCCGCTCCCGGGCTCTCACTAGACGGGGGGTTCAGGTTGATCTCTGGAGAGGCTGGCAAGGTGATATATGTTTGGTGCTGGAATGCCCCAGATCGATTCCGCTCCCGGGCTCTCACCTAGACGGGGGGTTCAGGTTGATCTCTGGAGAGGCTGGCAAGGTGATATATGTTTGGTGCTGGAATGCCCCAGATTGATTCCGCTCCCGGGCTCTCACCTAGACGGGGGGTTCAGGTTGATCTCTGGAGAGGCTGGCAAGGTTTGATATGTTTGGTGCTGGAATGCCCCAGATCGATTCCGCTCCCGGGCTCTCACTAGACGGGGGGTTCAGGTTGATCTCTGGAGAGGCTGGCAAGGTTTGATACATTTGGTGCTGAAATGCCCCAGATCGATTCCGCTCCCGGGCTCTCACTAGACGGGGGGTTCAGGTTGATCTCTGGAGAGGCTGGCAAAGTGATATATGTTTGGTGCTGGAATGCCCCAGATCGATTCCGCTCCCGGGCTCTCACCTAGACGAGGGGTTCAGGTTGATCTCTGGAGAGGCTGGCAAGGCGATATATGTTTGGTGCTGGAATGCCCCAGATCGATTCCGCTCCCGGGCTCTCACCTAGACGGGGGGTTCAGGTTGATCTCTGGAGAGGCTGGCAAGGTTTGATATGTTTGGTGCTGGAATGCCCCAGATCGATTCCGCTCCCGGGCTCTCACTAGATGGGGGGTTCAGGTTGATCTCTGGAGAGGCTGGCAAGGTTTGATACGTTTGGTGCTGAAATGCCCCAGATCGATTCCGCTCCCGGGCTCTCACTAGACGGGGGGTTCAGGTTGATCTCTGGAGAGGCTGGCAAGGTTTGACATTTTGGTGCTAGAATGCCCCAGATCGATTCCGCTCCCGGGCTCTCACTAGCCGGCAGAGTTGGAAGACATCTCGGGGAGGCTAAGTATTTTTCCCCCGAGGTGGTCTCGCTAGCCGGGCTCTCACTAGCCGGCAGAGTTGGAAGACCTCTCGGGGAGGCTAAGTATTTTTCCCCCGAGGTGGTCTCGCTAGCCGGGCTCTCACTAGCCGGCAGAGTTGGAAGACCTCTCGGGGAGGCTAAGTATTTTTCCCCCGAGGTGGTCTCGCTAGCCGGGCTCTCACTAGCCGGCAGAGTTGGAAGACGTCTCGGGGAGGCTAAGTATTTTTCCCCCTAGGTGGTCTCGCTAGCCGGGCTCTCACTAGCCGGCATAGTTAGAAGACCTCTCGGGGAGGCTATGTATTTTTCCCCCGAGATGGTCTCGCTAGCCGGGCTCTCACTAGCCGGCATAGTTGGAAGACCTCTCGGGGAGGCTAAGTATTTTTCCCCCGAGGTGGTCTCGCTAGCCGGGCTCTCACTAGCCGGCAGAGTTGGAAGACCTCTCGGGGAGGCTAAGTATTTTTCCCCTGAGGTGGTCTCGCTAGCCGGGCTCTCACTAGCCGGCAGAGTTGGAAGACCTCTCGGGGAGGCTATGTATTTTTCCCCCGAGATGGTCTCGCTAGCCGGGCTCTCACTAGCCGGCAGAGTTGGAAGACCTCTCGGGGAGGCTAAGTATTTTTCCCCCGAGGTGGTCTCGCTAGCCGGGCTCTCACTAGCCGGCAGAGTTGGAAGACCTCTCGGGGAGGCTAAGTATTTTTCCCCCGAGGTGGTCTCGCTAGCCGGGCTCTCACTAGCCGGCATAGTTAGAAGACCTCTCGGGGAGGCTATGTATTTTTCCCCCGAGATGGTCTCGCTAGCCGGGCTCTCACTAGCCGGCATAGTTGGAAGACCTCTCGGGGAGGCTAAGTATTTTTCCCCCGAGGTGGTCTCGTTAGCCGGGCTCTCACTAGCCGGCAGAGTTGGAAGACCTCTCGGGGAGGCTAAGTATTTTTCCCCCGAGGTGGTCTCGCTAGCCGGGCTCTCACTAGCCGGCATAGTTAGAAGACCTCTCGGGGAGGCTATGTATTTTTCCCCCGAGATGGTCTCGCTAGCCGGGCTCTCACTAGCCGGCATAGTTGGAAGACCTCTCGGGGAGGATAAATATTTTTCCCACGAGGTGGTCTCGCTAGTCGGGCTCTCACTAGCCGGCAGAGTTGGAAGACCTCTCGGGGAGGCTAAGTATTTTTCCCCCGAGGTGGTCTCGCTAGCCGGGCTCTCACTAGCCGGCAGAGTTGGAAGACCTCTCGGGGAGGCTATGTATTTTTCCCCCGAGATGGTCTCGCTAGCCGGGCTCTCACTAGCCGGCAGAGTTGGAAGACCTCTCGGGGAGGCTAAGTATTTTTCCCCCGAGGTGGTCTCGCTAGCCGGGCTCTCACTAGCCGGCAAAGTTGGAAGACCTCTCGGGGAGGCTAAGTATTTTTCCCCCGAGATGGTCTCGCTAGCCGGGCTCTCACTAGCCGGCATAGTTAGAAGACCTCTCAGGGAGGCTATGTATTTTTCCCCCGAGATGGTCTCGCTAGTCGGGCTCTCACTAGCCGGCAGAGTTGGAAGACCTCTCGGGGAGGCTAAGTATTTTTCCCCCCGAGGTGGTCTCGCTAGCCGGGCTCTCACTAGCCGGCAGAGTTGGAAGACCTCTCGGGGAGGCTAAGTATTTTTCCCCCGAGGTGGTCTCGCTAGCCGGGCTCTCACTAGCAGGCAGAGTTGGAAGACCTCTCGGGGAGGCTAAGTATTTTTCCCCCGAGGTGGTCTCGCTAGCCGGGCTCTCACTAGCCGGCATAGTTAGAAGACCTCTCGGGGAGGCTATGTATTTTTCCTTCGAGATGGTCTCGCTAGCCGGGCTCTCACTAGCCGGCATAGTTGGAAGACCTCTCGGGGAGGCTATGTATTTTTTCCCGAGATGGTCTCGCTAGCCGGGCTCTCACTAGCCGGCAGAGTTGGAAGACCTCTTGGGGAGGCTAAGTGTTTTTCCCCCGAGGTGGCTCCACTAGCCGGGCTCTCACTAGCCGGCAGGGTAGGAAGGCCTCTCGGGGAGGCTGTGTTTTTCCCCGAGGTGGCTCAGCTAGCCGGGCTCTCGCTAGCCGGCAAGGTTGGGGGACCTCTCGGGGAGGCGTTGTGGCTTTTCCAAGATATCACCAATAACCGGATTCCCAGCGACACTCGTCGAATATGCATGGTTGGACATTTCTTTCCGAGCGTGAGCCACGCTCGAAAAGAGCGGGGATTGTGTACAACCCTGTATTCGTCGAGTGGGCCCCCGAGGCCCAAGATATTTTTAGGCCCAATATTTCTAAATGGCGCGACCCCGGGAGGAGGAGGGGTGAGCATTTGGAGGGAGTCGAGTCTGAGGGGCGCATCCCAGGACTGTTCCCTTGTGAGGGCGAGCCGGGGAGGGCCGGGAGGCCTCCGACTCGCCCAGAGCCTTGTGAGGGCGAGCCGGGGAGGGCCGGGAGGCCTCCGACTCGCCCAGAGCCTTGTGAGGGCGAGCCGGGGAGGGCCGGGAGGCCTCCGGCTCGCCCACACCCTTGTGGGGGCGAGCCGGGAGGGCCGGGAGGCCTCCGGCTCGCCCACACCCTTATGGGGGCGAGCCGGGAGGGCCGGGAGGCCTCCGGCTCGCCCACACCCTTGTGGGTGCGAGCCGAGAGGGCCGGGAGGCCTCCTGCTCGCCCACACCTTTGTGGGGGCGAGCCGGGAGGGCCGGGAGGCCTCCGGCTCGCCTAGACCCTTGTGGGGGCGAGCCGGGAGGGCCGGGAGGCCTCCGGCTCGCCCACACCCTTGTGGGGTCGAGCCGGGAGGGCCGGGAGGCCTCCGGCTCGCCCAGACCCTTGTGGGGGCGAGCCGGGAGGGCCGGGAGGCCTCCGGCTCGCCCAGACCCTTGTGGGGGCGAGCCGGGAGGGCCGGGAGGCCTCCGACTCGCCCAGACCCTTGTGGGGGCGAGCCGGGAGGGCCGGGAGGCCTCCGTCTCGTCCAGACCCTTGTGGGGGCGAGCCGGGAGGGCCGGGAGGCCTCCGGATCGCCCACACCCTTGAGGGGGCGAGCTGGGAGGGCCGCGAGGCCTCCGGCTCGCCCAGACCCTTGTGGGGGCGAGCTGAGAGGGCCGGGAGGCCTCCAGCTCGCCCACACCCTTGTGGGGGCGAGACGGGAGGGCCGGGAGGCCTCTGTCTCGCCCACACCCTTGTGGGGGCGAGCTGGGAGGGACGGGAGGCCTCCGGCTCGCCCAGACCCTTGTGGGGGCTAGCCGGGAGGGCCGGGAGGCCTCCGGCTCGCCCACACCCTTGTGGGTGCGAGCTGGGAGGGCTGGGAGGCCTCCGGCTCGCCCAGACCCTTGTGGGTGCGAGCTGGGAGGGCCGGGAGGCCTCCGGCTCGCCCACACCCTTGTGGGGGCGAGCCGGGAGGGCCGGGAGGCCTCCGGCTCGCCCACACCCTTGTGGGGGCGAGCCGGGAGGGCCGGGAGGCCTCCGGCTCGCCCAGACCCTTGTGGGGGTGAGCCGGGAGGGCCGGGAGGCCTCCGGCTCGCCCACACCCTTGTGGGGGCGAGCCGGGAGGGCCGGGAGGCCTCCGGCTCGCCCAGACCCTTGTGGGGGCGAGCCGGGAGGGCCGGGAGGCCTCCGGCTCGCCCTCACCCTTGTGGGGGCGAGCTGGGAGGGCCGGGAGGCCTCCGGCTCGCCCAGACACTTGTGGGGGCGAGCTGAGAGGGCCGGGAGGCCTCCGGATCGCCCACACCCTTGAGGGGGCGAGCCGGGAGGGCCGGGAGGCCTCCGGCTCGCCCAGACCCTTGTGGGGGCGAGCTGGGAGGGCCGGGAGGCCTCCGGCTCGCCCAGACCCTTGTGGGGGCGAGCTGAGAGGGCCGGGAGGCCTCCAGCTCGCCCACACCCTTGTGGGGGCGAGTTGGGAGGGCCGAGAGGCCTCCGGCTCGCCCAGAACCTTGCCGGGTAGGCGGTCTGCGTTTAGCGCCCAAGAGTAGCAGGATTTGGCTATTCGCAGTCCAGTTTTGGTTATTCGCAGTCCAAGAACAGCGGGATTTGGCTATCTGCAGCCCAGTTCAAGGGTATTTTGGTAATCTGGCAGACCAGTTTTCGGCTATTTGCAGCCCAACTTCAAAAATCCTATAAATAGGACCAAGGGGCACCATTTGGGCTGATCTGATTCTAGGCTAGCTCTCTCCCTCTCTCTCTCCCTCCCCAAGTCTCTCTAGAGGGGTGAGGAGAGCCTCCAGTGGTGCCCAAGCTTAGTAGTGGCTTGGGAGGGGAAGTTCCTAAGGGGCTTCCGGGTATGTGGCGGGACCTCCCCACTAAGCCCTTGGTCCAGTCCCTAGTTCCAACACCTTCAACCTAGAGCTCTCCCTTGGGAGGAGTAAGGATTGGTCGCCCCTCGGCTAGCTGAGGGCCCCGAACTCCACAGAGACTAAGTCTTGTTCGCAAGTCTCGGTTTCAACAACATGGACTCGTTTGCACAGTCAGACCAAATCTTCAAGGATATTCTTCAAATGCTGGATGAACAACAACTAAGGAAATTTCTAAGCACCAGGCAGAAGATAGCTGTTGCAGAGATAAAAGAATGGGTTTTCACTGCAAAACCAGTCGATGAAAGCTTGTCGGGAACAATCGCATGTCATCATGTCTCTCTCTCTCTCCCACCATCCTTACTGAAATCTTTGGTCTTGCAAACGGTGAAGATGAATTAGACATAAGCTCAAATGAATTTGATGAAGCTTTAGTCAAAATGGGCCATTTGACTGGAAACCCTAGCCACATTCTGAAAAAGAATATGTCTCAGAACTACAAGTTCTTAGCAGATATTGTTGGGAAAGTCCTGCTGGGCAAGACTTCTGGACATGACTACATCAGTAGGCACCAATTTCTATTAATGGTGGCCTTAATGGAGAAGAAGAAAGTCAACTGGGGATCAATCCTTTTTGACCTAATTAAAAGAAGAATTCTACAGAAAATGTATGCTTTGGAAGAATCATAGGAATCTTCTTGCAGGAAAGGCATCCAAAACTTTTGGTGTCACCAAAAGTAACAATAAATGCCAGCAAGAGGCTGACCTCAGCACTCTTTGCTAAATGGGATAGAATAATTCCCAAGAAGAATACAGGAGCTGAGGCCTCCAGAAAAAGGAAAGCTTCTGAGAACACAAGGACTGATCAAGTCACTCCCTCTACACCTCTAGAAGATCCTTCCTCAGTTCCTCCTCACTCTCATATCCTCTCTCCTCCTGCTCAACAATCTCCTGCTCATTCTTCATCCCCTCCTTCAACTGCAATATCACTCATCAATGATATTCAACTCTTAACCGACCACATCAGTGATGCTCCACCACCACTATCTTCAGAACCACTACCTACCACACCTCCCTCTCCAATACACAATGAATATCACTCACCTATCCATTCTCCTAGTCCAATCCATCCAGACATTCATACACATACCACCAACATCAGTAATATCATTCCTTCAATATCCTCTCCATCCACATCACAACCATTCACTTGCCATCCACCTGATTATTCATCCCTCAACCTCTCCTCTATTGCTAATCAAGTCTTTGATCTTATCCTTCCTAAAATAAGCCAGCTCCTGGATGCAAAATTTGCTCCAGTTATTCAGGCACTTTCTTCTTTATCTTCTAGGATAGCTTCTCTTCCCTCCTCCACTGCTGTCCCTTCTACTAGGGGCCTAGATTCAGGTTGTCCTGAAGCTAGGCAGGGGGAGATGTTCTATGAAGAAGCTCCAGCAACAGAAGAAATTCCAGAAGATGTTACAATTTTTGATACAGATACACAAGTTATAAAAGTAATAAATACTATATGCATTCATCCATCCTGTGATCTATATAGCTTATTATCAAAATTTGATGTCACATATACTTCAAGAGTATCACCAAAGGTATACATAGAGGATCTATCAAAGGCTCTGATTTGCCTTCCTCAGAAAACTCATTCTGACATCATACAAAATTATATATTCTCTATTCCTTCATCCACTATTCAAGACAGTCCAATACAGGATCATTCTGCAGAATTTGAAGATGATCTTGCAGAATTCCTTGATGATTCACCAGCCCCACAAATTACTTCTTCACCTCCAATTCCTGTATGGAATGAAGAACCAATGCCAAGCTTTGATGAAATCTGGAGAGAAACAGATGCAGAGTTTGACAAAGCTAAAGAAGAAAGATTAAAGGCTCGTGAAGCAATCAAGAGAATTGATGACTTATACAATAAGCCAATCTCATCTTCTGACTCTGAAGATGATGATGACACCAGTAATTCTGATGATACATTCTCAAAGAAAAGAAAGAAAAGAACAGCTAAGTCAAAGGCTGCTCCCAAGCCCCCAAATCCAAATAATGATATTCCTTTGTACATTTTGTATAATGTTCCTCTTGATGAGAAAACTCCCCACTGGATGAAGTACTCCAGGAATGAGAACAATAGGAGGAAGAAATTCAAGAAGACTGGCTACATTTCTGACAAATCGGTCAAGTACAATCATCCTCCTCCTCCTCCTCCTCCAGCAGCTGGTGCAACAGGATCAGCAGGTGTATCATCCTCCTCTCAGAAGCCAAGCTCTCAACATTCAAGGAGACCTGGTAGTTCTAGTGGTTCTCAAATCTCTAGATCAACCAGTGCTCCTTCCTCTAAGAAATCAGCTTCAATCTATCAAGGAAGTCAAACCTTCTCTTCCTCTCAAATATCTTCAGAATACAAATTTCACATTTCTGATGGATCTTTTCACAGAGATAGAGTACCTCAAAAGGCCACTCAAGACAAAAATGATTCAGATGGCAAGACTGAAAGAAACAGTTGCATTTGCACAGATTAAAAAGGCTAAAGCAGAAGGCAAAGACTTCTCAAGTTTCTCAACCATGTCAGAATACAGAAGAAAAGAACTTGAAAAATACAAAACAGTTACAACATTCAATACTGAGGAATATATTGATATGCACCTAGAAGCATTTATCCCTCATGTCAAAGAACAGAAAATCATTGGTGCTCAAGATTTGTTTATCAGCAAAAAGAAATCAGAAGACCCCAACAGGAAAATCATATTCAAGCCAACTTCTCAGGACAAAAAGCCTTAAATAAATTGCTTGGTTATGAATGTAAAGTTTCTGAACTCAGAGCACTTATTTTTATCTGATGATCTATTTTTTTTTTGCTCTGTTTTGCTGCATCTATTTGATTTCTTGTTAAAAAGTATCCTAACCCAAATAGGGGGAGATTGTTGGAACAACCCTTTTACTGTTTTGGGCTAGGATCAATATGTACTGATTAGGATCAGTTGACCCCATTGTATAGTTTAAGGGTCAAGTCTTTAGGCTGATAAACTAGCTAGAACTTAAGATTAATCTAAGGATTTCAGCGTTCGACGAATGACTAGCAGCACTCGACAAATGGCATTTGGCGTTCGACAAACGTCTAGTATCGTTCGACAAACTGTTCTAAGCAGACTGAAGTATTACAGCCAGTTACAGCACTCGACATTCACTGATCAGCGTTCGACGAATGACTAGCAGCGCTCGATGGATGGCTCTCAGTGTTCGACAGTTTTTTTTAACAGCGCTCGACAGTTTTCTAGCCAGTGTTCGACATATTCTGGACAGCGCTCGACAGATGGCTCCCAGCGTTCGACAGATCATTTATTGAATTCCAGATTTATTATCAGTCACATTCTATTCTGTCCTAACAGCAAAATGACGACTATAACGGATCTATTCAATATCTTTGGATACATTCTGACAGATAAGGAAGGATATTTAAACTCAATTAATATATTCCTTTCCTTCCTTTTTCCCAGACAGGAATAGCCGTTGACATTTAATGAAAAGGAATCTTTTCACGACCAAGGAACAAAAGGACCTGGCAGAGTCGTTTGAGCCTTGTTGTTATTTCCAAGAATGTCAACAGAATTAAAAAAAAAGGGGATATATATAGACAAAAAGAAGAAGAAACATATACATATATACAAGTAGTAAGATTTTTTTTGAAAAGCAGCACAAAAACCTCAGAGAACATCATCAAGATCATTCACTCAGAATCTGCTGCAAAGATAGATCTTCTAAAAAGAGCAACAAACAATCTGAAGAACCTATTCTTCCAGATCAATCTGTTACTGGAGATCTTGGTTTTTTCAAGAGAAAGCTTCTCCATCTTCTGTCAACTAATTCAATCAGATAGGGGGAGCTTTACAACAACATCCACTAGAATCTTCTCTCAGCATCTTGACAGAGAAGAACACTACAAACTCTTTCTTACCTCTCTTGTACAGGGTCATAACTCCCTTCAAAAGTTAATCTTGGTGACAGGGCACCTTAGCAAAAACCTGCACCTTAGTTAGAGCACCTTATCAACAGCTCACCTGGTGTGTGGACACCTTATCAAAATCACCTGGTGTGAGGGCACCTTATCAACAACCTCCTAGTGGATTCCTACCAAGGGTGGTAGAAGAGTAGACGTACCCAGATTTTTTGGGGAACTACTATAGCTCCTTGTGTCGTCTGTGGTTAATTATTCTTTGTGCTTGTGCTGTTTGATTTCTTTTATTTACCTTTTCTGTTTATTCAATTCTCACACTAATTACACTTATATATATATAACACTATTTTAATTCCGCTATAAAACTTAAGAAAAATTTTAATACTCCATTCACCCCCCCCCCCCCTCTAGAGTAATTTAAGATCTGACCTCCACTTTCAATCTTCGCTCTGAAATTGTGGCGACATTACTTGTATGGTGTGAAGGTTGACATCTTTACAGACCATAAGAGACTCAAGTATCTGCTAAATCAGAAGGAGCTCAACATGCGACAGCGAAGGTGGATGGAGTTCCTGGGGGACTACACTTTCGAGATACACTATACTCCCGGGAAGGGAAATGTCGTCGCAGATACACTACACTTTTGGAGTTCCCCGAATTGTTCCGTTAAGGTACAAGTTATTTGTTTTTGTATCTTGTTGTTATTTGCACTGTTAAAATTTCGGGACGAAATTCTTTTCAGAGGGGAAGAATTGTAAGACCCCATATTCTGAGTGCAAAGAAAGTAGAAGTGTACTGAAGCTAAGGAGCTAGCGTCGGGCGCTAGTGCTAGCACCGGCGGTAGTGCATTTTCTGAGAAATATGTTATTCTCGAGGAGCCGTCGAGACTAAGTCTTAGTGACGACGGCCGTCGAGACCGTTCGTCGAATGCGCTATTCGTCGAACGAGCCGTTCGACGAACATCGGGCAGTTCATCGAACGCGAGGCTATTCGTCGAACGCGAGGTCGCTCGTCGAACGCGAGGCCGATCGACGAACGTCAGGCAGAGTGTTTGTCGAATGCCGCTAGACGAACTTCAGGTCGTTCATCGAACGCGCTATTCATCGAACGAGTCGTTCGACGAACTCCAGGCCGATCGTCGAACGCAGTAGGATTCCTTAAGCGACTGTGGATAAACTCAGCCACCGCCTTAGAGCTAACGCCAGGCGCTAGCGATAGCGCCGTCGGTAGTGTTTTTCCGAGAAGTATGTCCTTTCTCGAGGAGTGTGGCATTTCGCGAGAAGTTTGTCAAATAAAGATAGCGCTGGCGGTAGCGCTAGCGCTAGCGGTAGCATTTCTCGCAAAATCCTTAAGCGGTAGAGCGGTACCGATGCTGAGCTAGCGCAGGCGCTAGTGGCTAGCGACGGCGGTAGCGGAAATCTATATAAGCACTCAACTTCGACTTTCCTTCTCACTTTCTATGAATCTTCTGCCTTTTTGAGAGTAGTGAGTTAAGAGCAGGGAAGGAGGTCCATTGAAGGTTGTTGTGCCAAGGGCAAATCCGCGAAGGGGATCTTGGGTGCTTGTGCCATCGTCGATCTGGTGAAGAGGAAGTTGTTTCAAGGGATTCCAGCCGATTCCCTCTCAATTCTATGGCACCGAAACGAGCGCCAAGGGTAGCGATTCTCCTCCCTCATCTCTGGACACATTCGTCCTTTGATTTGCATAGTAGTAGGCAGATTTCCACTAGCAAGTGGATAGATTTCTGTCGACGGGTCGATGTTATCCCCGTAGAAATTGCATATAGAGCCTGGAATTGAAGTACGGGCATAGGCATGCTGTGTGAAGCCCATCTGGACAGGTTGGTCTGGATTGGTGATGTTGATATGTTATTGCACTCCGGAGAAGACTCCGTGATTATGCTGTGTTTTTCTGGTGTTGTGTACTGTTTCGTACTGCAAAAGAGCTCTGGAGGTGTTTCCCAGAAAATACCCGGAAAAGAGTAGCGGAACTGGGTTCTGTTACTAGCGCCTGACGTTAGTGTTAACGCCAGCGGTAGCTCCAGGTGAGCAGATTGTGTGACCCAATGTGGGTACAGTTAGACGGGCACAAGGGGAATCCAAACCCGTGTCAGACATAGTTGAATACTGACATTTATGAGCGCGGGCACAAGCTGAACCGAACCTGTTCCATAGCCGGTCAGTGATGAGGTCGCTCCTCCGTGTTCACTGTGGGAATTGTGGATTAGAAACCGTAAGGTAGTGCTAGCCTTGACGGCCGCAGCTCATAGTGTACATCCAAGTTGAAAAAGTACTTGTCGATTATTGCGTCGCTCTCAGTGAAAGTGAATGCTTCTATGCGGTGCTTAGACACACCTGTGATATATATATACTGTTATTGCTTGCCTGCAGGGAAGGAGCACCGCCGCCCCGAGCATGGGGTGGGGTCGTTATAAATCTTGGTCAGCTAAAGCTGACCGGTTACTTGTTTTGCCCACCGTTTGGTGGATTTGTTTGTACAGGTCCTGGCGAGACTAGCGGGAAATAGTGGGCTGAAGCCCCTGCTGCTGTGCTGTCTTGGCCCTCGAAGGCCAAAGCTTTTGTTTACCATTTTCATGTGTGGCCGTCCTGCGCGCCGATGTTTGGAAGCCACTTTTATTATGTAAACAAACATTGTAAAGAACTTGTAATGTATTTCGTTCCTCGCAGTTATTGTGGACAGTCTAAACTGGTTTTAAATGAAATTAAATGCTTCCGTTGTACGACTCTGTGTGCTGAGATGGTTATGTTATTAACTGTTTAGTGCTAATTAAGTAACGCGCTCTTCTGTTCGTTTAATATGGTGTGGGGTCCCGGCCGGACCTACTGCTATATTCTATGTAACAGGGAGGGTGTTACAATGTGGGTAGTCCGCTCTTCTACCACCTTGGTAGGAATGCACTATCTAGTGCCTGAGTCTTTTGATAAGGAGACTCTCAGAACTAGCCAATGAGTCTTTTGATAAGGAGACTCTTAGAACCACTAACTGAGTCTTTTGACAAGGAGACTCTTAGAACCAACTACTGAGTCTTTTGATAAGGAGACTCTTAGAACCAATGAATCCTTTGGAGAGGGATTCTTAAGACTCTTTTCACAGTTACAGAATAAGACAGGGAGAAAGGAAGAAGAAGAAGAATTTGTAAAGATGTTTCTTCTGTTGGTGCTCTTCAGGATCTGTTTTGAATGAACCCTTGCCTAAGGTAGAAAAGAATGCATGGTTTATGAGCTTGTGATCCTGATGATCTCTCTGTACTCTTGATGGCTTCCTGCTGTGAGTGAAGAAGAAGAAGAAGAAGCAGAGCCTGTGTATTTTTCTTATACAGAGATGTTCTTCTTATTCTATCTGAGAGAGAGAGAGAGAGCTTGAGAAAGCAGGAGCCAGAGTAGAATAGCTTGATTGATTATGTTGTCTTTCTTCCTCTGTATTCTTATTCTCTGTCGAATAGTGTTTGAATTTGTTTCTTCTGTTCTGTGCTTAGAAGGATTGTCCACTGGATAAATAAATATTTCTTTCCATTTCTGTTCACGACCCGTCAACCTGAATTTGAATAACTTCCAAGAATGTCTTTATTGTCTCTCAGCATGAGTATTCCATTCCATTCTTGGCAATAAATGAACTGTTAGAATTTGAATTACATCCTTGGATACCTTCTAAAAAAGCATCAGAAAGGGACAAAAGAAAATGTTCTATTTCTGTCTGTATTCGACGTAGCGTGGAATTCATTTTCCTTCTAATCGACGCACCTCTGAGTTCTAATTACTTCTAGGCATTGAATAAACTCAGATATCGACGTTGCGTCGAATCCTTATCGACATATCCATCGAGTTGAAGACTTGGACTTTGAACTTCATCTTCTACATCGAATTCAAGTCAAAGTTACGTCGACTACAGATATTGCTTTAACAGGCTTTGTATTCTGCGTCGAGTGTATCTCGACATTGTGTCAACTTCAACTTATACATCCACTTCAGTCTGAGTTACTTCTACTTGTATTCGAAGTTGTTTTGACTTTTAGTCAAAGTTGCTTCGACTTTCAGTCGAAGTTGCGTCGACTTCTATTCGACGCAAGTTTAACTCAACTGAATTTGCGCTTAATTTGGACTGGTCTGACACTCTTGTGTGAGTGTGATATCCTAGGACATCTAATGACCAAATTACCCTTTTCTATACACCATGGGTAATACATCTTAGATTATGAAATCACTTGTAGATAATTTGTAAGATAAATCAAAGGGTGTTTTCCCAATAATCTCCTCCTATTTATCTTAACAAATTTTACAAATAATTTAAGTGATTTCGAACATGCTGTTAAAATAAAAACATAGTACAAACAAATATATCATAGACAGAATGACCCGGTAAACTGAAAACTTCTGATTAATATAAATGAATGTTTATCAAAGTTAGTTACCCAAGAAGTGATCTACTTTCTCTCTTTGAGAAAAGTAGACAATGCCTCATAGACCTTTCTGAATTTTCTTTCAACATATTTAAAATTTGCTGGGATGGATTTCTCTGGATTCTTCTGGATTCTGTCATGCCCTTTGAAAAACTTCTCCAGGTCAGATTCTACTTCATGATAGACATCACTAAGTTTGAGTTCCAGACCAAAGACTTTAGCAGACAACAAAATTAGTTCTTCCAGATCTAGCTCTTCTGGATCAGGTACTATAAAGATAGACTGTATAGCTCCAGGAGTTGGAGTTGACTTAAACACATTCTTCTTTCTCTTTTGAAGTGGTTGTTCTGCTTCATCCTGATCATATCCAAGGCCTCCTTTGTGAAGTTGCCCTTTATTTTCCAGACGTTTTTCCTGAGGATTCCTGGCAGCATACTTTGTAGGATCAAATAGAGTGCTTGGAATTTGAATTGCCTCCTTTAGTTGTTCTTCTTCCACAACATCTTTTCCCTTCTTCAGTCTTTCAATGAACAACTTTCTCTTTTCTTCCAGTTCTCTTTGATATGCTTCAAATTCATATTGATCCCTTTCTCTAATCTCATCTAGGGCTCTATCAAGCTGTGGATCATTATATACTTACATTTTATTTTCAGGTAATTCAACCTTCTCATAAGTTTTATAATATGATCTGTCCTTCTTGAACTGATTTCTTTGTTCTTTTGTATACTTTTCCCAAACAAGTATGTTTCTTCCATATCCCCTTCCTCTAAAATCTCTTCCCCTTCCTCTGTAATTTCTTCCATGTCTCCTTCCTCTGAATGGAGGTCTTCCTCCGGAGGCTAGTGTTGGGACTATTGGACTGGTTGTTGAAGTTGGTGCAGGAGGGAGTTGAGCTGGTGTTGGAGAAGATGGAGCAGATTCAAGAACAAGAGCTGCAAGCTGAACTGGAGGTGATGTTGTTATTGACTCTTCAGAATAAGGCATGAAGTCTGGTGTTTCAGGAATGGGTAAATCAGTTCATTATGAGTATTCCTTCAGACTTTTTAGGTAATCCGTATCATCTGAGAAAAGATCATCCTTCCACTGTTTGGATGGCTCCCCCTGAATTGAAGACTGGGTTCTAGGAGGAGAGTATGATGCAGGTATCAGAAAGAGCTTGGAGGTGATGGTTGGCTCTCCTTCAGAAACTTAAGAGAAGGGGAGAGATGTAGTGTATACTGAATCTTGAGGGATCCTGCTGTCAAACTTCCCCCCCCCCCCTGCTTTATATCTTTGAAGAAAGATATAAAGACATCAACAGGCAGTGCTGACAACCTCACTTCTTCTTTAAGTGCTTTTGTTTGAGCAGTGAGGTTCTGCAGCCTTCTATGTTGAGCACACAATTTTCGGTAGCAATCTTTGGACAAATCAAGATACAGAGAATTGAGTTGAGACAACAGTGTCTCTAAGACTAGATCAGTTGCTTCAATAAGGTCTCTTTGATCTTGAGGAGAAGCCATCGATTACATATGGGGTACCTGCACGGAAAAAGAAAGAGAGAAGTAAAGAGGAAAACGGAGGAGACCGAAAGAGAGAGAATTCAAAAGCACAATAGAGTCTAACGACTGAGTTGCTTTGAGTAGACGAATCGTCGCAACTTAGGGTTATAGTCAAAGCAACGTCGGAATGAGGTGAATTCGGCGCGCCAAAACATGTCGAAGTTGCTTCTAGAAGCTAGTCTGCGCGTAACGTCGAGTAGAAATCGATGTGGCTCCGAATATAGTCAGCGACTATGATGTTGACGTAAGCGTCGATATGAATTCTTCGCTACGCCGACTGCTATTCGAATAAACTATCCCAGACAGCTCTCGAAGCTAACGTCGAGTAAAAATCAATGGTGCGTCGATTTGTATTCGATGCAGCTCTGGATAAACAGTTATATTTTTCTCAAAAATTTGGTTGTTTTTTCCCAGCAATACCTTTCTATGAAAAATAGGTTTGGGTTCATAATAAAGGTGCCCTAAAGAGCTCCATCAAGCATTCCCAGTGCATTGATGAAGAACTTGTGCTTAATTTCATCAAGTGTCTTAGTGAAGATGTCAGCCCTTTGAATATCAGTGGAAATGTATTGAAGATTGATCTTACCTTTCTCTACATTGTCCCTAAGAAAATGGTGCCTTATCTCTATGTGCTTAGTTCTGCTGTGGAGAACAGGATTGGAAGCTATAGAAATAGCACTAGAGCCGTCACAGAATATTGTGGAGTTGTCAAGAGAAAAATTATAGTCTAACAACTGATTCTGCATTCACAATATTTATGAGCAGTTTGGTCCTTATGATTCAACCTTCACTATATCATGTCCAATTGAGCTAAATTTCATACCAAGGGTTCATAATGAATAAATTAAGAAATAACCAGAGTATTATTACATTTTAAATTAATTTGACCTCAATTGGAAATTCATTAATCATTGGACATATATTAATTTCCAAAGGAAGTACCATGTCAGTAATTTTAAACACTCCAATAA
This sequence comes from Dactylorhiza incarnata, assembly GCA_033032865.1. Taxonomy (NCBI): domain Eukaryota; kingdom Viridiplantae; phylum Streptophyta; class Magnoliopsida; order Asparagales; family Orchidaceae; genus Dactylorhiza; species Dactylorhiza incarnata. The sequence continues at coordinate 571,403 of JAWHQI010000173.1, forward strand.
AATTTCCAGTGGTACCAAATGTTAAAATAATATGATTCATAGAGATTCACAATTTTTCAGAGAGTTTACAATTATAATTTCCTCATAACATAAAAGGGATAAATATGTAACTTTACACAGCACGTACTAATTTAACTCGTCCAAAAATTCTGAGAAAATTACCATAGTATTGTAATGACCTAAAAGCATCTTAGCCAGAATATCAGTATTTCCAGAGATTTAAACCATAAACATTTCATAAATTCAAATGTTTGACAAATTGAATATTTGGAATTTTCTCATGTGTAAGACTTCTAACAATTCTACTAAAATTTCCAGAGGCTTAGAACTAGGTTTCAAATGTCCTTCCAGAGTTTCAAAATTTCCAACTCTTTTTCCTTATTAAAATTTCAAACATTCAGAAATGTGACAAGTCATAATTTTGATAATAATCATGGAAATAATCTCTGAGGTAAGTTCTCTAGTATACTTGGATTGGGATATAAAAAATGTCATCTGCATTTTGCTTTACCTGGAGGCCAAGAAAGTAGGATAATTCCCCCATGCTACTTATCTCAAATCTAGACTGCATTAGGTTATCAAACCTTTTGCAAAGTGTTTGATCTGTTGAGCCAAATATGATATCATCTACATATATCTGCACTAAGAGTGGCAGATTTTTATGTGCCCTAGTGAAGAGTGTTTTATCCACCTTACCTCTTACAAAAGAGTGTTCTAGAAGAAAGGTGGATACCAAGCTCTTGGATCTTGATACCATATAGTACTTTATCTAATCTATAAACAAAAGAGGAATAAGATGGATTGACAAAACCCGGGGGCTGCTCCACATATACTTCTTCCTGAAGAGTTCCATTTAGGAATGCACTCTTCGTATCCATCTGATAGACTTTTATCTTCATATGTGCAGCATATGCAAGAAACATCCTGATTGCTTCCAGCCATGCCACCAGAGAAAATGTCTGGTTGAAGTCAATTCCTTCCTTTTGCGTATATCCTTGAGCAACAAGCCTGACCTTGTTTCTGACAATGACTCCAGTTGAGTCTATCTTGTTCTTGTATACCCAGTTGGTTCCAATTATTGGGTAATTTCTTGGTCTCTCAACATAGGTCCAGACTTTGTTCCTTTCAAACTGAGCCAGCTCCTCTTGCATGACAGCTATCCAGTGAGGGTCACTGTCTGCTTCTTCAAACGTTTTTGGCTCATAATGTGAGAGGAAGCATTGCATCATAGTTTCATTTGTTATCTAATTCCTTGTCTTCACTCCCACTGTCAAATCTCATATAACCTGAGTTGGAGGGTGATCCTTTAGGGTCATCCTGGTTCTTACTGAGCTGATCAGTGGATTCACCTCCTCGTGAATTTCCTCTTGCTCATTGACTGCGGGAGCACCATTTTCATTCACTAGAGTGACCTCTGTGTCTGGTAGAGCTGGTGCTCTAATGTCATCCTCATCTGAATCATTGTCATCTTTCTGTTTGCCTTTGTCCTGGCAATCTAATTGGTGATCCATGATGCCGAGCCTTTCCACTTGATCTGCAAATTGGTCTTCTTCCTGCAATATAGCATTGGTGGAATTTTTCTTCCCATTGGAGAACATGTTAGTTTCATCAAACACAACATGCATTGACTCCTCAATTTTGAGAGAGTGCTTATTTTAACACATATAAGCCTTGCTTGATGAGGAATATCCCAAGAATATCTCATCATCAGCCTTCTTGTCAAATTTGGCAAGATGACTCTTCCCATTATTAAGAATGAAGCAAGTACACTCAAAAATCCTAAAGTATGTGACTATATGTGTCTTTCCTTTCAATAACTCATAAGGAGTCTTCAACTTAGTTTTGTGGATGAGATTTCTATTCAAAACATAGTTTGGAGTATTCACTGTCTCAGCCCAAAAGGACTTTGGCAAATTGGATTCAGCCAATAATGTCCTTCCTGATTCAATTAGAGTTCTATTTTTTCTTTCAGCCATCCCATTTTGTTGAGGGGTTCTAGAAGATGAAAAGCTTTGTCAAATCCCTTAATCCTCATAGAATCTACAAATTAACTAATTTTCAAGCTCAGTACCATGATCACTCCTGATCATAGCAACCTGAGTATTGAATTCAGATTGAATCTATCTAATGAATCTTGAGAGGATCTTGAAGGTGTCTGACTTAGCTTTTAGAAAGAACACCCAGCTGAATCTAGAAAAGTCATCTATAATGACTAATGTATAGGACTTGCCTGCTAAGCTTTGAGTGGAGATATGACCAAATAGGTCCATTTGCAACATATATAGGATTCTAGGGGAATCATCTTACCAATTGGTTTGAACGATGACTTACTTTGCTTTCCTAGTTGGCAGACTCTACAAGGATGGTCTTTCATAAACTTACCAATTGGTAAGCCTCTTACTAGGTTAAGCTTGGATAGCTTAGCTATTGTCTTAAAATTTAGATGACTAAGTATCTTATGCCACAATTCATTGTTTTCTATGTAGGAGTTGAACAAACAGACTTCTGACTTAGCATACTTAAAGTGTACTACATAGACCTTACCCTTTCTAAGTCCAGTCAATACAATTTGGTTAGTTACAGAGCTAACTATATGACACAAGGACTTAGTGAATACAACTTTGTATTCACCATCACATAATTGACTACTACTAATTAGATTATGCTGAAGACCTTCAACATAAGCTACCTTAGAGATAGAGATTTCCCCAATCCTGAGCACACCATATCCTTTGGTCTGACCAGAGTAGGAGTTCCCAAAGATTACCTTAGGGCCTTACTTGGCCTTGTAGTTTTCCAGCACCTCTTTTGCTCCACTCATATGCGTGGAGATCCACTGTCCAGATACCACTGCTGGTTGGTGGTAGAACAGTCTCCTCTCTGCACATGAAACTAAACATTAGTATAGACCCTCACTTGCTGGGGTCTCTTTCTTCTATCATCATATGGAGTCATGAAAGAATAAGTTGGTCTTTTAGTATACCCCTTAAGGTGAAGAAGTGATGGTATATTATGCCAACAATGTTTGGCTTTGTGCCCAAATTTAGAACATCAGAAACATCTAAAATTATGAGTAGAAATAAGAGAGAGGGGTCTAGATGTTTGAAAATTATTTACTGGGAACTTGCGTCGAAAAGAAATCGACGCATCTTTAGAGTTGCATCGAGTGGAATTCGACGTGTCTGCATAGTTGCGTCGATAGTAAGTCGATGAAGAATATTGGTTGCGTCGAGTAGAATTCGATGCACCCTCATACTTGTTTCAAGTTGATGTTGAAGCATATGCAGAACTCCGTTGAGTTGCATTCGACGCATCTTTAAAACTGCGTCAAGTTCTATTCGACGCATGATTCCTTTTACTAAGAATTTTATAATTTTTGATTAAATTTTCTAAAGGGTGCTTACCTAGAATTCCAGTTTGATCAGTTGTATATACCCTATTGAACACAATGATTTTATTAGGGTTGCTATTCAATTCTTTACAAGATTCTAGGTTGTTATTAGTTTGTTTTACATAAGGTCTAATAAACACTATATGATTTTCCCAGGCAGGTTTGCTGGGGAGTATTGTGCCTGTGGATGGATCTGCTCCCAAACCAAGATGTTTAAATCTCATGGAGAGATTTTATGTAATGTCTTTGAGCTTTTGACTCCTCCCATTGAGTGAGTCTTCAAAGGCTTTTGCCTTTGTGAGTTCTTCTTTTAGGTTAGAGTTTTCAATAGTTAGTGTATCTATTTCTAATTCTTTCATATACATCTGATTTCTTAATTCATAGTTGACTGAATATAGATTGTCTTTCCTAAGGTCTTCTAGTTCTTCTCTAAGTGTGTTAAGTTCTTTTTGACTGTTAATATAATTTTGACAAAAATCTTTAAAATAGTATTTAAAGTCTTCTGAAGAGAAATCAAATTCATCAAATATAGTTACATAATTTTCTTCAGTAGAATCTTCTAAAGCCATTAAATAGGCTTCTTCAGCTGCACTCTTTTCATCACTGTCAGATGGAGAGGAACTTGACTCAGAATCTGAGTCACTCTATGTTTCAGCAATAAAACCTTTTCCCTTTTTCTTATCCTTCTTCCTGAAGGATTTCTTATAATGCTCCTTCTTACTACTACTTATGTTCCTCTGTTCCTCAGGACATTCAGGGGCAATATGCCCTGGCTTTCTGCATGAAAAGCATATTATTTTCTGCTTTGGAGTTTTGTCAAACCTTGGTTTGCTTGAACTCCTCTCCGTTCTTCTAGAGTCTTCTATCTTGATCCATCTTTTGAATCTCCTGGCCTAGAGGTTGAACATCTCTTCCTCAGAGGTAGAGGGATCTCTTTCAGCAGCATTTAGAGCAATTGTCCTTTCCTTGGGAGTTGAAATTTTCTCCTTAGCTTCTATCTCTGCCCTGGTCTTTAGTAGGAGCTCATAAGACTTGAGTTTGCCTAGCAGATCATCAATAGATATTTCTCTATGATATCTGGACTCTCTAATAGCCCAGATCCTTGAGTCCCATGAGCTTGGGAAGCACATGAGGAGCTTATCATTAATTTCTGTCAGAGAAATTTCCTTGTCCAGTCCCTTCAACTCATTGATAATGGTGTTGAATCTATCATGCATCTCAGCCACACTTTTTCAGCCTTCTTCTGGAAGTTCTCATATTGGGATACGAGAAGTGACTTCCTGTCCTTTCTTTCATCAGAGTTGCTCTCAACCAATCAGGAAAGAGATTCCCTGATTTCTTTTGCAGAGTTGCAGTTAGCAACCTTCTGGAATATGTCATCATACATAGTTGATATCAGAATATTCATGGCTTTGGAATCACATGCCTTCACCTTCTTTTCAGCATCAGTCCACTCTGCTCAAGGGATAACTTCTTGTGTCACTATCCCACTTGCATCTTTTCTGACTGGTGCTGGGGACCTGAAATGATGACATCAAAGATGTCTTCCTCAATTGAGTTCATATACAAATTTATTCTGGCCTTCCAGAGTATAAACTTATTAAGATTACGCACTGGTGGTCTTGTTGATGCATAGTCCTTAGAAATTATTTTTCTGAAAATATTTTTAAAAGTAGAAAAATGAGCAAGGAGATCTTTTGATCAAGGTGTTAGCCTTTTTATGATCAACCTGGATCTGATACCAACTGAAAGTGCACAGTGTAACCTCTGAGTAGTCTCTAGGGGGTGAATAGAGATTTAAAACTTTACACTAAATATACACACACAATAAAAAACTTCTAATGACTATGCAATCAGAAAACCAACACAGAATAAATTAAACACAGAGTGCAGAAATAGTAAAGGGGACAACACAGAAAAGCACATTACAGAAGAGACAAGTTGTATAGGGGTTCCCCAAAATGTGGGTCGTCCACTCTTCTACCACCTTGGTAGGAATGCACTATCTAGTGCCTGAGTCTTTTGATAATGAGAATCTCAGAACCAGCCACAAAGTCTTTTGATAAGGAGACTCTTAGAACTACTAACTGAGTCTTTTGACAAGGAGACTCTTAGAACCAACAAATGAATCTTTTGATAAGGAGACTCTTAGAACCACTGAATCCTTTGGAGAGAGATTCTTAGGACTCTTTTCACAGTTACAAAATAAGACAAGGAGAAAAGAAGAAGAAGTTGTAAAGATGTTTCTTCTGTTGGTGTTCTTCAGGATCTGTTTTGAATGAACCCTTGCTTAAGGTAAAAAAGAATGCAAGGGTTATGAGCTTGTGATCCCGATGATCTCTCTGTACTCTTAATGGCTTCCTACTGTGAGTGAAAAAGAAGCAGAGCCTATGTATTTTTCTTGTACAGAGATATTCTTCTTGTTCTATCTATGAGGAGAGCTTGAGGAAGCAGAAGCCAGAATAGAATAGCTTGATTGATTATGTTGTCTTTCTTACTCTATATTCTTATTCTCTGTTGAATAGTGTTTGAATTTGTTTCACCTTCTATTTTGTGCTTAGAAGGAATGTCCACTGGATAATAAATATTTCATTTCATTTCTGTGCACGACTCGTCAATCTGATTTTTAATAACTTCCAAGAATGTCTTTGCTATCTCTCTGGAGTACTCCATTCCATTCTTAGCAATAACAAACCGTTAGAATTCTAATTACATCCTTAGATACCTTCTGAAAAAGCATCTGAAAAGGACAACAGAAATGTTCTATTTCTGTCTGTATTCGACGTAGCGTCGAATTTATTTTCCTTCTAATCGACGCACCTCTGAGTTCTAATAGAAGCTTCTTCGAATTCCTTCTCAGCATTGAATAAACTCAGATATCGACATTGCGTCGAATCCTTATTGATGTATCCGTCGAGTTGAAGACTTGGGCTTTGAACTTTATCTTCTAAGTCGAATTCAAGTCGAAGTTGCGTCGACTTATGATATTGCTTTGAAAGGCTCTATCTTCTGCGTCGAGTATATCTCGACGTTACGTCTACTTCAACTTATACATCGACTTCAGTCTGAGTTACTTCTACTTGTATTCGAAGTTGCATCGACTTTCAGTCGAAGTTGCATCGACTTTCAGTCGAAGGTGCATCGACTTTCAGTCGAAGTTGCATCGACTTCTATTTGACGCAAGTTTAACTCAACTGAATTTGTGCTTAATTTGGACAGGTCTTCACACTCTAGTGTGAGTGTGATATCCTAGGGTATCTAATGACCAAATTATCCTTTCTATACAACATGGGTAATACATCCTAGATTATGAAATCACTTGTAGATAATTTATAAGATAAATCGAAGGGTGTTTTTCCCAACAAAGCAGTCGGGCATCGCTGGAGGGGAGTGCTCGTAAGAGGAAGTGTGTGCCTCTCAAAGACCGGGTCCCCAAAATGGGAAGACACACCCCCTAGATAGGGAGAGTGATGCAGTTCCGATCGCACCCCCCAAAGGGGGGCTGGGGGGTTCGACCGCACCCCCTCACACCCTATGGGGGTGCGGGCTTGATCGCACCCCTATAGGCGGTGTGACTTTGGCCGCGCCACCTAAATGGGATGCGAACTATACCCCCATAGTGGGGTGAAAGCCTAACCACACCCTTTTAGTGGGGTGAGGCTACGCGGCTCCAGTCGCACCCGGCGATGGTCGGGTGCGACCTTGCTGCTACCTGCGATGGTGACGCACGCACGATAGTTATGGCGGTTTTCTCCTAATTTCCCCACTCCCTTGGTCATGGGGTTGAGCATGACTCCACTACCTCCACTTTCTCGTGGTGGAGCTGTGGCTAAATGCACACCCTGGAACTTGTATAAATTTATGGGTGCATATCAATTGCCCCCATACCTTCAAATCCCACATTGTTGATTGGAGGAGTTTGAAGGCTTCATCATATTCTTCGCGGCGACTTGGAGATATTTGCGCACGAGGCGGGCCGCACCATGCCGGTGGTAAGCAAATCTTCAATCCATGTGAGAAAAAGGAGAGAGGAAGAGAGCTCGCGCTGACGTAGGCCGACTGTGGCGCAGGCGGTGCGCGCCCACGACTGATGCACGGCCAGAGCGCGTGCGCGTCCGGTGCTTGGTCGTCATGCAGGTTCCACACGTTTGGGTGGCTGGCGCTCGGGCTACGCGCGCATAGGTGGATGGTGCTCGGGCTGCGCGCAGGATGCGTTCGCGTGGGAGGCCGACGCTCGGCCGGTGCGCGTGGTCGTCCGGTGTTCGGGTTGCGCACGCGCTCGACCAGCACGCAGGCTCCGCGCGCGCGGTCGGTTGGTGCTCGGATGATGCACGTGCTTAAGTCGGCCGATGCGCGGGCTGCGTATCTGCGTGGGGCCGGTGTTCGGCCGGTGCGCTCGGCCGGCGCGCGCGATCGGTGCCGGTACGGTTCTCAGCCAGTTGCGTGTTGCCGGTGTGCGCGAAGTGTCGCGCGCGGTTGAGTGTCGGTTGGAGGAGTTCGTTTGAAGTGTGCGTGCTTGTGCACTGCCTGTGGTTAGTTGCACGCCATGTGCCGTTCGTACTCTAGGGTGCGTATGTTTGCTATTGAATTCCGGTAATGTGTCGCGTAGCTTTTGTTTGGTGTGTTTATAACAATGTTTTCCTTTCGTCTTTTTCAGGTTTCAAGACGGGGCGGCCAATCGAGGCCGATGCGGCTGCGCTCCACTCTTGATAGTACACAGATCGATATGTGGCGGAAGCGCTTGGGATTGCCTTCTAGCGTTGAAATGGAGATTCCTTGGGAGGAGGAGCATGCTCAGACCCCCCCCCCCCCCCCCCCCCCACCTGAAAGGCTTCATGACTCTTTCGGAGAGTTGTTTGAAGTCTGGGTTCCGCTTCCCTCCTTCGGAGGAGGATATCGAGGTATTTCGCTTTTGCGGAGTGCCAATTTCCCAGTTTATCCCTGCTAGGATGACGAGGATCATGGGATTGTTAAATCCCGGAAACCGGTTCAACGGAGTTCGGACTAAGAGGGAGCAGCTTGCGTTACTTGACTCATCACCGAACGCTTCAGACTCAGATATTTTGAGCTTAGAGATGACCCTCACTAGTAGAGAAGGGTTTACCTACACACGAACCCTCGAGCAGCAGCGAGGAGCCCTCGCCACACACCCAGAAGTTGTGCCGAAAAACATCCCCTCCCAAAACTAAGACTAAGCTCGGCACCTCGGATGACATGGAGAAGAAGCTCAACAGGGGAGAGCTCTAGGAGGATGGGTCTGCCTTTTTCCGAGGTGCTTTGGGTCGTATTTATAGGTAAAACATTTCGAGGGTAAAATGTCTTAATTGACTTGCGGATAGCGGCCTCCTTTACAAAAATACTCTTTGTAGACCGAGATGGTCTGCAGGCAGTGGCATCCGCCTTTTGAGAACACTATTCCCAGATCATGGTGGTCTGCAGATAGTCATCACATCTAAAACTCACTAGTTGTTGTCCTGGCGAGTACGAGAGTTGAATTGTTTGCTTGTACTCCACCGCCATTCTGGTGATAACCGATCCGCTATAAGAAAATCCTGAAGGCCAGGCCTCGCTTCGCCTACTCGTCGGCGAGTACGCCCTGCTGTCTGTCCTCGCCGCTCGACTCACGAGTTGAACCCGTTTCTGCTCTGGCGCGATCCGGGTTCATCTTTTGAAACCACATATTATGCTACAGGTTGAACCCGCTCGTTTGGGCCCGCCTAAAATTGTATTTTCCCTGCTAGCAAAATATGTGTTGTACATAGATGATAGTGCACTTCTGGGAGCACAATGCGCAATTTACCTTGGAGATATCAAGGACCGATGCGAGGTTTTTACTGATCCAAGTGATTGTATTAAGGTTTGTAGCGATAAGAGGTGGTTCCGCTTCGGAGAGAAGAATGATTACCTCCATGGAATACCATTTATGGGTATGTTCGGAATTGTTGGGAGTTGCCCGAGTTTTGGAGGGATCTTTCTGGTCGCTATCATCGGCAGACGGGTCGGGAGAATGACTTCTTTCCCATTTCGGGTTTTCCAGGTCGAGAGGGTTGGCGAAAGCCTTATATTGCATTGATAGTTGTGTGGAGGAGAGTAAGTTACTCTCGGTAGGGCTTTCTTGGGATGTCGTGCGCGCGACCGCCGTTCCTTTGGTTCGTGGCAAGAAGAGGAAGATTATTTTTAAGAATGGGAATTCTGATTTGGGGCTCGTTTCTCCTGTACCGAGGAGCCATGATCACGAGGCCAGTCCTAGCAACCACGGGGTGGCATTCATTCTGGCTGACCCTGAGGTTGAGATCCTAACTTCTCCTATTACCGCTCAGGTCCCGCAGAAGAATTTGCCGTCGTCTCCCCCTTTGATGACCGCGAGGCGAGTCTCTTCTTATCTTCAGGCGATGACTTCCGCAGTAAGTGTGACTGCCTCTACTTTGATTTTCGCTTTCCCTCCCTTATTATATATATATATATTCTAATTGTATATTTTCTTTGAAGACTAGTGTTCTGAATAGCGTTGCTCATACATGGAATGATTGCTACGTGGGCCTTAAGGACGACTACTTTGTTCTTTAGGAGGAGATGCTCTCAGTGAAGAGCGCCTTATCCGATTCTAAGAAGAAGAGGGATCGTGACTCCGCCCGCATACGACAGCTATAGTCAGATGCTTCTTCAACCTGAGCAGAGGTTGAGAAGTTGTGAGAGGAATGTGGTGGAGACAAAGCGCTTTCTCAGGATGCCCTTCGCCAGTTATCAGAGGCCCAAGGAGAGATATTCTTCCTGGAGGGAGAGCTGGGCTTCTTGAGGAGTGAAGTGGATAGGTTGTCATCTGCGGAGCAGAGTGTTGAGGAGATCAATGCTACGGGGATTGTCGAGTATAAGGACTGATTGGCTTTTGTGGAGGAGCGGTTCGGGATCTCAGAGGAGCTTCGTGCTGAGATCATGAATAAGGAGGTGGAGTCGTTGCTGCGGGATGAGTGTGAGGTCGCCTTTTAGAGGGGCGTCCAGAAGACTCTCTGTATGATGGAGGGGAAGTTTGGGTGTGGTATTGCTGGACTCGGAGCTGGGGACCTCTCAGAGGAGGATCGTTCTGATGCAGCCAACGATTGATATTCACATTTGTTGTACTTATTGTTTACGTTTGCTATTTTCTTTTCCTGTTTTGTAGTATTGTTCCGTTATGTACAGCGTTGTGCTGATGCCATTGTATCTTGTGACTCCATTATTTTATGTAGCATTTATTCTTACGTGTACCTGATAACTCATTGTTGTAGCTACTTTCTATATGGTGGTCAGGGGGACAGGATCCAAAGTTGACGGTGAAGACCGTAGGTCTTCAAACCATTGGTGACTGCAAGAGAGACAGACCCTTACAGTTAGAGGGGGAACTGTCCCCAGAGTTGACAGTGAAGAGCGTATGTGTTCAAACCGTTGGCGACCATGAGAGGGGCAGGCTCTAACGGTGACGTAACCTACTATGGTGGCGAAGAGCGGATGCATTCAAGCTAGCAGTGCGCTGTCAGAGGGGAAACTGGCCCTAGGGTTGAAGATGAAGAGCGTATGCATTCAAATCGTTGGTGACCGCGAGAGGGACAAGCCCTTATGGTTAGAGGGGAAACTGGTCCCTGAGTTGATGGTGAAGAGCGTATGCATTCAATCTGTTGGTGACCGTGAGAGATACATGCCCTTATGGCTAGAGGGTTGGGGGGGAGGGGGAACTGGCCCCAGAGTGTTCCTGCGGTGATAGGGTTTAGAGAAAACAAAACATATTGAGTTGAATTAAACACTAGTACATGTGCAAGTATAAACTCACAACTTTTGAGTTAACAATTGTTCTTTAATACAAACAAAGCGAATGCGTAGATAATGTTGGGCTCTTTTGCCCGGCTCTTGGTCCTCCTACGCAGTGTTTGGATGAGTTCTCCTGATTCTTCAGCATGATGTGCGACTGTGATTTAGGCACCGATCATTCCGGCGACTGGCCATCAGTCTCCTATTCCCGAGCTGCTTGCTTCTGAGCCATTGCGCGAAAGGTCTTCAGGTGCCCACAACTGGACGAGGCGCTCGATGTCATCCTTCAAGCACATACATTGCTTTGTATGGTGTCCTAGGCCCCAGTGAAAGTCGCAAAACTGGGACTGATTCCCCGTGTTGCGAGGGAGCGGTCCTGGCCACTTAACAATCTTGTTGTTGTATATTATAGATAAGATATGCTCGCGGGAGGCGTTTAATGGGGTGTAGATCCAAGTTTTCTGGTTCATCAGCCCTCAGGGACAGACCGACTGGCTCTGGTTAGGCCGACAGACCTCTATGAGCGGTCATTGTCCCTTCCTTTTCCGACCCATGGTTTCAAGTTATTGAGGATTGGTTGATGTCAAGAGGTTAGTTTCTGTTGTCGGCGCTGGGACCACGTGGCTCTTCTCTGAGCAAAGCTTCTTGGGATTCAGGCTTTTCGGGGGCCTATGGCTAATCCAAGGAACCTCGGTCGTTGCGGTGCTGAGGTAATAAACTGAGTTCTGGAGGGTTTTTCCTTTGCTCTCCATGCGGCGTGCCATGGAGGTGTCATACTGCAGCATGTAGAGTTGGATGCTCCCGAATATCGCGTCATACAGCGAATCAACTTCTGCGATGACGAGCTGGACTTCGTATTTTGGCGGGTTCTGGAAGTTTCCCTACATATATGGGGATGATGATGTCACCTATGATGGGTATTATTGTTCCATCTGGGAGTTCCGCATGGCTAGCTCCGAGCTTGAGATTCCCGCCGAGGAGCTTGAGTCATACACAGTTGCCACGATAAAGATGTTGAATGCTATGTAGTGGCTTATCAACACTCTTCTTAATTCAAATGTCGGGTTCCCAATGCTTGCGTGTAAGGCGAAATCCAACCCTCTGCAGAGATCCTTTTGATGCGATCTCACGATGACGCCCTCCTGATGCTTGTCATGCTCCGTCTGCCCTGAAGGGGGAAATTCGTCCTCCTCGGGCTCCCTCCTTATCTGAGCTTCTTCTCCGATACTCCGTGCCTGGACTTCATGTCATTCAATGAACAACTGGGATAGCTCGGTGAAGTTGTGAATGACTCCTTCTGGCAAGAACCAATACCATATGAGATCATCATCACGAAGTGTCGCTGGGAAGATCTTGCAAGTAATTTGGTCTGGAAGCCCGAATGTTTCCATTATGTGTCATGTCTTTTTGCAATAGTAACACACAGTGTCAGTAGAAAATTGTTTGGTATGTTTAGGCTTGTTGTGGGTCGCTCGAGGCTCTGGTAGACCGGTCGAATTAAACCACCTTAGCTCGAGAGTGAGCCGAGTGCGCAAACAGTCAATGAGAGAACTAGTGGATGACACGAAGACATTTTTAACATGGAAAACCCGAAAAGGGTAAAAAATCACGTGGCCAGAGTTGTGCGAGCCAAAGTCCATTATATGTCGGCTTGTTACAAGTAAAACTGAGAACTCGAAGGCGACAGACTGCCGCTCATTACAGTGGTAATAAAGAGAATCTCTGAGGGTGACAGGCCACCTCCCAGGAAACTAAGTATTTTTTCTGCGGGAATGAAAGTTAGATGCTCTAATCGTCTTTTGGTGCCCTGAGGATCTCCAAGTCACTTAGGAAGAATGTCTTCGAAAGCGAAGGAGATCTTCAAAGGCTCGAAGGAGATCTTCGAATGCTTGAAGGAGATCTTCGAGGACTTAAAGGAGTTCTTCAAGCACTGAAGGATAACTCTGAGGAATCTTCAACGGAGCTCTCTCGGGGGTAGAAGACAAGGTCCCCTAAAATGAAGGCTCTGGGCTCCTTTTATAGCTTTGGGCAGGGGTATCATGGTAATTTTGTCGTTGTAACCACCGGTGACATGTGACGACCGAATCATGTTTGCCAATTTGGAGCACATGGATCACTATTTTTTGGATATTCTCGCCTTGCCCCCAGGCAGTTCGGGCAGCTTCATTGATAGCGTTGAGCGCAGTGAACAAGACCTACAATCTAGGAAATTAAGGAAGGTTAACTGCCGCGCGCATCAGGAATGTGAAGGTGTTACGAGCGCACAGTAAACGCGGAAGAGTTCTGAGCATGCGGTGAGCACGGAAGCATTCTAAGCGTGCGGTGAATGCGGAAGTACATTGAGCGTGCGGTGAACGCAGAAGCATTCTGAGCGTGTGGTGAACGCGGAAGCATTCTGAGCGTGCGGTGTATGCGGAGGCGCTTGGCTCGCAATGCGGGAGGAATGTCATTAAGGCGGCCTTGTCAGAGGGAGGGCGTGCCTCTCAAAGACCGCACACCCCAAAACAGAAGCCCCAACCCCTAGAAAGGGAGGGTACTGCAGTTCTGGCCGCACACCCCAAGGGGGGGGGGGGCGATTTCGGTCGCACCCCCAAAGGGGAGGGGCAGTTTTGGCTGCACCCCCAAAGGGGGTGCGGGTCTTTCCGCACCCCACTATAGGGGGTGCAGCCAAGGCCGCACCCCCATAGGGGGAGCGGATTTGGCCATGCCCCCTAAATGGGGTGCAGCTCGGATCCCCTTAGTTGGGTGCGCGCCTAACTGCACCTCCTTAGTGAGGTGCGGCTACGTGGCTTCGGCCGCACCCGGCGATGGCGGGGTGCGACCTTGCTGCTACTTGCACGGGTGACGTCGTGCGATAGTTGTGGCAGTTTTCTCCTTATTTGCCCACTCCCTTGGTCATAGGGCTGATCATGAATCTACTACCTCCACTTTCTCATGGTGGAGCTGTGGCTAAACGCACCCCCTGGAACGTGTATAAATTTATAGGTGCATATCAAGGCTCATACCTGTCCTCTTTGGCCTTGTACTTTTGTCTGTCATAGCTGTTGGAACATGGTCATCCACATCTCCTAGGTTTGAGAATAACAAATACTATGTGTATTTGATCATGTGTGTTTAAATGTGCAGGAAACAATGTCATATGACTTAACAGTAGCATATGAAAGTAGCGCTCGAGTTTGGAGCCACAACTCAAACATGACCATTAGCGTCAGCGATAGCCTCTAGCGCAGGCGCTGGGCCCTGAGTGGAGAGATTCCAGGAACCAGTTATAGAAGGAGCTAGCGCCCGACGGTAGCAGATAGCGTCGGCGGTAGCTCGATGCACAAGAGGAATCTCGGCCAGCTTTCCTTGGAATGAAAGATTCTCACACGCAGAATAATGTCTAAACCGAGATAGCGCCGGTGGTAGGGATAGAGCAGGCGGTAGCTCGTTGCACAAGAGGAATGACGGCAAGCTTTCCTTGGAATGAAAGATTCTCACACGCAGAATATTTCCTAAATCAACCTAGCACCGATGGTAGCGATAGTGCGGGCGCTAGCTCGCACTCCTATAAAAGGAGCCCTCTTCTCTCGTTTTGGACACACATGCTAGAGAGAGTTCCAGTGCCTAAATTCCATAGCCTTATTCTGCCGAGAGTTGATCTCCCACCAAAAGTTCAGAGAGTTTCTGAAGGAGGACTTCTTCACGCGGCATCCGACCGACGATCGCTTCAACCATGCTTATTCTACAGCGATCTTTCGTCCTAACTTCAGAAGTTCCTTAGAGGGAGTTTTTCATATTGTTGTTGCTTATTTCAATTCATATCTCTTGTAATCATTTAGTAAATTTGTCTCGTATTTGCGACTAGGTTTGGGTAGGACTTAGGGAGGAATTCGTCTCGTGTTGGCAACTAGATCTAGTGTAGGTCTAGGGGGTGCTCGAGGCCGTATCCGGGGGAGGATTTGCTAGAGTGGCTTGAGGCCAGATCCGGAGGAGGATAGGCTTAAGCCACCGGTTCATGGGGATACGAGTCGGGATAGAAAATAAAAGGAGATTTTCTTTTTTCGCCAACGATTTCTAGCATCATAAGAAATCAAGTTTTTGTAATCTACTATTTCAAGTTAATAAAATCATGTTTTTATTTTATTTCACTTGATTTGTTTGGTTTTCACTATTTTGATCTCTTAGATTATCAAGACATTTAAAATATATGAAAAGTTTTTGAAACACTTATTCACCCCCCCCCCCCCCCCCACCTAAGGGCGCCTACAGATCCAACAATAGCTGTGACCAGACCTTCTAGAACTGAAGGAGGAGGGTCTGTACTTGTCTTGTCTCCTCTTAGACAACAACTTCTTGAAATGCTTGGAGAATTAAGGTAACTCCCCATCTGTCAGCTCAAAACCTGAGGTGCTGGCCTTGGATTCATCATGTTCATCATTTCTCTCCAGAAGACTTGGAGAGTCCTCCATGCTCCTTGTGTTTTCTGCTTTGAAAGTCACAATCTTTTCCTTGGAAGAGGATCTACTCCCCTCTTCTTCAGTTTTTCTTATGCTGAGCTGCAACTCATGGGATAGCAGTTTTCCAAATAGGTTCTGGGGTTCCATCCTATCAAGGTTCCTCATCTATCTAATGGCACAAATATTTATGCCCCACTCTTTGTTAAGGGATCTCAGAAGCTTATCATTAAGTTCATAGTTGGAGAACTCTCTCTCATAATTTCTGAGTACATTGACAATCTTAAAGAACTTTTCATAATAGTCAGACATGGAGACCTTCTTATCCTGTTTGAAGGATTCATACTCTTGATTAAGAAGAGACTTTCTATCATCTCTTACCTCTTCATTCCCCTCCATGAACATGATCAAAGAGCCCCATATTTGCTTTGCTGACTTGCAGTGAATTAGATTCTGAAAGGCAGAATCATCTATAACACTTATCAAGATGTTCTTGATTCTCTTGTCCATGGTGACCAAGGTAATTTCATCTTTAGTCATCTCAGAATATTTCTTGGGAACTCTGAGATTGTTGTCATTTGTAGAGATAATAATTGGGACAAAATAACCTTCTTCAATTGTAACCTTCCGTAAAGGGTCTGACTCTTTCTTTCCAAATAACAAACTTCTCTTTGAAGCATATAAGTAACTTCATAGAACTCAGCTCTTTATAGTTCTCTCCAGCAGGCATGATGGAAGACTGGTAAACCCCTGGGTAGATAGATCTTGTTCAAGTTGTTAAGCTTTTCAAAGAACAACCTCGCTTTAATACCACTTGTAAGTTATATGGCGTCTCTTCACCTCGGGGGGGGGGGGGGGGGGGGGGGGGGGGGGGGGGGGGGGGGGGGGGGGGGGGGGGGGGGTAAATAGGTGATGTGGTCTTTTTAAACAATTTGCGGAATAATAAGAATATAGGAGAGACAACCAAGACAATCACCACAAACAAAGAAAAACAATATTGGTTCCTCGAGTTGGGTACGTCCACTTTCCCTCTTCATATATCTAGCAGTGTGCTAGCCTCGACAACTTCAACCAAAATAACTCTGCTCTACAGATCTTACACCTCGGAGTCAACACTCATGTCTCAGGGATGCTAGTTGATCCCTACCTCAAATCACATAGCTCAGGATCCTACACTCAGATTCACAATTGGAATGCTACCTCAGGTTCAAGCCAGAACCACTCAGATTCGCAACTGGAATCCTACCTCAGGTTCAAGCCAGAACCCTACACTCAGGCACATACGACCCTACACTCAGGTCACACAGGACCCTACACTTGGATTTCCGAGAAATCCTGCAGAGAATAATACTACAAGTTTTGATACAACAAACATAGACTGAAAAAGGTAGATTTTGTAAAGTATTGAGTTTTCTTAGGCTTTTATAAAAACAACATTCACTGGATCAGCAACAGATCTTGAGAGAATCTTATTTGTAGAACTTTATCTGACTAAACCTTGATCAGAGAACTTCTTTGCTCTTTGTGAGATTGGAAGAAGAATGACCTTGAGCAAACTTAGAAGCACCGGATGATTCACTGATTAAGATTTTCTCCTTCTAAATGTTGTTCTCTGATCCAGAGAGCTTGTCAGCTGCACTTGAAATGTTTGATACAATACTATTCGATTGAAGCCTACTCTTAGGATTAATTTCTTCTCAAGAATAGGGTTTTCATTTCACATCTCATTAGTATTTATATGAATGAAATTCTTATCAGTCAAATCAAAGAAAACTTTATGTCAGAAATCTCTTTCCTTACAAGAATGATCTGATTGGCGCATCGACGGTGGCAATAAATTGAATATATGTAATTTGAATTGTCTCAATGATATGTGAAACCATCAAAATGATAAGAACTCTTTCTGAACTAATAGAAGAGTTAGAGTCATCAAGCCGATGTATTATCATTTCGACGATATTTCATCTTGTCTCGACGATATTTGAATTAAAAGTTTTGGTCTTCAATATAAGCTGTAAAATGATTTCTCCTTGTCAAAAAGATATATTTGAGACTTTAAAGACTTTTACTTGAAATGCTGAATTAGGTGAGTCTCTACAAAAAGTAACCATTTGTCTGAGTTTCATGAAGACGATATGCTGTTAATTATCTGAGACTTGTCAAGACGATAAGCACTTCAACTGCATATTA
The DNA here is from genome assembly GCA_033032865.1 of Dactylorhiza incarnata. Classification (NCBI taxonomy): domain Eukaryota; kingdom Viridiplantae; phylum Streptophyta; class Magnoliopsida; order Asparagales; family Orchidaceae; genus Dactylorhiza; species Dactylorhiza incarnata. Next base: position 589,202 of record JAWHQI010000173.1, read on the forward strand.
TCAAACGATATTCCTTGAATCTTAAGGTGATCAAGCAGATATATCAGTATTATGTGAACCTTATCAAGACAATATTTGAATTGAATGAATTTGTGATTTCTTCAAAAATCTCTTGGACTTTTATTGATTTCTTGAGTTATTATGAATGATTTATACGATAAATTATCAATCCTACAACATAGCAGAAAAGATACACATCAAATACAAAATGTGTTTACCTTTGAATTGAGGACTTTTTCAAATTAAGAATATTGTGGGTAGAGTTCCAAACAGTTCTGGACCCTGCTTTGCTCATCGAGACGATCGTGCGGCGTTTCCTTGGCCTGTGTTGGGCTGTGATGGACGCGTAAGCCATCTCCTTGGTGTTGTGGCGATTCGGTGGCGGCTTCATGCTAGAGGCATTTCGGGGCTCCCTCCTTTGCCATCCTTTGGCCGAGAGACGGCGCATCATCTTGGAAGGCGCTTATCAGGGAGCTCCCGTGGATGGCGACATACATTGAGTCGTCTTGAACAACGGCGAATTGTACGTCGTAGGGGACCTGTGCAGGAGGATTCCTTAGGGTTATCGGGAGCTCTAGGTACCCCAAGGCTGAAACCGGCGGTCTGTTATCAATCTGTAAGTCAGCTACTAGCAGAGTGATGCTCCCCGCGGTGAGCCTGAGCTTGAATAGGTTGACATGAACAATACGTTGTAAGGGAGATTGTTGTCGGCCAACTTAAGAAATGACTGTCGTTCAATCATTTTTAAACGGAATGACTTCTTATGCATTGCTGGAGCTGACTTCCTTTGCTTCCTTCTTATTCTTCCTTTCTTTTCTTTCTTGCGACGCTTGTACTGTTCGATTCGCTATATGTGCAAGTTCTTTCTTTTTGATCGATTGATGTCGTATTAGGGCAACCTCTTATCTCTTTTATAAGACTGCGAGGTCCCCAACGGTCTTCTGAAAAAGTGCCTTAAGTGTCAGACGCTCCTTTCCTTAAGAGCATGCACTGATTAGACAATCAGGCGGCGGCATTAATTGCTGACAGCACGTCCGCAAGATTTGAATTTTGTCTTGAAGATACTTGCATCTTTGCAACGACAAGCTATCTCTGACTATGTCGTAGCGATCTTCCTTCTTGCATCATGTCGTCGTGATCACATTGTTCTCTCGACGACATGCGTTCTTCATGACGATGTCCCGTGTCTTCTCTGCGTTCGACGAACATCATTCGGCGATCGACGAACTTGCTATCCTTCGTTCGACGATCGGCATTCTTCGTTCGACGATCTTGCTATGTCTCAGCGATCGACGATCACGCTACTTGTCGGCGGTTGCATTTCTCATCATTACGACGACAAGCATACTTTGTCGACTATGTCTCTTATTCTTCTCGACGACATTTCTTTAATTTCCTGAGACTTTAAGCTAGAGAAGTAATCAAATACAAAGTGAAGTTTTCTTGACTTGGTGACTTCTTAAAATCAGGAATCATGTGGGCAAGATTCTCAACACAGAAAATATTATTAAATGTTTTCTATTAAACTTTATATTAATCTTTTTTTACATATTCCGCATAATGCCCCGCCCCGCCCCGCCCCGCCCCGCCCCTCCTTGTGATTCACATTCAAATCCGGCGGGCCAGGGTTGAGTTCATGGGCAAAATTGTCTTTAGGATAAATTAGTGACATAATAATGCATTCAAGCTATTAGTTGCAGGAGGCTAAATATCAAAAGGGGGAATAATACTCTTCAAAAAGGGGTTGGTTGCTGCCTCCTAAACATCTGAAATCAGATAGACACCTCCCTTCAGATTATTTGTATGATAAGTTGGAATTGCTTTTTTGATCCCACTTTTTTCTTCCAAAAATATATCCTTCAAAATGATAGTAGAGAGCTAGAATATTGCATCACACACGCGGACGCCTTAATTTTTGACTGATGTTATGTGCAAATCGGTTTTGGCTACGTGCAAATCATCAAAACTTGCGCTTTTTGAAAATACACATTATGGGTGCATTTTTAGGAAAAGTGTTCAGCATTAAAGTTGTAGATCTCGTCGAGATCTACAACTTTCGTGTTGAACATTTTGCCTAAAAATGCACCTATAAGACGTATTTTCAAAAGGCGTGAAACATTTCACAATAGTCTCGCGCATTTTGAAAATACGCCTTATAGGTGCATTTTTAGGCAAAATGTTCAACACGAAAGTTGTAGATCTCGACGAGATCTACAACTTTGATGTTGAACACTTTTCCTAATAATGCACCTATAAGACGTATTTTCAAAAAGCGCGAGTTTTGATGATTTGCACGTAGCCAAAACCGGTTTGCACATAACATCACTTTAATTTTTTACATCCTTCTTTCTCGCGATTTCATTCCTTTGTTTTCAAAACATTTTTAGGCTTTAAACGGCCCACCATCCCTACGTACGGTTACAAACTTGCGGTTACAAAATTAAAATTACAGCCACACACAAAAAGTTAATAAAATTAAGTTAAAGGTACTTTAACTAGCTTCCTTTTGACAGCCATCCACGTGTCCACCATTTACAGCCACTTATTGCATGACTTCAGATAAGCATGGTATTCATTTCTTATGTATTTGGCCCATCTTAAGCTTCATATAGTTTTTTTTTTATTTGTTAGTCCCACATTGTGTATTGGGAGTTTGTTTGTACTTTGTCTCCCTATAAATAATAGGATGGTGCAGTTGTCTCCCCTATACTGATTCTCGCTCTCAGTTTCTATTTATATCAATCTACCATCTATTTTCTTCTACTTATCCCCCTTCCAATTTGGCGGTGCATCTCTTCGGTTCCATTCATTTACGTGTTTGTTATCAACAAAAACATGTCGGAGGACAAGAATCGTAGGATCCCGTTCAGAGAAAGGGCCATCCGCACTGTGGTATTGATCTTTATCCTTCTGGTTAGCAGGCATCTTTCTCTCTATTGGAGCCACTCGACCACCGTCGCGGATCGGCTCTACCATGTGCGAATCATCCTTGCTTCCAACCAGGGAACTGAAATGGAGTTGGGTATCGCTGTGGACCTGGGTCTCACTTCTATCGTGACAATGGCGCTGATAATGCAGATTTTGTTCAGATCTAAGATCTTCAAGGTTTATAATAGCGTAATAAAAGACCGCGCTCTATTGAAAGTGTCTGTTGCTTCCAGTAGCTGACCCTCAACTCATCAATTTGGTGCATCGATGTTCGTTGTCTTGAACTATTCTCTTCTAATTTAATGTTTTCATGTGCTATGGCCTTTTGAAATGTAGCATTGGTAAAGAATAATCAAAACCATTAGTTATCGTACCATGCTCGTGTTAAAGTAATGTTTATATTATGTGTAAAGGCCCATTTGTTTAGGCCCATTTATTGTATAGCCCACTTAGATTCTTTAGTCCCACATCTCCTATCCTCTTTGTTGTACTCTATTCCTCTCCTATAAATACCCCTCTTTGGGATGAATAAAGGTACGCTCTTTATCTTTTAACATGGTATCAGAGCTCTCTAAAATTTTTTAGCTCCTTCTGCTCGCACACTCTCAGCTAGGGATTTTTTTTTTTCCGCTCCTCCAACATCACTCGCCCAAACCCCCCTCGCCAAACCCCACCCCCCCCCCCCTCCCCCCCCCCCCCACTCTATCACTCGCCCAACCCCACTCGCCCGCACCCAAACCCCCTCCTATACCACTCGCCCAAACCCCACCCCCCCACCCCCACTCTCCCACTCGCCCAAATCACTCCAGCAATCCAACTCACTCGCCCGCACCCAACCTCCCCACTCGACCTCTACCACTCGCCCAACCCACTCGCCCGCACCCAACTCGCCCTCTACCTCTCGCCCCCCCCCCCCCCCCCCCTCCCTCCACTCGCTCAACCCCACTACCACTCGCCCAAACCCAACCCCACTACCATCCGAACCCCCCCCCCCCCCCCATCCAGCCACTCGCCCTCTACCTCTCGCCGAACCTCACAACCAGCAACCTCAACTCCACTCGCCCAACCTCCCCTACCTCTCGCCGAGCCACCTAGCTGAGACCCCTCGCTGAGAATCCGAGCTCTCCTCCATTTATTGTCTTGATGGCTGACTCTACTGTTACCTCTGAGTCCCGTCTCCGCATCACTCTTGATAGCACCAACTACCGGATTTGGTCGTTAGCCGTCAAAAGTCATCTTCGCAGTCGCCGTCTCTGGGGGCATATCGATGGCACCACCCCCATCCCTACGTCAACAGCTGACAAAGCCACTGACAAGGCTTTCCTCAGTCTTCTTGATACCTGGCACTATGATGAACATCGGGCAATCGATGTCATCCTTCAATCCGTCTCGTCCTCAATCATGCTGCAACTTGAACCCTATGACACTGCAGCCTCAATGTGGAATCACCTCCGTACCTACTTCACATTAACTGACAGTGCGCATGAGTTCCAGCTTCTTCAAACTATCCAGACCACCCGTCAAGGGGATCTCTCCATTCGTCAGTATCATGCTACCATGATTGACCTCTGGAATCAGCTTAGCATCATGGAGCCATCTCCGCTTCCCGGAGACACAAGTCCCTTCTATCAACAGTACCTTGCTCTTCGCGACCGTCGTCGCCTACTGCAGTTCCTTATGCATCTCCGACCTGAATTTCAAACTTTTGCTGGCATACTTCTTCAACGATCGCTGACTCCCTCCTTAGATGTCGCGGTGAATGAACTAACTGCAGAGGAAAATCGCCGCCTTGCTCTTGAGAATGGTTCCTCTCTGGAACCCACTGTTTTGGCTACCCCGGTCACACCTGCTATGGCTGCTACCTCTCGGCCTCCTCCCCGGTCATCACCCTCCTCCTCTGGAAATCGTCAATCTCGGGCAGTGCCGGCTACTTCCCCTGGGCAAAAATGGTGCAACTGGCACAAACGCTATGGATCTCATACCACTCAAGAGTGTTTTGCTCTTGCGAACCGCAAGGATCAAGAAGCTGCAGGCCACCGGCCCGCAAATCGCCCCGCTTCTCAGGCCGCTACTACTACTCTCACCCCAACCTTCTCTACAGAACAGATGCAGCAACTTATGGCAATGATGCAGGTCAACAGTTCCCCCTCTGACATAGGTTCCTCCTCTGCTGCTGCTGCCGCTGGTATTGCTCCTGCCTCTTGGATTTTGGACTCGGGTGCTTCCTACCATATGACGAATGATGATAGCCACCTCTCTTTTCTTACACCACTCTCCTCATCCTCCTCTATTCGCACTGCTGACGGCACTTTACTCCCAATTCAGGGTCGTGGACATCTCCTAGACCACCCTAACTTCGTCATTCCTCATGTCTATTTTGTTCCAAAATTGGCCATGAATCTCTTATCTGTTTCTCAACTTACTGATCATAATTTCTCTGTTTCTTTCAATACTGTTAACTGCTCTATACAGGATTCCACTACGGGGAAGGTTGTTGGTAAGGGTCTTCGTCAGAACGGTCTCTACTACCTCACCAGTCTGCATCTCCCACTTCCTCAGTCAACTGTTGATGTTGCTTCTCCTGCTGTCCTCTCCTCGTGTGATCTCTGGCATCGACGTCTTGCTCATGTCTCGCTACCTCGGCTTCAACTCCTGGCCTCCTCCGGTGCTCTGGGTTCTGTCACTACAAAAATGCTTAACCCTTGTACTCATTGTATTCGAGGTCGTCAAATTGCCTCCTCTTTTCCCACTAGCACTTCCGCTACTGTAGCCCCGTTTGAGTTAGTTCACTCCGATGTTTGGGGGCCTTCTCCTCACATTTCCAAAGGAGGAAACAAATATTATGTCATTTTTGTTGACGATTACTCTCGCTTTACTTGGTTATACCTATTGAATGCTAAGTCTGATGTTTTTTCTAAGTATGTTGAATTTACTTCTATGGTAGCTACGCAATTTGCCTGTAAAATTAAAACTTTGCGTACCGACTCTGGGGGGGAATATCTCTCACACCCCTTTCAGCAGTTCCTTCGGTCTCAAGGAACTCTTGCTCAATACTCATGTTTCGTCTGCTTCTCAGATAGCTGATTTCTTTACCAAGTCTCACTCAGTTCAGCGACATGAATTTCTGATTCGCCAGCTCTCCTTGATCGACACATGTGACAATGCTGTTCCCTGATTGTTCCGCTGCTATTCAAACTTCAACTTCAACAGTTATAAGTTTGAGGGGGGGTGTTAAAGTAATGTTTATATTATGTGTAAAGGCCCATTTGTTTAGGCCCATTTATTGTATAGCCCACTTAGATTCTTTAGTCCCACATCTCCTATCCTCTTTGTTGTACTCTATTCCTCTCCTATAAATACCCCTCTTTGGGATGAATAAAGGTACACTCTTTATCTTTTAACAGCTCGATCCCTTATGTCCCACTTTTATTCGATCTTTGTGCATCCTCTATATATATTTGGGAGTTATAATCGCTAATTACAACTGTTGTTGAATTAAATTATGCACTAATATCACTTTGTCAACCCTAAAAAGATTTTCATATAAATTTCAAGGGTTATAAAAGCATCTTAATTCATTAAAAAATATTTTTTCCCCTAAAGGAGCACCAGACCTCCTTTCCAGACGTGTTTTTCAAATAAAAAATTAAAAAAAAAAGTAACACAAATTGACAAATGGCATATTATATCCACCCTCTGATCATAGTAATTACACCAACCCAAGAGCTTCTGGATACGAAAAACAAGTTTTGTGCCTAAAATCGACCGCTTGTCATTTACCGACTATTGAATAATTAAGCAAGTGGTTGCGGTATCGAACTCAACTGTACGCCAAGAGAGTCAAACGAGTTCCGTACTATTTAGGGTTGACTTTGATGGAATGTCCCGCCACCAGGTCAATCTAAATCATAGGCAATACTGAAATAGAAGTCAAAACATTGATTTATCCGTTCTGCTCCAAGAGCGGCGGTCAGTTCGACACTATTTAGGATTGACCCTGAAAGAATGTCTCATCTTCACGTTAACTCTAAATTATAGGCAATACTGAAATAAAAGCCAAAACATCGATTTGTCCGCTCTACTCGAGGGTGGCGGCCAGTTCGGTACTATTTAGGGTTGACCCTAAAGGAATGTCTCATCTTCACGTCAACTATAAATTATAGGCAATACTGAAATAAAAGCCAATAATTGAAATACTAAAATAGAGCGCAGCAATCAAAATACTGAAATGAAAAACAGCAATTGAAATATTAAAATAAAATGCAGTAATTGAAATGCTGAATTTAAGAAGAACATAATAAGAAGTAATTCAAATTCCAATAACTGCAGTTCCTTCTCCGTTCCAAGGAGGCATGTTCAGTTCTCCTCTCCATTCCGAGGAGGCAAATCCGTTCCATTGAGGCACATTTTATATTCGTCGTAGCTGAATTAACATTAAGATGAATTTCAGGATCCGTCTCACGGGTTTGCGGGCGGAAGAAGCTCAGTCCGAGATGTATGGGGCCTTACAGGATCCTGGAGCGGATCGGTCCCCTGGCTTACAGACTGGAGCTACCGCCGGAGTTAGAGGGACTGCACGACGTTTCCCACGTCTCCTCGCTTAGGAGGGCTCTACTACGACCAGAGCAACAGATATCTATTATGGAGGGGCCATTAGCTACTGATCGGTCGGTTCACCTGGAGCCGGTTCGGATAGACGACATGGAGTTGTGAGTCTTGCGACGCAAGAAGGTTCCGCTGGTCAAGGTCCTATGGAGGAATCATGGGCAAGAGGAGCATACATGGGAACCACTGGACCTGATGCAGGAAAAGTACCCGGAGCTCTTTACGACAGGTATAATTTAATTTTTCTGGGATGTTACATTTTCTTCCTTGTAGTAGAAACCCCACAGGCTTAACCTGAATTTCGAGGACGAAATTTTTATTTTTATGCATTGGGATTTGTAACATCCCCCAAACAACTAGACCCCTAAGATGGTTTTGTCATGACTAGGTCATGACAAAACCATTGGAAGAGCTTAAGACCATGTGAGCTTGGATGAGAAGGAGAAATCTCAGTGGTCTGCATATAGCAGTTTTTAGATACCTAGCCTAGGGTTGGACTTTAGGGCCTTTCCTTGAACCTTGACTCCACCATAGTATCCCTAACCCATTAGGGGTCTCCTTGGAGCACTAGGGACCCATTGGGGCCAACCAAAGAGGCCAATTTGGCTAAAGTCAACTTTAACCCTAAATTGGTTAAACTAACTCAATTAGGGTCAATTGGCCTCCACCATGCCAAATTGACCTTGCCCCTGCCCTTATAGGGATATTAGGAACCTAATGGACCAAAAAGCCCCATGATGGGACCTCCAATTTGACCAATTTACTCTAAGTCAACTCTAGCCCTAATTTGGTCAAAAGTGCCCTATTAAGGGGCAATTCACCCTCACCTTGCCAACTTGACCCTACCTAGACCTCCCTAACCCTTAAGGGAGACCATTGGAGCCTAAGCCACTCAGTGGGGTCAGCCTAATTGGTCAATTTTACCAAAGTCAACCTTATCCTAAATTTGGGTCAAAATGACCTAATTTGCCCAAATTAAACCCAATCCATTTGGGCTAGACCCAATTGAGGTGGTCCACCACCAAATGGAATTGAGTGCTACTGATTGGGCCATTCAATTTCAGGGAAATCGGCCAGGAGAGAGAAGGCCCTAACTTGAAAGAGAGAGAAGGAAGGGGGAGTTAATGGAGAGGAAGAGGAAACCTTCCACTCCTCCAATAATGGCACCATTCATCTCCCCTTGGGGAGAGGAGAAGTTTTCAACTCTTCCCCGACCACATTGATGTCCAAATTCACTCCCCCAAGTGAAACTGAAATCTTCACTAATGGCCATTAATGGCAATCCGAGTAACTCCTCCCCCTTAGCCTCAATTGACCCCTTTAACATCTTCAGAGGTTGGAAAGGAGTGAAACCCCCCTCTTCCCCGAAGAAATCGAGCACCAGAAGCTAGGATTGACATGGCGCTGAAAGCTCCACCTCCGGACATGGCGACTCATCGGAATACGCGCCACCAAGCCCCCACACAGGTCCGATCCGCCTCCTCTCCCTTAGTGCTAGATCTTATCATAGTTTGGGGCTTGATCCGAGCTCAATTGGGCTCGGATCGTGCTTCCGAAAGGGGTCATTTCGATCTCTCTTTCCCCTCCTCTAAACTCTGATTCCGACCACCTCCGGCCGGCCAACCACCCCTATCGCCGGCCACCACCTCAACGGAGGTGGTGGTGGCATTGGCTGGCCGGGAAGCGGCACAGGTGGCCGGGAAATCATCCCGCAAAGAAGCCCAGGACGGGCTGTCGCTCGCCGTCCATCCAACGGGGACGATGACTAAGAGCGGTCGGATTTGTCGTGATCAGCTATTCGCATTTAATTGATTATGTTATGTAGTTATTTCATTAATTGATTAGTTATTTCATAAATTCGTCGAACGGAATTGATTAACCGAAATAATAGATGAGTTCGTCGAACTGAACCCAGAGTTCGTCGAACGAAATTCGTTTGTCGAACACCCTCTGGAGTTCGTCAAACTGATAGTTGAGTTCGTCGAACTGAACCCGGAGTTCATCGAACGGAATTAATTCGCCGAACTGAAGTAATTCGTCGAACGGAGAAGGTAATCTGCTGAACAGGCTGGAGAACTGATTTCGTCGAACTGAAGCACGGTGTTCGTCGAACGCAGAACATATTTCATCGAACGAGCACAGATCGGATTTCGTCGAACGAACTGAAGCACGACGTTCGTCGAACGCAGAACAGATTTCGTCGAACGCAGATTGGATTTCGTCGAACGCAGAGATTTGTTCCAACATATTTTGTCATACTTCCTGCAGTATTTCATTTTAATTATTAAAAATACTAGAACCCCTCAAATGAAAAAAGGGGTCAACACCAAAGTTGTAGCCCTTTGAGTCTAGTTTATTTTAAAATTGATTTCACCCCAAAAGAAGTTATGTAGCTCCATGTAGGTTTATTTTGGTGGGACTGGTCCCTAGTGTAGGACAGCCACCATTCCTTGAATAACTTTTGATTGGGTTATGGGATTGACTTGAAAATTGAAACATAGGCTATTTACACCTACCCACACATCATACCCAAAGATGGGAATTTTAGGAGAACCTTTTTATAAGGTTTTTGTAATAATTTCATAAATTAAACATTAATTAATTATTAGGTCAAATGACCTCCAATGCCCTCCAAATTTTGGTGGGTACTTATTAGGGTTATCACATGACACTGGTAAAAATCTCATCCCAATTGGGACTGATTTGGTTAGGTAATTTGTCAACCCAAGTTGGGTCAAATTAGGTCAAAGTTAGGGCATGGTGTCTATCTTGGGGTATGGTGGTCAAAACTCATCCCCATGAGTTGAAACCTTGGCCACTAGTTTAGGGTCACTCAAAACACCCCCATGAGTGGTTTGGGGTGGTGTGGAGATGGGCATGCCTTAGAACCCTAGTCTTACCCCTTGGGGTACATATAGAGCTTTGTGAATGACATGTGGTCAAAAGCTATAGAATGGCCATGGAACCTAGGAGATATGTTCATGGGATGTATTTATGCCCTAGGGAATTTTGAGAGAATTTCATGAGAACTTATTCCCCTTAAATTAGGTCATAACCCCTTTAGGTAAACTTCTTTTAAGAGATATTTGCATGAACAAATGACCCTGGATGAAGATGAAATCTTGGTGGTTCCTTTATAATCACAATATTGACCCCTGGTAATTTTTGTATAATTTATTTAATGATTTATCTAGTATTTCATTCTCAAGGCACCTATTTTGTCTTAATTTTAAGAAATATAGATAAGGGTCCAAAACTCTCTGGAGAAATGTGCACTTGGTGATAGGACATTTCAGATCACTAGGAAGCTCTGTGAATTTTTATATAATTTTTGAAAATTATTATCAGTAGGCTACTTCACAACATGTGCAAATTAGGAATTATTTGGATTAATTATTTTAATGATTAAATGATTCCCATAAATTGTGAAACTCTGTATGTACAACCCCCATATCCATCGAGTGAGGCCCAGCGTGGAGGGCCGCCGAGACGTGTCAACTAGACCCAGGGGTTTTTTTTAGACCTTTGGGTATCGCCCGGCGATACCCCCGTAGCTCTCACCCAAAAGGAGAGGAAGAGGCGGAGAGGGGGAGGGGGTCTCGCCCCCCCTCGCCCAAGGAGTTGGGGCGGAGAGGGGGAGGGGGTCTCGCCCCCCCCCCCCCCCCCTCTCGCCCAAGAGGTTGGGGCGGAGAGGGGGAGGGGGTCTCGCCCCCCCCCCCCCCCCCCCTTCCTCTCGCCCAAGGGGTTGGGGCGGAGAGGGGGAGGGGGTCTCGCCCCCCCTCTCGCCCAAGAGGTTGGGGCGGAGAGGGGGAGGGGGTCTCGCCCCCCCCCCCCCCCTCGCCCAAGGGGTTGGGGCGGAGAGGGGGAGGGGATCTCGCCCCCCCCCCCCCCCCCCCCCTCTCGCCCAAGGGGTTGGGGCGGAGAGGGGGAGGGGATCTCGCCCCCCCCCCCCCCCTCTCGCCCAAGGGGTTGGGGCGGAGAGGGGGAGGGGATCTCGCTCCCCCTCTCGCCCAAGGGGTTGGGGCGGAGAGGGGGAGGGGATCTCGCCCCCCCCCCCCCCCCCCCCTCTCGCCCAAGGGGTTGGGGCGGAGAGGGGGAGGGGATCTCGCCCCCCCCCCCCCCCCCCCCCCCCTCTCGCCCAAGGGGTTGGGGCGGAGAGGGGGAGGGGGTCTCGCCCCCCCCCCCCCCCCCCCTCTCGCCCAAGAGGTTGGGGCGGAGAGGGGGAGGGGGTCTCGCCCCCCCTCTCGCCCAAGGGGTTGGGGCAGAGAGGGGGAGGGGGTCTCGCCCCCCCTCTCACCCAAGAGGTTGGGGCGGAGAGGGGGAGGGGTTCTCGCCCCCCCCCCCCCCCCCCTCTCGCCCAAGGGGTTGGGGCGGAGAGGGGGAGGGGGTCTCGCCCCCCCCCCCCCCCCCCCCCCCCTCTCGCCCAAGGGGTTGGGGCGGAGAGGAGGAGGGGGTCTCGCCCCCCCTCTCGCCCAGCAGGAAAGGGCGGAGAGAGGGGAGGGGGGGTCTCGCCCCTCCCTCTCTCGGCCAGGGGAGGCCCCCTTGTCCAGTTTTGACTATTCGCAGTCCGGTGGTCTGCGTTTAGCGCTTCAGAACAGTGGGATTCGGCTATCCGCAGCCCAATTCAGGGGTATTTTGGTAATCTGGCAAACCAGTTTTTGGCTATTTGCAGCCCAACTTCAAAAATCCTATAAATAGACCCTAAGGGGCACCAAAGGAGGGGACGCCTAGATTTCCAAATTTCGGATCTTCTTCTTCCCTTAGAGCTCTCCTTTGGTGCTTCTGGTTCAGCATTGGCTAGGGAGGGGAAGATCTCTCAGGTCTTCCGGGTGTGAGGTGGGACCTCCTCGCTGTAGCATAGGGTCCGTTTCCAAGTCCAAGTGTTCTTGCCTAGAGAGTTGGCTCGAGAGAAGTAGGTGTGAGACCACCCCTTTTTTGGGACCCCGAACTCCACGGAGACCGAGTAGTCGGTTTCAACATTTTTGGTGCGGTGAGCGTGGAGAGTGGTCAGCACAGAAGTTCTTGAACCAAATCTCATGGCAGGAGACCTCGGAGGAGGAGACGATGAGGGGTCTCACATCCCAAGTGAGGTGGTAGGAAGGGGAGAGTTCATGACGGCCATCAAGGGAATCATGGAGCTGCTCCAAGGCATCACCAGGGGAGGTGACTGCTTGGCTCCCTCCTCCCAAACACCGCCTTCTGGGTCGCAAGGAGTGCTCGGCCAGGGGGGTCAGGAGAGGTTGCCCCAGGGGGTCGGCCAGGCAAGGAACCAGTGACTGAGAGTGGCGAGCGGGACCTCGCCGGGCGAGTGCTTTTTCCTAGCCCGGTGAGTGGGGTCTCGCTCGGAGCAGGAGTCGCGCGAGTGGAGCTCGCGAAGCCGGCGAGTGGGGGGTCACCCTTTAGCGAGCTGATCATCTCGGCTCCCATCCCGGAAGGCTTCAAGGAGCCCAACATGACTTTCTATACCGGGAAGGATGATCCCGTCCAGCACCTACAGTGGTTCGAGGATACCGTCTCCATCAGGCCCATGACGGACGCGTTTCAAGTGTCGTCTCTTCGCCACTACCCTGAAGGACAAAGCTAGGGACTGGTTCCACCAGCTCCGGGTTGGCTCCATTTACAGTTTCGAGGACTTGGGCCGAAGCTTCCAGCTACGCTTCTCCACATCCAAGAAGAGGAAGAAGAATGCTGAGTCCATTTTCCTGGTCAAGCAGAGGCACGAGGAGACGTTGGCCCAGTACATGGACAGATTCCAGGAGGAGATCCTGAACATCCAGGAGGTGCCAGGGCATGCCCTCCAGATGGCTTTCAACGTAGGACTACGAGAGAGCCTTTTCAAAATGCGCCTAACTAGGAAGCCTCCCTTGTCCTTTAAGGACCTGATGGAAAAAGCTGCAAAGGAGGTAGCCACCGAGGATGCAAACCCGGGGCTGGCAAAGAAGTTGGCAAAGTTGGTAGAGGCCGAGCCAAGAGAGCAAGGTGGCCCCAGGCAGCAGGAAGGAAGGAGGAGGGAAGAGCAGAGGGGTCAAGGGTACCAGGGACCCCAGGGGGGTCAGGAGCAAGGGAGGGGTCTCGCCCAAGGAGGGGGAAACTTCTACGGAGGCCAAGGGAAGCCCAACCCTCCTCCTTGGAGGCAGGCCCCTAGGCAGCTCCTACCCCCACCAGCTCAAGCTATGGCGATTCGAAGAGGAGGAGGAGTCGAAGCAAGAGACATCCCAGCCCGTAGGAGAAGGGGGGGAAGGGTGGTGCCATACTGCGACTACCACCAAGCAGAGGGGCATGCAACAACTACCTGCCCAGAATTCTTGGAGGTGAGAGAGGCGAGAGGTCAGACACAACAGCAGCCGCCGGTGCGGATTGAAGAAGTTCCACCTGGAGCAGTAGTGGACGACGACATCTGCGAGGACCGAACTGACGTAGGAGCCAAAGGACGGGTCGCGGTGATCCACGGGGGTGGGGGGTAGGGATCGAGGCCACTCGTAAGGCAAGCCTCTACGCCGTATTTCGACGCAGCGTCGCTTCAACGTCACAGGACCCACCTCCCGAGGAGAAAATCACTTTCTCAAGCAGGGACATGCCAGATCACGAGGATCCATTCTGTGATGCGCTAGTCATTCAGACAGCCATCGAAGGTTACACTGTCTCTCGGATCCTCGTTGACAACGGGAGCTCTGTCAACGTCATTTTCAAGAAGGCATTTGACGAGTTGAAGGTGGAGGCAAGGAGGGTGCTGGCCTCAGATGGGCCCTTGTTCGGATTCTCCGGAGAAAGGAAAGAGGTAGAGGGTGGAGTTGGACTCCAAGTGACGATGGGGGGAGGTTCAAGGAACTGTCGGTTCGTCATAGTTGACGCTCCTAGCAGTTATAATGCCATCTTCGGAAGACCCCTCATCAGCGCCTTCCGATGCGTACCATCATCTTTCCACCAATGCCTCAAGTTCAACGCTGGAGGAATCCAAGTCAGGATCCGCGGAGACCCCAGGATGGCGAGGCACTGCTATGTCACAGCCGTCAACAGCATCTCTTGGCAAGCGGGGGCGGAGGAGATGGAGAAGATCATGGAGAGCATGAGCAGGATGGGAGTGGCAGGAGAAGCAGAGGAATGATCATCTCGCGCAAGCAGCCTGAGAGGCGAGTGCCATGGGGGGGGGTATGTTGTGTTAATTTTTTGTTTATTGTTTTTTGTCGTTTTCCTTTGTAGCAAGTTCTACCCCTCGCTGGTTGGGCCAGGAGGTTTTGACAAGGGAAATCCCCTCATTAGATGGATGAAGTTATTTTGCTTATATGATTAGTAAGTTGCCATCGAGATGTCCTCCTCACTCCAGGCTCTCACTAGCTGGGTGGGTCGAATGATCCTCGGATGGGTAAGTTCAACGCCGAGATGTCCTCCTCACTCCAGGCTCTCACTAGCTGGGTGGGTCGAATGATCCTCGGATGGGTAAGTCCAACGCCGAGATGTCCTCCTCACTCCAGGCTCTCACTAGCTGGGTGGGTCGAATGATCCTCGGATGGGTAAGTCCAACGCCGAGATGTCCTCCTCACTCCAGGCTCTCACTAGCTGGGTGGGTCGAATGATCCTCGGAAGGAAGAGCTTGCCATCGAGATGTCCTCCTCACTCCAGGCTCTCACTAGCTGGGTGGGTCGAATGATCCTCGGAAGGAAGAGCTTGCCATCGAGATGTCCTCCTCACTCCAGGCTCTCACTAGCTGGGTGGGTCGAATGATCCTCGGAAGGAAGAGCTTGCCATCGAGATGTCCTCCTCACTCCAGGCTCTCACTAGCTGGGTGGGTCGAATGATCCTCGGAAGGAAGAGCTTGCCACCGAGATGTCCTCCTCACTCCAGGCTCTCACTAGCTGGGTGGATCGAATGATCCTCGGATGGGTAAGTCCAACGCCGAGATGTCCTCCTCACTCCAGGCTCTCACTAGCTGGGTGGGTCGAATGATCCTCGGAAGGAAGAGCTTGCCATCGAGATGTCCTCCTCACTCCAGGCTCTCACTAGCTGGGTGGGTCGAATGATCCTCGGATGGGTAAGTTCAACGCTGAGATGTCCTCCTCACTCTAGGCTCTCACTAGCTGGGTGGGTCGAATGATCCTCAGATGGGTAAGTTCAACGCCGAGATGTCCTCCTCACTCCAGGCTCTCACTAGCTGGGTGGGTCGAATGATCCTCGGAAGGAAGAGCTTGCCATCGAGATGTCCTCCTCACTCCAGGCTCTCACTAGCTGGGTGGGTCGAATGATCCTCGGATGGGTAAGTTCAACGTCGAGATGTCCTCCTCACTCCAGGCTCTCACTAGTTGGGTGGGTCGAATGATCCTCGGATGGGTAAGTCCAACGTCGAGATGTCCTCCTCACTCCAGGCTCTCACTAGCTGGGTGGGTCGAATGATCCTCGGATGGGTAAGTCCAACGCTGAGATGTCCTCCTCACTCCAGGCTCTCACTAGCTGGATGGGTCAAACGTGCCTCGGGGGCGAGGTTCTGCCCCCCTCGATGGATATTTGGGCTTGGACTTTTCTTTCCGAGGTTGTGCCAACCTCGCAAAGAGCGGGGATTGTGTACAACCCCCATATCCATCGAGTGAGGCCCAGCGTGGAGGGCCGCTGAGACGTGTCAACTAGACCCAGGGGGTTTTTTTAGACCTTTGGGTATCGCCCGGCGATACCCCCATAGCTCTCACCCAAAAGGAGAGGAAGAGGCGGAGAGGGGGAGGGGGTCTCGCCCCCCTCGCCCAAGGGGTTTGGGTGGAGAGGGGGAGGGGGTCTCGCCCCCCCTCTCGCCCAAGAGGTTGGGGCGGAGAGGGGGAGGGGGTCTCGCCCCCCCTCTCGCCCAAGAGGTTGGGGCGGAGAGGGGGAGGGGGTCTCGCCCCCCCCCCCCCCCCCCCCCCTCTCGCCCAAGGGGTTGGGGAGGAGAGGGGGAGGGGGTCTCGCCCCCCCTCTCGCCCAAGAGGTTGGGGCGGAGAGGGGGAGGGGGTCTCGCCCCCCCCCCCCCCCCCCCTCTCGCCCAAGGGGTTGGGGCGGAGAGGGGGAGGGGATCTCGCCCCCCCCCCCCCCCTCTCGCCCAAGGGGTTGGGGCAGAGAGGGGGAGGGGATCTCGCCCCCCCCCCCCCCCCCCCCCCCGCCCAAGGGGTTGGAGCGGAGAGGGGGAGGGGATCTCGCCCCCCCCCCCCCCCCCCCCCCCCCCCCGCTCGCCCAAGGGGTTGGGGCGGAGAGGGGGAGGGGATCTCGCCCCCCCCCCCCCCCCCCCCCCCCCCCCCCCCCCCTCTCGCCCAAGGGGTTGGGGCGGAGAGGGGGAGGGGGTCTCCCCCCCCCCCCCCCCCCCCTCTCGCCCAAGAGGTTGGGGCGGAGAGGGGGAGGGGGTCTCGCCCCCCCCCCCCCCTCTCGCCCAAGGGGTTGGGGCGGAGAGGGGGAGGGGGTCTCGCCCCCCCTCTCGCCCAAGAGGCTGGGGCGGAGAGGGGGAGGGGGTCTCGCTCCCCCTCTCGCCCAAGGGGTTGGGGCGGAGAGGGGGAGGGGGTCTCGCCCCCCCCCCCCCCCCCCCTCCTCTCGACCAAGGGGTTGGGGCGGAGAGGGGGAGGGGGTCTCGCCCCCCCTCTCGCCTAGCAGGAAAGGGCGGAGAGAGGGGAGGGGGGGTCTCGCCCCTCCCTCTCTCGCCCAGGGGAGGCCCCCTTGTCCAGTTTTGACTATTCGCAGTCCGGTGGTCTGCGTTTAGCGCTTCAGAACAGCGGGATTCGGCTATCCGCAGCCCAATTCAGGGGTATTTTGGTAATCTGGCAGACCAGTTTTTGGTTATTTGCAGCCCAACTTCAAAAATCCTATAAATAGACCCTAAGGGGCACCAAAGGAGGGGACTCCTAGATTTCCAAATTTCGGATCTTCTTCTTCCCTTAGAGCTCTCCTTTGGTGCTTCTGGTTCAGCATTGGCTAGGGAGGGGAAGATCTCTCAGGTCTTCCGGGTGTGAGGTGGGACCTCCTCGTTGTAGCCTAGGATCCGTTTCCAAGTTCAAGTGCTCTTGCCTAGAGAGTTGGCTCGAGAGAAGTAGGTGTGAGACCACCCCTTTTTTGGGACCCCGAACTCCACGGAGACCGAGTAGTCGGTTTCAACACTGTAATTAAGCTTTTCTGGACATAATAGAGGTCTGATAATTTTTCTATAATTTTGGCACAAGTATATTTGGTAGTTCCTTCAGAAATCTTCAAGTTTGGATATAAGTTAAATATTAAAAATAGAGGACATTTCCTTACTGTAAAATTGTGATATTCATTATTTACCGTTATTTTGGCATGATAGATTTATCTTAATTTTATGAGGATCATGTCTTAAGGATACCTTACACTTCATGTTCATATTCATACTTGACAATTATTGGAGAAATTTAAATAAATGCGGAAATGTTGAGAAAAAATATGAGTCTTTGGATTTAGTCTTATAATGCCATGATAGTCCTCCAGTAAAAATCTTGTGTCATGTGGTTGAGTATTTGGAGTACCTCTACTTATAAGCTTCAAATAGTTAGTTTGGTCTGTGTTTAGTAAAACGATGAAACTTAGGTGTTTAGTGGCCTACTAGGTGGAATTGGTATGTAGATGGTGTGCATGGTCAGGTTGAAGAGGATGAGGTCACCAAAAGGAGTTTGGGAGATAAGAGTGCTAGGTGGGCTATGTTGAAACCGACAACTCGGTCTCTGTGGAGTTCGGGGCCCTCAGCGAGGCTGAGGGGCGACCAACCCTTACTCCCCCCAAGGGAGAGCTCTAGGTTGAAGGTGTTGGAACTAAAACTGGACCAAGGGCTTAGTGTGGAGGTCCCGCCACATACCCGGAAGTCCCCTTGGAACTTCCCCTCCCAAGCCACTACTAAGCTTGGGCACCACTGGAGCCTCTCCTCACCCCCTAGAGAGACTTGGGGAGGGAGAGAGGGAAGGAGAGAGCTGGCCTAGGATGAGAGATCTCTCCAAATGGTGCCCTCTTGGTCCTATTTATAGGATTTTTGAAGTTGGGCTGCAAATAGTCAAAAACTGGTCTGCCAGATTACCGAAATACCCCTGAATTGGGCTGCGGATAGCCGAATCCCGCTGTTCTGAAATGCTAAGCGTAGACCACCGGACTGCGAATAGCCAGAACTGGACTATGAATAGCTAAACTGGGCGGGGGGGGGGGGGGGGGGGGGGGGGGGGGGGGGGGGGGGGGGGCGAGACCCCCTCCCCCTCTCCGCCACAACCTCTTGGGCGAGAGGGGGGGCGAGACCCCCTCCCCCTCTCCGCCCGAACCTCTTGGGCGAGAGGGGGGGCGAGACCCCCTCCCCCTCTCCGCCCCAACCTCCTGGGCGAGAGGGGGGCGAGACCCCCTCCCCCTCTCCGCCCCAACCTCCTGGGCGAGAGGGGGGGCGAGACCCCCTCCCCCTCTCCGCTCCAACCTCCTGGGAGAGAGGGGGGGCGAGACCCCCTCCCCCTCTCCGCCCCAACCTCCTGGGCGAGAGGGGGGGGCGAGACCCCCTCCCCCTCTCCGCCCCAACCTCCTGGGCGAGAGGGGGGGCGAGACCCCCTCCCCCTCTCCGCCCCGACCTCCTGGGCGAGAGGGGGGGTGAGACCCCCTCCCCCTCTCCGCCCCAACCTCTTGGGCGAGAGGGGGGGGGGGGGGGGGGGCGAGACCCCCTCCCCCTCTCCGCCCCTGCCGCTCTTTCTGCGTGGTTCGAGGCTACCAAACTGCCTCCCCCGGATCCTTGGGAGTACTCGGCGAATATCGGGGTTGTACACAATCCCCGCTCTTTTCGAGCGTGGCTCACACTCGGAAAGAAATGTCCAACCCTGCATATTCGACGAGTGTCGCTGGGAACCCGATTATCGGTGATATCTCAGAAAATACATAACCTCCCCGAGGGGTCCCTCAACCTTGCCGACTAGTGAGAGCCTGGCTAGCGGAGCTACCTCAGGGGAAAAAACACTTAACCTCCCCGAGGGGCCTTCCTACCCTGCCGGCTAGTGAGAGCCCGGCTAGCATAGCCACCTCGGGGGAAAAACACTATGGCCATCGAGCGGTTCCCGGCCCTGCCAGCTCGGTGGGAGCCTGGTCAGCGGGCCAGCGTCGAGGCTAAGTACTTTTGAAACATCCTGCCATCGAGCGGTTCCCGGCCCTGCCAGCTAGGTGGGAGCCTGGTCAGCGGGCCAGCATCGAGGCTAAGTACTTTTGAAACATCCTGTCATCGAGCGGTTCCCGGCCCTGCCAGCTAGGTGGGAGCCTGGTCAACGGGCCAGCATCGAGGCTAAGTACTTTTGAAACATCCTGCCATCGAGCGGTTCCCGGCCCTGCCAGCTAGGTGGGAGCCTGGTCAACGGGCCAGCATCGAGGCTAAGTACTTTTGAAACATAATGCCATCGAGCGGTTCCCGGCCCTGCCAGCTAGGTGGGAGCCTGGTCAGCGGGCCAGCATCGAGGCTAAGTACTTTTGAAACATCCTGCCATCGAGCGGTTCCCGGCCCTGCCAGCTAGGTGGGAGCCTGGTCAGCGGGCCAGCATCGAGGCTAAGTACTTTTGAAACATCCTGCCATCGAGCGGTTCCCGGCCCTGCCAGCTAGGTGGGAGCCTGGTCAGCGGGCCAGCATCGAGGCTAAGTACTTTTGAAACATCATGCCATCGAGCGGTTCCCAGCCCTGCCAGCTAGGTGGGAGCCTGGTCAGCGGGCCAGCATCGAGGCTAAGTACTTTTGAAACATCATGTCATCGAGCGGTTCCCGGCCCTGCCAGCTAGGTGGGAGCCTGGTCAGCGGGCCAGCATCGAGGCTAAGTACTTTTGAAACATCCTGCCATCGAGCGGTTCCCGGCCCTGCCAGCTAGGTGGGAGCCTGGTCAGCGGGCCAGCATCGAGGCTAAGTACTTTTGAAACATCATGCCATCGTATTAACCCTCCTAATACATGTGAGAAAACTAGGTACGGAAACAAAACATCACATTACATGAACTTAGGGGTAGAAATAAAAACTAAGCATGGAAACCCACTTGGTCTCTTACTCCCAAGTCTGGTCTTCCTCGACCTCCTCTGGTTGTTGAGGTTGCTGCCTTGGACCCCTTGCCTCCTTCAGTTCCAAGAACTCAGGCCAGGTGGATGTCGTGTGACCCTCCTCCTCGTGGAAGTCACAGTAGGGCAACTTAGCCGCATCCCTTCTTTTTCCTCTTCTTTCCGCTTTCCTGGCTCTCCTCCTTTTTCCCCAACCGATTGCCATGGTTTGCTGGGGTGGTGGAGAGGGCGCCTTCGACTCCTGCCTCCACCCTGGGAGGTCAGTCTCTTCTTCCTGGAAGTTGTCCTCCTCCTGGTCGAACTTCCTCTTGGGGGCCTTTACTCTCCCCCCTGCTGCCTTGCCTCTGGCTCACTCAGCTTGGCCAGCCTTCTTGTGAACTCCGGGTTGGCCTCCTCACTTTCAACTTCCTCGGCCGCCTTTTCCATCAGCTCCTCAAAGGACACAGGAGCTCTTCTCTTGAGGTCCATTTTGAAGAAACCCTCCCGCAGCCCCACCGTGAAGGCGAGCTTGAGGGTGTACCCGGGCACTTCTTGGACGAGGAGAACCTCCTCCCTGAACCGTTCCAGATAGTGAGCCAGCGACTCCTCTGGTTCTTGCTTGACCTTGAAAAGTGCTTCGGCATCTTTCTTCCTCTTCCTTGACGTCGAGAAGCGTAACAGGAAGCCTCGGCGCAAGTCTTCGAAGGCATAGATGGATCCTGTAGGGAGCTAGTGGAACCACTCCCTGGCTTTCTCTTTGAGGGTGACGGCGAAGAGCCGACACTTGAACGCGTCCGTCATGGGCCTAATGGAGACCATGTCTTCAAACCACTGCAGGTGCAGGACAGGGTCATCCTTGCCGGAGTAGTGAGACATCTCCATCCTTCCGAACCCCTCTGGGACCGGGGCCAAGAGGATCACTTCGCACAAAGGACTTCCTATGCTCGCCCCCCTTGGGGGCTGGGCGAGCTGGGGCGGGGCGAGCTGGGAGGGTGCCCCCCTCCTGAGCTCGCCCTCCTGGGGTTGGGCAAGTGGGGGTATGGGACCTCCCCACTCGCTCCCCTGGAGCTTGGCGAATGGGGGCCTGGCGCCTCCCCACTCCCCCCCTCCTGGCACCTCCTCTCTGGTTGGTTGGTTGAGAGGGATCTTATCCTCCTGTCGGGGCGAGACCTCCGGACCACTTCCTCTCCTGCCATCGCCTATCGAGGCGAAAGCCACCTGCAAGGTCTGCAGGACCTCTTGCCTAAAATTTTCGAACATCTCCAACATCACCCCAGCCACCGGGGGCTGCGAGTGACCTGGGTCGGAACTTCCTCCACCTCCGTCCATGGAGCTCAGCTTGAGGCTTTCTTGAATCGGTCACACTCCACGCTCACCGCACCAAAATGTTGAAACCGACAACTCGGTCTCTGTGGAGTTCGGGGCCCTCTGCGAGGCTGAGGGGCGACCAACCCTTACTCCCCCTAAGGGAGAGCTCTAGGTTGAAGGTGTTGGAACTAAAACTGGACCAAGGGCTTAGTGGGGAGGTCCCGCCACATACCCGGAAGTCCCCTTGGAACTTCCCCTCCCAAGCCACTACTAAGCTTGGGCACCACTGGAGCCTCTCCTCACCCCCTAGAGAGACTTGGGGAGGGAGAGAGGGAAGGAGAGAGCTGGCCTAGGATGAGAAATCTCTCCAAATGGTGCCCCCTTGGTCCTATTTATAGGATTTTTGAAGTTGGGCTGCAAATAGTCAAAAACTGGTCTGCCAGATTACCGAAATACCCCTGAATTGGGCTGCGGATAGCCGAATCCCGCTGTTCTGAAATGCTAAGCGTAGACCACCGGACTGCGAATAGCCAGAACTGGACTATTAATAGCTAAACTGGACGAGGGGGGGCCTCCCCTGGGCGAGAGGGGGGGGGGGGGGGGGGGGGGGGGGGGGGGGGGGGGGGGGGGGGGCGAGACCCCCTCCCCCTCTCCGCCCCAACCTCTTGGGCGAGAGGGGGGGCGAGATCCCCTCCCCCTCTCCGCCCCGACCTCCTGGGCGAGAGGGGTGTGAGACCCCCTCCCCCTCTCCGCCCCAACCTCTTGGGCGAGAGGAGGGCGAGACCCCCTCCCCCTCTCCGCCCCTGCCGCTCTTTCTGCGTGGTTCGAGGCTACCAAACTGCCTCCCCCGGATCCTTGGGAGTACTCGGCGAATATCGGGGTTGTATAGACTAAGGGTAAGGTCGTGCTTGGGATTGACGAAAGATCGTCTTTCCTCTAACGTGTCATAAACCACCTAGGGTTAATACAAGTGAAAACATAAGAGGCTTACGCATATGGGTAGATACCCATAATATTAAATGTCTTGAGAAAGGGAGCCTTGGGGTGTCATCCCATTATAGTTCCTAGTACCGTAGCGAGCCCCTTATAGGGTAATCCTCGGGAAGTCCAAGACTAACCATAAATCGTAGGAGCAAGATGTTGTACAAGAGTAATTAATAACACACTCACTCACACCCCGTGGTTACGGGTGTACTTAGTCAGTTTGGTCTTACGGGCGGTAGGCTCGGTGGTTGTAGCAGTAGACTAATTAGTCTGGTGAGCTTGTGACTAAGTAATGTTTGTTGTGCTGGGGGGATTAGCTGGTGAGCTTATGGCTCGGAGATAGATGGTAAACATGTTTGCATGTGCATAAGGTGGTGGGTCCTTAGTGTTGATGGTCATTGCACCGACATTAATACTTGGGCTTGGTAAGAGTGGATAACCCTTTTACTAAGACAAGTTTGGTGGTCTAACCAGTAAGAGTACGCAGGAGCTCCGCTGTTGTCTTCTTAGCTTCGAGGCGTACGTTAGGTCTAGGTTAGGTAGTGCAAATACCAACCTAGAGGTGGGCGAGACCCAACCCACCGCTTCCGTTTGCCACTACGGGAGTATCCTGGGAGTTTTGCTAACTCCAAAAAGGGGGAACTAAAGGTCTGTGCGCATAGAGTCGAAGTGTGTGAGTTGCACTTGTGTGAACATAACATTTAACAGCATACCTTGCATGACATAGCATGAACATTGCATACCCCTACCCCTATCGTATAAGTCGGTTATGGGACTTCTTATACAATAGGCTCTGCTAAACGACCCCTTGGTCTATAGGTTTGTGTGGGCATTCCTATAAATCAATGGTTTCTTTCTATTATATACATGTCTTTACTTACTGCACTTTACTTATTCTTTACCTGCTCTTACTATGCTCTTTTACTGCTTTAATTATATATATATACATGTGTAGTGTAGACATTCCCTGTACCCATGTCACCTGCTATTGTTATACCCCTTGTTGTCCTCCGCTTCATCCTTCCCGCACGGTGCCTAGGAGTCACCGGGGGAGGGGTGGGGGATTGGCTTAGTCTTTTTGACTAACGGTCAGTGGACCTTATCATTTTAGGAGACCACGGAGATGGAGCAGCACCAGAGGCAAGTGCAGATGGAGGCGGGGCAGTCTAGCACAGGAGCACCAGTGTCGGGATCCGTGAGTGTTACTACTAGTTGATTTGCTTTCGCGAGTGTTTATGTAGTGAGGATTTAATGTATCGGGCAGGAGCCCTTGTTATTTCTGTCTTTGATTTCAGTTATGATTATGTGGACATCTCTTTATGATAGTTTATTTATATGTGATGTGGACTTGGCTTGTATAAGTTTGTTTAAGCTTAACTTCTCTGTGATCGATAAGGCCGGCAGGATCGGCGTTTTGTAGTGTCGACCTTCCCGAGTGAGGGTGTCATCGCAAAACGGTGGTTCTGGGCATAAGACCCTGGAGTTGAAAAAGAAAAAAATGGGGTCTTACACACCGCACCAGAATGTTGAAACCAGAGAACCGGTCTCGACGTTCGCAACGGGTATGCAGCTGACCCTTACTTGACCTGAGCTAGAACACTTGACCAGTTGCTGAGAGCCGTAGGACCTTGCACCTACGAAGCTTGAACTCTAAAACATACCCCTTAAGCTGCAGCGAGGAGGTCCCACCATCCACCCGGAAGTTCAAAGAGAGCTTCCCCTCCCAAGCCAATGCTGAGCCTGGGCACCTTGGAGGACACTAAGGGTCACCTCACCGTCAACCTTAGCAGACAAGGGGGTGGGGTGATTGCTCAAAAGACACACGCGAGGGAGAGGGGAGACCCACCCTTCCCAAGGTGCCCATGGGGGTCTATTTATAGACTTCCCAAAATTGGGCTGCGGATAGCCAAAAGTCTGTTATCTGCAGCTCAACTACGAACCTGAACGACCAAAACAAGAGGGGGGCGAGTGGAGGATGAGACGTCCACTCCCCCCCCCCCCCTGCCGGGGTTCGGGTGAGTGGACCAAGGTCCATCACCCGAACTGGGTGAGTGGACCTCATGGTCCACTCAGCCAACCGGGCGAGTGGACCACGGCTGCCCGGGGCGAGTGGACCTCATGGTCCACTCAGCCAACCGGGCGAGTGATCCACTCGCCCACACGCTTGGGGCGAGTTCCCCCCACCTCGGGCGAGTGGACCTATGGTCCACTCGCCCCCCACTCGGGCGAGTGGACCAATGGTCCACTCGCCCGGGGCCTTGGGCGTGTGGACCCAAGGTCCACTCGTCCAAGTGAGGAAGCATGCCCCCCCCCCCCCCCGGCCTTCTTTTCTCGGTCTTGGCGATCTCCGACGGGTCGATCTACTGCGCTGGGTCACACTAGCTCGGCAAATATGAGGGTTGTACAAATGCTATGTCACAAGTGTCATAAATCTCTGATAGATTTCTATACCTCAGGGGTGATGATGATTCCGATTCGGTGATATGAGTCTCTTGATGATTTTGATTCTCAGGAGAGGAGACATCTTGACTGGGTTGGATGGTGCTTGTGCTGTTGCCAAGCTCAACCCCTGGATCAGGGATTGGAATTGCCTAAAGTGAATCTAAGCCCCAGATCCAGAATTTTTCTTCATTGAACACAATGTCCCTGGAAATTATCATTCTTTTGGAGATAAGATTGAAAGTTTGGTAAGCCTTAGAATGCTCATTGTAGCCAATGAAGATGGTCTTCAGGCTCTTGGGTTCCAGTTTGTCTCCTTTTTCTTTCAGGATGTAGGCTAGGCATCCAAATGTGCGTAGATGACTAATGAGGGGTTTTTGTGAGAAAAGAGTTTCGCAGGGAGTGGATTTTTCAAGGCTTCTTGTAGGTGATCGATTTAGGATATACGCAGCTGTGTGCAAGCTTTTGCCCAAAAGCTTTTTGGCAAACCAGAGGTAAAGACTAAAGAGCATAGCTCGAGTCATCTCAACAATGGTCTGATTTCTGCGTTCCACAACCCCGTTCTGTTGTGGTGAACGTGGTGCAGTCAACTTCCTTTTTATACCTTGTTCATTGCAAAAACTAGTGAAAGTGTGGGACATGAATTCGCCTCCTCGGTCCGTTCTTAGTGTTTTAATCTTACAGCTGAATTGATTTTCTACTAAAAGTTTGAATTTCTTGAAGCAGTCAAAAGCCTCAGATTTGTACGTAATGAAGTAGATCCAACTGTACCTCGAGAAATCGTCGACGAGCAGGAGGTAGAATCGTTTTCCTTCAAGTGAATCTGACGAGGCTGGTCCCCAAATATCACCATGAATAAGTTCTAGTGGTCGTGAGCTCCTTGAGAGAGAAAACACTGGAAAGTTGTTCCTCTGACATTTTGTTGTAGCACGGTGTTCACGGATCGATCTCTGAAGGTTAAAGGTAGGTATGCCATTAGCGAGCTTGTGACGTTGCAGGTTTTGTATAGCTTCCCAATGAAGATGTCCCAACCGGTAATGCCATAGGAGGGATTTTTGAATGCCGGAGTTGCTGCACATGAGAGCATTTATAGGAGTTTGGAGTGTTAGTATAAAAACATGGTTTTGAGATATGGGTGCTAAGGAAATTAATTTTCCTGATGTTTCTTCGGAAATGAGACATTCTCCATTGTTGAAGTGCACATCAAAACCCTTCTCCACAAGTTGACCAACGCTAAGTAAATTCTGGGCAAGATCGGGGACCCAGTTGACATCTGAAATGTATTTGGTGATGCCGGTTTTAGTGAGAACAGCTATGCTTCCTTTCCCTTGAATTTTAAGAGGTTTTCCATCACCAATGAATACTTGTGAGTGGAAATTCTCATCAAGAGAAGAGAACAGGGCTTTGTTGTTGCACATGTGGTTGGAACAACCACTGTCGATGAACCAGACATTACTCGTGCTGCTTTCCTCCTTCAAGTTTGAATAGAACAGTACTTCTTCTTCTGGTTCTTTTGCATCTTCTTCTCCATATTTTGCTTCTTCTTTGTGCCAACAATCTTTGTCCAAATGATTGGGTCGTTTGCACCTTTTGCATTGTTGTGAAATCGGATCGAGTTAAGCCGCGGTAGCGCAACGGAATTTTACGAATGAGCAAGAACCAGTATCGCGCAAAATAAAACGGAACGAGATTCTAGCATACACAGACGACACAAAAGATTACGTGGTTCGGAGTATGGGACTCCTACTCCACGGGGAGAGCGCGCCGGACAAATCCACTATAAATCAGGAGTTACAAGAGTACAAATTGAAATAATTCAAAAACAAACCAAGAACAAAACTTCTTCTGGAGCTATCGTCGAGGCTGTCGCCGGAGATATCGCCGGGCGATATCTCCCTGGCACTAACCGAACTGCTGTCGCCTGCAACCGCTGCTGCCACCGCCGCCTTGCCGCTCTGGATGACCCCACCACGTCGCCTCCGCTGGACGACCATCGTGCGTTGCCGCTCTGCCACCGGGACCAAGTCCCGCCGCCGCCGCACGCCGGGATCAACCTTCTACCGCCGCCGCCTGGATCACCTCCGCCTGGACAGTCGTCCGCCTGGATCGCCTCCGCCTGGACAGTCGTCCGCCTGGATCGCCTCCGCCTGGAAACAACACCGCCGCCGCCGAACGCCCCTCTGACGAATGGAGGTATTTTCTCCTTAGAGGCATGTATTTAGCCAAGGCTAGATCCCCCCATATAAATAGCAACAGACAAAAAACATCAAATTTAGGACATAACTCCTAATTAAGTAATAGGATAACCAGCCACAATTAATACCCAAATAAATGGGTGGCCAACATGAATTGCCCGGAAATAGCATTCCAAAAAATATGAAATCACCATCATTAGGGGATTTCATAATCAATTCTCCTTCTCAAAAAGAAAATAATATCCGGTCCAATTAATAGGGAGAATAACTACCCAAATCTTATTCCTAAACTGGACAAGCCACAAAATAGGAATGAACACCTCCCATGGATCGTAGACGTGGCGCGATCCTAACGCCCCGAGCGCGTTGAGGTGTCAAAAATCCTAACAATCTCCACCTTGACGCCTAACGCGAACAAAACTCCACCTTGACGAACGTAACTCCACCTTCTGCTTAAATCTCCACTACCGGCGACTACGAGCCCCCTCTCCCTGGGGCCTGACCGCGATCAACGCGCATCAGAATGAGTCAAGTCAAGACCGCTCTTGAACTTGACTCCAGTCGATGGACTTCCTCGCAAGTCCGTACTAATATCCCTCCAGGATATCTCCCGCAACTTCCTGCCTCCACCTCTACCGAACTCCCTCGACTCCCGGTGGCGCACCCCGACGAGCTTCGCCCTTGCCCTATAGACCGAGTCTTTTGCAAGACGACTCACACTCAACCTCTCACTGTGCGACTCCACCTTCTCCTGAGTGATCATGAGTTCCCTGGTGGGACCCTTGAGTCGGATGGCTCCCTTTGCGGCGTCTGGGCTCTCCTGAGATGACTCTCCGCCCACGGATGCGAAGACTTTACCTCCGCCAAGGTCCTTTCTCTGCGCACACACCCTCGCCACGAAACCTGCCCTGCTCCTCCGCCGGTCCTTCTTCCCGGACTTCTCCTTGCCGAGGATAGCCATGTGAAGACCTTGCTGGACGAGAACGACCTTTATGCGCTTCTGCCAAAGGCCAAAATCAATCTTGCCGTCGTACCTAGAAATCTCAAATTTTGCCGACATTGTCTTGCTCGCAAAGCTACTGGGCGATCAAGATGATATTCGCGGAACCGATCTGGGAAGATAGGGAGCGGACCAATGTCGTCACCCACCGTTGACCCAAATCAGAAAACCGGAACGTCCAGACGATCACCCCCGCGGAACCTGGCTCTGATACCAATTGTTGTGAAATCGGATCGAGTTAAGCCGCGGTAGCGCAACGGAATTTTACGAATGAGCAAGAACCAGTATCGCGCAAAATAAAACGGGACGAGATTCTAGCATACACAGACGACACAAAAGATTACGTGGTTCGGAGTATGGGACTCCTACTCCACGGGGAGAGCGCGCCGGACAAATCCACTATAAATCAGGAGTTACAAGAGTACAAATTGAAATAATTCAAAAACAAACCAAGAACAAAACTTCTTCTGGAGCTATCGCCGAGGCTGTTGCCGGAGATATCGTCGGGCGATATCTCCCTGGCACTAACCGAACTGCTGCCGCCTGCAACCGCTGCTGCCACCGCCGCCTTGCCGCTCTGGATGACCCCACCACGTCGCCTCCGCTAGACGACCGTCGTGCGTTGCCGCTCTGCCACCGGGACCAAGTCCCGCCGCCGCCGCACGCCAGGATCAACCTTCTGCCGCCGCCTCCTGGATCACCTCCGCCTGGACAGTCGTCCGCCTGGATCGCCTCCGCCTGGACAGTCGTCCGCCTGGATCGCCTCCGCCTGGAAACAACACCGCCGCCGCCGAACGCCCCTCTGACGAATGGAGGTATTTTCTCCTTGGAGGCATGTATTTAGCCAAGGCTAGATCCCCCCATATAAATAGCAACAGACAAAAAACATCAAATTTAGGACATAACTCCTAATTAAGTAATAGGATAACCGGCCACAATTAATACCCAAATAAATGGGTGGCCAACATGAATTGCCCAGAAATAGCATTCCAAAAAATATGAAATCACCATCATTAGGGGATTTCATAATCAATTCTCCTTCTCAAAAAGAAAATAATATCCGGTCCAATTAATAGGGAGAATAACTACCCAAATCTTATTTCTAAACTGGACAAGCCACAAAATAGGAATGAACACCTCCCATGGATCGTAGACGTGGCGCGATCCTAACGCCCCGAGCGCGTTGAGGTGTCAAAAATCTTAACATTGCATTTCCAGAAACAGTCCTTCATTTCATGGTTAGTTCGTTTACATAAGGTGCAAAACCGATTTTGTCTGTTATTACCGTTAAAGGGAGTTTCCTCTGCCTCTTCCTCTTCTGAATGAGGCAATTTGAGGATTGAAGGATTCTATGTTGACTTGGGATTGAAAAGCTGTCTCCAAGGGAAGAACTCTCCCCATACGGTCCTCGTGGGCCTGGAGAGAGCCTTGAAGCTCAGCCACAGACAAAATGGAAATGTCGCGGGCTTCCTCTATGGCGGTGACGACATTGTCGAACACAGGAGGAAGGGAGCGAAGAATACGAGAGACAACCTTGGAGTCATCCACTTGATCTCCAAAATTGCGGATTTGATTTACTATAGTACTAATGCGTGCAACAAAATCTTGCACCTTCTCTCCAGGAGACATTGAGATCATTTCAAAGCTTCTCCATAGAGTTTGAAGTTTGATGGCTATCACCTTTTGTGAACCTTTAAATTCATCACGGAGGGTAGACCACGCTTGTCGGGCAGAAGTGGCTCCCATAATGCGGGGGGAAATTGAGTTAGAGACACCTTGTTGTATAATAAGAAGAGCTTTTGCGTCACGCATTTGATCTTCTGCGCTGACCGCAGAATCCGCCCCTTCTGCAGCCTTGCTGGAGCTAACAGCTGCAGCATCAGGATCAACAACATTCCATAGACCTTGAGATAAGAACAGGGACTTCATTTTGATAACCCAAAATTCATAGGGGTCTCCTTCAAATAGGGGAACTCCAGATTGGGAGAAGCTGGTAGATGAGGAAGCCATGCCAAAAGAAAATGAGAGGGGAAAAATGTCTCCAAGGATCAATGGCAGTGCTCTGATACCACTGATGATAAATAGAACAACACAAAGGGAGAGGATAAAAGATTTCTCTATTGCTTCTTCATAGCCGGTACAGGAGGATACATATTTATACTAACTTATAGCATTAACTCATTGCAGGAACACGAAGCAAACAGTACATGGAAAAACAAAAAACGTTAAAGGAGAGAATTCCAAGAGTCCAGGAAGCACAGGGAACATCATAAAACGCCCCGGAAGACGAAGAGTGGGCCGACCAGATTAATTCTTCAATATTAACTCCTTAACGGTTAAACCTATGCTCATTCTTTGTCAAATTCAAAAACTTTACCTGTTTTAAACTTAAGTATTTGAACTTTTCTCCTGGCAATTCCTTATATTTTCATCTCTTCAAGCAACTGAGCATATTAGGTTTATATTTAAAACAACAAAAGCTCACGTGTTCTTGGAATAATTATTGAGTAGGTGCTATAGTACTTTATGTCTAATCACTCTTTGGTTGATATTCTCTTATTAGGCTGATGTATGTCATGCCTACCAAGTCATGAAAAATGGCGGTCTAAAAGATGAAAATATCATTGTTTTCATGTATGATGATATTGCATACAATGAGGAAAATCCCAGGCCAGGAGTTATAATTAATCATCCTCAAGGGGGTGATGTGTATGCTGGAGTTCCCAAGGTATGATTTTTATGAAACCTGATGTTAGAATTATACCTTTTGATCATCAGTCTCTGTATCTTCCTAATTTCTTACATGAAATCACACAGGATTATGTAGGAATTGATGTCAATGTTGACAATTTTTTTGCTGTTCTTCTTGGAGATAAAACTGCTGTATCTGGTGGGAGTGGAAAAGTTGTTGATAGTGTGAGAGAAGAATCACTCACACACACAGCAGGTATGAAAACACTCAACGCAAGGAGGATACACGACACTAGTGCTGTAGAGTTTTGATGCAGAGAAAAAGGGAAGGTTTTATGGTTTTTAACTCTTGATTTCTCAACTGTCAAAGTGGTGGTATTACATGGCTTTTATACTTGTACACAAGAACATTCTGGATACATGTAGAAGTACATAAATGTAGAAAAGTCTAGAGAGAATATTTTATATCTAATTTTGGGCTTTATAAGTGCAGATTTGGGCCTTGATTCATCTGGGCTTTTACACACCCTCTAAATCTGTACTGTTGAGCAATTTTATTTTTGTTCTTAGCTCGACGAATCTCTCCCGCGGCAGTGGCTTTGTCATTAGGTCAGCGAGTTGGCACTTCGTCGGGCAGAAACCGACGCAGCAGGGGCTTCAGCCCGCTATTTCCCGCTAGTCTCACCAGGACCTGTACAAACAAATTCACCAAAAGAGTGGGGGAAAACAAGCAACCGGTCAGCTTTAGCTGACCAAGATATAACGACCCCGCCCCTTTTTCGGGGCAGTGGTACTCCATCCCTGCAAGCAAGAGTCAGCAGCATATAAACATATATATCCGCAAACAACACCAACGGAGGCATCCATAGTCATCCGCTTCGTGCTCTCAAGTCACACTTTGGCATACTCCCCGAGTTACGCCTCCAAGCTAAGTCTTATTTCAACTTAGACAACCAATTTGAGTTAGGTCGTACACACGAAGTTCCGGTACTCTTTTTGAGCTAGGTCGTACACACGAAGTTCCGGCACTCGATTTGAGCTAGGTCGTACACACGAAGTTCCGGCACTCTTCCATAGCCCGGTGCACCGAGGGACGACCTCTTCACCACCACTATGGGCGGGTTCGGATTAGCTAGACCCATGTTCAATCATCGCGATCAACTCTGCACGATGCGGGTAAGCTTCACCTTGTGCCCGTCACTTAAAGCTAGGCTTCCGGCCTTTCAGCTTCTTCTGCAACCAGTCCCCGAGACTTTAGGTCGCACAGGATCACACAATCTGCGCACTGGGAGCTAACGCCCGTGCTAGCACTAGCGCCCGGCGCTAGCAACAGAACCCAGTTCTGTCCGGCGCTGGTAACAGAACCCTGTTATGCTACCTCTGGGAAAACACCTCCAGAAATCAACCTCATGGCTCACCTGGAGCTACCGCCGGCGCTAGCACTAGCGCCCGGCGCTAGTAACAAAACTCAGTTCTGCTACCACTTTTCGGGTATTGCCTGGGAAACACCTCCAGAACCCACTTTGCTGTACAACACAGCACAAAGAACCCGAAACACGTCATATACACGGAGTCTTCTCCGGCACGCTACAAGCAATAAACATCGTCAATCCAGACCAACCTGTCCAGATGGGCTTCACACAGCATGCCTATGCCCGTACTTCCATTCCGGACTCTATATGCAATTTATGGGGGAAATAACTTCAACCCACCGGAAGATCCGATCTACTAATTAGTAGAAGTCTTCCTAAACATGCAAATCAAAGGACGCACATGTCCAAAGACTAGGGAGGAGAATCGTTACCCTCGGCGCTCGTTTCGGTGCGCCATAGATCTGAGAGGAACTCGGCTGGACTCTTTTGAAATAGCTTCCTCCCCACTGAATCGATGATGGCACAAGCACGCAAGTACCTTCACTAATCTCCCTCCTGGCACGACAAAGGCTCACCTCCAACTGATCTCCTTCCCAGCTCTCAGCCCACAGCTCTCAGAAATGCAGAGGGTCTCAGAGAAAATGAGAAGAAAAGTCGGATTTTGCTGCATATATACTTTCTTAGCTAACGCCGGCGTGAGCACCTAACGCCGGGTGTTAGCCCCTAAGGCAGTGGCTGAACTTATCCTCAGCCGCTTAAGTCTCGACGGCGTTCGTCGAACGGCCTGGCGTTCGTCGAACGGTGCGTTCGACGCAAGGTCAAATTGGCAAAGTGGAGGCCAATTGACCCTAATTAGGTTATTTTGACCAGTTTAGAGTTAGGGTTGACTTTGGTCAACTTTGCCACTTTGGTTGATCTCAAAGGGTCTTTGGTGCTCTAAGGGACCCCTAATGGGTTAAGGATGTTATGGTGGGGTCAAAGGGTCAAGGTGAGGCCCTAAAGTCCAACCCTAGGCTTGGTAACTGGAAATTGTTATTTGCAGACAACTGTGGTTTCCTCCTTCCTGCCTAAGTTCTTATGATCTGTTGTGCTTCCTAGGGTTTTGTCATGAACTAGTCATGACAAGCATCCTAGGGGTCTTGTAGTTTGAGGGATGTTATAGCTCGGCCTTGAGGGCAAGGTCGTGTTTCAGGACAGATGTATTGATACGCACACTGGGTGTTTTTTTCATGTAATCTTTGTCATGTAGTGGGCCTCCATCTATATAAGGAGCACCTTAGGGAGTCATGTTTTATATTTTGGAGTATTAGGCTCTATTTGGCGGAGCGGCTGCGGATCAGGGAGAGATTCCTGATCCGCAGCCGTGGAAAGCTCCCGTTTGGCGGAGCGGATGCGTAGCGGCGGTTTTCAGCGCCTCCGCTGAATCAGCGAAAAAACGCAGCTCCTCCAACCGCAGCTACGCCTCCACGGTTGCGGATCACTCCTCCAACCGCCGCTCCTCCAATCTGCCGCTCCTCCAACCTCCGCGCCAAACAGAGCCTTAGTCATTGGGCTCTCTTAGAGAGTGGAGTGTCGAGGAGGACCCAGCCTCTGAATGCTTGGCGGGAGTTATCTCCTGATAATATCTTTATTTTCTTTTAATGCAAATCATTATTCATGTCCTTCATCCTTGATACGACTACGATGTATCACATTTTACCGACATCCGATATTTACAACCTTGCTACATAACGGGCCGATATAAAAGGAAAGAAGAGTAAATTTATTCTTAATCTTGCTAGAACAAATAAGAAGAAATTAAAAATGAAAAGTAATTCTCATTAAACTTAATGATAAATTCCACTTGAACAAGAAGGGTGAATTGCATCACTTGAACAAGAAGGGTGAATTACATCGCTACTCTTTTCATGCACTTTACAATAATCTGTGTATGTGTGTGTGTGTGTGAGACAAGACATGCATTCTGTTAGTTTCTATGCATCTTTTATGTACTCTGGCTACTATATCTTATGGTCATAAATGTATTCGTTTCACCTGACGATAAAATATTGATCTCCTTTTTACTTCAATAATGATAAGAACAAATTGTGATGGTCACAAGTGCCGTTACAATTAAATGGTTTCATAGCGAGATTTGATTCAATAGATGACATGAGTATGTAAGGATGCATAATGCGATGATGGGGTGTAAATTATTGATGTTATCAAGATTTTTTACTTTAGTCATTAACCTTCAGCATTTTGAAGCAGGTACCTTTACATGTCTATACAAGTAAAGACGTCGTGAGGAAACCGATGTGGAACATACAAGTTTACCTGAGGAAGGTCAAAATGTGGGAAGATCAGCCGCATAGCTGCCTTCGAATTTGCTCAGGCATTAACGAAGGTGATTAAGATGATCAAGGATAATTCTCCGTCTGCCCCACAACTTATAGAGTTCAAGCCCAGATTCAGATTAACCTATACCTAAAGCATTTTCTCGAATTAAAACCACCAACCTTCCCAGGAGGAATAACTCCGATAGAAAAAGGGTAAAGATGATAGAAAAGATATTTTGAGTAACAGAGGTATCCTGATGAAAGGGACGTAGCAGCATTCATACTGGAAAGAAAAGCAATAAGATGCTGGGATACTTTGATGGAAGATATGCTAGAAGAGAACTCTCTGACATCTCAAGGCTGCATTTTTGACAAATTTAACGGGGTGGTTTGTGCCCCACTCTGAGAAATAGTTATTATAGGCAGAAAAATTCTCAGATTAATACAAGGCAGACACTATGTGGCCTTCATTACCAATGATGAGGAATATTGTTCTTCCTGCAAGGATTATTAAGAGATTATATAAGAATGTTTCATGATCTCTCAAAGGATAAAGAAGTATAGTGACTTTGTAGGCACTGGCAGGTTAATAAAGATCGACAATGAAAAGGTCCAAGAAAGGAAGGATTTAAAAAAAAAAATCGGAGAATCGAAAGAGGAATCATTGAATAAGAGTGGTAATAAAAAAATGGTGAAAGCAGAAGGAATCACAAACCATATCAAACAATGAGAGTGTAAATCAATCAATGGAACTAAAAAAGAGTTTATAAGTGCAGAAAGACACATACAGGAGAATGCTTGGCTATCACAGATAAATGTTACTGATGCCTGCTGGAATAAAAAATCTCAATTTGTTCTTATCAATATAATTTTCTGAATATGGTCCTAAGTGCCGTTACTGATGCCTGCTGGAATAAAAAAGTCTCAAATTGTGACTAAGTTGAGCCCGCTGGAATAAAAAATTGAGTTGACTCTGTGTGAGAGGCTCGAAATCGGCTCGAAATTGAGTTTGAGCTGTTTTGATTCGAATCATTTTATTTCGATTTCGATTCGATTAAAAAATAGAGTGATTGTTAATCAGTCTTTTAATGTTTTTTTTAATTGAATTTGGTCCCCAAAGTTTTTAAAATCTATAGCATACTTAACGGAAAAAACTGCTCGCCGTCAACAACTGTGCCCCGCGCTCGCGAGAGAACGGTCTCCCTACTCCTGGCGATGCGGCTCCCCATGCCGATCAAACATGGACAGCAAGCCAAGGAGTGGCCGGAGAGAGGCTTTTAAGATTTTAATAGGGCTTTTGTTTTAGCAGGGGGATGAATCTAGATGGAATTCGAGATTAGGAACAATTGAATTCTTCTCCTCGCCCAGAGTAACACCAAAAAAAATTAGCAAAAATGACAACATCAGAGGAACTATCATCAGTAACACCAAAACATAGTATATATTCTAAAAACAACCCATTAAACCAACAACATCATAGGAACTACAGCGCACAGATATTAAAAAGTAAAAACAACCAAAAAGTTGCAGCCCACACCTACGAAAGTAAACACGAACGAACAGAGTAAACACGGACAGAGTAAACACGGACGAGCTAGCATATATCCTCCATACTTCAGCTCGGAAGAGATGCTTGTGATGATGTTGAAGACCATCAGGATGAAGCTATCATCTGTAGAGAAGATCGATGGATCTTATTTTTAGTTTTTTATTTTACCAAAAACATAAAACTGATGGCCGTTTCCTGCAAAAAAAAAACAACGGAGTATAGAGTTTGATCTCGAGAACAAAAAAATAGCTAAGAGAGCACTTACCTGTTTAGATCTCTACAGGAGATGGCGATCCAGATCAAGCCATTGCATAAGACGTGCGATCATTTTGAACATGATCCAAAGGAGAAATATCCTAAGAAGTGGTGGCATCCCATCTACATAGAACACAAATGCAGTGCACACGCGCCTCATCCAGATCATCGGAGCAATGTCCATGCTGAAACCAATCTCAGTGAAAACGATGACTGCTCATCTATCTATACGCATATCCTCTTTATAGGCTAAATAAGAAAACATAAATTACCTGCATACCCTCAGATCCAACCGTTTTCAGAGGCGGTGGTAGTGCGGAAGCGAGCGCTCCCCGGGAGAGTGAGGAACGACTCCATCTGTTCATCTCCCCTCCCGCCGTTGCTCTGCGACCTCACGCATACAGCAGCTGCAGCAGCTCCGGTTTGTTTTTATATACATATATAATATATATATAGAGAGAGAGAGAGCTATTTGATTTTCACGGGGTGCGTTTATCAGCTCTGGACTGGGCCGCGCGCGATCACGCGGCCGCACTGGCTTGCGGGCGCGCAACCACGCCCGCGAGCGGGCTGCCTGCGTGTGGGCCCGTAACCATTCCCGCATGCGGGAGTACGGTCGTGTTGGCAGGTGGTTGCGCTTGTGGGGGGTGGCTACTCCTCATTCACGCCTTCGTTACATTTTCACGTCTTTTTTTCATTTTCTGTTCAAACGAGGAGGCGAGGCTTGCAATCGCGACCAATGAGGTTGCGCTCGACGCTTAATCCTGAGCGGGTTAGTGTTTGGCGGAAGCGTTTTGGCCTTCCGACGGGCGTGGAGGTGAAGTTTCCTTCCCTGGAAGAGCGCGCTCAGAATCCTCCAACGGGTTATATTACTGTGTTTCCCAGAGCATCCTGAAGGCGGGGTTCTAATAAGATATAACAACAGAGTGAGCTGGCAATCTCCAAATGTGCAGGTAGTGATGAATAGGACCGATGAACTATCGAACACACTCTCAAGCTCAGCGGCCCTACTGGTTTATGGAAAAATCCCAAAGGAGGACTATTTCACTAAAAGGAAAATTAATGCGCGAGGATATCTTCGGGAATATTTATTATTGTCTCAATAAATATTGTATAACAGTAAATACTGTATATTGTATATTCATACTTGAGAGCTTATTGTATAACCTACTCAATATAATAAAGTTGTTCCAAATGGGCTCACATCTTCGGGAATATAAAACAATATTGTAACAATAAGTTTGTATTTGGGGGAAATGATGTCTTTTATCAAAAGCAAAAAATAAATTAACTAAATTTCCAATCTTATAAGTAGCATCTGCAGTTAAAATCAATTGACTTCAGTTATATATATCATGCAGCCTATCATTCTTTCAATTTGATTCATTAAGATTGATCAGGTCAACTCCCTCTCCCCATACACAAATAACTTGAATAATGGTCGATTTCTGAGGGAAGGGAAAGCATGATTTTGTTTTGTCCCACATTAGATATGTGAAGTATATGTTAGCATACAAAAATACCATGTGGTTGACCCTCGCTCATAGGCTTAAGCTTTTGAGTTGAACATGAGTTTGATCAATGGTGCGTCTGCTCCAACTTAGGTTCACCCTTGGTTGCAGACCCATCATCATAATGTCCCTCTACTCAAGCAAAGCATGGATTCCACGTAAATTCTTGGGCTAGCATTAAGCCAGATAACCATTAACTTAGGCTCAGTTTGGGATGATTGTAGGAAAAGCTATATTCCCACCACCACCACCGTTTTAGAGATAAGAAGGATAAAAAATTTAAACAAAGGTCGCGATTCTTGGGCTTTGCAGTTTTCCACGATCTCAATTTTTAACTTTCATGGATACCTTTAAAACAACGGTGACGGTGAGAATATAGCTTTTCCCACAATCGTACCAAACCAAGTCTTTTGAGCTTCCAATAATAGATGTATGCATCCTAGCAATACAAAGTCAAATACAAAACAGTGCTGAGAATATGGAACCTATGGGAAGAACGAGAGAGACTCTTTGTCTACGAACGCAAAATATTTGGAAGCGGTTTAGTATCTGAGTAGATTCAATCTTCTATTAGCCTTATAATAACAATTGAGTGGCTTTATGAATCTCATTTTTAACTATATCCACTGCAATGGTAAGCTAATCTTTAGAGCCATGATCATTCTCTGATGTGAAGACAACTCCATGGGTGTACCCACACATCCTCATATCCACATATGCAGCGTTAGGACATTGTGGTAGTTATGTGTATATATCACTTCTGCCTATATAAGGGAGTCGTAGTGAGTCTTATAGAGCATTTTTTTATTATTAGATATTATGGCTCACTTTGAGAGTAGGCTCTTAGAGGAACCTACCCTACCATCAAGGGATTGTCTCGAGCTTGTCTCGATATCATGTATCTTTGTTTGTTTTACTCAATATATATTGTACGACGATAGCCGACGCTATCAACTGGTCTTAAGTACAACCCACTTGGGGTTCCCTCCCGAACACTAATTGGATCCTCCTTCATTGTCCCCAGAAGCCCATGCCCGCTCAATCTCCTCGTTCTCCCGCCAGTTGAATCATGTTCGTGAAATGCCCGCTTTCAAGATTCCACTAGCTTCAGCGTCCCAGTTTTCGTCGTCCCGTGGCTGATCGGCACCCAACCTTGATGCCTCCAGCCACGTTGTCACCCGTTCCCTCTCTTCCAGTCATCTCAAGAATGAAATGAAACGATATCAAGATGGAAAAATTAAGAAGTTAAGAACATGTGTCATCAATATATTAATTTTATTCAAAAAAATATATTCAATAGATACGACTAGAAATATACTAAGATATTCATGTATACAAAGAATTGAGAGACAATAAAGCAAGATGACATCACAAAAGCATTCAACATCAATACAACACCTTTACAAAATAGGTTTATGAAGCAATAAAAATGATTCAAGAGAAGAGAAAAAAGGGGGAAACAAAAGCTGACTTGATTCCGTTTACCAAAAATTCGCTAACTCGTTGGATTCATTAGACATAAAGAAACTTTTAATGTCACAATGAATCCAATCTTCGTATCCCTGAATGCAAGAAAGAGAATTACAATTGAGGAACAATCTCCGGTTTAATAAATGACTGCATGCTGGTAAAGTTGACAACTGTAACCAGCACAAAAGAGTGAACTATAACTGAGGATTTTGGGATTATACTATGAAATAAGAGCATCCAACTTCACAAAATAACACTTTAATTTCACTACATCATCCTCATTTAATTCTTGAAATATGACAGACGGTTTGTATATAAAAAGTTATTGGTCTTATATATGATTGTGAAATATTTATCACTATTAAGTCTATTAATTTCACTGTATCATCCTCTATTAATGTAATTGGTGACAGGTGGTTGCAGTTTGTGAAAAGAAAAAGATGAACTAAGAAATGTTTTTTAATGTCCTGAGTAGTTTGATATTGAAGAGGGACTGTTCATTAGCAAAATTTGGGTATGGTTGCTTCTCTAGCTAGCTTACACATCCTGTGAGATGGCCTAGAAAGATCATAGTATAGATGAGTGACATTGTCACATGATTGGAAAATCATGCAGATTATAGCATGCCATTGCGAATACACTTTGATTATCTAACAACAGCCGTCCTAGAAATAGTTTGATTTGGTCGCGGCGACAATGAGAAGAGATGTTGGCAAAATTTAATTGCAAGCGAGTGGAATGAAATTGTGACTACTTTGCTTACGTGACCGAGTGGAGAACTACAATTGAGAGGAATGCTGTGAACAGAGGGAGAGCCGTGGTCTGGAGGAATGAAATTGTTTTCTACGATCGGGAGGATTTTTTGGTGACGAAAGCAGAGAATAGATGAATGATGGAACTACGGCGATGACTAGAGGGAGCTCAAGGGAGGTTGGGAGCTCATGGGTGCAATGTGCTCCATGTAGCTGCGATATGCTTTGTGCTTCTCAGGAGGAGAATAATTAAATATAGTCCACTTCGTAGGGAAATAATTAAATATCCCTAACTAAAATACACATCCAACAAAAACTTAATGAGCACAAAACATTATAAGCTTCTTGTTCTCCATATCATTACATCCAAAGTACATTATGCTTCACTTGGTGGATATTCAAAAAAATAAAAGATTGAATTGGCCATTTACAAAACTCCATACTTAAGATTCACAAATTTGCCATTTAACAAATTCCCAGCGTGTCCTAGCATAAGAAAAGATACACAAATACAAAAACATAAGTCAGCCGCAATCAATCTCGTGCTAACTAATTGCGCGAGAAATACTTCCAGGATACTACAATAATGGATCTTGGTTGTTGACATCCTGGAAGCGTGAGAACCTTCTGGGAGGGGGATCCTGAGACTATTTGTCACAATATTGACACAAGCTCCACCCGGAAGGAGACCCGGATTCCAAATAACTATCAGAAATCTAGGTACGAAGTCCCAGAACCTTCAAGAAGGACTGCGTTGAATTAGCTCTAAACCCCAAACTCTAAACCAGGAGTTCTAGGGAGGAGAACTCTTTTTCCGCATTTTCCAAATCTCATCACCCGGGAGGTCTCGCAACCAGCCTGAACAGTCTATCACAGTGTAAGGTAGTATTACAAAATAGGAACTGACGTGCTGAACTGGAGAAGGCCAAGCCGGAGAAACCGGATCCCAAACTAGAGAAGGCCAAGCCGGAGAAACCGGATCCCAAACTGGAGAAGACTTCAACGCAGAAAGGAAATTCAGGCTTGTCCACATCATGAAACCTCTCTATCTATCTAGAGAAATGTTTTACAACCCAAGAGAAACTACTTTGACCTGCCGGAAACCTCCTATGTCTAGAGCACAGGAGCCCAGACTTCTTCCCCCTCCTTGAGAAATACACACAAAAAACTTGAGAACACAGGAGCCCAGCCATAATAAATGAATGTGTAGCTTCTTAAAATAGATACATAACTGCTCGAAAACAGAATATAGAAAACCTGGAAGAATATAGAAACTAGGTTGCTTTGAGGCCAGCTTAGGCAAATTTATAATCTTGAAAACAAAATGTGCAGTGCAGGGAACCAATCATTAAGTTTATTTGAATCAATAAGGAACTGTTCCCTGCTTCAAAAAAAATTTAAAATATACCACAATTTGGTCTAGAAGAATCTCAATGCTGTTTGGTAAGAGGAAAATTAAATGACTATAAATTTCAAGGAAATAAAGTCGCGGTAATTTTTGAATGCCGCGTGTTAAAAAAAAAGCCTCCGAGTAAAAACACTGACAGACCCTGATATAAAGATGATTATATCACCCAAAATTGCTGGCAGCAAACCTTCTTCATAGTCCGAAGAAGCCAAGTTCGGTGGCTCTCTCCTTGTCAATTGTTTCGAAATACTGATAGATGATTGTTACAGCGAGTAAAATGCCAGTTCCGGATCCAACTGCCCCCATCATATCCGCGAGTACCGTGAGAGCCCCGATGCACATACCCCCAAAACCAGCAGCAGTTGGAATGTAGCGGTTCAGCTGCTTCTGTAGATCGGATTCCCTATGACCTGGCATCACCATTTGCTGCTCCTGCAACAACATCCCAACGCAACTCAATTAAAAAAATCAGGGTTAATCCGTTGAACTTAAAAGAAACAACAAGCCGTGCTTCCGCATCTTGACAGAGAATCACCAAAGCTAAATCATAAAAATTGTATCACTACATATATGTTTAGAGAGAGACCTTTAAGTGGCGGGCATTTAAAATGTTGCCGATATCTAAGTCGAGTGGTAGCGGGCAAAAGAATGTCAAGATGAATGTGCAACAACATAGAAAAGATAACTGAAAATTAATTCTATTAGAGAAACGATGAGAGCGACATCTCCATCGAATAGATGATAATAGAAAGGCTTTCGGTATGTACAACAAAGGCTAGAAAATGTAGCAATTAATTACATGGGTGGATAAAATTAGACCGGCTTATCTTTCACTATTGGAAAGTCGGGTATGAGAGTAAAGAGTGGAAACCACTAACTATCGACTGCAGTAGAAGAGGCCACTTGGCAATAGCCTATGAAAATTGAACCAATGTGCATACTAAAACAAAATATAAAATTGCACATGAATAATTACAACAAATTCAAATTAAAAAAAAACTTCCATTAAACTCTCTCAAGAGTTGTGATTTTAGTTCCACATTCAAAATAAGCTACCAAAACATAATTTCTATATACAAACAAATTTGAAAAAGAAATTTCAAGCAGAGAGTGAGTGATAGTTACATGCATACAACCTGAAACAATAAAAGCTAAACATACTGCCAGTTTATAAACTGGATGAAGATGTTGTCATAGGAAGAATAAAAAGATCACCCACAGAGCCATACAAATGCTATCAAATAAAACTACTATTCACACTTTATTTCCGGAACAAAAGAACCATGGATAATTTATGACTAATGCAATTTAGTTATTTCTAGTGAATATTCCATATAAACAGAATGAAGGAAGGAGCCCCACCTTAAGCTGCTTAGCCACATCTCTTGCAGATGATCCAGAAACTTCTACCCAAGTCTTAGACAAAAGTGCACAAGTGAATAGCACAAATGCTATAAAGAAAAGAGCATGAAGCGGATCTGCTGCCATAGCTGCTAGACTGTCAAAATATCATCAAGAAACCAAGTGAATACCTTGAATTATTAGGAAATCCGAAAAAAGGTAATCGGTGATAATGACAAGGAAATCAGTATACACAATCTATCTGAAGGACTTCCATGATAGTATAACTGAACTAGTCCAAAGTATATATAATATTAAAAAGTAAAGAAGAAAGCAGAATATATACATATATAGTCACCTTGATGGTGTTGTAATATAGTAAGCAATGCCCCCAACTGGGACATATTGCCCAGAATACTCAGACTCCTTCCATGTACCCAGCAAATTTACAAGAAAATTTCCCTCATACCATCTGTAAAGCAACTGCATCAAGAATAGGTATTAGGAATTTGTTGTGCTGTATTGTAAAAAGCTGGTAATTTCAGATGCGTACCTGGGAAATGAAATACAAGTTAGACACAAGGGCAGACTGTAAAATGATGGGCATATTGGAGGTATAAAATAGCTTGATAGAATAAGAGCCCTGTTGTCCACGGGTATTCTTTGATCGAACCGGCAGCACAACACGAAATCCTTGGAAGTAAATGACTACTAGAAATACTAAAACTGTGGCAAGCAGATTTGTCATGTTGGGCAGGTTTTGCCTATAAAAAGCTTCCCGCAGTGCTTGGACCTTGTCTGTTCGAGTAATAAGTAGATGGAACAACGCAATAACAGCGCCTTCAAATTCTACGCCCCTCCCCGTGTTGATGGTCATAGGGCTAAGTGCCTTCCAAAAGATATTTTCACTTCAAGAATATTCAATATTATGAGAAACTAAATAAACATTTAAATTATAAAAAATAATTGGTGCTAGAAGAAACCACGAGCTTACCAAGTGTTGATGGCAATGAAAAGTGAAATACCAGAACCAATACCATATCCCTTCTGAAGAAGGTCATCTAAGCAAATAACAATGATGCTCGCAAAAATAAGTTGAATGATTATTAAAATAGCATTTCCTGCACCAAGCTGGCTGACACTACCATACATCCCAGAAAGCACATAGGCCACAGCCAAGCCTATCGCAATTAG
This sequence comes from Dactylorhiza incarnata, assembly GCA_033032865.1. Lineage (NCBI taxonomy): Eukaryota > Viridiplantae > Streptophyta > Magnoliopsida > Asparagales > Orchidaceae > Dactylorhiza > Dactylorhiza incarnata. The sequence continues at coordinate 633,506 of JAWHQI010000173.1, forward strand.
AATGCCAAGCAATTTCTGTGCACCATTTCTAGCAAGAAGGACCAAGTATTTAGACACAGATTTAAGAGATTAATTTACCATAAAATCTGATAGAAAACATTTTAGTATAAATGAACAAAATTGAATAGCTTTGTTACAAGAGGCAATTTTCATGCAAAGCTTCTAACAGAAAAACAAATGAGAGAAAACAAAACAACCTTACAAATTACAAGGCAATAACTCTACATGAAAACAAGGATGACTTCTCACATTTTGCCATATGTTTAGCCATATGTGGTTTTGCAATAAGTTGTCAGGGATGAGAATTCACTCCAGAATGTGCACGTAAAAATGATTATATAAATACCATATATAACTCCTAATTCTTGGCAAAGTTCGAAAATTACTCAATCATTTTATTTCTAGGATTTTTTTGTTAGGTCGAGTAAAACAAAATGTGCATAAAGCTATTATACAAGAATTCCACGCAAACATCACACGATTACTTGCAGCTACATGACAAAATGAAGGGTGTGAAATTCCATTTGACCATAAAACACAATACCTGCAAATATATATAATTATATATATACTATATTAAAAAGATATATCATTATACCTCCATGGCAAGGAAAATAAGCCACCAATGGCAAGGAAAATGAGACAACATCACATCACAGCCGTCCATCTAAAGCTCCAATCAAACAGGATCGGCCTAATATAATTCGCGTCTGGGAAAAAATGCCCTAACCGCGCTCACTCTCCACGAAATCCTTTCCACGAAAACTCTCCACGCCGCTGCGCCTCGCTCTGTCCCTCTCGCCATTTCCATGCATCCTCTCGCCATTTCCACGCATCTCCACGACGGCGAACTCCCGCGTTGTTGTCCTCCTCATCCTCGACTACAGAATCACCCTCCAGCCGCCCCTGTCTCTTCTCCAGCCACCGTCCCTCGCAAAAAGGTAAGCCCTAATAAAGCAACTGAATCACCCAAACGTAAACCCCTAACTCCATTCCATCATCATCGATTCCTGTAGGAGGATCTCCAGCTACGCTCTGCGACATCCACCGGCTGCAACCTCTCCGTCACATTACTCCACCGTAGCACCGGTACCAGTTTCGCCATCTAACACAGGTACTCTACTTCACCCCACTCCATCTCCTCATTCCCGACCTCCCCAATCAACTTCTTCCAAATAATCCTTTATTTTTTCAGCAATCAGTCTCATCCCCCGTCATTTCTCATCGTTTACGGCAAGATACCTTACTCCGGGATAACCTAATTGCAGATCTCCATCGTGAAGGTAACAAAATACGAAGCCAGTCGATCCAAACCGCCGGGTACCTCAACCTACAACTCCTTACTCTCACTAGCTTTACTCGTCCCCGTCATTTTACTTCGTTTACGGCAATCTCCTTACTCCGGAATAAACTAATTGCAGATCTCCTTCTTCCGGGCTATGCTCTTTCCTCCGCCAGGTATCTCAAACTACATCTTCCAACGCTTTGAATACTTCATCAATACATTCCGGAGTAAGGTATGGATCTTACATTTTGAAGAAGTTTTTGTGTTGTTAATTTGTTGGCTTTTTATATGTCTTGTTGTGCATCCATTCCTTCAGACCCTAACCACATTTAGCTGAAGCCCACTAGAGTTTGTCCTTTATAATGTATTTTCCCAAAAGGGGGATTGACAACAAAAATAACAGTTACTTCATTGGGAAGAACTACAACCATTTGAATAATAAAAAATAATTCAAAAGCATTGGTAATAATGCATTTTGAGGGTGTTTTCTTGCTCTGATGAAATTGTGAGGATTTCATGACTGTTTTTTTTATTTCCCCTACTTTGAATAGTCCAACCTTGAAATCGCATTTGATTGAAAGTTGATTCCATTTGAATTCTACGGTTGTTTAGATTTTGAACCCATAGCAAAATGTTTATATAATTTTTGCAATAGATGATCATGTAGTTGCAACTATATGAATGCTTTATTTATGTGGAAGATGAAAAATTCTATCAGGTTTTTTCCTATGGTTGTGTATTTAAGAAACAATCATTCATTATATCAAGTTTTTTCTACCAAAATTATGTCCTATTTCTTCACTTCCTTTTTTAATGTTGTCACATGTACGCATGCATTGTTACATACATATGATGTTTTACTAACCAAAAAAGTTGTGCTTCATGTTATATCATTGTTATATAAATATAGGGATTTTCATTGAAACTTATGGTTGTTTAGATTTTGAACCCATAGCTACATTTTGATGTTTCAGTCATTTTGAACCCATAGCTACATCTTTTACTTTGTATTGCTTGAGATGACATGTCATACCCCTTTGTATGAAAATTTATATAATTTTTGCAATAGATGATCATGTAGTTGCAACTATATGAATGCTTTATTTATGTGGAAGATGAAAAATTCTATCAAGTTTTTTCCTATGGTTGTGTATTTAAGGAACAATCATTCATTATATCAAGTTTTTCTACCCAAATTATGTCCTATTTCTTCACTTCCTTTTTTAATGTTGTCACATGTACGCATACATTGTTACATACATATGATGTTTTACTAACCAAAAAAGTTGTGCTTCATGTTATATCATTGTTATATAAATATAGGGATTTTCATTGAAACTTATGTGTTACGCGCACGCGCCTCCTATTTTATTATCGTCTTTCTTTAAATGTTTTAGTTTGATGTGAGCCCCCCCCCCCCCCCCCCCCTCTCCCTCCCTCCCTATATAAGGAGGTGGTTTTGAGGAGTTAGGTCATCTTTGGATCCTTAATCTTTAGGCTCTCATTGGAGAGAAGCTCTCTGGAGGAACCAGCCACCGAGAGTTGGCCGGAGCTTGCTCCGAATTGTATCTGTGGTTCATTAATTCAAGCATTTTCTTTCAAGTTCGTATTATTTGGTCCGACCTGCCTCACCGCCCGCTGCACTGGCCGTCGGTGCTCCATCCCCCGTCATCAAGGCTCGCGTGAACCCGCCTAGTGTGCTTCGTCGTCACTAGCCGCCGGTACTTCTTCCTGTTCGATTGCCAGCGTCTGCTCGATAGCCCGACGATAGCCAGCGCTTGTTCGATCGCCAGCGTCTGCTCGATAGCCCGACGATAGCCCCGATAGCCAGCGCCTGCACGCACGATCAGCGTTTGTTCACCTCGCTCGACGATAGCCAGCTCCTGTTCACCTCGCTCAACGATAGCCAGCGCATGCACGCACGATCAGCGCCTGCACACACGATCAGCGTCGATCCGCCAGATCGATCCGCCAGCGTCGATCCTCCTGCTCTTCCGCCGCCACCTGCTCTTCCGCCGCAACTTGCTCTTCCGCAGCGCTCGTCCACTGCTAGCGACCCTTCCTAGGCTCCGGCACTCTCCTGCCGACCTCCAGCTCGTCGCCGCCTCACATGCCAAGGAGCCGGATGGAATCCCGCGTGGAAGCCCTCGAACACTCCCTCGCCACCATAAACGTGCGTCTCGAGGCACAGGCCGAGCAGTTCGCCTCGATTCTGACCATGCTCCAAAACTTACAGCCCATCCAGCACTCCGGGCCCTCTACCACCTCTGCTGTGGGATCCCCCAGCACCGTGCTTCCCGATGCTTCCGCAGCGGTGGAAGTGCCGACTCCACCGTACCGTGGACCTGACATGCCTACCTTCAACGAGTCTGACCCCCTCGGGTGGATTGCCCGTGCCGAGCAGTTCTTCGACATTCACCAGACCGGGTCGACACAACGGGTCTCCACCGCAATCATCGGCATGGAAGGGTCGGCCCTCCATTGGGTCCATTGGCTCCGCCAGACCTCTCCCGACCTCACCTGGACAGCTCTTTCTGAGGCCCTCATTCAGCGGTATGACGCCCGCTACTCCGGCCCCATGATCGAGCGACTTTGCGGGGTCCGTCACACCGGCTCCATTGACTCGTACATTGATGCCTTCGTGGAACTAGTCACCCATGTGCCCGGTCTTCCCCCAGACCATTACTTGGGGTTCTTCATGAACGGCTTGCAACCCCACTTTCGCTCCCGTCTCCGCACTCTCCAACCGTTAACGGTTCACCGCTCCATTGACCTCGCCCCCTGGTGGAGGCAGAGTTTCTCGCGATGTCCGGCGACATTCCTTCCCCATCACCTCCCTCTCGGCATCCTTCCTCCACATATTTCTCGACCCATCTGAAACCTACACCTCCGCCACCTCCTCTGCCCCGGCCACCAATGATGGGTCCTCGCAACAACCCACCTGTCCCTACCCACCGCCTGTCCAACCAGGAGTACAACGACTTACGAAGCAAGGGTTTGTGTTTCCGCTGCAAGCACCCTTACTCTCCTGGTCATGAGTGCTCGGTGAAGGAGTGTCGAGTCCTCATCGGCGACGACGTAGCCGCGCTCTCCGCCGCCGACTTTGACGCTCTGCTGCTTTCGGACGGACTACCGGACGACGCCCCGGGCACCTCGACGGCATCCCACTACTGACCGACGGGCAGCGCTCCGACCTTGGGGTCAAGGTCGCTTTTCTGACGGGATGTATTGTTACGCGCACGCGCCTCCTATTTTATTATTGCATTTCTTTAAATGTTTTAGTTTGATGTGAGCCCCCCCCCCCTCTATATAAGGAGGTGGTTTTGGGGAGTTAAGTCATCTTTGGATCCTTAGTCTTTAGGCTCTCATTGGAGAGAAGCTCTCTGGAGAAACCAGCCTCCGAGAGTTGGTCGGAGCTTGCTCCAAATTGTATCTGTGGTTCATTAATTCAAGCATTTTCTTTCAAGTTCGTATTATTATGGTTGTTTAAATTTTGAACCCATAGCTACATCTTTTACTTTGTATTGCTTGAGATGACATGTCATACCACTTTGTATGGAAATTTATATAATTTTTGCAATAGATGATCATGTAGTTGCAACTATATGTGTACAACCCTCATATTTTCCGAGTCGGTGTAGCCCGACGCGGATGAGGTCGAGATAGTAAAAGTGGCTGAGGCAAGTGGAGCAATCTCTTAGAGGCGACCAGAACCGATCAAGGCGGGAGAAGGGAAGAAGGGATTAGCGGGGCAAGAGGGGGGGTGGAGTCCTTTTACTCGCCCGCCCCTTGGGCGAGTGGGGGAGTCCCCCACTCGCCCGCCCCTTGGGCGAGTGGGGGATTCCCCACTCGCCCGCCCATTGGGCGAGTGGGGGAATCCCCCACTCGCCCGCCCCTTGGGCGAGTGGGGGACTCCCCCACTCGCCCGCCCTTGGACGAGTGGGGGATTCCCCCACTCGCCCGCCCCTTGGGCGAGTGGGGGATTCCCCACTCGCCCGCCCCTTGGGCGAGTAGGGGAATTCCCCACTCACCCGCCCCTTGGGCGAGTGGGGGAATCCCCCACTCGCTCGCCCCTTGGGCACCTATTCGTCCGGCCAAGTTGGCGAGTGGACCGATGTCCACTCGCCCGGGCAGGGTGACCTCGGTTCGTTGGGGGCAGGTGGGCCTTGGTTCGCCCGTCCAGAGCAAGGTCGAGTTTGAATTGGGGTGCAGGTAGTATTTTCAAATAGCGGAACTAGGCTATTGGCAGACCATTTTGGCTATCCGCAGACCATTTTTGGGAAGTCTATAAATAGACCCTCATGGGCACCTTGGGAAGGGATGTTGGTACCCCCCCCCCCCCTCCCTCGCGTGTGAGCAAGCACTACCCCTCCCCTCCCTGTCATTGAAGGTGGATGGTGAGGTGATCCTTAGTGCCCTCCAAGGTGCACAGACTTAGCATTGGCTTGGGAGGGGAAGTTCCTTGTGAGCTTCCGGGTAAGTGGTGGGACCTCCACGCTGCAGCTTAAGGGGTCCGTTCGTGGACTAGGGTATTCTCCAAGGGTAAGGTTCTTTGGTTCTTAGTGACTGGTCAAGAGTCTCGCTCAGGTCAAGTAAGGGTTAGCTGCATCCCCCTTGTGAACGTCGAGACCAGTTCTCTGGTTTCAACATTATGGTGCGGTGAGCGTGGAAGCAGCTAGTTCGGAAAGCCCTGAGTAAGCCTCATGGCTGGAAGCAATGAGCTTGGGGACTCGCCCCCTGTCGGTGAGTATATGAAGAAGGGTGACTTTGACGAGTTTAGGAAGTCGATCTTGGAGCTCTTGCGGGTCGCACTCCCCCCCCCCCCCCCCCACGGCGAGTGCTCGACACCACCCGCACCCGTGCTCGCCTCGCAATCTCCGATGGAGGCGGAGCAAGCATATCGGCAAGGGAATGAGCTGGCCATAGGGGAAGGCTTGGGTCTTCAAGCAAGAGTGCTCTTCAACAGCTCCCCTGGGACCGGCTACCCTAGTAGGGAGGCAGAGAGAACGCCTTCGACTCGCCAGGGAGGATGGGGAAGTCCCTTCTGCAAGCTGATCATCTCAGCTCCCGTTCCAGATGGGTTCAGTGAGCCTGACATGTGGTTCGAGGGCATGGCCTCGATCAGGCAAATGTCGGATGCCTTTAAATGCAGACTCTTCGCGGTCACGTTCAGGGGGAAGGCGAGAGACTGGTTCCACCAACTCCCAGTGGGAACCATCTATGGCTTCGAGGACCTGCGCCGAAGTTTCTTGCTAAGGTTCTCCACTTCAAAGAAGAGGAGGAAAGGGGCGGAGGCCCTGTTCTTGGTTCGGCAAAGGCCAGGGGAGACGCTGAAAAGTTACGTTGATAGGTTCCAGGAGGAAGTCCTCCTTGTCATTGAGGTGCCCGGGCATACCCTGCAGCTGGCTTTCACCCTCGGCTTACAGCAGGGGCTGTTCAGGATGAGCTTGACTCGGGACCCACCCTTGTCTTTCGAAGAGCTGATGGAGCGTGCTGCTCGAGAAATTGAGTGTGAGGCCACAAACCAGGAGTTCATGGCAAGGTTGGCCAAGGAGGAGAAGAAAGAGCAAGGAGGGAAGAAGGAGGAAGCGAGAAGTCAGGGGGACCAGGGTTCCCTCGTTGGGCAGGAACAAGGCTGGGGGTCTCAACTACCAGTCGCTCGACCGACCTGGAGGCCGCCAGGAGGACTCCCTCAAGGCCCAAGAAGAGTCCATTTCCAAGGGAGAGGAAACTTTCAGGGAGAACAAGGACGGTTCAACCCAGCGGGGTGGCAGCCGGACCCAAGGCCATTGCAACCCCAACCCCTGCAGGCCATGACGATTGGCCAAAAAAGAGGAAATAAGAAGAGGGGTCACGCAGGGAAGGAAGCAAGGATGATGGCATTGTCGTACTGTGACTTCCATCAGCAGGAGGGTCACGCGACAGCCACATGCCCAGAGTTTCTGGAGGTAAGGGAAGGAGGAAGAACCCCGAGAGAGGAGACAACTCAACCTGGAAGGACCAGGAGGAAGCTGAGGAGATGGAGGAAGTGATGAAGGAAACGGCCAAGGTGCATGTGGCCGAGTAGGCGCAAGGAAGCGCATTGTAATGGTATGTAATCTATTTATAATATATCAAAAATAGTTAAAGATAGCATCTAGGTCGAGTCCTCGACTAGAGACCACTCGCCCGGGCTTGTTGATGTCGGTCGCTGGGTGGCTCGTCCGGTAGATTCGTTTTAGGTCGAGTCCTCGACTAGAGACCACTCGCCCGGGCTTGTTGATGTCGGTCGCTGGGTGGCTCATCGGGTAGATTCGTTTTAGATCGAGTCCTCAACTAGAGACCACTCGCCTGGGCTTATTGATGTCGGTCACTGGGTGGCTCGTCGGATAGATTCGTTTTAGGTCGAATCCTCGACTAGAGATCACTCGCCCGAGCTTGTTGATGTCGGTCGCTGGGTGGCTCGTCAGGTAGATTCGTTTTAGGTCGAGTCCTTGACTAGAGACCACTCGCCCGGGCTTGTTGATGCCGGTCGCTGGGTGGCTTGTCGGGTAGATTCGTTTTAGATCGAGTCCTCGACTAGAGACCACTCGCCCGGGCTTGTTGATGTCGGTCGTTGGGTGGCTCGTCGGGTAGATTCATTTTAGATCGAGTCCTCGACTAGAGACCACTCGCCCGGGCTTGTTGATGTCGGTCGTTGGGTGGCTCGTCGGGTAGATTCGTTTTAGGTCGAGTCCTCGACTAGAGACCACTCGTCCGGGCTTGTTGATGCTGGTCGCTGGGTGGCTCGTCGGGTAGATTCGTTTTAGGTCGAGTCCTCGATTAGAGACCACTCGCCCGGGCTTGTTGATGTCGGTCGTTGGGTGGCTCGTCGGGTAGATTCGTTTTAGATCGAGTCCTCGACTGGAGACCACTCGCCCGGGCTTGTTGATGTCAGTCATTGGGTGGCTCGTCGGATAGATTCGTTTTAGGTCGAGTCCTCGACTAGAGACCACTCGCCAGGGCTTGTTAATGTCGGTCGCTGGGTGGCTCGTCGGGTAGATTTGTTTTAGATCGAGTCCTCGACTGGAGACCACTCGCCCGGGCTTGTTGATGTCGGTCGCGGGGTGGCTCGTCGGGTAGATTCGTTTGGGTCGGTAAGGCTCCAAGAAGAGAAGCCGGTCTGAGAATGTGGTGAGTTCCTCCACCTCCAGGTGAGCTCGGCTCCCTATTACGTGTTGAGTTCCTCCACCTCCAGGTGAGCTCGTCTCCCTGTTAGGTGTGGAGTTTCCTCCACCTCCAGGTGAGCTCGACTCCCTGGCAGGTGTGGGGTTTCCGCCTCCCACCTCAGGTCGAGCTCGGCTCGACTAAAGGTGTTGAGTTTTTCTCCACCTAAGGTCAAGTTTAATTCGACCTAAAGTGTTGAGTTCCTCCACCTCCGGGTGAGCTCGGCTCCCTGTTAGGTGTTGAGTCCCTCCACCTCCAGGTGAGCTCGGCTCCCTGTTAGGTGTTGAGTCCCTGCACCTCCAGGTGAGCTCGGCTCTCTGTTAGGTGTTGAGTTCCTCCACCTACAGGTGAGCTCGGCTCCCTGTTAGGTGTGGAGTTTCCTCCACCTCCAGGTGAGCTCGGCTCTCTGTTAGGTGTTGAGTTCCTCCACCTCCAGGTGAGCTCGGCTCCCTGTTAGGTGTTGAGTTCCTCCACCTCCAGGTGAGCTCGGCTCCATGTTAGGTGTTGAGTTCCTCCACCTCCAGGTGAGCTCGGCTCCCTGTTAGGTGTGGAGTTTCCTCCACCTCCAGGTGAGCTCGGCTCCCTGTTAGGTATGGAGTTTCCTCCACCTCCAGGTGAGCTCGGCTCCCTGTTAGGTGTGGAGTTTCCTCCACCTCCAGGTGAGCTCGGCTCCCTGGCAGGTGTGGGGTTTCCGCCTCCAGTTTTTCTCCACCTAAGGTCAAGTTCAATTCGACCTAAGGTGTTGAGTTCCTCCACCTCCGGGTGAGCTCGGCTCCCTGTTAGGTGTTGAGTCCCTCCACCTCCAGGTGAGCTCGGCTCCATGTTAGGTGTTGAGTCCCTCCACCTCCAGGTGAGCTCGGCTCCCTGTTAGGTGTTGAGTTCCTCCACCTCCAGGTGAGCTCGGCTCCCTGTTAGGTGTGGAGTTTCCTCCACCTTCAGGTGAGCTCGGCTCCCTGTTAGGTGTTGAGTCCCTCCACCTCCAGGTGAGCTCGGCTCCCTGTTAGGTGTTGAGTTCCTCCACCTCCAGGTGAGCTCGGCTCCCTGTTAGGTGTGGATGTTCCTCCACCTCCAGGTGAGCTCGGCTCCCTGTTAGGTGTGGAGTTTTCTCCACCTCCAGGTGAGCTCGGCTCCCTGTTAGGTGTGGGGTTTCCGCCTCCCACCTCAGGTCGAGCTCGACTCGACTAGAGGTGTTGAGTTTTTCTCCACCTAAGGTCTAGTTCAATTCGACCTAAGGTGTTGACCTTTCTCCACCTCCAGCTGAGCTTGGCTCACAGGAGGGTTGTTACGTGGAGAAAGGTTCGCCTCCCGCCTCAAGTCAGGTTCAACTGATAGACTCGACAGGAGCATCCCGTTGGCAGGGCCCTTCGTGGATTCCTCTAGGGTCTCACCCACTCGTCAAATAGGTGGGTTGGACTTTCTTTCCGAGCTTGAGGCAAGCTCGAAAAGAGCGGGGATTGTGTACAACCCTCATATTTTCCGAGTCTGTGTAGCCCGACGCGGATGAGGTCGAGATAGTAAAGGTGGCCGAGGCAAGTGGAGCAATCGCTTAGAGGTGACCAGAACCGATCAAGGCGGGAGAAGGGATGAAGGGATTAGCGGGGCAAGAGGGGGGGTGGAGTCCTTTTACTCGCCCGCCCCTTGGGCGAGTGGGGGACTCCCCCACTCGCCCGCCCCTTGGGCGAGTGGGGGATTCCCCACTCGCCCGACCCTTGGGCGAGTGGGGAAATTCCCCACTCGCCCGCCCCTTGGGCGAGTGGGGGAATCCCCCACTCGCCCGCCCCTTGGGCACCTATTCGTCCGGCCAAGTTGGCGAGTGGACCGATGTCCACTCGCCCGGGTAGGGTGACCTCAGTTCGTTGGGGGCAGGTGGGCCTTGGTTCGCCCGTCCAGAGCAAGGTCGAGTTTGAATTGGGGTGCAGGTAGTATTTTCAAATAGCGGAACTAGGCTATTGGCAGACCATTTTGGCTATCCGCGGACCATTTTTTGGGAAGTCTATAAATAGACCCTATGGGCACCTTGGGAAGGGATGTTGGTACCCCCCTCCCTCGCGTGTGAGCAAGCACTACCTCTCCCCTCCCCCTGTCATTGAAGGTGGATGGTGAGGTGATCCTTAGTGCCCTCCAAGGTGCCCAGGCTCAGCATTGGCTTGGGAGGGGAAGTTTCTTGTGAGCTTCCGGGTAAGTGGTGGGACCTCCACGCTGCAGTTTAAGGGGTACGTTCGTGGACTAGGGTATTCTCCAAGGGTAAGGTTCTTCGGTTCTTAGTGACTGGTCAAGAGTCTCGCTCAGGTCAAGTAAGGGTTAGCTGCATCCCCCTTGTGAACGTCGAGACCAGTTCTCTGGTTTCAACAATATGAATGCTTTATTTACGTGGAAGATGAAAAATTCTATCAAGTTTTTTCCTATGGTTGTGTATTTAAGGAACAATCATTCATTATATCAAGTTTTTTCTACCCAAATTATGTCCTATTTCTTCACTTCCTTTTTTAATGTTGTCACATGTACGCATACATTGTTACATACATATGATGTTTTACTAACCAAAAAAGTTGTGCTTCATGTTATATCATTGTTATATAAATATAGGGATTTTCATTGAAACTCTTATGGTTGTTTAGATTTTGAACCCATAGCTACATTTTGATGTTTCAGTCATTTTGAACCCATATCTACATCTTTTACTTTGTATTGCTTGAGATGACATGTCATACCCCTTTGTATGAAAATTTATATAATTTTTGCAATAGATGATCATGTAGTTGCAACTATATGAATGCTTTATTTATGTGGAAGATGAAAAATTCTATCAAGTTTTTTCCTATGGTTGTGTATTTAAGGAACAATCATTCATTATATCAAGTTTTTTCTACCCAAATTATGTCCTATTTCTTCACTTCCTTTTTTAATGTTGTCACATGTACGCATACATTGTTACATACATATGATGTTTTACTAACCAAAAAAGTTGTGCTTCATGTTATATCATTGTTATATAAATATAGGGATTTTCATTTTATTCAAAATTTTCTGTCTTTCAATTCAACTTGAATTAATCAGTAATAACATACAGAATGCTTGGTTTCATTACAGAAATAAATTCCTGTGTAGAGATCAGATCAAATGCATGATTCTATATTGTGGTGCTTCTACATTTCAATATGAAAGGATGTTATTGTGAATTATTTTGAATTACTCCACATTTTTTAGGTTATCATTCATTATTTCACACTCAAACATTTCATATTTTCAATTCCTTAACTGCATTGTTTACTTTTTGTGGTATGCTTGCTCATTAAGCCTATTCATTACTTATAATCATCTATAAATTATTGCTTCCATGCACATGCCAATTCCTTAACTGCATTGTTTGGTACTAAATTCTAAGCTCTTTTGTAGCGGTGGTTTGATTGTACTTCATTGTATCCATACTATCACAAAACTGTACTCTTTTCCTTTGTCATTTAAAAACGGCTCCAAACCAGCTATGTTGCACGGGGACGAAAACGGGATACGGGATACAATACAAAACGGATACGGGAAACGTGATTTTTAAAAAAATACAGATATGGGAAACGTTTTTGAATTTTTTATTATTATTTTAATATAAGTAATAATCAATATAAAAAAATTCCAATCATAAACTAAGGTACCATCTCAATCACTACATGAATGTAGTGATTGAGATGGTACCTTAGTTTATGATTGGAATTTGAGCAGCGGCGGCTCTTACAGCAGACGGGAGCAGCGGCGGCTCTTACAGCAGACAGGAGCAACGACGGCTCTTACAACAGACGGGAGTAGAGGAGATAAAAGGCGGAGCGGAGCGGACAACGCACGGGAATAAAAGGCGGATTAAACCTAGGGAAATAAAAGGCGGAGCGGACAGGAATCGCGTATCCCGCAAGGCGGGATACGCGATTCCCTTTTATTTTTTAATTAAATTAAAATATGCGTTTCCTGGAGTTTCGGAAACGCGTTTTCGAGAGTTTTCTGAGTGTTTCCCGTATCCGAAACGCGTTCGAGTCGATACGCGAGGCCCTTTTAAGTATCCGTGCTTCGTAGCAAACCAGATCATATTGTATTATACATCAACATGGTATTGATTTCATTTGGTGTACATTCATGTCCTCTTTTGTTCAACCATAATAATGCAGCTATCCTTTTTTTAAAAATTGAATTTCTTAGACTTTTATTAAAAAAATGTCGCCACCACGACAAATGTTGCCCCCGCGACAAATATCGCCCACCACGACAAATGTCGCCCCCACGACAAATGTCGCCCCCACGACAAATATCGCACCCACGACAAATGTCGCCTCCACGACAAATGACGCCCCCACGACAAATATCGCCCCCACGACAAATGTCGGCCCTCAAGACATATGTCGCCCCCACGACGAATGTCGCCCCCACGACGAATGTCGCCCCCACGACGAATGTCGCCCCCACGACGAATGTCGCCCCCACGACGAATGTCGCCTTGCGTAGGGCCGGAGGCCCGTGCCTCTCACTCGTGTGTGTGTGTGTGTGTATAATCACATAAAAATATAAAATAAAAATTAACGTAAGATTAGATGACAGAAAATTAGAAAATGAGCTGCTATTCTCCAATATATGTTATCAAGCAAGGTAAATTAAAACTTCAACGATGAATAAAACCAAGCTTGCAGATGTCGGATGTCGGACTCATGTCGGTTTGGGTTTTTTATGTCGGATGTCGGATTGCGGGGGATATATCGGGGACATTTCAAAATGTCGGATTGTAATATTATATGTATATATATATTATATATCATAACATTTTTTTAATTAGAAAGTAATTATTTTATTTAATGAAGTATACACTAAAAATCATATTAGAAAATGAATCTACTAACAAGTGTTTAATCAATTTGTAATAAATAAGAAATGTTGCATACTTTCAAAATGTCGAAGTGTAACCAAAGGAGAGCTGCGAAGAGGACGAGAGCTGCGAAGAAGACGAGTCAGAAGCGGAGATTAGGGCAAGCGAAGAAGACGAGAGCCCAGAACGTCGTGAGGAGGACGCGGGGGAGATGAGGAGTCATCGTGAGGGGCAAACGTAGTATAACTATATAAGTATATAATAAAAACTAATTTAATTATAAAATTTAATAAAAAAACTTATTAATTTCTAATGGCCGCCATAACCCGCCATAACGGGCCGACATGTCCGACATGTCGGCCACCATACTGGAAAACGCCATTTTTCTCATTTGTGTCGCTAACGTTGCGATTTCCCCTCAAAAATGACATGTCGGACGACATGTCGGACATGTCGGCCGACATCTACAAGCTCTATGCGTGAGAATTGGTTACGCACATTTAGAACAGTCAAAAGTGTTGACTGTGTTTGCAAATAAATCCCACATAAACACAGATTTAATGGAGTAAAAAAGGTACAAAGAATTATTAGAGAATAAAATGAATTTCTAGAAGATGAAAAAAAACTCATCACTAGGGAGACATACAATAATTATGTGACAAAAAATTTGCAAACATGGCAACAAATTAAAAAAAATGACAGATTGATGATTTTGATAAAAAGTTTTCTAGGTAGCAAGTAGAAATGGTGATGTATAAATAGCTAAAATAAAAATAGGACCATGAGAAAAAAATAAAGTAGGATGTATTTTAACTGATCATAACAAATTCTTAACCACAATAGTAGAAATCGAAGTAATATAAATAAAGGGCTTTAATAATAACCATTTTTGAATGTTGAAATAATTAGCGATAAATAGAAAATGCAATTTATTCATCCCTCGAAGGGGGTATTTAAAGGACAACAAAGACTTACAAACTTCAAAACAACAATGTGGAACTAAACTCAAACACTCCCAAAGGACTCTAATAATGTGATAACTTTAACACTCCCCCGCAAGCTGGAGGAGAATCCCTCGGCTTAAAAACGGCATATGAAGATAAAAGTAATGGAGGTAGAGATGAAAAAGGATGAATATCGGTGGTGGCACAGGGAGTGACAACATTAGCGCACAAAACACACGAGCAATACACACACGATACCATCCGTCATCATCTATACTCGAGAAAACATGTGGAAAAAACACGATAACGAAAGATGTGGGATCGAGTGTGTACATTTAAACACACATTGAGATATCCACAAAGAAAGTCAGTACCGGAGCACATGCACCTATCACAATGAGGAAATAGGAGGCCTATGCAAAGAGCAACACAAAGACATAAGTCTAGCAGGCCATGCGGGGCTAAAGAGTCGGGAAATACCACCGCTGTGATGAAAATCAACCATAAACCCAAGCACTCCCCATTACATGGGACACACGTGCATGAAGGCATACGGTAAACATACATAAAACAAGAACAAGGACAATGCAAAGACTATACACATGAAAACAAGATTACATGAAAATAAGGCCGGATGACTTCTCACATTTTGCCATATGTTCACTCTAGAATGTGCATATAAAAATTATATAAATACAATATATAACTCTTATTTTTTGGCGAGGTTTGAAAATTACTCAAATCATTGTATTTCTAGGATTATTTTTTTGTTAGGTCGAGTAAAACAAAATGTGCATAAAGCTATTGTACAAGAATTCCATGGAAACATCACACAATTACTTGCTTATATAATCACATAAAAATCTAAACTAATAAATTATCATAAGATTAGATGACAAAAATTAGAAAATGAGCGGCTATTCTCCAATATATGTTATCAAGCAAGGTAAATTAAAACTTCAAAGTTGACGAGAACAGCCAGATAGACAGGATCGTCGGCAGGAGGGAACGATGACTGGAGCGACTTCGTCGATAGGAGAATGGTGATGTTGAACTTATAATGTAGAAATGGAGGGTATGCCCAATTTTTTAATAAAGTTCTAGTTCCAATATTAGTAGTTAATTCGTAGATGAGAACTATTTTTCATTGTCATTGAATGGAGACCATACAACTCAATAGCATACTCCACAATTACAGTTTTGCATCAAAATATAATATTGCTCACTGTCACATAGACGCATAAATCTAGAGTGGGCACTTTGTTTTAGTAGTGATTTGGCATGCATCAAACAAAGAGAAAGATATCAGATTCAATAATTTCAAATTAATTCTTGTAGGACTAGACCCAATACTCTTAAAACACAATTCGAACGACTCCCTCATGACTAACAACACAACCTTTTAGTTTTAGATACCATGTTTAGTCTGAATTCCTAAACGCGGTTCATATAACCTAAATCAGTTAAAGACATTGAATATTTTCGCCACCAACACAATGGAACTAAGTGCAATAAAGGCAACAAACTTATCTGGAAGAAAAATGTGAATGAGGTACACATGAATATAAAACCGAGATTTGTGGAATTGCTACTGAAATTTTATGAAATGTTAAATCTATAGGTTCAACATCAACACTTCTGCTTTGTAATCAAGTATTCTATCTAGCACATAGTAAAATGGAGTAAGACAATATAGCACATTTCATCAACAACCTATTCTGAGGATTGTTCTTTGACAAAACCTAAAAGTAAACAAGACAAGGATGCCAAAAAGAGCACAAATCCCATTATTTCTAAATGATAAAAAACACAGCAGTTAAATTATCAACACACAAAAAACATTAAACTAGGAGAGAGTAATTCAAGTCAACGGACATCAATGTACCAAATTAATGAGTTGAGGGTCAAAAACTAGAAGCAACAGGCACTTACAATAGAGCGCGGTCGTCTTTTACTTTATTATCAACAGCGATAATCTTTGATCCAACCAAAAGCTGCATCACGAACCCCGCTGTCATGATAGGAGTGATACCCAGCTCCATGACAGTTCCTCGGCTGGAAGCAAGGATGGCTCGCATCCAGTAGAATGGATCCGCACCGGTGGTTGAGTGGATCCCATAGAGAGAAAGCCGGCTGCAAACCAGAAGGATAAACATCGATATCACAGTGCATATGACCTTTTCTCTGAACGGGACCCTGCCATCAGCGGCGCTCTCGATCTCCGGCAAGATCGACAGAAATGGCCTCACCAAATGTAGTACCTTAAACCCTCCCGCCATGTTTTTGTTGACTGCAGATTTTGAACGAAGAAGATGAAGTATGCGAATCTGGAAGAAGGGAAAGGACAAAATGAAGAGAGGCGGCGAGCGGAGATGGTCGGGGAACGAAGAAGATGAAGAGGAAGAAAGCAAAAATAGAAACGCTTACCACCGGCGGCGGCGAGAAACTGGAGCGATTGGCTTGCGAGCGGAGAAGGATTGGCTTGCGAGCGGAGAAGGCGATCTCGCGAGAGTCGCGCAGCGTGCAGAGGAAGAGACTGCGGTCGAAAACTTTTTCTAGTGATCGGCGAGTCTACGCAGCTCGGCAATGAAGCTTTGGGCCTGCGGGCTTCGGCGAAGATGTCGCAGCAGGGAAGAATACGCGCGAGGAAGACGAGAGGCGGGGTCTGCGGGCTTCAACGATGATGTCGCGGCAGGGAAGCGTGGGGGCTGCGGGATTCGACGATGATGTCGCGGCTGCCTGATGTCGCAGCAGGGAAGACGATCCGCGCGAGGAAGACGATGCGGCCAGAGGGATAATTTCGGCTGCGGTGAATGACCTAAATCCTGGTAAAAATATCTATTTTAACTGTAGGGACGGAAATTGGCGCTGGGAACAAATTGAGGGTCCATTTTGCAAATTTAACAAATTGAGGGTCCATTTTGCCAAACATAAGATAATAGGGGATGCATTCTGCCAAAATGCTCAAAACGGATCTGTTGCGTGTCACTCGACGCTCTGATAGATTGGCCGAATTGAACCACATTAGCTCGCGAGCGAGCCGAGCGCGCAAAAAGTCAATGAAAGAGTGAAAAACCACGCGGTCGGAACTGTGCCGACCAAATTCCACTATCAATAGTAACACGGAAGCGGTCTGAGTGCACGGAGAGCGCGGAAGCGTTCTGAGCGCGCAACGACCACGGAAGCGTCATGAGCGTGCGGTGAGCGCGAAAACGTTTTGAGCGCGCAACGAACACAGAAGCGTTCTGAGCGCGCGGTGAGCCCGGAGGAGTTCTGAGCGCGCGGGGAGCCCGGAGGCGTTCGGAGCGCGCGGTGAGCGCGGATGCAGTCTGAGCGAGCGTTCTGAGCGCGCGGTGAGCGCGGACGGTCTGAGCGCGCCCCTACCACGGAAGCGTCCTGAGCGCGCGGTGAACGCGGAGGTGTTCTGCGCACGCAACTACCACGGAAGCGTCCTGAGCGCGAGGTGAGCGCGGAGGCATTCTGAGCGCGCGGTGAGCGCGAAGGCGTTCTGAGTGCGCGGTGAGCATGAAGGCGGTTTGAGTGCGCAACGAACACTAGAGTGTTCTGAGCGCGCGGTGAGCGCGGAAGTGTTCTTAGCGCGCGATGAGCCCGGAGGCGCTCTGAGCGCGCAGCGAACACGGAAGCGTTCTGAGCGGGCGGTGAGCGCGGAGGCGTTCTGAGTGCGCAACGAGCACAGAAGCATTCTGAGTGCGCGGTGAGCGCGGAGGCGTTCTGAGCGCATGGTGAGCGCGGGGGCATTCAGAGTGCGTGGTGAGCGCGGGGTATTCTGAGCGCGAAACGAACACAGAAGCGTTCTGAGCGCGCGGTGAGCATGGAGGTGTTCTAAACGCGCAACGAACACGGAAGTATTCTGAGCGTGCGGTGGGTGTGTAGGCATTCTGAGAGTGCGGTGAGCGCGGAGGCATTCAGCGCGCGTCGTGAACTTGGACCCAAACAAAGTAGGACTCAACTTAGGAATCTTTGTTGGACTCTTCGTAGGGATTTTCGTAAGACTAGAACCAATAAAATTGCTGGTAGAGCACTCGGAAAAAGGCTCATTTAAGGTTAACGGACACCGGTTAAAATTATATCACCCCGACGATCCTACGTACGAAAAATTGAAACATTACAACTTCCAATTTTTAAAAAAGAATCGTCAATTAGTCACAAAATGATTTTGGCAGGCACCATAACATTATCTTCTCTTTATTTTTTTTTTTGCTTGTTTTAAACATGTTTCTGCAGGTTTTGTTCACGCGGCCTCGACTACCAACCATGGAAGTCCTCTTCTCCCCCTTTTCCCTCTTATTTTGAATTTTTAATTTTAACATGAATTCATTTATTTTGTTGTTGTTTTTTCTTCATCTTGTTTGTACTGCATACTTAGCTTTAAACATTGAGAGCATTGTTTTATTTTAAATGTGGGGGAGTAGTGTAGCTTTCTAGCATTTTTCAAAAAAATTATTATACAAAAATCTAATTTCTTGGAAAGAGAAGTTTGAGATGTCACATCATCACACCTTCTAGTACCGGTGAGAGTCAATCATAAGGAATGCCTCAGGAAGTCTAATGTCACATCATCACACCTTCTAGTACCGATGAGAGTCAATCATAAGGAATGTCTCGGGAAGTCTAAGAATATAAAAAATATATATATATATACTCATTACTTTGTGCTTTTATTATTTTCTAGAAATCTAGTTTGAGGATTGATTATAAGCATTTTTTATGTTTTGAGTTTAGCTAACATTTTGTTTTATCAGAATTTGTTAGATTTAAATTTTAGGTAATTTAGTTTTAAGAAACATTTTATATTTTTAATTCAATTAAGGAATTTATTTAGCACTATTCTCTTTTTAATTTTAAATGACTTCATTTTGTAGTAGATTGCCTAAAACATCCTTAGATTTCTATTATATTCGCTTCTAACTTTCAGATCTTAGAAAATTTCACTCCACTAAAAATTTGCTCTCAAAATTGTTTAATTTATAAACTAGAAGTATTTCATTATCCCCCACCCTTTATTGACAAATAAAAAAAAGTAGTAAAAAGTCATATGTCATGAGAATAAGAGGATAAAATTTATTATTTTCTAAACATATGCACCCAAAATTATTTAAAAGACTATATGTCATGAAGTAAGAGGATAAAATTAATTACTTCTAAACATATATATATTTTGTGTTTTATTTGAAGAGAATTTTTATAAGATTATATGACATGAAAAATGAGATGATAAAATTCATCATTTTTCTAAACATATACAAATAAAAATGAAATCATGAGTGAGGTGAGAGGATAAAATTTATCACCTCAAATTCAGGATCTCTTCATTTGCTTTTTTGATTAAAACCCTCCTTAGCCAATTTTATTGGTTCTAGTCCTAAAGCAAATTATTCAAAGATGGGTTTGAGAATGTCCACGAGCTGTGGAGGAATCACCAACTTCTGCGGGATCTACCCTTCTTCAGGGACTGATTCTGTAACATCCCCAATCCTTCTAGACCCCTAGTTGGTATTAGGGCATGGGTGGTGTGCTGAGTGGCCACTAAGGCTCTTGGACCAAGTGGAGTGTGCTAAGTGCACACCAAGGGCACAAAATCAACATAGGCCAATACCACTCCCTTAGGCCAACTGATCCTCAATTCACCAAATTGACCTCCCCCATACCACCCTAACCACTAAGGACGACCATTACCATGAGAATTGCACTTGGGTGGGACCCAATTGCATGAAATTGACCAAAGTCAACAATAGGTCAACATTAACCAAACTAAGTCAATTAGGGTTCAATTGACTCTACATGTTCAAATTGACCTTACCACCACACTCTAAACACTTTAAGGAACTCATTGGACCTAAAAGCCCCATCACTTGGTCAACCAATTGACCAATTTGACCAAAGTTAACTCTACCTTAATTTAGGTCAAAATCACATCTTAAGGCTAAATTAGCCCAATTGGGGCCCCACCATGGACCAACCAATTTTGGGTGGTGACAAGGGACCCAAGACCATCAAGTGGGTCCATCCCACTCACCAAGTTGACCAAGTCAAATCAAGAGTCAACCATGGTCAATAAATGCCAAATTAGGTAACTTAGCTTAATTCCCTTTGACCAAAATTCAAGCCAAGTGGGCTAGCTCATTTTCAAGACTCATTAGACCCTAACCAGCTGAATAAGCTAACCCAAGCCATGACTCATTTCATCAAAAAGGAGGAGAGAGAAGAAAGGGGACAAAAAGAGACTTGATAAAGCAATGTCCTCCTCCACACTCAAGCCAATCACCCTTGGGGCTTGGGGAAGACTTGGAGGATTGCTTGGGTGATTGCTGAACACGTCAGGGAGGGGAAGAGCATAAGGTGGTGGCAGCAAGGGGGAGGTTAAGCCAAAACCGTGGGTCACTTGGTTGAAACTCACCTATACAAGCCTCTTCACCTCCACCCAGACCTCCCATTAGCTTCAGAAGGTGGAAAGCAATCGGGATTGACCCTTGGATCAAAGCTTTTGGCGGAGAATGGAGGATATGACCAAGGTCGCCGGAGAGGAGCATTTCCATGGCCAACCGCCGCCGCCGCCACCGCCAAGCTCCATATTAGGTTTGTTTCTCCTCCTCTCCCTCTATGCTAGCTTCCTATCTATTTAATTTGAAGGATAGGTCTCAATTGAGCCGAATCCAAAACCTCAAATCCATGGAAAATGGCGATTTTCGGCCATGCTAGGATCGCCGGAAAACACCACCTCCGGCCGCCATGTCGCCGGGAATCCATAGCCCCGACCACCACGAAGGTGTTGGTGGTGGTGGTTGGCCGGGGAGGGGCATGGATGGACGGGAATTAGGAGAGCAATGTTGCCCATCTCTGGCTGATCTCAGCCGTTGGCTGGAGGAGGAAGATGAAGGGGGAGGGTCGGATATGCTTCAAGATTCGTGCGCACCCCATTTTATTTAATGAAATTAATTCAATAGCTTGGTTTTTCTGTCTCTATACATCAGTTCACTTCAAATATTAATTAAGTCCTCTTAATGGCTGAATTAGAAAAGTGCCCAACATGAAAGTTGTAGGCCTTGGTCTTGACTTTCATTAGGTCTTGAGTTCAAGTCATTTGGAGACCCACAACTCCCTGACCATGCTGCAACCGGCTTGAATGAAAAATTAATCATATTTTATGTTTCTTTAGAATCTGGGAGCTTCCTGACCATGCTGCAACCGGCTTGGTTGGAAAATTTCTCCCTTCCATTGCTCTAAGCCAGGTTTCTACTTGCTCAAAGTAACCTTGCAAATTTATTTTTTTGGCACAAACTCTTTTCTGATCATAGGCCAATTCCTAATTGTGCCATCTTTTACATATTTTTTTGAAATTAATATAACTTAGGAAGAGCTTGAGAGGGAAGGCATTTGGGATTTCGATCGTTTGTGTCGTCCTTACATTCGGCAGAATATAGGTTTGTGGCCGATGATTCTTTCTTTTGATGCTTGCGTTTTTCGTTATTTCCAGGATACATTCGGAGCCACATGGACAGTTATTGCTTCATGCTTCTTAAGTGAATATGCAAAAGAATGTTATGAGGTAATCATGGTTCTGAATGGGTTCTTTAGTTATTTTTTCCTTAAACAACTAACTCTACGCGAAAGAAATATTTAGTTATTTTTTTCCTTGTACTCTTGCAACTTTGGTGTAAATTAAATTATTTACAAATTTAATTGTTTGAAAAGCGTCTGGTCAGGCTCACTTTCGTTTGGAAATTCTTTTAGATTAAGCTGGATCATTCCAACCATTGCATGCATGATCCCTGAAGAATCCCCAGTTTATCTCAGCATTGCATTAATTTTCAGCCATCTCATTGTTTTTTGGATTGAATAGATCTAAATTTTGTATAAATATTTGCATAAATTTGGGGAGAATCCTTCCGGCATGCATTATAAAGTTTATCGCTATTGCAATCATTCCGCTCTTATAATTTTTTTTCATCTGGTTTATCTTCTCGATCACGCAGGAACGACCATGTAGCTTCGTTTGTTGGGCATGCGCCGAGGCGGTCAAAACAACATTCTTGACCGCCGAGCCAAACACAAATCCTTGGTCTAGGCAATTCCATGATAGGCTTTGCCTGGTTGTTAAAATGGTTTTATTGGAATGGTTCCAAGATAGAAAATATGATAATTAGAGAAAAATTTGCAGCATTATTTCACGCTTTTTATTGCTTTTCAGGTTGCTCTTACTTTGCTTCTCAAACGCTTGCTGCTGAAGCTCAGATAGGCTCTGTTTGGGGAGACTTATTTTCACCGGTCAAGTGGTTACGACCGCATGAACCAGACCTTAATCTTTTGTTCCTATAGCTACGTCATAAATCCAATTGTTGGAAGAGCTATGGATGTGGATACCAAATGATGCATTGTAATTCTCGATGAGGCTTAGTATGCCTCCTAAACTCCTTAGAAATGCCTATGCCAAAAGCTTGCATTTATACAGACTTTGTAGTTTGATTTTTGTATTTTGCTGTGCTAATCATTTCAGAGTGCAAATTATATTTCAGATTTATGAAATTTTAAGCATACTCTTTATTATTAGCTACATGCTAAACATAAAATATTTAGTCTAAATAAATTTAAGCTTGAGTTTAACGAGTTTGGTATTGTAAATATCTCTTTTTTTGTTTGCTATATTGAATAACAACATCGAAGACATGGCAGGTGAAGGTAACAATATGGATATTGAAGAAGTGCTTCATGGTTAGAAAACAAAATTTCTAGTTGCACTTGCTATGAATGATATGTGAATGTGTTTTTTTACAAAAATACATAATTTATTATTTGCCACAGTTTGAAACCGTGACAAATAGTTTTTTAAAAAATATCGAATTTACTATTAGGCGGAGTTTTAAACTGTGGCTAATAGTCAGACTATTTGCCACTGTTGAAACCAGAGAACTGGTCTCGACGTTCGCAAGGGGGATGCAGCTAACCCTTACTTGACCTGAGCGAGACCCTTGACCAGTTACTAAGAGCCGAAGAACCTAACCCTTGAATAATCACCCAAGTCCACGAAAGGACCCCTTAAGCTGCAGCGTGGAGGTCCCACCACATACCCGGAAGCTCACAAGGAACTTCCCCTCCCAAGGCAATGCTGAGCCTGGGCACCTTGGAGGGCACTAAGGATCACCTCACCGTCCACCTTCAATGACAGGGGGGGGGGGGGGAGGGGTAGTAACCACCCTTCCCAAGGTGCCCATGGGGGTCTATTTATAGACTTCCCAAAAATTGGGTTGCGGATAGCCAAAATTCTGCTATCCGCAGCCCAATTACGAACCCGAACGACTGAACCGAGAGGGGGGGGGGGGGGGGGGGGGGGGGGGGGGGGGGGCGAGTGGAGGATGAGGCGTCCACTCCCCCCCCCCCCCCTCTGCCGGGGGTCGGGTGGATGGACCAAGGTCCACCCCCGAGTTGGGCGAGCGAACCTTACGGTCCACTCATCCTTCCGGGCGAGTGGACCATGGGTCCACTCGCCCAGCCATCCGGGCGGGTGGACATTGTGTCCACCCGCCCCCGGGCGAGTGGACCAGTGGTCCACTCGCCTGCAGGCTTGGGGCGAGTGGACCCTGGGTCCACTCGCCCCCCACCCTGGGCGAGTGGACCCAAAGGTCCACTCGCCCCCCCACTCGGGCGAGTGGACCAGTGGTCCACTCGCCCGGGTCCTTGGGCGAGTGGACCAAGGGTCCACTCGCCCGGGGGCCTTGGGCGAGTGGACCCAAGGTCCACTCGTCCAAGGAGGTTTGCCCCCCCCGGGTCTTCTCTTTTCGATGCTCACGACCTCTGACGGGTCGTTCCACTGAGCCCCTCACTTGCGTCGGGTCACACCGACTCGAAAAATATGAGGGTTGTACACAATCCCCGCTCTTTTCGAGTTTGCCTTAAGCTCGGAAAGAAAGTCCAACCCACCTATTTGACGAGGAGGTGAGACCTTAGGGGAATCCACGAAGGACTCTGCCAATAGGATACTCCTGCCGAGTTTTCCAACTGAACCTAACTCGAGGCGGAAGGCGGACCTTTCCCCACTTAACATCCCTCCTATGAGCCGAGCTCAGCTGGAGGTGGAGAAAGTTCAACACCTTAGGTCGAATTGAACTTGACCTGAGGTGGAAGAAAGATTCAACACCCTTAGTCGAGCCGAGCTCGACCTGAGGTGGAAGGCAAACCTTTCTCCACTTACATCCCTCCTATGAGACGAGCTCAGCTGGAGGTGGAGAAAGTTCAACACCTTAGGTCGAATTGAACTTGACCTGAGGTGGAAGAAAAACTCAACACCCTTAGTCGAGCCGAGCTCGACCTGAGGTGGAAGGCAAACCTTTCTCCACTTAACATCCCTCCTATGAGACGAGCTCAGCTGGAGGTGGAGAAAGTTCAACACCTTAGGTCGAATTGAACTTGACCTGAGGTGAAAGAAAAACTCAACACCCTTAGTCGAGCCGAGCTCGACCTGAGGTGGAAGACAAACCTTTCTCCACTTAACATCCCTCCTATGAGCCGAGCTCAGCTGGAGGTGGAGAAAGTTCAACACCTTAGGTCGAATTGAACTTGACCTGAGGTGGAAGAAAAATTCAACACCCTTAATCGAGCCGAGCTCGACCTGAGGTGGAAGGCAACTCAACACCTCTAGTCGAGCCGAACTCGACCTGAGGTGGAAGGCGGGAACTCCTCACCTATCAGGGAGCTGATCTCACCTGGAGGGGGAGGGGATCAACCATCTTATCAAAGCAACTGAGGCAGAGATCCAATCCACGCCTTAGGTGCTTACCTTCACCTAGGGGCAGAGGAACTCCACCATCTCATGCCAACTGACGGTGGAACACCCATCCATGTCCTAGGGGCCTAGCTTACCTGGGAGCAGATGAATTCAACACCCTTCCCAACCACTTGGGGGTGGAGTACCCGTCCAAGCCCTAGGAGTCTAGCTTGCCTGGAGGCGGAGGAACCCCATACCTTCCCAATCCAGTTGGGGCGGAGTACCCGTCCACGTCCTAGGGTCCTAGCTTACCTGCGGGCGGAGGAACTCATCACTCTTTCAAACCAACTGGGGGTGGGAGGTCCATCCACGTCCTAGGGGCCTTGCTTACCCAGAGCTGGAGGTGCTCATCATCTCACCAAGTCACTTACTCAAGCAGCGAGTCGACCCGATGAGTCTCCCATCTGCCGGCATAACTGAGCCCGGAGAATGGTCTCTAGTCGGGGATATTACCAATCAGTCGACCCGATGAGTCTCTCATCTGCCGGCATGACTGAGCCCGGAGAATGGTCTCTAGTCGGGGATATTACCAACTGGGGGCGGAGTACCCATCCACATCCTAGGTGTTTACCTTCACCTGGAGGCAGAGGAACCCAACACCTTCCCAAAGGCCTTACCTAAGGTTCTATCTCTACCTACTTTTTATTTAACAGGGGGAGGTTACATATCTATTACAACGCGCCTTCTTGCGCCTACTCGGCCACATGCATCTCAGACATCTCTTTTATCACCTCCTCCACTTTCTCTGCCTTCTCATTCCTCTTCTTTCTCCTGGTCCTTCCTGCTTCCCTGGTCAACCTGGAGGTGGGAAACTTGCCTCTGGAACCGATCTGCGTCGCTTCCTTGCGTCTCCCCGTGCTTTTGTTGAACCAGGCACAGGGACTCCGCCTCCTTCCTGGTGAGACGGAGGCATCCTCCCAACCCCCTTACTCGGGGCAGCTGGCCCCATGGGAGCTGTTGAAGAGTGCTTGCGCTTGGAGGTTCAGGCCTTCCTCCGAGGCTGGCCCCTTCCCTTGCTGACATGCTTACTCTATCTCCATCAAAGATGGCGAGGCGAGCACAGGTGTTGGCGATGCCGAGCACTCACCCTGAGGGGGGAGCACAAAATGCAAGACTTCCTGGATTGACTTCCTGAACTCCTCGAAGTAACCTTCCTTCATGCACTTGCCGGCAGGGGTGAGTCCCCCAGCTCATCGCTTCCAGCCATGAGACTTGCCCAGAGCTTTCCGAACTAGCTTCTTCCACGCTCACCGCACCATAATGTTGAAACCAGAGAACTGGTCTCGACGTTCGCAAGGGGGATGCAGCTAACCCTTACTTGACCTGAGCGAGACCCTTGACCAGTTACTAAGAGCCGAAGAACCTAACCCTTGAATAATCACCCAAGTCCACGAAAGGACCCCTTAAGCTGCAGCGTGGAGGTCCCACCACATACCCGGAAGCTCACAAGGAATTTCCCCTCCCAAGCCAATGCTGAGCCTGGGCACCTTGGAGGGCACTAAGGATCACCTCACCGTCCACCTTCAATGACAGGGGGAGGGGAGGGGTAGTAACCACCCTTCCCAAGGTGCCCATGAGGGTCTATTTATAGACTTCCCAAAAATTGGGTTGCGGATAGCCAAAATTCTGCTATCCGCAGCCCAATTACGAACCCGAACGACTGAACCGAGAGGGGGGCGAGTGGAGGATGAGGCGTCCACTCCCCCCCCCCCCCCCCCCCCCCCCTCTGCCGGGGGTCGGGTGGATGGACCAAGGTCCACCCCCGAGTTGGGCGAGCGGACCTTACGGTCCACTCATCCTTCCGGGCGAATGGACCATGGGTCCACTCGCCCAGCCATCCGGGCGGGTGGACACAAGGTCCCCCCGCCCCCGGGCGAGTGGACCAGTGGTCCACTCGCCTGCAGGCTTGGGGCGAGTGGACCCTGGGTCCACTCGCCCCCCACCCTGGGCGAGTGGACCCAAAGGTCCACTCGCCCCCCCACTCGGGCGAGTGGACCAGTGGTCCACTCGCCCGGGTCCTTGGGCGAGTGGACCAAGGGTCCACTCGCCCGGGGGCCTTGGGCGAGTGGACCCAAGGTCCACTCGTCCAAGGAGGTTTGCCCCCCCGGGTCTTCTCTTTTCGATGCTCACGACCTATGACGGGTCGTTCCACTGAGCCCCTCACTTGCGTCGGGTCACACCGACTCGAAAAATATGAGGGTTATACAGCCACGACCAAAAGCCGTGACAAATAGTCCATTTTAACATTATGGAGATGTTTTTGCCAGGGTCTGAAACCGTGGTGAAAGGTGAAGGTATTAGCCATGACAGTATTTGTTTGTCGCTAATATTATTTGCCACGGCTAATCCGTGGTTAAAAACCTTTGTCCACGTGACTTTTAGCCACGAATTTTTTTCGTGGCTAGAGCGTGACAAAAGATCTTTAGCCACAGTTTTAGACATTTTGCCAGGGCAATTTAAAATCAATTTTCTTGTAGTGTGCCTAAGCTTTTCTACTAAGGACTTCTGCTTTTGTATCTCAGCTTTGATGGCCTCAGTAGAAGCTGTTTAACCAGACTGGACAGCAGTCTGGTTAAGAGCCTCAACAGACTTGTGGCAGTCAAAGGTGATGGTGAGATCGGTGCAATTCAACTCAGGAGGCCCTGAAGAGTTGGTCGACACATCGACAATGTTCGAGGTCGCCAAAACCGCGCCTTCCTTTTCCAGTTTTGGCTGTCTTCCTTCTGGGGGAGAGCTCACGATCTCCTTCGTTGCATCTTCTTTCGCCGAGGCTTTGGAGGCTTTGACCGCCAGCGTCTTCTTGGAGCTTGCGGTCTCCTTTCCATCAATCTTCTTCTTCGAAGAGGCTGCCCTTGGGGAATTTCTGGTTTTCGCCCGCTGAGCTAGAACAAACATCATATCCATCTTCAGAGGTTGTTGCAGTCTGAAAAAGGGTGATCGTTGAAAGCACCAGCTCGCAATTCCTTCCAGAAAGTTCTGGACTATGAAGCCTTGAAGCAATATTTATAGACCTTTCCGCATTTATGACGGTCGCGGTCTCAGAGGTCAAAGCGAACATTTTCGAAGTTTTAGTACAACTTGAAAATGTGCGGGGATCATGTTTGCCCGAAAGTCCGCGACTTCTCCTTTCTGTTCAGAATTGTCGGTCCCGACGGTCTCAATTTTCTGAGACCGCCCAGACCACTTGTCTCCTCTCTGGCAGATTTCCTAAGGCACAGGCGGCCAGGTTCCAGGGAGACCGCAAGACCGTGGGGTCTGGTTCTTCTGTCTTTTTTACTATTTGCACCCCTGTAACCTCTCTTCTCTACCCCGGTTCTCCTATACCCCGGGCAACCCGTAATTTTTGGACCTGCCCGTTTGGGTAGGCCCCGCGTTTATAAATAGAGGGGTAGGAGTACCAGAAAAAGGACTTCTGTTTTGAGCCTCCAGCTTGCAACCTGTGCAAGCGGTCTCAAATTTTGTCATTTTTCTACCCATCACCCTTATCTGTTTTGGACCCCTTCTGTAATCCTTTTTTTAAGATAAATCAAAGTAGTTTTTCTCCCAAAGATCTCTCCTCTGGCATCCTTCATCCCGAGTAACCTGCACTCTGCAGTTTCCCCATCTCTTTTAAGTGTGAGTTTTGGAGGTACAATTTTTGTGCCAACAATGCGCGGTTGGTAGGTAGCCCCTCATGAATTATTAGCATCAAGAAGTCCTCTCGGGGTGATAAAGTTATTGAACTCCTGAAATTGAATGACCCTCACCCAGATGCTATCAACTTACAAGGATCAGAGAATTATAATGTAGTGATAGCCTGGTGCGAATACAATACTCATATCTGCCCATCATAAGTATGAGTAATGTTTAGTGAATTCCCAACATTCAATATAGCTGATAATAGTTTGTGCGCTCATTATAGGGGTATCCGCACATTATACTACTCGATAGCTCGAAGCTGAAAAAAGATTAGCCGAGAACAACCGATAATAAGGATAACCATTGTGTGAGCGGTTTCTGAATGGCCCATATTATATATCAGACGACGTGTGATTTCTTGTACACCATGCAACCTCTACCCGAGTGTTCGCGCAATATATAATGTAATAACTTATAAAGAAAATACCAGTTTGATGCAGATGTTAACGATGTAACTGCCCATTATTTGATTCAGAGTGGGACTTAGAATATTTCATTGTATGAGAGACTACAAATAATTTTGTTGACGTTCAGAAGTCGGGGGATCGCTTAGATCAACATGTTAAAAATAGATAATGTGCTCATGGAGATTTCCACCGCCGGAGTCGTCTAGTGTGGTTATGGGTGTCTGAAGACATATTGCTCCTCCGAAAAGACATCACATGGGGACAATGATATCCACTACTCAACGAAGGGAGTCTACCGCCAGAGGTGTGGGTCACCAGTGGGGTATATGGCATCAGTGGAGCTCTCCTTCGCAAGAAATGAACGGACACGCTCGAGGGGGATGATGCATCCTTTATGCACAGCTTGTCCACATAAATGTTGCCAGAGGACGGTAGCAACACCTCTGTTGATACGCGACCAATTGTCATGTTCGCTCAGATCAACAAGGCCTACGACATATGTCAGTCGTGAGAGCCTACAATGAGGGCAATTATAGTGAAATTATGGGAGTGATAAGAGGGCGCAACACTTGCCGGCAGAGAGGGTCAGAGACTTGAATACCTCTGAAGCCATTGAATCCATATATTGTGAATGGAGGAGCTCAAGCAAGTTTTGGAACTGCCCAAAGGGAGAAAAAAGGGTGAGGCTAAGAGTCCTTCTCTTGACGAGATGAATGCCAGAGATCAAGGGGATATAAATAAGCCAAAACTTAGGGTCTGAGCTTTTGTTTGATGCTCTGAGACGATTCGAGGACCTTTCACCACAATAAAAAAGTTAGTATCTCGTAGGCAATTATAAAAGCGTGCTCATTACTTAGACAAATAAATAGAGTTTAAAATAAAAATAGGAGTGTGTAGCAGGTGAAGATATTGGTGGCGGAGCTTTACGAATCATGCCTCGACCTCCCACTACTCCTTGTTGAGATAAGAATCCTTTGTCGCTACTTCGAAGACCCTGGGGGGATGTACACTCTAACTGTGTTAACTGAGGGAATGTAACATTCTCTGGATTTCCATGTGTCGATGCGGACCCTGAGATGCCTTCTTCCCAAAGGTAACTTCAAAACCTGATGGTAGGTTGATGTTATGGTCTGGTAATCGTCCAGGAGGGGTCTCCCTAAGATTGTGTTATAACTGTTTGGGGCATCAATCACCATGAAGGGCTCCTGCCTGGCTATCCCGCACATAATCACTGAAGAATCTACATTTCCTTCAATTTCTTACCTCTCCCCTAGGAATTCGTACAAGTGTCCCTCACAAGCTTTTAAGGATTTACTTGTGTTCATGGCGTTGAATACCGACTTGAACAATACATTAACGGAGCTGTCATTGTCAATGAGAATCCTTGCAACCATGAAATAGTCTAGTACAGCTTTGAACACAGCTACGTTATGGAAGGGATTGACCATCTTGGGGAGATCTTCCACCCTGAAAGTGACAGTTCCCAGAAAGGGCGTCGCGAGAGAGGTCAAGACAACTTCCCTCTCTCGGAGGCGCATCACGCTTGCTTTTTTGAGGATTCTAGACCGGCTCCGCTATGGATGTAGTTGATGAAGGTAAGGTAGGATTCTAAGAATTACTCTAGAGGGGTGAATAGTTTTAAAAAAAAATCACGTCTAATCATTCATAAAACATCCACAGATTATTTTGTTTGTTAATTTATATGCAGCAGAAAGTAATGAATACACAAAAACAAACAAAACAATTAAGAACTATGCAATCCAGACGACACAAAGGTTTTATAGAGATTCCACAAATTTGGGTATTTCTCCTCCTCTACCCCTTGGTAGGCTATCCATCATAGACAGTGTCGAGTCTTTAGATAAGGAGACTTTTAGAATCAATTACAAATTAATCTTTTGATAAGAAGATTCAAAGAACCACAAGAGATTTTGATAAGGTCTCTCAAACCAACAACCTGTTGATAAGGTGGCTAAGAACTAGAAGCCTTTTGATAAGGTGGCAAAAACTAAATCACGATCCTTTTAATAAGGAGGATTAAAACCACTTTCAGATCCTTTTGATAAGGAGGATCAAAAACCACTACTAAATCTGTTGAAGAGTGATTCTCAGAACTTTGTCAAAATGTTGATGTACAAAGAGAGTTGATGTAAGAAATCTGTCTCCACAATTGTTGTCCTTTTCAACAATCTCTGAGGACTTGGTTCTTTCAAAGCACTGTGTGGATTGTTTCGTCAGAGATTAAACTTCCAGTTGATTCCTCCTTAGAGATCAGATTCAATATAGAAGATTTGAATTTGTTGAGGAATTGCATCAGATGAAGCCCTCATATATCCAGTCGTTTGATCTAGAGAAGATGATTTTTTTGACTGTTGTGCTTCTTTTTGTCACTTGTAGAGAGGAAGAATAGGATTGGAAAGGGAGAGCTGCGTGAGAGAGATATCTCTTTTTTGCTAGGAAAGTGAGTATATATATGCAGATATATATTGTCGAAAATGATCTCTTGCCAGATATGCTTCAATGAGAATAAAAACCTTCCATAGTAAAATCTCAACGGCTATTATCAAACCTGATTTATTGTCTTAATCTGTTCACGTTCAATTTGAATTTTCTCTTCGTGGATGTCGACTCAAGACTTTTTGAACTCTGACTTGGAAGTAAAAGTATATTGAGATAGAGTTGAGAAGAGAATATATTCTTGTGCTATGACTTTTATAGAACTTGAGCTCTGAGATTTATAGGCAGTATTTGTTAGATCATAGTCAAAGCATAAATCTGAATTTCTCAGTGTACGTTGACATTGGTATGCATATATCTCAACGTACGTTGACTTCTGCATTTATTATTTGTCGATGTAAGCTAACATCTTCTCAAAGTAAACTCCATTACCTAGTCATACTCTGAGATCTCTAAAGGTTTTAGTTCACTTCTTGGCCATCCTATAAAACTTTGAATTCCAGACTATATGAAATATGACATATGTACACAAAAGGCGTTTCCCTATATCACTTTGATAATCTGATATATCAAATCACAAAGAGATTTTTCCCAACATTTGATGTAGTCGAGCTGACCGACATTGTCTGCCTCCACGCACTCTTCTTCCCCAACACTCCCAAAGGTGCCGGTGATGACTTGTTTTATGTTTTCTCACCTTGGTCCCCTTGAACTCGACGCTTCCTTTTTCTTCCCTTTTGCTTGAGGTGGAGGCAACCTTGGACTGGTTGGCCAATAAGTTCTTCCATTTTCCCTCTCTTAAGAGCTTTTTACTATGTCGTGAAGGACTCTGTAGTTCTCTATGTCATGTTCGACGTCACGGTGAAACTTGCAGTAAAGATTATGGTTCTTACTTCTAAATCCCTCCCTCAAGGGCTTGAGGGCTCTGAAGCCTGGCTGTTTCTAGAGTATTTCTACCACTTCATCCATAGGTATGCATGTGTCCATGTATTCCACTTGGCCATCCCCCCACTGAGCTGGTGCTGGGTTTGGGAGGAGAGGAGGCCCATTCCCACCCTGTTGGGAGAACTGAGGCTATGTCAGCCTCATTTGCTGGAACTGAAGGGGACGATGTGGAGGCCGCTGGTGTAAATTCCTCCCGCACTAAGCCGGGGGCTCGAACTCCTGGCGAGGCCTATTCAGCCGCTGAAGGACCGCGGGAGGCCGTATAAAAGAATTCTTTGAATGTTGGGATGCTAGGTCAGAGAGAGAAGATACAAACTCTTCATTTGTTGCTTCTCCTTCAATAAGTGATTGTCTCACTCTATAAACTCTCCATAAGACCTCAGCTCCCTCTCACTTACTGAGAACTTGAAGAGGCTCGCCCTCAAACCGTTCGTGAATGCCACCCAATAGACGGACGAGTCCACGTCTTGAACTTCCATAGGCTTCTCTTGGAAGCGATCTACATACTGGCCCAGGGTCTCCTGATGACCCTATTGGATCTGGAAGAGGGCGTCCAGCTCGCCTTTTCTTTTCTTTGAAGTTGCAAACCTTTGCGGCAACTCCTTTCTTACCTCCTTGAAGGAGCCAATTGGGTGAGGGGAAAGGTTATGGAACCATTCCCTAGCTTTACCGTCGAATGTGGTGGAGAGGAGCTTGCAGCAAAGTCCTTCTGAGAGGGGTTGAAGGGATACCACGAAGTCAAATGCTTGAAGATGGTAAGCAGGATCCTCCATTCCGGAGAACCTGGAAAGGCGGGGCACCCTGAACCCGAACGGAATGAATTCTGTCTCGATATTTACAGTGATGGGGGAAAGAGAGTCCGCCCCTTCCATGTACTCGGGCTTTTCTTTGAAATTGAGGGATCTAGCTTGGTAAGTAGTCGTGGTCTCCTTACAGAACTCATGGCGATCTTGCGCAAACTCGTCGCGTGGATGGAGCGGGGGAGGATTATCTGGTTGGTGCGGTTGCAAATAACCCCGTTTAACATAACTGAACCAAGCATGTGGAGATAGATAGATTCTTCAACAAGGAAAAGTTGAATAATGGTCGGCTGGAGTTGGGACATGCAGTTACTAAAGAGCAAGTGTTTGATTGTCTCACTATGGGACTTAGTTCACTTGATTTGTCTAGATTATGTGACAAGATAGGCTTAGTGGATATCTTTCGTCTATCTTAAGGGGGAGTGTTGGTATTATTATTAATGCAACATGGAAAATTGGAAAAAGAATTCAGTCGAATGAATAAGCCGCAGAACAGCATCCCAAGACAAATAGTCCAGAGCCGACTATGCCCCCTACAACCCTCCCTTGGATTTAATCCACGGGCTTAAATTAAGCCATATATCCTCCACTAAGGGCATCCATGTAACTTGCCTCTCCACTACTAAAAATTTCCCAAGATAGTGGACACTTTTAGTGGAATTCCTTTCATTCTAATACCTCAAATATTATCAACCTAAGCCAAGAGTCATAAGAAGGAAATAAAGACCCATCAATCCACCTTTTAAACAGCCCAAGCAACAAGATAAAAAATCACTTCTTAAAAGCTCAAGTAGCTTCAAGAAAACAACAACTTGTTAGCTACTAATAATCGATCCCCACAAAAAATTTATTCATATAACTGTCATAAACAAGATGTCAATGTTTAAGCATAAGAGAAACGAAGCAGAATCATGCAACATAAATTAGAAGAAAGAAAATCGTGGATTGCAAAATAAAGGTGCACTTGGTACGCATCCCCTAAATCGCATCATCATTAGGGAGGCTTAATTTATCTAGTTGTTTAGATAAATTTTAGCTTTTAAGTGTACTCATAAGTTTAAATGAAGTTCAAGGCTTTACACATTTCCTTTACATTTCTCAAATTACAAGAACCATGGTTGAGCAAAAAGGAGGTTATTTATGCACTAAGGGGTTGTAGGGAGACATATCTTATACTCTTAGATTCATGTGCTAGCCTTGGCACGGGATCCGTACCCAGTAATCCCTCTACTTTTACCCTTTATATTTCATGATATATGGATGTTATAAAGTTTATAACTTAGTTTTGTTCTCCAGGAGGCCGATTAAATCTTCCCTCGAAACTCCTCCCTTAAGCTTACTTTCTGCTAGAAATTGCACGGTCGTGCGAGTTATATATCGCTTGATCGTGCGATCGCCATGGCATGTTCCTCTAAGAACCTTAACCTGAGGACGGTTGTCAGTTCTTCGCACACGACTCATGCTCCAATCGCACAATGAGATGCATACATCCAAAATGTATGGGGGTACGATTTGAATCAGTTACAGGTAGTTCTGAGGATGCTCGTGCGTTCTTTTCTCGCATGACTGTGTGATGAACGCACAAGGGTCTACATATAGTAAGAACCGAACGCCCCCTTGTTTTCGATTTTTCACCCATCGAATCATTGCTCTCACGATAGGGTGCACGACCGTGCACCCGATCATACAAGGTCAAATTTCTGAATCGAATGATAAACATCCGGTTTGACTAAGGAATCAAGATCTTTCGTTTTCCTTTCTCCATTTCACCCCCATTCACCTCTTCCAGGCAGAGTTCTGCCCCAAGTCTTCTCCGATCACCTCCAAGATTCGAAGAAAGAATTTTTAATCAATTCTTCTTGCAAAGCTTGGAGGAGATTAGGAGCGTGGAGCACACAAACCAAAGAGAAGACGGGTATCTTGTGCCGTTTGTAATTCTCATCATCTCCTTCGCAACCCTAGAGTGAATTTGTAGATTTTCTTTTGTAACTTTGTGTTGATGGGAACATTAGATAAATCATTGTATTAATCATGTACTGCATTGTTTCATTCATCGTAGTATTGATTCTTATCATGGTTGATTTAATGTGTTCATGGTGAAAGTTGAAGAAATTGATTGTGAATGAAGCTCTCATACATTAGGTTTTATTTATTCTATTAAATTAACTAAAACAATCTCCAACCATCGTTCCACTTAGCTAGTTAGAGTAATCACATCCAAAGAATCTCTACTTCATGTTCCTCGAGAGATCGATACTCGATAGTTTCTTAACATTTTATATTACTTCAACCAGTGCAGTACTGACGTTGTTCCTACGTGGGCATCGCAATCGCAGAAAGCGTCAACTTCCAAAGAGAAAGTGAGGACAGTTTGGACATGTGATCTAGTATAGATCATGTAATTAATTTAGGCAATTGTTAACCGCACCCCAATTTTAGCTATCCGCAACCCATTTATATGAAGTATTACGCATTTATTTAGAAATATGCCTTGTACAAGCATTTTTAAGAAAAGTGTTCAACACGAAAATTGTAGATATCGTCGATATCTACAACTTTCGTGTTTAACAGTTTTCCTAAAAATGCATGCACAATGCATATTTCCAAAAATTCGTTATAGTTACGCCCATGTTTCAATTCGAGCGACAATACATCTTGTGCGTGCATTTTTAGCAAAAGTGCTCAACTTGAAAGTTGTGGATATCGACGATATCTACAACTTTCGTGTTGAACACTTTTCCTAAAAATGCTTGTACAAGACGTATTTCTAAAAAAATGCGTAATACTTCATATAAATGGGTTGCGGATAGTCAAAACTGGGGTGCGGTTAACAAATTTAAAGTTAGGTGTTTAAAAAATAGATATGATCTTACAAGATATATATCATGAGCTAAATTTGATACTAATCTACTTTAGTATTATCAAAATTAATAATTTTTGTAATTGAGTTCTTTCGTATAACTGAACATCGGAATGGACTAATACCATTTTTGAATACTCAACTTTATTGCCAGGTCGAACATCAGAATTGGAATTTAGACCAATATCATTTTGTCTGTTTTGAAGCCTTACCTTCTGCTTATATTCTATCATTTTGTCTGTTTTGAAGCCTTGCCTTTGGCTTATAAGAACATGACTTGTTTGAAACAATCGACTAACATACCGCATCAATATGACATCCTCAAACACAAGTTTTACGGCATGCAGAGAAAAAAAGCAGTAATAACGTGTAAGAATTACAATTGTTACTAAGTTCGCTTTCGCTTGTTTGCTTTCCATTGCTGAAGTAGATACTCTATCACTTCACCTAACGAAGCTCTTCTGTCCTCCTTGAAATTCCAGAGCTCTGGAACAACATATCGTCCGCTGGGATTGTACTCATTGAGTTCCAACAATGCATTTGTCACAGCTTTGTAGGCAGCCTCACCCCATTGCTCCTTCAGGCCGACCAACTTCTCGTCATCATCTCTTAATATTTCCTAAACAATAATATAATTTTATATCACAAGAAACATAATTTTCTAATGACAAATCTTTGCAAATGAAGGGTGAATTCACATGCAAACAAACAAACAACAAAAAATTTAAAAAGTAAAAAAAAAACACATACCACTTCTTTATCATTGACCTTAATAACCTTAAACGGATGCCATTTTGGATTTCTCAAATGCTCTTCCCACTCGGTACACAGCATTGCAGCTTTAACACCAGCATCTTCTTTTGATAATCTTTCTTTGCATATAGATTGAAAAACCTTCGCATCTATAGCACCCATCCTTCTTATTCCAATTTTTGTTTTAGCGTTTAATG
This sequence comes from Dactylorhiza incarnata, assembly GCA_033032865.1. Classification (NCBI taxonomy): domain Eukaryota; kingdom Viridiplantae; phylum Streptophyta; class Magnoliopsida; order Asparagales; family Orchidaceae; genus Dactylorhiza; species Dactylorhiza incarnata. The sequence goes on from JAWHQI010000173.1 coordinate 670,640, forward strand.
TATCTCTCAATCCCTGCCTTATGGAAACAGGATAGAAAGTAACTTCAGCAGCAAAAAAAGACTTATTTCTCTTACCAAAACTGGAAAAAACAAGAACACAACAAAGGCTTGCCTTCAAAAGCTGCTTCCGAGCATTCTGCAATTCTGTATTGCTCTCAAAATGCTTGACCATGAGGCTTGAATTAATAGACTCTAGATATTGCTGTTCTTCAACTTTTTCATCCAGTTCAGCTTGCATCTCTTCCATCTTTTTTTTAGTTGACTCTTCTTCACTTCCCATATGCATCATGACTTGAATTTTGCCACTTAGCTGTTCAATTTCCAACTCTAGTTTTTGCTTTGCATCCATCTCCCTTTCCAATTCTAGTATCTTTCTTATGGAATTATCCCTCTCTTTCTGTTCATTTAATTAAAATCACAAGTATTTGAATTGAACGTAAAGATGTGCACCGGAAAACAATGAATTTTATGCCAACCTTTTGTTCTTCAAGAAGATTCGAGACTCTCTCATCTGCTTCTTTTTGCTTCAAGGTCGCCAATTTAAGTGAATCGCTTATGATGGCATTCTACAAGAACATTCAATGGAAAGTGTCAAGTGCTGTTAAGCAATTTCATTATTGTTGTGAAAGCTGTCTGACTTAACAATCCAAATTGGAAGGGAGGCACAATGGTCTAGAGTAGCCTTTTCTTTTCTCAATGATGCACGACAAAACAAAGGAAGAACTTTAAGGTATAAAGTAAATCCAAAGATTTTCTCATTGCAACAGGACAATACCAAATATTAGAATTATTGAGTTTGTAGAGTACATATTCATTTCAGGAGATGTTTATGCAAGATATCCAAGATGAGGTACCTAGCAGCATGTTATTTGCGTTATTGCATGAGATCTCATTTGCAGTACAACAACAACAACAACACTCAAGCCTTTATCCCACCATAGTGGGGTCGGCTATATGGATCCTCTGTCGCCATTGCGCCCTATCTTTAAGCATGAGATCTCATTTGCAGTGAACAATATAAATAAAATTGATAAAACTTAAGAAGATAATTATATTTACCAGACAACTTCAAAGGAGAGAGGTGTAGGATGTAATTTCCTTGAAGTAATAATGTTATACATTGATTTATTCATTGATAATCTCTTTAAATTTATATCAGAATATTTACATGTGACGAAATTATATAAGCAAAAGAATCTAGAGAGAGTAATCTATCACCAAAATAAATTAATAACAGATTTTTCATAAAACTGAAGTCCTTTATAAAATGATACTCTAAACAAAAAACATTTGGCTGCATCTTAATCATATGAATAACCCCTAATATGATAGGTGCCAACACATTTGTCGGGCTATGTATTGATAGTCTATAAAATTTTAGGGACTTGATAAATTTTAATCTTTCTTCCACATAATGGAAAGCAGGTCTGAAAAGTATGCACTACAATTTACAATAATCTTCACGTGATAACAAGAGGAGGTAGCCTCCATAATCAAAATCTTTGCGCTCTCCTGTTATGATGATGGGGCACACAGGTGCAGTCGAACCGAGGGCAATCCAGCACCACACCGCAGCCCTTTTAGTCATTCGCTGCTCATGGTTTGGGCTTACGGTTTGGGGCACACGCACTTGGGATTGTTTTGCATGGACGGGTTGTGGAAGATATCAAATATGAGTGTTCAGTTTTTTCCAGGACAGTTGTGTCCATCTAGATGTGTCCTCATCCGGACACAACATTGAATGCCTTCTACTCACGTTATGATGAAACGTCTCGATGAGCATTACCGCCTAGACCACCATCACCTCCCGCAAGGATTCCTTGGAATGTGATGAGTCCTGATCATATACACTTTTACGGACTCATCTGGGCCGTTATTTAGTCATTTCTCCGCACTTTAGCCTTGTTTTAGTTTATATTTGATAATCCATGCTAGGTGCACATCTTGGCCCACTTTGGTGTGATTTTCGTGCTTTTTGTCTTTAGTAGTATTCTTGTGCTGTTAGGTGCCACTTTCAGTAGCTGGATTCGTGGTTGTACGCTAGAACAGGAGTCGTGCAGGTGCTTCCGGTGCAATTCTGCACAGGAACACTGTGCACGATCACTGGTTCTATTGCGCACGACCACTGGTCGTGCGCCACTGATCGTGTGCACTTAACGCCTTTTTCACGAGTTCTGTTTGGTGCAGTGCGCACGACCACCAATGCCAGTGCGCACGACCACCGGTCGTGCGCCACTGCTCGTGCGCATTGACCATTAAATTTCTGAGTTCTGTTTCATCTATTGCGCACGACCACTGACGCTAGTGCGCACGACCACAGGTCGTGCGCCACTGGTCGTGCGAACATTTTATTTTATAATTTCTGTCTTTGCAGGTTCCGTCCAGGCAGAGCGCACGATCACAGGATTCTAGTGCGCACGACCACTGGTCGTGCGCCAATGACCGTGCGCACTGTTTAATTCCAGCGCCTATAAATCCGCTGCTCGCGATTTAGGTCGAACTCTCGCCGTTTCTCCGCCCGACTCCGCCGTTTTCGCCATTTTCAGAGGGCTTTCACACCCTAGGCCTCCTCCATCATCCAAGGGCTTAAAGGAAGGGATCCTACACTCATCTTCACCGCCAAGCAAGGAGTTCTTCGCATTTGACGTGGCCGGGTGGTAAATCGCTGGAGAAGACGGGTCCATTGGAGAGTAGTGACAGCTCTCTCTACCCCGGACGTAGTTGTGGACCGAGCTTGGACGCGGATTGACAACCCGGCGATTCCAACCGTGAATCTTCAACGAGCCTTCGGATTCGGTCGATTTCTTGCCTTGTTTTCCTTTTATTGATGTATTTGCAACTAGATCTAACATTATGATGAAGTGTATTTTGATTAAATAGCATTTTTACTTGATTATGTCTATGTGATTGAGTATTTTTGTTTATATTATTGAGGTGCGCCTTGTGGTGTGGTTTGTTGGTTGTCCGGTGCCGCACTAGCAATTGCTAGTGGCGTGCTTGTCGAAGAGGTGCTTGCGACCCTCATTTCGCTAGCCTACTCGCCCATCCGCCCTTGCGACGCAGCGCGCTCAAGGCCTGCCTAGTCTCCATCCCGCCAAGCGAAGCTTTGCATAGCGGCATTGCATAGGAGTAGTTGATAGCTTTTATTTTATTTTCCAAAAGCCCAATCACCCCGTTTCCGCATTCCATCCGACGTTAAGGACTTCAATCTCAAGTCCTTCCTCGACATTTAACTCCACCTTACTGTGTTCCTCAAGAGACCGACACTCGGGGATTTATTCCCAATTTTTATTACTTGAACGATCGGTACACTGCCGTTTCGTGTCGCAGTCGAGCTACCGCCTATAGCGGTGTGTGAGATTTGCGCCATCAAGTTTTTGGCGCCGTTGCCGGGGAACACAGACGTGTGAGTTTTCTGGAGAGGGAGAGTCTGAGAGAGAAGCCCTTCCATTTGTAAATTGCATCCCTTATTTTATTTCTGTTCGTTTTATTCCTTTTTCTTGTTTTATAGTAGGTTGCTTTAGTAAATTTTTGTTAGGTGTAGTATTTCGCACAATAGTGTTTGTCTTTTTGAATCGTTTTATCTTCACACTATGTGGGCACATCTAAATTTCCGTTGCCGTTGGTGTGGAGCTACTTCCCACTCTAGTGTTGAATGCCCTACGGAGAATAGTAGGCATAATTCCTCTCGCCCAGCATATAGAGCATCGACTCCGTCTGATACTCCATATGGTGCGCGTAAGTCTTATGGCTACTCTGCTGAGCCTTTACCGTCATACTTCTTTTCGGCTCCAGCTCCCGCTGCGCCAAAGAAGTCCGTAAGGCAGTGCCGGTTTTGTCGGAGCACTGATCATGTCTTGAAGGATTGTGCCGAGTATCTTCGCCAATTGGACGAGGATGACGAGCCGGATATCCGGATCGTCCCGAATTCTAACTCTGGCGGCACACCTTCAACATCCGGTTATGTGTCTTTGTCACCTTCACATCTTGAAGGGTATGGCATGGACACGGTCACTGGATGTGTGGCTGATCTGGGCACCGACATTGCTGAGCCTATTCTCCCGGTGCATCCACCACCCCTAGTGGATTCGATTCTTTGTGAGGAATCGGTGCTCGACTTTTATCCGAGCACTATTCCTCTCCCTGTTGTGCATACTATACTCGTCTCCGACGACATTGTTGATGATGTGTCGCAGGATGAGGTGGTTGATCTTAGTTTTGTGCCTACTCCTATGGAGGAGGACAACCTTCTAGGTGAAGAGGACTTTTCCTCAGCACCGGTGGAGGAAGTCCAAATCCTAAGCTTGGCCACTGTTGATCCCGCCGAATCTTGTAGCATTGATGACAATGCAAACATTATTTTACTTCCCCAACCTGATGGGAGTGAGACCGGGATCACTCCCCCGATTGATGTTTATTTATGTTCTTCGTCTTCTTTATTTCTGGACCCCCCTTCTTCTTCCGAGCCTGTGCAGGTTGAGTCTTTACAGGTACCCCAGGAGGACTTGGAGCTTTTTGCTCAAGTCAATGATGAGAGCATCCTCTCATGTGAGGAGGTTCATTCCCCCTCCGTAGAGGAAGCTCCACTCATTGCCTTCTCCTCCTGCGGACCTGCTGTCGACGATACCTTGCTAGGCAAGGAGGTGTTTTGTGAGATGAGTGAGGACCAGGCCTCCTCCTCTTCTTACTTTTTTTTCCCTCTACCTGTGTCAAGCAGGTATTATTTATATTCGGGTAGAGGCGTGACTGTTCTTTCGCCGTATCGGTACCCGCTACCGACACGCATATTAGGCCAATTACCTGTCCACTTCTCCTTTCATAGGCCCATTAGCTAGAACCGTTTTTATTTAGAATAAGTCGTGCTGGGATGACAATAACCCCAGTAGTTATCTTTCTTTTCTGCATTTTTATTTCTTCTAATCATGTTTAGTTAGTAGTATTTTCTTTTCAGTTTTCTATTTTCTTCTGTTTTTGCGGAGCTGACCCCCTGCAGGTATCTTTTCTGGATGACGGACGCTGCAGCTTAGTCCAGGTTTACACGCCAATCTTCTGGTGTGCTCATTTCTGAGCACTGGGTACTCTCTTTCCCTAGCATTATTCTGAATTTTATAGCTGCATTTTGCGCATATTGTTTAGTTTAAGTCTGGGGGGGGAGTGTACCGAGTGTTCACTACACGTGTACACGTTTTTGCATATCAGAAGTGTTTTTTTTTTATTATTGCATGCACCACATCACCCACTCGAGCGCGCACTCATCTGTTTGTTCGCCCTGTTGTGAATTTAATTCTTTTGCTTATTTGGAAAAGTCTAGATGATGGCTTAGGATTATGTAGCAGAGTAAAATGTTGACTCTAGTAGTGCTCCTGGTCGAGTGCTCAGTTGCATAGAAATTTGTGTAGATTAGACTTCTTTTTATACTTATGGTTTTATTTTTTTTTTCTATTAGTGTAAATGTTGTTTACTCTACTCAAATGGTGAATCCGGTGTGAATCAAACGGTAGCATAGGGATGTGTGTAAACGATCGCTAGATTCGTATTGCTTGAGTCGGGAGAAAGGAGAATCTTTCTCGGTGGCTAGAACTTGCCCCAAGCGATTCTTGAAGCATGGGTATACGGTTAGTCAATTGCGTGAATGTGATATAGGCCATCATTTTGGCCCGGTTGAGCTTTTGTGCCTATCCCTACCGCTTTATCCTCGCTAGCCCAGTTGTGCCTACCCGTTCTTTGATTCAGCCCCACTTTCAGTTCACCAAAGCCTAAAAGCCAATCCTAGTCGCACACCCAAATCTGAGCTTTAGCTGTTATTATTTTCATGAGTTGGGTTGTTGATGTGGTACTATGTTTGTGATGATGTGGATGTGTTTTATTGATTAGATGCTGAAAATGAAAAGAAAAGAAAAGAAAATGAGAAAAAGAAGAGAAGTGAAAAGAAAAGAAAAAGATGTGCTTTAATGAAAAATTTATGTATAAATATATGTTTGGGAGTAGGCGGTGCACACACCCATGTTGTTAAGTTCAAGTCTGGGGGTGTTGTGTACCCGCGTGTTTGTGTGGCGAATGAGGATAGTTTCCTGCATTAGCTCATTTGGGTTTAGTGCTTGAGCCGTCGTTTTTATCTTTGTTTATCCTCACCTAAACCCAAGCCCCATTTAAAACCTAAAGTCCTATTGATTCACGCATTTGAGTCAAACCAGTGCCGTGGAGAGAATGTGACCGGGCAAGCTTATGGTCACCGACACTGATGGATTTCAGTGGAGTTTTTCCCGCATCCCGATCTTGAGCAATGCTCGTCTCAGCGTTTACTTTACTTTCTCCGTATGCACGACCGAATGATTCACCGTTGTTCACCAGTTTGAGTAGTTGTAATATGCTTTTACTCTTTTAGAAATATATAGACTGTTTATATAATCAGAAATCTTCTCTACTATTCTTCTTATGCACGTGAGCATGCGACTTCGCATGGTACTCTATATTGTAGTTTTAAGCCATCTACTTTTCTTTCCCCGTTCGCTTAGAATTTGTTTGCTCGGGACGCGCAAACAGTTAAGTCTGGGGGTGTGATGAGTCCTGATCATATACACTTTTACGGACTCATCTGGGCCGTTATTTAGTCATTTCTCCGCACTTTAGCCTTGTTTTAGTTTATATTTGATAATCCATGCTAGGTGCACATCTTGGCCCACTTTGGTGTGATTTTCGTGCTTTTTGTCTTTAGTAGTATTCTTGTGCTGTTAGGTGCCACTTTCAGTAGCTGGATTCGTGGTTGTACGCTAGAACAGGAGTCGTGCAGGTGCTTCCGGTGCAATTCTGCACAGGAACACTGCGCACGATCACTGGTTCTATTGCGCACGACCACTGGTCGTGCGCCACTGATCGTGTGCACTTAACGCCTTTTTCACGAGTTCTGTTTGGTGCAGTGCGCACGACCACCAATGCCAGTGCGCACGACCACCGGTCGTGCGCCACTGCTCGTGCGCATTGACCATTAAATTTCTGAGTTCTGTTTCATCTATTGCGCACGACCACTGACGCTAGTGCGCACGACCACAGGTCGTGCGCCACTGGTCGTGCGAACATTTTATTTTATAATTTCTGTCTTTGCAGGTTCCGTCCAGGCAGAGCGCACGATCACAGGATTCTAGTGCGCACGACCACTGGTCGTGCGCCAATGACCGTGCGCACTGTTTAATTCCAGCGCCTATAAATCCGCTGCTCGCGATTTAGGTCGAACTCTCGCCGTTTCTCCGCCCGACTCCGCCGTTTTCGCCATTTTCAGAGGGCTTTCACACCCTAGGCCTCCTCCATCATCCAAGGGCTTAAAGGAAGGGATCCTATACTCATCTTCACCGCCAAGCAAGGAGTTCTTCGCATTTGACGTGGCCGGGTGGTAAATCGCTGGAGAAGACGGGTCCATTGGAGAGTAGTGACAGCTCTCTCTACCCCGGACGTAGTTGTGGACCGAGCTTGGACGCGGATTGACAACCCGGCGATTCCAACCGTGAATCTTCAACGAGCCTTCGGATTCGGTCGATTTCTTGCCTTGTTCTCCTTTTATTGATGTATTTGCAACTAGATCTAACATTATGATGAAGTGTATTTTGATTAAATAGCATTTTTACTTGATTATGTCTATGTGATTGAGTATTTTTGTTTATATTATTGAGGTGCGCCTTGTGGTGTGGTTTGTTGGTTGTCCGGTGCCGCACTAGCAATTGCTAGTGGCGTGCTTGTCGAAGAGGTGCTTGCGACCCTCATTTCGCTAGCCTACTCGCCCATCCGCCCTTGCGACGCAGCGCGCTCAAGGCCTGCCTAGTCTCCATCCCGCCAAGCGAAGCTTTGCATAGCGGCATTGCATAGGAGTAGTTGATAGCTTTTATTTTATTTTCCAAAAGCCCAATCACCCCGTTTCCGCATTCCATCCGACGTTAAGGACTTCAATCTCAAGTCCTTCCTCGACATTTAACTCCACCTTACTGTGTTCCTCAAGAGACCGACACTCGGGGATTTATTCCCAATTTTTATTACTTGAACGATCGGTACACTGCCGTTTCGTGTCGCAGTCGAGCTACCGCCTATAGCGGTGTGTGAGATTTGCGCCATCAGAATGCACCCTCACCGATATTATCCTGATATTGCTCCACCAGCTGGAACCCCACATCATCACTTACGAACTCGGCCACCATTGAACTTTCCAGTTTGGGCAGCACGACCAATCCCTTATCCGCTGGAGTACCAATCATTGTGTGCACATTGGTGCCCCTCCACAGAACGGAGATGCCCTTTTTGATGGGATTGATCCACCATGGTGGGTTGCACCTGGAGCAATGCTTCAAAGTTTAGGAATCTTCCGAAACACACAAGGTATATTTTGAGGATAAACTTACCGAAATTTTGGGGGTTACACTGGATGTGTTGGCTCCACCAGTCAAACCCCACCATGACATGGCAAACCTTGAAGAAAGGGCTCATCCTCACTATGTTTCCCATCACAGTGGCCATGGTTTTGAGCACCTTTGCACAATACAACAGGTCGATTCTGTGAATAAATATGTGGATGGATTTGTTGAGTTGGTTAATCATCCGTCGGATCTCACAACCGCCCAGTCTTTGGACCACTTCATGCACAACCTCCAACCTCAATAAGCATGCGTCCACACTCGGAGTCCAACTACACTCTAGTACAATGAAATACCTACAAGACATCAACTAGGGCCTCGTGGAGTCGGCATCGCTAGAAGACCACCGAATTCTGACAAGAAGACTCCAAAATATTCAATAAAGCTCCAAACCAGCCCCCTCACTCATATATATAGCTAAACATACTTAGAACAACGATCTTAAACGATTAAGATCATCTGTTAACGATGGTTGTCTGATCTCTCAAATCAAAGTACGAAAATAAAAATAATATACATAGAAAATATGGAAACGTCACTCTGCACAATCACATACTCGGATCGTCTAGATGATGACCTATCAATTTATCCCATATAAATAGACTCGTGTGGCCTCAGTATGTGATGACCCATGCTCGAAGTGTGGTCCCCATCACTCTTACTCAAGCTATTCAACAAGCTCGCTTGGTTGAGGTGGAGTTTGAAACTGCTGCAAGGAAAACTTCTAATTGTGTCTGCCAATTCCCTCTGCAAAATCACTCATTCAGCTCCACGCTCAGATTTGTTTCGCAGCCTCAGACTCCTTATATTGATCCTAGATCGAGCTCACATGGTCCACCCCCTCTCCCTACCACACCACTATCACTGAGGGTGAAACCTAAACCATAGCTGTAAATTCTTTCCCATCAAGAGTACACGGAGCTTTAAAACAAAGAGCTCTATCTCTGCTGGAAGCATCCATACTCGCCATTGCACGAGTGTACAAAAAAGGAGTTGCGAATGTTGTTGAGTACTAAGGAGGAGTTTAATACACAACTGATTTTGATGCACTATTATTAGAGGATCCTCCATCGGAGGCGTCAACCATGGATTTAACCCCGTATAGCTACCTATGTGCCCTATTGTGGCATGAGTGGGCTGTCTACAATGAAGCATCACGAGACTATTGCTGGGTAGATCGTGGTTGTGATGATTGACAGTCACGCAAGTCAAAATTTTCTTGTTCACAACCATGTCACTTCCTTGGGGTTGCCCGTGGATGCCATTAAGGGACTTCATGTTTGTTTAGGGGATAGTCATCAAGCCACTGTACAGGGTTGCACCCACGTCTTCGTCATGCTTGGTTCGTTCTCCTTCACGAAGGATTTCTATGTGTTCAAACTTAGCAATGTCGACGATATCTTGGGGGTGGGTTGCAACAAATATTGGGTGACTTGCATTCCAATTGAGCCACCCTTACCATGGAATTCTCACTCGAGGGATCCTCAAACCGCCTGATGGGGGCCTCGCTTCTCTGACTTGCTTACCAACGGCTCTTTGCTCCATTCATCATACAATAGAAATTGACCTCTCTGCCCACCATTATATTATAGCGAATTGCCTTCTTATGGAGAGATTTCCTTCAATTCCATAGCAGATTTGAAGTCTTCTCGAAGAGTACTTGACTATTTTCGCTAGGTACGGTCGACAAATAATCACGCCAAGCTCTGTCCAGACACAGTGTCCATTCTATGCATACCCACTATGGCCACACAGAAGGATGAGATTGAGCGTCTGATGGGTGAGATCTTCACTGGGGAGATCATTCAACCTATTGCAAGCCCATTTTCCAGTCCTTTACGTTTAGTGCAAAAGAACGATGGCAGCTGACATTTTCGTGTCGACTATAGTGATTTGAACAAGGATACCATTGATGATAGACAACTTCGATAATCCAAGAGTTGTCAAATGAATTGCAGAGGCCACATCTTTGTGAAGGTCGATCTTCTTGTGGGATATCAACAGATTAAAGTGCACTTAGGTGATGTGTATAACACCAAATTTCAAGCACATGACGGCCGTTGTAAGTTTTTGGTAATGCCCTTCAGGCTAACCAATGCTCCCGCCATATTTTAGTCCATGAATGATGTGTTCCACCCACATCTCCATAAGTTCATGTTAGTTTTTTATGATATTTTGGCAAACATCTCTTTTGGGCAAGCATACTGAACTCCTCTATGCATGGTGCTCGATCTCTTGGCCCTTCAACAGTTTTGGGGTTAATTATAAGGAGCGTCGTTTTGGCGAATGATAGATAAAATACATGGGATGTCTTATTGGAGGAAGAGGTGGATCCCTTCAAAGTCTTCCCATCTTTGATCAGCTACTACCTTCTGTTAATCCACCATATTGTGACCTTGACCACATATTGTGACCTTGACCAGCTGAAACCTTTAAATTATGTAGCTTTTTTCCCATGTAATTCGCATAATTTTCACTCTTATTCTGTTTTTAGTATAGTTTAATGCAAGTTTCATTCATATGATTGTCTATTGAAATCTGGATATCATTATGAGAATTACATGTGTGGACTTTTCATGATTTTAAGGGAGGTTATGTGCAAATTTCTTCACACACGCCAGTGCGCCATATGCGCGCGTGTGTGTGTGCACTGTAATTCGTTGACCTGGGCAGATAATCATGAGTTCTATCACTGGGCGTGTGTTTTACTCACGCACACCCGCGCGCAGACTGTTCAACGCCTGTGCACACTAAATTCAGAGTTTTGTTGTTGGGCGTGCGTTTTGTTCATGCACGCCTGTGCGTGGCCGTGTGCAGTCATTTCCTGAAAATCCAGTGTTCTTCCACGAGGCATGCGTTTTGCTCACACATGTCAGTGCGCCCACGTACAGCCATCCGTGGGTCATCTTCCTCAGCGCCGCAAATCAAGTGTGCACGCTCGTGCATATAACGGCACACGGGACTGCGCGCTCATTTTTCCTATGCCTATAAATACGGAATTTTAGGTCTTTAGACGGGATCGATTGATTTCTATAGTCGTTTTCAAGCCCCCAAAGAGCTCTCGTGCGATTTTCAAGTGGAGAATCCTCCTTCCACCTCCAACCAATGCTCCAAGGATAGATTCTAAGCAAGGAGAAGGCCATTAGGGGATCGGTGCCAATAACATGGAGATTTGAACAACTTGAGGAGAAGACGGGCTATTAAGAGCAAGTGACAACTCCATCCCTTACCCCAGAAGACGGACAAGGTTTTCCTGGAGAGTCGGAGTGACATCCCATGATCTTCCCATTCCGAGGAATAGTCTCCTCGTTCACTTCGTATTTGCGGTGGTATCCTTGCCCCCTCACCTTCACTACTTGTGCTTTCTATTTTATTAAAGGTTGTAAGCTTACATTGAATGATGAATTAGGATTAAATCATATTTGTATTGGATGATTTTTATTTGGTATAATTTATGGTTTGCCCTAATTTCATATTTTGGTGGATTGATGATTTCTCTCTTGTTTATTGAATGTTAAATGAGATTGTTGGTAGATTAGGATAAGAAATTAGGAATTATATTAAACCCCTTTTAATCGTTCGTTTAGATAGCCAAAGGTATAGGGCGTCCTCGTATCTTCACGCGAGCTCCATATGATTCGATAATTTGTGGGAATCCACCGTTCTATATTATTTCGACTGGTGCACTGCCGACGTTATTCCACCAGGTTAACGGACGTCTGTAGTTTAGCGGGCAACAACCACTTACCTCCTTGCTCCACAAGGACTCGGATTCCTGATACATGTATTTTATATAGTGTTTTCGCCCTGCTGTTCTTATCGTTTTCACCCATTTCTGTGCTAGATGTGTAGATTTATTGTTCATATTGATATATATTGCTCATCTGGACTGTTGGGATGATTTCATTGTACAGGTGTGGATGTTTAGGGGAATCTATGTTCAATTTGTCTCACGCACGCCTGTGTGGAATTTCCGCACGCGCGTGCGCCTCTTTCTCCCCTAACACATCGGTTTTATGTCAATCCGAATTTGCGCGTGCGTCACTTTCGCACACGCGTGCACGCACCTACAATTGCACTTGCGCAATCTTTCTGTAGCTTTCCTACCTTTGACATGCGCATGCGATATTTTCGCATACGCGTGCGCGCAGGTGAATTTGGCCGTACACGGTCATTTTGTTGTTTTTCATGCAGTTTGGGTTGATCCGAGTTTGTGCGTGCGCTATTTACGCACGCGCGTGCAATTGCGTGAGCTGGGAACCCAGATTTTCCTGTGTATTTAACTCAAGCACGCGAGTGCGTTTTGCACCGCATGCGCGTGCGCCCTGTTTTCCTATATAGCTGCAGCTCGCAATTTCAGCCCGGAGCGGGATTCGGGGAGTGGCGTTTTAGGTCATAATCATTGGGTATTCTCCCCTTTGTCTCCTTCAACTTCCCCAAGCATTCAAAGGTGTAGGAGGTGATTTCCAAGGTGTCATTGGAGTTCCAAGCCGGAATACCTAGTGTTGAGGCGAGCAAAACCCAGAAGATGACGCGTTAGGATGAGGTGACAGCTTCTCCCGTATCGTGGATGAGGCCAAGGACGAAAAGGAAGAGATGGTGGACCAAGCCGGGCTCTCCTACAATTTCGAGGAGACTAGCCTTCCGCTCCCTCCATACTAGGGATTGGTAACTTGTATTTTTTCCCTCTCATTTGAAGTGTTTGTAATCATATTGCGATATACTCTAAAACATCTATACACCATGACCATTGGGTGTAGATGTTCGTAGATATACTTTCATTTGTGGATGGTTTGGAGTAGACAGTGTTTTAGTATTTTCTCCAAGTTCTTGTTGTGATGATATTGTGATTATGGTTCGTTGTGGTTATCTGGTTGTGCTTGTGTGTAAAGCGGAGGAAGGCAACCTGCAGAGGTGTGAAGCGGAGGCCTGCGACCCGCGGAGGTGTGAAGCGGAAGAAGGCGACCGCGGAGGTGCGAAGCGGAGGAAGGTGACCAGCGGAGGAGCGAAGCTGTGCCGGAGACCCACAAGTTAAATTAGTTTTCTTTTTATTGCATTAATAATAGTCAAAATCAAACTCCCAGATAAACATTTTGACTAAAGACTTCAATCTCAAGTCTTTCTCGTAAGAAAACTCCACCCCGCCGTGTTCCGCGTGAGATCGATACTTTGGGATCTACTTCAGGTTTTATTATTACCTATATGACATTGGTACTCTTGTCGTAGCCACAACAAATTTTTGACGTCGTTGTCGGGGAACACGACACGTGTGATTTTTCTTAACAGAAAAGTGAAAGAAAGAAGGTAATTGCTTGAGATGTACTCTAGAGGGGGTGAATATAGTAATTAAAATTTTACGTAGATTAGTTATACTATTTTTGACAGTTTCTCGAGGTACCCCTAAGTAAATCACAAGCACAGCAATAAAGAAAAAAGGCAGAAATGAAAAACACAGAGTAAATGCAAACAACACATACGACACAGAAAATATAGTGGTTCCTCAAACACGGTTAAGTCCACTCTTCTGCCACAGCAGGAATTTCACTATCACTAGTGTTGAGTCTTTTGATAAGGAGACTCTTAGAACCGGGAGTTGTTGATAAGGTCTCTCTAAAACCACCGAGTCTTTTGGTAAGGAGACTCTTAGAACTATGGTTTTTGATAAGGTCTCTCCAAAGCCAAGTGAGTTGTTGATGAGGAAGCTCAATCAGGAATTGTTGACAAGGTCTCTCCAAACCGAGTGAGTTGTTGATAAGGAAGCTCAACCACTGAGTCTTTTGAATGGAGACTCTCAGAACCAATACTGAATTCTTTGAGGATGGATTCTTAGGACTCATTTATACAGTTTGAGTTGGAGAGAATTTTCCACAATGTGTCCTTCAACAGCAGATGTTTGAAGGATCTGATTCTTTGCAGTGCAGTGTGGATTCGAATGAGGTTGCAGTAGCTTCTTCTTCTTAATCACGACTCTAAAGGAGAAGGTTGTGTCTTGATGTTCAACAATAGTCCTTAAGATGAGGGCTTCATTTCAATCTTCAGAGAAGAGAAGATTCTTCTTTTTGCAATCTTCAGAGAAGAGAAGATTCTTCTTTTTGCAATCTGTTGGAGTTTATGAGAGATAGTCTTCTATGTGTTGCACACTGGAGGAAGGATGATCTTCCTCTTCTTAGTTTCCTGTCTTCTCCCTCTACTTTATCTTGCCTGATGTCGTCATTTTTATATATGCCTTCTTGTTTCTTTTTGAATTTATTCCTAGATTTCCTTAAGCATGCTCTGAGAGCTACTTTCATAGGCCTGGACAACTTGCTAAAAATAGGGATTCTAACGGCTGAATTTTATCCACGATTTTTGGCGTGACAAGTTCCAAGAGAGATGACCATTGGAGGCAATCTGAGAGATCGACGCAAGTTTTGTTAGTTCAGAGCCTTCTCGACGCTATTTTTGGCGAATTCGACACTGCTTTGCGGTTTCAGCGCTATCTAAGAGATGCATCGCTACTTGGAAGATTTCGACACAGCTTCATTGTAGTCGACATAGCACGGGTTTTACTATTCGACGTAGCATGAATATCCCTATGCTAAAGTCTAGCGTTGTTTTAAGATTGCGACGCTTACTCAGATATTTCATCGTTGCGTTGACTATATTTCGATGCTACATAACTTTGAAACCGAGTTCTTCTGCTGCTTTCTTAGGGCACAATCTTGTAACCTAGATACCAAGTCCTTATGACAAAAATTACCCTTCTATACAACATGAGCAATGACCTAATTAATCACTCTTTAAACTGTATATCAAATCAAGAGGTGAGTTTTTCCCAACAAAATGATTCGAGATAGAAGCCTCTTTCATTTGTATATTGCATTTCTTTTAAGTTTAATTTTTGTTTTTTACTTTTCTTCCACTCCCCTGTAGTTATTGTATTCGTTTGATTCAAATATTGTTTTTGTTTGTGGATTTATGCGTAATAAATTTTTAGAATTAGTTGTGTTGAACCATGCTCCACACCATGTATTACACTCCACAAAAGTGCAAGTGGTGTGGGAGTATTTCTCATTGTAGTGAGGTGTACGAAAAAGGAAAGTATTGTTATTGTAGAGAGAAACAGAACTTTGTATATTTCTTTTATATGTCAAAATACAGTGTATGAATACAAATATATAGGGGAGAGAAAGAGAGGAAAACCTTATACACAATGTGAGACTAAAGAGAGAGAGAAATAAGAAACTATATGGGCTCCAGAATGGGCCTATTAGATGGGCTTTTCTAACACTCCCCCGCAAGCTGGAGCGTATAAGTCGTAGGCACCCAGCTTGGACAGGAATTGATAAAATAGGGTGCTTGATAGGGCCTTGGTGAGAATATCAGCAACTTGGTCGGTACCTGGAACATGCTTCAACTCTATTTTCTTCATTTGAACTTTCTCCCGGATGAAGTGACAGTCCACTTCAATGTGTTTCGTTCTTTTGTGGAAGACCGGGTTCTTAGCTATGTGTATAGCAGCTTGACTGTCACATAGTAAGATAGCAGGTGAGGAAAGTTTTACTCCAAGATCAGCAAGAAGACTTTCAAGCCATGTGAGTTCAGAAACCACTGATGTCATCGAACGGTATTCCGCCTCAGCTGAAGACCGAGCAACCACAGGTTGTTTCTTACTACGCCAGGTAACCAGGTGACCTCCAAAGTAGGTACAAAAACCACTAGTAGACCGTCGATCATCGAGGGAACCAGCATAATCTGCATCAGAATACGCAACCAACGTTGGGGTGGAGGACGAAGTTTTGTATACCAACCCTTGACCGGGGGCTGTTTTCAGATATCTTAGGATGCGTTCGACGGCCTGAAGATGAGATATTCGAGGAGAGTGCATAAATCGGCTGACAAGCCCAACAGCAAAGGATATATCTGGTCTCGTGACTGTAAGGTAAATCAGTTTCCCAACAAGTCGTCGATAATACTCTGGATTTGGAAGGGCAAGATCATCGGAGGCATGTGCAGTTGTGCACACAGCTTGTGATTGACATCCATAGGAGTGTTAATTGGCTTGCATCCAGAGTAGCCAGCATCCTGAAGAAAATCGAGACAATACTTCCGTTGAGAGAGGACAAGACCATCAGGTCGTCTCGCGATCTCAAGACCAAGTATCGGAGGTTCCCGAGATCTTTGGTTTGAAAGACAGAACTGAGATGTTGTTTGATCGCTTGTATTCCCTTTGAATCATCGCCTGTGATTAGGATGTCATCGACATATACCAACAGAAGAACCGTGCATGTAGTTCGATGTCGAGTGAACAGAGAGAAGTCTGCCGAGCTCCGAGTAAAGCCAACTTCCCGAACAGCCTTACTAAACTTATCAAACCATGCCCGGGGGGATTGTTTGAGACCATAGATGGATTTCTTAAGATGACATACTCTAGACTCCCCCGTGGTCTCAAACCCGGAAGGTTGCTTCATGTATACTACTTCTTGGAGGTCGCCATTTAAAAAAGCATTCTTGATATCCAACTGATGGAGTGGCCATTGACGATGCACAGCCACGGAGAGAAGAACACGAACTGTGTTGAGCTTGGCCACCGGAGAGAACGTTTCCTCATAGTCGAGACCTTGTTGTTGAGTGAAGCCACGAGCTACCAGACGGGCTTTAAGATGGTCAATTGTCTCATCCGGAGCATGCTTGATTACAAAGACTCATTTGCAACCAACAGTAGTGTGGCCGGGAGGGAGAGGAACTAGATCCCATGTCTGATTGGCCCAGAGAGCTGTCATTTCGTCTTCCATGGCTGCCTGCCAGCCCGGATGTTGGAGAGCCTCCTGCACAGAGTTAGGAATAGAAATAGAGGATAGAGAAGTAGCGAAGGTGTGTAGCGGCGGGGACAGGCGATGTAGAGATACATAGTTCGCCATGGGATGAGCGGTGGAGGCCGGTGTCGGATCAGCAGGTTGCAGAGTGTCAGAGGTCGAAGGCGACTGCATTGGGGCGGTGGAGCGAGGAAGGCGACGAGTGTAGACACGGAGAAGAGGAGGCTTGTTGGGAGCGGGAGCCGGGAGAGGAGGGGGGTTTGCTGGAGAGGTGACTGGGACGACAGGTCGAGGTATGGATTGTGGTGGAAGAGGGGAATTTTGGTTGGATAAGAAAGGTTGATCTTCCCGGAAGGTAACATCAACCGATACTGTCACCTTGCGAGTAGTATGAGAGTAGCAGACATATCCTTTCTAAGTACGGGAGTAACCGACGAACACGTGTTTGGCTGCTCGTGGGTCCAACTTGTCTGTGGACGGACCAAGGAAGTGAACGTAGCAGGTACATCCAAAGATTCGAGGGGTGAGAGAGAATGGTGGAGTAGAGGGGAAGAGGAGACTGAACGGAGTAGCATTATGAAGGACGGAGGAAGGTAGACGGTTGATGAGGTAGCATGCTGTTGACAGAGCAAAATTCCAATAAGTCTTGGGTACCTGCATTTGAATCATGATGGAGCGAGCCATATCAAGAAGATGTCTATTTTTGCGTTCTGCAACACCGTTTTGTTGGGGTGTATAAGCACAGGATGTTTGATGAATAATCCCAAACTCTGAGCAGAGGTTTGTAAATTCATGACTAGTGTATTCGCGAGCGTTATCCGTTCGAAGGGTTTTTATGGGTTCGAAAAATTGAGTGCGAATCTCAAGGACGAACGTGTGGAACACACGGGGAAGTTCGGAGCGATCACGAAGTAAGTATAATGTTGGAACCTTAATTTTGATTTGAGTTAGGATCCACCTTTAATGTCTAAGTTTATATCATAACACATTGTATAACTTAGATCAAATTCCATTAAGATAGAAGGCTGAAAAAAGATATAATTAATAGGCTGAAAAAATAAGAGAATGATAAAAATTACATATGTTCTCTGCGTTCGACGAACGGCGCTCTGCGGTCGACGAACGATGTTCATTCTGCGCTCGACGAAATCCAGCGGTTCAGCGGTGGACGAACAGATTATCTCAGCGGTCAACGATCCCGTCTCAGCGGTTCAGCGCTCGACGAGCTCGTCTCAGCGGTCGACGATCCCGTCTCAGCGGTCGACGAACAGATTGGTTCAGCGGTCGACAAACAGACCCCGGCTCAGCGATCGACGATTTTGCTCAAGCTCAGCGGTCGACGAATTTATCCAGGCTCAGCGGTCGACGAATACTTCCGTTCGACGAACTCCAGTCTGCGTTTGACGAATACCTTCAGATCGACGAAAGTTCTCCACAACTCAACAAAATTAATTCTTCCAGCAAGATTCATTTGAGGTCGACGAAGTAAATATTGTGTCCGACGAAAATTATTGAGATCGACGAAAATTCTCTACACAACAGATTTATTTCAGAAAGATTATATTTACTCATTCTCTGAACTCAGATCGACTACAGCAACGGCTCTTTCTATCAGATCAAGTAAGGAAAATATATTTCCTTTGTTATTCCAAGATTATAGCCGTTGACATTCCTCGGAAAAGGACATTTCGTGAAAAAGGAAAGAGATAAACGGCGCAACAGATTTGTGTTTTCAAAATAGCTTTTCAGATATATTTATTCCTTAATAAAAGGGATCTGCAATTAATGTCTGTCAGAGATTTCAAAAGGGAAAACAGGAAGAAGATATACAGCAATTTTCACGACAAAAAATTATACATAACATATTTTCAAAAAGCTGTACAGAAAAAGGAAGGAAGAAATACAGGAAGAACAAGAAGAACAAAAATACACACAGATCTTCATCTTCCTCAACAGCAGCATTCATTTTCTGAGAATATCTTCAACAATACTCTCTCAGTCTTTGCTACAAGTTTAGATCTTCAAAAGAGCAACAACAAATTGGAGAACTTGTTCTCTCAGTTTAATCAGCTACAGGAAGATCACTTATTCAAGAAGAAGCTTCCATCCTCATACTGTCAAACATTTCATATCAGACAGAGGAATTTTTCAACATACATCCACCAGAGTCTTCTCTCAGCATCTTGACAGAGAAAAACATCTAAACCCCTCTCTATCCCATCTTATACAGGGTTAAAACTCCCTTCAAAAGTTTACCTCCTTGGTGGCAAGACACCTGATCAAAAAATCTAGTTGGTTTTGAGCACCTGATCAAAAGCTCTGTGGTGTGTGGACACCTGAACAAAAACCCCTTGGTGTGAGGGCACCTGATCAAAAATCCTAATGGATTCCTACCTTGGGTGGTAGAAGAGTAGACGTACCCAGATTTATTGGGGAACTACTATACCTCCTTGTATCTTCTGTGTTTGTTTTATTTTCTGTCTCTGTGCTGTGCTGATTTCTTTATTTAGTTTTTATACATCACTTACTCTATACACATATATATATCACTATTTTAATTCCGCTATAAAACTAAGGGAAAAGTTTTAAAACTCTATTCACCCCCCCCCCCCCTCTAGAGTTAATTTAAGATCTAACCTCCACTTTCATATAGCCATGTCGTTCGAGAATAATCATCAATAAACGTGAGAAAGTAGCGATAACCAGAAACACTGGTAATTTTATACGGACCCCAAATGTCAGAATGTACTAAAACAAAAGGAGCAGAGATTCAAGTACAATGAGGAGAAAACGATGAGCGGTGTTGTTTACCCAGAATACATGAATCACAACTAAAAAAAGGAAGATAAATCTCTGGAAGGGTCTGCTGGAGGACTGGAAGAGGAGCATGTCCGAGACGTCGGCGCCAATCAACTGAGGAGACGGAGGAGAGGATGGTAGGGGGTGCTTCAAGAAGGTAGAGCCCGTTTTGCAGTCGTCCTTTACCAATGATACTCTGCGTCCGTCGATCCTGCATAAGAAAGGAAGAGGAGGTGAATGTCACAGAGCAATCCAAATCTGTAGTGAGGCGACTGACAGAAAGTAGATTGAACGGGGAGCCCGGGACATGAAGAGCCGAGCGGAGAGATAGAGAGGAAGTGAGGGCGATATCAGCGGAACCGGAGACAGGAACGGTGTCGCCATTGGCCACGGTGATATATTTAGGATGCGGAGAGTTCAAGTATTGAGGTGGCTGCTGCGAGGTGATGTGATGAGTAGCACCTGAGTCCACTATCCAGCGTGGACTAGTGGAGAGACAAGCGATACCTTTATTGGAGATGGAGGCGGCGGAGGCAACGGAGGCGGGCGGGCGGCTGAGTATGTCATGGAGTTGCTGGAGGTGGAGGCGGACATCTTCAATGTGGGCACGAGTAGCAGAAGGACTGTCGACAGCAATATTCGCAGCAGGACGAGGAGGGGGACCATGTTTGCGGTAGCAGGTCGCCTCGAAGTGTCCATCCCTACCACAAAAGGAGCACTTAGGACGTATGCGGCCACCACAACCCCTTCCCTGAGAACCTGAACGTCCCCCACAAGCAGGAGGAGGGAGAGGTAGTAACGGTGCAGAAGCTGTCTGAAGGAGGGCTAGTGAGGGAGGTCCCGTAGTATCCGAAGGAGGTGATACCTTTAAGAGCATAGAGCATACATCGGAGAGAGAGGGAGTAGCAGCAGATGAGAGGATCTGAGCTCGAATGCTCTGAAGATGAGGTGGGATACGGGCCATCATCATGGCAATACAAACTGCTTCCTTCTGGGCACGTTGGGCAGCGAGATCCGTAGTAGCGGGCTGATGTCGGATCCAGGCTTCGGTCAGTGTCTTAGCCTGAGCAACAAAAGAGGTCAAGTCGGCTGCACTACCAGTGTCAAAATTCTGAAGATCCGTGATAATGTCATAGAGGTGCTGGAGGCTGTCCTTTCCGGAATATAAGGAATGGAGCTCATCCCACATTGCCTTGGCCGTCTCGTGATACATGGCCATTCTGTAAGGTTCGTTCTCAAGGGAGTTGAGAAGCCAAGTCTGAACTCAGCCATCGTCACGTAGTCAGTCATCCGGAGGTGTAGAAGGAGCATCCCTAGTGAGATGGTGCAGAAGTCCTTTAGACTGGAGCACCCTACGGATGGAGTGCACCCATTCAATGAAGTTCTTCTTTCCGGTGAGAGAAATGGTAGTGATCCTCAACTCGTCACGTAGTTCCGGAGTGGGAAGCAGGCGAGCTGCAGGGGAGGTAGCGGTTTGCCCATCTGGATGCACAGAGGGATCACTGGAGGACCCCATTGTAGAGAGAATGCGGCTTGAGAGCACTGTGACTGGAGGAGGCTGCGACTAGAACTGCTGGAGGCTGCTGCTGGAGGACTGCGATTAGATGAGGCCGCTGGCGAGCTGCAGGGGAGCTGCGACTTGAGAGCAGCTGGAGAGGTCGTTGGCAAGCTGCGACTGAGACCGCTGCGAGCAGAGAGGTCGCTGGCGAGCTGCGAGCAGAGAGGTCACTGGCGAGCTGCGAGCAGAGAGATCGCTGGCGAGCAGAGACAAGACCGCTGGCTACCACAGAGAGGTCGCGGGCGAGTTGCGACAGAGATGAGACCGCTGCGATTTGAGAGCAGAGGGGAGACCGCTGCGACTTGAGATGAGGCCGGTGCGACTTGAGAGCAGAGAGGCCGCTGCGACTTGGGATGAGGCTGCTGCGCAAGCTGCGACTTGAGAGAGCCCGCTGGGGGTTTGATAGCAGAGAGGAGACCGCTACGGGCGGTCCGTTGGATCGGCAGAGTGCGGAGACCGGCAGGGAGGGGCCCACTTGTCAGATGGAGGCGCTATAAGAGCGATGTGGGGGGGGGGGAGAGAGAGGAGATCTCGCAGGAGGGAGAGAGCGGGGGGGGGTCTGAAAAGGGAGAGACCACAAGGGGTGCGGTCTGAACAAAAAAAACAGGGAAAAACCGTAGGGGCTGCGGTTAGAAAAAGAAGAGACCACTTGTAAGGACGGGGAGGTCTGCGGTCAGAGAAGAGAGACCATTTGGCTCTGATACCATGTAGAGAGAAACATAACTTTGTATATTTCTTCTATATGTCAAAATACAGTGTATGAATACAAATATATAGGGGAGAGAAAGAGAGAGGAAAACCTTATACACAATGTGGGACTAAAGAGAGAGAGAAATAAGAAACTATATGGGCTCCAGAATGGGCCTATTAGATGGGCTTTTCTAACAGTTATAATGCCCAAGGCTCATCCCATGGAGAATCAACCCTTTTTGGTTCTTCATATGGTGTGTCTAATCACTATACACATGTTGCCCCACGGCAGGCATTGCCACGGCCTGGAGTTTAGGCCCCTTCTATGTCCAAACCTCTTAGGCAAGCGATGTTTATTTTGTCAAAGCACGGATCACGTGGTAAAGGACTGTGAAAAATGAAAATTGCAAATGGAGGAAGAAGATAAACCGGTGTTTATGGCCGTACATCCTTTTCTTTCTTTCACATCTCCATTAGCCCCCCCAAGTTTTCTTGGGAGTTCATTGGATACATCAACGAGCGAACCCACTGATCTATGTAAAAATTTTAAACCTATTGTAAACCCTCCAAATTCTTTAAATTTTAATATGCATATATCTAATAATTTGTTGGGTGAGTATGAATTGCAGGAAGATGAAGATGAGGATTTGCACCCTCTAGTGTGCACTAAATGCGGGAGGCAAGGGCATATTACTGCGGTATGCTTAATGAACAATCCAACTCATTTGAAAAAGAGTTTGGGATGTGATCGCCCTTGTTTGAGTAAGCATACCCCTAGTATGATAACTAGTACAAAGGAGGGGCCTGAAATGGTGAGATCCCCCAAACTCTGTTCCTTTGAGTGCGATGCATTCATGCCAGCATGCTTTCACCATGCCGCATGCCATGCAGAAAGAGGCAGCCACTAGTGAAGGGGAAACCTCCTCTTTGTGTGTGGAAGCCCCCTCATACCCTATCTTTAGTGGCGTGGGCTCCTTGTCTGAGTCTCCCTCTGCAATTCCTCTCACCATTTTTGTCTCAGACATGTCTGTCTCGGAAACCATCCCATTACAGGATTGCTCGGCTTTATCATGTCTAGTGCAAGTAGAAGCAACCCCTAATGAGGAGGACCCCCCCCCCCCCCCCCCCCCCCTCACTTGCGGAACCTTTTCATGCACCATCCATGGTCTGGAAGATCCTATAGTGGAGGAAGTCTCTTCCACCCCCTAGACGTTATCATTACGGATCCACTCGCCGGGGAGGATTTCATTATTGATAACATCCCCGCCTTTATTTCGGAGGATGATGAGGTGGAGTCACCTTCTCCCACCACCCCTACTCATCAAACTCCAAATTTTTTGTTTTATGATATTGCTGCTTCCTCTGTGCAGGAGGTGATGAAGCATGAATTACTTAACGTTCCTAATCCTTTTCATTTGCAGGACAACAACAGCATACTGATGGATCAGGCCATCAGCAGCGATTCAAGTTGTGGAGGAGAATTTTCTCCTTTACTCTTCTTTATTCTATACCCCCTTCCTGTGAAACACAATTATTATTATGAAAGTAGAGGTGTGACTGCCTTATCTCCATTTCAGTACCCGTTAACGATACGGATTTTAAGAGAGTTACATGTACATTTTCATTTTGCAACTCCAATAAACTAGAATTTCATTTCAGCTCGAATAAGTCATACTGAGGGGCAGTAAACCCAGTGGTTATCTTTTTTTTACCAGCATTTTTATTTCTCTAAGTCTAGTATAAGTAGTTAAATTTCAATTTTTTTTGTCTATTTTTCTTTGTTTTGGCGCTAACCCCATGTGCAGGATCCGGTTGGGTCGTGCATTCTTGTTGGCCAAGCTTGGGTCGGGTGCACCTTGTGGTTCAAATTCAAAGCTCAAGTCGTCTCGGAAAGACCCATCTCGGGTATTGGGTAACGCGTTTCTATCCCTTTTTCATATTTTTTTTGCATTGAGGTTATTGCAATGTGTAAGTCTTGGGGGTAGTGTGTTACTCATTATGCTCACCTATCACACATTTGCATTCTGATTATGCTCTTTTCCAATTTGCACCCCATTTTTTTTCAAAAAAAAAATCTTGCATGTGTGCATTCAGTTCCGCACCACGCGCTTATGATTTGAATATTTGTTAGTTTCTGAGTTGTCTCACTCTTTTTCGAAGGTGTTATATTAGCTTAAATTACTTTTAGAAAGTGATTATGAGAGTATATATTGACTCATGCAGTGTTTCTAGTTCTGCGCACATGTTTGTAATTGGATTTTATTCTAGCTTTAACTTCTTTTTATGCTTCATAGTTTATACCTTTACACTTTATATCTACGGTGTATATCCACTTTTTGTTAGAAAGAGTTGTCGTCTGCAGACTTGTGTAAAAATGTGTGTAGCGAGTCTCTAGTTGGGTATTATCCGACTTTGACGAAAGGGCATCCTTTCTCGATGTCTAAAACTTGCCCCTAGCGACTCTCGAAGCTTATGCCTGGGCTAGTTTTATTTTTGCAAATATGACGTAGGCCTTTTATTGGATAGTTTGAGCATTTGCATCCGTGCCTATACAAACTATCATTGCATACACTCTTTGGGCCTTACACCCATCCTTTGTTTCACCCCCACCTCATAATCACCGATGCCAAAAAAGATTGACCTAATCTCACACTTAGATTAGAGCTTAAAATCAAAATACGATTTTCTACTTATGCTTTTAAGTGAAATATTGTGATTGGGTGCGCACTTTAAAAGCTTATATTTAGGTGTTTTTGAAAAAGCTTAAAAGAATTATCTTTTGAAAAGAAAAATTGAAAATAAAAAATAAAAATGGAAATAGAAAAGGAAAAAGAAAAGAAAAACTTGATTTGAAAAGGTGATTTGGTATTTAGCTATTGTGGAAGTGACCCCATATGCAAAAAACCAAGTCTAGGGGTGTCACTTCTCATCCCTTCTCTTTGGTAGGATGATTTTGATGCTGGCTCTTATTTCGGTTTAAGTGTGATTAAAGCCTTCAAGTTTATCTTTTGATTCACCTCACCTTAAACCCTAGCCTAACGATTCATCCTAATTTTAAGTCCTATTAATTTGTAAAAATAGATTTAGCTAACGTCATAGAGAGAGTGTGGTCGGGCAATCTTATGGTCATCGACATTGATCGATTTCTTTGGAGGCTACCCCGTAGTCTCGGGAGGATAATGCTACGTTCAGCGGTCTCGCTATTTTCTTTCTATGCAAGGACTGGGACGATCCGATTTTCTTATGTAGAAGTGGAAATAACTAGTGATATTTAGTTTTGAAAAGTATAGATATTTAATATGCATAGAAGTTAATTCTAGCTTTCTTATACTCATTACTTTCATTTTCTAATTGTTAGTTTAGACTTGTCTAATACCCGGGAGGAGAACGGTTTGCTCGGGGCGAGCAATCGTTCAATTCTGGGGGTATTTGATACGTGTATTTTATATAGTGTTTTCGCCCGGATGTTCTTATCGTTTTCACCCATTTCTGTGCTAGATATATATAATTATTGTTCATATTGATATATATTGCTCATCTGGGCTGTTGGGATGATTTCATTATACAGGTGTGGATTTTTTGTTATATTTAGGGGAGGCTATGTTTAATTTGGCTCACGCACGCCCATACGGAATTTTCACACGCGTGTGGGCCTCTTTCTCCCCTAACACAACAGTTTTATATCAATCTGAATTTGCGCGCGCGTCACTTTTGCAATTGCGCGTGGGCGGTATTCATGTAGCTTTCCTGCCTTTGACATGCGCATGCAATATTTCCGCAGGCACGTGCATTTGCGCGTGCACGGCCATTTTGTTGTTTTCCATACAGTTTGGGTTAATCGGAGTTTGTACGTGCGTTTATTTATGCGCGTGCGTGCAACTACATATGCGCGACCAGGGCGCCCAGATTTTCTTGTGTATTTAACTCACGAACACGCATGCGTTTTGTGCCGCACACACGAACGCCATGTTTTCCTATATAGCTGCAACTCGCGATTTCAGCCGGGAGCGGGATCTGGGGAGCGTCGTTTTAGGTCAAAATCCTTCGGGATTTGCCCATTTGTCTCCTTCAACCTCCTAAAGCATTCAAATGTGTGGGAGGTGATTTCCAAGGTGTCATTGGAGTTCCAAGCCAGAGTACCTGGTGTTGAGGCGAGCAAAAACAGGAAGAAGGCGCGTTATGAGGAGTCGACAGCTTCTCCCGTATCGTGGACGAGGCCAAAGAGGAAGAGTTGGTGGACCAAGCCAGGCTCTCCTACAATTCCGAGAGACTAGCATTCCGCTCCCTCCGTGCTAGGGATTGGTAACTTGAATTTTGCCCCTCTAATTTTAAGTGCTTGTAATCATACTACGGTATACTCTAAACCATTTACACACCATGAACATTGGGTGCAGATGTTCGTGGATATACTTTCATTTGTGGATGGTTTGGAGTAGGTGTGTTAGTATTTTCTCCATGTTCTTGTTGTGATGATATTGTGATTGTGGTTCGTTGTGTGGTTGTGCTTGTGTGCGAAGAGGAAGAAGGCGACCAGCGGAGGTGCGAAGCGGAGGCCTGCGACCTGCAAAGCGGAGGAAGGCGACCCGCGGAGGTGCGAAGCAGAGGAAAGCGACCCGCGAAGAGCGAAGCGGTACTGGCGACCCGCAAGTTAAATTAGTTTTCTTTTTATTACATTAATAATAGTCAAAATCAACCCCCCCCCCCCTCCCCCCGATAAACACTCATAATAAACACTTCAATCTCAAGTCTTTCTCGTAAGAGAACTTCAATCCGTCGTGTTCAGCATGAGATCGATACTCGGGGATCTACTTTCCATTTTATTATTACTTGTACGACATCGGTACTTTTGTCGTAGCCGCATCAATTCCATCTTCGATTGGATAACTACCACTCAAGATGCATCTGCCGCCCTCCAACAAACATTGGTGACCTCCCCTGGGTTAACAACGCCAGAATTTACTAAGTATATTGAGGTGGAATATGACACTTCCATGACCAAGATGAGGCGATACGGATGCAAGAGGGAAACCTCAACTTATTTCAGTAAGGCATAGTCTGGCAAATACTAGTAAAATTTGCATATGACAATAAGCTTCGCACTTTAGATATGGGCATTCAATATTAGCGTCGTACCTCGGCCACCATTTTATTATCCACATGGATCACAATAACTTACATTACTTGGAAGAGCAAAAAGCCACCATCCTAGATAAGCAACTTTGGAATGCCAAGTTTGTCCCGTTACAGTTTCTCCATTGAGTACAAGTACACCACCAATCCCTCCATTGACTCCCTCTCTTATATGTGTGATGTTGTTTCTCTTTGCAATCTTCCATTTGTGTTGGCTAGATGTCAAAGTCATTCCGGTAAAAGACGGGGTAACAATTTTTACTTTTATCATCGCTGACCTTCCAAACGGCCCACGGGTTCACACATATTCCATCTTGTTGACACCGACTCCACTACCATGACTGCCTCGTGGTGATCGAATCCTCAAATTGGACGCAACACTACTGCATCCTTTCCACGACAACCAAAGTTCACGCATGGGCTCTCCACACCCTCCGTCTTTTATCCTCTTCTCTTTACTGGCAGTATAAGATGTCTATTGTTCAAACAATTCTCATAGTTTCTGACCTATCAAAAGGCGAAGTAAGAAGTCAAGGCACATGCAAGGTTGCTCCAACTCTTCCATATAACTGAGGCCTTTTGGGATGATATGGTCATGGACTTTATATACACACACCCCGAAGTTAGGCGGTTCACTTTGTTTCACTTCACCACCCATATTCAACCTTGATTGCTCATGCTATTTCATGTAGGATATTGTTCAATTATAGGGTTTCCATGATAGATCGAGTGCTTGTGATCTCATAAGTATGAGATCCTACTGGAGTTAGCTCTTCAACACCCATAACATTAAGATCCGTTTGAGCTGAACATACCACCCACAGACGGATGAGCATACAAAAATTCTCAATAGTAGCTTAGAGACATAGGCAAGTTGAATTTCCCCCAATCAGCCACGTCTCCGGTCCATTTGAATCCCTTGGGACTTCTTCTCTTCAACACCTTGTATTAGTCCGTGTCCACGACAACTCCCTTTCATATTATATATGGGTGTCCCACACCACAATTGGTGTATTGTATGCCAGGAGAACGTCATGTCACTACCTTCACAGATTCCCACGTAGTTGGGATAAGCTCTCTGCAAGCATAAATTCCCAATATTATGGGATCAACAGTACATGAGTCGCTAGGCAAGCTGCCACCATCAGGATATTATTTTTGGCCCAAGAAGACATGGTTCATGTCAAGTTGTGGCCTCATAGCCAAACATTCGCATTCAAATGGTTGTGTTCCAAGTTGAACACTTACTACTATGGACACATCTTGCTTGAGATGCACATTGAATTGTCATTTATTGCATACACCTACTTGCACAAAGTTGCATTCACCAAGTGTTGTCTCAATTAAAACAGGTAGTGTGATGTGTGTGTCACAATACGAGTCTACTCGCACCGAGATAAGAAGATACTCATGTTGAGCCCGAGCCGAACACCTAGATCATGTGGATGGACGCCCCTTTATCCTTAGTTGTTGTATTTCCATTTGTAATATTTTAATTAAAGGCATGAATGAATAATTGTAAAATACTATATAAATAGGAGTATTTAAGGAAATTATGGCATCAAAGGAAAAGACGATTTGGGAAGTAGATGTTGAACCAACAACATTGTCTTGGAAGAACCATCCATCCTCTCTCTTGTCAAAACATGGTTCGTCAATCTCTTTATTTGAGAATAACAAAATCTTGAAAAGTCTCTAATGTCCATTTGCAAGCTTTTTATAGTGTGCGGGTATGAGTATATGTGATGATACAGGTGATGGAGGATAAGGAATTAATTGAGAAAACCGAAGATATACTGGTTAGAAAATGAACACTAACGTCAGCGGTAGCAGATACCGCTCTGCGGTAGTGTGAAGGAAAAACTTCCTTATCAGTCTGCATGCTTCCTTCAAGGCTTCGAGGTACCTGCACAAAAAAGAATCTTACATACTACCGCCAACGGTAAGTGCTAGGCCCCGCAATAACAACGCGGAAAGAAGCGGCTGACAGTGCGGGATTTTGAAATTTGTACACTACCACCCGGCGGTAAGTCCCTGAATATTTCAAGATTTTATTTATACGGGCGGGATTTCTTTCTAAGTGAGGATTTTGACAATTTTTCTCGAAGAGGTTCGCTCTAGCCGTCTTGGAGCACTGAAGAACTTTCTTCCGCTCATTCCAAAGAATCGAGAGGAAGAAGTCATCATTAAGGATCATTAAAGCGAATATTTTGCAAAGGAACGTGTATATGCAACCACGCATTCATCTTCTTCCTTTGTCGTTGGTTTGAAAGAGATTTTTCAAATCGTGATTAATCTTTTACATGTTGTATTTTCTCTGAACATTTCAATATCCCTTTAGTTGTAATCGTGGAATTCGCAGTTGTTTCGGCTATTAGATCATGGTAGATCTGGGGTTTGGAATTCGTTGCGGGTGTAGCGAGTAGAGCTGTGTTAGATATAGGGAGCAAATTCGCCTTGGTTTGGCGACTAGGCCTTAGGTTAGGTCCAAGGGCTTGAGGAAAATTCCGGGGTGGGTTTGCCATGACCAACCAGTTCGAGGTGTGAATCTATGTAGAAAACCCCACGTTTTAATTATTCATCATCTTCGATCTTTGCGTGAAAAGATCTAATCTTGTATCACCTTGTTTATGAATAAAAGATTTCATTTTATTTTCAATCAAATCATCTCTGAGATTTATATTTCTGACGCATGTTTAATTGACTTGAGAAGAAAAAAATAATGTCATAAATCATTTACACCCCCTCCCCCCTCTAAGGTTGACTTGCGATCTAACAAGTGGTATTAGAGCTAGATTTCGTATATTAGGCTTAACATACTAAAGTTTAGATGGTAACCCTGAGTGAGTGGTTGAGTAGTGATGACAGATCTTTATGTATTCCTCCACTGTTCACAAGGATTAATTACCCTAGATGGAAAGAATTAATGAAAGATTTCTTTATTAATACAAGTATAGATGTGTGGAATATTATTATTGATAATAACATTGTGTCATCTATCCTAAAGGATAGTATTTATATTCCTAAGCTACAAATGATTTATATGAGTTTGAAAAAAGCAATTGTTCTAAATATAAAGGCCGTAAACTATATATTTCGTGTCATTGACACAACTACTTTTAAACTCACTTATTCGTTTGACACTAGCATATGACATTTGGAAATTTATTGAAAATACTTTCAATTCATCATACGCAGATGATATACAGATGCAAGAATCTTAACCACAACCAGACGTTGCGAGTGTACAAGCTCGTGTAATTACTCAAGAAGATTCTTGCTCTGACTACAGTATGATAAGCATATAAAAAAGAAGGGAAACGAACAAAGTGTCAAAGGATTCAACAATTAACTTGTTTGATAGCAATGCGAGCAGTACAAAATACTCCCTTCTTGAATCTAAATTTAATTTCACATCTAGTGCACTTGAGAAAGCTAAACTTGCAATAGAAAAACTTGAAAATGAAAATTCTAGTTTACGAAAAAAGAACATCGTTTGTTTATCTCGCCCCCAACTATCACAAAATTCTGATGATAAGTCAATCATATCCATATGCAATAAGTTTGACACTCTTTCAAATGATATTAAAGATATGAATGAAACATTTGATAATCTTATGGACTATTATAGAGAGTGAATTGAATCTTTAGCAATCATATTGAAAAATAGCACTATATAGAAAGGCTAAACATGAAATATCTATCAAAAATAATGATTTTGAAGTAAAATTGAAAAAATTAATATCACTATTAAATATGAGTGTCAACTATAATCCAAAATGTATATCTTTAAACTCATACATGGCATGAAAACAATTTTGATCCTCGTGCACAAGTAAATTCTCACACGTACACTCCACATTCTTATCACTCTCTCATTTCCATGAGGAATAGAATTAGTTTTAAAAACTCTTCTAAAATTAACACGAGTTCTTATCACTCTCTCGTTTCCACGAGGAATAGAACTAGTTTTAAAAACTCTTCTAAAATTAACACGAGTTCTAATCAATACTATCGGTAGAAACCAAAATGATATTTAGCTTACACATCACCACTTTTACTCACACATTAATCACTTCCTAATTAAAATCCATTCGCCATATTTGGTTACCAAAATGGACCTTTGCATCATGTCTACTTTGGTTACCTAAATCATTATTAGGATAGTAACATTCTTACATCTAGGAGTAGATTTTTTATGTTCACCTTTACTTTCACGCATTCTACTTAGGGTCCATTCATTTCGGCGGAATTGGGAGAAAGGAATTGGAGAGCCAATTCCAATTCTGTTGTTCGGCGCTCCAATTTTTCGGGCATAATTGGAATTGAGCTCAATTCCATAGGAATTCATTTTTTGTCTATTCCCCCCCCCCCCCCCCCCCCCAAATTCCGACCTCTAGTGGTCTTCTTTCCCAATTACGTTCGTTCTAAAACACACACCGATGTCTCAGCCTTCTATCGTTGCAACTTCGTCGGCTCTGCAACCCCGGCGGGTGCTCAAACCTGCAGTTCGGGCACGATGGCGATGCTTCTGGAGTCAATTTCCCGCATCGTATTTCTCTTGGGGCTCAGTGTAGTGCTTGATCATTCGGGCATGGACCTACATGGAACGGTGGAGCACGTTGACAATTCCTCCATGGATTGTTTCTCGATACTGAGCTCCAGTATCCACAAGACTGCGATTCAATTCCAGATCCATAACCAACTCTTCAATGAGAGATATCCACCTGCTTTATGATTCCATCCATCTCTCCTTTTCAATCTCATACTCGTCTCTCTTTACTTGGGTGCTTCCGTTTCTAATCAGCTCCAGAAGAGATTCATTCGTAGAACTACTAGTATATGACTTCAATCGCACTCTTAAGCACTATATCTCATTAAGAAGAGCCTCCTTCTCACCACAAGTCAAACTGATTTCATGTTTATGTATCATAATCACCAAATTTAGTGTTATATTAAGCAAGAGATGATGAAACACGAAACACCGATTCTTCCCGAAGGTTCGTCTACCTATTTTAGATACATACTCCCCAACTTGGTAGATTTAGAAAAAGCTGGAACAACATCTGTAAGAAGTAGTGTGCTCGTTGCCAAAAAAGAAGCATCCAAGCTGATCAAATTATCCGGGGATGTTCCTGTTGCTCCTCAACAAAAAAATGAGGATGTGGTCTATCAAAATATTGGTTTGGCACAAAAGCAAAATTGTGAACTTGTTGGGAAAAACCTCTTGATTTGATATATTAGATTAAATAAGTAATTTATGAAAGCCTTATAAATGTATAGAGAGGCTATATATATAATGTGTAAGAAGGAAAAGTTGTCAACATTGAAAACTGAATAAAGCTAAGGAAAAGCATCGAGAGAAGGGTCCGTATATTGAAAAGCATTTGACGTACATCGAAAGCTAAGGCAAACTTACGTCGAATCCTCTAAAGGCTTAACAGAAGAAGTCGATGTTCGGCTTATGAGAATTCAGCTTACGTCGATTTCCTATATACATAGAAGTTGATACACGTCGAAAAGTAATCGAAGGTTTGCTAGACTTACGTCGAATTCTCCAAAAGATGTCAGTTAAAGTAATGTGCAGAGAAAGGCCGTGAGAGCAGTTCAAATCTAGTTCTTAGTGCTCCAATTAAAGAAAGAGATGATATCGAATCAGATATGGAAAAGAATGTACTGATTCAAATGGTCTCCTATATATAAAGAAGATTCAAACCGAGAAAGGTTAATCAACTGATTCAAGGAATTGAAAAAGAAAGATCGTGTCTTCTTCTCCTTTCTCCCACGATCTCAAGGACTCAACTTCTCTCTAAGACTTATCTTAATTCTTCTTCTTCTCTCAATCTGAAAAGGGTCATTCTGCCGCAAGCCCTCAAAAAAAAGTTGCTAATTGTTGTTCTTTCTTCCACTCAACAGGAACAGCCGATCAGATTCGATTCATTTGCTTCATCCATCCATTCCAAAGAGTTTTAAGAATCTCTCTCTAAAGGATTCAATGATGGAGTTTTAAGAATCCCTTTTTAAAAGATTCGGTGATAGAGTTTTAAGAAATCATCTTTAAAGGATTCAGAGAAAGTCTTAAGAATGTCTCTTTAAAAAAATTCAATTGTTCTAAGAATCTCCTCATCAAAAGATTCAGTTATAGTTCTAAGAGACTCCTTATCAAAAGACTCAACACTATTTAGTGAATTCCTACCAAAGGGTAGAAGAGAGAACGTACCCAAATTTTGGAAACCTCTATAAAATATTTGTGTCATCTGGATGTTTGCTTTATAGCTTAGATTTACTATTACAGCATAATATTTTATTTACTATTTTTATAATCTATGGCAAATACTGTGACTGATTGTATTATAAATATTTTAAAACACTATTCACCACCCTCCTCTAGAGTAATTCTCAATTATTATTCCGCGCTTTCAATTGGTATCAGAGATAGGCTAATCGAAAAAGAGTCGACACCTTAATTAATTAAGATTCATACACTTGAGAATTAGTTTAGTGATAAATCTTACACAACCATAAGTTTTACACAGATTAGAGATTATGTTACATTCAGACCATCAATGTGTAATCTAGATAAATTTTCTTTCATAGAAATTAATAATAAAATTGTATATAAATTCTATTAATGAGGATATATTTAACTTTGAGCTTACATGTCCATATATTCCAACAAAGCTGAACATCAATGGAGAAATAGTGCCTAAGCCAAAGGCTGAACGGAGTGAAGGAGATAAGAATGTTAGGGCATGTGATGTCAAGGCCGTGAACACTCTAGTTTCTACAATGAGTGATGACATCTATCAAAGAGTGGTAGAATGTCAGTCAACTAAAGAGATTTGGGAATCTCTTGTGAGCATTGTAGAAGGGAGTTCAGATCAAAGAAAAGACAAGAGGTCTCTTTATTTCTCAATATGAGTATTTCAAGAAGAATCAAGAAGAGGGTGTTGATGAGATGTACCAAAAGTTTAGTATGATTGTGAGTGAACTAAGAGGCCTAACAAGGAAATCTCACACACTGAGATAAATGACAAGCTTCTCATGTGCTTCTCTAGCTCAAGGGATTCTAGAATTTGAGTTATAAGAGAATCTAGATGACATAAAGAGATCACCATTGATGCTCTCCTAGGCAAACTAAAGTCACATGAGATGCTCCTCAAAACAAGAGAAGAAAGTGAGTTGAAGGAGAAGGTTATCTCCACTCCAAGGGAGAAGTCTATAGTATTGAAGGCTGCATATGATAAAAGTTCAGCTCTTGATGATAAGCTAATGAGTATGGTGGCCAAAAAATTCAAAAAGTGAATCAAGACTGAGGACTTCAAAAAAAGGAGTTGCAACTCCAGAGGTAAGCTGAGGTATGATAAAACTCCATCTAATGAGATTGTCTGTTATACCTGCAGGAAGGTTGGGCATATTGCTCCAGAGTGCAAAGATAATAATAAGGAGAAATTCCAAAAAAAAAGAGTAGAGTCAAAAATAACTCTAGAAGGAAAGGAAATAAGAGAGAAAAATGCTTCATTGCTGAACATGGAGTGAGACAGAATCCGAGTCCTCCTCTAGTTCAGAAAGTGAAGCTAAAGAAATTGAAAGCAGGTGTCTGATGACATTAGAACTTCCTATTCAGAAAGATGAGGTATAAACTTAGATGATTTTGATTATACATCAGATGAATTTAAGTATGCATTTGAGGGATTCTGCAAGGACCAATTGGCTGCAAAAAGGAAGATTAAAATTCTTTTAGAAAAAATTCTTCCTTCTTAAAGGAAAATAATCTATTAAAAAAAGGCTTCATCTGTAAATTAACTTGAAGATGATATATATCAACTTAGAGTTGGCAATGTTTTTCTCAAAAATGATAAAGATAGATTTATGAAAATGAAAACAGAAATTTAAGAGAAAAATTAACTAAAACAATGCATTTTAAGGATAACCTCAATAGTAGAAGCCAGGAGCAAAAATCCATCTTTGAAAATCTATCTATCAGATTTAAGAACTTGGGCTTAGGAGCGGATCCTACCACATAAAAGGATTCTGATAAGATTCCAGCATGGAAGAATCATGTTGTTGTAAGTGAAAAAGCAAAGGAGTCAATTGACTATACAAGCATTGCTTGTACCTCTTGGAAAAATAAAGTGAGAAAAATAAAAGAAAAAGAAATCACAAAAAGTGACGCAGGACGAATCTATAGGCGGCGGGTAAACGGCGACCTAACCCTACATGTTATGCAAATCCGACGGTTAAGCCACAGTTAGATAATAATTAAAATATCCCACGCAGATAAATTCACAACAAGACAGAATAATTAATTAGAGCGAAACAAGCTTAGGTTTTCCCCCGCGTGGAGGGCCAAAGCAAGAGCGCGCGGCGAATAATTCCTTCCTGCAGTTAGAGATTAATCTAAGCACAAATAATCATAATAAACTGAACATCCACACAATCATGTAATAATTCAGACGATAACAATGTTTTACAACCCAATTCCAATACAAAAACACAACACAAATATTAGGGCTGCTGTAACTAAAATAAATCTGAATATTGGAGAGCTCAAAGAGGGATTCCGGTGGTGGGTGGACCGGATCGGGTAAGGGAAGGCTGGTTGGGGATTAGGAGGGCTGGATCGGAGAGGGAAGTGGCTGGATCTGGGCTAGAATGCCCAGATCTGGACAGATTTGGTGATGTCCGGCTGTTGGGAGGTGGACCCACGGGATGGGGGGGGATGGCAGCAAAAGGGAAGAGGCGGGGCGGCTGGATCTGGCTGGAAAAGTGAGGGTGTATGTATCCAGGGGAAATGGAAAGGCTTCTGTAGTGGGTTGGGCTGATTTTGAGAAGGTTGAATGATGCGTGGAGGTGCTGGAGGGGAATGTCGGGATTGTTCTGGGTGAAAAGACAACAGCAATCAGTTTGAGAAAAGGCAACATCAATTTGGTTCTCTTGGGAGGAAAAGCAGCGTGAGTATGGGCCTTTTCTGGGAGACAAGGCAGCAATACTTTTGGGCTCTTCCTGGGAGGAAAGAGTTGCTGTTTAGAAGGCTGGTTTGGGGTTTTCTGTAAGAAAACTGAAGGGTCTTTGGATGTGGCATGGATTGGCTGTAGGGTTTTGGTGAAAGTAGAGGGATTTGATGAAAAAAAAACACAAACTTACCCAAGGAGTCGTCACCAAGGGGGGTCCACGGAGTCGGCACCGCGGAGGGGATCACCGGAATGAAGGAAGACACTCTCCAAACATTCAGCAATGAAAATACAGCAGCCCTACATCTCCTATTTATAAGAAATGAAGATTAGGGCACCCGGAATCAACAACTATGATTGGTCGTTGGTTTCGGGGCCAAAACTACACGAAATAATAACCGAAAATTACAAAGCTATACATGAAATCGTCTCGCAACACGAATCTGAACGCATCCACGGAGTCGAATGATCGGATCGTCGATCCGGGCATGTCATATATGGTAAGTCGCCAAATCAGCCCCGAATGGGCCCCAAAGCTCGATCTCGCCTATGCTCCGCATCAAAAAGGCTCTCATAAACATTCCTTCGCAAGAAGGCTCTCATAAACATTCCTTCACAAGAAGGAATTTTGGGCTGACCTCCAGTGATAAAAAAAAGTATGAATAAAATTGTGCTCTGAATAATATTTAGCGAACGTCGAATATTAATTGACGGACGGATGAATATGCGTCAAATGCTAATCAACGCACGATGCAATATGCGTTGATTTCTTCTCAGAACATGTCTTTCAAAGAAAATTTCAATATTCATAATAAATTTAATCCTCTCCTAAGTCAGTTCATCTCCATGAAATGGAGAAGTGCACTCAATAGATCTAAATGTTATTGTTGTCATAAAATTGGACATTTTAAGAGGATTGCTGGTATAATCAACCAACAATCTCAAATGATAGTGTTTGCTTTAGTTATCCTAATAAGTCAAATTACTGGTTGAAATCTTCTTACCAACCAAATTTTGAACCTAAGTCATATTGTGTCCCCCCTAATAGATGAATGATTGAAAGAATCCATAATTCAATCAACTGAACCATAAAATTTCTAAAAACTATTAAAGTTAATCATAAGATTAAGTAAATTATCAGATAAAAAAGGGGCAGCCCGGTGCACAAAGCATCCCCGCGCAGCGAGGGTCCGGGGAAGGGTCCCACCACAAGGGTGAAATGCAGGCAAACCTTACCTTGCATTGTAAATTGAAGAATGATATCAATTGTTGAGTCATCAAGAACATTAAAGTTATAGCTAAATGAGGAACTGAAATGATTCATTCACATTTACAGCCTAAAAGCATGTTGAGTTGGTTATCGACGAACGTCGATTTCCCTTCAGCGCTCAAAAGGTATGACAAGCCGTTTCTGAAAATTAACTAGTTAAACTCCGCTTTCAATTCGTCCAAATCAGTTCTAGTTAAATCAATATAATCAAATCAAGAAAATATATGACTAACACTTCCCGTCAAAGCCGTTTCTTCATTCTCCCACCTTTCTCTCTTCTCATGTGAACCTAGTGCTATCACAACTTCATCCTCAATCAAGATGATGGTACTCAAAATCAATACGGGTTTTCGAGTAGATCTCAAATCATTCAAAAATTGTAATGATACTTGAGCTTCTCAAAAATAATCATCTGGAGCAATTGATCTCGTGGTGCAACCCCGACGACGTCGTAGTTTTCCCGTTCTTCATTTATTTCCTGTTTATTTTATCGTAGCGAGCCGCGCATTTCCTTTTTTTTTCTTAGTTGTTGCATTTGTTAGTTTGAATGAAGTTGTAG
The DNA here is from genome assembly GCA_033032865.1 of Dactylorhiza incarnata. Classification (NCBI taxonomy): domain Eukaryota; kingdom Viridiplantae; phylum Streptophyta; class Magnoliopsida; order Asparagales; family Orchidaceae; genus Dactylorhiza; species Dactylorhiza incarnata. Next base: position 708,791 of record JAWHQI010000173.1, read on the forward strand.
CGCGCGCGCAAAGTTTTGTCCCGGCATGTGAGCCCGGCCAACTCACGTGACCCTGAATGAATCGGCCCGATGTGACGAGATCTGGTGAGGAGAATGTTGCTTGTATTCAATTTAAAGACTAAAAATAAATAAAAAAATTCCCTCAATTTCAGCCAAAGCAAAATTCCTATAAATAGGAAAGGGGAGGAAACCCTAAGGAGGCTGATATTGTGAGAGAATTTATTTTCTCACGGTATTGGAGCCGCCATGCTTCCCCCACTTTTCCGCCCGCTACTGTTCCAGGAGTCCCGTTCGCGTTTTCTCCCGCATCCGACCAGCGATTCGCCCGCAGGTCCTCGCATTCGATCGACAACCGCGCCCTGTGCCCGTCTCCGGCTTCGTGGAGGGTCGGCTACCACCAACTGCGCCATTTCCGCCCGCCTTCCTCTTCCGTGGAACCACCGCCAACCGCCCAACTGCTCCATTCCCCCCCCCCCCCCCCCGTCTCCCTCTTCCGTGGAACCACCGCCGACCACCCAGTTCTCCTCCTCATTTCCCTGTTACGTGGAGCCACCAGTGAATCCCGAGAGCCCCCTTCCCGTGTTTTCTGTCCGAGCTACCGCGTCCAGCGTTCTTGCCGACCGTTCTCTGCTCGGAAGGCGTCCAGACGAGCTTGTGAAGCCCCGGGGTGAGATCCTTCCTTTCCTTACTCTATTTCCTGGCTGATGGTTGAAAATTAGTGGATCAGTTACAAATTTTTCTAGTCTTTAATTGAATGGTAGCATTTTCTGCATTGCGTCTCGTTGTACCGCGTTATCTCAATTGCCTCTTGTCTGTGGTTGTGAACTTGGATTGCTGATTTGTGCGTGTGCTTTGCTAGAGTGAACTCTTGCTAACCTTTTAGTTCGTCACCCGCTCCCTTTGAACAGCGGGAGCTCATTTGGTGTTTGCGCGCTGAATTAGAATTGCGTCAAGTTGAACCCCGATTCTTGGGTCCTCGGACCTAGATTACATCAATTTGGTGTGGCTGCTGAGATACCTCACTCTTATCGTGGGGTAGCCGAGCGTGTTTTCCTCCCGAGGGTCGATTTAGGGTTTTCTGAAATTATTTAATGGAGTCGAGAATTGAGCGTTTAGAAGGGGGAATGAGCGATATGGGGAAACGCTTGGAGGAACTTACTACTGCAATCACTGCACTCACTACCACCGTGGGGGACACGACTCAGGTTGTCTTAAGGTTACGCACTACGGTCAATAACCTAGAGGGTCAAGTTCACTTAGGAAATCCACCCCCACAAAATCCGGTTCCACCTGCACCCCCACAGCAGCCAGCTCCACCGGCACCCCCACAGCACCCAGCTCCACAAGAGCCGGTCCCACCACCCTACGACCCGCAGACCGACTATCGGGACCAGCGGTACGCTCCCAGATGGGATGCGGATATTCGCCTAGATATTGGAGACTTCGAGGGCACCCTCGAGCCAGAGGTGTGCCTTGATTGGAGTGAGCGACTAGAGCGATACCTCAACTGGAGGCGCATTCCTGACCACCAACAGGTGGAATACGCCACCTTGAGGCTGAAAGGCCCTGCCCTCACTTGGTGGGGTCAGCTCGAGCGTATGCGTTTCACGATGGGACAACCTCCGATCACCACTTGGGCTGAGTTTAAAGTTCAACTTAAAAAGAGGTATGTCCCGGCAGACTTCATGCAGACCCTATATCGGCGGTACCACACCCTGCGACAGGACAGGCGAACCATCGATGAGTACACCGACGATTTCTTAGTCTTTCAGTCACGGCTAGACCTGAAAGAGGCCAACCATGTGGTTGTCGGCTGATACCTCGACGGCCTGCGTTATGGGATCCGAGACCAGTTGGAGTTACTTGACTTCCAGGATTTAGAGGGTGTTTCCAGTCGAGCCCGTCGAGTGGAGGCCCTCCAGAGGAGGATGGGGGCAGAGGTCCGCTGACCGAATCACACACGCCTCACCACCGACTTTGACCTCTCGTCCTAGTCCGGCCGCCACGACGAGCACACCAGTTCCTCCTAGAGCGATATTGCCCGCCCCTGCTCCTCCTGGAGCCGCACCTGCTGCCACCAGGAGCAAAGAGGCTGGTGGTTCTCGGACTGTATTCTGCTGTTTCAAGTGTATGGAGCCTGGCCACAAGTCTTCTGAGTGCCCCCGTCGCCGATTTACCGCGATAGTCGAGGCAGAAGACGGCCGAGAGCCCGAATATGGTATTTGGGACGATGACGTTACTACAGATACGTTAGGACCACCTGAGGTTGAGTATCAGGTAGAAGGCGAACAACCTACACATTTAGTCTCTGTCTTACAGCACAGTCTTCTGACCCCACGCGTCACCACTGACGACGCCTGGTTGCGACAGAGCATATTCCGCACCACCGCTCGTATTCAGGAGCATTTTTGCTCGATCATTATTGATAGTGGGAGCATGGAAAATTGTCTCCCAGCGCATGGTGGAGAGATTGAAGTTACCCACCCAGAGTTTAGAGCGTACGTATGAGTTATCGTGGGTCACTAGCGGCGCTACGATAGCTTTCACGCACCGCTGTCTGGTCTCATTCGCCATTGGGGGTACGTACACCGATTCTGTGTGGTGTGACATCGCCCCCCTGGACGTGTGTCACATCCTATTGGGACGTCCTTGGCAGTACGACAGGCACGTCACCCACGATGGTCGTGGGAATGCCCACACATTCGACCACCAAGGTCGCCGGATTGTTCTTCTTCCCCAGAAGAACGGTCTGGTCCCTCAGAGACTTCCACCTCCATCTACCCAGCATGCAATTGTCCCGCTCCTACTCTCACCACCACGACCTATCCTTCGGCCCACTATTCGTCCCTCACGATGTTTCTGTCCGCTCGCCATTTCGGTCGAGAGGTGGAGGACGGAGGGCTAGTCTACATGCTAGTGGGGAGAGAGTCCCCCACCACCACCGCCGGGATACCGACGCGCGTGCAGCCACTTATGACCGAGTTTAGCGACCTCACACTCGATGAGCTGCCTGATCAGTTACCACCGCTGCGAGACATACAACATTGCATCGACCTCATCCCTGGGGCCAGTCTGCCGCATCTCCCACACTATCGCATGAGTCCACGTGAGCATGAGGAGCTTAGGAGACAGGTTTCTGAGCTCCTCCAAAAGGGTCTTATTCGCGAGAGCCTTAGCCCCTGCGTCCTTCCTGCTCTTCTTGTCCCCAAGAAGGACGGGACATGCCGCGTATATGTGTTGATAGCCGCGTTATCAACAAAATTACCATCAAGTATCATTTTCCGATTCCCCGATTGGATGACATGCTTGATATGCTGAGTGGCGCAAAGATATTCTCGAAGATAGATCTTAGGAGCGGTTACCATCAGATCCGGGTACGCCCGGGAGACGAATGGAAAACAGCCTTTAAGACTAAGGAGGGGTTGTACGAGTGGATGGTCATGCCCTTTGGCCTGTCCAATGCCCCAAGCACCTTCATGCGGTTGATGACTCAGGTCCTTAGACCTCTGATCGGGACGTGCGTTGTCGTCAATTTTGATGACATTTTGATCTACAATACTGAGCCTGGCCAGCACATCACCCACCTACGCCAGGTCCTTCAGATCCTACGTGAACACCGATTGATCATCAATCTGAAGAAGTGCATGTTCCTTACCGATAGTCTCACCTTTCTGGGATATGTAGTTTCTTCTGAGGGCATTCGAGTAAATCAGGAGAAGGTGCGCACGATTGTGTCCTGGCCCACCCCCAGGAACTTCACTGAGGCCCGAGGATTCCACGGATTAGCGTCGTTCTATCGACGTTTCATCCGAAACTTTAGTTCCCATATAGCACCGATCACTGATTGCCTCAAGAAGGGAGAGTTTACGTGGACAGCCGAAGCTGAGGCAGCATTCCTTCTCATGAAGGAAAAGATGTCTAACGCACCCGTACTAGATCTGGCTGATTTCGAGAAAGTCTTTGAGGTGGACTGCGATGCGTCCCACATCGGCATAGGGGCCGTGCTGAGACAGGAGGGCCGGCCCGTAGCATTTCATAGCGAGAAACTAGACGACGCAAAGACACGATACTCGACTTATGATATCGAGTTCTTTGCTATCGTCCAGGCTCTCCGACATTGGCGCCACTATCTGATCCAGCGCGAGTTGATATTGAATACGGACCATGACGCGTTGCGCCACCTGAACTCCCAAAAGGAGGTCAGACGCCATGCAAAGTCGTCGGCCTTCCTCCAGGAGTACACCTTTCACATCAGGCACAAGCCAGGGGCGGCCAATCGAGTGGCTGATGCCCTTAGTAGGCGTGCACACTTACTTGTGTCTCTCCAGCCACACGTCACAGACCTCGATTCACAGAGGGAGTTATACGCCACTGACCCAGATTTTAGCACCGTTTGGGAGGAATGTCGTACGAGAGGTGCCGATAGTTCGGGTCATTTTATTCTGGGTGAGGGATATCTGTTCCGAGGGACGCGCTTATGTATTTGTCAGGGTCCGTTACGGGAGATGCTCCTCACCGAGCTACACGCGTCGGGACTGGGTGGACACTTTGGACAGTCGAAAATGTTGGACCTCGCCACGGCTCGCTACTACTGGTCGTGCATGAGGAAGGACGTCATTAGACTGGTCCAGTCATGTCAGACCTGCCAACTGTTTAAGGGGCACTCCCAAAACACGGGATTGTACACACCACTGCCCATTCCAGAGCGACCGTGGGACGAGGTGTCCATGGATTTCATTCACGGCCTCCCCACTACCGCCCGTCAAGTTGACGCCATCTTTGTCGTAGTTGATAGATTTTCGAAAATGGCCCATTTCATACCATGTAGGAAGGCATCCGATGGCGCGCATGTCGCTGAGTTGTTTTTTAGGGAGGTAGTTAGACTTCACGGGGTTCCAAGGATATTCTTGTCTGATAGGGACACGCGGTTCATGGGATTCTTTTGGAAAACCTTGTGGGGCAAGCTTGGCACAAAGCTAAAATTCAGCAGCGCATACCACCCCCAAACGGACGGGCAGACCGAAGTGGTCAACCGGAGTTTGGGTGACTTATTAAGATGTTTGGCAGGTAAGCACCCGAAGCAATGGGACATGGTTATTTCCCAAGCCGAGTTTGCTTACAACAGTTCCGTGAATCGTACCACCCAAAAATCCCCATTTGAAATCGTTTACGGATTCCCCATTCCGCACTTCCTGGATCGTCATTCTCTTCCTTGCCACGAGCGTATTTCATTTGATGCTACTACTTTCATTGAAGATTTAAAAATGTTACACAAGTCCATTAATAAACAACTGCAGGCAGCTTCCGAAAAGTATAAACTCACGGCGGATACTCACCGTCGTGAGATGTACTTTTCGGCCGGAGATTGGGTTTTGGTTCACTTTCGAAAGGAAAGATTTCCAACCGGGTCATATCATAAGCATCAACAACGTTGTTTTGGACCCTTTCAAGTGCGGAAGCAGCTGGGCGAGAACGCCTACCTTATAGATCTACCATTGGAATTCGGCACGTCACCGATTTTCAATGTGTCGGATCTTACCCCATTTCACGGCCCCCACCCACGAGGCCGATACCACCTCCGTCGCTTGGTCCTGGGTCAGAGACAGGATTCCAGTCTACATTCACACTGACAGTTGAGGAGATTGAGCACATCTTAGACGTTCGTGAGTTTCAGACCCGCCGTGGCACCTACCAGAGATACTTAGTGGCATGGCGGGGACGCGACCTGCTAGACAGTACATGGATCAACGCTCAGGAGCTTCAGCGCCGCCGCCAGGACCTTTCCGTCGCCGCCGTTGGCCCACTCTCGCCGGAGTCGAGTTCTCTCAACCCCGGGGGAATTGGTGCAACCCCGACGACGTCGTAGTTTTCCCATTCTTCATTTATTTCCTGTTTATTTTATCGTAGCGCGCCGCGCATTTCCTTTTTTTTTCTTAGTTGTTGCATTTGTTAGTTTGAATGAAGTTGAAGCGCGCCGCGCAAATTTTGTCCCGGCATGTGAGCCCGGCCAACTCACGTGACCCTGAATGAATCGGCCCGGTGTGACGAGATCCGGTGAGGAGAGTGTTTCTTGTATTCAATTTAAAGACTAAAAATAAAAAAATAAATTCCCTCAATTTTCAGCCAAAGCAAAATTCCTATAAATAGGAAAGGGGAGGAAACCCTAAGAAGGCTGATATTGTGAGAGAATTTATTTTCTCACGGTATTGGAGCCGCCAAGCTTCCCCCACTTTTCCGCCCCGCAACTGTTTCAGGAGTCCTGTTCGCGTTTTCTCCCGCATCCGACCAGCGATTCGCCCGCATGTCCTCGCATTCGATCGACAACCGCGCCCTGTGCCCGTCTCCGGCTTCGTGGAGGGTCGGCTACCACCAACTGCACCATTTCCGCCCGCCTTCCTCTTCCGTGGAACCACCGCCGACCGCCCAACTGCTCCATTTCCCCCCGTCTCCCTCTTCCGTGGAACCACCGCCGACCACCCAGTTCTCCTCCTCATTTCCCTGTAATGTGGAGCCTCCAGTGAATCCCGAGCGCCCCCTTCCCGTGTTTTCTGTCCGAGCTACCGCGTCCAGCGTTCTTGCCGACCGTTCTCTGCTCGAAAGGCGTCCAGACGAGCTTGCGAAGCCCCGGGGTGAGCTCCTTCCTTTCCTTTACTCTATTTCCTGGATGATGGTTGAAAATTAGTGGATCAGTAACAAATTTTTCTAGTCTTTAATTGAATAGTAACATTTTCTTTGCGTCTTGTTGTACCGCGTTATCTCAATTGCCTCTTGTCTGTGGTTGTGAACTTGGATTGCTGATTTGTGCGTGTGCTTTGCTAAAGTGAACTCTCGCTAACCTTTTAGTTCGTCACCCGCTCCCTTTGAACAACGGGAGCTCGTTTGGTGTTTGCGCGCTGAATTAGAATTGCGTCAAGTTGAACCCCGATTCTTGGGTCCTCGGACCTAGATTACATCATCTCGTCAATGAAAAAACTGCATAAAGAAGAGGCCATTCAATTCTACAGAAGTGTGTACTGTTGATGGAAAAACTGCACCTCCACAACTTCGCGTTGAGGGATGACAGGGGGAGGACGACTGCGAGTTGTCGGCTACTCTGCGATCAGAGATGTCACGGAAAACGAGTAGGCCGCCAAGCGGCTAGACCAGACTTACCTGCAGCGGCGAATGCCTCTCTTGCGGCGGGCACTTGAATTGATTGAAATATACGGTTACAGCGAGAAGGAAAGAAAGCCAAGAGCGAACAGGAGACCGCTAAGGCACAAGATTTGAGACCATAGCAACAAGATGCTAGCTTGAGGATTCGAATCAGCGTGCCTAAAGAGTACTATTCACCCCTATTTATAAGCTTGGGGGCCTGCCCGAACGGGCAGTGCTTACAATTACCGGCTGCCCGGGGTACAGGAGAACCGGGCAAAGGTGAGGGGATACATGGTGTGTGAATAAAGAAAAAGAATCTGACCGCGCGGTCCGGTGGTCAGCCTTGAGACTGGGTCTGCTCTCCCTGGATCAATGCTGCATAACGGTCTCGGCGGTCAGTGCGGGCAGAATGAGTCTGACCGCCCTGACTGCCCTTGGAGAAAATTTGATCGCGGGATTTCGAGTAAACATGATCCCCGCACATTTCCAAATTCTAAAATTTTCGGAAATGTAAACTTTAACCGCGGAGACCGCGACTGCCATTAATGCTGGGGAAACTATAAATACGCCCGGGAGCTCTGCAGATATCCAAAAAGTTCCTTCGCCGCGGGACGCTTCTCTCCCCTTGCGGTTAAGATACTCCAGACCGCAATGTTTGGTCCAGGTAAGAAGATTTTGCTAGCGGCCTTTGAGGAGCGGGTAGGTTTGCGATCTTCTCCTAACAAGAGGAAGAAGACAACTGCCACTAAGAAGATTAGGCCGTCTATTCGCGAGATCGGCGAGGGATCTAAAAAGACATAGGTTGCCATCGTGACCGCTCTGAAGCCATCAGAAGTAGCGGTAAAACCTGTTGAAGCATCAAAGCATGCAGAAGCCGCGCCAGCGGTCATTGAGGCTACACCGATCTCGGCGGTTATCCCAGGGGCGTCTTCGGACGTTGACATTACTTCCGCCCCTTCTGGCGAGGTCAACATGAGGATCTCAGGGGTGGACAGTATCTCTATTGATACTGAGAAATCCTTGGCCGCCTGGAAGGCGGCTAACAAGGAGATCGTTTGCGGTCAAAAGATCAACTCGTCAACCGTCGTTGACCTTGAAGCTGGGGCAGAGTCCATCCATGAGGGGTTACAGAAACTAGCGGCTACCGCGGCTGGGAAGCTGCAAAGAAAAAAAGAGGCATTGCTTGCCGCAAAGGCCGACGAGAAGAAAAGAAAGCTGGATGCAATGGCAAGTACTCCAGAAGAAAGAATTTTAAAGAAGTTAAAGAAGAAAAAGCGAGAAAATAAGAGAGACTTGTCTGCGAGGATAGCCACGGGTAAGCTCTCCTCTACTGTGAGGGAGGAAAGCGAGGTCTCGCAGCCTTCTTCTGGGAAGACTCCGGCCACCGACCTCGGCGGCCAGAAGGTTAACCGTGCGGCCAACTTATCCACTGCTGAACTAGAAGAACTCGACGTCTTCCTCTCGGAGAACGTTAGGGCACGGGACGGCGAGCTCCCGTTGGCCAATGTCGACGTCGCGGCCCAGCAGGTGCTGGAAGAGGAGTTGTGGAGGACTATTGCGGCAAAGAGCCCAACGATCTCCAGCGATGTCGTGGTTGATGAGACGGAAGAGCTGAGGAAGAGGCTGGCGGTGGAGAGGGCCGCGCTGACCGTAGTGGGCGAGCCAGACGACCAGCCGGCTAGGCGATCTGTGGAGGATGCGGTTGAAGCAAACCGGCAGCGGGCCGCGGAGGTTATTTAGTCAGGTAAGGCCGGGACGTCGCACCCCGGGATCTCGCGGCATTGCACCACGATAAGATTGTCGGTCTGGATTCTCTCACAATACAAGCAATCCCTGAAAATGAGAACATCCGCCCATATTTATAACGAAAGGGGGCGGTTGGGCACCCGGCGTGAACGGCTAAGATCCTCCATTACGCCCGTGTATTAAAACACTAAATAGAAACCCAAACAAATAAAATAAAATACATATAAAATGGAAAACGACGCTCCAGACGCGCTCACGGTCTCGGATCTCCGAATCGGTCAATGCATCTCCGACAAATATGCAAAAATGGGTCCCGCCGAGTGGTGGTCCGATCTCCTCCATTGAACACGATCAAGCGGCCGATCCCCATCACTAAGCCTTGGATTAGGTCTAGGGGCTTGAGGCAAATCCATGGGTGTATTTGCTAAAGCCAACTGCTTTGAGGTTCGAGTCGGTATAAAAAACCCCAAGTTATTTTATTCATCGTCTTCAATATTTGCGTGAAAATATCTAAACTTGAATAAAAGATTTTCATTTTTTTCCAATCAAATAATCTCCGAAATTTATATTTTCACTGCATGTTTAATTGATTTGAGAATACAATTATTTGTCATAAACCTTATTCACCTCCCCCCGCCCTGAGTTTCCTTGAAATCCAACATCTCCTCTTCTTTTATCTCACATTCCTATTAATTCAAAGGTAATTTCCTATTTTTTCCTCACCAAACAGCTCCTTGTGTACCCAATCCTTCAATCCTGTGAGCCATCATTTAATCATGCAAATAGAGCCCGATGCTTGATCGTGTACCTCAAGCGCAGGGTGAAAGCTGACAACACTATGATGACAGAGTCCGCTCACCTCCACCGTTTCTCTGGCGGCCCTCTCAGGCCACCGCAACTCCTATGTGGAAATTTAGGGATCCATTGAGGATGTGAGAAGGGATTCTCCGACCCGGGTGCTAACAATTTGGTCTGACCTATCGTAGCCTCCCGCTGGCCTCTTCGAGCCAACCCATAAATGGAAGCCGAAACTCCAATGCCTGGTACATCACTGATGCATATAGGAATCGGTTATAAGATTCCATTATCGATTCTAATCTTGATCGACACTACCATAGGTGTGTATATGACTCACCGTTGTCGGGTCAACAACCCAACCTTTGGGCACAGATCCTCTTGCACACGCGTGGCAATTCTTTGAGTTAAATGGGACCGCCGACCAATAAAAGGTACCACCGAGACCATCCACATGGATAACCCGCCCTACATTGGATCTGGCGATCCAACACACGCCTCACATTGCTTTTATTCTAAACGACGCTCATTGGGTGTTATGGCGCACATCGCTTGTGCAACGCATTTAACACCTCTCCGCGGTGCAGCAGTCCTAATCGGTGGATGCCTACATGAATGAGTTCATCGAAACTGCCACAAACATATCTGGCGTCGTTGGGGACCACTATTTAGGCTATTTTCTCTGGCCTCAAGCAGGATATCCGCGCTCACCTACACATCCTTAAGCCACCAGCCTTGCCTTGTAATGTTCTATCTTACCATCCTAGTTTTGTTTAACAGAGAACACCCACCTTGAACTAATTGCTTTCTTCGGTGGAGAAAGAGGAGAAATGTCTCTTGTGTGATTCTTATCAAGGGCGGAGGTTTCCTCCTCTACTGCATGTGCCCATTCAGGGATACGCAAGGATTCCTTCCACGTCTTAGGAATGGTAATAAGGGATAATGATGTAACAAAAGTTTGGTGTGCATGTGTAAGATAATGATAAGAAACATAGTTGGATATAGGGTGTTCCATGCAGATTGCTTTACCTTTAAGCAAAGCAAGAGGAAGATAAAGTCCATCTCCAAAATCTGAGTTTGTGGAGGGCATTGGTAGGGGTGAAATGGTAGTGTCCTGTATACCTGTCTGTCTGCGATGACAGGCAATCGGAAGTGGAGACATATCCCCCCTGATGAATGGAGTGAGTCGGATCCAAAAAGTAGAATTCTCCCTCGGAGAAGGTGACGTCCATGGTTAAAGAAGTACGCAGTAACGAGGGGTGGTAATATTGATACCCCTTCGTGGTGGACAAATAACTAATGAATACACAACATTGTGCTAGATGATCAAGTTTGTCCTAATGAGGCTAATGAGCGTGGACAAAACAAATGCACCCAAATATACGGGGTGGCAGATGAGATGTATGAATGACACATTTGGTCGAGAGACAGACGATATGTGTAGTATAGTCCAAGATGCGGGATGGTAGCCGATTGATGAGATGGGCAGTGGTTAGAACGGCATTGCCCCAATAAGATTTGGGAAGATGCATAGTGATGAGAAGACAACGAGCAACCTTAAGGGGATGCCTGTTTTTGCATTCAACAAGAGTGGAGTTGTGAACACGGGTGTTTAATGTACAATACCATGATTAGCGAGATAGGAACCAAATAAACCGTGATCATCATATTCACCTCATTATCATTGCGGTCTGCGAAGGACACGGATAGTGCACTTGAACTGGGTCATCGCCCTCCGATGAAAACCATGAAAGCAGGTAAAAAACTTCATTTTTTTTATGAAAGATAAACTTAAGTAGTATGAGAAAAGCAATCGATAAAAGCAACAAACCATCGATAATCAAAAAAGGATAAGAGAGGAGATGGCCCCCAAACGTCAAAATGTACTACATCAAAAGGACTAGAATTAAGAGAAAATAAATGTGAAAAGTTATGTCTAACATGTTTAGACAACTCACACACATCACAAGATAAGTTTCTAATAAAAGGCATAAACGAGGGAAACGGTTTTTGAAGATAAAACGGGGAAAGATGTCTGAGACGTCGATGTCATCTTCGAACATCCTCAACAGTAATGGTACAACTCGTGGTAGAGGAGAGAGCCTGAGACGGTAGTTGGTGATAAAGGAAGTACAAGCCGCCATAGTTCCTAGCACTACCAATGTTCTGCTTCATACCCAGTTCCTAAGAAACACAAGAGTCAAGAAAGAATGTTATAGATCAATAAAGAGATCTAGTAATTTTGCTAATTTAAAGTAAACTACGGGAAAAAGAAGGAACATATAGAACAGAGGAGAAGGAAATGTATGGAGAGAATGAGATGTGGCCTTTGTCGATAATGGAGGACAAGATATCATTGACAGAGATGACATTGTCCTTACCAGGAAACAAAACTTGAGAAGATCCAATCATATGATTTATGGGCCCTGAGTCGATGATCAATCAGACGGTGTGGTGGTAGCAACATGCGCACTGGGTATAACTGTTATGGCAAAGGAGGTGGAGATGCCAAAATTCATGTCAGACTGAGAACAGAGTAGCCGTCTGAGAGTATCAAATTCATTTGTTGTGAAAGTCCCGGAGGAGGGAGTATGTAGAGGGACCGATGGAGAGACATACATGGAGACACTTCATAAACCTCTATGAAATAAGCAACATCATGAGGAAGCAAACCCACCGAGCGAGGCATGAGGCACGACCATGTCCACGACCACAGCCAGGAAGAGCGAGAAGAGGATGGTGTTTGAAGCACACCGCCTTAACATGTCCCCTGCGTCCATAGTAATCACAAGTAGGGACAGGTGTTGATGTTTCCCTGATCAAAACTAGCCAATGCAGACTGATCAATTGGTATACTCGTGTTGAGATATTTTTGACGATCTTTGTCCCTCTAAATCTTACTAAATGCCTCCCGAAGTGAAGAGAGAGGTGAGTGATGGAAGATGTGAGTTCAAACTGTATATGACTTCATGTTCAGAACAATCAGAAAAACATGAACGTGGTAGCATTCCACTTTTTTCTGTACAAGAACTGCATCGGTGGTACATGCAGGGGTGAAGTGCTCGAAATAGTCTAGTTCCTGATAGTCTCTCGAACTCAGAAAAATATAATGAGACATTCATGGATCCCAGTCGCAGTTCCAAAATCTGACAAGTAAGCTCGTATACCTGTATGGAGCTGCCAATATGTGAGTTGGTTTCACGGGTTGAGTCCAGATCTCATAGGTTGAGATATAGCTCTAATACACCTTCGGGAATATGGAGTGAAGGAGCCGGGAGACAACTAGGAAATTTTCTGAGTACCAACGCTTCCAGGATGGATCAGCCCTGGGCAGCTCCATAACAATTCCATTTATGTATCCAAACATCTGGTGGCTATGAATCACATGTTGAGTTGTGCAAGACCATTCAAGGCAATTTGCCCCCATCAAGTAGCACGGTGGTAATCTTCAACGAGTCGATGTGTCCATGAGTCGTCTGAGGTTCACTCAACTGTGGCACCAAGACACTTGGCAAAGAGGCAGACAAGTCACTCATGCTGACATAGTTTGGTGGGAACAGGAATGGCCACCCTAAACAAAACAAACTGATCGAAAGAATAATCATTGAATCATGGGCATCCGAGCATGATCTTATATTCTTCCGCGTGGAATGGATCCAATTGGATCATTGGAGGGCATCTTGCAAGTGTCTGCGATGTTGAATGGAATGGATCGACTGTCAAGGAGAAGCGACAGGAGAATCACAGAGATTGGCTTCGACGATGAATCATAGAAGCGGGAAGAAGGCCGGCGGACTTCGATCGATGTAGCGGAGGCTGGATCTTGAACTAGAAGCAAAGCGTTCTTCCACGACTGTATCGAACAAGAACGATCGATCGATCATCTAAAGATCGGCGGTCAGATTCACCTTCCTATGGCATTCGTGGGCTCAGCATCACTCCCAAACCCATAGAACACCATAGGAGGCGCGTGCGAGAGGGAAAAGAGGCCGCCCGCTTAGATCAATCAAAAAAAGTGAGAGCTGCGATCGGCGGGGTGACGCGGGGATGCGGTGGATTCGAGCGCTCGGGTTAGAGCATGGGAGAACTCTGATACCAAGTGGAATATGAAAAACACAACATTATTAGATGCTCAATAACAAAGACACCTACTCATACATATACACAATGTCAACTTATGTGATTAAATTACCCTTATCGGGTATTACGCATATATGACAAAAAACACGACTTGATAATAAAGTATAGCATAATGTCAACTTATGCCTAAAGCAAATGCGTAACCGACTGAAGGATCCACAACGTCAGGCCAAGATTCAGCTTTGCATATTTGTTTATGAAGTGTTTAGTCAAACATTCATTATCAAAAAAGTTACGTAAGTTAAGCACGATTAACTCTCATACTCAACTCAAGTGTGAAGACAAGCGCAAGCGAGAGTAAATAGGCCTTCAAGAAGCGAAGGTTTCCAGACATTCACTTTTCGCCTTCGGTGCCCTTACAAGTTACAAGTATGTGTTTTCAACTTTAACTGCAGATAATTGGGAGTACATGACCTTTCATTCAAAATATGTCAAAACTTTTGATAGACGTAGCAAGATAAAGTTGTGTCGTAATAACCCATAAGCACACACTGATTCACAAGCAAAAATAATAAAGGGTGACAGAAAGAATTGTAGAGTAGGTGTCGCAGTTTAGAGAATTATACTTTCAGTACAATTGTGAAAGAAATGACTAAGAAGTAAATTTATTACTTTATAATTTACTTCCAATAAATGTAAAAGGAATTAATTTACAAGTAAAAGCATCACGTAAAATCAAGTTTTGACCAAACCAAACTGCCCATAATTACTGTTTTATAAACTGAACCAGAATGGTCCTTTCAAGCATGAACTGACAGTTGCTTCGATTTTTTATCTAAACCCGAAATATTATTGACTTCTAACCCGAGTTTAATCGGGTATGAATCATCAGACCAGTTCAATTACATAAGGGCAAATTGGGATGGCAATGTCGTGAAGGAACGAGGCTGTGGAGATGCAATGTAGAAAGGTAACTGGGGTTGGGTGGATAGAAAGTAGGGGATCGTGGAGGCGAACCACAAATATGGAAAGAAGTCAGTGACAGGGAGGAGCTCAAGTGGGTTTGTGTGCAGGGGGAATTGGAAGAGGAAGATACAAAGCTCGTTGGCTATGGGATGGGGTTTCAAGGTTTATATATCCCTAAAGTAGGTGGGTAGTAGATCCACGTTGTCCTCAAAGGACATGGAACAAGAGGAATACCTTCATGAGGACAGAAACTCTTTAAAAGTAACGAAGTTGCAGAAAAAGGTAGTATGTGCTTATATTGCGGAAGACGTGATACTTTATGCATATCTTCCTTTCTGTTTTGCAAAAAATCTAACCCCAATTTGTATCGAAGAGGAAGAGCATAGAAAATGGTGAATAGGTTACACATTAGTACCCAATCTGACCAGTTCTTATCTCTTATAGTTGACTAATTAGTATATATTCATGATTGCCATGTGTGCGGATATATTCTTGATGTGCACCCGTAAAGATGATACGTGATATGGTCTCACAAAACGTTCAGGCAGTGCACTAGTGAACATCACTCGCCTCATTTGTTGGAGGAAATGGGGTTGACCAAGGTAAACCCCACTATCCTCGTAACCACCCATCATGGGGGCAAATAGTAAAAATCTCCCATCATGAGATGCAAATAGTAAAAAAAAACCATCATGAGGTGCAAATAGTAAAAATCTCTCATTATGGGGTGCAAATAGTAAAAATTCCTCATCATGAGGTGCAAATAGTAAAATTCCCCATCATGGGGTGCAAATAGTAAAAATCCCCCATCATGGGGTGCAAATAGTAAAATTCCCCATCGTGGGGTGCAAATAGTAAAAATCCCTCATCATGGGGTGCAAATAGTAAAAATCCCACATCATGGGGTGCAAATAGTAAAATCTCACATCATTGGGTGCAAATAGTAAAATCCCACATCATGGGGTGCAAATAGTAAAATTCCACATCATGGGGTGTAAATAGTAAAATCCTCCAACATGGAGGTGTAAATAGTAAAATCCCTCATCATGGAGTGCAAATAATAAAATCCTCCAACATGGGGGTGCAAATAGTAAAATCCTTCAATACGGTCTGCGTATAGCAAATAATATGGTTATGGTGTGCGCATAACCATATCCGTCATATGAATACATATCACCGCAAAACTATACAAACTGGTGTGCGCGTAGTTATATTCATGATAAGTGTGTGTATAACACATAAATTGGTTATGGTGTGCGGGTAGCCGCATAACCACCATAACCACCCTAACCACCCATTTAATTACGAAAGTGTCACCCTCAAAAACTATAAATAGAACCCCAAGGCTTCTCTTTTTTCCATCTTCTCCTCATCCATCTCTCCCCCCTTTTGAGACTTTCTCTCTCCGGCCGGGAAAATCCTCCTACGGATTTTCTCTCTCTTCCTTCTTCCTTGCGCGCTCACAAGCGCGCCTCCTCCTTACGCGCTCACAAGCGCGCCTCCCCCTTGCGCGCTCACAAGCGCGCCTCCCCCTTGCGCGCTCACAAGCGCGCCTCCCCCTTGCGCGCTCACAAGCGTGCCTCCTCCTTGCGCGCTCACAAGCGCGTCTCCTCCTTGCGCGCTCACAAGCGCGCCTCCTCCTTGCGCGCTCACAAGCGCGCCTCCTCCTTGCGCGCTCACAAGCGTGCCTCCTCCTTGCGCGCTCACAAGCGCGCCTCCTCCTTGCGCGCTCACAAGCGCGCCTCCTCCTTGCGCGCTCACAAGCGCGCCTCCTCCTTGCGCGCTCCCAAGCGCGCCTCCTCCTTGCGCGCCTCCTCCTTGCGCGCTCACAAGCGCGCCTCCTCCTTGCGCGCTCACAAGCGCGCCTCCTCCTTGCGCGCTCACAAGCGCGCCTCCTCCTTGCGCGCTCACAAGCGCGCCTCCTCCTTGCGCGCTCACAAGCGCACCTCCTCCTTGCGCGCTCACAAGCGCGCGTCCTCCTTGCGCGCTCACAAGCGCGCGTCCTCCTTGCGCGCGTCCTCCTTGCGCGCTCACAAGCGCGCCGCCCCCTTGCGCGCTCACAAGCGCGCCTCCTCCTTGCGCGCTCACAAGCGCGCATCCTCCTTGCGCGCTCACAAGCGCGCCTCCTCCTTGCGCGCTCACAAGCGCCTCCGTGCGCTCCGCTCAAAGCGCTCCCCCGTGCGCTCAGCTCCAAGCGCGCCCCCGTGTGCTCCGCTCCAAGCGCGCCTTTGTGCGCTCCGCTCCAAGCGCGCCTTCGTGCGCTCCGCTTCAAGCACGCCTCCGTGCGCTCAAGAACAAGCACGCCTATGTGCGCTCAAGAACAAACGTGACAGCCACCGTCAAGACCAGCACTCCAAACTCCTCTCGCGCAGCAGGAGACAAGCCACAGAAACAAAGACACCCAGAGCGCATCGATCCAACCTTCGAGCAGCATTCAAAGCCTCAAAAGCACGTAGAGCGCAGCATTCCCCTCTGCAGCAGGCAGAAGACTTAGCTCCGTGAGCGGTGGCCTGTCACCCTCCGAACACCTCTCTCTCTCTCTCTCAACAATTGTAACGAGAGGCGGCCTGTCGCCCTCGAGTTCTTCAAAAAAGCTCTGTACAACCAATAAATAGTGGAATTTTTGGTCGGCACAGATCCGACCACGTGGTTTTTCACCCAGTTTATGGGTTTTCCACGTTAAAAAAATTGTCTTGTCAGCTTTCCCTTTTTCTGTGACTTTTGCATGCTCGAACGCTCCCGGGCTAAGGCGGTCCAATTTAGTCCGGTCTACCGGAGCCTTGAGTGATCCGCAACAGTTTGGCGCCGTCTGTGGGAACCGAGTTCCCGAAATTCTGCAAAGACTCACTAGAAGTAGCACTAGCCGCCAATTGCAATGGCGAAAATAAGTGCTCGCACTACTGAAGGATCAATCCCGGAGGGGCGCGTCGATCCAGCTCTCTCCCACTCGCTTATCAATGCGCCTCTCGCAGAAGAGGCAGTGCTCGCGCCCGCGACAATACTGGAAGGGCGCGTGCGTCAGATGGAGGAGCAGCAAGCCGAGATGCTGGCTCTCGTAAGAAATCTTGGGGATCCTCGAGCTCCCGTTCAACCCCCAGCGTTGAACGTTCTGCCGCCCCCAGCTCCGAATAGTGCTCCGAATGAGGAGGTCGTTCGAGAAGAAGAAGCCTCAGAAGGATTCTCCGACGCAGCAAGCTCCACCCATCCCGCTCCGCCAACCAGAGGACCAGAAGCTGACCACCATCACCATCGCCAAGGAAGAGCAGTTCCTGGTCGAGCAGTAGAACGAACCACGCGAGAGGAGATACGCGACATGATAGCAGAAGAGTACGACCAGGCGGGGCGACTCGCAGCTCTCGCCCGCCGTCCCGCGCACCACGGCTCCCCACTATCGCCTCAGGTCTTGGCCCATCCAGTTCCGAATGGTTTCAAGCTTCCCAACATCGAAACGTTCGACGGGACGGACGACCCGTTAGAACATGTCAACCACTTCGCTACCATCATGAGACTCTACAACGCTCCAGATCAGCTCCTCTGTCAAGTGTTCCCGGCAACCTTGAAAGGGCAAGCGCGCACTTGGTTCCACTCCCTGCGTGATGGGGCCATCAGCAACTTCGCAGAAATGGCGCAGCAGTTCGTGGACCAGTTCATCGCCAATCGTAGGATTGTCCGAGATCCCTCCCATCTCTCAGGAATCCGCCAGAATGACGGAGAGACTCTCAAGGATTTCTTTCGACGCTTCACTTCGGAGGCTCGACAAATCCCGGGGGTCGACCCCGAGCTCCTGCGAGGAGTATTCCGTGGAGGGCTCCGCCCCGGTGGCTTCTACTCCTCACTGATGCGAGAAACTGTGCCTAGCTACCCAGACCTCGTCCACCGAGTTGAAGCTCAGATTGCAGCTGATGAGGCGATTGAAGCGCACCGCCAGCAGTTCGAGGGGAGATCCAAGAGGAAGAGAGAGGAGTCGTTGCCGCGGACGGTCCCCGATAAAAACAATAAGCAACACGACACCCCCAGCCGAGACGGAGGTTCTCGCCAGCATCAAGACTACACTCCCCTGAACACAACCAGGACTAACGTTCTCCTTGCCATCCGCGATCATCCATCTCTTCAGAGGCCTAGGGCTCTTGCACCAAATTCCGGAGACCAATCCAAATACTGCGACTACCATCGAGGTCACGGGCACAAAACAGAAGATTGTTCACGACTGAAATCAGAAATTGAACGATTCGTTCGTCAGGGACTCATTGAAAATTTTCTCCAAACCAAGGACCCTGAACCAACATGTCAAGAATGATCCAGCAGGGGGGAAATCCCCAGAGCGACCATCCCGAAGAATAGCCTGTTCACTGCCCATGGAACGCCCAGGGCACCCGACGTATTTACTTGTATCTCATGTTTTCAGCATCCATGTAACAAACAAGTATCATTCTACCTATTATTTTTATCATGCGCCCAAACCAAAAGCGTCATTTTCAATTGTACTGTTTCTCCCAAAACATAGTGTTCAGATCGTCCGACAAGGGACTCTGACCTCTCCCAGAACAGAGTGTTCAGATCGTCCGACAACGGACTCTGACCACTCCCAGAACAGAGTGTTCAGATCGTCCGACAAAGGACTCTAACCTCTCCCAGAACAGAGTGTTCAGATTGTCCGACAACGGACTCTGACCTCTCCCGAACAGAGTATTCAAATCGTCCGACAAAGGACTCTGACCTATCCCAGAACAGAGTGTCCAGATCGTCCGACAACGGACTCTGACCTCTCCCAGAACAGAGTGTTCAGATCGTCCGACAACGGACTCTGACCTCTCCCAGAACAGAGTGTTCAGATCGTCCGACAAAGGACTCTGACCTCTCCCAGAACAGAGTGTTCAGATCGTCCGACAACGGACTCTGACCTCTCCCAGAACAGAGTGTTCAGATCGTCCGACAACGGACTCTGACCTCTCCCAGAACAGAGTGATCAGATCGTCCGACAACGGACTCTGACCTCTCCCAGAACAGAGTGTTCAGATCGTCTGCAACGGACTCTGACCTCTCCCAGAACAGAGTGTTCAGATCGTCCGACAAAGGACTCTGACCTCTCCCAGAACAGAGTGTTGAGATTGTCCGACAACGGACTCTGACTTCTCCCAGAACAGAGTGTTCAGATCGTCCGACAAAGGACTCTGACCTCTCCCAGAACAGAGTGTTCAGATCGTCCGACAACGGACTCTGACCTCTCACAGAACAGAGTGTTCAGATCGTCCGACAACGGACTCTGACCTCTCCCAGAACAGAGTGTTCAGATCGTCCGACAACGGACTCTGACCTCTCCCAGAACAGAGTGTTCAGATCGTCCGACAACGGACTCTGACCTCTCCCAGAACAGAGTGTTCAGATCGTCCGACAACGGACTCTGACCTCTCCCAGAACAGAGTGTTCAGATCGTCCGACAACGAACTCTGACCTCTCCCAGAACAGAGTGTTCAGATCGTCTGCAACGGACTCTGACCTCTCCCAGAACAGAGTCTCCAGATCATCCCACAAGAAACTCTGGCCTCTCCCAGAACAAAGTGCTTGTATATGTCATACAGAAACGAAAACAACCGCACACTCATCCTTCAACAACAATTTCTACCCAAGGCGCCACGAAGATAACAATGATCGAAGCCGCCGCAGAAATATCAAAACCTCCGAACTCCTCCACACAGTAATTCGGACTCCGAAGGTTTGGGGGGCTTATGATGTGCACCCGTAAAGATGATACGTGATATGGTCTCACAAAACGTTCAGGCAGTGCACTAGTGAACATCACTCGCCTCATTTGTTGGAGGAAATGGGGTTGACCAAGATAAACCTCACTATCCCCGTAACCACCCATCATGGAGGCAAATAGTAAAAATCTCTCATCATGGGATGCAAATAGTAAAAATCCCCCATCATGAGGTGCAAATAGTAAAAATCTCTCATCATGGGGTGCAAATAGTAAAAATACCCCATCATGGGGTGCAAATAGTAAAATTCCCCATCATGAGGTGCAAATAGTAAAAATCCCCCATCATGGGGTGCAAATAGTAAAAATCCTCCATCATAGGGTGCAAATAGTAAAAATCCCCCATCATGGGGTGCAAATAATAAATATCCCACATCATGGGGTGCAAATAGTAAAATCCCACATCATGGGGTGCAAATAGTAAAATCCCACATCATGGAGTGTAAATAGTAAAATCCTCCAACATGGAGGTGTAAATAGTAAAATCCCTCATCATGGAGTGCAAATAATAAAATCCTCCAACATGGGGGTGCAAATAGTAAAATCCTTCAATACGGTCTGCGTATAGCAAATAATATGGTTATGGTGTGCGCATAACCATATCCGTCATATGAATACATATCACCGCAAAACTATACAAACTGGTGTGCGCGTAGCTATATTCATGATAAGTGTGTGTATAACACATAAATTGGTTATGGTGTGCGGGTAGCCGCATAACCACCATAACCACCCTAACCACCCATTTAATTACGAAAGTGCCACCCTCAAAAACTATAAATAGAACCCCAAGGCTTCTCTTTTTTCCATCTTCTCCTCATCCATCTCTCCCCCCTTTTGAGACTCTCTCTCCGGCCGGGAAAATCCTCCTACGGATTTTCTCTCTCCTCCTTCCTTGCGCAAGCGCGCCTCCCCCTTGCGCGCTCACAAGCGCGCGTCCTCCTTGCGCGCTCACAAGCGCGCCTCCTCCTTGCGCGCTCACAAGCGCGCCTCCTCCTTGCGCGCTCACAAGCGCGCCTCCTCCTTGCGCGCTCACAAGCGCGCGTCCTCCTTGCGCGCTCACAAGCGCGCCTCCTCCTTGCGCGCTCACAAGCGCGCCTCCTCCTTGCGCTCCCAAGCGCGCCTCCTCCTTGCGCGCCTCCTCCTTGCGCGCTCACAAGCGCGCCTCCTCCTTGCGCGCTCACAAGCGTGCGTCCTCCTTGCGCGCTCACAAGCGCGCGTCCTCCTTGCGCGCTCACAAGCGCGCGTCCTCCTTGCGCGCTCACAAGCGCGCCTCCTCCTTGCGCGCTCACAAGCGCGCCTCCTCCTTGCGCGCTCACAAGCGCGCCGCCCCCTTGCGCGCTCACAAGCGCGCCGCCTCCTTGCGCGCTCACAAGCGCGCCTCCTCCCTGCGCGCTCACAAGCGCGCCTCCTCCTTGCGCGCTGTGACATCCCGTAAAAAAATCAAAGAGTTATTGAAGTCTATCCGCAGCCGCTCTTGAATTCCTTTGCTAGGGCACTTCCGTAATTAACCTGATTAGGTTTTCTCTAATTCCTAAACCGAGCCAACCCTCAGCCTTCCCCGATATAACTCACGGTTCAGGGATTAAATCCCGTCGCTTGCTAGCCGCCCCTCCGGATTTTTCTGCTCCAGCGCCGTATCCCGCTCCCGATCTCTCCCGCACGACTCGCCGCCGACGCCTCCTTCTCTTCCTCCTGCCGCCACCGCCTGCTCTTCCCCCAGCCGCCGCCGCCGCCACCTGCGCCTCCTCCTTCCTCTCTAGTCGACGACAGTGACGGAAGAGGCTTCCCCCTCTTCTTCTCCTCTGGCCGACAGCAGCTCCCCCCATTCTCCTCCTCTGGTCGGCAGCCAGACCCTCTTCCTCCGGCAGCCACCCTTCCTTCCTCCGGCAGCCCTTCCTCCTCGATTTAGCCGGAGATTTGCAAGGAGAACATCTAGGGTTTGCTCGGACCCGCCTTTCCTCGGTTTTTCTAGGCCGGATTTGGTCTATTTGGGTAAGAGATCTCTCTTCCTCCCTTTTATTCAGAATTTTCAGAAATGTTAGTGTAGATTCGTGTTCCTAATCGCGTATGTTTTTAAAAACCAAGCATGTAACCCTCATATAATCGACTAACCGCGTTGTGTTGTGATTTTTCCGGTACCTCTCGTCGACCTAATTGTTGGAATCATCACAAACCCTCTCCGATTTAGGGTTTTCCCGGATTCAACCGCCGCCAAAACCTTCGGATCTCTTGTGGTAACTGCTTCTCCCCTCTTTGCCGAGGGAGGTATATTTCTTAGCTTGCCCCTTGAATTAATTACGCAACATAGTCGCATGTGTGCGCGTAGGAATAAGCGTTGAAACAAACTTTTCATGTGAACGCATCTTGAACAGGTTCCGCCAGAGTTTAGACCTTGCCTCTTAGCCGCCGCCTTCACGCCCGGCTCCTCCTTAAGGCAAGTAGAGAAAACTCTCTCGCTTGCAAACAAGTTTTATTTAAGTCACACTGGTACCGTACTAGCCCCCATTTGAACTTATTACTTGCAGATAAGTAAACTCATTAGACGTCATAGGCAAACAATGAAAGGGAATGTGTCGTTTGATGTGACACCGGAAAAATGAGTTCACGCTTGAATGGTAACAGAAACCAATAAGGGAATTTTGTAAGCAGCGGTAGCTTAAGCCTTGCATCTACTCCCATGCTAGAATCTTGTGCATCAAATGACGACACACACGCCTTTCATTGATTTCTGCTTATACGTTTGTGTTTAGGCTAAACTCCGGAGTAGGCTAAAAAATTTACTAAAGAATCTCAGTTAGTCTCTGACATACTTTACCGTTATGCTTGTTTCCCTGTTTACTTGTTTATTTTATTAACTTGAATCTCTGTTATTGATCTTGTTCTGAGGCTTTTCCTTCTGTTTGGATTTGCCTTAGGGTTCGTGACTGCGCCGCATACTTCCTGAGCTGTTCCTCGCCCAGCTCCCGTCAGTCGGAGGTTTACTTTTTTTTTTAGTTGCTGCATCAGGTCCTCTGTATCTTGTTCTTTTACTTTTGGATTTGGCTTTCCTGTACTAGTTATTTTCAAGCATTTTCCTTGTATCGTGGACAACTCTTAGGATGGTACGGATGTATTTCGGCATTATATAAATGTTCATTTTGTTTCTGCAGTTTTCTAGCATCACTTTTAATTCAAGCTTCCGCATAATAAATCAAACTGGTATTTTTTTTCAAGATCTAATTATTTTCTACAGATATTCTGGTATTACAGTACCCGCCTGGCAGGCATGATTCTCTTTGCCCATGTCTGCGGCATCACGACCCGCCCGTAGCGCACTCTGATAACTGTTATGAGACGGGTCGTGACAGTTGGTATCAGAGCGAGGTTTAGCATCTAAAGGTAAAGTATTTTAAACTTTTCATATATTTTGAAATCTATTATGTAAATATACGCGCATGCATCATTTCCTCACTCACTTTGTCGTTGTCTGTTGTTCGAGGCCGAAACACGCACACACTCACCCATAAGCATGAGTAGTATGCGTACAAATGTTAAGGGAGTATGGACAAACTTAACATTTATATGCATATGAATTTCCATTAGGATTTACACCGCTTGCAAATATTAAATTGTATGGGCGATATAATATTTTCAAGTGCGATGACATTAGAATCATAATGCGCATGACATGTTAAGTGATATGGGCGCTTAACATGACATGCGTATCCATTCATAAACATTCTTAGGAATGCATTGTAGGCATAATCATGTTGCATGCATAACATAACTCATTGCACAAGTGTCTAAGCTAAGAGTAACAGACAACGAATGTACACACATGGATTTTACAAATCATCGTCTTACCGCATGTGATCATACCGCCGCACTTGCATCTGCATGGTCGTCACTTAGAGTTGTCCAATGAAAATGCTGTAACTACTACTTGAATTGCTTATCCAACAGTATTAGATTGTTATGACCTGTAATCTCAACCCTCAAGCTTAACTTAGCCGTTGTCTCACTCGGTTCTTCTATGTTTCTTTCTAGATGGCATCTAAGCGACCACAGCGCAAGAAGGCTACACCGTCTGCAGGGGAAGCCCCTTTAGGTGAAATGGTCCAACTTTTGAAGCAGCTTGTGGAGCGTGTCACCCGTATGGAAGGGGATCGCCAAGCTCCTGATCCAGGTTCTGGTTCTGGCAGCGCAGGGACGTCTGGAGTAGCTGTCACCATCACCCCTCCTGCACTTGATGCTGTAGTGACCCCGACCGTGACCACTCCGGCTCCTCCTCCTTTGACGATGGCTGACACTCTGGCTTTTAAGAGGCTAAATCCGCCTGCCTACAACGGTAACCGCGACTACTTCGTGATCACGGAATGGATCTCCCAGATGGAGAAGCACTTCGAGTATGCCATAGTTCCTGAAGCCCAGAAGGTCCTTCTTGCGGCCTATCAGCTGACCGAGGACGCCTATACTTGGTGGCTCCAGCACCGCAGCCTCCACGAATCTACCACCCTAACTTGGGGGAAGTTCAAGGACGCTCTGATGGAGAACTTCCTCTCTTCTGTGGAGCGGGACAGGTTAGCAGAGAGATTCTTGTCCCTTCAGCAGCCTGGCAGGACAGTGACAGAGTATGCGCAGGAGTTCTCCCGCCTATCCCTCCTTGCTGCGGAGTTCGTGCCGGATGAAGCCAAGAAGACCAGTCGTTTCGTGAAGGGACTTCTCCATGACATTCGCCAGCATGTGGTAGCACACGACGCCAGAACCTATGCAGAGACCGTGGGAGCCGCCATGCGGGCGGAAGCTATTGAGCTGGATCGTACTGGAAAGAAAGCCCAACACGGAACAAGCAATGCCGCTGCATCCGACCTCAAGCGCAAGAGTGCTCCACCTCAGGAGCAAGGTCCCAGGTCCATGGAGGTGTGTGCTTACTGCCACAAGGTGGGCCATACCGCCCAAGTCTGCCGGTCTCTCCTGAAGAAGCAGAAGACAGCCGCTCCTACACAGCCTCCGATGACACTTGCCTCCGCCTCCACCGTTTGTGCCTACTGCAAGTTGCCGGGCCATCAACAGAGGGACTGCCGCCGTAAGCTGAAGGCCTGTTTCAAGTGTGGGCAAGTGGGTCATCTCAAGTTCGACTGCCCCATGAGGGAAGGCCCGGTCACTACTCAGCCACAGCAGGCTAACCCCGGAGCCCAGAATATGGGCAAGGCTGTGCTGAATGTCCTTACTCAAGGCGAGGCGCTCGCTTCTACGGACGTCATCTCTGGTACGTATGTGTTGTTTTATTTTTCCTGCAAGTATTTATGCATGCTTTTATATCAAAAACAACCGGAATTGGCGGTTATAACTGCTATTCGTTTTAGGGAGATTTAGAGTCAGAAACAGGTGGTTGCAGATTCTCTTTGATTCTGGCGCATCTCACTCGTTTATCGCTCGCCATATTGTGGACCTGCATGGTTGGCCCACTTCACCTCTGGAGGCCCCTTTTGAGATTTCTGTGCCGGGTCATCAGCACCTATCAACTAGGGGTATCCCCAATTGCCCAATCTTGCTAGAAGAATTGCAAGTCTTTGCGGATCTCATAATTCTGGGGATGTCTGAGTTCGACGTGATTTTGGGAATGGATTGGCTGGTTGCATATCGAGTGAAGCTGGATTGCGCGGCAAAGAGGATCAATCTCAGCATCGGTGGCAAGGATTACAGTGTTCACGTGCAGACCCGCGGCCATCTGAAGGTAATTTCTGCTGTGCGCGCCACTCGGCTTCTCAGTCAAGGGTGCATTGCTGGCTTTGTTTATGCTTCTCATTCGAATTCTGCTACTCCTTCACTCGAGTCCATCCCGATCGTTTCTGAGTTTCCTGACGTGTTTCCCGCCGAGCTGCCTGGGATGCCTCCTGATCGTGAGGTAGAGTTCTCTATTGATGTGGAGCCGAGAACGCGCCCCATATCTAAAGCTCCTTACCGGATGGCCCCGCGCGAGTTGGAAGAACTCCGATTGCAGTTGGACGAGATGCTCGAGCTTGGATACATTCGTCCCAGCACTTCTCCGTGGGGAGCCCCCGTCCTCTTCGTAAAGAAGAAGGATGGTTCCTTGAGACTTTGTATTGACTACCGGGATCTGAATAAGGTCACAATCAAGAACAAGTATCCCCTCCCGCGTGTGGATGACCTCTTTGATCAGCTTAAGGGCAGTACCGTGTTTTCCAAGATAGATCTCAGATCGGGTTATCATCAGTTGAAGATCAAGGAATCCGATATCCCCAGGACTGCTTTCCGAACTCGGTATGGACATTTTGAGTTCCTGGTGATGTCCTTTGGGTTGACCAATGCTCCTTCCACCTTTATGGATATGATGAACCGCGTCTTCCGCGAATATCTGGATAAGTTCATCATTGTGTTCATTGATGATATTCTGGTCTATTCCAAGACCCGTGAAGAGCATGATGCACATCTTAGGCTCACTCTCTCCACTCTTCGCCAACACCAACTCTATGCCAAGTTGGCGAAGTGTGAGTTCTGGCTGGATCGCGTTGCCTTTTTGGGACATGTCATTTCAGGGGATGGGCTATCCGTTGACCCCGCCAAAATCTCTGTAGTGATGGACTGGAAGCAACCCTCCACCCCTACCGAAATCCGCAGTTTCCTTGGGTTAGCTGGCTATTATCGGCGCTTCGTCAAGGGTTTCTCCTCTCTTGCTGCTCCTCTGACAAAGCTAACTCAAAAGCATGCCAGGTTTGAGTGGTCAGATCAGTGTGAGCAATCCTTCTCTGAATTGAAGCAACGGTTGTGTTCAGCGCCAGTGCTAGCTCTTCCTTCTGAGGGTTTGGATTTTTCTGTGTACACCGACGCTTCCGGAGTGGGTCTGGGTGGTGTTCTGATGCAGGAGGACCGTGTTATTGCCTATGGGTCGAGGCAGTTGAAGATCCATGAGCGCAATTATCCCACTCACGATTTGGAGTTTGCCGCGGTGGTTTTTGCCTTGAAGCTGTGGCGTCATTACCTCTATGGGGTGAAGTGCCACTTTTACACCGATCACCAGAGCTTAAAGTACATTTTCGTTCAGAAGGACCTCAATCTTCGGCAGAGGCGATGGCTTGAGTTTGTAGCGGATTATGACTTGCAGATCACTTATGTGCCCGGTAAAGCCAATTCAGTGGCAGATGCGCTGAGCCGACATGCTACGGCTGCCGCCTGCACCCCTATGTCAGCATCCCTTGCAGCCTTGATAGATGACCTCGACCGGATGGACATATCCATCGCACCTGAGGGTCACGGAGGAGTTTCCGTTCCGTTGTGGGTAGAGCAGGTGAAGGATTTGCAGCCATCTGATCCAGAACTCCAGCGTATCCGTCGGCAGGTGGAACTTGGTACTCTCCCAGATTTCTCCATCACTTATGACATCCTGCGATTCCGAGGTCGCCTTTGCATCCCTTATGTTCCTGAGCTACTGGATAGCATTTGCAGGGAAGCTCATGAGTCCCGCACCTCTGGTCACCCCGGCAATAATAAGATGTACCATGATTTGAAGCAGATCGTGTGGTGGCCTGGTATGAAAAATTTCATTGCTCGTTTTATCTCCCGATGCCTGACATGCCAGAAGGTGAAAGCCCAGCGTCAGCGTCCAGGTGGTCTTTTGCAGCCTCTGCCTATCCCAGAGTGGAAATGGGAAGACATCTCTATGGATTTCATCACTGGACTGCCCCGTACTCCGAGAGGTCATGATGCGATTTGGGTTATTGTGGACCGCTTGACTAAAGTAGCTCACTTCATCCCGTACAAGGAAGGTCATCCCACCGAGAAGATGGCTCGGATCTATGTTTCTGAGATAGTTAGACTTCATGGGATCCCCCTGCGGATTGTTTCTGATCGTGACTCGAGATTTGTATCGCACTTCTGGAAGGGATTCCAGCAAGCTCTGGGCACTGAGCTCAACCTGAGCACCGCTTACCATCCGACTACTGATGGCCAGACCGAAAGGGTGAATCAGATTCTTGAAGACATGCTGCGGTGTTATATTTTAGACTATAAGGGAGCTTGGGATGAGCACTTGCCATTGGTTGAATTCGCTTACAACAACAGCTATCAGGAGAGCCTCAAGATGGCCCCCTTCGAGGCGTTGTATGGGCGTCGTTGTAGGACCCCTCTCTACTGGTCTGAAGTTGGTGAAAAGGTTGTGTTGGGTCCTGAGCTACTTCAGGAAATGGAAGAGGCCACCAAGAAGACTCGTCTTCAGCTTGGCCATGCCGTCGAGAGGCAGAGAAAGTATGCTAATCAGCGTCGCCGTCCGTTGGAATTTGCGGTGGGTGATCGTGTGTTCTTGAAGGTTTCTCCTACTCCTGGGGTGAAGCGTTTCGGTCGCCACCATAAGCTCAGCCCGAGATTCGTGGGACCGTATGTTATTTCAGAGCGGGTTGGAGGATCTGCTTACCGCCTGGAGCTACCAGATTCCTTGGCCAGTGTTCATAATGTCTTCCACGTCAGCCAGCTTCGGAAGTACATCCATGACCCTACCCGCGTCATTGAGGAAGTTCCAGTGACTCCTGAAGCTAATCTGTCCTATCCAGTCGAACCTGCCAAGATCGTGGAGTATCAAGAGCGCAAGCTTCGAAAGAGAACCATTCCTATGGTGAAGGTACTTTGGATGCATGGCAAGTCTGAGGAGTTCACTTGGGAGCTCGAAGCTGACATGCGTAGCAAGTATCCGCATCTTTTCTCCTGATCCTGGTATGCCTCCGCTCTTGTTCTCTTCGCTTTTTTGCTATTTGCATAGTTACTTTCCATGCTTTGATTTGCAAACCTTGTCGGTATAAAGAACATCTGAATCTTCGCCATAAGATCCCCCATTCAGAGAATTTTCAGAAAGTTTCGGGACGAAACTTCTTAAGTAGGGGAGATTGTGACATCCCGTAAAAAAATCAAAGAGTTATTGAAGTCTATCCGCAACCCCTCTTGAATTCCTTTGATAGGGCACTTCCGTAATTAACCTGATTAGGTTTTCTCTAATTCCTAAACCGAGCCAACCCTCAGCCTTCCCCGATATAACTCACGGTTCAGGGATTAAATCCCGTCGCTTGCTAGCCGCCCCTCCCGATTTTTCTGCTCCAGCACCGTATCCCGCTCCCGATCTCTCCCGCACGACTCGCCGCCGACGCCTCCTTCTCTTCCTCCTGCCGCCACCGCCTGCTCTTCCCCCAGCCGCCGCCGCCACCTGCGCCTCCTCCTTCCTCTCTAGTCGACGACAGTGACGGAAGAGGCTTCCCCCTCTTCTTCTCCTCTGGCCGACAGCAGCTCCCCCCATTCTCCTCCTCTGGTCGGCAGCCAGACCCTCTTCCTCCGGCATCCACCCTTCCTTCCTCCGGCAGCCCTTCCTCCTCGATTTAGCCGGAGATTTGCAAGGAGAACATCTAGGGTTTGCTCGGACCCGCCTTTCCTCGGTTTTTCTAGGCCGGATTTGGTCTATTTGGGTAAGAGATCTCTCTTCCTCCCTTTTATTCAGAATTTTCAGAAATGTTAGTGTAGATTCGTGTTCCTAATCGCGTATGTTTTTAAAAACCAAGCATGTAACCCTCATATAATCGACTAACCGCGTTGTGTTGTGATTTTTCCGGTACCTCTCGTCGACCTAATTGTTGGAATCATCACAAACCCTCTCCGATTTAGGGTTTTCCCGGATTCAACCGCCGCCAAAACCTTCGGATCTCTTGTGGTAACTGCTTCTCCCCTCATTGCCGAGGGAGGTATATTTCTTAGCTTGCCCCTTGAATTAATTACGCAACATAGTCGCATGTGTGCGCGTAGGAATAAGCGTTGAAACAAACTTTTCATGTGAACGCATCTTGAACAGGTTCCGCTAGAGTTTAGACCTTGCCTCTTAGCCGCCGCCTTCACGCCCGGCTCCTCCTTAAGGCAAGTAGAGAAAACTCTCTCGCTTGCAAACAAGTTTTATTTAAGTCACACTGGTACCGTACTAGCCCCCATTTGAACTTATTACTTGCAGATAAGTAAACTCATTAGACGTCATAGGCAAACAATGAAAGGGAATGTGTCGTTTGATGTGACACCGGAAAAATGAGTTCACGCTTGAATGGTAACAGAAACCAATAAGGGAATTTTGTAAGCAGCGGTAGCTTAAGCCTTGCATCTACTCCCATGCTAGAATCTTGTGCATCAAATGACGACACACACGCCTTTCATTGATTTCTGCTTATACGTTTGTGTTTAGGCTAAACTCCGGAGTAGGCTAAAAATTTTACTAAAGAATCTCAGTTAGTCTCTGACATACTTTACCGTTATGCTTGTTTCCCAGTTTACTTGTTTATTTTATTAATTTGAATCTCTGTTATTGATCTTGTTCTGAGGCTTTTCCTTCTGTTTGGATTTGCCTTAGGGTTCGTGACTGCGCCGCCTACTTCCTGAGCTGTTCCTCGCCCAGCTCCCGTCTGTCGGAGGTTTACTTTTTTTGTAGTTGCTGCATCAGGTCCTCTGTATCTTGTTCTTTTACTTTTGGATTTGGCTTTCCTGTACTAGTTATTTTCAAGCATTTTCCTTGTATGTGGACAACTCTTAGGATGGTACGGATGTATTTCGGCATTATATAAATGTTCATTTTGTTTCTGCAGTTTTCTAGCATCACTTTTAATTAAGCTTCCGCATAATAAATCAAACTGGTATTTTTTTTCAAGATCTAATTATTTTCTACAGATATTCTGGTATTACAGTACCCGCCTGGCAGGCATGATTCTCTTTGCCCATGTCTGCGGCATCACGACCCGCCCGTAGCGCACTCTGATAACTGTTATGAGACGGGTCGTGACACGCGCTCACAAGCGCGCCTCCTCCTTGCGCGCTCACAAGCGCCTCCGTGCGCTCCGCTCAAAGCGCTCCCCCGTGCGCTCAGCTCCAAGCGCGCCCCCGTGTGCTTCGCTCCAAGCGCGCCTTTGTGCGCTCCGCTCCAAGCGCGCCTTCGTGCGCTCCGCTTCAAGCACGCCTCCGTGCGCTCAAGAACAAGCACGCCTATGTGCGCTCAAGAATAAACGTGACAGCCGCCGTCAAGACCAGCACTCCAAACTCCTCTCGCGCAGCAGGAGACAAGCCACAGAGACAAAGACACCCAGAGCGCATCGATCCAACCTTCGAGCAGCATTCAAAGCCTCAAAAGCACGTAGAGCGCAGCATTCCCCTCTGCAGCAGGCAGAAGACTTAGCTCCGTGAGCGGTGGTCTGTCACCCTCCGAACACCTCTCTCTCTCTCTCTCAACAATTGTAACGAGAGGCGGTCTGTCGCCCTCGAGTTCTTCAAAAAAGCTCTGTACAACCAATAAATAGTGGAAGTTTTGGTCGGCACAGATCCGACCACGTGGTTTTTCACCCAATTTATGGGTTTTCCACGTTAAAAAAATTGTCTTGTCAGCTTTCCCTTTTTCTGTGACTGTTTGCGTGCTCGAACGCTCCCGGGCTAAGGAGGTCCAATTTAGTCCGGTCTACCGGAGCCTTGAGTGATCCGCAACAATTCTATATAATTATGTATTGCTTGTGAATATTCAATATCATGCTATGAATTTAATAATCATACCTGTTTTTGTATATATGTGCAATGTATTTTATAAAAGACTATTTTGGACTAACAGGTCAGATCCTGGTCCATGTTTCAAAAGATTACCATAAGTTAGCCATTAACCAAGGATTTGGAACAACTAAATTATTTTAACATAGATACAAGATTAGTGCACTAATCAATTAGAACTAAATTGGTTGAAAAGAGTACAAGATTTAACAGAAGATGGAAAATATGGTAATAAATGCAAGAAATCGGAATTAAAACCTTTGTTTTCTCATCCTCCAACTTCTTTCTCTCCATCTCAGTCAGAGCAACCAAACTATTGAGTTCTCCAAATCTCAAACTGAGCTCCTTTCTCTTTAAAGAGAGCTTTTCTCTCAACTTCTCGTTCTCTTCAATGATCTTCACTGAATGGTTATGAGCATGATACTGCATTTCCTTCAAATCTAGTGGTAATCAATAATAAAAATAAAGAATTGTGTAAATATTCACCTTTAAAACATTTAAAAATCTCCAAAAGATCTATAAAAGGTGCTTTAATATTACAACTATTTTATGTAAAGTTTGACTAAATAGAATATGTTAATTTCAGATCTTGCTGTTGTTAAGGTTCTTGTTGTTAAGGATAACCCCTTAGATTAGGATATTGATTTCCACTTGAATTATTAATTTATATTCATATAGAAGTGTGCAAATTTGAAAAATAAAATGTATAATTCCAAAAAATTAATTATTACATAGAGGGGAGGTGTTGAAGTATGCTTTTTGGAGTGAGGAGGGACTGGAATGCTGAAATTTGAGGCGAGGAGGGTCAGGTCTGCTGCGGGGAGGTGTTGGAGGATGTATTTTGGAGAGTAGAGGGGCGGGAGGAATAGGATATGCATCCGATGAACTTGGGAACCACATTAGGAGCTTATCATTTATCTATGTCATAGAGATGCCCTTTTAAACTCTCTTTCGTTCATTGACTATAAGACTGAATCTGGAATACATATTTGCCACAGATTCTTCAGAACTTTTCTTGAAGTTCTCATATTGTGATATCAATGAGGACTTCATGTCCTTCCTCTCATCTGAACTTCCATCAACTAGATTTGTAAGTGAATCACAAATCTCTTTTGTTGATTGACACTCAGCAACCTTTTGGAATATGTCAGACATTGTTGACACCAGAATATTCATGGCTTTTGCATCACATGTCCTAGCCTTCTTCTGATCTTCTGTCAATTCACCATTTGTTTAACTTTCTTGATTTGCAGGTTTTGCATGGATTTTGGCATGAATTTTCGTATTTTGTTGTGCATTAGATCTTTAATGAATACCCGATAAATCATGTGTCAGGGAATATGGTTGTTTGCAATGAAAACACAACCCACGATTCTTAAGGTCACTATCCTTCTTATTGGAGATTCACTGTGTATTTTTAGGCCAGGGCGGCCACTGAGGCGAAGGTTGCCAAAGCAGGTACAGGTCTGGGCACAGCGGCATCCAATGTCAGTGGGTGAAACGCGACTTGGTGCCCATAGTGGCATGCCTAAAGTGGATTTCCCATAGTTTGTTGGTTTACACCAAAATTAGCCTTAGTGAGGCGAGCCACATCCATTGCATCTGCCACTGTGCATTGGTGGTGCGTATCGAGACAAGAGTAGATGTGAAGTAGGAGCCTTGCATGAGGAAGCTACAGTAATGGTCTGATGGAAACTCGGGAAAATGTGTCACAAGCGCGATAAACTCATCAATGTATTCATCGGGGGGGCTGGACTGGCGTACCCCACACGGTTGTTAGATAGTCATGTCGGAGTAGCAAACATCATAACGCTAAAAAATCTCATTCTTCAGATCGTAGAAAGAGAAGCTCAGGGTTGATTGTCAGAGCCAATGAACCGTGGCAGAGGTGATCCTTCAATACCAAATAGAATGGTGAGGACTCTTTGGGAATCTGGGGTACGATGGAGGTCAATGAATTGCTCAGCCTTTGCAATCCATCCCATGGGATCAAAGGAGTTGAAATAAGGACCACAAGTGCACATGAGGCATGAGTGGCGGCCTCTGCCATTGTTGTATCGGAGGCAGTAAAATTGGGAGGAAGACCAAGGAACGATGGTGGGTCGACTGCGGAAGTTGCTGACACTGTTGGCCAATTGATGATCTAGATGGAGAACTAACTGTTGAATGGAGGTTGTGAGGGAGGAAAGAGGCTCGCTGCGTGAGTCGAGGCAACGTCCAAAAGCGGTGTTGGTGGCCTCATTTTGGGTTGGGTTATGGATCGCGTACGGGGAATACAAGAGTGCAGCGGAGGACGAAGGCGGAACAGAAATCTGGTGGCAAGGTGAGCAGTCGAAAGAGATGGTCGGACCCAATATTACGCAGTCGGATGAAGATCTAGCCGTCCCTACGCACAGGGAGGAGGGAGAAGGGGAAGCACTACCCAGTGGTGGACGTACGAGAGAATGAAGGAGGGGGCCAGAAATCCAATGTAGCCTAGCCGGCCCTAATTAATTTCAATACTCCAAAGATGAAATTCATTCTTACAAAGAGGGACAAATATAGAGATGACCTAATGGAATAAGCATAATTACTAATAAACTCGTATTCAAACTACAATAAAAATACAAATAATAAAATGCAAAATTAGGGAAGATAACTATTCGTCCAGGGATAAACTAAGGACCCGTCCGGACCTAATTGGTCACGGGGCTGGAACCACGACGCATGTAAATCCACCACTCTCACAGCAATGATTCCCCCTGAAGGTTCAAGGGTGTCTCCACCTAGAGAGAGGGTGAATATGTGATTTCGGCTATTTTAAATTTGTAGCGGAATAATTAACTTAAGCACAACAATCACAAGTAAATCACAACATAGACACGGCCTATTTATAGTGGTTCCCCAAGACAATGTGTCTCTAGGTACTTCATTGTCCTCCTTCGCCTATCTAGCAGTGTGTTAGACTTGGCAATCTCCACCAAAACTCAGATCCGCAGATCCTACAACTCAGAGACCACATCTCCTACCTCAGGTCCCGAGAACCCTACAACTCAGAAGCCTTGTTCAGCTTCCTATCTCAGAGACCAAGTCTCCTACCTCAGATCCCGCAAGATCCTACAACTCAGAAGCACTAACTGGCTTCCTACCTCAGAGACAAAGTCTCCTACGCTCAGGTCAGACAGGGCCCTTCAACTCAGATCCCGCTCGGGAATCCTACAACTCGGATCTCTGAGAGATCCTACAATTAAATAAGCTTTGTGATACAAAACCTTTCTATAGATTCAGAATAATAATACTTAGCAAATCCGGAGTCTTCTTGAAGCTTGATGTAGATTGACTTCAACCTTGAACTTCTTGCAGATAACTTGAATGAATCTGCTTCAGTGAAGAATATTTTCTCAGCGCTTTCGAAGATCCTTCTTCCTCTCCTTGTCGATGGAAGATTTAGCTTTTAGTAAATCAGCAAGATGAATCGAACTCTTACTTCTGGAGAAGAAAAGAATTGCTTCAAGGAATGTCCTCTCCGTTCTTGAGCTTCCTAATGAGAACGCCTCTTCTAGAGGACGGCGGCGGTGAGCTCTACCTTTGATATTTTGATTGATGTAATTATTGTGAATCTTAAGATTAGGGTTTGTTGAAATACGTCTCCTCCTTTTTTATAAGAACATTGGATAACGGTCATTTCCTCGGATGGCTTTTATGTCAGAAATCAGCTTTCCATAAAGCTCAGCTTTGATTGGCCCAATCTGCGGTTGTAATAAATGGCGTAACGCCAAAATCACACTTTAATTTGAATCCAAGCCTTTCTGCAATTCGACTAGAGGTTTGGTCGAATCTTCTTGATGTTTAGTCGAATATAGTTCTTCTGGTCGAATCTGAACTCTGCATAACTTTATTTCAAATCTTCTGCACGAATCGCCTTGGTGACTTTGGTGGTCTACAAGACGATATTTCACTGTTTCAGTCTTCTAGTCGAATCGTCTATACGAATCGTCGTGATGACCCTTTGTGGTTCATAAGACTATGTTCGACTGCTTCAACCTTCTAGTCAAATCTTCTGCACGAATCGTCTTGATGACCCTTTGTGATTCACAAGATGATATTTCACTGATTTGCTCTTCTAGTCGAATCTTCTGCACGAATCTATTTGATGTCTCTTTATAGTCCTCAAGACGATAATTGATTCCTTCTATCTTCTAGCCAAGTGATAAGCCTATCAGGTCGAATCTGTCTTTCATACTTATGAAAGGTCGTGTTGGTTCTTCAATGACATTTCACGTGACCTCAACGATATTTGAGATCACCTTGACGATAAATGCCTTCAGCAAATTCTTTCTTCATTAAATGCTTCTAGATGTCTATTGTATACCTCCAAGATGATATGAGAGCAAATGAGCGTTATCAAGACGATATCTTCTTGGAAAGGATACTACCAAGACGATATTTGGAGATTGTCCTTCTTCTAGATTAGACGATATGTGTGTAGTTGAGAGTTTACAAGACGATATCATCTTGGAGCTTAAGATCTTCAAGACGATATCGAGACATTTACTCGACGACATTTAGACTCTCCAAGACGATATTTCACTTAGTCAATTTCTGATCTTCTCAACTAAGATCCTTTGCTTTTAGCTCTCTTGTTAGGCCTTTATTTCTAATGATAATGAGTTAGTGACAAGTCTAATATAGTCTAGATCATAGGTCGACATAGTGTTTTGCACAATGAGATATTACATTAGCAAAACTATGTCTGATGACACTAAGTCTAGCCCTATGTTAGGCTTGCACTGTCTAGTACCTGAAAACAATATTTTAAAACAAATGCCTCAAATACAAAGTGTGTTTATCCTTGAGTTGAGGATTTCTTCAAAGCAGGAACATTAAGGACAAAGTTCTTAACAATCTCCCCTTATTTGAAGAAGTCAAAACCTCAACTAATGAAGTCAGAACCTCAACCAATGATAAACACCGCACAATAAAAATATTGCAGATAATGATCGTGTGCTTTAAATGTGGGGATTGCAGAGTACCTCTCATTGTTATCTTCTCCCCCTTTCTGACTTTTCAATTTCTTCTCCTCTTTTCTGACTTTTTAACTTCTTCTCCGCCTTTCTGACTTTTCAACATTCTTGTCACGGCGTCAAGGCGAACCAAGGCGAGCGTCGAGCGCCTGGACGCTTAGGCGATAAGGCGGACGCCTGGGCGACAATAAGGCGAGCAAGGCGAGGAAAAAAAATTTGTGGCTAGGAATTTTTTTTTTAAAAATGACTTTAGACAGCGGTTTTTATAAAAAACGTTGTCTAAAGTCTTTTTTTTTATTATTATTTTTTCAGCAAAAAAAAATTAATAACTTTAGACGGCGGTTTTTATTAAAAAAAAAATATTTTTTTTTTTCTGAAAAAATTATTTTAGAATTTAAAATCACTTTTAACAGCGGTTTTTATAAAAACCGCTGTCTAAACTCATATTAGAATTTTTTTTTTGCTGGAAAAAATATATATGTTTAGAAATGACTTTAGACAGCGGTTTTTATAAAAACCGCTGTCTATTCAATTTTTTTTTAAATATAACAAGGCGTCCAACGCCTTGCACAAGGCGTCCAACGCCTTGCACACATTCGAGCGCCTGGACGACTAGGCGTCGCCTAGGCGACACCATGACAAGCATGTTTTTCAACTACTGTTAGTACTTCCAGACTTCTTCATAAGTCTCCCCCTCAACTGTTGCTTGGTCTGAGAGCTCATTATGAGTCTCCCCATCAATTGAATCCATCTCTTTTGTAGTTTGATTTCTTTCAAAGCTGACTTTTGCAGCAGTGAACTTTAGACTTGCTCCCCCTTAATGTTTGCAGGAGGGGTAGAGCAATGGACTTTCCCCCTCAATACAAGCATGGGATGTTTAGGGGTGAGTCTTGAAGATGTCCCCTTATTCCAGTTATTTTCCTAGAACATTCTTTGTCCAAGTGCCAGATAAGATTTTTATTGGCCTTTGGACTTTCCTGCAAAACAGATTATTTTAACTTAGGAGCCCAAACAGGTTTGGGTCATTGGTATTTGTTAGTCATAAATACAGGATATTTCACAAAAGGACTGTTGGCAAGCCTTAAACTCTTTACCATCGACACTGTTGGATTAAACCAACAGTTTATGGCAAAGTGGTCAACTTTGTCACAACACCAACATTCAAAAGAGTTATACCTCCTCTTCTGTGTCATCTTTTGAGCAGGATGCTGATGCTAATGAACAGAAGAGCAAACTGATGTTTGTCCAACACTTCTTTGATGAATCTGGTGGTTGTGTACTTGTGTGCATAATGAAACATCTGCTGCACAATCACCTTATTCTTCTTCTTAAGGACGAGCTTTTAAGCAGTAACCTTCCGCTTACTTTTGGATATTGTTGTTGTAGATCCAAATACAATAGATCCTTGATGTTTCATCTAGATCTCTTTATGAGAAGCCTTAAAGCCACTCAGACCTATGTCTGCTCTATTCCTTGAGGTTTGTGGCTTTGCTCCACTTGTAGAGCATTCATTGGGCAGAGATCCACATGACATATTATTATCATTTGCCTTGGAATGCAAAAAAGCCTTGTTGAATATGGCCCGATCATTGGATTGTTTGACACTGTTTGTCTCATCAGTGTATCCTACATCACCTCTATATGGCGCAAAAAATCTGCTATGATTGGCAACACAGTTTGTGGCTTAGAATAGCTAGCCACAAGCTTCCTTTCTACAAGTAGTTTATCCTCAAGATCCTTAATAATCTTGTTTTTCTGACATAATGAGATCACCTGGACTTTTGAGATTCCTCTCAGCTTACTTAATTCTTCACTCACTTAAGTTAGCCTTTCATCCTTCTCTAGGAGCTCAGATTGAGTCCGCTTGAGGGATTCTATTTCCTCAGTCTGAGTTTTTGCAAGCTTCTTGCTTCTCTGTAGAGCATCTAGCAAAGCTCCAAACTGATTCACTATGTCAGCCTCATCCTCATGATCAGACACTGATGAGGATGATCTTTCTGACTCACTATCATGCAAAAAATTTGCTTCTGATTCAAAGTCAGTACCAGAAAGAGGAGCTATAATATTTACCTGAGCATGAGAGTTGGACTCATCCTGGTCTTCTTCATCAGATAGGGCCACAAACACATAGCATTCTTCTTTTTCAGATTCACTGTCAGACAGTGATAGGGGTGCCCTTATGCATACCCTGGTTGAAGGATAGACAGCCTCCCACTCAGCTTCAGATAGAGCAGTAAGCCCAATGAGGGCATATTCTTTAGAGGAAGGTTGTTGTTGATGTCACTTAGAGTCTTGGTCCTCTTGGCAATGAAGCTCCTCTCATGCTTCTTGCCCTTATATGATTTTTTTCTCATCAGAACTTGCATTCTCCTTTTCTTTTCTCCTTATTGGGCAGTCAGTGATTATGTGACCTGCCTTTTGACATCCATAGCAAATAATATCAGTAGAAACATGTTTGTTATGTTTAGAGTCATACCTGTCATGTTTGGACTTGTGCTTAGGTCTGTCATGACTGTGAGCAGACATTCTAGAGCCTGAAGGAGAAGCTCTACGCTTATCTTGTCTCTTCTTTGACGGTAGTCTCTTGAACTGTTTGCAGAGAAGATGTAGTTCTTCATCAGAAAGTTCAGAATCTGAAGTGTTGGCTTTAGATTCATCATTATCAGCATTTCTTTCTTGATGGCTTAGATAAGCCTTATTGCATCCTCTTGTGTTGTCAGCCCTGAAGGCTACTGTCTTCTCCTTGTTGCATTCTTCTTCAACCTTCCTTGTGTTTAGTTGCAGCTCACGGGACAGCAACTTTCCAAACAGATTTTGGGGATGGATGTTAGCCAAGTTCTCCATCTCTTTTATGACACATTTTTATGTCTCATTCTTTATTCAGTGATCTGAGAAACTTGTCATTCATATCATAATTGGAGAACTCTCTCTCTCATATGTTTTCAGATCATTCACTAGCTTGAAGAACTTCACATAACATTCTGAGATGGAGTCCTTATTATCCTGCTTAAAAGCCTCGTACTCTTGATTCAGAAGTGATTTTCTATCATCTCTTACTTCTTCTGTGCCTTCCATGTATCAGAGAGTCCCACATATCTTTGGCAGTCCTGCAGTGAATCAGATTCTGGAATGTAGAGTCATCTATAGCACTCATAATTATGTTCTTGACCCTCTTGTCCATGGTGGCTAGAACAATTTCATCCCTGGTCATTTCAGAATATTTCTTTGGGACTTGCATGGTTGGATCTATAGTTGAAGTATTCATGGGGATGAAAGGACCTTCTTCAACAGTTATAAATATTCTAGGATCAGAAGCTTCCATGAACAGTCTGACTCTTTCCTTCCAGATTCCAAAGTTTTCTTTTCTGCAAATGGCCAGCTTCATTAAATTGAGCTCTTTGAAGTTCTCTCTAGAAGTCATGGTGAGTAGACTTTCTTCCCTGATGAGGATATTGTTCAAGTTGTTAAGCTCTTTTTGAACAACCTAGATTTGATACCACTTGAAGGTTCAGGGGTGTCTTCACCTAAAGGGGATTAATAGATGATGTCGGCTATTTTAAATTTGTAGCGGAATAATTAACTTAAGCACAACAATCACAAGTAAATCACAGCATAGACACGGGCTATTTATAGTGGTTCCCCAAGACAATGTGTCTCTGGGTACTCCACTGTCCCCCTTCGCTTATCTAGCTGTGTGTTAAACTCGGCAATCTCCACCAAAATTCAGATCCGCGGATCTTACAACTCAGAGACCACGTCTCCTACCTCAGGTCCAGAGGACCCTACAACTCAGAAGCCATGTTCGGCTTTCTACCTCAGAGACCAAGTCTCCTACCTCAGATCTCGCAAGATCCTACAACTCAAAAGCACTAACTGGCTTCCTACCTCAGAGATAAAGTCTCCTACGCTCAGGCCAGACAGGGCCCTACAACTCAGATTCCGCTCGGGAATCCTATAGCTCAAATCTCTGAGAGATCCTACAGTTAAATAAGCTTCGTGATACAAAACCTTTCTATAGACGCAGAATAATAATAATTAGCAAATCTGGAGTCTTCTTGAAGCTTGATGTATATTGACTTCAACTTTGAACTTCTTGCAGAGGACTTGAATGAATCTGCTTCAATGAAGAATATTTCCTCTGTGCTTTCGAAGATCCTTCGTCCTCTCCTTGCCGATGGATGATTTAGCTTTTAGTAAATCAGCAAGATGAGTAGAACTCTTACTTCTGGAGAAGAAAAGATTTGCTTCAAAGAATGTCTTCTCCGTTCTTGAGCTTCCTAATGAGGACGCCTCTTCTAGAGGACGGCAGTAGCGAGATCTACCTTTGATATTCTGATTGATGTAATTATTGTGAATCTTAAGATTAGGGTTTACTGAAATCCGTCTCCTCCTTTTTATAAGGACATTTGATAATGGTCATTTCCTCAGATGGTTTTTATGTCATAAATCAATTTTCTATAAAGCTCAACTTTAATTAGCCCAATCTGCGGCGGCAATAAATGACATAACGCCAAAATCACTCTTTAATTTGAATTCAGACCTTTCCTCAATTCGACTAGATGTCTTGTCGAATCTTCTTGATATCTTGTCGAATATAGTTCTTCTGGTCGAATTTGAACTCTGCATAACTTTAGTTCAAATCTTCTGCACGAATCGTCTTGGTGACTTTGGTGGTCTATAAGACGATATTTTA
This sequence comes from Dactylorhiza incarnata, assembly GCA_033032865.1. NCBI lineage: Eukaryota > Viridiplantae > Streptophyta > Magnoliopsida > Asparagales > Orchidaceae > Dactylorhiza > Dactylorhiza incarnata. The sequence continues at coordinate 750,516 of JAWHQI010000173.1, forward strand.
CTGCTTCGGTCTTCTAGTCGAATCGTTTATACGAATCGTCTTGATGACCCTTTGTGGTTCACAAGACTATGTTTGACTGCTTCAGTCTTCTAGTCGAATTTTCTGCACGAATCGTCTTAATGACCCTTTGTGGTTCACAAGACGATATTTCACTGATTTGCTCTTCTAGTCGAATCTTCTGCACGAATCGACTTGATGTCTCTTTATAGTCTCCAAGACGATATTTGATTCCTTTTATCTTCTAGCCAAGTGATAAGTCTATTAGGTCAAATCTGTCTTTCATACTTATGAAATGTCGTGTTGGTTCCTCGATGACATTTCGCGTGACCTCGACGACATTTCGCGTGACCTCGACGACATTTCGCGTGACCTCGACGATATTTGAGATCACCTCAACGATAAATGCCTTAGGAAAATTCTTCTTTCATTCAAGTGCTTCCAGATATCTATTGCATACCTCCAAGACGATATGAGAGCAAATTAGCCTTGTCAAGACGATATCATCTTGGAAAGTAATACCAAGACGATATTTGGAGATTGACCTACTAGATTAGACAATATGTGTGTAGTTGAGAGTTTACAAGACGATATCGTCTTGGAGCTTAAGATCTTCAAGACGATATCGAGACATTTACTCGACGACATTTAGACTCTCCAAGACGATATTTCACTTAGTCAATTTCTGATCTTCTCAACTAAGATCCTTTGTTTTTAGCTCTCTTGTTAGGCTTTTATTCCTGGTGATAATGAGTTAGTGACAAGTCTAATATAGTCTAGATCATAGGTCGACATGGTGTTTTGCACAATGAGAGATTACATTGGCACAACTATGTCTGATGACAATAAGTCTAGCCTTATGTTAGGTTTGCACTGTCTAGTACCTGAAAACAATATTCTAAGACAAATGCATCAAATACAAAGTGTGTTTATCCTTGAGTTGAAGACTTCTTCAAAGCAGGAATATTGAGGGCAAAGTTCCCAACACCCCATCGGTGACTTCCATAACATAATTCACTTTTCAAAATAATCTTTCCAGCTAACCGGTTATTGTATTCAGTCAAGGAACATGAAAAATAGGATAACTTGAAAAGGGTATGGAAAAAAACAAGCTGCTTCTACTTCTCTGAAAATAAGTATATTATGAATTCTTCCAACATATTGCTGTGATTTCTCTAACGAAAGGCTTCCACTTCACAAAGAACTCAATTTTCACCAAAGAATAATGCAGATATAAAGCCTGATTTGATATGATTCCAACCATTTCAGCTGATATAAGTACTATGGGTAAACAAGAAACCGCAAGCATATTATAAAATTGATCATGGAGCTTCAAAAAATTGCAATCATATTACATCTTACCTGTCATCATTTTATCAAGAGACATGGCAGTCTGGTTGTACTTGCATTCTAGTTCATCTAAATTTCGGTTCTTTACTTCAATCTCATTAGCCAGATTTGCAACAAGCTTTTTAGTTTTCCGATTTTCTTCTTTTGTAATCTCCGCAATAGATTTTAGATCACCGTTTTTGCGTAGGTAGTCCCCAACTTTACCAGAGGACTCATAATCATCAGCCCTTGCAACCCATCCATGCATATCTGGACCAGTATATTTTCGATGGTACCAATTTTTCTTACCCAATTGTTGAGCTTCAAAATATTTTTCAAAAGCTAAGGCATCCTTGAAACCACTCCAATCCTTCCTAAATTCAACAACTGCCCATCCTGTGTGGCCTCTGGCACTCCATTGTGGATTCACTTTCAAAGGATTAAATCTTGACAGCTGTTCCTTCACATTACTTCCACTTGGCCCAACTAGCTTGCCATCATTGCTGATCTGAGTATCTAGATTGACAAGGATGCCCATCCAAGGCCAGACAAACAACTCTGGCTCTGGCTCTGTTCTAGAAGATTCCTTAGTTACAACCAACTGCAATGATGGCGTGGCTTTTTCGGTGTGATGCCTCTCTAAATATCTTGACATAGCAAGATGATTGGCCTTCACTTTAGCCTTACGGTTGGAGGAACCAACTCCTACGGAATGTTGAAGAAGGTCCTTGAAATGATACTCCTGCTTCTTCTTGCCTAGACAGAAAGGACATCTATACATGCCATTTGCAATTTTAACTTTATGTTTCCCCAATTTCAGATCTTGGTAGGATTTTTCCATCAGTTCAGGAATCTCAGACTGACTTATATCTGACTCATCTCCTGAGTCGTAATCCATCTACACAATGATTCAAAAAGGGAAAATATAAATAAATATTGAGATTAGAATAGGAAGCAAAATCCAAAAAACAACATTCAGAGAGGTATTTTGACAATCGCTCAAAGGAAACTAAAGTATATACAATGCAGATTTTGTTGACTCAGCACCTAATTTTATACACACGCACACACACATACAAGATAATAGGTTCATGGAAGCGTATTTCTGCTAAAATAATTATTGATGATGGGCTATGAATGGGCATAAATAACTTAAATTGGAATATAGCATGATGGGCTCATGGTTGATATGAGATAAGACTAAAAGATAGAAAGACAATAACAGAAATTATGCTTAATTTCATTCTTGCTTATGATCTTGCAACAGCATATAATTATTTTAAGAAATGAGAGGAGCATTTAGCCACTAAAACTGGGATCATGTTCACAATTATACCTTCTTTTTTGCAAAGAGAAAACTTATTTCAAAGTTGGTAACGTGATTCCAGGAAAAAGGTTGACCATAAAACATAGAGTGGTAGTTAAGATTGTGACTTTTAAAAATGTAAGAGATATAATAATTGCCTTGAGATTAGACGATGAAATTTGAAAGGTGGATATTTATTAACCTTTAAAGATCGATTGTTAAAGGATAAAAATAAATTTAGTTCTTTAGTAGAGTCAAATATGATATGGCATAAGATGTCTAGTTTCATGGTATAAATGTTTTAAAAGAGTCTAGAAATAGATCATAGCTGATAGGAAGATTTAATGGTGGAATGAGGAGAAATAAAAGTTATTAAGAAAAAGAATATATTTTTAAAGAGTGGAAAAATTGAATACCATTGAAGCTTATTTTGGATATAATTATAAGATTTGTTAAGATTGTAGTCAGTGAAATGACAGTTACACCTTTGATGATTTATATAATGCACTTTGTATCCGGGAAGAAAAAAATATCCAAATTAATTGAGGTAAGAGACAAAAGGTCAAGAGACTTCGATCAAATGATAGATTCAAAACAAAATAATATGATCCTATGAAAAGATGACATCATGTAGATTTGAAAATGCTAACTTTGAAGAGTTATCAAATGAGAGCTTATAAGAAAGTATTTGATCCAAAAAGAAAATGAGGTCAATTTAGATTTGAAAACAAGCATAAAGGTAAGGCTTTAGGTCAAGAAGAGGTATAGACTTGAGTTATAGGATATATTGCCTTAATTTAGTTCACTTTTAATTGGAATTGTGTAAGAGGATGACAAATAAATGGATGTTATGTGGAGACAACAACAAGACCCCCTTCCCATCCAACGAGGCAATTGGAGACCCTGCATGGAGATACACAAGGCACTGGGACCCCACTTGGTGATCAAGGAGAAATGCAACACAACACGTTGGAATAAATTTTGCATGTGGATTTAGATTAAGAATAAACAAATTAATGTGCATTGTGTCTTTATTAGGTAGTTGGTAGGAGTTTTTATTATAATTAATTAGGAAGAATATTCACCTTGAAGAATGTGCCAACGAGTCTATATAAAGAGGGCTATGTAATGGTTAAAACCATCATGGAGATCACTGTATGCCCCCAACCGCGCGACGCTTCTCGGGGCACCAATATAGCCGGCGGCCAAAGGAGGATGCAAAGATCGACGGGGCTGAACCATCCGGTTCAGCCCCCAATCATTAAAAGGAGGCTATCGGGGTTGACCCATCCGGTTCAGCCCCTATTGGGCTGGTCGGCCCTCCTGGCCGGCCAGCATATGGTTCCGGGTATATATTAACCCGGAACCCTCTTGGTGGGGATTACGAAGACTATTATCAGGTATTCTCCTTCTCTATGCTCTCTTTCTCCCTCTCAAACCCTAGTTTCTCTTCTTCCTCTCTAGATTTCTCCCTTCTTCCCCTCTTCTTTCTAACAATTGGTATCAGAGGCTCCTTCCTCCACCATGGTGAATACGCGTACGCACAAAGAAGTCGGCCGCTTGGCAACCCTAGAAGAAAATCTGATGGGGTTGACGGATTCGGTGGCCGCCATCGAGGAAAATGTGAAAACATCCACGCAACGGCTAGAAGAACGGCTTGACGCCCGAATGGAGGAGATTATGACGTTGTTGGCACGAAATCTAAAGGGTAAGGCCGCAACGGAAGAGGAACCGGGCGGACCGTCCATCCCGCGACCCGATCTGCACAGGAGCGACGGAAACGGGGGATCGGGAGCAGCAGAAGGCGGCAACGGCTCGAGCGGGGTCGGGACTGGCAGAATCGGCGTTGGGGGCTTCGGCGCTGGCGGATCGAGCGCAGGGGGCGTCGGCGCAGGCGGATCGGGTACGGGAGGAGTCGGCACTGGCGGATTGGGCGCAGGCGGAGAGTTCCGCACGGGGCAACCAACGTGGAGGAGGACCGGCGAGGAGTGGGGAGGAGCCGGCAGGGCTTCGGGGTGGCCGACTTTCCCATATGGAGGGGGGAGGGCCTCCTGCCTCACCCGACCGGAAGGGGACAGCCCGTGGGGTTCGGCGGAGCAGCGCAATGGGGCGGTCAGGGCATACAGGCGGTCGGGCCGTTTCGTCAAGGGTTCACGGGCATGCCTGTGGAACCCGGGGACCCACGCAGGCAGGCGGGGTATGGGCAAGACGCCGGGTGGCGGGGACAGGCTGGGCCACGGCCGTACATGCCGCCAAAGTTGACACGAATGAATTTTCCCCGGTTCAGTGGGGGAGACGCCTTGGAGTGGCTGCAGAAGGCGGAACTATTTTTCAGCTATCAGGAGATCCCCGAAGGGCAATGGGTGCAACTAGCATCGTTCCACCTTGAGGATGATGTTTTCCAGTGGGTGCAGTGGTTCCTAAGGGGCAAGGACTACGTACCCTGGACCGACTTTGTGGACGGATTCACTGCTCGTTTTGGACCGTTGGAGTACGAAGATTTTGAGGCACTTCTCCAGAAGCTGCGTCAGAAGGGAACAGTGATGGAGTACCGTGCGGAGTTTGAGAAGCTGGGTAACCGAGTGCACTGGGAAGAGAAGACATTACTCAGTTGTTTTGTATCAGGACTCAAGGATTATTTGCGGGATGAGATCCAGTCGTACATGCTTCGCAGCTTGAACCACGCGATCAGTTTAGCTCGGATATAGGAGGAACGCTACAACCGATGTGCTCGCAGCACCGCACGTACCACTACCACTGCGGCGACGGTGAGGAAGGAGACCCAGGGGCAAGCTCTTGCCCAGCTGCGTGAACTCCATGGTCACCGCAACCCTACAGCGGCGGTGAGGAAGGAGACCCTTTGGGAAGTACCCACCAAGGGTTGGGCAAGAGCATGCCTCTCGATTATTAGTTCATTCACTTCTTCTTTGTTATATCCTTCTTTGTCCTCCCTTACCCATCCCCCTCCATTTTTAGGATGTTGCGAACACATAACAATGGTGTGTCCTACCCGGAACAAATTACACGACATGGACACAATTTAAGTGAACATTCACACTGCCATCCACCAGATTCTCCTTAATACAAGTCTCTTGGCTGCACCACCACAAAACAGATCTACCAGACAAGGTATGTATGAATTCCATTGGTGTACCTCCAATTGTGAAATGAATCCATATTTTTAAAGGCAAATTTGGGGAATTCATTTCATTATATTTGTATAGTGATACATTTTCATTGGACTCAACACTCATTGCTTACGTGTTATTTAACCATTCATGTTTATCTTTGGCCACCGTACCCTAAGCTTAAGCCTAGCATTTCATCTCAATATAAGTCTTAATGATTCCAAGCACAAATTTATAATCGATGTTGTAGAGAGGGTGTAGAAGGGCAAGCTTATGGGTATTAACGATCACAAATTTCATCGCAGGATTCCTGGAAGTAACTCATTTCAGAATTCAATCTATTAATGATTTAACTTTCTTAATGCGCATCTCTCTGGCATGATTTATCTTCGTATGCTTAAACTTGTAGAATTACTCTCATCTTGCGCATGTACAGAATTTGTATGTTCATTATCATTATAATGTGCTTGTCTTATGCAATTTGTTTACTATTTCAATTGTGAGAATTAGCTCCTTACCTCTACTTGATGATGTTTCTATGGGTTTGAACTCCTTTACACCCGGTGGTGAGTTTGGTTTACTTAGGATAAGCGAACAATCAAGTTATGGGGTATTTGATAAGTGAATTTTTTATAAATATTTTGGAGTGTTGTTGGCTTACTTTTATTATTTATTTCCCATATTTTGTGTTGTTGGCTTACTTTTATTGTTTATTTCCCATATTTTGGAGTTGTCTTCTACCCATGCGTCTTCTTCTTGCACGATCGTGCGCCTTCTTCTCGTACGGTTGTGTGCCTGCGCGCGGGCAGACTGTTTGTACCATTTCTAAAATTAGACACGACCGTGCTCACCAACGAACGATCATGCCTGAACAAAATAAAAATCAGGCTAGAAACTGGACTTCTATCTTTTGCCTGTGCGCCCTCTTCATTCACGACCGTGCGCCTGCGCGCAGTCGGGTTGCATTTAACAATTATCAATATCTGGTTTGATGTGCGTATAGCCGTACAAATGTGCTTCTCTGAGTGAACGAACGTGCCTTATCTTCTGACACCCCTCTGCCCTGCCTTTCAGTGTCGTTAATTTTCACACCAAATCTTTACTGATCACGCACAGTCGGACAAACAACCGTGCGCGCGACCATTTTTTATGGAAAATGATTTCCTATTAGTCTTTAGGGACTACATGGACAATATTTCTTCTCATTTTCCTTTTACTCTTCTGCTAGTTGTCCAAGAGGTTTGAGAGCTTCAAGGAGAAGATCCCAAGGACTTACGAAGACATTAGAAAGCACAAAGATGAATACGTGATGGCGAGAGCATGTGGAGAGAAGACGAGTATTTTAGGAGGTTGGTGACAACTCCTCCCTAACCCCGGACGGTCGACAAGTCTTGCAAGGGACACTGGATTAACAACTCGCGATTCATCCCTCATACCTAGTGTTGTGGATCAGTGAATGACGGCCGACATGTCGTCCGACATAAAAGTTTTGAGGAGAAAACGTCACGACATCGATATTTTAAGCAAAAATATCATTTTTTTGAAAATATCGTCTGATATCTATTTTGCCCGATATATCAGGTGATACTTCAAGACCGAAATATCGGAGAGAGTATTAAAAAAAATTCCATTTCTTTTAAGCGGGCATCGATTCCATCATTACCTCGTGGATCTTTAACAAGTCTGTTAGGGCTTTTTTCATGGCGTCAATATGTGCAACGATCATAGCGCAAGTATAGAGCATACGTTGGTGGAGGGAGAGGACGTAGGGCTCAAATCGGCACACCAAAGTGTTGGATCTACTAGGCAAACATAGAGGATGGGTGAATAAGGTTTTATGATAAATTATAAAATTTTCTTTTGTAGATGATTTAACATTGCAAGTTGAAATAAATATAAAGAAAATTAAATCAAAAGCGTAAATAAACGAAAATCTTCATTATATTTATCTATATAAATGATTACAAAATTTATGATATTTTAACGCAAAGATCAAATGTGATAATTCTTACTCTTCGGTTTTCTATAAATACTCCTTCGAGTTTTATATATCGACTTGCACCTCGAAATGGTTGGCCCTAGCAAATCCACCCCCGGATAAGCATTAAGCCCACTAGACCTAATCCTAAGTCTAGTTATCTAACTAAGGTGAATTTCCGCCCTAGATTTCTTTCGACCTAGTCTCCACACTCGAAGCGAATTTCTCTCTCTAGAGCTAACCAGATTTAGTCGTCACACACGAGTCGAATTCATACCAATTATAATATTCAGCGTTCAACTCAAAACAAAAGAGAAAATACAATAAGATATATAAATAAGATTAAAAAAACACCCCTCTAAAGGAACCATTGACTTTGATGTTGCTGTCTTGCAAAGATTAGATCTTTGTGGCTTAGGATACTTCCTCTTCGTTGTCCTTACGATCCTTGGAAATCTCTGATTGCTAAGAATTTGTTGTGGTTAGAAACCTTGGATCTGCAAGAGAAAAACTTCAAGAGAATATTGATATAAGGCTTCTTGATCACTGTCTAAAGCCTTCAATCTTCTTACATGAATATATTTTGATCTCCCTTGAAGAAACCTCTCCTGAATCTTGGAATGACCTATTCAATCCCTCTTGACGGCTAGGGCCAACACCCTCAGAACATTTCATCAATATCCGTAAATTAGAATGAAATCTCGAGTCGTTTAAATAGAATTCATCATTCTCTAGGAGCATGAAACTAAAACATCTCGCGCACGAATTGTTATTCTATATCGCGGAGGTTTCCATATGAAGTTAGAGTTACCGATGGGCGTTCGCTACTACCACGGGGCGGTAGTAAAATTTGAATAGACCGCGCTTCGTTTCCCCTCTGCACCGCAGGTGTTGAAACCAGGATACCGGTTCAACTGTTCGAGATTTGGGGGTGACCAAAGGCTACTCGTTTAGTGATCGACCCACGTGAGACAAGGTGATAAGAAGCTAGAGAGCATAAAGAACAACTTTGAACTGCCTATAAACAAGATCCGTGTTACGGAACTGCACGACGACGAGCCTCCTTGGAAAGTTTAAACGCGTCGGGCGCGTATATCGGATGGGCCCACCATTCCCGCGGATGATAATTAATTATTTATTTGCTGCCTTGTTTGCTTCGTGTGCTTTATTTGTTGCTTAGTTCGCGTGCTTTATTTTAAGTAATTTCGTATTTCCCCTTTTTGAATGTTTCCTTTTGTATTCGCTCCTCATCACTATAAGAGGAGGCGTAAGCCCTGTATTTTGATTATCCTAGAATGAAATTAAGTTTTCCCTCTCCTCTCTAGTTCTAATCTCCTTCCCTCACCCCTCTCTCCCCCTCTTAACCCTAATTTCCCGACTCCTAACAACTGGTTCGACCTGCCATCTCCGCCCGCAACAGCCGCCGGTGAAACAGCCCCCGTCCGCCGCTGCAGCCCGTTCGCACCACAGTTCCGTCCGCAGGTGCTCCGTCCGCAACCCCGTCCGCAACCCAAGCCGCAGGTGCTCCGGCCGCAACCACGTCCACAGTTCTGTTGCAGCCCCGTCCGCAGTCCCGTCTGCGCCGCCTTCCCTGCAAGCCGCTCCAGCCGACGGTGCACCAGCCCCGTCCGCCGCTGCAGTCTCGTCCGCACGCAGCCCCGACCACCTACGCTCGGGGGGATGGCCCCCAACACCCGTTCCACGACTGAGCTTCCAGCGACCGACTCCAACAAGGCCCTCCTCCGCCGTGTCGATGCACAGGAATCCCTCGTGGCCGCCATGCACGCCTCCCTTGCCGCACTTCACGCAAAGTTTGATGCCCTCCAACCCACCGCCACCTCCACCGCCAACGGGTCAGCATGCCCATCCAACGACGCGTCCATCTTCGGAGCGGCACCACTTCCGCACAACGGAGATCCCCCGGCACCATTTCCCCCAGGCCGACCAACCCTTACCTTGGATCTTCCCACCTTTGCCAGTGTGGACCCAATCGGGTGGATTGCCAAGGCGGAACAATACTTCGATCTCCACCATACGCCCGAGCAGGATAAGGTCTCTACCGCCGTCATAGGACTCGACGGCTCCGCCCTTCATTGGGCCCGGTGGCTCCGCCAAACCAACCCAGCTATCTCCTGGCCAGAGATCAAACAGGAGATGATCCGAAGCTACGACAGCCGCTATCCCGGATCTGCCATCGAACGACTGTGTGGGGTGCGCCAAATCGGCACAGTGGATGACTACATAGATGAGTTTGTGGCCCTCGTCACCCATGTTCCGGGCCTACCACCGGATCATTACCTCGGCTTCTTCATGCAGTGCCTCAAGCCCAGCATTCGGTCCCGACTCCGCACTCATCACCCCAGGGCGGTTTCTGAGGCCCTCGACATGGCACGCCTCGTGGAGGCGGACCTGTCTCCGCGACCCCCACCGACTCCGGGCGGGCCTCCGCCTGGCGGCCGACCATGGCGTACCGCTGCCCCGGAACAACCGGCCCCTCGGCCACCTCCAGCCGGCCGGCCGGGCCCCCCAGGTCCCCCGCAACGAATCTCCAACCGCGAGTTCGACGACCTCCGTCGCAAAGGGCTCTGTTTCCGCTGCCGTCAACCCTACTCCCCTACCCACGTATGCGCGGTCAAAGAATTTCACGGCATCATAGGCGACTTTGAACCAGAGATCACCTTGCAGGACTTTGAGGACCTCGAGATCGCAGCAGAGGACACCACCGGGACCGCCACCGATGCCGACCTTCACCGTCTGGAACTCCCTTGTTTTTCGGTGGGCGGCATCTCCGGCCCCCAAACCATGAAGTTGGCGGGCAAGTTAGGCGATCGTCGCATTATCATCATGGTGGACAGCGGGGCTAGTCATAATTTTCTCTCAGATCAACTGGCCAAGCAGCTACGCCTTCCGATAGAGCCATCTCCGGACTTCTCCGTTAGCTTGGACGATGGCCGCCGCCGCTCGATCCAAGGACATTGTCCGGGCGTCTCGCTTTCCGTGGGCCCTTACACCGTGACGACAGACTTCTACGTCTTCGGCCTTGGCGGGATCGACGCCATCCTGGGTGTGGCATGGTTGTGCACACTAGGTGACGTGCGAGTAAATTGGAGTTCTATGACGATGCGGTTCCTACAGGACGGACGGGAGCATTGCCTTTACAGGAGATGTCGCCCTACTTCGCTCCCCCGTATCCTTTCACTCTATTCAGAGGACTTCAGACGTCGATTTCTCAGCATGGCTCTGGTCCATCACGGACGCGGCACCACCAGCCCCATCTCCACCTCCGGCACTTCAGGCCCTTCTATCCGAGTTTGCGGACCTCTTCTCAGCACCATCCGAGTTGCCACCCGCCCGAACGCACGATCATGCCATCCCTCTACAGCCCGGCGTGACCGCAGTCTCGGTCCGACCATACCGTTATGGACACGTACAAAAGGATGAAATCGAGAGGCTCGTACGCAACATGCTGATGGGTGGCCTCATCCGCCCCAGTGCGAGCCCCTTCTCTAGCCCGGTCCTCTTGGTCAGAAAGAAGGACGGCAGCTGGCGCTTTTGCGTAGACTATCGGGAGCTCAACAAAGCCACCGTCCCGGACAAGTGCCCAATTCCCGTGATTCAGGAGCTTCTGGACGAACTCCACGGCGCGACCATCTTCACCAAGCTAGACCTCCGTGCTGGCTGCCACCAGATCCGCGTTCGTCCGACCGACGTCGCCAAGACGGCCTTCCGAACCCATGATGGCCACTACGAGTTCCTGGTCATGTCATTCGGCCTGACTAACGCGTCGGCCACCTTTCAGGCCACGATGAACGACATCTTTCGACCGGTACTTCGTCAGCATGTACTTGTTTTTTTATGACATCTTGGTCTACAGTTCTTCTTGGCAGGAGCACCTCCAACACGTCCGCCAGACGCTGGCCACGCTACGGCACCACCACCTCAAGCTCCACCCCACCAAGTGCTCTTTTGGGGTTCCGAAGGTGCGCTACCTGGGACACACCATCTCCGCCACAGAGGTCGCAATGGATAGCGACAAGATCGAGGCGGTCCTCCAGTGGCCAACACCATCTTCTATCCGCGATGTTCGCGGGTTCCTTGGCCTAACAGGATACTACCGCAGGTTCATACAGGGGTACGACGCTCTGGCCCGTCCCCTCACCCAGCTCCTGAAGAAGTCAACCGAGGGCACTTTCGAGTGGTCAGCGGCGGCCTCCGCCGCTTTCGTCGATCTTCAGCAGGCCCTGGTCCGCGCCCCGGTGTTAGTCATGCCAGACTTTACTCAGCCCTTCCTCGTGGAATGCGACGCTTCAGGCATCGGCGTGGGAGCCGTCCTTATGCAGGTCGGCCGCCCTGTGGCCTACTTTAGCCGCGCCTTCTCCGACACTATCCGCAGCCGCTCCACATATGAGAATGAGCTCATGGGCCTCATTCTCGCAATACAACATTGGCGGACCTATCTACTGGGCCGACATGTCGTGGTCCGCACCGACCACCATAGCCTTCGGTACCTCCTGCAGCAGAAGATCGTTATGCCCGCCCAACAGGTGTAGGTGGCCAAGCTACTGGGCTATGACTTCAGGATCGAGTTTCGGCCTGGCAAGGCGAATCGCGCAGCTGACGCCCTCTCCCGCAACCCCATACTGGCAGCCATCTCCAGACCCGTCTGGGAGGGTACGGAGGCCCTCCAACGGGAAGTAGAAGCCGACCCGACACTCAACAGGATTCGGACAGCACTCAGCACGGACCCCGCAGCCCACCCACTGTACTCCTTGGTGGACGGCCGCCTTCTCTTCAAAGGCCGCCTCGTACTCGCGCCCTCCTCCCCGAGCATCCCCCTGTTAATGGCAGAGTTTCATACATCCCCAACAGGAGGACATGCTGGTGCTTATCGGACATACTGACGTTTGGCAGCCTCTCTTTATTGGCCTCACATGTTCCGACAGGTCAAGGCCTTCGTGGCCGCTTGCCTCATCTGCCAAAAAGCCAAGTACGAGGCAGTTTTCCCGGGTGGTCTACTTCAGCCCCTTCCGATCCCCGACCGCGTGTGGGACGACATCGCCATGGATTTCATCACACGACTGCCCCGATCACAGGGACACGATTGCATCCTGGTCGTGATGGACCGGCTCTCGAAGTATGCGCATTTCATTCCCCTCCATCATCCATACACCGCCTCCACAGTCGCCGACAGCGTCATCTAGGGGATTGTGCGCCTCCACGGATTTCCCCGCTCAATCTTGAGCGACCGCGACCCGCTATTTTTTAGTACCTTTTAGACTACACTGTTCCGTTTACAGGGTACCCGTCTTCGCATGAGCACGACATACCGCCCACAGACCGACGGCCAGTCAGAGGTCCTCAACCGGTGCCTAGAAACGTACCTTCGATGCTTCGTGGGGGAGCAACCTCGCAGTTGGGCCAAGTGGCTCGGATGGGCTGAGTATTCTTACAACACCGCCCACCACCAAGCGACCGACACTACCCCTTTTGAGGCCGTATATGGCCGCCCTCCACCATCTATTGTCCGCCACCTCCCAGGGGAATGCCAGGTGGAGAGCCTGGCCACCGCTCTCCGCGATAGGGACACCATTCTGGATCATCAGAAGCACCGCCTATGACGGGCCCAACAGAAGATGGTTTCCTTCGCCAACAAGAAACGTCGGGACCTCTCCTTTGAAGTGGGAGAGAAGGTTTTCATCAAGCTCCATCCCTACCGCCAGCTTTCAAGGGCACGTCGACCATGCCCCAAATTGGCGCCACGGTTCTTCGGGCCCTTCGAGATCATCGCCCGCATAGGGGCGGTCGCTTACCGTCTACGCCTCCCAACCGGGAGCCGCATTCATCAAGTCTTCCATGTCTCACAGCTTCGGCGCGTGGTGGGGGAACACACCACTACGGACCACATCCCGGATGACCTCGACCTCGCCGGGTAAGCGCCCTACTACCCCGCCTCGATCCTCGACTGCAGGCACCGCACCACAGGGGACACTACATCGGAAGAGGTTCTCGGGACTTGGACCAGGTGGCCCGACTCGGAAGCAACGTGGCTTCCCCGGGATGATTTCCGTCGCCAGTTCGCCGACTACTGCCTTGAGGACAAGGAACATTTTCCAGACGGCGGCATTGTTACGGGACTGCACGACGACGAGCCTCCTTGGAAAGTTTACACGCATCGGGCGCGTATATCGGATGGGCCCACCATTCCCGCGGAAGATAATTAAGTATTTATTTGATGCCTTGTTTGCTTCCTGTGCTTTATTTGTTGCTTAATTCGCGTGCTTTATTTTAAGTAATTTCGTATTACCCCTTTTTGAACATTTCCTTTTGTATTCGCTCCTCATCACTATAAGAGGAGGCGTAAGCCCTGTATTTTGATTATCCTGGAATGAAATTGAGTTTTCCCTCTCCTCCTCTCTAGTTCTAATCTCCTTCCCTCTCCCCTCTCTCCCCCTCTTAACCCTAATTTCCCGACTCCTAACAATCCGCGTGCTGCAGCGAGGAGATCCCGCCACATACCGGGAAGTCTATAGGAACTTCCCCTTTTAAAGCCAATGTTGAGCTCGGCACAAGAGAGGCAGGCAATGAACTCGCCCACCATAGGGGGGTGAAGGTGCTTTCTATTTGTGCTTTGGGGTCCTATTTATAGGCAAATCCAAAATGGACTGCGAATAGTTGTTCCCACCTTCTGAAATGTACTCGCCCCAGGTGGGCGAGTTCTTCTGTACTTTCCCCAGGTGGGCGAGTTCTTCTGTACTCGCCCCAGGTGGGTGACCCTGGGGCAAGTTCTTTTGTACTCGCCTCAGGCGGGCGAGTTTTTCTGTACTCGCCCCAGGTGATCGAGTTCTTCTGTACTCTCCCCAGGTGGGCGAGTTCTTCTGTACTCGCCCCAGTTGGGCGAGGTCTTCTGTACTCGCCCCAGGTGAGCGAGGTTTTCTGTACTCGCCCCAGGTGGGCGAGGTCTTCTGTACTCGCCCCAGGTGGGCGAGGTCTTCTGTACTCGCCCCAGGTGGGCGAGGTCTACTGTACTCGCCCCAGGTGGGCGAGGTCTTCTGTACTCGCCCTAGGTGGGCGAGGTCTGATCTCGACGAATTATGGGTTATACAACAGGGTTTCCTTATGAAGCAAGCACTACTGTCGGGTGTTGGTCGTAGCCACTAGGCGATAGTGTCCAAAGCTCTACTCCACGAAACTTCGTAATATTAGCACTGGAGCTAGTAGTTATCATATGGGTGGTAGTGGTGTTTTAGGTATCCATCCAGATTGTCTTGAATCCATCAGGGATTGCTCCAGGTCGCTCTTCCGAGCTACCACCATCGGACAGTAGTCGCTACCACCGACGATAGCACCTTTCATGAAAGTCCTCCAAGCAACTCCAGAATTCTCAAAGTCCACAACTAATAATTGACTGCAGGTTGACGTACGCCGAGTGCTACCGCGGAGCAGTACCGGGCACCAGATAACGCTGGCAATAGTACTTATTTCTGAACTTTGCCATTTTTTTTGAGGCTAATTATTTTCTTATCGTTCATTACTCGTATCAACAATTATTCATGAACCTGCACACTATGAAACACTTGCAAAGATAGATTAGAGACTTATTAGGAATTGTTATTCTCAAACCAAGAGTGTCGAATCATGTTCCAATAAACTTCCCATTTTGATAATAACAAAATCTAGTTATTGGAGAATAAATGGTACATAAGAAACTATTGTTCAATGTAGCATATTCATGAATTGCACAATTATAATAAGTAAAAAAAGTAAGCAGGAATGAAATATGTAATGCATGAAGCCATGAACGACTTAAAAGAGTACGTTGACTCCCTCTAAATGATAGCTCCCTCTAAATCAGTGGCCGCCCCCTAAGAGTGATATTTCGCAATCGCATTTTGCACCCCCCCCCCCCCCCTTCGTTATTAGCAAAAGCAGGTGATCACAACCATACATGAAAAACCATAAATAAAGGATAACCATATCCTCGAACCACTGCAGGTGTTGGACGGGGTCATCCTTGTCGATGTAGTACATCATATCCGGCTCCCTGAACCCTTCCGGGAGTGGTGCCGAGAGCACCAACTCGCAGAACGGGCTCCCCCCCCCCCCCCCCCGCTCACTGCTCTTGCCTACTCGACCCGCCCCACGAGCTCTCTGACCTGACTTGCTTCCGCCGGACTCGCAGTCGCTGGGGGACCACTCGTCGGGATGGCGCTTGCCTGAACCCCACTTAACCATTTACTTGAAGCACACGGATTACAATCTCAGCCATCCAATATGAACGCATCTCAGCCGTCAAAGAAGAAGCACACGGATCCATTCATTTATTATATTTATTACAGAATAATATTCTCTCTCTCTCAATGTATCCTATATAAACATCATTTGATGTACAATGTTATTCATTCAAGGAAAACATATTTTCTCTACCTCTCTAGTCTCTTCTCTAATTCTCAACTTAGTATAAATAGGTAGTTTTGTAGTAGTTAGGCGATTAAAAGAATATAAGATTCAGCGTTTTCTATCTAAGTCTCTTGTCAATCTCCCTCCACACTGCGGGCGCCACCACATTCCCGCAAGTTCTCTTCATCACCTTCGACCCTTCCTGCAAGGCCGTGACCTGTTCATTTATTATGTAGTTTTCCATATATGTTATGTTTTTAACGCATTCTGGAGCTTCGCCCAAGCCTCATATGGTGCATTGACATACATACGGTCACCAGTTACTTCAACGCATATTGCAGTAAAGATCGCCGCTACCCAAGAAAACATGATACAAATTCGGCGTTCGGAGTTAGGGAGAGGGATTATCCTTCGATCAAGACTAACGTCAATAATGCATATTCGGAAACCTCAATCATGATACAAATAATCTTATTAAGGATCGCCATTACTCAACAAAATAACCGGGTGCAAATCATTGATACGAGACAAAACCATTCTATATAAACTGAAAATGAAGTTCCAAAGAACATGGAAAATGAATTAAAGCAGAGTTAATTAGGGAGAGGGAAGAGACAAGAAGAGTTACAATGGACTTGGAACTGCTGCGGAGGCGAGTAGAAGAACGAAAGGGATTAGGGTTTTGGAGTGTCTCGAGCTCTTCGTCCGAGAGGAGAAGTCGGAAGACTGTTTCAGAAGCATCTAGAGCAGCTCGATAATAGAAACCGCTGCATGGCCAAATTTCAGTTCTATAACCCTCTTTATCCATCATTTTATATACAGAGCAATGTTATATGCAGACCTATTTTTGCTTTATACAGACCGTGAATATATGCGCGACAAAAAAATATTGGATTAGGCCGATGAGTTCCCTTTCCAACCTTGCACACGAACTCGCCCCACCACCGCCCTCCCTCGACCGCCGCCCCGCCTCTGACGCCTCCTTATCCGGCTTCATCCTCCAAGATTACCTCGTCGGAGCTTTCGGAAAACCACCGCAACACCATCAGGACTCGTTGGAACAGCCTCAACTTCCCTCTGTCATGCTATAGGATTCAAAGGAGCAATTGAGGCAAAAGCAGCGATCGAAGTCTGAAACCGGAGCTGACTCGCTGGAAAAAATAAGAAAAAAGAGGGCGTGAGGGGGCCTCCATTTATCTTGAGAAAAAAAACATTTTAATTGATATTTGCAGCCTGCATAAACCAAAAAACGGTCTGCATATAACATCACTCTATATATAGTCTCTCCTGCCGTATATGGAAATATGGTAGACATGAAATATCTCTACCATGAAAGCTATTCTGGTCATCGGATTTCGCTCCTTAAATCAGATGACGTCCGATCTTATACGGCTATTTAGATGTTGATCAAATATATACGGCTCAAGTAGGGGTGTAAACGAGTCGAGCTCGAGACGAGCTTGGCAAAAATCCCAAACTCGAGCTCGAGACCAGTATATTGAGCTCGAGCTCGAGCTTTCGAGCTCGTGAGCTCGAGCCGAGCTCGAGCTTTTTGCTCATGAGCCTATTTTTATTTTATTTTTTATATATTTTTTAAAAAATATCCAAAAAAAACTCGCGAGCTCATGCACAAGAGCAATCGAGCTCGGGTCGAAATCAAGCTCGAGCTCAACTGGATCGAGCTCGAGTCGAGCTTTTTTCGAGCCGGCTCATTGAGCTCACGAGCCGACTCGACTCAACTTGCACCCCTAGGCTTAATTTCTTATGCTAAAAAAAATTAGGTGCTTAAATTATTAATTTCAAGCTCTATTCTCTCCCAAAACTGGAAACTGCAAAACTTAGTTGTGACTTCTTACGCGCCCGCCTCTTCGAATCAGATCTTCCGTTAGTCTCTCACATGCAATGGACTCTTCCGCGACTTTGGCTTCAGAGACCGCACTTTACATTTATTTCAAATGTATAGCATATTTAATTTCATAAATACGCACATTTGATAATCATGAAATATTTTCAAAAACACTAGAAAAATATTTCCCAAAAACTATGAAACTTTCTAGAAAGGTGTACATAATGTCATCAAGCACGTGTTTTCAAGTTTGAGGATCATCAAAGCCATATTCAAGAAAATATTCACAAAATACAAATTTCTTAAACTTAGTGTGACAATCACTTTGAATTTAGTTTTTGGAAGCTACGGACCTCGATCCCCAGAAAATATTTCATTAAATATTTCCATGAAACAAAGCCCGATTGTGCCTGATTTCTTTCCTAATGCAATATAGGAAGGTAACACTAAGGGAGAGGTTGGGAATCTCACCTGAAATGAGGGCTAATGAGCGGGTAATCCTCCTTGGCGGCATGGTGGTGGTTGCCTCTGGAGGCCTTGCTCTAAATCCTCTTCCTGAGCTGGGTTTCTCCAGCAAAATGGGTGGCTCGACTGCTTGAGGTGTGAGGAAGGGTGTGAGAGGTTCAAATGAGAGAGTTAAATGATGAGGGTGGAGGAGCCATTATGGGGTGTCAAATTTGGCCTTGGAAGCTCTTCCCTTGCTCCAAGTGGCTTCTTTTATGCCGCAAATTGTCTGGAATTGAAGAGGGGGCTCTTCTCAATGTCTCGGGAGAACATGCAAGCTCCAAGTGGTACTCCCCCAAGTTTCACCTATTATTTTATGCAAGGTCAACAATTTTCATCATGGGTGATGTGTCATGCTGAGGTGGACCTCCTAAGATTAGAATTAGTCTGGGCAAGTGATTAGGGCATGAGGGGCGGGGAATTAAGCTTTGATATTCATATAGGCACACATTTGATTATGGTTGACTTTGATGTTGACCATGGTCAAAGTTATGATGCGGCATGCCCCACATGTTAGTCATGGACATCATGACTCCTCATGATGCCCACTAGGCTATGGTGGGGTCAATTTGATCATGTGAGAGTCAATTAGGGTTAATTAGGCAAGGTTGACTTAACCCACATAATGTTGACTAATCAAGTCAATTAGGATGCAAGCGACCCATTAATAGTCACCTTAGGGTCCTTGGCCCACGACCTAGTCCAAGTAAATAATTCTAGTCACCTTAGGGTCCTTAACATATCTATATTAAATGCCCATTTTTATTCTTTGACTTAGCATGACTAATTATCTACCTTAAATAATTCTACTTAATTATGAGGTCATCAATCTCATTAAAAATTAGATAATAGTTGAACAAACTAAAACAAAATAAATAGCATTCATTTAAAAATATATTAAAATAATATTACATAAAATAGAAAACGTCAACTAAAAATAACACAAATAATAAAATATTTTTAAATAGAAGGACCAAACGTAAATTCAAAAACTTTATTCGATAAAGCACGGCGATATGATCACCCTGGAGTAGCAAATACAACCGTGTGATCCGTGATTTCAACGGTGTAGATGATTTGTGAAAATATACGGATGTATTTGTGTAAAATACGATCATATTGAAAAGTCATCGTATTCTAGCTCAATCATGCGCAAAAATTCATGATGACAAAAATATACGTTAAGAATCTAAAGTACGTTGCACGCACCAACATTTTTTTCGAGCGCCCGGCAGTGGATTTTCCGCAAACTTTGAATATCACGTCAAATTTCGTTTCCATAATCCCTCTTGGATACTACTGGACTCAATCCCGGAGAAAAAC
Organism: Dactylorhiza incarnata; assembly: GCA_033032865.1. NCBI lineage: Eukaryota > Viridiplantae > Streptophyta > Magnoliopsida > Asparagales > Orchidaceae > Dactylorhiza > Dactylorhiza incarnata. The sequence goes on from JAWHQI010000173.1 coordinate 770,324, forward strand.
TAGAAACATGTTATCATCACGTCCTGGCAATCTAAATGCACCTCTCTCGTGAGAGAAAGCAGGCGTACGGTTTGTAAGAATAGAGTGCGTATATCACCTTGTGATTAATTAATGCCGGCCGTTAATTGACTTGGCGCGGGCGTGCCACAAGAAGAGGAAAAATAAATACATTTTTTATGACGTCAAAAAGAGAGTAAAGCTAAGAGCAGCGAAAAGTTTTTTTTTTTTTTTAAATCCGCTGTGATCGATTTCTGAGAAGAAGATGATCGAGCTTACCGCGACGGAAGGCTTCTCCGATTGGCAACCCTAATTTAATTTCTCCGATTGGCAGCCCTAATTTAATTTCTCCGATCGCCAAGCAGCCATCTCGAGATTGCGGTACCAATCCACTATCCTCGTGCGCAGCTTTTTCTGGATTCTAATTTATTAATTTGATACGTTTTACTCTTAAGTTCGAATTTATATAAGATTAGTTAAACATACGGGAGATCACGGTTTTTTTTTTTGCTTTGATTATTTCATATGATCGTTACGCAGTACATCGTTTTTGATAAATTTAGAGCATACCGGCCTTGCAGCTGATTTTTGCCGGTGGGCATTCCCTACTAATGGCGGAGCTTCTGCGGGTTGAGAGCAGTGGAATGTGTGGGAGCCATGATCCGAGGTGTGTTTGGAGCTTTTTTCATATATTCACCTCCTACCAGCGGCGTGAGACCAGAAGGTTGCTTTCATTCGGGAGGACGGAGGATATGCAGTATAGCGCGCGTAAGTTATGGATATTAAACCAGAGTTATTTGCATACCGTCATATTTCCATGTTCTAACTTCTCTTTAAGAGTTTTTAGGGATTTGATATTTTCATGTCCCTCTAATTTTTGTTCTTCAAATGGCGATTTGTTCTTCACAGGGTGGTGCATGGAATTTCTGGTTCTGAATTTTTTTTAATTAATTAGTTGTAGTAAATGAAATGTGATGAATTTCGTTGTTCTCTTTTTTTGATTAACTAAATATCAATCATGTTAAATGTATTCTGGATAGGGAGCTTTATCCCGGAGCATATTATTTTTTGGATTTCAAATGTAAATGGGCTGTGATTGAGTAAAATGCAGTGAACAAGAATAATCCCACACCTAATAGTACATGATTTTCGTGGTTTGGTCAAGAACACGACCTACGCGCAGAGGCAGAAAATGTTACACTACTATGATCAAAAGAAGAACAGCACATTTGTTGCCCCTTGCTTTCTAATTAACAAGAGGAATAAAAAAAGATGTTATATGTCTAAGGTTTCTGCAATGATCAGAATTACCATGATACCCTTAATCAAAAAATCCTTTCAGGAGTACTGCCCCCTTGATTCCGGTCAATATGGGCACATTCTATATAAAGATTCTGATCATGAACCCCATTTATTGCAAAAAATAGAATACAAGACATATCCAAGTAGTTGAATATTTGCATCAATATAATTTGATTTGATCCGGCCATCAAATTTGGAAAAAACTACTTGCTTAATTGGAAGGAACTTGCTGCTAGATATCTTTTTAATGAACTGCTAGCTACATCAACTTTCCAATGGTAAACTTTGACATGTTAATATGTTATATAAATATGCATGATTCTTGGAATAATATTGGCACTATAAGCTAATAATAGCACATTATTATATCGTTTGTGTAGGAGCTGACATTCACATAACAACTGACGTAGCTGGACGAAATGATGTTGTTGGAGATAAAGAGACGAACATCATTGTAAGCTCACAACTCTCATTCATCATATTTACATTATTTACTTTGAACTTTTATAGCCGCTTCCAAGCTAAGATGGTATATCTGTTGAAGCCTAAAAATCAGTTTCATATTTCAGACTTAGGTATGGGCCGATGTTATTGCGGTTAAGAGTATTAGAGCGAGAAAAAGATATTGAAAGTGCCTGATAACACTGCCTCTGCATCAAGGAGATGAGTCTTTTCCTCTGAAGACTCCAACCCAAAGAATCTTATCCTCTGGAGATTCAAGAATCCAAGTAGCTCTTTTGAAGGGAGAGTCTGATAACCCTCTACAGTTGATTGTTGAGAACTTGAATGATTTATCACATGCTGAGTTGTCTCTTGAGAAGTAAGACTAGTTGAATCCCATAAGAGAGGTGATTCAGTTTGCAGAGTGAAGACGAAGGAAGAAGGAAGAAGTCGTGTTTTGGCTGCTGTGATTTTGTTCTTCGTTCTGTGTGCTTGCTAGGCCATCCTTTAGAAATGAAATGAGCTTTTATATTCCTTTTTTTGTTAACTATGTAAGTTCCAAAGAGACATGCGTGGCAAAAAGTTGACGCCTTCTATTCTGAGAACTGCAATGTCTACATCTTGATTTTACGGAATATTTAAACTCGGTCAATGTTCATTGAGCGCCTCGGTGAACAATCGCTGAGAGGAGCTCTTCCTGGGAGGGGCATTTCCGTCGATGATCACAGATTTTCGATCAACAAACCGTGATCGGCTTTTACCTGATCTAGGGTCAGCGTTCGACGATCGCTGAGCGATGCTTGCGTTGCTGGCCAACGATCCGTGATCGCTGAGCTGGCTTCTTCAGGTCTTTAGTAGTTGAGTGATTTGGTTGCCGGTCAACGATCGATGATCATCGATTGTAGATCGCTAAGCTTGCTTCTCCAGTCTTTGATTTGTGAGCTTCCTGGTCACCGAACAACGGTCGGCAATCGTTGACCTTTCCTTGAGATCAACGATCACAGAGCGCTTCAGTCACCGATCAACGATTGTAGGTCAACGAACGTTGATTGCATAGTTTTCTTTGAGAGAACTTTTCTTTAGCTTTGCTTCACTTCATGGACTTCATTGGGATAGAGTTAAATTACTTCTTCACCTAACATTTTGAAGAGTTATGGAATCTAGCCTTTTTTGCCTGGCCATATCCCTGGCATACTCTCTGAATTTTTATTTCTTGTTTGCACTTTGTCTTTTGAGCTGAGGTTTGACCTTCCCATGTCCTCTTTGGATTTCTGACAGGGGAATCTTCAACTTGGCATGCGACAAGGGGGAATGGGAGCTGGTTCTAAATCTTTCCTGGCTCCTAGAGCAGATGAAAGATCAACTAGAGGAAGAAGGGGCCCAACCCTTTGGAAAACTATCACAGTTTCTTCAGGAGGAGGAGCAGGAGTATCCTGAGGCTCAGAGGGAGATGGATCCTCGGATTGGGTAGCTGGATTATTCTGAGGTTCAAAAGAGACAGGGTCCTCAGATAGAGGAGTTGGTGTTGAGGGTGTGGGTTCATCAATTGTTGGAGCTGGAGAAGAAGGAGGAACTGGATCCTCTGAGGTTGGGGCCAAGGATGAGGCTTGATCTTCAGCTTGAGCATGATCCTCTACAAAAGGTGGAGCCTTGGGCTCACTAGAAGCAGAAGTTTGAGAGGATTTTTTTGCCCCCCCTAGGGCTTGACCTTGTAGAGTAGGTCAATAGGGGGGAGAGGAAGAGGAGATAGAAGAACCTCTTGAAGAACCTCAGTACGAGGAACTTCATCTCCAGACAGAGCTGGGGCTGGAGAAGCAGGAGGCACGACTAATTTTGTTGTTGCCACCACCTTTTGTGGTAGGAGCTTTGTGAGCAACCCTTCCACTGCTGCATCCAATGCAGTTTGTTCTAGAGCTAGGGTAGGAGAGGCTGGGGCATCCTCAATGGATGGAGCCTTGGCAGGATGAGATGGAGGTGGAGATGGAATTTTCTTTGGAGAATGAGGTGGAGATGGAATTTTTTTTTGGAGAATGAGGTGGAGATGGAATTCTTTCTGGAGGGTGAGGTGGTGATGGAATTCTTTTTGAAAAGTGAGGTGGTGATGGAATGGTTAAATAGATTGGAGATGGAAATGGAGTAGGAAGATGCTTCTGTTAGGGTGATTTCTCCCCCTCAATATGAGCATCCTCTTGTTGGTGTACTTAATCCTCCCCTGAGTTGGAGAAGGGTCTTGTGCATCAACCTCCATATGAGAGGATGTGTCAGTTGGATGAGTTTAGAGGGAATTGGAGAATGAATGGGAGTTGGCTCTGGAGAGGGAGTCATGCCATCAAGTGTACTCTCCCCCTTTTGCAGAAGAGATATGATCTTCTGCAAATCCAATCTGATTACTTAGTTGGTGGAGAGCACTTGAGAGACCTGAGCTTCTAGGGTCTGGACTCTTGAGACCATGTAGGTCTTGAAGGAGTCATTAGATAGGGAGGAGGAGGTTGAGGTAGTGGGGATATGAGGGAGTGGCTGTGCTGGGGGAGGAGTTTGAGTAGTAGTAGTTGGTGGTATGTGAACTACTGGTGGAGGTGGAGATGAGGTAGTGATGTCTTTTGGGGATGCTGGAGGTATGGGGACTAGAAGGTCAAAGGAAGGAGGGGCAAACCTCAGGGAGAGTTTGCCTGACTGTGGGTGGAGGAGACATGGGAGCTTGAGAGATGGGGGCAGGTTGAGAGGATATCCTGGCAGTAGAAGTCTTGGGGATAGTCTTTTGTCATAGTTGTAGGGTTCTTATTGAGAGGACCTTAACACTGTTTAAGGTAGTGGCGTAGTGCTAGGAGAGATGAAAGTTGATGGGTGTTCAATGAATAGGTATAAAGAGAGAAGCCTGTCAAAGCTCTTTTTTGTAGTTATGGCGCGGCTGCAGCGACTAGAGAAGCAGTGGTGGAAAGCAGTGATGGAATAATCAGCTGTTTTGCAGAGTGGTGGCAGAATCTGTTTGGAAGAGTAGCTGTTGCAGTGCTGTTTCAAACGGAGAAGCTGTTAAGCTGTTTGGCAAAACAGCTGTGCGTTTTGAATTTCATTTTTTTTAAATTAGAAATAAACAACAATTAATTAAAATAAATTAACTTTGTACATATTAAGCACTCTGATATTCTCTTAATAAATAAAATACACCGATTAATATGTTTTTCCGAAACAAAACTCGTAATTGTGATTCGCCCCGGACATGCACCATCTCTTTCGATCATCGAACGTCAACTGCATAGTTAGAGTAATGTAATTAATCAATTGTGAAATTATATAGTAATATAACTTGTAATATTAAACACCTCAATGTATTTTACCTTTGAGTCTCCATCAGTTGATTCGCTATAAAGTCTCTGATGTTTGACATTTCAGTAGCTCCTGTTCCTTCAAATGTAGTAGGTGCGATATTCAGATTTGGATCGATTGTTCTTGGACGATTGTTTGGTCGCAGCTCGTAGGCCTCTGCATGAACATAGCTTTCGTTCTCATCACATACATCAAACTTGGGGTCTGAACGCGATGGATGCCTTCTAATGAAGTTATGAAGCGCCATCGTAGCAACCACAACCACACACTGTTTTGAAAAATCAAACGGAGACATTTTGCTAAGTATGCCCCACTTTTTTTTCCATACACCAAAGCTCCTTTCTATCACACTACGTAGCGAGGAGTGTGCTTTATTAAATATCTCCTTACGTCCTTCTATTGGCCGATTACCCCGAGCAAAGTCCGGCAAGTGATATCTAGTTTCCGGAAAAGGTTTCAGAAGCCATTTTTCTAATGGATAACCAGCATCTACAAGATAATATTTACCTTTCAATATTGAATATTACCATCTATGAGACCAAACATACAAAACAATCCAAATAAAAATATAATTACACAATAACAAACAATGTGTTCAGATAATGTGCAAATCATTTTTAAACAAGCCTACTAATGTCATCCGACAAATGTAATAGAATTCAAGTTTGTTTAGTTTTTGATTCTCCTCTAACATGCTTCATATTCAATATACTTTTAATGTAAAACCTGAATGAGAAGGAATGCCAACTTATTCTTATGTTAGCAATATGTAGACAATTTCAGATTGATATTTCTAGTTTATGTAGGACCCTTACTCGGTGATGAATTTGAGTATTATTCTGTTGTTGAAAGAAGGCTACTCAAATGTAATAGAACATACAAAAAGTGGAAGAGGTGCTGCAAAAGAACATACAAAATGGATTGTGCTCGTGCTCCCTGGAGGAGGAGGGAAGAGATCGAAATAGAAGATGGGAAGAGATCGAAATGATTGCACGTCCCTAAATCCTGAAGAAAATAGAAATAGAAGAAGGGGAGGAGGAAGAAGAAGGCTACCTTGGAGGAGGTTCGTGCTCGCTGGAGGAGGGAAGAGATCGACGGGCTCGCAGCTAGGGCTCGCAGCTATAGGGCTCGCGGATGTGCAGCAAACTCTCGCAGCTCTAGTAGGGCTTCGCGCAAGGCTACCTGGAGGAGGAGGGAAGAGATCGACGATCGTGCTCGCTAGGGCTTCACGGATGTGCGCAATCTCTCGCTGGAGCTCGGCTTCGCGGAATCGGAATCGCGCCCGCGGCTGAATGAAAATCGCGACTTGTTTTCACAATTCCAAATCGCAGAAATAGCGCGATATAGGGCGGCGGCGGATTGCACCGCGGGCTTCACGATTGCTGTTTGGCGGGGCTGATTTAAAATCAGCGGCGGGCAGCTGTCAAAACGCCCCGCCAAACAAAGCCTTAGTCTGAGAAGTGGGAGAAGCTGATACCTGCCCTGTCCAATTTCTTTCTGAGCCATACTCTACTCATCAGCCTCAACAACTCCTTGCTGATTGAGTCATAGACAGACCTTTTGCTCATGAGTCCTTTTCCCAGAATATCTACCAGCAGCTTGACTTCTTGGGGAAATGCATTATTCTCAGATTTGATGGCTGATCTCCAGCATAGTCCATCAACCTTAACTCATTATAGATCTCTACATCTGTACTGTCTTAAATATAGTTTCATCAGCACCAGTTGATAGACTTTTCTCAAAGATGAGGGAGTGCTAATCTACCACCTAAGCAGTAGAGTAAAATTGAATGAACTCAGTGGTATAAATCTTAACTCTCTTCTGGAGAATGAACTTCTGACCTCCTACATGCATCAAGTCGATGATGGAGAGGAACTTTGCCTCAGCTGCTTAGAAGGATGCAAGGTCAACCTCAAAACCCGAATTAATGGTCTCCGTCAACAGAGAATTGAAGGAAGGAATCGCAAGAAAGATTGAAAGAGATGGAGGAGGGAAGACGAGAGTTCTGTGAGCGCACTAGGCCACGGATTGACGAAAGCTTTAAGTAGAAGATGAATTGAGAGGGGCAATTTTGTAATAGAACAGTTGGACCGTTGATCGGAATCCACTGAATCGTTGATCGACGGTCGACAATTAACGTTTGAGATGAGAAAAAAATGAGTCGAAATTTTTGAGGTTTTGATCAGCAGTCAACGATCGTAGACTGACATTCAGCCATCGATCGTTGAGCGCGAGGTCGACGATCAACGATCGTCGATCGATAGACTAGAGAGGAGAGAAATTGAAATATGGAGGGAAATCGATCATCGCTTAACGATCAACGGTCAGTGATCGGTTGTCGTGGGTCGATGATCAACGCTTAACGTTTGGTGCTGTTGGAGAGAAGATCGATCAACAATCAACGAATCGCTCAGTTCGGCGCTCAATGATCGTCGATCGTAGATTGGTTTTTCAGATTGAAACAAAAACATTGTAAGGAGTTTTGTATTGAGTTTTCCAAGTGGGTAATCCAAGTGACTGTCAGTTTAACTTTTAAGAGGTCCTTTTAGGTTACTCTTTCCAATTTGTTAGTTACCATTGGTTTGATTATATCAATTGCAAGAATTTTATACTTAGCTGACCTAATTTGTCATTCTAGCATGCAGAGGATAATGAAGACAAAAAGAAGGTGTACCCTTCATCTAATCCATGGTGTCAAGCATTCCAAGCTGATTAATGAAATATGTTAACTTCATTTCATCTAAGGGCTTTGTGAGAGTGCCAATAATTTGCTTCTTTGTAAGAATGAATTCCATAGAGATGCTGCGGTTTTGCACATGATCTCTAATGAAATGATGTATTATCTCAATATGCTTGGTTCTACTATGAAGCACAAAGTTAGATGAGATTGAGATAACACTAGTGTTGTTACAAAATATGAGAATTTTAGTTAGATTATACCCATAGTCTTGTATCTGTTTTTTTATCCAGAGTAGTTGTACACAATAAATTTCAGCTGCTATGTATTTAGCCTCTACAATAAAGGTAGACACTATGCTTTGCTTCTCACTACTCCATGATACCAATCTTGAGCCTAGGATTTACATGTTCCTAAAGTGCTCTTCCTGTCTATTCTATAGCCTACATAATTTGCATCTGATTATCATATTAGAGTAAACCCTGACTCTCTTGTATACTATAGCGCAAGTATATGAGTGCCTTTCAAGTATCTTAGGATTCTCTTCACATGAGTGAATTGAGATTCCTTGGGAGAGACTTGAAATCTAGTGTATACACATGTAGAGAACATGATATTTGACCAACTTGCTGTTAGATAAAGCAATGAGACAATGATACCCTTATAGAGATTGAAATCTATAGGTTTACCATTTTCATCATTATCTATAACATCATTAGTTGTCCTTGGGGCATGAAGAGGGGAAGCAGTCTCCATTCAAAATTTCTTTAGGATTTTCTTAGTAAATTTGGATTGACTAATGAGATACCCTCACTAGACTGTTTTACCTGAAGACATAAAACGAATTTAATTTTCCCATGTTGCTCATTTCAAACTTATTTTGCATTAGCTTAGCAAATCTAGTGTAAAATTTATCATCTGAGCTTCAAAATATAATATCATATACATAAATTTGAATAATAAGCAATTTGTCCTTATGTCTCCTAGTGAGTCTTATCTACTAGTCCCCTAATAAAGTGGTTCTCTAATATAAAAGTGGATAAGGTCTCATACCAAGCTTTAGGTGCTTGTTTGAGACCTTATAAGACTTTATCTAGCATATACACAAAAAAGGGATGAGAAGGGAAGACAAAACCTGGAGGTTGTTCAACATACACTTCCTATTGTAGTTTTCCATTTAGGAATGCACTTTTGACATCCATTTGGTAAAATGGAGAGAAGAGAATGTAGCATGTGTCTGCACAGAAGCCCGGGCAGACTTGAGAAACTGCCTTTGATCAGTGATCTTCGATCGTTGATGAGACCTGTAACACCATGTCAGTACAAACAATATAACAATAGGTCTGGCCGGGACCCCACGCCATATTGAACACACTAGCTAGTCGTTAATAAGATGATAAACAAAACAAAGAACTACACGAGAGTATAATAAGCACAAGCGGAAGTTTTCATTAAAACAGTTTCATAAGAATGTCCACCTACTCAGGAATGTCATAAAAGAGTAGCCTTAAGGCCTTACATTCAATCAATATAACAAAACTCCAAAACATACATCGGCACGCAGACCGACAATACATGGAAAGCAGTAAAATAGGCTGGCCAGCCTTAGAGGGCCAACTCAGCACTGGGCTTCAGCCCGCTATTTCCCTACTCGTCTCACCAGCACCTGCACCATCCACAAATAAGAGGTAACGAGGGTCAGCTATGAGCTGACCACAAACCGCGTAACGATCCCCCCCCCCCCCCCGACCATTCTAGCCAGCTCAGGGGCGGGGCACCGCTAACCTGCAAGCAAGCCGCACATGCAACATGTAATATAATAAAGAAAGTGCGACTACTCTACACCAGGTGAGATTTCAAGCACAATCAATCTTCTAGGTTGAGCATCAAGTAAAGAGGAGCCTAGGTATGCAAATGATGTTAGTTGGGTTCAACCAGAGGATCCACATAACTGCCTAAGCAACCGCATGAGGCTAACATAACATCAATTCATCACATCACAATGTGGGTACTCGAAACCACACGCTGCATGCACTCATGGTATGATTCAAGTGTACTCGCTCAGGAGCACCGTCACCACCCTAAGTTATGCAAATTTAGTTAGGAAAGAGAGCTTTTGCCGGTCTGTGTTAATAAACCTTCCACGTCCTACACCATGATCGCACGACATTTCAGAGGTTAAGACCTCAAGCCGATCTGCATGGAACGAGTTCGGTTCAGCTTTGGCTGTGATCTAGTCATCATGATCAAACGATACGATGCGGGTACGGCTTCGCCTCGGCCCGTAATTATTTAACACATACAAGTTCTACAATATACTAGCTACGCACCTAATCCATACAAGAGGACTTAGGCTTCGCCAATAAAACAACGTAGGAGGTCCAAGTCGACTCCACTACGAATTTGTGGTGAAGGTTTGCGTTCAACCACTCACAAACATGGGGCTTCCGTTAGGTACTCCAAGAGCCACCTTAAACTCTAGTCCCGTAACACGAATGACATATTTCACGGAATCATTCTCCGGCACGCATTCTAGGCTTAACCTAAATGCAACGTTACAAATCAAGCATCACCGATTCGGGCCTACGGCCAGGGGTATGCTTCACACACCATGCCTAAATCCGCACATCTACCAGATTTCTACATGCAATAAATGTCGGGGACGGACACAATCGACCCGGAGTTCCGAAGAACTAAAGAGAGTCATACACTTCACTAATTAGTGAAAGAGATAACCTTATGCAAGCATAGAAAAAGGAATGAGAGGACAAAACACGTCCTAAGACCGGGAGGAAAGATCCTTACCTTTGCCGATCTCTTTGGCGCCATGAATCCAAGATTTCAGTCTGATGGAAAGAACCACACCGGGCTGCTCTCCGTGGATCTATAAACGGCTCACGATTTGGAGCTTCGGAGCTCCGTTAATGGCCGAAGGAGCCTTCTTCCTCTTCCTCGAGATTTCTGTTGTCGAGAGCTTGGAGAGAGAAAGGCTAAGGCAAAAATGACATAAGTCCTATCCTCAGCCGTATTTAACTTTGGGCAAAAGTCCTATCCAATAGGCACGAGTTCCAAGGAGATTTGACGGAAGAAAAACCGAGATTTGCGAAACAGATTCGCCGTCCGTTAAAACAGGAAAAATCGTTTCTGACTGTGTCCGCTAGACCTCTAGCCGACACACTGCTTTAGTCTGTGTCGGCTAGACCTCTAGCCGACACACTGCTTTAGTCAGCTTATGTCGACTAGACGATCTAGTCGACATAGCTTCTTTCTGCTTATGTCAACTAGACGATATAGTCGACATAGAGCTTTCTGCTTATGTTGACTAGACGATCTAGTCGACATAGAGCTTTCTGCTTATGTTGACTAGACGATCTAGTTGACATAGAGCTTTCTGCTTATGTCGACTAGACGATCTAGTCGACATAGAGCTTTATGCTTATGTCGACTCGACGACCTAGTCGACATAGAGCTTTCTACTTATGTCGACTAGACGATCTAATCGACATAGAGCTTTCTGCTAATGTCGACTAGACGATTTAGTCGACATAGAGCTTTCTGCTTATGTCGACTAGATGATCTAGTCGACATAGAGCTTTCTGCTTATGTCGACTAGACGATCTAGTCGGCATAGAGCTTTCTGCTTATGTCAACTAGACGATCTAGACATAGAGCTTTCTGCTTATGTCGACTAGACAATCTAGTCGACATTTTAGCAGACTTAGCAGATTCTGTTTTTGTCTAGCTGATACACTGTCTAGCCGATACCTAGCTTCCAGTCGACACTCAGTCTAGCCGATATGCACAGACTTTCTAGCATTTGAAGAAATGGGGTGTTACAAGACCAACGGTCAGCGATCGTTGATCGATGTTGTGGTTTACGATCAACGATCGTTGATCGAGGGCTCGATCGGCGATCGTTGGACGCATGTGTGGCTGACGATCAGCGATCGACTCATTATTGACCTATCAGTCGGCGATCAGCGGCTGAGGCAGTCAACATTCGTCGACCGAGCGGTCTACGATCGTTGACCCCTTCTTTGGGCAAGCAGAATTTTGCTATCTTTTCCTTCCCCTTGTTAGAGTTATTAAAATTTTTAGCCTTTGAGATAGAAATTGGTGGGGGATTTTGATTTATAGACACTTGTAGTTTGTGTCTTCCTAGGAGGGTTGTGTGGCTTGAATTTCCTAAGAGTGTTGAAGGTGTCATTCCTGATCTGTGAGGCTTCCAATCCACAAGCCTCCTTCCCATTGTTTTCATATCCTTTAAATACAAATACTGGAGGTGCCTTGCTGGAAGAAGCAGAGGTTTGCTCAACAACCCTTGTAGGATCAACTTCAATACCCTACTTATTAAACCTTACTTGAAGGTTCTTGGTGATGTCCTGGAGTTTATTGCTTTTATATTCTAAATTGCTTAGCTCACATTGTGACTTGATTAATTAAGCATATAATCTCTTGTTTTTCTCAAGAGATTTTCTTAGCTCCTCCCCAAGAGCTTTCTTTTACTCAGCTCAAGATTCATAGTCTATGACTTCTATTGAAGCTTGTAATTTAAGCTTCTCATGCAATGTTTGATTGCTCTGGGTGAGTTTTATATTTAAATCAGTTAAGGAGTTGATTTTCCTTTCAAACATTATGTTTTCATTACTGAGATATTCAAAGATGTTTTGGAGTTCAAGTGAATTAAAATCTAAAAAGTCAATGTTGAGTACCTCTTTGGAAGTTGTCTTTCCTCTTCATATGCCATAAGACACTTCATCGTCAGAGTGTGAGCTTTCCTCAGAGGATGATGATGATTCACTCCAGCTTTGAGCAATCATCACCTTCTCTTTCTTGTGAGACTTTCTTTTCTTCTCCTCATCTTTTCCATTGGATCTTAATTGATCCTTTATATTCTTCCTGCAGTCTGTAGAGATATGCCTCATTTTTATTTTTCTTCGTTCTTGTATATTCTTTCTAAAAATATTTCAAAATCCAGGTTTTCACTGATTTCATTTCTATAATTATGCGTAGTGAGTCTTTATTCTGCTTCTGTTATTCTTGAATCCATCTTTGCACCAAAAATGTATTCTCGTCAACCTTGTAAATGGTGTAAATCACGCGTCTCCAATGCGAGCATCGCCTTCACCGGGTGGTTTGGCCACTTCGTGGCCGAGACCTATCAGGAAGTGTTGCTTGTGCTATCAGAGTTTTGATCACACTTTGAAGGACCGTGAGAAAATGAAATTGCAATTGGAGGAAGAAGTTAAGCCAGTGCTTACCGCCATCCAACCATTTTCTTCTTTCACTGCTCCTTCTGCCGTTGATGACATATACGATATTCCCCCGTGTTTTCTTGGGAGCACAGCGAATGTGTCAATTGGCGTAGCTATTGATCGCTACGAAGACATCATGGAGTTTCCTTCCTCTGTAGTGTCGTCACTACCTTTGGATTCAGTGTCGGAGGATAGCTCCTATCTTTTATTTGATTTTATCATGGGCATGTCTTTTGATCTTGTCGATTGTCTAATTTTGCAGGAGGAGCCTATGAAACCCGAAGTTGTGCCGAGTTGCACTGAGGAGGATATTTTCCCTAGTGAGGAGGTTCCTACCTCATTACCGAAGGAGAAAGTCCAACTAATCACCGAAGTTTCTTGCAGCTCAACTTTTCCCTATAGTGATTTTATTGCGATTGACAATGACCCTTTTGTGAAACCTGATGGGAGTGAGACTAGGTTCACTCCCACTTTTATTGACTCTTTTAATTCTTCTTCCATTTTATTTCCTGAACCCCTTTCTTATTCCCCTGTGGTTGCTGAGTTTATTCTTCCTACTCCCCCTTTTGATACATTTAACGTTATTTCTTGTATGCCCTTGCAGGACTATGAATTTATAGACCCATTTTAGGGTAATCTTGAGCTCCAATCTTGAGCTTATTCTACCCCATCGTCACTATTTGTGTTTCCCCTGAAGGATTAGATGCAGGGTGTCAAGAGATTCTTCTTTGATGAAGTGCTATTGGAGGAGGAGAAGAGGTCGAAAAGGAGGAAATCTGGGGATAGAGGACCATCATCCCTCCTATCCACCCCTACTGCTTGGTCTCCAGACCATTCTCTTTCATTACCGGTTACTACTTCAAATCAACATATAGCTGAATATTTCGATAAGTGTGTGTTAGTTGTAGTTTAGATTTTTAGACTTTCACTCTTTTATTTTCTGCACTTAGACATATTATATAATTGCATAATACATGTATTTGGTCCATCTCAAGGACGTTAAACAAAGCGCACTTGGGAGGCACCCCATGATTATCTGCGTTTCAATTTCAATTTTTAATTATTGTCTGTATGCATGTTTGCATGAGTCCAGCTGAGGGCTATCCAAAAAAGCAGCCTAGTTGATTTCTTTGAGTGTGTTTTCATGCTTGCTTTTATTATTGTGATAATCTTTATTTAGTTTTTGTCTATTTTGTTTTGTTTTTGCGCTAACTCTTGTTGCAGGATCCGGTCGGGTCGCATATCTTTTTTGGGGCCGAGCCTGGTCCGGATGCACATCTTTGTTAGGTTTCAGAATTCAAGTCGCCACGGAATGCCCCATTCTTGGGCATTGGGCAACGCTTTCTATCCCGCCTTATTTTTAAACTTCCATAACATGCATTGAGGGCAATGCATCGTTTAGGTATGGGGGTAGATAGTATTACTCGATTGCCCACCGTGCACACAAATTGCATTCCGTTAGCGCTATTTTTCGGAATGTGACCAATTTAAAAAAAACTCTCTCGCGCTTGTTCATTCATTTCCGCACCCATGCGCTTATGATTTGAACAAATTGTTAGTCTTCAAGCTTTTTTTGCTTTATTTTATAGTTGTTAAATTATGCTAAATTTCTTTTAAGGCTTCGTTTGGCGCTGCGTTTGGAACGCTCTGTTTGGGGCAAACGCCGCTGCACGACGGGTAACCGAATGGCCGGCGGCGGCGTTTGGTTCGTTTGCGCCCACCGCGCCATGAAAAATGACGGTATTCGAACCGCTGCCTCCCCCCGCCGGTTCCAACAGCCGGGCCATCTCCTCCCGCCGCCTGAGCTGAACGCTAAAACAAATAAATCCTAAAACTTGATTATGAGAGTGAATAGTGACTCGTGCAGTGTACCCAGTTTTATGCACCTAGTTTAGTGCACATGTGTTAAATAGGATTTATTTCGAGAATTAACTTCTTTGTATGCTTCATAGTTTACTCTTTTCTACTTTGTATCTACGGTTTATATCCACTTCTAGATAGAACACGGTATCGTCCGTCGATTAGTGTAGAGATGTGTAGCAAGCCGCTAGTTGGTATTATCCGACTTTGATGAAAGGGTATACTTTCTCAGTCTCTAGAACTTGTCTCTAGCGACTCTCGAAGCGTTTGCATAGGCTAGTGTAATTTCACGAATATGAATTGGGCCTTTCATTGGATTGTTTGTGCCTTTGCATCATTAACTACATGTATATACCATCACATACACAATTGGGCCTTGCACCAGATCTTTTTATTCACCCCCACCTAAAAATCACTGAAGCCTAAAAGTCCAACCTAATCACGTACTTAGATTTGAGCTTAATTTAAAAATCTGATTTTCTACTTGTGATATGAAAGTTGTATTTTTGTAATTGGGTGTGCGCTTAAAATTTTATCATTTGGGTGTTTTGTTGAAAAAGTTTAAAATGAAAAATCATTTGAAAAAGAGAAAGAGAAAAAGAAAAATTGAAAATCATTGAAAAATATAAAAGAAAATTTTGATTTTGTGCTTGGCTAGTTGAGTGTGACCCAATGTATACAAGTTTAAGTCTGGGGGTGTCACGTCTCACATTTTTATTCTTTTGTAGAATCATTTTAAATGCAAGCTCTCATTTATGATTTAAATGTGATCTAAAACCATAATGTTTTATCTTCTTGCTTACCTCACCTTAAACTCATGTCTATATGTTTCGTCCCAATTCTAAGTCCTACCGATTCATAGAATTAGACTTAGCCAATGTAGTGGCGAGAGTGTGACCTAGCAACCCTATGGCCATCGTCATTGATGGATTTCTTTGGAGGCTACCTCATAGTCTTAGAAGGATAATGTTAAGCTCAGTAGCCACGCTACTTTCTCCCAACGCTGTTTCTAGGACGATTCGTTTTTCTTTTTTAGGCGAGGATATTACTTTTGATATTTTGTTTGAAAAGTTGTAATTGTTTAGTATGCATAGAATGTACTTTTAGTTTTCTTCTTATTTCTCCTCGGGCATGGAACTTCTCTGTCCACTCCCTGTTTTCATTTTCTATTTGAGTATTTGACTACGTCTAATGCACGTGGGTAGAGTGGTTTGCTCGGGACGAGTAATCGTTCAAGTCTGGGGGTATTTGATGTGTGCATTTCATATATGGTTTTCACACTGCAATTTATTTGGGCCGTGTGGATGTGATTTGCTGCAGGTGTGGACTTTTTGTGCATGTTCGGGTGAGATTATGTTAAAAATTGCCCACGCACGGCCATGCTTAATTTTTGCATGCCTGCGCGTACGTACAATTGTGCGAGCGCGATCATTTATGTTGATTTTGCTGGGTTTGGGATGTTCTGAATTTGCGCGTGCGTGACCTGAGCGCCCAATTTTCTAATGCTATTTATTTCACGCACGCGCATACGCTTTGCGCCGCACGCGTGTGCGGCTGTTTCTTCTATATAATCGTTGTTTGTGATTTTGGCTGGATCCTTCACCCGGGAGCGTTGTTTTAGGTCTTGTTTCGTCCAAGAGCAGTAAGCTTTCACCCCTAGGTCTTCTCCTACCTCCTCAAACATTCGAAAGGTGAAGAAGGTGATTTGCAAGGTGTCATTGGAGCTTCAAGCCGGAGCACTTGACGTGGAGATGGACAAACCCTGGGAGAAGACGCATCTAGGAGGAGGTGACAACTCTCTCTCGTATCGTGGAAGCAGCAAATAAGGAGTTTGTAGAGCTGGTTGACCAAGTCGGGCTCTCTTACGATCCCGTGGAAGAGTCTCCCATCCCCTCTGTATCAAGGAGTGGTAACTTGTATCTTACCCTTTTCTTTTTGAATATTTGTAAGCATTATTGAGGTGTTCTCTAAGGCATCTATGTACCAAAGCATAGATGCTCATAGGTTCACTCTCTATTGTGGATGGTATGGATTAAATATTGTTGTTCTCGTTGTGTTTTCTTCATGTGGTTGTGATTTGATGTTTGGATGTTGTGAATGAGTTTGTGAGCTTGTGGTCGCGCTGCGTTTGAGTTTGAGCTAGTGAGATTGTTGAGCTTTGCATGAGCAAAGTGAAGAGTGAGAGCGAAGCGGTGCAGGTGACCTGTGGAGGTGCGAAGCGGTGAAGGCGACCCGCACTCTTAGCGTAGTTTATTTTCTTGTCATAGTTATTAAGAAACCCCCCCTTAAATCAACGTTTCTCGCCAAGACTTTTTATTTCAAGTCTTTCTTAAGAGATAACTCCACCCCTCCGTGTTCCGCGTGAGATCGATACTCGGGGATCATATTCTTGTTTTATTATTACTTGCACGACCGTGGTGTACTCACACCGATTGGACGCATCAGGGACTCGACTTGTTCTGAAAGTCGAGTAACCGTAGTTAGTAGCCAGTTGAAATCGCTTCTGATGTTGTCCCTTCTGAGTTGTCTCAAGAGCTTTCTGACGACTTCCTAGCTGCATCCCGTTCTGTCATTGCAACACACCAAGTCTGAACTCTTCTCTTCACGCTCACTACATCAAAATGTTGAAGCCGAGAAATCGGCTTTAGATTTCGGACTTGGGTATGGGCCGAGGTTATACGGGTTAAGAGTATTAGAGCGAGAAAAAGAGATGCCGAGGACGGTGAGACCATGTTTCACACAACGCGAACCTTTAGTTGTTCGTGATTTTATTAGATGAGTTCACGATTATGAGGGTAGCATTCAAAAATGTTGTAGTAGAAAGCGAGTGTGCGGGTATTATGAAAGTCAGAGAATCGAGCTCACCAGAACTTGGGAACAACTTGACAGGTTTTTCAGTCTCTTTCATGGCACTGCTCACGTCTATTTATACTAGTAGGGAGCTGCCCAAGCGAGCAAGCTCAAGAGAAAGAATTGCCCGGGTACAAATGAAACGGGCAGAGATAGGAGTGATACATATGGCAAGAAACAGTCACAATGAGAGCGAGAGAGGTTAGGTGAATACTCCATGGTTCCTGCGCGTGCTGTAGTAGGAGACCGAAGTGCACGCAGATTCATTAAAGGAATCCGCCCGGGCTAAAGAACTAATGTAGTATAAGTTGCTTTTGCGGCCATTGAATTCCGGGTAAACAGTATCCTTTTCTTCATTTTAGAAAAAAAAAAAGTACCTGGGAAATAAACCTCCCTAGATAAAGTGACAGCGGAATACTCCAGATTATCTTTCTTCATTTCTGATGTCTATTATTTCTTGTTCTTCTGCCAGAGTTTTACTTTTCTTTATTTTATATTAGGTGGAACAAGGCAATAAGATGAATAGAAGTTCTGGCAAAGCGGGTATTCTGAACTTCATTACCAAAAAGCTCTTAAAGAGGCATAAGCACAAAGTTAGACCGTCTCATTCGTCGTCTCAGCTGAAACGGAGTATTTCTATCCATCATTCAGAAAGTGATTTTAACGAAATGACTTCAGATAGTGAGATTTCAACCGTTGAACTCTGTTTAGACGATATTGATTCTCCTGCAATTAATGAGCACGGATCATCAATAATTAATGGGCTTCATGGATTCGTCGACGGGAATCTTCCCACACTTGGGTCCTTGAATACTTGCACAGATATTGGTTGTAGATCACGCAAGCTTGATGAAGTGGGAAATCAGTTGTTAGGTGAACAAATGATTCTCAAGGAAAAACTACTTGAGGCAAGGGATGCCCTCTTAAAGCAAAAAGATACAGATCCTAAGGGCACGACAGTAGAATTTTCACTACTGTCCAAAATCTTTCTCGATACATTACAGTTATTCAATACCAATAGGGAAGCTCTTTATAATGTATGTAATAGTGAAAATTCTTTCTTGGCCGACAGTATGCAAGGATTGGGATTAAACAAGTCGCTTTCAACTCCATCTGAAATTTCAGGAAATGCCGGTGTTCTAATTCCAAACAGTAAAAAGATAGAGAATGATTCCTTTATCTATCAAAAGCTCATACCTGAATTAGCGGATTTACCAACTAATACTTCTAGGGTCGTTCCAGACATTGAAGTTATGCATGTTTGTGATGAACTGAGAAAGCAAAGAGAGCGTAAAACTGTTTTAAGTAGATTGAGGGGGCTGAAACAAAGGATAAAGGGTGTCATTGCGGTGAATAGAAGGGAGCGCCATCGAATCTCTATGGATAGGATTCTGCATAAACTTCCTTCTGGACGAAAGTTAGTTGGAGATGAGGAGAATCACAAGTTGCCTGAAAAGGTTGGATCTGCCTCACAAAGATTCAAATTTGATAGAGTGGCGCCTGATTCCTCTATTAGCAGAATTGCGCCCAACAGCTTTCAAAGATCACACTCACTTGCAGAATCCTTGGAAAAGTACTCTCTGTTGTTGGATTCTATTTCAGCCAATGAATTGAGAAAAGCTCCTGAGAGATCCAACTCGATCAGAGAAGGCAGTGCTTTACTGCAACCGAAGCTGCTAAAAACCCATGGAAGAATGGTGTCTAATCCCGAGTTTCTTAGGTCATATTCTTACAGCAAGGATGTTCAAAGAGGAGTGAATCTTGAATTTCAATCTGCAAAGAATCTACCAGGTTCAGGTTCTGATGATAAATTAAATAGGAATTTACTCATTCTGCCTGCAGAAGTAACAAATGCTTGTGAACAAGAGGGGTCAATGGAATCCAGTATAATGGGGAATGAAGTAAAACCCGTGGTTTCAAATAATATTTCAGCACCTACTGTAGAAATAAGCACTACTGAGACAAAAGGATGCCGAAGAGAACCTGGTTCCACAAATATTTTGGAAGAGAAAAGTGGCTGGTTAAACGAGCAGGAGAATCCAATTGAAGATCCGTCAAATATCATGCCTGAAAATCCGAGTCCCATCTCAGTTCTAGATTCTAATATCGAAGAAGACTCTATTAGTCCTTTGAAATTTACCGCCCCAACAGGTGAAACTCTGAATTTTGCCATTCTCCTTTTACTTTTATCTTACCAACATAACTTGCACAGATGATTGCTGCAGCTATTGCCTAAAACATTTGATTAGGGCTGTAAATGAATTAAGTTGAGCTGGGTGTTACGTTCCTCAAGCTCAGTCATTAAGTTTCTTATCGATTTAGCTCCGAGCTTTAATAGTGCTTAAAATCTTTTGTGAATGTTCAATTGTCAGTAGAAAACAACAACACTCAAGCTTTTATCCCACCATAGTGGGGTTGGCTATATGGATCCTTTGTCGTCATTGCGCCTTATCTTTAGTCATAATCTCACTAATACCTAAGTACATTATGTCTTTCCTTATAGCTTCATTCCAAGTCCTTTTTGTTCTACCCCTCCCCCGTTTAACATGCCTAGTGGCTAAACTCTCACAACGCCTTACAGGTGCCTCTAATTGTTTCCCTTGTACGTGTCTGAACCATCTTAATCGAGCTTATCGCATCTTCTCTACAATTGGTGCCACTCCCATCTTATCCCTGATTCATTCATTCCTAATTATACCCAGTCTCGTGTGTCCACACATCTACTTAAGCATTCTCATCTCCGCAACTCCCATTTTTTGCTCATGTACACAATTCACACCCAACACTCAGAACCGTAGAGCATCGCTGGTCTAATAGTCAATAGAAAATAAATTAAAAATTATTAGCACTATCTTCAAGCAAATGGTCAAATTTGTTCATTGATATGTTCAAATTATAAATATTATTCAAATTTGCATAATTTGTTCATTTATAGGGTTGGAGTCATTTTCTTACTATCATTAACTTAAAATAGTCATTTTGGTCCTTGGCAGGTTTAGAGCTCCAGCTACTTCCAGATGATGATGCGAATTCTCTCCCTGCTCATGCCGACGAAAAAGACATAGCTAGATTTACTTATGTTAAGCATATATTGAGCAAGTCTGGCTATGATGCTCTGTGTTTCGAAACGCACGACTCGCCTTATGAAGTTAGCACGGCGAACCACATGCTCTGCGACATGCCTTTTGAGGAGCAGCTTATATATGATTTGATACATGAAGTTATTTTTGAAATCTACGAGCATTCTACAGCTCCAAGCCCTTGGCTTCCGCACTTCCATTCGAAAATTAGATCGATGCCCACAGGAAGGTATCTCCTTGACGAAGTATGGGCTGAGATCGTACGGCATTTGGGTTCATCGGAGGGGTTTAGCACCACCGTTGACGATGTTTTCGAGCGAAATTTTGCTAAACGGGATGGTTGGATGAATCTCTACTGCGACGCAGAGTGCTATGGATTGCTGCTGGAGCAGCTGATATTGGATGATTTGGTTGATGAGATTATTCTGGACTCTGTAGGTTTGTGAGGGTATTTCTGTACCTTTGTAAATATAATTTTGTTCATTCATTTTAATTGAGCGTTGTGAGAGTTTGTGGGCATACCAGACTGGATAAAATTAAGAATGACTGTATCAGGGATAAGACGGGAGTGACACAGATTGTAGAGAAGATACGAGAAACTCGATTAAGATGGTTCGGACATGTACAAAAGTGACCATTAGATGCACATGTTAGGCGTTGTGAGAGTTTAGCCACCAGACATGCTAAACGAGGGAGGAGTAGACCAAAAAAAACTTGGAATGAAACTATAAGGAAAGATATGATGTACTTAGGCATTAGTAAGATTATGACTAAAGATAGGGTACAGTGGTGACAATGGATCCGACCGCACTATGGTGGGATAAAGGCTCGAGTGTTTTTGTTTTGTATTTTTAAATTAAGCTTTTTGTACGAGAGAAATGATGTTGTGATCATTCTTCGTTATTTTAATTAAGCTTTTTGTACGAGAGTTGAAACAGAGGAAGAATGGGCAAGAGAGCGGCCTGGGAAAGGAGAGACGGGACTGGGGAATAGAACAGAGGAAAACTATTATTATTAAATTGACGGTTGGATTAAAGCCTTGATATTAAGTATTCTGTAAAGATATTAAATTAAGAGTTTTTTTTTTTTGGGGGGGGGGGGGGGGGGGGGGGGGGGGGGGGGGGGGGGGGGGGGGGGGGCCGCCGGGTTCCACTCTGGTATGAGGGGGAAAAAAGGGGGGAAGGGGGGGGGGGGAGAAAAAAGAAAAAGAGGGGGAGGAGAGGGAAAGGGGGGAGAGAGGAAGAGAAAAGAGGGAAAGGAAGAAAAAAATGGAGGGATGGAGGGAGAACGCGGCCACAATTTGCGAAAGATAGGCATTTGGATCTCCGCGGAGATCTAAATGACTCTCCGCGGAGGTCCAAATGGTCTCCGCGGAGAACATTTTGCTCTCCGCGGAGAACTTTGTGCTCTCCGCGGAGAACCATGTAGAACTCCGCGGAGAACCATGTAGATCTCCGCGGAGAGCCTTTTGGATCTCCGCGGAGAGCCATTTGGATCTCCACTGATTTCATTTAAAGCTATAATTAGCATCTTTTGACCCATTTGTAAACAATTGCTATTATAGATAAATATTTCCAATGTACACGAAGAATGTTTCTTAATTTACATCAATCAACCACAAAATATTTAAAGATTTCTGCACAGATCTGGGCTCTAAATATAAGCATTTTTTTCTGCCAGTCTGCGCAACTCTCCCAGCTTCCCACCCCTTCCTTCGCTATGTGCTCCATATACTTCATAACGAAGACACCGCAGTCCACGGAGTTCTCCTGCTGTGGTATACCAACAGTCAAGTCACTCCTAACTTTTTTTATATCTTGACTCCGCCGCCGGCCGCCGCCGACGTCAAGATACATAAACAGATAGGGAACTTTCCATTTTGCACACTAACATGCTATTGGTACACCGAAAACAATTTTTTATACGTAAGAAAAATATTACCATATAAATTAAACTCGCAAGAATAAGAATCTGGCGACGCTGAATATATATATATTTGCAATATGAGTAATCACTTGAAACAATTTGAAAAAATGTGGTGTTATCATTCGTCGAAGCTGAATATATATCTTTGCAATATGAGTAACATATGAAACAATTTGATTACAGAGAATTATAAGTGACATGCGAGATGTACGAGGTGTGCCAAAAACAATCTTTTGTGACAACATGTCAACAATGACAATGATCAAAAATTAAAATTTTCGTTTATGTCCAAAGCATATTGCGCTATTTTATTCAAAAATTAGTAAGCAGTGATGAGATTTTTATGAAGTTGTTCCTCAGTACAAATGATCAAACAGCTAACTTTCTCTCAAAGGCAATAATAACATTGGGGAAATTTGAAAGATTCAAGAAGCAAATGAAATTACAAATTATGGAGTATTGTTAGAACTCAACTAGTAATATTTTTCAATTTCAAGTATAAAAAAGATTCTGAAGTTGCATCTATAAATGAAATTACAAATTAAGGTGTTGATGATTCTGAAGTTGCAAAAAGATTTCATAAGGTGTTGATGATTAATATAGGTTGGATTTGGCGCTGCGGATTTGCTACGGTTCGACAAATTTAAATTTGTCTCGCAAAAAATCCGCCCTCCAAACTGACTAATCTCAGTTTCGCCGCTGAGGGTGGGCTGGAAGCCGAAATGTTTCTGGTGGTGGCGGCACGAATGCAGCAGGGGAGGCGGGAGAAGCAGAGGAGCCGACGTCGACGACGCTGAACTTCTCCCACGGCGCCGAACGCTTTGCGCATTTGAAACAACAACTCTCTCCGCGAACTCAGAAGTTATTAATATTAATAACTTAAAATGAAATAAGTTAGATAAAAATACAATATCACTCTGATTCATTTATAATAATAACAATAATAATCATAATAATAATCATAATAATAAACATAATAATAATCGGGACTTCATTGGGAGCCCAAAAGTTATTAATAATATTAATATTAATATTAAATTTGCGAGAGTGATCATTGGCTTGATATCGGGACTAGTGACATCATTTAAACCGTGGGCCAGAGCACAGAGATTATTAATGCAGGAAATAAGATTGAAATTATTTAAAAAATAATTTCAGTTGTTTCAGTCGTACTAGAGTGAAGCCCGACCCGGGGGGGGAGGCCGTACTAAAAGTCAAAGGCGTAGAAGATCCTCCAGGGTCCGGTTGGTACGCTCCGTTTGCCCGTCTGTCTGGGGGGAGGCCGTACTAAAAGTCAAAGGCGTAGAAGATCCTCCAGGGTCCGGTTGGTACGCTCCGTTTGCCCGTCTGTCTGGGGGGAAGCCGTACTAAAAGTCAAAGGCGTAGAAGATCCTCCAGGGTCCGGTTGGTACGCTCCGTTTGCCCGTCTGTCTGGGGGTGGAAAGCCGTACTAAAAGTCAACCGGGTGCCTAGGTAGGCCTGCACTGCTCTCCACTCCTCGGCACACCATGATATCGAACAAACTGCTCTACGAACCTCCGTACCAAAACACCGACCGGATCGTGCTTCCTAACTGGAATGAACCTGGCCACCTGCGTCAATCTGTCGACGATCACCCAAATCGAGTCATTTCCCGCATGAGATCGGGGAAGACCGTGTATAAAGTCCATAGCGATGTCGTCGAACTTCCACTCCGGTACCGGGAGTGGCTGTAATAATCCGGCTGGGTTCCGGCACTCCGCCTTCACGAGTTGGCAAGACTCGCAGTGGGTCACAAAGTAGGTAATGTCTTTCTTCATGCCCGGCCAGTACATGGTCCTCTTCAAATCTGTTGTCATCTTGGTGATACCCGGGTGCACGGAGTATCTACTACAGTGAGCCTCTGTCATAATGTCTTCCCGAATCTGGCTCCTGAATCTGGCGCCAGATCTTGAGAGTGAATACAACTGCTCCCATCTCCAAGTCAAGCACCGGGTAATTCCGCTCGTGATTCTTCAACTGGTGGGAGGCGTATGCTATCACGTGTCCGCTCTGCATCAGAACGACACCCATCCCCTGATAAGACGCATCCGTGTACACCTGAAATTCTTCCCTCCCCGACGGAAGGGCAAGGATGGGGGCCGTAGTAAGTCGACCCTTCAACTCCTGGAAGGCCGCCTCACACTGCGGCGTCCATGTAAAGGCATCATCCTTTTTTGTCAGGGATGTGAGCGGGAGGGCTATCTGTGAAAACCCCTGCACGAACTTCCGGTAGTAGCCGACAAGTCCCAAGAAACTCCTCACGTCGGTGGCCGTCTTCAACGGCTGCCAATCCCGTACTGCCTGGATCTTTGCTGGGTCCACTGCTAGACCAACTCCACTGATGATGTGGCCAAGGAAGGCCACCTCCTTTAGCCAAAACTGTCACTTGCTGAACTTCGCATACAGACAATGCTCCCGAAGCTTCTCCAAGGTTAGTGCCAAATGTCGTGCATGCTCCTCCTCCGTCCTTGAATAGATGAGGATGTCGTCGATGAACACGATGACAAAGATGTCGAGATAAGGCTCGAACACCCAGTTCATCAGGCTCATAAATGCTGAAGGTGCATTTGTTAGTCCGCAAGGCATCACCGTGAACTCATGCAGTCCGTATCGGCTGCTGAAAGCCGTCTTCGGGATATCTTCCTCCTGGATCCGCAGCTGATAATATCCTGATCTTAAATCCAGCTTCGAGAAGCAGTGGGCTCCCTCCAGCTGGTCAAAAAGCTCGTTGATCCTTGGTAACAGATACGTATTTCGAACCGTCAGCCTATTCAGGGTTCTGTAGTCGATGCACAATCTGAGCGTCACATCCTTCTTCTTTACGAACAACACCGGAGCTCCCCAAGGTTAGGAACTCGGCCTAACAAACCCTGTTTCCACCATCTCCTGTAGCTGACTCCGAAATTCCACCAGCTCCTTCGGGGCCATCTGGTAGGGGGCCCTAGATACCAGCTTAGCCCCCGACACCAGTTGGATTTGGAAATCCTTCTCACGGTGCGGAGGTAGTCTGGGTAGCTTCTCCGGAAATACGTCGACAAACTCCCGCACGACCGGGATATTTGACACCGAGTCTTTGACTTACGTCGCCTCGAAGAGCACTTGATATACCTCGTCTCCCTACAGGTGGGCCTTGACGGCCTGAACTGATGATAAAAAGATACGAGAGGCGGATTTGGTACCTTCGATCACTACTTCACCATCTTCATGCTTTAGAACGATCCTCCTTGCCGGGCAGTCAATCTTTGCATGGTTCCCGTGCAGCCAGGTCATGCCTAAGATCAGATCGAAGTCCTTCATCTTCAAAGGCGTCGCCGACGCTTCGAACAACTTACCTCCAATCTCCACATTCATGTTGCACTTTGCATTTGTTAGAACTTCAGATCCATCCGCGAATCACACTCTCCTGTAGATGCCCTCGAAGTGTTGGACTTAGAACATGTCATCTACGAACTCTTCCTAGATAAACGAGTGAGAGACACCCGTATCGAATAAAGTGTATGCGCTCTTGCCGCAGACGAGTACTATACCTGTAATGACCCTTGCCGGGTCCCGAGGCTGTGCTAGGTCTAGGGCATACATCTGCTCCATGTTCTGTCTCCGATCTCCGCCCTGAAATCCTCGACCTCGTCCACATCCTCGGCCCCTGAAATGCTGGCCCTGAGGGGCAGCCTGTAGTGCTGGTGGTGCATTCCTCTGAGGGCAGTTTCTCCTGATATGGTCGGTCTGGTGGCAGTGGTATTACTCCGGAGGTGGCCCACCTCCTCCAATCCTTGGCATCTCCCACATCTGTAGAGGCTGAGGAGCCAACACTACCAACTCTTTCTGCTCCCGCCTCTCCTCCTGGCGGGGTCGGACCTCCGTCCTTCTTTCCCCAGCATCTCGACCTCTCGGCTGGTCCCTTCTGCCTCCCCGTCCCTGGTCTTCTGCCGGCCTATTCCTTCCTCGAACAAGGTGCTGGTCGGCTTCTAGCTTCTTGGCCATCTCCAAGATCTTAGTCATACTGCCGTCGGAGACGAAGAGGAGGTCCTGCCTCAGCTCATCACGAAGGCCCTTGTAGAACCTCTTTGCGTGTCCTGCGTCATCCAGCTGATACGAAACCACAAACCGGGATAGGTGGGTAAACTCCCGATGATACTCTAGAACTGTCCTGCTCCCCTGCCTCAACTGCAGAAATCTGTCTTCCAGCTCGTCTCTTGCAGGCTGCGGCATAAAATGCTCCAGCAGTGCTGCCTTGAACTCATCCCAAAAAACATCCGCAGCCTCCAGTCCCACATATGATGTGTCCAGGAACCTCTTCCACCATCTCTTTGCATGGGACTCTAAGCACGAGACCGCCAGTGGCACCTCCATATCTGCCGGGCACTAAATCCCTGTCAGCATCTCCTCCATGATGTCCACCCACTCCTCAGTCCTCACAACTGTCTCCGTCCCGAGGTATGATGGGGGGGAGACCTCGGAAGACGCTCAGCCAGTTGGCCCCAGGGTTTTGCTGAGGAGTCGATGCCTGCTGTGCCCTGAATGTCTCCAGAATAGCAGTCAGTGTTTGTCCTATCTCCGTCTGCTGAAACGGAGTAGGAGCTGGTGGTGGTGGGATGACGTTTGGAGTCGGTGGAACTCCATGCTGCGGTGTAGGGTTCGTTGCGGGCTACACAAGAAAATTACTCTCGTAAGGGACTTAGCTAAAGAATATTCAGTTAGAAGTGGGCTTTTCATGTGATTTCCCTTATGGGCACACCATTGCTTCCGCTGCTAGTTTGTCCTCAAACTAAGCTCGCGCGGGGCGGCCCAGGGTTGTGGACTTCTTTTCTTTTCTCCGGATCGAGGTTTGCTCTGATACCACTTTGTAAGACCCCATTTTTTTCTTTTTCAAAACCCAGGGTCTTATGCCCAGAACCGTCGTTTTGCGGTGACACCCTCACTCGGGAAGGTCGACACTACAAACGCCGATCCTGCCGGCCTTATCGATCACAAAGAAGTTAAGCTTAAACAAACTTATAGAATCCAAGTCCACATCACATATAAATAAACCATCATAAAGAGATGTCCACATAATCATAACCGAAATCAAAGACAGAAATAACAATGGCTCCTGCCCGGTACATCAAATCCTCACTACATAAACACTCGCGGAAGCAAATCAACTAGTAGTAACACTCACGGATCCCAACACTGATGCTCCTATGCTAGACTGCCCCGCCTCCATCTGCATCGGCCTCTGGTGCTGCTCCATCTCCGTGGTCTCCTAAAATGATAAGGTCCACCGACCGTTAGTCAAAAAGACTAAGCCATTCCCCCACCCCTCCCCCAGTGACTCATAGGCACCGAGCGGGAAGGATGAAGCGGAGGACAACAAGGGGTATAACAATAGCAGGTGATAGGGGTACAGGGAATGTCTACACTACACATGTGTATATATATAATTGAAGCAGTAAAAGAGCATAGTGAGAACAGGTAAAGAATAAGTAAAGTGCAGTAAGTAAAGACATATATATAATAGAAAAGTAACCATTGATTTATAGGAATGCTCATACAAACCTATAGACCAAGGGGTCGTTTAGCAAGGCCTATCGTATAAGAAGTCTCATAACCGACTTATACGATAAGGGTAGGGGTATGCAATGTTTATGCTATGTCATGCAAGGTATGCTGTTAAATGTTATGTTCACACAAGTGCAACCCACACACTACGACTCTATGCGCACAGACCTTTAGTTCCCCCCTTTTGGAGCTAGCAAAACTCTCAGGATACTCCCGTAGTGGCAAACGGAAGCGGTGGGTTGGGCCTCGCCCATCTCTAGGTTGTTATTTGCACTACCTAACCTAGACCTAACGTACGCCTCAACGCTAAGAACACAACAGCGGAGCTCCTGTGTACTCTTGCTGGTTAGACCACCAGACTTGTCTTGGTAAAAGGGTTATCCACTATTACCGAGCCCAAGAATTAATGTCGGTGCAACGACCATCAACACTAAGGACCCACCACCTTATGCACATGCAAATATGTTTACCATCTATCTCCGAGCCATAAGCTCACCGGCTAATCCCCCCGGCACAACAAACATTACTGAGCCACAAGCTCACTAGACTAATTAGTCTGTTGCTACAACCACCGAGCCTACCGCTCGTAAGACCAAATCGACTAAGCATCCGTGACAAAGGAGTGTGAGTGAGTCTATTACTTAGTTAATCTTGTATAACAACTTGATCCTACGATTTATGGTTAGTCTTGGACTTCCCGAGGATTACCCTATAAGGGGCTCGCTACGGTACTAGGAACTATAATGGGCTGACACCCTAAGGCTCCCTTTCTCAAGACATTTAATATTGTGGGTATCTACCCATATGCCTAAGCCTCTCGTGTTTTCACTTGTAATAACCCTAGGTGGTTTATAACACGCTAGGGGAAAGACGATCTTTCGTCAATCCCAAGCACGACCTTACCCTTAACCCACCTAGCACTCTTATCTCCTAAACTCCTTTCGGTGACCTCATCCTCTGCAACCTGACCATGCACACCATCTACATACCAATTCCACCTTAATAGGCCACTAAACACCTAAGTTTCACCGTTTTACTAAACGCTGACCAAACTAACTGTACAACCCTTATTCACCGAGGACGGGACCCACTCAAGGCCACGTAGGCAGAAGTCAAGGTCAAAGGGTCAACACAGAGACCAGCAGTCCAAGGCAGGAACAAGAAACATCAGAAGCCCTGTACGAGTATTGGCCCGGCATGTGCGAGCAGCACCCAATACTCGCCAGATGGGCGACTATGGCATGGTACTCGCCGAGTAACCCATAGTCGCCAGGTTAGAGCTGGGCTATAAAAACCCCCCTACCCCTTGGTTGCCTATAAATAGGACCCCAGGGGTACTTGGATTGGCACCTGTACTTGAGCTTCTGGATCCCGATTTCCGAATTCTCGAGCCCGTCACCCCTGCTTGCTAGCCAAGTCGGTGCCTTCCTCGTACCCTGCTCGGCCATTCTTGGTTGTGGAGGGGAAGACTCCTTTGAGCTTCCGTGTACGTGGTGGGACCTCCCTGCCGCAGCACCTGGGGTCCTGTTGTTGCTCTCCTAGCTTCCTCATAGTCGCCAGCTTGATCATCTCGTCGGACAGCTGGGCAAGTAGCCTCCGGCTGCAAAGGTCCGAATTTTGAAGTCAGGAATTTCCTGGCGTCAACACTTTGGTGCGGTGAGCGTGGATCGCAGCCAGAGGGAGAAAACCTAATCGGAAGACAAGATGGTCGTAGAAGGCGACCACGAGGAAGTGGTCGGCAACCCGTCAGGAACTGGCAGGTTCGTGACGATGTAAGTTTTTGAAGCATTCGCCCAGCGCATGGAAGGGGCTATGCGAGCAGTGTTCCAGCAGGGTGCGGAGGGCACGGCGACCTCGCCTAATCGCCCGGTGCTGACCGAGGGCGAGGAATGCACCCAGCGCGCAGGCAAGGGGCACGTCGATCCGGAGATCGAGCGACCAAGGAGGTCGCAGCCCTTCCCGCAATCCTCGCAAGGAATTCGCTTCCGCGAGGTGGAAGAGCAGGCGAGATATCAGGATACTTGGCCTTATGGCGAGTATGGCCATGATACTCGCCAGCTGGAAGACCGTCATCCAGCGAGTGGGAGCAGCCCATTCAGTGAAGACATCCTTGCCGCGCCCGTGCCGGAAGGATTCAGGGATCCTGTGTTGAAATACTACACTGGGAGGGACGACCCTGTTCGTCACATCCAGTGGTTTGAGCATATTATCTCTATCCGAACCATGTCGGATGCGTTCAAGTGCCGGCTGTTCGCCATCACTTTTACAGGAAAAGCCAGGGACTGGTTCCACCAGTTGCCTCTGGGCTCGATCTACTGTTTCGAAGACCTATGCCATGGAGTAACGACCCGATTTGCCACGGCCCAGAAGCTGAAGAAGGAGGCGACAACTCTGATCCTTGTGACCCAGAGGCCGGATGAGCCGTTGGGGGCCTATATCGAGCGTTTCCAGGAGGAGGTGCTGCATATCGAGGAGGTGGATCGCACCATCCTGCAGCTAGCCTTGACGTTCGGGATAGGGCCTCTTCAAGCTGGAGCTCGGCAGGAACCTTCCCTACTCCTACGACAACCTCATCGTGAGGGCCAACACGTTCGTTCAGGGGGAGGCTTCCAACCGGGACTTCTTGGCCAACCTAGCGGAGGTGACCAAGGCAACAGAGGAAGGGAGGGAGATGGTCCCAGAGAAGAGGAAGAGGGAAGAGCCCCCGAGGGCAGAGAGGAAGAAGCCAGAGCGGCGAGAAGAGAGGAGAAGGGAGGAACCAAGGAGGAACGATGAGAGGCGACCCGCCGTGGATCCGGAGCGTCGAGAAGAGGAGAGGCGCTATCAGGTTCCGGACAACCGGCCGCCATGGAGGCCGGTTGGACGGCACCAGCGTCAGGATCAGAGGGGGAGATCCCCCGAGAGGAGGCCTTACCACCAGCAGGGAAGGCGAGAGGGAAGGAGAGATGAAGCCATGATGGTTGCCAGGCCTGGGCACCCTCAGGGCAAGAAGAAGAAGAAGAAGAAGAAGCCAAGGAAGGAGCAGATAGAAGAGGTTCCGCTCTACTGCGACTTCCACCAGGCGGAGGGGCATGCCATGATGGCCTGCCCAGCTTTTTGGGAGGCCAGAAGGAAGCTAGCCGCAGGGGAAGACGGAGGAGAGCAGCGGAGGATCGAGACCCCTGCCGAGCCGCAGGCAGGGCAGGCTGCCGTCGTTCAAAGGAAGAACGAGGATCGCGTCGACCGCGGAGGCCGTGGAGAGCTTGGCCAAGGGAGTCGAGGGGGAGGAGGAGTTGGAGTGCTCCATGGGGGAGCCGGGCTGGGAGCTTCCCGAAAGGGGAGCCTCCATCAGATCTACCGTCGGAGCGTCGCTTCGACCTCGCAAGCCCCGCCCCCATTGGAGGAGATCACCTTCTCCGAGGAGGACATGCTAGGGAATGAGAATCCCTTCCATGATGCCCTCGTCATCCAGGCCGCGGTGGAAGACTTCACCGTTGATCGAATTCTGGTCGACAACGGTAGCTCCGTGAACGTCATCTTCAAAGGGACGTTCGATGGACTGGGAGTCAGGCCCGACAGAGTTCGAGCATCAGATGGTCCCCTCTTTGGCTTCTCCGGAGAGAAGAAGGAGGTGGAAGGAGGAGCAGATCTCCTTGTAACCCTCGGTGGCACCTCCATCAACTGTCGATGTGTAATCGTCGACGCCCCGAGCTGTTACAAGGCCATCTTCGGGAGGCCACTTCTCAACGCCTTCAAGGCCGTCCCTTCCTCCTACCATCAGTGCTTGAAGTACTGCCAGGGGGATGTTCAGGTAAGGATCAGGAGCGATCCAAGAGCCGCCAGAGAGTGCTACCTCAGCGCCGTCAGTACCATCAGCTGGATGGCTGACGCGGAAGAATTCGAAAGGGTGCTGGAGAGCCCAGCTAGGCTGGAGGTAGCCGAGGAAGTCGAGGAGATCGAGGTGCTCACCGCAACAGGAGCATCCGGGCTGGTGAAGATCGGCGGGTCCCTGAAGATCGAGGAGAAGATAAGGATGGCGGCGTGTCTTCAAGAGAACGTCGACATCTTTGCTTGGAGCGCAGCAGAGATGCCGGGGATCGATCCTGAGGTCGCTTGTCATCACCTCAATTTGGATCCCACAGCCCAGCCCGTCCGCCAGAAAAAGAGGA
This sequence comes from Dactylorhiza incarnata, assembly GCA_033032865.1. NCBI lineage: Eukaryota > Viridiplantae > Streptophyta > Magnoliopsida > Asparagales > Orchidaceae > Dactylorhiza > Dactylorhiza incarnata. The sequence goes on from JAWHQI010000173.1 coordinate 802,743, forward strand.
AAAATGTCACTATCCTGGCCGAGCCAATCCGGCAGGAGGTGAAGAAGCTGCTAGACGCAGGCTTTGTGTCAGAGATCCAGTATCCAGGCTGGGTCTCAAATGTTGTAATGGTTAAGAAAGTAGGGGGCAGCTGGCGAATGTGTGTAGACTTTTCTTTGATGAATAAAAGCTGTCCGAAGGATTGTTATCCCTTGCCTCGAATCAACACGCTGGTTGATTCAGCCGTCGGTTTTTCTGTAATGAGCTTTCTTGATGCGTTTTCAGGATACCATCAGATCCGGATGCACCCCCCTGACTGTCGTGATGTGTCATTCATCACTGATGATGGCTGCTACAGCTACAAAATGATGCCCTTTGGGCTGAAGAATGTCGGAGCCACCTATCAGCGGATGATGGATCACATTTTCAAGGAGCAAAAGGGGAGGAACCTGGAGGTGTATGTTGACGACTTCTTGATTAAAAGCAAGAGCATCCAGGAACACATTGTGGATCTAGTGGAGACCTTTGCGACGCTAAGGAGGTTCAAAATGAGGTTGAATCCTGCGAAGTGCGTCTTTGGAGCAGGAAGAGGCAAGTTCCTGGGGCATCTCCTTACCCCGGCGGGAGTAGAGCCTAACCCCGACAAGGTTAAGGCGATCCTGTAGATGCCTTCCCCGAAGACAATGAAGGAGGTGCAGAGGTTGACTGGAAGGTTGGCGGGTCTTAGCCGCTTCCTGTCGAAGGCCGGGGAGAAGTGCTCTCCATTCTTCAGAACACTCCGCAAAATGGAGAATTTTGAGTGGTCCGAAGTATGCGAGAAGGCATTCGTAAAGCTGAAGGAGCAGTTGACTCAGACACCTCTCCTTCAGAGCCCAAAAGAAGGCGAAGACCTGCTCATCTACCTGGGAGTAGGGGTAGAGGCTGTGAGCTCTGTGCTAGTCCGAGAAGAGAGGAAGAAACAGTTACCCATCTACTACGTCAGTCGGGTACTAAAGAAGACGGAGCTGAAGTATCCAATCCTGGAGAAGCTTGCCTTCGCCTTGGTGGTGTCAGTGCGGAAGCTCCGGCCTTATTTTCAGGCTCACTCCATCCGAGTAGTGACTGATCATCCTCTCCGAAACATCATGGAAGGAGTGGAGCATTCAGGGAGATTAGCGAAATGGTCGGTAGAACTCAGCGAGTTCGACATTTCCTTCTCACCCCGGGTGGCGATCAAGGCCCAAGCGGTAGCAGACTTCTTGGCAGACTTCTCGGCAGAAGCAGAGCCAGGGGAAGAGGTGTTCGACCCAATCCCTTGGATGATGTTTGTTGACGGAGCTTCGGGAAGAAGCTCTGTGGGAGTGGGCATCGTTCTTGTCAGCCCACAGGGAACGAGGATCGAGCAAGCCGTCGAGATCCTCTTTCCCGTCACAAACAATCAGGCAGAGTATGATGTCATAGTGGCAGGCCTGCGCCTCGCCAAGGAGCTAGGGATCCGTGATGTTCGGGCCTTTACGGATTCAATGGTGGTCGCATCGCAAATCAGAGGAGAGTTCGAAGTGCGCGACACCATCCTACAGAAGTACTTGGTGAAGGTCAAGGGATTGATTGGAGGCTTCCAGTCGTTCTTCGTCGAGCACGTCCTGAGAGAGGAAAACTCGGCGGCAGACCGTTTGGCCAAGTATGGGCCAAGAGCTGGGGGAACCATCACCGAGCTGTTCCGGCCGTCCATCGAAGAAGGGGAGATGATGGAGATCGAGCAGCGCCCCTCATGGACGGATCCTTTTGTGGCATTCCTTTCCACCGGCCAGCTTCCAGCAAGTGAAGGGGATCAGAGAAGGTTTCGGTACAAAGCGGCGTACTATCTTTTGCAGGATGGGGAGCTGTACCGTAAAACCATCTCGGGCCCCCTAGCCAGGTGTATCTCTGAAGACGAAGTACCCCGGGTGTTGGAAGAGATCCACTCGGGAGAGTGTGGAAGTCATTTTGGGACTCACACTTTAGAGCAGAGGGTCTTAAGGCATGGTTACTTCTGGCCTACTATCCGGAAGGATGCTGAGCTCTTTTCGAAAAAGTGCCAGAAGTGCCAGCTCTTCGCCCCCCTCCAGTTGCAGCCAGCCCAGCAGCTCCGTTCAATCACCGCCCCATGGCCGTTCGCCATTTGGGGGATGGATTTGATTGGCCCTTTCCCCCTAGCTAGTGGTCAGAGGAAGTTCATTCTCGTCATGATCGACTACTTCTCCAAGTGGATCGAGGCCAAGGCTTTGGCCAAGACCACCTCTCAAGTCGTGAAGAACTTCATCTGGGGGGAGATCGTCTGTAGGTTTGGGATTCCTCTCGCCATCGTCACCGACAACGGTCCTCAGTTTGCCAGCTTGGAGCTGGAAGATTTCTGCAGACAACTGGGAACTGATCTTCGATTTGCCTCTGTGCATCACCCGAGGAGCAATGGCCAAGTGGAGGCCGCCAACAAGCTGATCATCAACCTGCTGAAGAAAAAGGTGGAGAACCTGCGAGGTAACTGGGCGGACCAGCTCTCCTCGGTTCTGTGGGCTTTGAGGACCACTTCTAGCTCAGCTACCGGGGAGACACCGTTCAAGCTCTCTCACGGATCGGAAGCTCTCATCCCAGTAGAGTTTGAAGTCAGAAGTCCAAGGGTGATCGCCGCCGAGGGAGGAAGTGAGGGATGGCGACTAGAGAATGAGGAGGCTCAGAAGCTATTTCTCGACTACATCGAAGAACTTAGAGATTTAGCTTCCGCGAGACAAGAGGAGATCAAGCGACGAATGGCGAGGCATTTCGATAAAAATGTTCGCCTCAAGCACTTCCAAGAAGGTGACCTGGTCCTGAAGAAGGTAGACGCGGCGGGACGATCAGCGGCCATCGGAAAGCTCCATCCAAACTGGGAAGGGCCCTTCATCATCCACGAGTCACTCCTAACCGGAGGATACCGTCTGCAGAACCAGGAAGGAGAGCTGTTTGGGAATACTTGGAGCGGTGATGACCTGAAAAGGTTCTACCCCTAAGGGGGCATGTGTATGTCCCACCCTTGTAATCCCTATTGATTCATAAATAAAATCCTTCCTCTCCCTGAAACACGGGACTGGGAAGCTTTTTTCTATCACAGCAAGAATCTTCAGCGAAGAGCATGCTAGGTTGGAAAATGAGCCTCCGACTTAATCCTCGTAAAACCCCAGAACGGATGGTGGGACAGTGCCTCGGTTCAGCAACCCTCTAAGACCAAGCCTCTACATTGACGGTCGAGATCAGCTCCCCCCTTGCATGTTGGCCATGGTTCGTATCGATTGCATTTCTCATTCGACTGGAGAGATTACAGGGAAGAAGTCTGGACGCCGACCTTCTGATCGGGCAAAGAAGTGATCAATTTAAACCAGCTCGCTTCAAAGCGTCTTATTTCCAGCATTCCTCTGATTGTGTGAGTTAATGTGCTTAAATGTGCTTAAACTCCCCTTAAAATTGTTGAGCAGCAGGAAACAGGTTTGGTCGGCATTCATCATCCAAGTAGGAGGAGACCTCGGGACGGTGTGTTCCCATGGAACTCCCCGACTATCATTCCCTACCGGACGATCTGCTCGTCGATATCCGTCACCACCAGTTGGGAAATGAGCCTCCGACTTGAACCTCGTAAAACCCCGAAACGGATGATGGGACAGTGCCTCGGTTCAGCAACCCTCTAAGACCAAGCCTCTGCACTGACGGTCGAGATCAGCTCCCCCCTTGCATGTTGGTCACGGTTTGTATCGACAGCGCTTCTCATTCGACTGGAGGGATTACCAGGAAGAAGTCCGGACGCCGATATCCCGACTTAGAAAAGCCGGTGACCGATTTGACCGACCGAAAGACGAAGGCATCCAAACATCCAAGTCAACGGAGGCCCTGGGAATGTGAGTCCCTGGGGGACCTGCCCGGCTGCCACCCCATACTTGACGTCGTCCTTCGAAGGCATCAAAACATCCAAGTCAACGGAGGCCCTGGGAATGTGAGTCCCTGGGGGACCTGCCCGGCTGCCACCCCATACTTGACGTCGTCCTTCGAAGGCATCAAAACATCCAAGTCAACGGAGGCCCTGGGAATGTGAGTCCCTGGGGGACCTGCCCGGCTGCCACCCCATACTTGACGTCGTCCTTCGAAGGCATCAAAACATCCAAGTCAACGGAGGCCCTGGGAATGTGAGTCCCTGGGGGACCTGCCCGGCTGCCATCCCATACTTGACGTCGTCCTTCGAAGGCATCAAAACATCCAAGTAAGAGGAAACCACGGGACGGTGTGTCCCTGAGGGACCTGCCCGTCTGCCATTCCTTACTTGACGTCATTCTCTGTCGACATCAGTTTTTCAAGTAGAAGGGAGGCCTCGGGATGATAAGCCCCCCAGGCCTCCCCCGACTGCTGAACTCTACCTCTTCCTTCCCTAGGAGCTCGACTGGATGCAAGTCGAGGCCCTGGGAGCAAGAATGCAGGTGCGAGTATGTTGGTGCGAGTATACAGTAGCGAGCACTCAACCTTGCCGAGATCCTAAGAGCCTAGCGAGCACTCAACCTCGCCTCGAGCCTAGGAGTCTAAGCGACATACAAGCAAGGAAGTAAGTACAAAGGCAAAGAACATGCAAGCAATATAATCCAGTTCCTTTCATTTATGCAAAAACTCTTGTGTACATCAAGTTACAGGTATATTAATGAACTGCACAAAAAGGTCGTCGGGCGAGCAAAAAGGGAGCCCAGGCGACTAGGCGACATCCTCGCCTTCTATATCTACGTCAGCATCATCATCATCGTCATCATCGTCGTCATCATCATCGTCGTCCTCATCATCTTCATCCTCAGCCTCGCTAGGCTGCGGCGAAGATACTCGCAAGGGGGAGGTGGACTCTTCGGCGAGCAGCGCCGGAATGATGTCCCCCACTGTCAATCCCATAGCTTCCGGCTTCAGAAGATCGTCTGCCTTCAGCTGGTTCAGGATGACCTCCCCCGTTGCTCGCGCGATCTCCCAACGAATATAAGGCATGTCGTCGCCGTGCATCCTTATGCGCTTGCCCCTAGGAATGGCCGCCTCTGCCGATTGCTGCTCGGCAGGCCGAGTTTCCAACTCGGCGATACGGATCTGGGCGACCTCCAGGGCCGAGCGAGTATCCTCCAGCTCCTTCTCAGCCTGGGACAATCTCTTCGTTGTTTCCAGCTCGGCAGCCTGCAGAAGATAAAAAGCGAAAGGTAAGTTGGACAGCTTGCAAGGTGGCGAGTATCTTAGTAACAAGCAAAGACGCAAAGGCGAGTACCTCGAACTCCTTGATCCGTAGCGCGAGGGCGATCAGCTTCAGACCCTGCACCTTGATCGCCTGCTCGTACTCAAGTAGTCGCCTTGCTGTTGCATGAGCCAGCTCGGCGGACCGCAAGAGGGAGCGCGAGGTCTGGTGTGCCAGATCTTCGGTAGTTGTGTCCTGCGGGACTTCGGCGTCCGCGCGACCATAGAGGGCGTAGGTCACGTCGAAGGCCTCCCCCTTGTCCTCCCACTCATCCGACCAGGCGGGGAGGTTTGAGCTGAGGGTCACCTCGTGCGCGCGCTCAACCCAGGTCACCAATGGGCGACCATAGGCATCCTCGCTGCGGGTGCCCTCATTGAAGAACGGATGGTCGCTCGGCTCGCCAGCCTCTGAAGGATCCGCCTTCTTGCCCAGATCCCTGTGGGCGACCTCCTTCTTCTGTCTCTTGGGCTCAGCGACCTTAGCCTTACCCATTCGCTTCTTGGAAGTCCCGGCCTCATCGCCGGCGACCTTGGGATCGTCGCCCCCTGGCGACAAGGCGATTGGGGAGGAGCCCCCAACCTCGCGCGCCGAGATTCCCACACCCCCTTGGGTGGCAGCCGTCGCCTTCAACGCGGGAGGAAGAGCGTCGCGCGGAAGAGTTTGCACGCCTGCAAACAAGAAGACCAAAGATTAGTCGCCTGATCAAGGCTCAAGGGCGAGTATGGATGATGCTCGTGTAACATCCCGACTTCGAAAAAGGGGTCTAGCCGGTTCAGTTGAACCCTTGGAGGAATCTAGGCCGGGTCATCAGGCAATCACGACCCGACCTTCACCACATAGAGGTAGTCATTTAGAAAAATGACTGTTTTGGGTAGCATCGTGCTTCGCCACGACGTCAAAGTTGTTTATTGAACATACATACTCCGAATCGACTTCTGTCAGCTGCGTTAAACTCGTATGTTCGATACGAGTACAACGGAATTCGTTTCGTTCCAATCAGAGGTCATTTAGTGAAAGTGACCATTTTGAGTATCGCAGCGCGTCACGACGACACAGTTTTAGAATATGGAGCATACGTGCTCCGAACCAACTCCTGTCAGTTGCGTTAGACTCGTATGGTCGATACGATTGCATTGGAATTCGTTTCGTTCCAATCCGAGGTCATTTAGTGAAAGTGACCGTTTTGAGTATAGTAGCGCGTCACGACGATGCAATTTTAGAATATGGAGCATACGTGCTCCGAATCGACTTCCGTCAGTTGCATCAGACTCGTATAGTTGATACGAGTGCAACGGAACTCGTTTCGTTTCGATCCGAGGTCATATGCAGAATATGACTATTTTAAGTATCGTAGCGCGTCACGACGACACGATTTTAGAATACAAAGCATACGTGCTCCGAATCAACTTCCGTCAGTTACGTTAGACTCGTATGGTCAATATGAGTGCAACGGAATTCGTTTCGTTCCGATCCGAGGTCGTTTGGAGAAAACGACTATTTTGAGTAATACCGAGCGCCGCAACGACGCCATTTTAGAATATTGGGTAAACAAGCCCCAATTTCACCCTAGTCAGTTGCAACAGACTCGCGTGATCAATTCTAGCACAATGCAATTCGTTTCGTTCAAATTCGATGAGATTTGCGAAAGGTGGCCGAAATAATCTATTTTGAGTTGCGTACTGGTTTGAGCGAGTAATTATGAATAACGGACTCGGAATCAACTTGAAATAATTTCGTTAACTTCGTGTGATTGTTACGAACACAATGACACCTCTCGCGCATTTTGCTAAGCGTAATTTGGGTGTTGTGGACCTTATGTACATTAAGTTATATAAGTAATTATATCACATAAATATATATACATATATATGTGTATATGTAAAACTGGAAAGAAAATGGCAAAACCAGCGAGTAGGGCTGGGAGGAAAACAGGGGGCGGAAAACCAGGGGGCCAAAACCAAGGGCGAGCTCGTGGGGGCAGGGGATTGGAGCTCGTCGGCTATGAAAGGGCAGACCGCAGTGCGTCCTGGTCCTCACCTCTCGATCTTCCTTCTCCTCTTCGAAACCCTGCCGGAAGAAAGGATTGACGGCAAGAAATCGGGGCACGATAAGGGGGACTCCGACTCCTCCCGCCTCTTAATCGAGCACATCTTCCTCTGGTTATGAAGCGAAATACGAACTGTAAATTCCGTCGGTTCCTTCCTCCGATTTGATGAGGAATCAAGCTGGGCGGGGACTCGACTCAGCGAGGATGGAATACGATCTCAGGCAACCCATGATCTCCCTCCCCGCCTCGGATTGGTGGTAACCCTATTCTCTCCTCCTCTTCGCATCTCTCATAATATGAAATGGAAATGGTGGCTGATTGCTTAAGTGCCTAGGATATTGCCCTCTTTTTCTCTCTTTCTATATACATACATATATATAGATATATATGTACATACATTTCTTTGGAGCTGATGAAACACTGATATAGCGGGTCGAACTATTGGAGGCGATGATGAATGATAGTTTGAAATGAAATGATGATAGAATTTTTCCCCACCATGTTTAGGACATCGAGGATGGCCTGGGAAGATCCTTCTCAGACAACCCGTGCAACTATTATTGTTGGAAGGACGTTGGAAGATGGGAGTTTCTTTCTTCTTTTCTCCTTTTCCTCGACTAGTTTGGATGTCATCTGAGCCTCTGGTTTTCTACCCCACCTCTCTTTCTCTTCATCCATCTTCCAACCTCTCTGTCTGTGGATTCCGGATAGCCTTACCATGTTAAACTGCTTTTAGTATTGCAATTTGGGGGCTGCTTTTAGTATTGCAATTGGGGGCTGCTTTTAGTATTGCAATTTGGGGGCTGCTTCTAGTATTGCATTTGGGGGCTGCCTTTTAGTATTGCAATTGGGGGCTGCCTTTTAGTATTGCAATGGGGCTGCTCCTTTCCTTGTTGGTTTGGGGGCTGCTCCTTCTTTAGTTGGACTGCAGGTAGGGTGATGTGGGGCTGCTCTCTTTCCTTGTTGATTTGGAGTTGCCTCTTTTGTTGTTGCTTTGGGCTGCTCCTTTCCTTGTTGGTTTGGGGGCTGCTCCTTGTTGAGTTGGACTGCAGGTTTGTTGAAATGGGGCTGCTCCTTTCCTTGTTGAATTGGGGGCTGCCTTGTGAGCTGATTTTGGGGGCTGCTCCTTGTTGAGTTGGGCTGCAGGTTTGTAGCTTTGGGTTGCTCTTTTCCTTGCTGAATTGGGGGCTGCCTTGTGAGCTGATTTTGGGGGCTGCTCCTTGTTGAGTTGGGCTGCAGGTTTGTAGCTTTGGGTTGCTCTTTTCCTTGTTGAATTGGGGGCTGCCTTGTGAGCTGATTTTGGGGGCTGCTCCTTGTTGAGTTGGGATGCAGGTTTGTAGCTTTGGGTTGCTCTTTTCCTTGTTGAAATTGGGGGCTGCCTTGTGAGCTGATTTTGGGGGCTGCTCCTTGTTGAGTTGGGCTGCAGGTTTGTAGCTTTGGGTTGCTCTTTTCCTTGTTGAATTGGGGGCTGCCTTGTGAGCTGCATTGGGGGCTGCTGTCATAAAAACCTGTTGCTGCCACTATCAATTAATGTTGGGGCCTACCTTGTGAAGTGAGGGTTGTTGATATGCTTTTGGTAGATGGGCTTTGTTGTTACTACCTCCTTCCCATATTCTCTAACATTTCTTCTCTCTCTACCCCTTCACAAATTCTGATGTTGATTAAAGGTGGAAATGCTCCCTCTTCTTTTGATGTGGTACCAATACCAATGGAAATGTTATATAGGTGACTTGGGTTTGATCACCAAGCATCCAAATGATTGACGGGAGCCTATGGGCCATATGAAGATGGCTCGATTTAATTGCCAGCCGAGTTAAAATAGTGGCACTTTCTCGGATGGAGATATGCTAAGCTTACATAGAGTTCATCCTCTCTCCTCCTACAGGTTGCGGGTGGATATATATTGTTGATCTTAAAGGGCGTCTCTTTTCTTCTCTTATGAAAATAGTAGCCTTCGAGAAAATAATTCCTACGGGAATACAAATAGTAGCCTTCGAGAAAATAATTCCTACGGGAATAAACTGTTGCCTTCGAGAAAGTAATTCCTACGGGAATGAAAGGTTGCCTTCGAGAAATAATTCCTACGGGAATAAAATGTTGCCTTCGAGAAATAATTCCTACGGGAATAAAATGTTGCCTTCGAGAAATAATTCCTACGGGAATGAAATGTTGCCTTCGAGAAATAATTCCTACGGGAATGAAATGTTGCCTTCGGGAAATAATTCCTACGGGAATGGAATGTTGCCTTCGAGGAATGTGACAAGGGATAAAATCGGATGGCCTATGAGTTTTACTCTAAGGCAACCCGCACGATGGACGGTCTGGGATGGCAACCCGTGCGAAACTAATAGAACTACGTGGGTCTGAGGCCGTATGCAGGATGATACGGAGTACGTAGGCGGTGGTCGCGGGAAGACTGCCTCGGCCCAATAAGAGTCCAGATATCCCCTCCCTTATAAATGTTATGTTATGTTTGTTTGATAGTAAGGGTTGGATTCTCTTCGTGGTTCTAATAACTTGTCTTTAGCACAAGTGACAGGTGCAGATGAGGGACAGCACCCATGTGTGGATGAAGCTATGGAGCGAACTACGTCAGGTATAAGTTTGTTAAGCCGCATCTCCTTTTATTGTGCCCTATCTCAGGGTATATATATAATGGCAATAAAGCCTTGATGGATAGGATTTAATGTGGCGGCGAAATCGATATTATTCATACAAGTTTTGAAATTATGGTTTCTGTGATAATTAATCTTCCGCTATAAACCATGTCTTCCGCTAAGGGTTACAAAGCGCACCCTTTAATAATGTCTTCCGCTAAAATACTACTTCCTTACTCTGTTGGTGTGTAGTGACTTTCGCTTAACACCACCCCTAGGTGTGACATCGGAGTGTTCAAGGAAAAGGGTTGGAGAAGCTAGTGCCTTCACCCTTCGGAGTCGCTTCGGCGTCGTGCTAAAGGGTGGTGTGCGATAAGATCCCCCGGTCGGACCGTCGATTTGGGAGGGGGGGTCTTACAGCTCGCGCAAAAGTACCTTCCCCTACGCGAACTTCCGTGAGCTCGTCTACTCGCCTCCTCCAGAACACCACGTCAAAGCGACGATGCCTGAAGGAGTCGAGCAGCTTCTCCTGACTCTCCCTCAGGAAGGTGACCGTGAAGACATTCTCCGACGGCTGGATGGGCGAGCTGGAGATGCCCACGAAGTCGCCCTCGATGGCGACTAGTCGCTCCACCCAGCGGTGATTCTTGTTTGAAGTACCCGCCAGAGTGCAGACATGGCTGCACAGGAAGATGACGCCCTCGCCGGTAGCCATGATGGTGAATACTCGCCTAAAGACCGCAAGGTCAAAAACGATATTCTGTTCCCGCAGGAAGCACAAGAATCCCATGATCATCGCCACTCCGTTGGGATTGATCTGCGCAGGAACTATCCCGTAGAAGACGAGTATCTGGCGGAACTCGGGCCACAGAGGAAGTCGCAGACCAACCTCGAAGTGGCGGATAGGAAGTATCATCGCCAAGGGCGAGGAAGTGTTTAGTCGCTCAGACTGGCGAGGAAGCCTGGCGACATACCCCGGAGTCGCGAACTTGGCGTTGAAGTCATCCAAGTCCTTCTGCTGGGTAATCGGCTTCTTGAAAGAGTTCTCCTCGAAGTTCTTAGCATGGTTAGCCCGTCTGATGGTCGCCTCGTCAGACATTTTGGGAAGGAAGGAAAGGGAGCGAGTATGGAAGAGGAGCGAAGAGAAGAGGTCTGGAAGGTAGTCGCTCAAGGAGCTAGAAATCGCCGAAAGCGTATTTAAGACTCACCCACCCCCCTATTTATAGTAGTCGGGTAGCCTGGCTTGTCGAACACGACTCCGCGAGCACGACTAGGGGTGACGAGTATCGAAGTAAATCGCCAAAGGCTCAGAGCACGTCAAAATGCCGACCTTCAGCTAGCGAGTATCTGCATCACAGAAACACAAAGAAACTCGCCAGGATGCAGGCGACATTCAACATATGCTCGACAAACAGCAAAAAGAAGATAAAGAAAAAATCCAAACAACAACAGATAAAGTAAAGCAAGACAAGAATGAAAGGCGAGTATCCAATTACTCGGCAAATCAATACTACTTCAAATAATAAAGTGTTCAAAGATACAAGATGCTCGCCAGGAGCTACAAGCTACAAAGAAGAAGAAAAATGAAGAAGGGGCAGCAGCTAGGGTTGTGCTTGGATGTTCGCCTGGGTATCCTGGGGCTGAGGATGTCGCCCGACCCAGCCCATGCTGCGAGCACGCTTGAAATGCTCGAAGGCCACGGACATAGCGTCCTCGCCTTGTCGCAGCTGGTCCTCGATCCTCGCCAGCCTCCCCACCGAGCCCATGCTCGCGCGCATCCCGACCAGCTCGTCATGATGCAACTGCTGCCGGTGCTCGATCCGTGCCACCCTGCGCTCCAAGTCGCTGATAGACTGGAGGCGAGCTTCAGTACCCGACAGGCGAGTATCAAACTCCTCCAGCCGGGATACTCGCGCCTCCAAATCAGTCAGGCGACGATGAGGGTCACTGGCCGCTAGGCGCTCAACCCGCGACTCCACCTCAGTCAAGCGACGATGAGGCTCGCAGATCGATAGCCGCTCTATCCTGGACTCTAAATCCAAGATAGCGCGAGTAGCCTTCTCCTGGTACTCGCGAGGGGGAAGCCCGACGGCGTCGATCAGTGCTCCCACGGGAGTATGAGCGCGACCTGCAGAAGAGCATATGAAGAGTCAGAACTCCAGCAGAATCAAAAGAGCGGTGGCAACTATCCAAAGGCAGCGACTAAGTACCTGGCCGAGGACTGCGGGAACGTCGGCGACCAGGGCTGCGAGATCGCCGGCGAGGAGAGACCCTTCCTCGATGCGGGGAGAGGCTGCGATGGACGCCATCTCGGCGAGTAGAGTGGCCGCCAGGATGATCCCGGCTATGGGGCGTGCTCCCCCGACCGCGACCATCTCCTGTGCGCCCTCCACCCCTTGGAGCAAAGAAGGTCGAAGACCCTCCAGTCCCGCCTCTGCGCGAGGACTCCCCTTGGTGGATAGAGGGAGCAGTTGAAATAGAAGGGCGTTGATCGCCCGGAGGAGCCACTGAGGGCGGAAGTCCAGGAGGAGGCGGCGGCAGCACGACCCCAGGCAGATGCGAGCTGCTCGCCAGCTCTGGTCGCGAGTCAGGTGGTGGCGGAGGAGGATTGATGCTCGACAGAGGAGCCCCATGCTCGCTCATCGGCCTCTTCTCCACAGATGAACTGTGGAGGATCCTCACCGCGCGACCACCCCGAGATCCACCCTCAGGCGAGATCAGCGAGGATGATCGCAACGGCAGAGCATCCGAAGGTTCCTCCCGAATCTCGGTATTAGGCGGACCTGAAAACAGAAGCAGAAAGCATCAGAAATCCCGCCAGGAGTGGTTCTTGTAGCAGCATAGTCCTCAGAACAGCGACTAAAGAGCTCACCTCGCGCAGGAGGGAGGTCCGGTTGGGTTTGAGTTTGGGCCCCAGCCCTACTCGCCTCCGGGGCGACCTCTGCCGAAGGAGAATGAGGAGCAGAAGCAGGCGAGAGCCCCTCGTGGGAAAGGCCCAAATCTTCCAGCAGCTGCTGACGCTGCCCGCTCAGAGGATCGGCGACGTTCCCCATAGTCGCCTCATTCTTTCTCTCTTTCTTCTTCTTCTTAGCCGCCCTCTTCCTCTTCTTATTAGCGAGGAATGCGTCTACCTCGGCGTCCATGCGAGGAGGAGGCATGGGAACGCCGATCAAATTCGCGAGATCAGCCTTGGCCTTTTTGGCAGCCTCGGCAAAAGCTAGCGACATTATGTGCGAGTGCAGAAGGACGGATTCGTCGGAGACCCCCCACCCCTATATATAGATCCCAGACATCGGCCGACAAGATTCCGAGTATCTCCCAATACTCGCCCAGACAGAAGCTCGTCGAATAAAGGTTGGATGTTTCTTTCCGAGCAGCTATGTTACTCGCAAAGAGCGGGGATTGTGTACAACCCTTATTCACCGAGGACGGGACCCACTCAAGGCCACGTAGGCAGAAGTCAAGGTCAAAGGGTCAACACAGAGACCAGCAGTCCAAGGCAGGAACAGGAAACAGCAGAAGCCCTGTACGAGTATTGGCCCGGCATGTGCGAGCAGCACCCAATACTCGCCAGATGGGCGACTATGACATGGTACTCGCCGAGTAACCCATAGTCGCCAGGTTAGGGCTGGGCTATAAAAACCCCCCTACCCCTTGGTTGCCTATAAATAGGACCCCAGGGGTACTTGGATTAGCACCTGTACTTGAGCTTCTGGATCCCGATTTCTGAATTCTCGAGCCCGTCACCCCTGCTTGCTAGCCAAGTCGGTGCCTTCCTCGTACCCTGCTCGGCCATTCTTGGTTGTGGAGGGGAAGACTCCTTTGAGCTTCCGGGTACGTGGTGGGACCTCCCTGCCGCAGCACCTAGGGTCCTGTTGTTGCTCTCCTAGCTTCCTCATAGTCGCCAGCTTGATCATCTCGTCGGACAGCTGGGCAAGTAGCCTCCGGCTGCAAAGGTCCGAATTTTGAAGTCAGGAATTTCCTGGCGTCAACACTAACTATATGAAGCTTATAAGTAAAGGTGCTCCAAATATTCCACCACATGACACAAGATTTTTACTGGAGGACTATCATGGCATTATAAGACTAAATCCAAATATTCATATTTTTCCTCAATATTTCAGCATTTATTTAAATTTCTCCAATATTTGCCAAGTATGAATATGAACATGAAGTGTAAGGTATTCTCAAGACATGATCCTCATAAAATTAAGATAAATCTATCATGCCAAAATAACAGTAAATAATGAATATCACAATTTTACAGTAAGGAAATGTCCTCTATTTTTAATATTTAACTTCTATCCAAACTTGAAGATTTATGAAGGAACTACCAAAAATACTTGTACCAAAATTATAGAAAAATTACCAGAACTCTATTATGTCCAGAAAAGCTTAATTACAGAGTTTCACAATTTATGGGAATCATTTACTCACTGAAATAATTAATCTAAATAATTCCTAATTTGCACATATTGTGAAGTAGTCTACTGATAACAATTTCCAAAAATTCTATAAAAATTTACAGAGCTTCCTAGTGCTCTGAAATGTCCTATCACCAAGTTGCACATTTTTCCAGAGAGTTTTGGACCCTTATCCATATTTCTTAAAATTAAGACAAAATAGGTGTCTTGAGAATGAAGTACTAGATAAATCATTAAATTAATTATACAAAAATTATCAGGGGTCATATTATGATTATAAAGCCACCACCAAGATTTCATCTTCATCCATGATCATTTGTGCATGTAAATATCTCTTACAAGAAGTTTATCTAAAGGGGTTATGACCTAATTTAGGGGGAATAAGTTCTCCTAAAATTCTCTCAAAATTCCCTAGGGCATAAATACATCCCATGAACATATCTCTTAGGTTCCATGACCATTCTATAGCTTTAGACCAAATGTCCTTCACAAAACTCTATGCACCCCAAGGGGTAAGACTAGGGTTCTAAGGCATTCCCATCTCCACACCACCCCAAACCACACATGGGGGTGTTTTGAGTGACCCTAAACCAGTGGCCATGGTTTCAAGTCATGGTGATGAGTTCTGACCACCATACCCCCAAGATAAACACCATGCACTAACTTTGACCTAATTTGACCCAACTTGTGTTGACAGATTACCCAACCAAATCAGTCCCAATTGGGCTGAGATTTTTACCGGGGTCATGTGATAACCCTAATAAGTACCCACCAAAATTTGGAGGGCATTGGAGGTCATTTGACCTAATAATTAATTAATGTTTAATTTATGAAATTATTACAAAAACCTTAGAAAAAGGTTCTCCTAAAATTTCCATCTTTGGGTATGATGTGTGGGTAGGTGTAAATAGCCTATGTTTCAATTTTCAAGTCAATCTCATAACCCAATCAAAAGTTATTCAAGGAATGGTGGCTGTCCTACACTAGGGACCAATCCCACCAAAATGAACCTACAGGGAGCTACAGAACTCCTTTTGGGGTGAAATAAATTTTAAAATAAACTAGACTCCAAGGGCTACAACTTCGGTGTCGATCACTTTTTCATTTGATGGGTTCTAGTATTTTTAATAATGAAAATGAAATACTGCAGGAAGTATGACAAAATGTGTTGGAACAAGTCTCTGCGTTCGACGAAATATGATCTGCGTTCGACGAACTATGTTCTGCATTCGACGAACGCCGTGCTTCAGTGCGCTCGACGAAATCCAATCTTCGTTCGACGAATTAATTTCGTTCGACGAATTACTTCGGTTCGGCGAATTAATTCCGTTCGACAAACTCCGGGTTCAGTTCGACGAACTCAACTATCAGTTCGACGAACTCCAGAGGGTGTTCGACAAACGAATTCCGTTTGACGAACTCAGGTTCAGTTCGACGAACTCAACTATTATTTCGGTGAATTAATTCCGTTCGACGAACTCCGGGGTCGGTTCGACGAACTCAACTATTTTTTTCAGTGAATTAATTCCGTTCGACGAACTCCGGAGTCGGTTCGACGAAGTCAACTATTTTTTCGGTGAATTAATTCCGTTCAACGAACTTCGGGTTCCGTTCGACGAACTCAACTATTAGTTCGGTGAATTTCTTCTACTCAGATCGACGAATTAATTAAATAAGAATATAACATAATCATTTACTCCGGAATCAGTTCGCTAAATTAATTCAGTTCAACGAATTTCTTCAAAATGAAATAACATTATAACATATAACATAATCACGTAAATCTGCGAATAACTTGTTGAAAATGTTGAAGTGGAAGTTGGCGGTCGGGGGGGGGGGGGGGGGGGGGGGGTCGCGCGGTCTGGTAAACCGCGTGGTCTTGCGGTCTCCTTCTGCGGTCTGACCTATTCGGTCTA
This sequence comes from Dactylorhiza incarnata, assembly GCA_033032865.1. Lineage (NCBI taxonomy): Eukaryota > Viridiplantae > Streptophyta > Magnoliopsida > Asparagales > Orchidaceae > Dactylorhiza > Dactylorhiza incarnata. The sequence goes on from JAWHQI010000173.1 coordinate 818,942, forward strand.
GCCGTTGGCTTATTCGGTCTGACCGTCGTTCTTTGTCCAAGGTTGCCGAGATGAGGCCGCGCGGTCTGGTTCGTGAGACCGCGTGGCGGGCTGCTTTTCTGTTCTGTGCGGTCTGGTTCGAGGTGACCGCACAGGGTTGTGTTCTGGAACGGACAGTCCAGTCTGGTGGCTGTCCGGGTTTCCTGGTGGTGCGCGCGGACTAAGTCATTCTTAGTCGCGCGGTCTTCGGCTTGTGTTCGCATAGTTGATCCTTCGGCGATCTGCTGGTATATGCGGTCACTGGTGTTTGGTCGACTTGACGGGCTGTTGCCCTAGTCGGCCTGACTGTGTTCGCGGTCTCTGGAGGAGGTCTTGTTTAGGCGAACACAGGTGGTGAGCGTCATGACCGGGCGAGTTGTCATGATCGCGCGGCTTTCTGTTGAAGTCGGCGAGCTCACGGCGCAGAGCGATCTTGCTGACCGCGCGGGTTGACCGGTCTTGGTCACGCGGTCAGAGGGCGGTGACTCTATCTCATAGGGTGGTGACTGGATCAGGTCGCACGCCTATAAATAGGAGTCACTGTAGCAACAAAAGTATGCACCAAGTGTAAGCTGAACTCGCGGCTAGAGCTCGGGGTCTCGTTTTTATGACCGGGCGGTTTGCTGATTGAACTTTCCTTGTGCAGCTTCTGCGGATTGTGCGGGCAGCAGCGGTCACCTTTTCTTCTAAGGTGTCCGGGCGGTCTCACGGCTTGCAGTGCGGGTTGCTGGAGTTCGGGAGGATCAGTGGAGTTCGGAAGGTCGCGGAGTTCATAGTTGGTGTTGTTCAAATCGCAGGCAGGCAGTTCGGGCGGTCTCGGCTTCTAGCCGAGCGAACTGGCAATTCGGGCGGTCAGGCGGTCTCAGTCTTCAGACCGCTAGTTCTTTTTTTAGCTTGTATTTTCTCCTGTTTTTTGTGTACTGGCGAAATCCTGTCTCGCCATGTATACCTCGCTCTGTAATGAAGATTTCTGCAAGTATCAATAAAGATTGAGTTTTTCATGTGCTTCTGGTTGTTGGCTATAACTTTGAGTTGTTCTATTTCTGCTCACTCCTAGATCTTCGGAAAATTTCACATGGTATCAGAGGTAGGTTGGTTGGAGTTGTTTGAGTAGTGAATAACTCAAAGTTGCTATCGCCTTTGTGAAGGAGGAACCAGTGGTAGAGCCATGGAAGCAAGAGGTCTTGGGACTGAGATGCTCAACTTGACTAACTTCAAGAAGTGAATGTCGTGTATGCAAAGTTATCTTCTGGGTGAGGACCTCTGGGAGGTTGTTGGAGGAGATAGCACGGAGGAAGTTGTCCCAGTTGGGGACAATGGTCATGAGGTGAGGAACTGGAGAAGAATTAAGGCGAAAGCAAAATTCACTCTGAAGAGAGCAATATTACCTGACTTATTCGATCACATCTTGGGGTGTGGATCAGCTGCAGAGATCTGGAGAGCCCTGGATGGGCTGTTTAACAAGAAGAATGTAGCGAGGCTGCAGTTTTTGGAAAATGAGCTGGCTAGGTCGGCTCAGGGTGATCTTTCTATCTCTACGTTCTTCCTGAAGATGAAGAATCTGTGCACTGAGATTTCAGCACTGGATCCTGATGAGCCAATTTCTGAGGCGAAGCTGAAGAGACACATCATCCGTGGCTTGCGGAAGGAGTATGTGGCTTTTGTGACGTCGGTGCAGGGTTGGGCAAATCAGTCGTCTCTGCTGGAGCTGGAGAATCTGCTTGCATCGCAGGAGAGCTTGGCAAGGCAGATGGCGGGGGGTGTCAGTGTCTGGAGGAGATGGCGAGGTTCTCTTCACAGGGAAGAAGAAGAAATGGGATAAGAAGAAGAAGACCGATGGAGGCTATGTGTCTTCAACTTCTGGACAGCAGGAGAGGGGCTATGCTCCTAAGGCTGAAGGGAAGAAGAAGGGAGAAGGACCCAAGTGCTTCAGGTGCGGGAAGCTTGGTCACATCAGGAAGGATTGCCGGGTGAATCTTCAGCCGGGGCATGCTGCTGCAGGGAAGGAGGAAGCTGAGGCCAGGCATAATGATGGAGGATAGGGAGGAGCCTTCTCGGCTTCTGTTGGAGGCGCGACTCATATCAACTATCAGGAGGACTGGATCGTGGACTCGGGGTGTGGTCATCACCTCACCGGGGACGAGTCAAAGCTCACTTCAGCGCAGCCTTACTCAGGTAACGATGCCATCATAACTACTGATAATACCGTGCATAGTGTCGAGAAGGTGGGGGTTGTTTCCTTGGACAGTGATAGAGGGCCACTAACTTTGAAGAGTGTCTATCATGTGCCCGGAATGAGAAAAAACCTCTTCTCCGTGACCAATGCTATAGACGTTGGGTATCACGTTCTGTTCGGCCCAACAGAAGTGAAGTTTCTAAGAAATGTTGAAGCAGTGAAGACCGAGGTCGTTCATGTCGGGAGGAGGGCAAAAGACTTGTTCGTTTTATCGACAAGTTCTTATGTCGACAAGATGAGGACGAATGATAGTGCTATGATATGACACGAGAGGTTGGGGCATGTAGGGATGGACAAGCTGAAGGCTATGGCGGTGAAAGGTCTGGTCAAGGGCCTGCCTAGTCTATCTTCCTACGGTGACGATAATGTTTGCGCGGGATGTCAGTTCGGCAAGTCTCATCGACTGCCGTTTGATAAGTCGTAGACAAGGAGTAGTGTGCCGTTGGAGTGCATCCACAGTGACTTGATGGGACCGACTGCTACCCCAAGCCTCAGAGGCAGCAGGTATATGCTGGTGTTGATCGATGATTACACAAGATATGTCTGGGTTTATTTCCTGAAGGAGAAGGCAGAGGCGTTTGCCAAGTTTGTGGAGTTCAAGGAACTTGTGGAGGGTCGGCTAGGCCTGCGTGTTAAGAAGCTGAGAACTGACAACGGGGGGGGGGGGGGGGGGAGAGTTCACCTCTGGTGAGTTCTCTAGTTTTTGCAAAAAGGCGGGCATCCTGAGGGAGCTTACTTGTGCGCATACTCCACAACAAAACAAAGTTGCAGAGCGGAAGATCCGTCATCTGACGGAGACCTGCAAGTGTTGGCTGCATGCCAAGAGTATCCCAAAGTCCTTCTGGGCGGATGGAATGTCTTGTGTTGCCTACGTCATCAACAAGATGCCTCTCAGTCCCATCAACATGTTGACCCCGCATGAGATGATGTTCAAGGAAAAGCCAAGCGTGACACACCTTTGGGTGTTTGGTTCCACCTGCTATGTACACGTTCCAGATGCGCTTCAGATTAAGCTAGATGCGAAAGCAAGGAAGCTGGTCTTCGTGGGATATGATGATCGGAAGAAGGGCTGGAAGTGCATGGACCCGGAGACGCGGAGATTTGTTGTATCTCGCGACGTCGTGTTTGACGATGTGACGTCTTACAAGGGAAGTTCTGGTGTTGAATTACCAGAAAGCAGGGTGGAGGAGCAGGAGAGAGCTGTGGAAAATCTTCAGGTGGAGCTGCCTTTGTCACCAGGTGATCCATCCATGTCTAGTTCTGAGACGGAGGCTTCTGGATCAGGAAGCAGGGGGAGCGATGCTCCGAGTACGTCTGGAAGGGAAGCTAGAGAAGAAGCAGTTGAAGGTGTTGCGAGTCAGGGGAAGGAGCTGAGGAGATCGAAGCGAACGATCATTGCCCCTGATCGCTATACATGAGGAAACATGGTGAGTTTGTCTCGTGTTTCTTTGCTGGTCCCTTGGATGAGCGGGAACCAGTGAGCTTTGAGAAGGCCAAAGGCGTGAAGCAGTGGGATTCGGCTATGGAAGAAGAGATGTCAGCTCTTGAGAAGAATGAGACTTGGTCTCTGGTGCCCAGGCCCAAGGGCATTACCCCTGTGACATGCAAGTGGGTCTACAAGCTCAAGAAAAAGGCAGACGGTAGTATCGAGCGATACAAGGCTCGCCTTGTGGCTCGGGGATTCTCGCAGCAATAATGTGAAGACTATGAAGAGACATTCAGTCCGGTGGCAAAAATGACTTCAGTTCGGTTTGTGATTGCCTTGGCGGCGTTTTGGGGTTGGGAGATTTGGCAGCTCGACCTAAAGAATGTGTTCTTGTACGACGAGATTGACAAGGACATCTTCATGGTCTAGCCGCCAGGCTTCGTATCTGAAGATTTTCCAGACTATGTCTGTAAGTTGAAGAAGACCCTGTATGGGTTGAAGCAAGCGTCAAGGGCGTGGTACGGAAAGATTGCAGAATATCTCCTATTCTGTGGATTCGGTGCTTCAGACTCTGACTCGAGCACTACCAGAAAATGGACTTTTAGCCAGGGCAAATTGTCGTGGCTAAAGGTCCTAAACCGTGGCAAAAGCCTTTTAGCCACGGCCTGCCCACGGTAAACGGGCGTGGGCAATGCGAGCGTGGCAAATACTCTCAGTCCGTGACAAATACGATTTTGCCACGACTTTTATCCACGAAATTGAACCTTGGCTAAAGATCCCGATTTCATCACCTATTAGCCACGATTTTCCCTGCCGTGGTTGAAAGTCCATTATTAGCCACGGTTTCCCTGCCGTGGCTAAAAGACCATTATTAGCCACAGTACTCAACCGTGGCAAATACTTTGCATCCTTATAAAAAAAATATTTGCCACGATTTGATACCATGGCAAATATACTTGGCATAATTATTTTTAAAAAATATTTGCCACGGTTAAAAACTGTGGCAAATACTTGTCCGAGTTACTTTTAAAAAAATATATATGCCATGATTTGAAGGTGTGCCAAATAATTCAATGCATATACAAAAAAATAATGTTATAAGCACACTGATACCAGCTATTTACAATCAAATTATATTCACGGCACCAATAATAATATTTGTGCACCAATGGCACACCTCAATAATACATATTGTGCACCTAAGTTTTTATATTGTTCATATATCCTTAACATCAATAATACATATTAAACATTAAAGCCATCTCATAACATGTTTAATGATCGCCATCATCTTCGTGCAGTTGTAAGAGCAGTCCAGTTTGGTGAGGAGCTCCCTATCCATGGCTTTGAAGCCATTAAAGCATGCTTCCTTCCACTCCAACGATATAGCTAAGAAATCACAGTCGTCGTGGTGCCCGATAGCAGTGGTTACGATGTTCTAGTGGTTAGATAATCTCTCACCATTCTGCTCACTTCAATACACCTGCAAGATCATGAAGCTTAGCTCCTATATGAGTGATGCACAATACTCACAATGTAATAAACATTGAACATCTACCAGAAGGAGAAACACTTTGCCTTTGTATAAAGATCAAGAAGAAATCTTTACCTGGAATGGTTTCTTGATAATAAGCCTACAACGAAAAATATTTGTAGTGTTGGCTTCTTCGAAGATCGACAGCAAAGTGCTACATGTGCACTTGAAAATTTGCATTTCATGATAATATTCGAGCAATGCATGATAATTGAAATGTGCAGTTATTTAGCAACCATATCATAGTAAGGTATTCGAGAAGAATGCACGTGAGAAGGAAAGAGTTCCTCACATCTTGCATGGGCGTAGATACATGTGAGTATTACTACTTCATCAAGTCTTCTTCCTTGATATTGTGATATTTGCACACAAAGTGAAATTTTATCTAAAGAACTTGAACGATTAAGTAGAAAACACCTTAACCTCCTGATCAGTACAAATCCAGGCTGAATACATTGTTTAACATCTTTATAAATAGAAGGATCAAAAAAAATTCCCATACTCTGTATTGGGAAGCAGAAATAAGAACCACTTCTAAACTTGATGTATTAGTTCATTAGAAGAAGAAAAAAAAGTCACAGCATTATTTTGCTTATCTTACCTGTATCAAGGATCATAGGGAAAAAATGGTAGATGCAAGGAAATCCAATAATACCTTGGATGGCTTGAGAAGGGGCAATGAATACCTTTGGGGTCCAATAATACCTTGGATGGCCCAAATTCTAGTTCCTGTTATTACCTATTCATCGGCCCTCTATCTCCATCGATAGAAAGGATGTGCAAATCATGAAAAAAGATTTAAAGTTGCGGGTAAAGCTATCACAAAGTAAAATTAAATATAAATCATGCATTGTCATGGAGAAGATACTCTGCCCTTTTACAAAGAGGAAGTAGCAATAATCTCCATATCAAACATTCTCTTAATCGCAGAGAGCTTTGGTCACTTATGGACTCCTTCCTGAGCTGCAGTTTATAATGTATTTAGGCAATTTCTACATCTTTTATTAACCTTTCCACTCCCATTAACAACAATAGAAGAATGATAAGTCTTCCATTTGAAATATCCATTGAATCCATTTGAACTATCTATTACCATTCAATTGAAAAAAAACTCACTATATACAAAAATACCTTGGTGCCTGAAACTCTTTATAGACATGCTATAATAGTTCATCTAAACTGCATTTGTGTAAGAAAATTGTTTAACCTGCAAAACGATGAAAAGTCGAGAAGCATAGGAGATTAACGAAGTGAAGATGAAAGCAGAGGGAAATATTGAGAAGAAAAGGGAGAAGGAGATACATGACGTGTGAAACCATATTCTTAATCGCAGAAATGCTGGAAGGAAAGTGGATAAAAAGGTTTTAAAAAGGTTTCTCAAAGCATAGTAAAAAAAGATTTTCTGATATAAAAAAGGTTTTTCAAAGCATATAAAAGGTTTTTCAAAGCATATAAAAAAGAAATGCTGGAAGAAAATAGGATAAAAAGGTTTTTCAAAGCATAGTAAAAAAAGGTTTCTCAAAGCTGTAATAAAACTAAAAAGCACTTAGTTGACTTGCAGATCATGAATTCGCTGTCTAATTGCTTCAGAGGCAAACCATTACTGCTCCAATATTTCTCTGCTTAATAATAAATTATAAGGTAAATTGAAATGGAAGAGAAAAAAAATAAAGACACACAGCTAGGTTCTCAATTAGTTTGGAACCGGATTTGAACCGAGAACGGCTAGAATCAAACCATAATGCCCTGTTTCAGGACAGTTCTTGATGTTCTTAGTTTTCTGGTATCACCACAACAGCCTATCAGAAGTTTAACACCATTCCAAAGGTAACTTCTACTGTTTGACATCGTTCCAAAGGTATCTCAAAAACAGGAAAATAAAAAAATATGAGGAGTTACCTGATTATTTAAACAATATCAATCCAAAGCCCCTCACAAAAATAAAACTAAATGAGAAAGTAAATTAGAACATGTCTAACCTTTAAGGATTTGAACACCTTTCAAGTCAATGGTAAGCCACTCCGAAAAACCAATTTCTTGCTCTGAAGAATTTTCTGCTCAAAAATCAAGGTGGACATGAATGGAGGAGCAATTATAACAAAATTTTCTGCTCAATTTCCAAGTGAAGGCACTGATTAATTCAAAAACATACACAAATGGATTTTGCCTTAAAGATTTTGCCTTAAGCATTGATTCAATCAGCAAAAGAGAAGAGCGGAAGAAGTGAAATAATTACATTTTGCCTTATCAAACAAATGTAAGACTTTAATTCTTGTTTAAGACATTAAGCATTGATTTTGTAAGATAGAAAGTCACCAGCTAATCTCTCATAATAAGCTTATTCATAATAGCCTGCATGCATAATATTTACAGCACCTTCCTATTACAGACTCCTCTTAATATTTACAGCACCTAAACAATTTTACTTAACAAATTAATAACCTTAACAATACTCTAAACTGTTAGCTACACTATGTTGTACAATTTTACTTAACAGATTAGAGTTTTACCTTTTGAAGCCACAATTTTATTATAGTTTACCTTTTGAAGTCACATGCAGCACAAAACTGAATATCTTGAATTCTTAACAAATTAGAGTTTTATGTTTTGAAGCCACAATTTTATTTACTTCAATAGGAATGTATTTGAAGCCACAAAACTGAAATCCGTAAGAAAAAAAGAGAATACCCTCAATTTTTTTTGGGTGGAGAATTGCTTTGGGACTGGCTCTTAGAGTTTGGTGGAGAGCTTGACCGAGAGTCCTGTGATAAACTGAAAAGAGAATCAACGGGTTGGAAACAGAGAGGTCGAGGAAATCGGAGAATGGCGAAGCTGAGATGGCGAAGTAATGGGTTGGAAGCAAAACCTGGAAGAAGGCGGTGTCGCCGAGGTACTGCCGCGAGGATGCTGCCAAGGAAGAGCCGCGGAGTGGAGTGGATCGCCGGAGTGGGTCGCTTGTGGAGGAGTGGATCGCCGGAGTGGAGGAGTGCACTGCTGGAACAGGGCGGGGAGATCGCGTGGAGAGGGGAGAGCGGCGCTTGGAGCAGATACGGGCTTAGGGTTGCTAGGGCTTATTTAATTTGTTAAAGGAATTAAAAATACTAAAAAATTTATGAAAAGTGAAATGAAAATTTTTGGAGGGAAATGAAATTTTTTTGAGGGAAATTTTCCCTCCATAAATATGTTATCTTAAATAATTAGCAAAAAAAAAATATTTAGTTTCTATTTAGCAACAAGTATTTTACAATAAAATAATTTGTTGATATTTATGCAACAAAAAATTTCATTGTTATTTTTGTAAGTAAAAGCAAAATTTATATACCTAGCCAAATTCAGTGCTAGTTAGCAACAAATTATCCAGTCTTTTTGATTAGCAGCGCTTTATGAAAAAAACGCCGCGAAATTTATTATATACTATTTCCCACGCTTTTATAACAAAACGCCGCTAAATCAAAATCTATGGCGACGTTTTTAAAAACACCGCAAAAAAACGCCGCAGTAGGTGTTATTTGTTGTAGTGACACCGTGGCTAGGGATTCCTTCTCGACGATCAGGACTGAAACTCTTCTAGTCGATCTGGACTGAAACTCTTCGCGTCGATTTGCAGAGGGATACACCGCGGCTAGGGCTTCAACAATGAGAGCAAAATGAGAACCGGGTGGTTTGTGTTTCGAGTCCTCCGTGCCAAATAAGGAAAACGTAGCGGGAAATGAAATTTCCCTAAATTTTTAGGGGGAAATTTATCGCGGCGTTTTTATTAAACAACGTTTCGAATAGTTTAAGTTTCTTCGGCGCTTTTAATAAAAAAACGTGATCGAATGTTATCTGGATTGAGTGTTGTTGATCTCCTCATTATAGCACGTGATGTACGTGATTGAATTGTATGTGACACAAAGTAATTAAGTATATGTGAATTAAAGTTTAAATTAATATTAATATATTTACGTATATGTTATGAATAAATTAAAAAACTAAATTTTAATTAATTATCTCATACTAATTTTTTGCCACGGAAAAAATATGTGGCTAATACTTATGTATTTTCCACGAATTAAGAATTGTGGCTAAAATATTAGCCACAAATTAGAAAATCGTGGCTAATAGTATTTTTTAGCCACGGATTCGATAAACCGTGGCTAATGTGTTCTTTTTTACCACGAATTTGACTTCCGTGGCTAATACTTACTTATTAGCCACGAATTAGGGGGTCGTGGCTAATACTTAACTATTAGCCACGATTTTTGACCCGTGGCAAAAAAAGTGTGGCTAAAAGTCATTTTTCTAGTAGTGGAGCTTGTTCGTCAAGAAGAGCGGGGAACTTCAAGTCATCGTGCTGCTTTACGTCGATGATATGATCGTGACGGGGAATTCGAAGGAAGATGTATCAAAGCTTCGGGCTGAGCTATCTATCAGATTTGAGATGAAGGACTTGGGTGAGCTTCACCATTTCCTTGGACTCGAGGTGCAGAGGAAGGAAAGTGGAGTGTTGGTGTCCCAGGCTGGATATGCGGAGCGAATCGTGGAGTGATTCGGCATGAAGGAAGGGAAGTGCATTTCTACACCTCTGGAGAAGGCCATGAAATTTCAGAAGGATGAGGGGAGGATTCTGGGAGATCCGTTTGTGTTCCGAGCTCTGGTCGGGAGCTTAATCTATCTGACGATCACTAGGCCGGATATTGCATATGCGGTTGGTAGGGTGAGTCGTTATATGGCGAAACCACGAATGCCTCATCTATTAGCGGCCAAGAACATTTTGAAGTATGTCAAGGCGACTTCGGAAATGGGTCTCCTATATAGGAGGGATGCGGGCTTCGAGGTGCATGGGTACATGGATGCTGATTATGGGGGAGATTCGGATGATCGGAAGTCTACGTTTGGATTCGTCTTCATGGAGGGCCCCACGGCTATATCATGGTGCAGCAAGAAGCAGGATTCCGTGTCTGTCTCTACCACGGAAGTGGAATACAAGGCTTCGGCCTTGGCAGCTCAAGAAGCCATCTGGCTTAAGAGGTTGGTGGGAGACGTCCATAAGGAGGTTCGGGGTCCGACTCTGCTCCGCGGCGACAATGAGAGTGCTCTCAAACTGGTTACTAATCCAGTTTGTCACGCGAGGACCAAACATATCGAGATTGAACATCATTTCATTCGTGAGAAGGTGCTGGAGGGGTCTCTTTCGGTCGAGCATGTTCGGAGTCAGGACAACGTTGCTGACATATTCACAAAGGCGCTGGCGAAGGGGTCGTTTACTCGGTTGAGGAGTTTACTTGGGCTGTTTTCAGCTTCCCACTTCAAGGGGGAGTGTTGAAAATGTTGAAGTGGAAGTTGGCGGTCTGGGGGGGGGGGGGGGGGGGAGGTCGCGCGGTCTGGCAAACCGCGCGGTCTTGCGATCTCCTTCTGCGGTCTGACCTATTCGGTCTAGACGCTGGCTTATTCGGTCTGACTGCCGTTCTTTGTCCAAGGTTGCCGAGATGAGGCCGCGCGGTCTGGTTCGTGAGACCGTGTGGCGGGCTGTTTTTTTGTTCTGTGCAGTCTGGTTCGAGGTGACCGCACAGGGTTGTGTTCTGGAACGGACAGTCCAGTCTGGTGGTTGTCCGGGTTTCCTGGTGGTGCGCACGGACTAAGACATTCTTAGCCGCGCGGTCTTCGGCTTGTGTTCGCATAATTGATCCTTCGATGATCTGCTGGTATATGCGGTCACTGGTGTTTGGTCGACTTGGCGGGTTGTTGCCCTAGTCGACCTGGCTGTGTTCGCGGTCTCTGGAGGAGGTCTTGTTTAGGCGAACACAGGTGGTGAGCGTCATGACCGGGCGAGTTGTCATGATCGCGCGGCTTTCTGTTGAAGTCGGCGAGCTCACAGCGTAGTGCGATCTTACTGACCGCGCGGGTTGACCGGTCTTGGTCACGCGGGCAGAGGGCGGTGACCTTATCTCATAGGGTGGTGAGTGGATTAGGTCGCGCGCCTATAAATAGGAGTCACTGTAGCAGCAAAAGTATCGCACCAAGTGTAAGCTGAACTCGCGCCTAGAGCTCGCGGTCTCGTTTTTGTGACCAGGCGGTTTGCTGATTGAACTTTCCTTGTGCAGCTTCTGCGGATTGTGCGGGTAGCAATGGTCACCTCTTCTTCTAAGGTGTTCGGGCGGTCTCGCGGCTTGCAGTGCTGGTTGCTGGAGTTCGGGAGGATTAGTGGAGTTTGGAAGGTCGCAGAGTTCGCAGTTGGTGTTGTTCAAATCGCAGGCAGGCAGTTCGGGCGGTCTCGACTTCTAGCCGAGCGAACTGGCAATTCAGGCGGTCAGGCGGTCTCAGTCTTCAGACCGCTAGTTCTTTTTTTAGCTTGTATTTTCTCCTGTTTTTGTGTACTGGCGAAATCATGTCTCGCCATGTATACCTCGCTCTGTAATGAAGATTTTTGCAAGTATCAATAAAGATTGAGTTTTTCATGTGCTTCTGGTTGTTGGCTATAACTTTGAGTTGTTCTATTCCTGCTCACTCCTAGATCTTCGAAAAATTTCACATAACTGATCACGGCAAATCCGACGGCTCGCAGTTATCATCCCCGAGGGATGGACGACGCGCGACAGCCCATCCTGGGCTCCTTTGCGGGATGATTTCCCGGCCACCTGTGCCGCTTCCCGGCTAGCCAATGCCACCACCACCTCCGTTGAGGTGGTGGCCGGCGATAGGGGGTGGTTGGCCGGCCGGAGGTGGTCGGAATCGGAGTTTATAGGAGGGGAAAGAGAGCTCGAAACGAGCCCTTTCGGAAGCACGATCCGAGCCCAATTGAGCTCGAATCAAGCCCCAAACTATGATAAAATCTAGCACTAAGGGAGAGGAGGTGGATCGGACCTGTGTGGGTGCTTGGTGGCGCGTATTCTGGGGAGTCGCCATGGCCGGAGGTGGAGCTTTCGGCGCCATGTCAATCCTAGCTTCTGGTGCTCGATTTCTTCGGGGAAGAGGGGAGTTTCACTCCTTTCCAACCTCTGAAGATGTTAAAGGGGTCAATTGAGGCTAAGGGGGAGGAGTTACTCAGATTGCCATTAATGGCCATTAGTGAAGATTTCAGTTTCACTTGGGGGAGTGAATTTGGACATCAATGTGGCCGGGGAAGAGTTGAAAACGTCTCCTCTCCCCAAGGGGGGATGAATGGTGCCATTATTGGAGGAGATGGAAGGTTTCCTCTTCCTCTCCATTAACTCCCCCTTCCTTCTCTCTCTTCCAAATTAGGCTTTCTCTCTCCTGGCCGATTTCCCTGAAATTGAATGGCCCAATCAGTAGCACTCAATTCCATTTGGTGGTGGACCACCTCAATTGGGTCTAGCCCAATTGAATTGGGTTTAATTTGGGCAAATTAGGTCATTTTGACCCAAATTTAGGATAAGGTTGACTTTGGTCAAATTGATCAATTAGGCTGACCCCACTGAGTGGCTTAGGCTCCAATGGCCTCCCTTAAGGGTTAGGAAGGTGTAGGTGGAGTCAAGATTCAAGGAAAGGCCCTAAAGTCCAACCCTAGGCTAGGTATCTGAAAACTGCTATATGCAGACCACTGGGATTTCTCCTTCTCATCCAAGCTCACATGGTCTTAAGCTCTTCCTATGGTTTTGTCATGACCTAGTCATGACAAAACCTTTAAAAAACTTAGGGGGTCTAGTTATTTGGGGGATGTTATATGTTATAGTCGTATGGAGTCTCAATCTTTTTGCTCTTATCGTAACCCTTATTTTCTAGTAGATTTTTGATATTGTGACTCTGACTCAGGGTTATACATTTCTTAGTGAAGTTCACTTCCATTCCTAGGATGGTTTTCACCACACCTAAGACTGTCATGCTAAATTATTTCGTCAAAGTAACTTTCATGTCTTCCACCTCCGACTGATCAGTACCCTAATTAGCATGTCATCAACGTACAAGCATATAATTGTCACTTTATTTGAACTTGTTCTTATATACAGACATTTATCTGATAGACTTGACTTGAAACTCATGCCTTTAACACAAGTGTCAAATTTTTCGTGCCACAATTTTGGTGCTTGCTTCAATCCGTAGAGTGACTTAATCAACTTACAGACCTTTAATGACAAACCCTTCAGGTTGGTGCATTTAGATCTCCTCTGTCAGATTTCCATTGAGAAATGCAATCTTGACATTCATCTGATGAATGGTAAAATGTTCAATAGATACTAAAGCGAGAAGAATCATAATTGTCGTAATATGACAAACATGCGAGTGTATATCAAAGTAGTTTATACCATTCACTTGAGTGAAGCCTTTGGCAACTAAATGTGCTTTGTATTTGGTGATACTCCCATCAGGATTGAGTTTTTTTCAAACCCCACTTGCTTCCAATGGTTTTAGCCCCTTTGGCATGTCAACCAATGTCCAAGTGTGGTTTTGCATGAGAGAATTCATCTCATCATCGACGACTTCTTTTCATAATAGAGAATCCCTAGATCGCATCACTTCCTTTTAGTTAGATGGATCAACTTCAACATGGTAAGTCATGAAATCTGTACCGAAGCTTAGACACTCTTTCTCTATTAGATAACCTTGCAGATTCTAAAACACTAGTATATATATGCTCAGCGTCAGAGATTCTCAGTTCTGACTCAACAAAAGACTCAATACTGGTGGCTGGCAGACCTGGAAGTGTCAGGTTCTTATCTGTAAGAAACTTATCCTCAAAGAAAACAACATCTCTAGATTCGATAACAGTATTGATTGAGAGATCTAGAAATATGTCTGCAACACTATCCTCTGCACATCCTAGATAGACAGATGTGTTCGTCCTAGGTCCAATCTTAAATCTCCTAGGGTCAGGTATCCTAACATAAGCGATACAATCCTAAGTCTTAAGATTATCAAAATTAGGAGGTCTCTTAAACCAAAGATCATAATGTGTTTGTTTCAACTTTGTATGATGAACTTTGTTAAGAATAATATTTGATGCAAGGACAACTTCACCCCAATAAGCCGCATGCATGCCATCAGTCAATAATATAGAATTCAACATTTCTGTTAAAGTTCTATTTTTTCTCTCAGCAATACCATTACATTGGGGTGAATTCGGGGCGGTGGTTTCAGGGATAATGTCATTGCTAGCGAGAAAATCTCTAAACTCCACGGATACATATTCTCCTCCTCTATCATTTCTTAGCCTTTTTTTTTATTTTCATGTCAAGTTGTTTTTCTACCCGATTTTTGAAAATACGAAATTTTTCCAAAGCTTCATCTTTGGATTTAAGAAGATAATGTGACTAAATCTAGACTAGTCATCAATAAAAGTTATTAGTTACTTCCGACCTTCTTTTGTGACAAAGCTGTTGTAGTCACAAATGTCAGAATATATTAACTCTAGTAATTATGTGTTTCTAGAAACCTGACTAAAAGATGTTCTAGTTATCTTAGTTTGAGCACTAATTTCATATCTGTCAAACTTAGTTGTTGTGTCTAAGAGAATATTATGAGTTTTGCCTAGCAGGAATAGTTTTCTATAGTTCACATGTCCTAGTCTTGCATGTAAAGTCTTAGGATATATCAAATTTGAACTGACTTGATTTACTACTTTGTTTGCTAGACTCAATCTATATATCACATTTAAGACATATGCACAACCAAAGTAATTCGAGTTAACCACTAAAATAGCAGCTAATGTAGGTATAAATTTAACATTTTTTAAAATTAAATGCGTACCTAAAGAGAATGACAAATTCGCAGTCCCAGTCTGGAGTACCTGAGTAGTGTCTCCATTCGCAACAGTCACATTCTCGTCAACTGCAGTGGCATCCTTCAGAAACGCAGAATTGTTACAGGTGTGGCAGGTAGCACCTGAATCTAGCCACCATTCTGTACTGGTCTTCCCTTTTCCAACCATGTCAACAAAGTTGGCAGACGCAGTCTAATAAAGCATGTTTTCTTTGTTATCAGTTTTCAGTGTGCTGGATTCGCCCCTTCTAGGTTGCTTGCATTCGGAAGCACAGTGACCTCACTTACAGTTGTAGCACTTGCCTTTAAACTTTCTGATCTTCCTGCTAGTGTCAGCTACTACGGGTGCACTGATAGGCGGTTTAGTCTTCCCTGGCTTAGGCTTTCGCTTAGGATGCATGACCATGTTAGCAGTAGAGTTTTGCGTACGAACCGTCTCTAAAGCGCGCCTAGTCCAGTTCTCGTCCTCAATGTAAATAAATCGTTTGAGGTTTTTCAGACTAACCAGCACATTCTTTCGATACATCTCTGTCTTGAAGGGGGTACCATGGCAGAGGGATGTTTTCACTGTTGAGCTTGTCAACAAGAGTCTCAAAGTCCGCAACCCGTGGAAGGATCTCCCTGTCTTCAGCGAAGGTGAAGCCACGAACTTGTCCACCAGGTGCGTCTTTGACATATTCTCTTCTTGCCTGAACTGATCCTCCAAAGCATCCCAGATCTCCTTTGCATTTTTCATCTTGCCAAAGGTCTCTGTCAGTCTATCTGAGAGACAGTTGAGGAGGTAGTTACGACAAAAATCTTTGTCGCTGATCCACTGATTTGCATCTTCTCCTCCTGCATAGGATGCGAAAACGGACTGCACAATATAGAAAATATTTAAATACTTCATACTGAACTGGGTGTTCCTCTTTCAGGCACTGAACTCTGAATATGTGAATTTTTCCAGCTTCGTCATCGGCATAGGAGAAGAGAGATTGTTATCCTTCGACATTGTGTCCCCCGTTTCCAAATCCTTTGCAAATTGGATTTGCAGCAAAACTTTTCTCCACAAGAGGAGATCCGACCTAGATTCGATCTAGATCGGGAAAAACGACGGCGACGACAACAAATCTGGAGAGACGGTGGCGTGCGCAAACGGGATCGGAAAAACCCGTGAATAGAGGCGGTGGCACCCGACTAGATACGGCGGCACCAGATCTAGAGTCTGTGGCGGGATCGGGAACGGGTCCGACTGCGAGATCGGGCGGCGACTCCGGTGAAAACTAGGACCGGGCGGCGAGATCGACGGACGCGGGATTGTGCCCAGCGACGGAGGCGAGATCGGGCGGCAACGCTTCAGGACGGTGGCACGCATGCACACAGGATCGGCGGCGGCAGTGGGTCGTGTGTCAGCGGGATAGGGCTGCAGCGGCGTCGGGATCGGAGACGTGACCAAATCTGATTGTGAGAATGGGTGGCGACAACCAGCGACTACAACGACGATGAGCTTCCTCTCCCGAGCGAAAGGATCGGCGGCGGCATCAACGGCGTCGGGATTGGCGGTAGCATCGGGATCGAGCGGCAGCGGCGTCGGGATCGACGGTGGCAGCGGCAGCGGGATCGAGCGGCAGCGGCGGCGGGATCGTAGGCGGCAACGGGATTGGGCGGTAGAAGGACTTTGTGGCATTCGGGCGCGGGGGCTAGGGCAACACCAACGAAAACAACTTCGAGAATGTTAGTGCGCTCGAAGTATCACGTGTGACCGTCAAGTTTGAAACTACCTTCACGTTCGCAGCTGCCAGCGACATCCTCTCTTTTCTGTGCTCTGTTTGCTCGGTCCTTGTGGGTTAGTAACCAATTGTTCGGTCACTGAGTGTGAAAAGTTTGTGACAGTTTTGATGCCAACAGTTCGAAACTTTCTAGCGCCGCACTTAGTTTTAGGATATTTAAATCAAATGAAACGAATTTAAATCCGTCTCAGTATCCAAGCGATTATCGAGAAACTTTTTAAGTTTGTCTGAATTGAAACTTAAAAAAAAAGCATTAGTTTTTAAAGCGTAAACATGTGTATTAGTACACAAAATTAGAAAACTGCAGAGGCTGGATTGTTCAAATATATTCCTAGCCAAGCATCACACACACACATGCACGTACACGCACATCACTTGGCTATTCGCAGTCTTACAAACACTTAAAATGGCTATTCACAGTCCTAAAAACATGTCAAATCATTGGACTGCGAATATTAATGGACTGCTAAATTATAAGCCCAAAATTATCTACAAATGAAATTCTGCTCGCTACATGGATCTCAATAACCTCTGCTTCCCATCCCTGGCTTCATCCCCATCATCCGAATCCTCTGCGCTCACTGCAGCAATCCGCGAACCCCCGATCCTGAAATTGCCAATGGCCAGAGGCAGACGACCGGCGGCGAGTTTTGCCGGAGCCAATGCCCCGTCAGCACCTTCCTTTTCCTCCTTAATGTCTCCCGGCGGGAGGAAGCAGTCCATCGAAAGCCCCCAAATATTGAAGTCCACCTCCTCGAGCGTCCACGTTTCTTCCATCCTCGTCCTTTTGTGCCCCTCCGCCGTATCACCGAAGCGGAAGAGGGAGACGCTTGTCCGACCGGCGTGGGCGATTTGGACGCCGTCAACAGACCGGTAGTCGTCGACGGATGATGCCATGGTTGTTTCCCAGTACACGCATTCTTGATTCGGAGCTTTGATTTGGAGGAGATGGGAATCCTCGAGCTGCACCAGAAGAGCGGTGCGTTGGCTGAAGTACCCCCATAACGTGTGCCGGATGATCTCCACGTTGCTGCTGCTGCGGGATCGAAGGGTTGCAGATTCGGCGTCAAGCCGGAGGACGAAACAGTCATCCCCATTGATGGATTTCTCTCCTATGCAGACAGCGCCGGCGAAGAGGTGGGCGGTGGTTCGCGGGTCCAAACCCTGCACATGGTAGACCTCTGATTTCTTTATTGGATCAAATTTGTCGATACCCATGAATCGATCGAGATCTTACTCAATCAAGCAGTAATTTGTGGTGAAAAGACCGTATGATACTATGATCTACACGAAGAATTGGAATTGTAGTACCTGGAGGGAACGGCGAAGAGGTCTTGGCGGCCCCCTTGACGCATGAGACTGCTGCCATGGCGTTTGTCTCCAGGCAATCTTGCCATCATTCCCGGCGCTGATCTTACAGCCAGACACCACCAGCTCCAGACACCACAGGTCCGGCTGCTTCTGCCACAGAACAAAAGCCCCCATTTCTCCAGAGCTGCCGCCCCCTTTCGCCGTCTTCTTTCCGTCGCCGTTGCCGCCGCCGCCCTGCCGCAGCTCCGTCGCGGCCATCCTCACCTTGCCCATAGCATACATGCTGCTTATCCCATTCAGCGCCTTCTCTCCTCCAGCCGCTGCTATGTATTGCTGCACTATGTATTTCGCCATTGATGCCTCCTGCGCAGCAGCTAAATTGCATTAGTATTACATTTTTTTCAGTAATGTATTAAGCTGAAAGATCTATAGTAGAAGCTTACTATGGGATCATCGGCGGAGGCGCGGCCGATGACGGAATGGTTGGGCGGGATGGGCAGGGGAACCAGCGGAGCACCGACTACTCCGAGCATGAGCTGAAGCTCAGCACTACGGCCCAAAACCAAAGAGGCGGAGCGATGGTCGACGTGGGAGCGCATCCACGCCATCATGTTGGAGCAGCCGGTGACGGAGTTCCTGCCGCCGCTCCGGACCGCCGGGGCGAACATCTCCTCCGGTATTGGCACCTCAAGCACGGTGTCGAGACCGTCTTCGCGGTCAAGGTTTGGGCACAACTTCCTCATTGCACAAGATGGTGTTATTTGTCTCTCTAACTTCATCATTGATCTCGCTTCTGCTTCACCCTTCTTCTTCTTCTTCTTCAAAAACTCAGCCTTTTTGTTTCTGTTTTCTCCGGCGGTTGTGATAGTTCTACCTTCATCATCAATTGGTTTCTCTCTTGATCGTGGTGGCACGCTCTTTCCTTTATTTTACTTTCTCTGCACCTAACATTCTTTGTATACCATTATCTTCAGTTCTTTAACGTTTGAATTGTTGCTTTCTGCAGTTACATCTCATTTCTTATTTGTACTGTAACTATCCAACTTTATTTCTGTTATTTTTTTTATGTATCCAAAAATAAGAAAAGAATCTTACTTCATCCTTTCCCAAGTAGCTAGCCGTTAGCACCGTTGCATATGCATGAGAGTGGAATCCCATTATGTGTGTTATCATGAGATTAACATTTATTATATGAGTGACAGGATACGGGGAGCTGCGACATTGCTACGATGCGACGACTCTCCCACGACGACTCGTAGACCCATGCGTGGCACCCTTTTTCTCTCTCTTATCTTTTTTCTCTTTTCAAAGTTGCATTTAAAAAATATAGTCGATGGGGTTCCCCTAAAATTCAAGCAAGTCAAACCGACATTCATAACCCACTACCCCGGTCGGCTCAAAAACGGTTCACCTCAGCCGTGAGTGGTCTCGCCCCAACCAAAAAGACAACATGACGCAGGAGTCCCACCGCAGCCAAAACGGCGTGAGCAAACCCGACGGGCCGGGAGCGTGCATCTGCATGACCTCCTGTACACGGCTGCGCGCGGGAGAGAGCACACCACCGTGCTCGGCGTGCGCCCGCCTTGCGCGCGCAAGACCTCGCGTGCATGGCCGCGCGCGCCTTGGCGTTCGCGCGGTGGAGCGCGCCCTTGCGCGTCGCCTCCTCTGTGGCCGCCGTCGTCTCTCCGGCGAGCCTACCCGGACCGACCGAGTTGCCCGGGTCGCCTGAGGTGATTGGTCGTCATTTCCAAAACTGGTGATCTAGGTGGCTGAAATCGTGTGTTCCCATTTGCCCGTTCAATTGACAAGAGGGCGCAATTACTGGTGTTGAAGCCAGGAAAATCCCGACCTCAAGATTCGGACCGATGCAGCCGGAGGCTACTCGCCCAACAGTCCAACGAGACGACTAAGCTGGCGACTACTGAAGAGATAGAAGAGCAACACACAAGACCCCAGGTGCTGCGGCAGGGAGGTCCCACCACGTACCCAGAAGCTCCGAAGAGACTTCCCCTCCAAGACCAAAGAATGGCCGAGCAAGGTACGAGGAAGGCACCGACTTGGCTAGTACCGGGAAGTAGCGACCAAGTGCGACAGATGCTAGAATGCAAGAGCAGGGTTTCGAAAGCTCAAGTCCAGGTGCCAATCAAAGTACCCCTGGTGTCCTATTTATAGGAAAACCAAGGGGTAGAGGGGGTTTTTATAGCCCAGCCCCTGCCCGGCGACTAGCGACATTGAGGCGATCTCCCCGGGCAAATGGGCGAGTATAACCTATGGTCGCCCACCTTTTGGCGAGTATCCGGGCTACTCGCACGAGTGTACCCCTACTCGCCTAGGCTGTCTTCTGCTCTTACGCTTGTCTGCCGTGTTGACCTCTTTGACTTTGACTTCTGCCTACGTGGCCTTGGGGGGGGGGGGGGGGGGGGGTCCACCCTCGGAGAATGAGGGTTGTACACAATCCCCGCTCTTTGCGAGTAACGTAGTTGCTCGGAAAGAATCATCCAACCCTTATTCGACGAGCTGTCTTCTGGGCGAGTATCAGTGCGTAGTCGGCATCCCGCTGTTTTGACTCCCCAGCCCTATATATAGAGGGGGAGGGGTCTCTGACGCCAAGGTTTCTTTGGTTCTCGCTTCAAGATGTCGATGAGTATTGCCGAGGAAGCTGCTGCGGATTTGGCCGAGCTTGCCAGTTTGCTGCCGCCGTTGCGGAAGCCTGCTCGCGATGTTGAGCTCGAAGACTTCCTCGCTTCCCGGAAGAGGAAGCGCCTGGAGAAGAAGAAGGAGAAAAAGAAAAAGAAGAAGAAGAGTGCCGACGCCTCCGAAAATGTCGCTGATTCCCAGGTCGGCACTACTCAGCAGGTGCTCGCCGATTTGGGTCTCGGCCAGTCAGGTGGCTCGCCTGCTCCTGATCTTCCTTTGCCGAATACTACTCCAGAGGCGAGCACTGCGAGGATCTCGGCTCAAGATCCGGTTGAAGTTACTCCTGCGCAAAGTGAGAGTTACCTACTCGCCACTTTTATTAGTCGCCCAAATGTCGGCTGGTCTCTGACGTTTTCTGCATTATTTCGCAGATACGCTTCTCGCCGATGCTCGGCAGGAGCCTCTGAGCGCCATTCCCCTACGATCCTCGCCTATGGTCCTGAACACGGCTGGGGGAGGAACTCGCCAGGGCGGATCGGTGCGAATCCTTCATTGCTCTGCGGTAGACAAGAGGCCGATGAGCGAGCAGAGGACTCCTTCAGCGAGCAATCCTCTTCCGCCGCCACCGCCTTTGCAGCGACCTGAGGTGGCGACTAGCTCGCAACTACCTGCGGACCAACTTCCTCCACCTCCTCCGTTTCCTCCTCCGGCCGACATGCAAGATGATCGCCGCCTCCTGTCTTCTTCGGCTCCTACCGCTCATCCGGCTGGATCCTCGCGTCGAGGTGGGATGGCGGGATCTTCTGGTTTCTTCGCTCCCAGAGGGGGAGGGCGACCAGTGGATGGTCGCGGTCGGGGTGATGTGCCCTCCAGCAGGGAGCACATCGGCGGTTCACATTCGAACCGGCGAGATGGCATTCGTCGCAGTCCGTCCCCGCATCGGGGAAGGAGCTCTCCTCGCCGACCATCTCGGAGTCCTCGCCGCGATTCGCGGAGTGAGGCCTATCGGCCTGGTAAGTGGAGTCGCTGCTTTTTCGAGTATCTTCTAAGAAGAGTCTTCTCGCTACTCGTCACTAAGATTTTGCTTCCATGTCTTTTCCTGCAGCTCGCGCCCCTACCCCTATCGGGGCTCTGGTCGACGCCGCCGGGCTTCCTTCTCGCGAGTATCAGGAGAGGGCTACTCGCGCCATCCTGGATTTGGAGGCGAAGTTGGAGCGGCTGGCGATCAGCGAGTCTCATCGGCGTCTGACCGCGGTTGAAGCGCGAATAGAGCTCCTGGCGGCTGCTGACTCCCAGCGTCGTCTGACCGAGCTGGAGGTCCGAGCATTACGGCTGGAAGAGTTAGAAACTCGTCTGGCTAGTGTAGAATCTCGCCTTCAGTCTGTCGGTGAGCTGGAGCGCCGGGTGGGCAGGATGGATCATCGCCAGCAGCTGCATCATGACGAGCTGGTGGGGATGCGCGCGAGCATGGGCTCCGTAGGTCGCCTGGCGAGGATGGAGGAACAGCTGCGACAAGGCGAGGATGCGATGTCCGTGGCCTTCGAGCATTTCAAGAGAGCTCGTGGTTTGGGCTGGGTTGGGCGACAACCACAACTTCCCGATGCTCAACCGAACCCCTAGGATCCTGCCCTTTTTTTCCTTTTGTAGTCGCTTGTCGCCTTCTGACAAATGTTTGTAATGCTGAACTATTTGATTTCTTTTAACTAAATTGGTATTTGGCGAGTATGAATATCGCCTTTGTTGTCTTTCCCGTTTGCTGTGATGTCTTGATTTTCTTTTTTGTCTTTTGTTTCCGCGAGTATTTGTTAGATGTCGCGTTGAGGTTGCGAGTATCCTAAAAGTTCGATGCAGGTGCTCGCTTGTTCGACATCAGTGATTTGACGCGCATCTCAGGTTTTGGCGACTTTTCCTCGATATGCGCCACCTCCTACTCGCGCTCGCGGTGGCGTACGCGGGAAGCCAAGCTTTGTCGAGTACTATAAATAGGGGGGGGGGGGTGGATACGTATTTATTACTCTCTTGACGACCTTCCCTTTCTTCTGGCGACTATCTCTCGATTGCTCCTCTCCTCGCCCTTCGCTACTCGCTTCTTCGATCCTTCCACTCTTGGATGGCTGACGATGCAGCTATTCGCCGTGCAAGTCACGCGAAGAACTTCGAGGCAAATTCCTTCAAGAAGCCGATTACTCGGCCGAGCGACTTGAAGGAGTTCTCCGCCAAGTACTTATCGCCGGGATATGTCGCCAGGCTCCCTTGTGAGGATGAACGCCTGAATTCTTTCTTGGCGACCGAGTTGATCTTTCCCATCCGCCACTTTGAAGTCGGCCTGCGACTACCCTTGTGGCCGGAGGTTTGCCAGATCCTCCGCTACCACGGGATAGTCCCGATGCAGATCAATCCAAACGGAGTGGCGATGATTGTGGGGTTCCTCTGCTACTTGCGCGATCAGGGGATCGCCTTTGATCTCTCCGTCTTCCGGCGAGTATTCCACTTTGGCGCCACTGGCGAAGGCGTTGTCTTTTTGTGCAGCCATGTCTGCACCCTAGTCGGTACGGCGAACAAGAACCATCGCTGGACGGAGCGCATAGTCGTCATTAAGGGCGACTTTGGCGTCGTGCCGACTTCCTCTTTCCAGCCGGCCGAGAGTGCGTTCTTCCCTCCTTACCTGGAGGAAAGCCGGGAGAAGCTACTCGACAGCTTCCGGGGTCGCCGGCTGGATGTCGTCTTTTGGAGGAGGCGAGTAGATGAGCTCGCGGAGGTGTTCCCTGGTGAAGGTAGTCGCCTAAACGAGCATTAGGTCACACTCGCCAATTCGTCTTCACCCGGTGTCTAACGTTTTTCTCTTTATATTTTGTTGTAGCTACTCGCTCTTTGCCGAGCGAGCTTCTTCCCTTGGCGCCGAAGGCGGGGACCCCTGCCTTGGTTGATTTGTCGCCCGGCGGCGATGATCAGGAGGTCGCCGGCGATGATGCTGGGCCTTCGAAGAAGAGGAAAGCCAAGGCAAAATCCGTCGAGCCTGGGAGAAAGAAGGAGGTCGCCAGGAGGGATCTGAAAGCGAGGGCCGATCCATCGGAGGCGGGCGAGCCTAGCGGCCATCCTCTCTTTGGCGAAGGTGGGGGCAGCGAGGATGCTTATGGTCGCCCTTTGGTGTCCTGGGCTGAGCGAGCCCATGAAGTGACCTTGAGCACCAACCTCCCCGCCTGGTCGGAGGATTGGGAGGATGCGGGCGAGGCGTTCGACGTTTCGTTTGCCCTCTATGGTCGCGCGGACGCCGAATCCTTGCAAGAGGTCTCGGCCGAATATCTCGCCCATCAGAGCTCGCGAGCCAACCTGCGGGCTGTCGAGCTTGGGCATGCGACGGCGAGGAATCTGCTCGAATATGAGCAGATGATCAAGGTGCAGGGCCCGAAGATGATCGCCATGGCGAACAGAATTAAGGAGTTCGAGGTACTCACCGATGCGACTTTACTCGCGTTTTGGGATACTCGCTACCTTGCAAACTTATTTAAACTAACCTTCTTCTTTTCGCTCGCTGCAGGCCGCCGAGCTGGAGTCGGCAAAGAGGCTGTCCCAGGCCGAGAAGGAGCTGGAGGATACTCGGCAATCCTTGGAGGCCGCCCAAGTGCGAATCGCTGAGTTGGAAACTCGGCCTGCCGAGCAACAGCCTTCGTCGGCGGGCCCCTCCAGGGTGGGCAAGCAGATCCGGATAGTCGGCGATGATATGGCGCATATCCGCCGGGAGATCGCTCGAGCAACCGGGAAGGTGGTCCTGAGCAGCTTGAAGGCTGATGGCTTCTTGAAGCCGGAGGCAATGCATCTGACGGTCATGGACATCATCCCGGCATTACTCGCCGAAGAATCCACTTCCCCCATGCGAGATCTCTCATCCTCATCCACCGATTCTGACGACGACGATTCCGAGGACGAGGTTGATGATGTGGAAGATCTCGATCCTGACGCCGATGATGGTGGCGAGGATGCATAGTCGCCTGTCTCCTTTTTGCAAATCTGTACAATCATTTTTGTGTATGTATTTACGTCAGTAAACGAATATAATCATTTTGCTCGCCTTTTTCTTTGATGCTCGCATCCCTTTCTTTTTTGAATGTCGCTTAGGCTCCTAGGCTCGGGGCGAGGTTGAGTGCTCGCTCGGCTCTTAGGGTCACGGCGAGATTGAGTGCTCCTTCATGCCCGCACCTGTATACTCGCACATCCATGCTCGCACATGTGTACTCGCCTAGATGCTCGCACCGCCTAGATGCTCGCACCTGCATACTCGCCTAGGTGCTCGCGCATACATACTCGCCTTCTTCAATGGAGGCTACTTGGAGGGCACCGTGAGACACATGCTCTCAAGGTCTTGCCTGGCACCTGGGGAAGAGTTCATCAGACTCTTTTAATAATAATGGACTTTTAAGGGAAAAAGAGATAGGGAAGGGCAGTTGGGGAGGCCTGGAGGGACACATCTCCCCGAGGCCTCCATCCTACTTGGATGCCGGAACGTCTTCATCCTTTGGCCGGTAGAATCGATCGCTCCCCTTCTCAGGTTGGAATACCGGCTTCCGGACTTTATCCTAGTAATCTCTACAGCCGGACGAGAAATGCAGTCGGTGGGAACCGCGGCCAACATGCAAGGGGGGAGCTGATCTCGGCCGTCATTGCAGAGGCTTGGTCTTAAGGGAACGCACATCCGAGGCACTGTCCCATCATCCGTTCTGAGTTTTTACAAGGGTCAAGTCGGAGGCTCGTCTTCCAACCTGCGGCGACGAATATGGATGTAGGACGTCGTCAAGCAGGGAGTGGCAGTCGGGGAGATTCAAGGGGATACACCATCCCGAGGCCTCCATCCTACTTGGATGCTGGATGTGGATCGGACTTGCTTCCTGTTGCTCAATGAGTTTAGCAGGGAGTTAAGCACACTCTAGGCACAATAACTCATATGATCTAACACAATAATTTAAAAAAGAAATGCTTTTCTGCGAGCTTTTTAGCTCTCGAGGGTACACGACGCCTTTTTTTAAGGGTTCCCTGAGCTAGTGAAATCGATCATCCCTTCGCCGAATCGGAAGGTCGGCGTCCAGACTTATTCCTGGTATAATCTCTACAGTCGGACGAGAAATGCAGTCGGTGGGAACCGCGACCAACATGCAAGGGGGGAGCTGATCTCGGCCGTCATTGCAGAGGCTTGGTCTTAAGGGAACGCACACCCGAGGCACTGTCCCATCATCCGTTCTGAGTTTTTTTCGAGGGTTAAGTCGGAGGCTCATTTTCCAACCTAGCGTGGAGATTGACTTCACCTGACTTCTTTATTATGAAAACTTTGTTGATGCGAAAGAAGCTGCATCGTCCCATGTTTCAGGGAGATGCAGATTTTATTCAAAGAAATGAATTTACAAGGATGGGGTATACACATTCCCCCCCAGGGATAAAACCTTTTCAGGTCATCGCCGCTCCAGGTGCTCCCTAGCAGCTCGCCTTCCTGGTTCTGCAAGCGGTATCCTCCTGTTAGGAGTGCTTCCTGGATGATGAAAGGTCCTTCCCAATTCGGGTTGAGCTTACCGACGGCCACAGACCTTCCTGCTGCGTCCACCTTTTTCAGGACCAGATCACCTGCTTGGAATTGTTTGAGGCGAACATTTTTGTCAAAATGTTTTGTCATCCGACGCTTGATCTCTTCTTGCCTGGCTGAAGCTAAATCTCGGAGTTCCTCGATGTAGTCGAGAGACAGTTTTTGAACATCTTCATTCTCTAGTCGCCATTCTTCGCTTCCGTCCTCCGCAGCTATCACCCTTGGGCTTCTGACTTCGAACTCTACTGGAATGAGAGCTTCTGACCCGTGAGAGAGTTTGAACGGCGTTTCCCCTGTGGCTGAGCTAGGAGTGGTCCTCAGAGCCCACAGGACCGAGGGGAGCTGGTCCGCCCAATTACCTCTTAGATTCTCCACCTTCTTCTTCAGTAGGTTGATGATCAGTTTGTTGGCGGCCTCCACTTGGCCATTGCTCCTCGGGTGATGTAAGGAGGCGAACCGAAGGTCAGTTCCTAGCTGCTTACAAAAGTCTTCCAGTTCTAAGCTGGCGAACTGGGGACCATTGTCGGTGATGATGGCGAGAGGGATCCCGAATCTGCAGACGATCTCTCCCCAGATGAAGTTCTTCACGACTTGAGAGGTGGTCTTGGCCAGGGCTTTGGCCTCGATCCACTTGGAAAAATAGTCGATCATGACGAGAACGAACTTTCGTTGTCCACTGGCTTGGGGGAAAGGGCCGATCAAGTCCATCCCCCAGATGGCGAACGGCCATGGGGAGATGATCGATCGGAGCTGCTGGGCCGGCTGCAACTGAAGGGGGGCGAAGAGCTGGCACTTCTGGCACTTCTTCGAGAAGATCTCAGCATCCTTCCGGATAGTAGGCCAGAAGTAACCATGCCTCAATACCCTCTGCTCCAAAGTGCGAGTCCCAGAATGACTTCCACACTCTCCCGAGTGGATCTCTTCCAACACTCGGGGTATTTGGTCTTCGGAAACACATCTGGCCAGGGGGCTCGAGATGGTCTTGCGGTACAGCTCCCCATCTTGCAGGAGGTAGTATGCCGCTTTGTACCGAAATCCTCGCTGATCCCCTCCGTTCGCCGGAAGCTGGCCGCTGGTCAGGAAGGTTACAAAGGGATCCATCCACGAGGGGCGTTGCTCGATCTCCATTATCTCCCCCTCTTCAATGGATGGGTGGAATAACTCGGTGATAGTTCCTCCAGCCCTCGGCCCGTACTTGGCGAGGCGATCTGCTGCCGAGTTCTCCTCTCTTGGCACATGTTCGACGAAGAAAGACTGGAAGCCTCCAATCAGTCCTTTTACTTTTACCAGGTACTTCTGCAGGATGGTGTCGCGCACCTCGAACTCGCCTCGAATCTGCGACGCGACCACCATTGAGTCCGTGAAAGCCCGGACATCACGGATCCCCAGCTCCTTGGCAAGGCGCAAGCCTGCCACTATGGCCTCATATTCTGCCTGGTTGTTTGTGACGGGGAAGAGGATCTCGACGGCTTGCTCGATTCTTGTTCCCTGCGGGCTGACGAGCACGATGCCCACCCCTACAGAGCTTTTGCCCGAAGCTCCATCAACAAACAACTTCCAAGGAATGGGATTGAGCACCTCTTCTCCTGGCTCTGCTTCCACCGAGAAGTCAGCCAAGAAGTCTGCTACTGCCTGGGCCTTGATCGCCACTCGGGGAGAGAAGGAAATGTCGAACTCGCTGAGTTCTACCGACCATTTCGCCAACCTCCCTGAATGCTCCACTCCCTCTAGGACATTGCGGAGAGGATGATCAGTCACCACTCTGATGGAGTGAGCCTGAAAATAAGGCCGGAGCTTCCGTGCCGACACCACCAAGGCGAAGGCAAGCTTTTCTAGGATTGGATACTTCAGCTCCGCCTTCTTCAGCACCCGGCTGACATAGTAGACGGGTAACTGCTTCCTTCCTTCCTCCTGGACCAAAACGGAGCTCACCGCCTCTGCTCCTACTCCCAGGTAGACGAGCAGGTCTTCGCCTTCTTTCGGGCTCTGGAGGAGAGGTGTCTGAGTCAACTGCTCCTTCAGCTTCCCGAACGCCATCTCACATCCTTCGGACCACTCGAAGCTTTCCGCTTTGCGGAGTGTCTTGAAGAATGGAGAGCATTTCTCTCCGGCCTTAGAGAGGAAGCGGCTAAGACCCGCCAGCCTTCCTGTCAACCTTTGGACTTCCTTCATCGTCTTCGGGGATGGCATCTCCAGGATCGCCTTAACCTTGTCGGGGTTAGGCTCTACCCCCTCCGAGGTAAGGAGATGTCCCAGGAACTTTCCCCTGCCTGCTCCGAAGACGCACTTCGTCGGATTGAGCCTCATCTTGAATCTTCTTAGCGTCGCGAAGGTCTCTACCAGATCGGCTATGTGTTCCTGGACACTCTTGCTTTTGATCAAGAGATCGTCCACATACACTTCCAGGTTCCTCCCCTTTTGCTCTTTGAAAATATGGTCCATCATCCGTTGATAGGTAGCTCCTGCATTCTTCAAACCGAAGGGCATCATCTTGTAGCTGTAGCAGCCATCGTCGGTGATGAAGGAGACATCGCGGCAATCGGGGGGATGCATCCGGATCTGGTGATATCCTGAAAACGCATCACAGAAAAACCGACGGCTGAATCAACCAGCGCGTCGATTCGAGGCAAGGGATAACAATCCTTCGGGCAGCTTTTATTCATTAAGGAAAAATCCACACACATTCTCCAGCTTCCCCCCGCCTTTGTCACCATTACAACATTGGAGACCCAGCCTGGATACTGGATCTCTGACACAAAACCTGCATCGAGCAGTTTTTTAACCTCCTCCCTAATTGGCTTGGCGAGGATGGTGGCGGTTCTCCTTTTCTTCTGGCGGACGGGCTGGACAGTGGGATCCAGGTTGAGGCGATGACACGCAACCTCAGGGTCGACTCCTGGCATCTCGGCTGCGCTCCAAGCAAAGATGTCGACGTTCTTTTGCAGACACGCCGCCATCTCGATCTTCTCTTCGGTCTTCAGCGACCCGCCAATCTTCAGCAGCCCCGGCACTCCCGCTGCAGAGAGTACCTCGATCTCCTCGACCTCTTCAGCCACTTCCAGCCTGGTCGGGCTCTCCAGTACTCTTCCGAACTCTTCCGCGTCAGCCATCCAGCTGATGGTACTGACGGCGCTAAGATAGCACTCCCTAGCGGCTCTTGGATCGCTCCTGATCCTCACCTGGACGTCTCCCTTACAGTACTTCAAGCACTGATGGTAGGAGGATGGGACGGCTTTGAAGGCGTTGAGAAGCGGCCTCCCAAAGATAGCCCTGTAGCAGCTCGGGGCGTCGACGATAACAAATCGACAGCTGATGGAGGTGCCACCGAGTGTTACCAGGAGATCTGCTCCTCCTTCCACCTCCTTCTTCTCTCCGGAGAAGCCGAAGAGGGGACCATCTGATGCTCGAACTCTGGCAGCTTCGACTCCCAGTCCGTCAAACGTCCCCTTGAAGATGACGTTTACAGAGCTACCGTTGTCGATCAGAATTCGATCAACGGTGAAGTCCTCCACCGCGGCTTGAATCACGAGGGCATCATGGAAGGGATTCGCGTTCCCTAGCATGTCCTCCTCGGAAAAGGTAATCTCCTCCATCGGGGGCGGTGCTTGTGAGGTCGAGGCGACACTCCTGCGGTAGATCTGATGGAGGCTTCCCTTGCGGGAAGCTTCCAGCCCTGCTCCCCCATGGATTACTCCAACTCGACCTCCCTGGCCCAGGTCTCCCCGACCTCCCTGGTCGACCCGATCCTCGTTCCTCCGACGAACGACTGCAGCCTGCCCTGCCTGTGGCTCGGCAGGGGCCTCCATCCTCCTCTGCTCTCCTCCAGCTTCTCCTGCTGCCAACCTCCTCCGGGCTTCCCAAAAGTCTGGGCAGGCAGCCATGGCATGTCCCCCCACCTGGTGGAAGTCGCAGTAGAGAGGAACCTCTTCTGCTTGACGCCTCCTAGGCTTCGGCTTCTTCCTTCCTTGACGGCGGCCTCGCCCGGCTATCGCCATTGCTTCATCTCTCCTCCTCTCCCGACGCCTCTCTGGCTGGCGAAAGGGCCTTCTTTCAGGGGATCTCCCCCTTTGGTCCTGACGCTGGTGCCGTCCAGCCGGCCTCCAAGGTGGCCGGTTGACGGGGACCTGGTAGCGTCTTTCCTCCTCATGACGCTCAGGGGACTCGACGGGCCTTCTCTCCACGATCCTCCCGGTTTCCTTCCTCCTGAGTTCCTCCTTCTTCTTCCCTTCTTGCCGCTCCGGCCACTTCCTTTCCTCCCTTCGGGGCTCCTCTCTCTTCCTTTTTCCAGGGATCTCATCCCTCTCTCCACGGTCGCCTCTGGTCACCCATGTCAGCCTTGCCAAGAAGTCGGGGTTGGAGGCCTCTCCCCGGACAAACTTATTGGCCCTCTGAATGAGGTTGTCGTAGGAGTAGGGTGGGTTCTCACTGAGCTCCAACTTGAAGAGGCCTTGACTGATGCCGAATGTCAGGGCCAGCAACAGGATGTTGCTATCCACCTCCTGGATTTGCAGAACCTCCTCCTGGAAGCGCTCGATGTAAGGTCCCAATGCCTCATCTGGCCCTTGCACGAGGTAGAACAGGGCCGTGGCCTCCTTCTTTAGCTTCCGTGCCATGTCGAACCGGGTCGTCAGCCCACGACACAGGTCTTCAAAGCAATAGATCGAGCCTGCGGGCAACTGGTGGAACCAGTCCCAGGCCTTTGCGCGGAAGGTAATGGCAAACAACCTGCACTTGAAGGCGTCCGACATGGTTCGGATAGAGACAATATCCTCGAACCATTGGATGTGCCTGACGGGGTCCTCCTTCCCTGAATAGTAGTTCAAGGCAGGGTCCCTGAACCCCTCTGGCACTGGCGCGGCAAGGATCTCCTCGCAGAAGGGGCTCCTCCCTCCTGCCCGGCGACGATCCTCAACCTGGCGAGTATCACCTCCATACTCGCCATATGGGCGAGTATCCTGGTACCTCGCCTGCTCGCCCGGCTCGCGGAAGCGAATACCTTGCGAGGTTGGCTGGTAGAATTGCGACCTCCTTGGTCGCTCGGTTTCATCCTCCATGTGCTCCTTTCCTGCTCGCCGAGGGGGACTCCCTCCCTCGGACGGAACTGGACGATGCGGCGAGGTCGCCGTGACCTCGGCGTGCGGCTGAAGCGCTGTTTGCAAGATCCCCTCCATGCGCTGCGCGAAGGCTCCCTCCATACGCTGTGCGAAGGCTTCGAGAACCGCTAGTGTCACGAACTCGCCACTCGCGGCCGAGTTGCCGACTACCCCCTCATGGTCACCACCTACGACCATCTCGACTTCCTGCTGAACTTTCCTTTTCCGACTACGATCCACGCTCACCGCACCAAAGTGTTGAAGCCAGGAAAATCCCGACCTCAAGATTCGGACCGATGCAGCCGGAGGCTACTCGCCCAACAGTCCAACGAGACGACTAAGCTGGCGACTACTGAAGAGATAGAAGAGCAACACACAAGACCCCAGGTGCTGCGGCAGGGAGGTCCCGCCACGTACCCAGAAGCTCCGAAGAGACTTCCCCTCCAAGACCAAAGAATGGCCGAGCAAGGTACGAGGAAGGCACCGACTTGGCTAGTACCGGGAGTAGCGACCAAGTGCGACAGATGCTAGAATGCAAGAGCAGGGTTTCGAAAGCTCAAGTCCAGGTGCCAATCCAAGTACCCCTGGGGTCCTATTTATAGGAAAACCAAGGGGTAGAGGGGGTTTTTATAGCCCAGCCCCTGCCCGGCGACTAGCGACATTGAGGCGATCTCCTCGGGCAAATGGGCGAGTATAACCTATGGTCGCCCACCTTTTGGCGAGTATCCGGGCTACTCGCACGAGTGTACCCCTACTCGCCTAGGCTGTCTTCTGCTCTTACGCTTGTCTGCCGTGTTGACCTCTTTGACTTTGACTTCTGCCTACGTGGCCTTGGGGGGGGGGGGGGGTCCACCCTCGGAGAATGAGGGTTGTACAACTGGTGCAGCCCCCCCCATCCAGAAAAACTATAAAAAAGTCTTGAAGCCTCCATTTGCAAGGACATAGGAAAAAGGAGAAGCCAGAGCTCTGTGGATTTCTGGTGATGACTTGGCTCTTAGTTCATCTTCCTGCTCAGCGTGCGCTCCACTTGTGATTTCTCAGCTCTGGCGACTGCTCCCGCGAACGCAGCTCAAGACTTAGCGTTTTCTCAAGGGACTTGTAAATGAGCGGTGACCTCTCACCCACCTAAAACTCCAGTTGCTGTACTCAGCAATTACTAGTGGATTTCGTCAGAACTGGGCCTGGCCTCGTGTTTTTTCTCTTTCCGGGTTTTCCACGTGAAAATCTCAATGTATGATGTTGGTTCTACTTTTTGATTGTTCGTGCGCTTGGATCACTCTCGAGCAACGACAGTCTGATTTTTTCGGTATGTGGGAGTGTTAAGCGACCCACAACAATTTGGCGATGTCTGTGGGAAATTTATTTCCAACTCTGAAGAACTTTTGAAGACCATACTCACTTAGTGGAGTACTCCCGACTACTAGTAATGGCGAGAAAAAGTGCTCGCGTGGACAACGGGGTAGTTCCCGAGGTCCGCGCCATTCTAGCTGCAGCTCAATTGATGATGATGAATGAAAGAACTCAATAGTTAAGCGTGCTTAGGCTGGAGTAGTCACGAGATGGGTGAACTCCTGGGAAGTCTCTGCGCTGCCGCTTAACTGAAGCATTCCTCATGAAATGGAGGATTGTGGCCTCCAACAACCCGTTGTGCCCTGTGGTGGGACAGAGAGGGGTTGTGGTGCACAGTCTGCAGACCGGCTGAGGCTGAACCCTTGCGAGCTTTGTGCTGGGGGTGTCGGCGGTCGTCCTTGCGAGCTGTGTTGGGGAGGCCGTTACACCATGCATGCCACGCTTCCCGGTGGGATTCTCGGGCAGGCGCAGCGCAACCCCAGTCCGATGGAAGTGGATGTCTGATAGACTGCTAGAGGGCTCACTCACAAGGAAGATAAGAACATGATCGGGGAAGAGTTCAGGCATGGCAGGCGTAGGGTCGCGAACGCGGAACGCCCATTTCATCACAGCTCTTCGCTAGCGTCGCAAGTTCTGGCACATCTTGTTCCGCATTGGTTTAAGTTTCCCAATTTCGAGACTTTTGATAAGATAAATGATTCGATGGAGCACGTCAATCACTTCACAACGATTATGCGAATCTAAAACGCCCCCAATCAGCTCATGTGTCTGGTGTTCCCGATAACTCTGGAGGGGCATGATCACACCTGGTTCCATTCTCTGAAGGAGGGGGAGATCAACAACTTTGTAGAGCTAACTCAGTTATTCATTGAACAGTTTATCGCCAACCGCCGGATCGTTAGGGACCCCTCTCAACTTTTGGGGATCCGCCCGAACGAGGGGGAGACGCTTAAGGATTTCTTCCGACGCTTCACTACAGAGGCACGATAGATTCTGGGGGTCGACCTCGAGCTTCTGTGCAATGTATTTCTTAGTCCCAGTGGTTTCTACTTAGCACTGATGAGAGAGATAGTGCCCAGCTTCCCTAATCTCGCCCATCGAGTCGAGGTTCATATCGCAGCAGACGAGGTGATCGAAGCGCACTAGCAACAATTTGAAGGAAGTTCGAAGAGGAAGAGGGGGCCGGAGCCACTGCCGATTCCCAAAAGGAACGACGAACAACGTGATAACTCTCCGCCGGGATCAAGGACCTCGTCAGCATCAGAACTACACTCCCTTAAACACAACCCGGACCAACATACTCATTGCCATCCATGATAACGACGCACTCCGCAGGCCCAAGCCACTCGCTCCAAACAAAGGAAACCAATTGCAGTATTGCGACTTTTATCGCGGCGGGCATGGGCATAGTACTAAAGACCGCACCAGGTTGAAGGAAGAGATCGAGTGCCTTGTCTGACTAGGGCTCCTCGAAAGGTTCTTACTTAATTAAATCCCGAACTGGCTGTGCCGCCCAAGATTGCGTGCGTCAGAGTGCGCATGGGGGTAGCCAAATAATTGGGGAAGTGGGAGACCACAGTTGGTTTCTGATGATTATATTTTAGGGCTTTTGAAAGCTTTTGAAAATTTATCCAAAATAATATTCGATGAAGGCAAGTGTACCTTATCGCGTATAGTATATGATATTTTTAGAGAATATCAAGGTTGTATTTTTCCATGGATCGCGTTGATTATTTTTACTTATAAGAAACGAGCTATTATTTTATCGGAAAAAATGTTGATTTGATTTTTAAATTTTAGAGAGCGATAATGATAATATAATTAGGATTTGAAAACGATGATAAGAATAGCGCCCGATGTCGAATTACCTTGAGACAAAAATAATTTTGTAGAAGCACAAATTATGATTCTCCAATTAATTAAAACAACTTGGTCATGGAGGTTTCATAAGTATGAACACACCTCTCTCCAGGAATACACCCACCTGATCAGATTAAGTATTAGCTTCATCTAATACCCGTCGGTAGAATGGTTTACTCGGGGCGAGCAATCTTTCAAGTCTTGGAGTATTTGATACATGTATTTTATATAGTATTTTCACCCTCTTTCTCTTAGCGTTTCATCCACTCTTGTTATAGAATTGTTCCATTAATGCTCATATCATATTTATTTGTATTTCTGGACTGTGTGGATGATTTCTTATACACGTGTGGATTTTTGTGCATTTTAGGGGAGGTTATGTTCAATTTGGCTCACGCACATCCGTGCGAAATTTTCGGACGCCCGTGCACCTCTTTCCTCCCCTAACAATGCCTTTCCCCTCAATCTGAATTTGGGCGTGCCTGATTTCCGCATGCTCGCGCACGCACGTGCAATTGCCCGTGCACGCACGTGCAATTGCCCGTGCACGGTCATTTTGTGCTTTTCACGCCGTTTTGGGTCAATCTGAATTTGGTGTGCGTGATTTCCACACACCCGTGGTGCATGTGCAATTGACCGTGCGCGAACCTGGGCACACAGTTTATTCATCATTCTACCTCACGCACGGGCGTGCGTTTTGCGGCACACGCGTGTGCACCCTATTTATCTATATAATCGTTGTTTCACGATTTCAGACGGATCGCACGCAGGGAGCGTCGTTTTTAGGTCAAGAGCTCACCGGAGCTCGAGGGATTCACCCCTTTTCCATCTCCTACCTCCCCAAGCATTGTAAAAGAGATTGGAGGCATTTGCAAGGTCCCCTTGGAGCTCTTCGAGTCATGAGCCCTTTGTGTTGAGGCGAACAAACCCCGAGAGAAGATGCGTTAGGAGAAGGTGACAGCTTCTCCCGTATCGTGGATAAGGTCAAGGAGGAAGAGGAAGAGCTGGTGGACCAAGCTGGGTTCCCTTACGAATCCGAGGAGATTAAACGCCCGTTCCCTCCGTGCAAAGGATTGGTAACCTGTATCTATTTTCTCTCTTTTATGATTCTTGTATGCATTTGGAAGTGTACTCTAAAGCGTATGCGCGCCATGATCACCGGGTTTAGACATTCATAGATGCACAATTTATTGTGGAGTGTATGGATTTGTAGTTGTTCTCCTTTTTGATTTGCTATTATGTTGTGATTGATTGCATTGTGTGTTGCTACGTGCAAAGCGGAGGTAGGCGACCCGCAATAGTGCGAAGCGTGTTGCTACGACAACGAGCGAAGCGTGTTGCTACGACAACGAGTGAAGCGGAGGTCTGTGACCTGCGGTGGTGCGAAGTAGTGATTGCGACCCGCGGAGGTGCGGTGCAGAGGCCAGCGACCCGCAGAGAGCGAAGTGGTGCCGGCGACCCACATAGTTAATTTAGTTTTCCTTTTTGTTTTTGTTGCAACCAAATCAAACCCCTCATAAAACACCGTCTAAAAGACTTCTATCTCAAGTCTTTTCTCGATGGATTACTCCATCCCGCTGTGTTCCACGTGAGATCAATACTTGGGGGGTAACTCCTCATTTTATTATTAGTTGTACGACCGTGATGCACTTGTCCGTGGATATGCATCAATGCTCTCCTGGGCAAGCTCAAATCATATGAGTTGTTGCTAATGACAAGGGCAGAAGAAGTTATGCAAGAAAAGACTCCTCAATCAAAGGAGAAATCAATAGGATTAAAGGCAAATGAAGATGAAAGTTCATCAATGAATGATGAGATCATAAGCCTCATGGCAAGAAAATTGAAGAAATGGGTTATAGTTGAAGGCTCCAAAAGAAGAGAAAAGGAGCACTCAAAACCCAGGTATGACAAAATGCCAACTAAGAAAATTATCTGTTATTCTTGCAAGAAAGTTGAACATATTGCACAAGAATATCCATAAAATATAAATGACAGTATAAAGGAAAGAGATCAAAAGAAAAGCTATGATCCTAAACAGAAACATATGAAAAAAGGAAGAGGCTTCATGACCGAAACATGGAGCGACTCTGAAGAGGACAACTCTTCAGACTCAAGATGAAAAAGAAGGCACATGAATGATTGCCTTCATGGTCTTAGAAGATTTTGATACTGAACTTCCTCAAGAGGAAGAAGAGGTTGAATCTTATGTGATAAAATTGATTTTAATTTAGAAAAATTTAAATTGTTCAAGGAAATGTGCCTTGAACAAGAAAAGACTGAGAAAGAGATTGAATCTCTAAATAAAGAGATTGCTGCTCTAAATCAAGAAACATCCAAAGCATAAAATTATGAATTAAGGTGTGAAATAACCATTCTGAATAAATCTATAGCAGCCCTGAAGGAAGAAAATACTGACCTTCAGGAGTTTCTCAAAAAGGCAAAGGAATTTGAGGACTGTCTCAATGGCAGAAGGAACAAGCTCAAAGATATAACTAAAAATCTCAATATGAGATTCAAACACTTGGGCTTGTGTGCTAATGCTTCAGTTGCTCAGGGTACCTCCAACACACCTGCCTAGAAGAACCCAATGAGCTTTGTTAAACCTAATGACAAATCTCAATCTCCCTTAGCTGAAGATGTTCATTCAACATCAAAATCAAATAATAATCATGAAAATATAAACCTTCCAAGCTCATCCTCTCAGGAAGGAATCCTTGGAAAAGCTTAAAAAAACCCAGCTTAGAAAAAGAGGACATAATAGAAATCTGAATAATAAAAAATATTCAGAGTATGTCTCGAATACTACTCGACGCAATTTCAAATATATGCCGAATAACAATCGACACACTCACATGCGTCGAATACTATTCGACCTAATCTTTTCTCCTAGACGGCTGCTTCTCTCTACACCAGATCTATTAGAATAAATCTGAGCACTTCTCACACTTATCCACACAACACTTACCTGAAAAGAAGAACTAAATACAATAAGTATGAGTGCCGCTGTTTAATATTTTTTAAAATTTATATTAGTATTTTGAGAAAAATAGATATTTCAATATTTATTAACTGTATTTACAAGTTACTATTCTAATTTGCAAACTTTAAAAGTTCTTTACATTGTACAAAGAATAAAATATAAAAAGTCTTATACAGAGATTACTCAAATGAATGGTTTTCATCAACTTTATTTCAATATTTATTTGAATAATGGTCCCTAGAAAAATAAGGCAATTGTTAACTGCACCCCAGTTTTGGCTATCCGCAACCCTTTTATATGGAGTATTACGAGTTTTTTTGGAAATACGCCTTGTACAAGCATTTTTAGGGAAAGTGTTCAACACGAAAATTGTGGATATCGTCGAGATCTACAACTTTTGTGTTGAACACTTTCGCTAAAAATGCACGCAAAAGACGTATTGCCGCCCGAATTGAAACATGGGCGTAACTATAACGAATTTTTGGAAATACGCATTGTGCATGCATTTTTAGAAAAAATGTTCAACACGAAAGTTGCAGATCTCGACGATATCTACAACTTTAGTGTTCAACAAATTTCCTAAAAATGCTTGTAGAAGGCGTATTTTAAAAAAAACTCGTAATACTTCATATAAAAGGGTTGCGGATAGTCAAAACTGGGGTGCGGTTAACAATTGCCAAAAATAAATAGTTCGAACCGGTTTATTTCGCAGCAAGATAGGAAAGTAGTCCGGTCCGTGGTAGAACCTTGGGTTTAGTAATTATTCGCCGTGGCGGCGGCGCGCGATTATTATGAAGGATTCTTTCTCCGGCGACCCTCCACCGCTTCTCCTTTCTTTCTTCGGCAATGGCGCTTGCTCTGAATCGACCTCTCTCTCTTGGCGCTAAAGAAAAGGTGAGTCGTTATTTGATGCATTTTCTTCTGACCAGGGTTTCTAATGACTCATTTTCTTGTTACCTTATGAGTTTCTTCAGTCTTGGAGCGGTGGTAGATCTTACGCGAGCAGGAAGATGACTTCCTCTATTGTTTGCTTGAATACGGGCACTGCTTCCGAATGTATTCCCGCTGCTCCTGTAGTTATTCCTGAAGGACCTTGGAAGCAGGTGATTTTTTTGTTTGATTCATCATTTAGTGAAAATTTGAGATTTTAATTCGTCTAATTATAAATATAGATGCAGGTGATATGTAGGTTCTATATGGAAAATCTATTCGAACACCAAGTACCTAGAGCAAGTCTAACATTACTTTATGAAGATTGAAGCTTAAATCAGCAAAAAATGAATTAGCTTCTCAACATTTTAAAAGATGAAACTAGGCATATTGGCATTGTAACAATGGGCAATTGATGGGGAGCAGCCCGCTTGACCCGTTTGGGTCTACTCACGACGACCTCAGACACAGTGACGATCGGGACCGTTCATCTTGGGCGGATTGCCAATCGTAGCATTAGTTGTTTTTTTTATATTTCGAATTGTTTATTTATTTATTTATTTTGGAGTCGGTTCAATTGACCAATCATAGCCGTCCATTGTCCCCCTAGAGTCTATATATTGAGGGTGAGGGCTCTCATTTTGGGGATTGAAGAATTGAGTGTAAAATTCACTTCTTTGGTCATCTCGGTGCCGAAGCCGACCCCCGGGTGCGTAACCCGGGCTCCCTCCTTCCCCTTTCCGTGAGCCACCTCCCTTATCCATCCCCTTTGCCGTCCACCACCTCCTCCTCGTTCCCCCACAAAACAACCGTCCCCCTCCTCAATTTCCCCTTTCAAAATACCTGCCAGTCACATCCATCCTCATTCCCCCCTCCAGGACCCTCCATCACCTTGCTGGCCCCAACCAGTCTCCTCCCCATCCCTCCACCGACCTCCTAACTCCATCTTCCCTGTCGTGGATCCACTTCCTTACAACCCTCCCTCCAAATCCCCATAAACGGCCCACCATCTTCATCAAAACCCCTTTTATTCGTCTCCGGTGATTGCCGGAATCATTTTTCGGTCGCCCCCGGTGATTCCTCGTCATCCCATTCCATTTCCACCAACTTTAGTTTTTCCGGCGATCACCGGAAAACTTCTCCGGCCACCTCCACCACCCCGGAAACCACCTCCGTCCATCCTCAGTCCAGCCACCTCCACCACCAGCTATAACTACCCACCTCCCCACTTCCAAAAATTCAGGATCTATTCCTAAATTCTAGTCTCCACTTTCTCCCCCACTACCCAAACAGCCAGTCCCCTTATCTCCCCTATAATTCACTGCTAACTCCTCAACCATCCCCCCCCTCTACAGCAGGAAAAACAGCCCCAAACTTCCCCATCCTCCTCCCATCCGTCTGCCACCTATTGCAGGAATCCTGGACAGCAAACCGCCTCCTAGTTGCTGTTCAGATTCTGTTTGATTCTCAGCATATTCTCCTGCAACCTAGAAGCCTCTATCAGCCCCCCATTTCACTGCCAAGCAGCTACCAGCACTGGAAATCTGGATTTCAGACCACTCTAGTCGCAGCCAGTCACAGTAATCACATTGGAACCTGAATACCAGCCCCTGGGTGTCTCTTCCGGTTATGCCACAGCTCTCCGACACCTCCCCGGCCCTTCCCATTCAATATTGTGCTAGTTCAAAGTGTGTTTGTTATTTCTTTCGTGTTGGGTCTTGTGTGATCTCTGCTTGAAAAGATATTGGTTTATAAGTCTTGACTTCAGTTGTTTTCGTCTTTGTATTTGCTTATTCCATTAGTAGTTTGATTTCGCGCACTCTCGCGCATATACTCAACTCTTGTTACCTCTCTTTAATAGCTTTATTCAATTGTGGAAAAATCAAGTCATGTAATTTTATCAAATTTTGTTTTGCAAGTTTGATTTCGTCGGCCATTGCATTTGCATTTTGCCGTAGTTTCATTAGGGTCTTACTCTGCGCCAACAACAATTTGAATGGAGAAAATTTCTGCCTTTAGGATACCCTTGAACAAATAATCAAAGCACCACAGAGGGAAAGTCTTTAGGAAAATGTCCGTTTTTATTAATACGATCTAATTACAAATATACCTCTAATGGGTACTAAATTGTAACAAATTCCGAGGAAAAATGTGTTTTGTAAACTCATCATTTTGTATGTTACATCCAAGTTCTCTGGTTTGCGAAGGTTATCTAAACCTATTGAGCACATAGTATTTTGAAGATAATGCAAAAATATGTCGTCATTTTGAAGTTTGTATGCTAGAAAGAAAGTTAACTAGACAGAAAATCCATAGTTTCCAGTATGCATGGGAAACAAAGAATGGTCTATTGATCCATGGGTTGTGAGATTTTCTAAACTGTAAGTATAGTTTTTGAGCAAATTAGAAGGCTACTAAATAAGGGTAACGATGGTAGAATATTGTAAATTATGTGGCGATCTTAGTAGGAAAGTGATTATCTTTCTTTCTTCATAGATTCCTGGCGGTGTTACTGCTGCAAAAGGATTCAAAGCTGCAGGAATTTATGCTGGTTTACGTGCAAAAGAAAAGGCTGATTTGGCTTTAGTAACATGTGATGTTGCTGCCATTGTAGCTGGTAATTGCTTCCCTTTTCGGTGTTACAATAATTATCTCTGCCCACATTATATAAATGATTTTGAATAGAATTAAATGCACTTTGTATGTCTGTATGGCATATTCTAGAAGCTGTTTATGAATCATTACATATACTCAATGTTTCTTTCTGGGGTTCAACATCTTTATCCATGGTTCTGAAATTTCTAGATTCTAAGATTGTTTAGCAACATGGATCCCTTGTTTCTTCCAAGATAAAAATAGTAAAATTTTGTTAAGGTGATTCTTTTGCTCTAATGTTGTCAGGTGTATTCACTAAAAACATTGTTGCAGCTGCGCCAATCATTTACTGCAAAAATGTACTAAAAAGTTCAAATACGGTATGCAAACTCCATATTTGTGTTTATATATGGATTATTTAGTGCTAAACGTAAGTTTATATTTAAAACTAAGATGATTGTTTTACTTAAATTCCGCAGACACGCGCAATATTGATTAATGCTGGTCAAGCAAATGCGGCTACTGTATGTTTACTTTTGAGTTATATTCGATATTAATATGTGATTTTGTGCAAAGATCACATCAACCTTGATGTTGGTTGTCATTTCTTTCTAACAGGTGTAAAATATTATACAGGGTGATGCAGGTTATCGAGATGCAGTAGAATGTGCAGATTCTGTTGCCCAGGTTTCTGGAAATTAATTATCTTAATTAAATTTGTCACATCACAATTACGTCCATCAATTTTTTTGGGTTGCAGCTTCTTCAGTTGAGACAAGAAGATGTAATGATCCAATCAACTGGTGTTATTGGTCAAAGGATTAAAAAGGTATCCACTTAGCTCTCTGATGAACATATGCGTAAAATTCTTCTTTGAATTTGCTCAAGATCTTTGAAGTACATTTATTTCTCATGCCCGTGGCCTTCAGTGTGTCTATCCCCTTTCCTCCCCTGTGCGGCATTTTTTTTGTGGTTCTAGGGAGCTACTTTACTCCTTTTTTAATCAATTTAGCTACTTTCCCTCATTCTATTAGATTTAGCTCGGCCCGACTTATCAAATTCTTGGTGGGAATGTCATATGCAAATATACATTGGCTATTTCTAAATTACATTAAAGGAAGTTTTTTAAAAGAGTTCATGGCTCTCAAATAAGACCATCAAAAGCATTTGGACCGTCCGATCTTTACATGTGAGAGAGGGTGGGAGATGAAATGTTTTTCCTAGCCCTCTTAAATGAACTCAAATTGCTAGGGCCTAACGGAGAGGGGGCGGGGGGGGGGGGGTATTTTTAAGTCTTTTATGTTCTTCATTTTTTATCTCTACAATAATGTTACAGAGAATTTTCTTCTTTTTGCTTCATTTTCAAATTAGTCGCATGGACGGATCCCGATATCTGGTACTTGAGCCCGTGGGCTGCTACGCGCACGGAGCCTTGAACACATAAAATTTCCACGGATGAGCGGAGCCCTTTTGCAACCAAGAGCAGTCATACACGGGTATGCCCTTGTATGACTGCTATCTCTCTCTCTCTATATATATATGTTGATGCCAATATATATTTGTATATATCTCCAAACTATGTATTTGGAGAGGGTGGATAGGAGCGAGCTCTATATTAAAAGTCGCTGTTCATATTACCTTAAGGTTTTGAATTTATAGACCAGAAAGTTTACAAATGTAAATTGGTCCTCAATCTCATTTTGCATGTTCACATGGATTTATTTTTCCTTCTAAGTACTTTTTGTTATATGTGTGCAGGAAGCTCTTCTAAATGCACTTCCAAGACTGGTTGATTCCCTATCAGCAACTGTTGAAGGGTATTTGTTCATCAATTTTTTTCCTCTTGTAAAAATGCAGGGTAAGGTTTCCCTACATTTCACCCTTGTGGTGGGACCCTTCCACAGACCCTCGCTTTGCGGGGATGCTTTGTGCACCAGGCTACCCTTTTAGTTGTTTGGCAGGATAGTCTTAGCATCAGCTTAGTTTTCTGTTCCAAAGTGTTATCTTTCCTGCAACTATCACTTAAGCTCAATTCAGACCTCAAGTTTGAACTCAAAAGTTGGTGATAAAAGAAATTCACATGCATGTACTTAATTGATAGTTGATTCTATGCAATTAGCGTTCAAAAAAAGAAGGATTGAGAAGTAATGCTCAAATAAGATGAACAATTACTAATCAAGGAAGCAAACCTGAAAGTCTATGGACAGAAAAAATGGTTACTTCTTTAAAGAAGACGTATGCCGAGCGATAGTGAAATTTATAAACTTTTATTTTCTAGGGAACAACCATATACAAATGTTCCCATAAGAAGTGATGTCAAATATCTTCCATTCCCTGCATTTATATGCACAATAGTAGCTTCAATGAATGGTATGATGTAAAGATATTGCTCACAAAATTAAAAGCTACCATAACTAATTATCACTGTTGAAAAAATCTACTGTAAGTGATTATGTTAATCATTAAAATGGTAAACAATAAACTTATAAAGCATGTGATGCAGTATGAAGACTTATTTTGAATCAGGAATTTCTAGTTTTGATTTTAGTAAATAGTTATCCATTTGTGATATATATTAATTATAAGTTTTTTTTATTTAAATAATGTAGAGGAAGTGTTTTATTAAGCCCAATGTAAATGCCCTCCTCTATCCCATTAGGATAATCTTATATAGTTTAGTCCCATGTTGTGGTTTGGAGTTAACGTGTCACTCATTCCACTTATAAATATGTATACATGTATTTGTATACATTTAAGTGAAGTAATGAAAGTTATTACGCTGCATCACTCATCATTTTACATGGTATCAGAGCAATATGATTCATGACGTAAAACTCTCGACGATTGAGCTCCTTCTCTCGGTGATTGAGTTCTCAATTCCGCTTTCAGCAAAATCAGCTCGCCGCCTGGTCTTACTGTCTTGAGCTCATTATCAGCTTATTAAAATCG
Organism: Dactylorhiza incarnata; assembly: GCA_033032865.1. Lineage (NCBI taxonomy): Eukaryota > Viridiplantae > Streptophyta > Magnoliopsida > Asparagales > Orchidaceae > Dactylorhiza > Dactylorhiza incarnata. Next base: position 862,895 of record JAWHQI010000173.1, read on the forward strand.
GATTCTCAGCTCGCAAAACTGGCAGTTTGTGAGCTTAGTGATCACCAACTTCACTGATTACCTCTGGGCTCTGCATCATCAAAAATCCCCCCCGCCCCCACCTTATAGACTTCCGACCCGCTCGCTTCCACAGTGCAGAGATTGCATCCTTCACGCAGAGCTTGCCTCCTTCGCGCAAAGCTCATTAACGCATGCTCTCTAGCACCTGGTCTCGCCGAATTCAACAATCGATATCGCCACCTCCTTCAATCCAGATCTCGACGACGCCTGCGCGCTTGGTCTCACCACCTTCTCCATTATCGCGCCTGATGACTCATGACTCCTTTAAAAGCAGAGCTCGTTGCCTCCAATCCAAAGCTTGTCGTCTCCTCCAACACCCAATCTCGCTCTCACCTGCGCGCTTGGTTTCGCCGCCTCCGTCAATACCGCAACTCGACGACTCATTTAGTTTAGATCTCGCTGACTCCTCTAACCGAAGAGCTTGCCTCCTACTTCAATCCAATCCAACCACGGAGCTCGGTCCTTCAATTCAGATCTCAACCACAGAGCTCTTCGTCTCCTTCAATCCATATCTTAATCACAGAGCTCGCCGCTTCCTTCAATCCGGATCTCGATGACTCCTTCAATCTACAGCTCGCCGCTTGTGGCTTGATGAAAGTGCATAAATATCTGAGAATCTTAATCAAGATTACTCTAAATGGGGAGTGAATAAAGTTTTAGATTTTTTTTGCAGAAGCAATCATAAGCACATCACAATTCACAAATTAGATTATTGCAAAAATAAATAAATAAACAAAAAAAATCTAAGCTATAGAGAATGCAATCCAGACGACACAAAAGTTATATAGAGGTTCCCCTAAAACTTGGATACTCCTCTCTTCTACTACAGATAAGATTCCACTATCAAATAGATGGCTAGAGTCTACAGATTTGTCGTCATGTGAGCGTCGTAGAAGTTATTATTATAGACTGATTTTACTTATGTCTTGTTATAATGGTCAGGGCGTGTGTTAGCCGTGTTGTTAAAGGCGCGCCTAAGGCTCCAGGCTCAACAGGCTCAGAGGCCTGCCCCTTCGTGCGCTTTTTTGCGCCTTTGGAGCATAAAATGCGCGTCTTGGTGCGATTTCTGTTGCAAACCTTTTTTTTCTAAAAGAAAGAAAGCAATACTGTAAGAACTCAATATTTTTTGCATGATTTAGTGTTTGTGAAACATAATTGAGTGTTAAGACTGAGATATGAATATATGATTCAAGTGACCACATTAATTCTATTTTTTAAGAGATATAAATGATAGTAATGAATGATTAATTAGTAGAATAGATGAAAAATCTAATTAAGAAGATGAACTGATGTTTGATGCTTATTTTTTAAAATGGATGTGGTTGCGCCTTGCCTTCGTCAGGCGCGCGCCTAGGCTCCAAGACCCTTTTGCGCCTAAGCCCCTTATTCCTAATTTCTGATATTTCCTTTGGTGACTATATGCAAGGTTGTAAATATCAGATATTGGAGACATCAGATTGAGCTTTTAAATGTCGGATGTCGGAAGTCGGAGACATGTCAGAGATATTTTAAAATATTTGATTTTCATACCTTATAAATAATAATTTAATTTTTATGTGAGAGACACTTTAGAAAAGAAGGGTTTTAGGTTGAGCAGGACAAAGACGGAGTATATAGAACTTAAATTTAGTAGTGCAAGAAGGTCGGATGACTCCGTCATTAAATTGGGTGACCAAGATATTTCCCGCAGTGAGTGCTTTAAATATCTGGGATCGATAATTCAAAAAGATGGAGGTGTAGATAAAGATGTGATACATAAAATCCAAGCAGGTTGGTTGAAATGGAGAGGCACGTCTGGGATCTTATGTGATCGTAAAGTACCATTAAAACTTAAAGGCAAGTTTTACCGTACTGCAATTAGGCCAACAATGCTCTACGGTTCTGAGTGTTGGGCAGTGAATGGTGTATATGAGTAAAAAATGGGAGTTGCGGAGATGAGAATGCTTAGGTGGATGTGTGGTCACACGAGACTGGATAAAATTAGGAATGAATGTATCAGGGATAAGACAGGAGTGACGCCAATTGTAGAGAAGATGCAAGAAGCTTGTTTAAGATGGTTCAGACATGTACATAGGAGACCATTAGAGGCACCTGTTAGGTGTTGTGGGAGTTTAGTCACTAGACATGTTAAACGGGGGAGGGGTAGACCAAAAAGACTTGGAATGAAACTATAAGGAAAAATATGAAGTACTTAGGCATTAGTGAGGCTATGATTAAAGATAGAGCGCAATGACGACAAAGGATCCATATAGCCGACCCCACTATGGTGGGATAAAGGCTTGAGTGTTGTCGTTGTTGTATACTAACTATAATTATATGTTCTAAAAGTAAAAAAAAAATAATATAACAAATAGATAAAGAATGAGTCATGTATATTACAAAATAAATTTGAATAGTATCAAAGATAAAATATTATTAACAAATACAAAATGATACATTGTAAAATATATTTAATATTATACAATAATTTTATATCGATAACAATAAGTTTATTGCAAATAATGAAGATTTAAAAGTTAAATATCTTTAATTGATTACAAGTCTTTTCAAACTTATAAATTTATTTAAAAAAATACAAATAATCAACTGATAAATGTTTTAAACATTTTCACATTTTTTGTAATATGAAATAAAAAAATTGTGTGAAATAATTATACAAAACTGGTTATAAGAATAAAACGTTAAGAAATTGAAACAATAAGTCTAATTGATTTAAATATACATAATATAATACATATACAACATATACTGCTAGTCTGCTAATATAACATAAATTAAAATAACAGACAATATATTTAAAAGTCGTGTCAGTCGCTGCCGTGCCCAAAAAGCCCAGCAGGCTCGGGCCTAAATCGGGCTTGCCGGACCCAGACTTTTCTTACCTAGATGAGCCTGATGAGGCCCCCAAGGCTGGGCCCGGTCTTATCTATTTTTATTTATATTAATTTTTATTTATTTAAAATTTTAAAATAAAAAAAATAAAAAAGATGGCTGCCAACCATCAATTGATGTCTGCACCATCAAAATCGGGCTTTTACCCGGGCCTAAGCTTGGCCTGGTGCCCGGGTACCGGGCCGCGCAATTGCCCCAAACTGGGGCCCTGTTAGGCCTCGACAGCCCGACCCGGGCCTTGGGCGTGCTAGCCTGGGACCGGGCCGAGTTTTTTTCGGGCCTGGCCCGGGCCGTACCCCCGGGTTCGGTTTTTATGCCCATGTCTAGTCGGTCGATAGATTGGAAAAAATCGGATATGTCGGCGTATATTTTACAAAAAGATAAATTTTTAAAGAAAACATATCGTTTTGCCCTAAAAAACGACATGTCGGAGGACATTGAAAACATTGACTATATGTATTCTTTGTGACACTATATTTATGTTAGTGTGTTTCCACATCTTTTTTTTTTCCGCTATATTGCATGTATACTCTGATGTGGTGGTGTTATGCTGATTTGGTCGGCTGTGTAAGTGTTACGCCCCCGCTACGCTTTGCGGGACGTCATTACGTGAGGAGGAGCAACGGCGCGTTAAACAACGGGGCTGAACCATCCGGTTCAGCCCCCATGCAGTAAACCGGCCGGCCGAGGGCTGAACCGGACGGGTTCAGCCCTCCTTGGAGGGGCCGGCCGGCCCCCTCCTTGCCCGGGTATTTATATACCCGGGCAGCCCCCCTTTTGGGGTTATGCAAGAGTTATCAAGGTTAGTCTTCTTCCCCCCCTTTTAGACCTAATTTCTCCTCTCTTTCTCTAGATCTCCCCTCTCTAAATCTCTCTAGTAGTTGTGCCCTAACATTTGGTATCAAAGCTCTTCCTTCTCTCGGACATGGTGACCACGCGCACTCAAGAAGAATCCTCACGGATTGAAACCCTAGAGGAGAACATGGTTGGCCTCACCGACTCTATGGCGGCCATGGAAGGACGGATCGACGCTCGTATGAAGGAGATTAAGGCTTTGCTGAAAGGGAAAGCCACAACCGGTGAGGATTCGACCGGATCGGGGGCAGATTTGGCGGCAAACGGCGCGCAAGGGGGCGTCGGCAATACGCGTCTGTCGGACGACGATCGCACGCGGGCGAGCCCTCTTCCGCCAGGCACGGGATGGATCCCGCCTGGAGGGGGCTGGCAGGGCACGGGAGTGCCCAGCGGCGGCTGGCAGGGCACGGGAGGACCCAGCGGTGGCGCGCACGGGCCAGCAGGGGGATCTGCGGCGGCTTACGGAGCAGCAGCGGCGTCGGGGGCCGCATACGGGGCTTCGGCAGGGCCGACTGGGCCAGGGCTTACAGCGGGAGCCTTCTCCGACTTCGGTGCGGGCCAGGGGGTGCGCCGGCAGGGCTGGCAGGAGCCGGGAGGGGCTCGTCGGGGCTGGGAGGACCCGGCTGGGGCTCGTCGAGGCTGGGAGGAGCCGGTTGGGCTCAGGCGACCTCCAGATCCTGCGGGATATCAAGGGGGAGGGCTTCTCCCTCCTCCCCGTGGGTTGGGGCCGCCGGGTATAGGTGGATTTGGCCAAGCATGGGGCGGACAACAACAACCCCCTCTTTGGGGAAACGGTCAACATCAAGGCTACGGATTTGAGCAAGGTGAACCTGCAAGACGGGAAGGAGGTCATGGGGCACAACGCTTGACCCCGGGATTAACTCGCATGTACTTTCCGGAGTTCGAGGGTGGCGACGCCTTGGAATGGATCCAGAAGGCAGAACTCTTCTTCCAGTATCATGAGGTGCCGGAAGGGCAGTGGGTGCAGTTGGCGGCCTTCCACTTGAAGGACGACGCTTACCAGTGGTCGCAGGGGGTCCTGAGGGGACGGGATTACGTGCCATGGGGCGAGTTTGTGGATGGTTTTGCGGCGAGATTTGGGCCACTGGAGTACGAGAACTTCGAGGCCCTTCTTCAGAAACTCCGTCAGAAGGGGTCAGTGACGGAATACCGCACCGAGTTCGAGAAGTTGGCAAACCGAGTCCAGTGGTCGGAAAGGACTCTCTACAGCTTTTTCATATCGGGGCTCAAGGAGCACATTCGTGACGAGGTGCAGGCTCTCATGCCTCGTTCGTTGAACCACGCCATTACCTTGGCTCGCATTCAGGAGGAGCGGTTCAACAGACAGCGAGCCCGCGCCACTAGTAGGCCGACTACGGCTACCGCCACACCAGCACGACGGGAGCAAGCCACCGGCAACAAACCGACCGTGACTCGGTTATCGTGGGGCGAGTTGGCGGCTCGAAAGGAGAAAGGGCTATGCTTTAATTGCGATGAGAAGTTTGTGCCCGGTCATAAATGCCAGAAACTGCAGGTCTTCATGTTACAGCAGGATGGGGACGACGAGCCGGCTCCAGATGTGGAGTTGGAGGTGGACTTGGACGAGGGGGAGTTCGGGGTCTTTCTTCATGCTCTTGAGGGTTGCGCTCCCCCGCTTACTATGCGGCTGGCGGGCCGGATCGCCCAAGAGAGGGTTACTATACTGGTGGACAGTGGGAGTACCCACAACTTCATACACCCCGACGTGGCACGACGAGTTGGGCATGTGGTTGACAAAGGGGCTGCCTTTCATGTTATGGTGGCGGATGGGAGCAAGCTGCGATGCGAAGGGGTGCTGAAGGGAGTGGAGCTGCGGCTGCACGACTATGTGGGGCGGACTGACGTCTACCTGCTCCCTATTCGGGGCTCCGACATGGTGCTTGGAGTTCAGTGGTTGCGCCAGTTACAGCGGGTTACTTTCGACTGGGACCACATGACTATGGAGTTTGTGCACGGGGACAAGCAGTTTTGTTTGCAGGGTCTCATGTCCTCTCCTATTAAGGAGGTGTCTCTGCGCAGCATGCAGAGGTTGAGCGGGGATGGACAGATGATGGCTGTCCTTCGGGAGGTCCAGACCGGCGACTCCACGCCTTCTGAGGTACCGGTTCAGTTACAGTTACTTCTGACCGCTTATGCTGATGTTTTTCAGGAGCCGCGCACTTTACCTCCAGCAAGGTTCCGGGATCACCGTATTCCGCTCAAGGCGGGCGCTGAGCCTACGAATGTTCGTCCGTACCGCTACCCACACGTCCAGAAGGCGGAGATCGAGCGCAGTGTTCGCGAAATGCTGGAGGCCGGCATCATTCGGCCGAGTACGAGTTCCTTCTCGGCCCCCATTATTTTGGTTAAAAAAAAGGACGGCTCCTGGAGATTTTGTGTGGACTACCGTGCTTTGAATAGCGCTACGGTCAAAGATAACTTTCCGATTCCTCACATCGAAGAGTTACTGGATGAGCTGCATGGCGCGCAGCGGTTCACCAAGCTGGATCTTCATTCGGGATATTATCAGATTTTGATGGCTCAGGAGGACGTCCATAAGACGGCCTTCCGTACACATGACGGCCATTATGAGTTCTTGGTTATGGCCAATGGGCTGACTGGAGGGCCCGCGACATTCCAGGCCAATATGAACGAGATGTTCCGAGATCTTCTGCGGGCGTTTGTTCTGATATTCTTTGATGATATACTCATCTACAGCGCGAACTGGGAAGACCACGTCGACCACGTGGAACAGGTCCTTGCCAGACTACGACAGCACCATCTCTATGCCAACCGTTCTAAGTGCTCCTTTGGTCAGGAAGAGGTGGAGTACTTGGGCCATTTGGTCTCCGGCCAAGGCGTTCGGGCCGACCCGCGAAAGATTCAGAGCATGCAGTCTTGGCCACGGCCGGTTACAGTCCGCGCCTTACGGGGTTTTTTAGGGCTCACAGGGTATTACCGGCGGTTTGTCCAGGACTATGGCAAGATAGCACGGCCCCTGACTCAGCTGCTGCAGAAGGACTCCTTTTCCTGGAGTGAGGAGGCGGAGGAGGCATTCCAGGCCCTCAAAAGGGCCATGACCACCACGCCAGTTTTGGCTTTACCGGACTTCACACAGGAGTTCGTTCTGGAGACGGATGCCTCGGGTGTCGGCATTGGGGCGGTGTTGATGCAGGCGGGGCGGCCGATAGCCTTTTACAGCAAGGCCTTGGCTCCTCGTACGCTGGGCCTCTCGGCTTACGAGAAGGAGATGTTGGCAATTATTCATGCAGTGGCTGTTTGGCGTCCATATCTGCTGGGCCGACACTTTAAGATCCGGACAGATCACCAGAGCTTGAAACATTTCCTGGACCAACGGGTCTCCTCGCCGCTACAACAGAAATGGGTGACTAAGCTACTCGGTTATGACTACGAGATTGTGTATCGCCGGGGCAAAGAGAATGTGGTCGCCGATGCTCTCTCTCGCCTGCCAGAGGCTACTCTCGCGCATATTTCAGGACCGTTGGTTGATTCGGTGGAGGATATTCAGGAAGAGGTCCGACGATCAGATGCGCTGCGTCCGTTGGTGGAAGCTTTACAGCGGGGAGAGACCGTCACAGCTGGCTATCACTTGTGTAATGGCCGGCTTTACTATCGGGGCCGGGTGGTCGTGCCCGCCGATTCAGCTTGGAAGACCGTGTTGATGCATGAGTTCCACTCGTCGCCCACAGGTGGGCATGCGGGGGTGCTCCGAACCCTTCAGCGGGCAAGGGCAAACGTTTTTTGGTCGGGCATGCGACGGGACATTCAGCAGTTCGTTCGGCACTGCGAGATCTGCCAGCGGCAGAAATATGAAACCTCTTCTCCAGCAGGGCTGCTTGTGCCGTTGGAGATTCCACAGCAGATTTGGGACACGGTGTCCATGGACTTCATTGATGGACTGCCGAAATCTAAAGGGAAGTCTGTCATTCTTGTGGTGGTGGACAAGCTGTCTAAGTATGGTCATTTTCTAGCGCTCAGCCATCCGTACACCGGGGAGTCCGTGACCGCCCTCTTTGCTCGGGAGATTGTCCGCCTGCATGGCCTCCCCCGCGCCATTATTTCTGATCGGGGCCCTACCTTCGTCAGTGGGTTCTGGAAGGAACTGTTCCGGCTGCAGGGCACTCGTTTACATTTCAGCACGGCCAACCACCCGCAGTCGGATGGTCAGACGGAGGTGCTTAATCGTGAGGTCGAGACTTATCTGCGTTGCTTTGTGATGGATGAGCCGCGCAGCTGGCCGGACTGGTTGCATTGGGCCGAATACTGTTATAACACTGCTTACCACTCCGCCAGCAAGATGACTCCTTTTGAGGTGGTTTACGGCCGACCTCCACCTACTCTGGGCAGCTATGAGGCCGGGAGCACCGCTCTTCCCGCGGTGGATCGCGCTCTGCTAGACCGGGATCGCATGTTGATCACACTTCGGGAGAATCTCCGTCTAGCCCAGGATCGCATGAAGACCCAGGTGGACAAGCACCGCACTGAGCGGGTATTCGCCGTGGGTGATGAGGTGTTTCTCAAACTCCAGCCGTACCGACAGTTGTCTGTTGCTCGTCGCGGCAATCAGAAGCTGTCCCCACGCTACTACGGTCCCTTTCAGATTGTCAACAGGGTGGGACCGGTGGCTTATACATTGGCTTTACCGGAGGGTTCACGCATCCATCCTACGTTCCATGTCTCGTTGCTCAAGCGGAAGGTCGGGCCGCATGTGCAACCGAGCACCTTATTACCAGAGGTCACTGCGGCAGGTGAACTGCGGCCGCTTCCTGAAGATGTTTTGATGCTCAAGTGGAAGAATCGGGGCGCGGAATACCGGCCCGAGCTGTTGGTCAAATGGAAGAACCTGTCACCGGCACATAATTCGTGGGTGGACTTCTTCGACTTCAAGGAGCTCTACCCCGACTACCACCTTGGGGACAAGTTGGTTCTTGATGGGGAGGGGAATGTTACGCCCCCGCTACGCTTTGCGGGACGTCATTACGTGAGGAGGAGCAACGACGCGTTAAACAACGGGGCTGAACCATCCGGTTCAGCCCCCATGCAGTAAACCGGCCGGCCGAGGGCTGAACCGGACGGGTTCAGCCCTCCTTGGAGGGGCCGGCCGGCCCCCTCCTTGCCCGGGTATTTATATACCCGGGCAGCCCCCCTTTTGGGGTTATGCAAGAGTTATCAAGGTTAGTCTTCTTCCCCCCCTTTTAGACCTAATTTCTCCTCTCTTTCTCTAGATCTCCCCTCTCTAAATCTCTCTAGTAGTTGTGCCCTAACAGTAAGCGTCACGTGGTTGTGGTTGCCTTGCGTGAAGGTGCTACCGCAGGACAGTTACACTGGGCATAAGTTCTCTCTCTGCCTTGGGATTCTCTGCCTTGGGAGTCTCTGCCTTGGGAGAGAGATCTTACAATTGACATCAGACTATTCCGATCTCCGTATACGAAAGCTACTAGCAAACTCATAGGCTTGTCCAATCTCTACTAGTTCGAGGACGAACTTTGCGGATGCTGGTGGGCCTATGAGCGAGTCACTTTAAGTTAATACATTTTGATCCAAATATTATACCGACTTTTCTTCTAGAAACTTGTTTTAGAAACCTAATCCCTCCCTTTTTGTCCATAGATTCCGGAAGACACTGTCCAAGGAAATCCTGTTCAACCCGCTAGGAGTACCTCCTACTCCTTTACCTACCAGCAGCTTACTCCGTTCCACAAGACTGAGTTGGGTCAGACTCTTTCAGCCATTCTTGAGACATTTAGAACTTCTCTGAACCAGATACCTGCTCCATCAGCAGTTCCCCGGTCTGATTGGTTGAGCATCTTTAGGGGTTTGTCCCCTCCTGTCTTCAGAGATAGTGAGAGTACAACTCAGACGGAAGAATGGCTTGATCGTGTTCAAGAGTTGCTTGTTGGAATGCGATGCCCGACGGATATGGACGTTACATTGACCATTACGCTGCTTGAGGATTATGCTAGACAGTGGTGGAGATCAGTCTTTACTTCTACTTTTAAAGGGAAACTTCTCTCTGGCATTGAGTGGGAGAAGTTTTCTGATGTTTTCTTGGATCATTTCATCCCTGCTACTGATAGAGAAGAACTCCGGGAGCATTTCCTTCACTTTCGCCAAAGAAACTGCTCTGCCATGAAATACCAGAGGGAATTCTATCACTTAGTTCGTTTTGCGGGCAACTACTCTTTGACTGAGCAGGATGCGACAAAACGTTTCTACCATGGATTACGAGACTCTTTGAGACAATCTCTTATTATGGTCTCTAATTCGAGCTTTACCAACATTGTGGAGTTGGCCAAAGCCATGGAAGCTGATCAGACGTCAGTGCAGAATAGGAAGAAGAGACCTATTGAAGCTCCAACCTAGCCAGGTGCAGAGCATAAATCTGAATAGAAGAAGTTTTCTCGCGATCGCAATAAATTCCATTGTGGTCGGAAGAAATAGGGACAAGGACATTCCCAGGGGAAGCAAGAGCATAAAGCACAACCTGTAGTTCCTTCCCAGCCTATTCAACATCCTCTGCAAGGGACAACTCCTTTCGAGGAAATTGCTACAACTGCCACCAGCCGGGACATCTAAGGTCCCCTGTCTGGAGCGGACAGTTCAACAAGAAACCCCCTCAGCTCTGCGGGGAAAAGGTCGTGGCCGTGGAGGCGGTCAATCAGGAAGGCAGGACCAGAAGGATCATCAACAAGCTTTTGCTTTAGATCTTACTCAGGGGCATGAGCCCCAAGACGTGGTGACCGGTACGTACTTTTGTTTTGTTTAAATTTTGTTGTTTCGTCTAGTAAACCTAGTAGATTTCTTTCCATTAGAGCGAGTATTGATCAATGTTTTAAATATCGGATGTTGGTGACATATCGGATTAAGTTTTTAAATGTCAGATGTCGGAAGTCGGAGACATGTCGGGGATATTTTAAAATATCGGATTTCCATGTCTTATAAATAAATTTTTTATTTTTATGTATACTAACTATAATTATATCTTATAAAAATAGAAAAATAATATAACAAATAGTTAAAAATGAGTCATTTATATTACGAAATAAAACCGAATAGTATCTAAGATAAAATATTATTAACAAATACAAAATAATACACTGTAAAATATATTTCATAGTATACAATAATTTTATTTTGATAACAATAAGTTTATTGCAAATAAAGAAGATTTAAATATTTTCATATTTTTTGTAATAAATGTATTAAATATTTTCATATTTTTTGTAATAAATGTATTAAATATTTTTCATATTTTTTGTAATATGAAATTAAAAATTGTGAAACAATTATACAAAATTGGTTGTAAGAATAAAACGTTAAAAAATTGAAACAATAACTCTAATCGATTTAAACATACATAATATAATAATTATATGCAATTTAAACATATGCTGTTAGTCTGCTAATATAACATAAAATATAATAGCAGATGATATATTTAAAAGTTGTGTCGGTCGATATATCAGAAAAAATCGGACATGTTGGCCTATATTTTACAAAAGGACAATCTATTTTTTTAGAAAAACATATCGTTTTGCCCTAAAACAATGGTATTGATATTAGGAATCACAAGCTTTATTTCCATTAGTTAAAGACCAGCTCAGACATTGTTTGACACGGGTGCTACACAATCGTTTGTGTCCAATAAGTTCATCCTGGATCTGCAGGAAATCACTCTTTTCGATGGATTATCCTTTGTCGTTTGTCTACCAAATGGGTCGGTGATGCGTCCTGCAACAAGATGTTCCTTGATGATGAGTTTGGGGAGCGAGTCTTTTGAAGGCCCCGCTACGATATTTGATATCCTAGATCTTGATCTTTTCTTGGGTATGGACTGGCTTGAAAAACATAGAGCCCGAATCGATTGCGATTCTAAGGAAGTAACCTTGTGCTAATCTTTGGGTAAGGAAATTATCTTCAGAGGTATAAAGCCCATCTCGCGAATTCTTCTATCTTCAGCCCAACTGGTGAAATCATTCACCCACGGTGATGTGGTGTATGCAGTTCTCTTTAGCCTTTTGGAAAGCAAGTCAAACCTAGACGCCATGGTTGTAGTTAATGAGTTTATGGATGTCTTTCCTCAGAAGCTGCCCGGATTACCGCCACAGCGGGAAGTCAAGTTTCCGATTGAGTTGGTGCCAGTGGCTCGGCCTGTATCTAGAGCTCCGTATCATATGACACCTAAGGAGTTAGCTGAATTCCGTATTTAGCTGTAGGAATTAGTAGATTTGGGGTTTGTTCTCCTTAGTTCGTCTCTGTGGGGAGCCCCAATTTTGTTTGTTAAAAAGAAGGATGTAACTTTGCGGTTATGCATCGACTATCGAGGGCTGAATAGACTGACAGTCCAAAATACATACCCTCTCCCTCGTATTGATGAGCTATTTGATCAACTTAAATGAGCTCATGTATTTTCAAAACTCGATCTTCGATCTGGTTACTATCAGTTGAGGATCCATGAAGAGTATATCTCGAAGATAATCTTCAACTCTAGATACTGAAAGTATGAGTTTACAGTGATGCACTTTGGTCTCACTAATGCTCCTTCAGTGTTCATGAGCCTCTTGAATCGTGTCTTTGAGCCTTTCCTTGATGTCTTCGTCATTGTGTTTATCGATGACATTCTTGTGTATTCCAAGACCGAAGAAGCCCATGTTGAGCACCTTTGGTTGGTTTTGGGGATGCTGCGTGAGCATCAACTCTTCGTCAAGTTCAACAAATATGAATTCTAGCTCAAGGAGTCCATTTCTTAGGACATGTGATCAGTGGGAATGGTTTAGCAGTGGATCCTGCAAAGATCCTAGCAGTGCGAGATTGGCCCGCACTTAAGTCTGCCGCAGATATTCGAAATTTTCTTGGTTTAGCTGGGTATTACAAGAGATTCGTGGAAGGTTTCTCCAAGATAGCGCAACCTTTGACGTCCTTGACGAAGAAGGATGTTCCTTTTGTATGGACAACAACTTATGAAGTAGCTTTTGCTGAGTTGAAGGAACGATTGACGTCGGCTCCTGTCCTGACACTTCCTTCAAGGAAGGATGAATTTCAGATCTATACCGACCCTTCGCTCCGTGGTTTTGGTGCTGTTCTAATACATCACAGTCATGTTATTGCGTACGTTTCGAGATAGTTGAAGAAGCATGAAAAAAACTATCCTACTCATGACTTGGAGTTGAGAGCTGTAGCGTTTGCACTCAAGATCTAGAGGCATTACCTATATGATGTTAGATGCGAGATATACTCGGATCATAAGAGTCTTCGATACATCTATACGCAGAAGGACCTGAATTTGAGACAGAGACGCTTGATTGAGTTCTTGTGTGATTATGATTTTGACTTATAATATCATCTAGGCAATGCCAACACTGTTGTTGACGCGCTGAGCAGGAGACAATATGCATCCAATAGCGCTATGAGACTCCTATTATGGGACTCACACCTATTTACCGATCGTCTCCAGATAGCTACGGTGAGTATTTGGCATGGACCGAAGTCCAGTGTGATATGCGAGACCGGATTTGTTCGGCCCAGAAGGAAGATTCAACCTATGCAACTATCATCTCGACACTGCAGGAGGATTCCCTTGGTGACTACCGTCTGCAAAATGGATTACTTCATTTTCGGCACCGACTGTATATTCCAAGTGTCGGTGGAATTTGTAATGAAATTTTAAAAGAAGCTCATAACGCGAAGTTTTCAGTGCATCCTGGTATTGCCAAGATGTATGCGGATCTAAAAAAACCTTATTTTGGCCCGATATTAAGAAAGACGTCACTTGGTATGTGACGCACTGCCAGGCATGTCAGATGGTTAAGGTAGAATGCAAGAGTCCTGGAGGTTTGTTATAGCCACTTCCGGTTTCAAAGTGGAAATTTGACGATATCTCTATGGATTTTGTACATGGTTTACCACGTTCCCGATATGGAATGATTCTGTTCGGGTTGTGGTCGATCGCTTGACCAAATTAGCCCGGTTTATACCTGTCCGTCAAGGTGATTATGCCGACGTTCTCGTACGACTATTTGTGGAGCAAGTCGTTAGGTATCACGGTCTGCCAAAATCTATTGTTTTTTACCGTGATGGGCGACGTCGCATGATTGGAGAATAGTTCAAGCTTATTTGGGAACGAAACTAGCTTTTAGCACAACATTCCATCCTCAAATTGACGGTCAGACTGAGAGAATGAATCGAACCATGGAGGATCTTCTTCGACTCTGTATCCTGGACTACAATGAGCTGTGGGAGAGACTTTTGCCACGTGGAATTCTCGTACAACAACAGTCATCAGGACAGTATTGGGATGACTCCTTATGAGGCTCTTTATGGCACGAGATGTAGGACGCCTCTCTCATGGGTTCAGGATGAGGATCCTAAGGTTTTGGGTATTCAGTATGTTGATGAGGCGGATGCTACTGTTAGATTGATTTGGGAAAGGATGCTTGAGGCCCAAAGTCGTCAAACTAAGTACTTCGATGCGAAGCATTAGAAGATTGAATTCGCTGTCGGTGTAAGGTATTCCTTAAGATTAGGCCTATGCATGGAGTTTTCAGAGTCAAGGGACGTCGAAAGCTCAGTCTAGATACGTCGGAACATATACCATTATTGAGTGCATAGGACCGGTAGCATACCGATTGGAGTTACCGCCGGAGTTGGGCAATCTTCGTGATGTTTTTCATGTTTCGTCACTACGACGAGCTTTGATTAGTCCCGATCAGTTGGTTTCTGCCCCCTCATGTCCAATGGCTTCAGACAGTTTTGTTCTCTTGGAGCCTTTTCGTATCGTGGATCAGTAGACCCGTCAGCTGTGAAGCAAGAAGGTTCAGTTGGTAAAGGTTCTATGGTTCAATCATGGCCGAGATGAGTTTACTTGGGAGCCTGTGGATTTTATGCCGAAGGTATGAATTTATCTTAGCTTGGATGTTTTTCCGCGTTACTTACTCGTTTCATTTGTGCGTTCTTGATCTAATTTCGAGGACGAAATTTTTCTTTGGTGGGTTGATTTGTAACATGCTATGCTTTCAGGGACTCTAGGAGTGTAGGTGACTTAGTCTAGTGCACCTAGGCTAGCTCATTGAGCTAGGAGAAGTCTTTCAATTCACATTGAACCCCAGGGAAAGTTTGAAAGGCCCTAGGAGAGCCTTGAATATAGCTGACTAGACTGACCTACATGGGTGCCTATGTGTATGTCAGGACCATATGGTCATACCATAGGAGTCCATAAAGCCCTAGTTAGCTCAAGCTAGGCCATGGTCATGATAACCACTTCATACCCACACTTAGCCAATCATAGATTGACACATCACCCTAGAAGTCAACATAGGTCAACTAGGGTCAACCTAGGTCAAACTAGAGGGTTTGAGCCCTTAGTGTTGTGCCTAGACCCAATTGGACCCCATCATGACCTCATCTTCCTTATGGTGGAGTCAAGTTGTCAATTTGGTCAAGAGTTGACCATTAATGGTCAAACCCGACCATTGAAGGGTTGACCAAGCCTATTTCCATGAGCTTGATCTAATTGAGGCTAGCCCGACCCTCTCTTGATCTCAAGATATGTTTCCCTCCATCCTCAGCCAGAAAGACACCACAAAAGGGAGTGAAGAGGCCAAATTGACCACCACTCAATGAAGAGGTGCCTCTCATGACAAACACTCATAACTGCTATTTAATTAGCCCTTGAGGTTCGTTTAGGCCCTTACCTTCTTTGCGACCCTGAACGAAACGAGAGAGAATTGGAGACCGTCGCCTAGAGAGCAAGAGAAAGATTTCAACCACCGCACCTCCACCATGCCACCGCGCCTCCGTTCAACGTCGATAGCCGTCCCTGAGGTAGCTATTCGAACTCTCTCGTTGCATAGATCTTCTAGGTGGAAGAATCGGGGCATTCCGACCACCGGAATAGCTCATCCCGACCACCCTATCCTCGGACCACCACCGGTAATGGAAGCGCTCCAGACCTCTAGAGGTTCACTGGAGAGCACCTGCAAGGTCGGAGGAACCTCTTGGTTCCATCCACGGCCCTCGAGGCGACTGCCGTTGCCAGAGAAGACGAATCCGTGCGGACGCGTCCTGGGTAGAGAATAATTTGCACTTTCCATCGACTGTCAGTGGCGGACGGCCACTAGACTGCCACTCAGACGACCGCCGTCCTCCGGCGAGTCGAATGGTAGTGGAGCCCCGTTGTGGGGATCACCTGAAAGGAGTGGCGATCTCTGTTTCTACGTCGAGATATCAGAACCCTTGATTAAATGAAGAAGACAAAATCATGGCCGTTGATAACCTCGACAATGATTGGCGATCCACGCAGCGAATCGTAGCGACCTGATGCGCTCTAAGTCTTGTAGCTAATTTCTCACATGTTAAGCTTGTATTCAAGACTACATGTTGATGTTTATGAATATTCTAGTTCATGTATTATGCTACAAACTAATTTTGTATAATGGTCGTTAAGTTTTTTTACTGGCTTTCAATAGACTATTCATGTATTTAACTTTAGTGATGTATAATCTAGTTTAGACTAGTAACATGTTTATCACTGTGTTCATGACTTTATGCATATGTCACCATTATAATTATGATGTGTCTATAATTGTGTGGCGAGTCCTTCCGACTCTCTCGAACAGAGCACACTGACGAGGAGCTTAGGATGTGACTCTTGAGAGCAGTGGGTCTTGAGGGGAGCCTTAGATACCTTCTAGGGTACTCTACCTCGGTAGACTCTGCTAACATATTACTTGGGAGTCTTTCGCAGTATGTGCACATGACATAGTCATGTACTTCGATATAGTACAAACATGACCCTACTTGAGAGCCCGGGATGAGTTGTGTGTTACTTTCCTAGAAGCGGTGATAACCGTACTGCTGTCATCGTCTTGCCACTACGACGAGGCCCGTAGGATCGCTACCTACTTAATTTGGTTAACTATGTCGACATCTGGTTCATCTAGTGTCTTAGAGCTACAATAGGCATCATGCACGAACATTACATAGTATTTTGCATAGACTTAATACTCAACTGAGATATGGTTAGTTCTGTTAATATAATGTTATAATTCTTGGACCCTTATCTTATATTGTGTATGGGCACCCTTATAAGATAAGTTACTTGATTATTGATGAAATATGTCATGGATCCTTGTTATATAAGTTCGTATGAACTTTCTTATATAACTAAGTTATTTAAGGCGCAAGGCGCACCGAGGCGTAAAAGGGGTCCTGAAGCCTAGGCGCAGGCGCGCGGCTGAGGCACGTGAGGCGCAAAACTGAATTGAGTGCCCAAATTCACTGAAAATCAGTGAATTGGATGCCAAATTCGTTGATTTTCAGTGAATTGGGCACCCAATGTTAGTTTGTGGAGCCCGACTTCTTTGGGTGTACTGGACACTCAACACGATTTTGCCGGTCGGTATAAAAGGCCTTGTTTTCGGCCTAGGGTTTGTAGAGTTGAAAAACTTGAGGAGGAGCGGCGGAAGAGGAGAGGTGTATTTCTTCTTTGATCTTTCTTCATAGTGGGTTTTCTGGGCGCGGGTGGTTGTGGTTTTTTCCCCGATCTTTGGGGTTTTTCCACGTTAAAATCCTTGTGTGTTTTTTTGCTTGTTTTTCTGCGATTCTTGTGTGATCTGCGGACGTCATTTCTTTCCCTAACACCCAATTCACTGAAAATCGGTGAATTGGATGCCCAAGTGCGCCTTGGGTGCGTCTGAGATCATGTTTTTGCCCACCTAAAAAAAAATTCATTAATCAGGTTGAAGAAAACACCTTGAAGAGCCCAGGCGCGCCTTTGGTGCGCCTGGGAGTTGGCAAGGTGCGCGCCTGGGGCACCTCGCCTGCCTGTGCCTAGCAGAGGCAAGGGCCAGTGCGCTTGGTGTGCCCGGCGCCTCAGGCGCGCCTAAGCGCGCTCCTTAATAACTATGTTATATAATAAGTTATTTTTGAATGATGCTATGTAACGTTGAATGTATTCTCTCACAAAGATTGATGATAATCTAATTCAGTTAATATGATCTAATGCTCTATAAAAGCTATTGACCCTATTTGTCTTGTGCCATAGGGGGCAATGAGGGAGAGAGGATGTTGCTTAGTCGCCATGACTAATATTTTAGTTTTTACCACCCCAGGAGCAGGAACCGAAAGAGTCCCGTCGGGAGTGGCCATTGGGGTACCACCCATACCGAGGTAGAAGACGTGTTGTCAGGACGACACCCGCACATCCACGTGCTCCGGTCTCGTCTACAGATTCGTGGGATGATCCAGTGGATGTGATCGTCGTAGAAGTTATTATTATAGACGGATTTTAGTTATGTCTTGCTATGATGGTCAGGGCATGTGTTAGCCCTTATTCACTATTTTTGGCATTTCCTTTGGTGACTATATGTATTGCTTTGTGACACTATATTTATGCAAGTGGGTTTCCACATCTTTTGCTTCCGCTATATTGCATGTATACTCTGATGTGGTGATGTTATGATGATTTGGCCGGCAGGGTAAGCGTCACATAGTAGTGGTTACCTTGTGTGATGACACTACCGCAGGACGGTTACACTGGGCATATGTTCTCTCTCTGCCTTGGGAGAGGGTTCTTACAGGCTGACACGCCCCTGACGACACTGATTTATAGTGGTGCTAGCTATAATTTCCTCTCCCCATGCCTTACGATACAACTCACATTCACCCGTCTTCTCCTCCTCTCGCTGTTTGCTTGGGCGACAGCCGCCCCACTACCACTAGGGGTCTTTGTATAGACCTGCACATGACTATGAGCACCTACCCTCTCCACGTAGATTTCTACTCTCTTGAGCTCGCTGGTCATGACGCCATACTCGGCGTCGCGCGACTTTGTAGACTTGAGGTGCATATCAATTGGACCCGCATGACGATGCGTTTTTCTAAAGCGGGAGTCCCTTTCTTCTTGTCAGGGGAGGCATTCTTTTCCCATCAACCGGTGGTACCCCATCCTCCTCAGCAGCAAGCGACAGTAGATTTTGTCGCAAAACTGTGGAACGACGTCGAGCCGACCCGCCTGACCGCCCCTCCACCATCCCAACTGCAGTGCGTCTAGGAAGTTTCTTCTGCTTTGAGGAAAAGGCGAATTTTTCAGAGAGCGACATTGTTACGAAGATGGAAGAGGGCAAGTGGCGAGGAGATGAGGATACGACGCACAAGTCGACGTCGGGACCAAGGCGACGTGGACACGGATCCTAACTTGACGACGAATGTTCGCTAATAGTGCGCACGGGAGCAGCGCAACCGTCATTCTTATCTTTTATTATCGCATGTGTATTTTGGGCCGTGGGTTATTTATCATTTTTCCTTGCGTACTTTGGAATTAGACACTATATAAACTTATGCGTATCTCTCATTTGGACTATCTTGGAAGTACGATGAAAATGAAACCCTAGGGTTTTTCTCTTCTCCTCCTCTCCCCCTTTCCTTCTCCTTTTCTCTGCTTCTCCCCCTTCTCTATCTCGGAACCCATGACTACGTAACATAACACCTTACCTATTTAGGGTTTACTTTTTTCCATCTTTTTATGAGGCAGGCCGAAAAACCGAATTGAAATTTAGAGGCTAATTCCAATTCCTATCCTCCAAATTCAAATAACTGGGGCTTTTATGCTATTTCTAGTAGGAGACCATATATTTTGTCCTAATGGATTTCTTTTATACTTTTGGTTTACTTTGAAAGCACTGAATAATTTATTAGAAAATTAAGAGTTTTGACCTGCTAATTTTATTGTTTGTTGCACGAATTTTCGGATCTCATTTAAGACTTTAACTAGAAACCAAAGAATCTACGATGCCCTAAATCAATGTCATAATAAGATATTATAGTCCTCAATATTATGCATCTCTGTCTGCCACATTTCCCTGTCATTATGTTTACATGGCTGTAATGGCTTGCATGTTCTTTGCAGGGCTGATTCGGCAGCTGTTGCTATCACCACCACTGATCTTGTCAGCAAAAGTGTTGCCTTAGAGGCTAAGGTTTACTTTTTTTTTCTTTTCTTTATGGGATTCCTCTCTGATTCTTGATGTGATTCTGTGCAAAGCTCAAAACTAGTAAGTCTTATTTATATATCTATGTTTTCTATTTTGTTTGCTATCCTTGAATATTAAAGGTTGGAGGAGCACATATAAAAGTTGGGGGGATGGCAAAAGGTTCAGGAATGATTCACCCAAACATGGCAACTTTGCTTGGTGTAAGGCCTCACTCCTCCCATTGTGACTAACTTACTTCTTGCAGCATTGATTATTTAATGAAATTCATAGGATTCTATCAAATTTGTAGGTTGTAACGACTGATGCTATGGTCGCGAGTGACATTTGGAGAGAGATGGTCCTGGTATCTGTAAATCGAAGTTTCAACCAGATCAGTGTGAGTAGAAGGTTCCTCCAGTCCTTTGTTATGAATTTCAAAGTTTTCTGGGCTCTATTTTATTCCCTTTTCCCCTTCTACCCTCATTCTGCGACTTGCCAACTAAGAACTCTATATGAATCATTCAATTATTAGATGAAAAAAGCACTTTTTTTTGCACTTGCTATTCTTTGTTTGGCGATACCCTTATAAAATTCCATGCTAGTGTCAGTAGGCTATTTGCGTAATCTTTGTTATCCCAGTGTGCAGAATGTTTCATGCTATAGACTGATGTATCATTGTTTCTTGAAGGTTGATGGAGATACAAGTACAAATGATTCCATCATTGCTTTGGCTAGCGGATTAGCTGGTCACGACAGGATCTCTTCGTCTAATAGCATTGAGGGCCGTCAACTTCAAGCATGCCTAGATGCCGTGAGTTCGACTTCATTTTTTTCTTAAAAAAAATAGAATCTATGTGCAATAAAAGCAAGAGAATAGGTACCACAGAAGTTTTTAATAGATGATTGTTGCTTCGTTCATGGTATTACTAATAATCATGATAATATTTGGCCTAAATATTATGATACTAGATGATGCTAGTATTCATGATTTCAACTTTTGTTCCATGTAAAATATTTGAATGATAATGTATGAATAACAGAATCTTAGATTTCCAGTCCATTATTTTTCATATGCATGCCAAATTTATAAGGATTTTTAATTGATATCTTTGTTATTTTGGTAAACATTCTAAGCATTTATTGAATATTGTACATCATACTGAATAGTGCAAATCATTGTCTTGCTTGCAGGTTATGCAAGGCCTTGCAAAGTCAGTAGCATGGGATGGTGAGGGCGCAACATGCCTGATTGAGGTTTTCTCATGTTTTATGTGTTTTCGAGCTTATCTGATTTTATTTTTATATTGAAGCATGGTAGATTTATGTTCTTTTTGATGCAGCTTAGGAATTAAATAAGCTCATGAATTATGCACAAGTTGTACAACCCATATTCGTCGAGGGTGGACCCGCCACATAGGCAGAAGTCAAAGTCAAAGCAGAAGTCAGGGGCCAAAGACCAAGATAAAGTTAGCCAGCAGGAGCAGTAGATGGCCTGGGCGAGTATTTGCGAGCATCTCCCATACTCGCCAGGTGGGCGACCATGAGAGTTACTCGTCGAGGCCGTGCGAGATCCTCCCAATGTCGCGTAGTCGCCGAGCTGGGCCGAGTTATAAATAAGACCCCCCCCCCCCCCCCCCCCCCCCCCCTTTGGATTTGCCTATAAATAGGACCCCATGGGTACCAGGAATAACACCTTTGACTGAGCTTTAGGAGCCCGTTTTCAAAAACTTAGACTGTGAGATCTTGACCATCCCCCCTTGGTCGCCATTTAGATACTCGCCAAGTTGGTGCCTTCCTCGTACCCTGTTCAGCCATTTTGGCTGTGGAGGAGAAGTTTCTTCTAAACTTTTGATTACGTGGTGGGTCCTCCCGCCTCAACATCTAGGGTCATTTCTGAGTTCCTTTAGTCTCTTTACCCTTGCTCCTCGAACCGTGGAGTTTGATCGCCGGATCAACAACCTTAGGCTGCATAGATCTAAATATTTGAACCCGAGATTTTCCAGACTTCAACATTTTGGTGCGGTGAGCTTGGATCGCAGCCAGAGAAAAATTTAGCGAGAAAGCGAGATGGTGGACGGTGGTGAACAAGTGGAGATAGTCGGCAACTCAGTAGGTGGTGGCGAGTATGCGACAAGGGAGGACTTCGCGCGGCGGATAGAAGGGACCTTGTGAGCAGCGTTGCTTCCTCGCGCGGAGGTCGCGGCGACCTCGCCTCGTCGCGTGACTCTGTCGGAGGATGGTGGTCCATCCAGGAGACCAGGAAAGGAAGTGGCAAGGGAAGAGCCGGAGCGACTAGTGCAGTCACAGTTCTACCCGACGAGCTCTCAGGGAATCAGGTTCCGAGATGTAGAGAATCCGACGAGATTCCAAGATAGTCGCACAGTAGGCGAGTATGGTGGCGTTTCTCGCCAACTTGAAGATCGTCGCCAACAAGGAGGAAGAAACCCATTTTGCGTTGAGGTCCTTTCTGCCTCAGTTCCGAAGGGGTTTAGGGAACCCATTTTAAGTTATTTCTCTGGAAGGGACTATCCCATCCGTCACCTCAAGTGGTTTGAAGACATTTCCATCCGGAACATCTCTGATGCGTTCAAGTGCATGCTCTTTGCCATCGTCTTCCGAGGGAAGACCAGAGATTGGTTCCACCAACTGACAGGGGGTTCCATCTACTGCTTCGAGGACCTACGTCAAGGAGTGACGATGCGATTCACCACGGGGAAGAAGAGGAAGGAGGCAACGACCCTCTTCTATCTAGTGCAAGGAGTGAACGAGACGTTGGAGAATTATATCGACAGCTTCCAGGAGGAGGTTCTGGATATCCAGGAGGTGGATGGCTTCACCCTGCAACTAGCCCTGACGTTCGGTTTGAGAGAAGACCTCTTCAAGCTAGAGATTAGTAGGGATCCCCCCATGTCTTATGAAAAGCTTATCGAGAGAGCCAATAAGTTCGTTCAGGGAGATTCGTCGAATCGTGGCTTCCTGACAAAGCTCACCAGGCTGACCAAGGAAGAAGAGGATGAAGAGGAGAAAGTTCCGGTGCGTGGGAAGGAGGAGTCTCGGAGGCAGGAAGGGAAGAAACAATTAGAAAGAAGGCGAGAGGAGCCGAGAAGGAAAGAAGTAAGGAGGCCCTTTGTGGCTCTGGAGCGTCGGGAAGAGGAAAGGAGGTATCAAGTTCCAATTCATCGGCCGCCTTGGAGGCCAGCAGGAAGACCCCAACACCAGGTACAAGGAAGAAGGTTCTCCCCGGAGAGGAGGAATGATAATCGACAAGAGAGACGTCAGGAAGGAGGACGCGGGGAAGCGATGACCATTGCCCGACAGAGCAATAAACATCACCGACGGAACAATCGTAGGAGGCACTAGATAGAGGATATCCCTCTATACTGTGAGTTGCACCAGGTGGAAGGGCACGAGACAATGACTTGCCCGGACTTCTAGGAGGAGGCTAGTAGCCGGAGAAAGAGGAAGAGATCAGCAGAGACAAGAAGCCCATGCCGGGCCAGTGGCGTTTCAAGCCCCCGTTCGAAGGAGGAACGAAGACCGAATCGATCAAGGAGGTCGTGGAGAGGTTGTCCAAGGAGTAGTAGTAGTAGGGGTGATCCATGAGGGAGCCGGGCTAGGAGCTTCCCGTAAGGGATGTCTCCATCAGATCTACCGCAAGAGTGTCGCCTCGACCTCTCAGGCACCACCCCCGTTAGATGAGATCACCTTCTCGGAGGACATGCTATGGAATGAGAATCCCTTTCATGATGCCCTCATGATCCAGACAGCAGTGGAAGACTTCACCGTCGACCAAATCCTTGTGGACAATGGGAGCTCAGTAAACGCCATCATCAAAAAGACGTTCGACGAGTTGGGAGTAGAGGCAGGAAGAGTGGTAGCTTCGGATGGTCCCCTCTTTGGCTTCTCGGGAGAGAAGAAAGAGGTGGAGGGAGGAGCAGACTTGCTGGTAACACTCGGTGGCACCTCGATCAACTGTCAGTTCGTCATCGTCGATGCACCGAGTTGCTACAATGCGATCTTCGGGAGGCCGCTCATCAACTTCAAGGCCGTCCCATCCTCTTGCCATCAGTGCTTGAAGTACTGCCAAGGAGACGTCCATGTGAGGATCATGAGCGATCTAAGAGCCGCTCGAGAATGTTTCAACGCAGTAAGCACCATCAACTGGATAGAGGATGCAGAGGAGATGAAGAAGGTGCTGTAAGGAATGACTAGATTGGAGGCCGCGGAAGAGGTGCAAGTGTTCTTAGAGGGAGGTGCAAGTGTTCTTAGAGGGAGGGAAGCCTGAGTTGCTGAAGATCGGAGGATCTCTGAAGATCAGCGAGAAGATAGAGATGGTGGCATACCTGCAGGAGAATGTGGATATCTTCACTTGGAGCGTTGCGGAGTTGCAGGAATCGATGCGGAGGTCAAGCCCATCCGACAGAAGAAGATGGCAAGTGACACTGCGTTGACTGAGCCCATTAGAGAGGAAGTGAGGAAGTTGCTTGAGGCAGGCTTTGTGTCAGAGATCCAGTATCCAGACTGGGTCTCGAATGTTGTAATGGTGAAGAAAGTCGGAGGGGGCTAGAGAATATGTATCGACTTTTCCTTATTGAATAAAGCTTGCCCGAAAGATTGTCCCTTGTCTCGAATCGACGCGCTGGTTGATTCCGCCATCGGTTTTTCTGTGATGAGCTTCCTTGATGCCTTTTCATGATACCACAAGATCCAGATGCACCCTCCCCTGATCGTCGCGACGCCTCCTTCATCAATAGCGATGGCTGCTACAACTACAAGATGATGCCCTTCGGGTTGAAGAACGCAGGGGCTACCTACCAGCGGATGATGGATCAAGTCTTCAAGGAGCAAAATGAGCTGAATCTGGAGGTGTACTTAGATGATCCCTTGGTTAAGAGCAAGAGCGTCCATGTGCATGTCATCGATCTGGTGGAGACCTTTGCGACGCTTCGAAAGTTCAAGATGAGGCTCAATCCGGTGTAGTACGTGTTCGGGGCACGGAGAGGAAAATTCTTAGGGCATCTCCTCACCCCGAAGGGAGTGGAGCCTAATCCTGACAAGGTTAAAGCAATCTTGGAGATGTCGTCGCCGTAGAGCACCAAAGAAGTCCAGAGGCTGACAGGAAGGTTGGCAGGCCTTAGTCGCTTCCTGTCAAAGGCCGGAGAGAAGTTCTCTCCTTTCTTCAAAACTCTCTGAAGCAGCCAGCAGTTCGAGTGAACCGTGGAGTGTGAGAGGGTCTTCGAAAAGCTCAAGCAACAACTAACCCATACACCTTTACTCTAAGGCCCGAAGGAAGGTGAAGACCTACTCTTCTATCTAGGATTGGGAGCGGAGGCAGTGAGTTCGGTGCTTGTCAGAGAGGAAGGGAAGGTGCAACTACCCATCTACTACATGAGTCAGGTGCTCAGGAAAGCAAAGATGCGGTATCCCATCCTGGAGAAGCTAGATCTCACCTTGGTGTTATCGACGCGGAAGCTCCGACCTTATTTTCAAGCTCACTCCATCAGAGTCGTGATTGATCATCCTTTCCAAAATATTTTGGATGGGGTGGAGCACTCGGGAAGGCTAGCGAAATGTTCGGTAGAACTCAGTGAGTTCGACATTTCTTTCTCGCCAAGGGTGGTGACAAGGCGCAGATAGTGACAGATTTCCTAGTTGACTTCTCGGTAGAGGCGGATGAAGGCGAAGACTCATCAAGCTTGGTTTCCTGGAAGATGTTTGTGGACGGAGCTTCGGACAAAAGCTCTGTGGGAGTGGACATCGTGCTTGTCAGCCCACATGGAACTAGGATCGAGCAAGCAGTCGAGATCCTCTTCCCCGTCACAAATAATCAAGCAGAGTATGAGGCCATAAAGGTAGGCTTGCGTCTTCCGATGAAATTGGGGATCCAAGACATCAGAGCCTTCACAGACTCAATGGTGGTCGCGTCGCAGATCCGAGGAGAGTTCGAAGTACGTGACGCCATCCTACAAAGATATTTGGTGAACGTAAAGGGGTTGATTTGAGGCTTTCAATCCTTCTTCGTCGAGCATGTCCCGAGGGAGGAGAATTCGGTGGCGGATCGTTTGGCCAAATATGGCCCGAGGGCCGGAGGAATGATCACCAAATTGTTTCGACCATCCATCGAAGAAAAGAAAATGATGGAGATCGAGCAAGGAGCTTCTTGGATGGATCCGTTCGTAGCATTCCTAGCTACCGGCCAACTCACAGCTGAGGGTGAAGATCAAAGAAAGTTCAGGTACAAAACGACTTGTTATCTGCTGCATGGCGGGGAGCTATATTCCTAGCTCCCTTGGCTAGATGCGTGTCAGAGATCGAAGTGCCTCGAGTTTTGGAAGAGATTCACTCTGGAGAGTGTGGAAGTCATTCTGGGACTCACACTATGGAGCAAAGAATCCTGATGCAAAGTTACTTCTGGCCAACCATCCGAAAGGATGTCGAAGCCTTCTCAAAGAAATGTCAGAAGTGCCAGCTCTTCACTCTTTTTCAGTTGCAGCCAGTCCAGCAGCTTTGTTCGGTCACGGCCCCTTGGCCGTCCGCCACCTGGGGAATGTATTTGATGGGACCTTTCCCCCAAGCTAGTAGTCAGAGGAAGTTCGTTCTCATCATGACCGACTACTTCTCCAAGTGGATCGAGGCTAAATCTCTAGCCAAGACCACATCTCAAGTCGTGAAGAACGCCATTTGGGGGGAGATCGCTTGCAGGTTCGAAATTCCTCTTGCCATCGTCACCGATAATGGTCAACAGTTTGCCAGCTTGGAGCTAGAAGATTTCTGCAGACAGCTAGAGACAGATCTTCGGTTTGCCTCAGTGCACCATCCTCGGAGCAATGGGCAAGTGGAGGCCGCCAACAATCTAGTCATCAACTTATTGAAGAAAAAAGTCGAGAATCTAAAGGGGAACTCGGCGGAGCAGCTCCCTTCGGTTCTATGGGCTTTGAGAACCACTCTTAACTTGGCCACTGGTGAGATTCCTTTCAAATTATCCCACGGGTCTGAAACTCTCATCCCCGTGGAGTTCGAGGTTAGAAGTCCATGAGTGTTTGCGGCAGAGAAAAGAGATGAGACGTGGCGCTTGGAAAACGAAGAAGCCCAAAGGCTTTCCCTCGACTACATCGAAGAGCTTCGAGACCTAGCCTCGACTCGGCAGGAAGAGATCAAGAGGCAAATGGCCAAGTACTTCGACAAGCACATCTGCATCAAGCAATTCTAGGAAGGGGATCTCGTCCTGAAAAAAGTGGATGCGACAGGAAGATCGTCCGCCGTCGGGAGGCTAAACCTGAACTGGGAAGGGTCGTTCATCATCCACGAGTCATTAACAACTGGAGGATATCACATCCAAAACCACGGCGGAGAACTGCTTGGAAACACCTGGAGCGGTGATGACCTGAAAAGGTTCTATCCCTAGCGGGAAAGGGTATACTCATCTTGTACATATTTATTCATATTAATGGTTTCCTCACCCCCTGAAACATGAGAATGCGTGAGTCTTTTTCCACGATCGGGTTGGGAAACGAGCTTCCGACTTGACCCTCATAAAACCCAAAACGGATGATGGGATGGTGTGTTAGGTTTCTTAATGCGTTCTCTTAAGACCAAGCCTCGACATTGACGGTCGAGATCAGCTCCCCCCTTGCACGTTGGCCGAGCTACCTCCCGATCGCACTTCTCGTCCGACTGAGAGATTATCGGGAGAGAGCTTGGGTGCCAACCTCCCAACTCGACGAAAAGATGATCGATTTAATTGATAAAGGGACCCTTTATAAAGGTGTCATCAACCTCGAAGAACTAAAAGCTCGTTGCAAAAATTATCCATTATACGGAGCATACTGTCGTTTCTTCCAATCATAAGAGTTGGTGTGGTTAACCCCTTTTGATTGTTGAGGGACAGGGCGAAGACCTTCCAAGAAGAGAGAGAATCTAAAGTAGGATGGAGGCATCGAGAGTGTGTCCTGCGGGACCCCCGACTGCCATTCCCTATATACAGGTTCTCTCAGCTTCTCACCATAAAGTATGATGGAGGCCTCGAGAGTGTGTCCTACGGGACCCCCAACTGCCACTCCATATATACAAGTCCTCTCAGCTTCTCACCATGAAATAGGATGAAGGCCTCGAGATTGTGTCCTGCGGGACCCCCCGACTTCCATTCCCTATCTGCAGGTGGAGTAGGTGTCTCAAGTTTGTGCATCCTACAGGACCCCCTGAGTACCACTCCCCTGTCCATGTACCTGCAACCCCTGAAGAAGGCGAGTATGCAGGTAGGAGAGTATGCGAGCATGCGAGTACGTAGGTAGGCGAGCATGGCGAGTACCTTTGAAAGTCGCAAACGGCCACGGCAGCGATCACTCAAGTTCACGTCGAGCCTATGATCCTAACGAGCACTCATCACGTTCGAGCCTAAGAGCCTAACGAACCTCGCAAGCAGGCGAACATGAAAGAAGCGGGCGAGCAAAAAATATCCTTTTCTTTCAGTAAAGGCGAGCATTACATTCAAAAGTTAGAATGACACCTTGAATAAAGGTTTGTCCAAAAAATCTCTACAAGTCTAACCGGTGTTTCACAAAGGTTCCTGCCGACTAGGTGTCATCATCGCCTGCATCATCTCCGTCAATGTACTCGTCATCATCCGTTTCTTTATCCTCATCCTCGTCGCCTTCAACATCGACGTCATCCTCATCCTCGACATCATCATCCTCCCCGGAAGATAAGACGTGATCAGGGGAATGAGATTCTTCAGCGAGTAATCCCGGGATGAGGTCCATGACTGTCAAGCTGGTCGCCTCCGGTACGAGGTAACCTTCGACCTTCAGCTTGTTCAGGATGACATTGCCGGTTGCTCGCGTGATGTCACGACGAATGTGCGACATCTCGTCGACATGCATCCAGATCCTTTTACCTTCCCTGGAGGGGCCCGCCGCCGAGGGCTGCTGCTCGGCCGGGCAAGTTTCTAGCTCGACGACCCTTGAGCGATCTCCAAAGCTGCTCGATAGTCCGCCAAATCCGGCTCCAGCTTCGACACCTTCACAGTGTCAATCTTGACGGCCTGCGAGTAAGAAAGGTAGTAGTTAGTAAGGTAACTGGCGAGTATCAAGAAGCGATGATGCGGAAGTGGTACAATCAAGTCGAAGTTACCTCATAAGCCTTGCATTTGGTGGCTTTTGCCTCAAGTGCGAGGATGGTCTTTCCCTGCACCTTGTTCCTCGCCTCAGCAGCGAGCAAGTTCCTCGCGGTCTGGTGGGTAAGCTCTAGAGATCGCAGGAGCGGCGTGAGGATTGGTGCGCGAGATACTCTGACGTGACGTCTAGAAGCGAGTTTGCATCAGCGCGACCATATAGGGTGAAGGCGACATCATACGCCTCACCTCTATCCTCCCAGTCCTCCGACCAGGCGGACAGATTGGTGTTGAGAGTCACCCCATGCTCGCCGTCGGCCCAGGCCACCAGTGGGCGACCATAGGCATCCTCGCTGCTCCCCCCTTCCCCGAAGTTGGGATGTAGGTGAGGCTCGCCAGGATTTGAGGGGTCCACATCCTCGCCAAGGTCCCTGCTCGTAAGGTTGTCAGGATCGAGATCCAAGGTGAGATCGTTTCGAGGTTGGATCGGATCGGGTCGTAGGATCAGATTGAGGATCGCAAGATCCTACAACATTCATAAATTAAGACTAAAAACATATTGAATTTTGTATCATCAAATTACATGCTTAATTAACAAAAAATCAATAAATTGAGCCGTATGTGAATAATTATATTAAATTTTTTTGAATAACTAAATAAAAAAGATAATATCATACTAAGTTCACTTTCAGTTTCAGGCAGGATACCCAAAGTCTACTAACAATAAAAACAAATCTGGACTGATGGATTGGTGGAAGCCTAGAAGCAGGAAGATGAACCCAGACTGGAAGCAGGAAGATTGAATTGCTCGTATACTGGATTTCTAACCTCTAGATTGCTCGCACGCTAGAAAGGAAGAGAAGACATCGGCCTGAAAGTAGGAAGCCACTGGATTACCAACCACTGGATTGCTCATACCCAAAAATATAAGATAAGACACTGACACCACTTGAAATGGAACCTGGTAAGGAAGGAAAAGGAAGACATTGTCTGTACTGGAAGCGACCGAAGATGTCGCTCTTGGCCTCCGTTTGCAGTCGGCAATCGACACTTGAGATACGGTAAAACAGTATGATATGATTCTGTGATGGGGGGGGGGGGGGGGGCTGGATTGGGATAAGGTTAAGTAATGGGTTATGGGCGTTGGACCGGTTGAATGGGGTCGGGATAGGGTTGGACATATTTCTAGTTCCCTTTGTTCGGACTGGTAGAATCGGGTTGGGATCGCGATCCTAAAGATCTTAAGATCCGGATCGCGATCCCAACCGTAGATGTGTCGATTAAGATCCCATGTAAGATCCGGATCGCGATACTGATAACCATGCCTGCTCGCGAGTTTCTTTCTCTTCCTCGCGGGCTCCTTGGCCTTGCCCTTTCCTTAGTCTTTCTTCTTCTGCGAGGACTCTCCCATCTATGGGCGAGTAGGCCCCTATGCAGAAGGCAAGATGCCCGCTTCTACAACGATGTCATCCGGAAGTGACGACAAATCTATCGGGGATCCCGACGATTCCTCATCATCGCGCGGATAACTCCTTGCGCCTTGCCGAGAAGGAGCTGTCTCCTTCGCTGCTGGGAGAGGCTCGCGTGGAAGAATACGAGAAGCTGTAACAAGCAAGAAGATAAAGTTAGTCACCAAGCTAATGCGAGAAGAACATGAGAGACCGCGAGTATGACAGATGCTCGCTCAACGGTTACCTTCACTAGGGAATATCCACCCCAATTCATTGACGTGTTGTCGCTAGAAAATGACATCGAACTTGCGACCTCGGAAAGTTGTGTAAAGATGCTCCCTCGGTCCTTCTAGCAAAGGGGGGAAAAAGGCGGCCTCGGAAGGTTGCTGAGATTGGCGAGGAACCCCTTCAAAGTTGCCGCCGCCGATGAATAGTCGCTCACCCCAGCGATGAACTTTATTCGCCGTGCCGACCAAGGTGCATATGTGGCTGCACAGGAAGATGACGCCTTCATTGGTCGCCCCAAAGGCGAAGATCTTCCGGAAGACGGATAGATCGAAGACGATCTTCTCAGACCGCTGAAAACAGAGGAAGCCGATGATAGTCGCCATCCCGTTGGGAATGATCTGGGCGGGGACTATCTCGAAGTAGCGAAGTATTTGACAATACTTCGGCCACAGAGGAAGTCGCATGCCGACCTCGATGTGGCGAATGGGGAGGATGAGCTCGTCCTCCAGAAAGGTGTTAAGCCTCTCCACTTGGTGAGGAAGCCTGACTGAGTATCCCTCCGGCAGGAACCTCTCCTTGAAGTCATCTAAATCCTTCTGATCGGTGGCCGACTTCTTGAAAGTCGTCGCGACAAAGTTCTTCCCGTGCCATCCAACGAGCATCAACATCATTACGATCAGCCATCTTTGCGAAATGGGAGTATGAAGCGCGAGTACCGTTGGAGAGATGATGTGATGACGACTTCCTACATTGCTCGTTGAACGCCTTCCGCTTGCGTGTTTGTCGCGGCGCGCTTATCGATACACACCCTCTTGCCTCCACATATAAATAGGTGGGTATGTATTTATTACGCTATCGGCGACTTGCTCCTTTTTCCTGCGAGTCCCTGACGGTGTTCTATCATCGATACTCGCCGTTCCAACTCGTTGATCAAGTGGAACCGAGACTTTGCACCGACCAGCCGCTCCTTGAATTCTTCAGTGTGGGTTACTCCCACCTCCATCACGGAGATGCGGCGATGAGGCTCGCAAATGGCCAGTTGGTCGAACTTGGCCTCCAGCTCGAGGTAGGTGCAAGCATTCCTTTCCTGATACTCGTGGAGGGAAGGTCGATAACGTTAATCAGCGCACCCCCAGGAGTTGAAGAGAGACCTGTCAAGTAGAAGATAAACGGCCAGTTAGTGTGGATCTCAACAAGGCAGAAGCGACTATCCAGAAACGAGGAATTATTAAGCTGCAGAGCTTAAGTCCTCGCATCGCGATGAGGACTGTGGGATTGATCCCGACGAGGGGTGCATGCGTGACGAGGAGAAGGGCTGCGATGAGTTGAATCTTGCCGCCCTGACGAGGAGCCCCCACGGTGATCCCTCTCCGTTTGAATAAAATGATGTGGCGACGATCCATGTCGCCTGGGAAGGTCAGCGACATGTTCTTGGCCGCAACCATCAGTTGCTCGCCCCCCCCCTCTAGGCGCGAAGAAGAGCGAGGATCCCCAGTTCCCCTTGCCCTGCGACGATCTCACAGGAGGAACCCCAGGAGTGGAGGCGAGGAGGGGCAAATGTCGGCTGGAGCGGAAGGTTTTGTCGACACAGGAGGCCACAATGGAAGATTGCTCGCAAGCAGCTGCTATGTGCTCGTAGGCGTTGGTTGCGAGGTGTTCACAGGCGGTGAAGGCAAGCTACTCGCTGGAGGAGCGTCTTTGTCGCTCACATGCGGCGGAGATTTCTTGCTCGCCTCAGGCTGCGGTGTCTTCGCCGGAGGAGGTTGTTTGTCGCTCGCAGAAGGAACCTGCTTCCCAAAAGACTTCGGTAGACAATCCAAAGGGCGTCTTCCCGTCGCCGAGATTGAGCCGGACAGATTAACCAGTCCGCGGTCTCTGCTGAGACTCAAGAGCGACCACTGGGACTGATCACAAAGGAGGTATCATCAGATGCTCGCTAGGAGCCCCAGTAGGCAGCGACACTGCAAAGAGAAGGAAGATTATCAACGCGAGTAACATGAAATCAGCGACAATCTAAAGTGTGAGAATGGAGCCCTAACCCCGCGAGGCGAGTTCGGGATTCGTCTGGGTCTAGGACCCGGTAAGGTCCGCCGCATGGGCGACCTACTGTGTGGGAAGGCAAGATGCCTCAGGAGCAATTTGCTCGGCTTCTTTTTCGAGACCCAATTGTTCGAGCATCTCCCGGGTCTACGCGAGGATCTCCGGTTGATTGGCGGTTGGCGTGGTGATTTCTCAGGAGCGGATTGTTGGTTCTTTTCTTGTTCGCGGCCCTCTTCTTTTTCTTCTTCGGCGCGAGAAACTCAGCGACATCGTCGCCCTCGCGTGGGCGTTTCAGGGTGTTTGGCTTTAAATATCCCTCTAGCTCGACATTGCTCACCTGAAGTGCTTCCTCGGCAGTGAGCAACATGTTGTGCGAGTTCAAAAAAGATGCCCAATGAGAGAGCCCCCCTCTATTTATAGAGGTCGAGAGCCAGCAGAACGATGTTGAGTATGCTAGATACTCGCCAGTAGCAGCTCACCGAATAAAGGGTTGGATGTTTCTTTCCGAGCTCCTATGTAGCTCGCAAAGAGCAAGGATTGTGTACTACCCATATTCGTTGAGGGTGGACCCATTCAAGCCACGTAGGCAGAAGTCAAAGCCAAAGGTCAAAGCAGAAGTCAAGGGCCAAATATCAAGATAAAATCAGCCAGCAGGAGTAGTAGAAGGCCTGAGCAAGTATGTGCGAGCATCTCCCATACTCGCCAGGTGGGTGACCATGTGAGTTACTCGCCGAGGCCGTGCGAGATCCTCCTAATGTCGCGTAGTCGCTGAGCTGGGCCGGGCTATAAATAACACCCCCTTTGAATTTGCCTATAAATAGGATCTCAGGGGTACCAGGAATAACACCTTTGGCTGAGCTTTTGGTGTCCGTTTTCGAAGACTTGGACCATGAGATCTTGACCACCCCCCCTTGATCGCCATTTAGATACTCGCCAAGTTGGTGCCTTCCTCGTACCCTGCTCAACTATTTTGGTTGTAGAGGGGAAGTTTCTTCTAAACTTTCGGCTACGTGGTGAGACCTCCTCGCCGCAACATCTGGGGTCCTTTCTAAGTTCCTTTAGTCTCTTTACCCTTTGCATAACCCTGTATTCGCCGACTGGGTCCCCGAGGCCCAAGGTGTCGCTAGGCCCAATATTTTTAAAGAGGCACTGCTCCAGGAAAGAGGGGACGGGTGAGCCTTTGGGCAGGCTCAAAGTTATTCCCAGAAGGGGGGGGGGGGCGAGCCGGGGAGGCGGGCGGCCTCCCGCTCGCCCAGCCCCAAGAAGGGGGGGCGAGCCGAGGAGGCGGGCGACCTCCTGCTCACCCAGCCCCAAGGAAGGGGGCGAGCTGGGGAGGTGAGCGGCCTCCCGCTCTCCCAGCCCCAGTAGGGGGGCGAGCTGGGGAGGCGGGCGGCCTCCCGCTCGCCCAGACCCAGTATGGGGGCGAGCCGGGGAGGCGGGCGGCCTCCCGCTCGCCCAGCCCCAGGAAGAGGGCGAGCAAGGGAGGCGGCCTGCCCCCTCTCGCCCAGCCCCAGGAAAAGGAGGCGGTCTGCGTTTAGCGTCTCGGGATGGCAGGATTTGGCTGTTGGCAGGCCAAGCCTGGGTTTTTTTTTTCGTAATCTCTTAGGCCAGAATCTGGCTATTGGCAAACCAAGTTCGGAAAACTATAAATAGGACCAAGGGGGGCACCTTTTGGGGCATCACTCTCTTTGGGCTACTCTCCCCCTAAGTTCCTTTGGTGGGGGAAGAGTGCCTCCAGAGGTGCCCCAAACTCAGCATTGGCTTGGGAGGGGAAGCGCTCTAAGATCTTCCTGGTGTGTGGTGGGACCTCCTCGCTGAGCCCTTGGTCTTGTTCCTTGTTTCCTAAGTTTTTAGTCTAGCGCTCTCCCTTGAGAGAAGTAAGTGTGAGGCCACCCCCCTTTTTTGGGGCCCGAGCTCCACAAGAGACCAAATATTGGTTTCAACATTTATGGTGTGGTGAGCATGGAGAGTGACTAGCACAAAAAATCTCAAGCTGAGCTCCATGGCTGGAGGTGGAGGAGATGGGTCCGACCAAAGCCACTCGCAGCCACCCGCGAAAGAGGTGACGATGGAAATGTTCGAAGACTTCAAGCGGGAGGTCCTGCAGACCTTGCAGCTAGCTTTTGCCACGATAGGCGAATGCGAGAGAGGAGGCGGTCCAGATGTCCCGCCCCAACATATGGGCGAGAACACTCCCAGCCAGCAATCCGGGAAGGAGGTGCCGGCGGAGGCGAGTGGGGAGGCATCCGACCCCCACTCGCCCGGCCTCCAAAGAGGGGGCGAGTGGGGAGGCGGTCTGCCCCCACTCGCCCAGCTCCAAAGAGGGGGCGAGTGGGGAGGCGGACTGCCCCCACTCGCCCAGCCCCAAGGGGGCGAGTGGGGAAGCATCCGACCCCCACTCTCCTAGCCCCAAAAAGGGGCGAGCGGGGAGGTATCCGACCCCCACTCGCCCCGCCCCAAAGGGGGTCGAGCAGATGTGGGTGTGCGAGACCCCCCCGGGCGGCGGCTATCCAGTAGCCCGGCGAGCACAGAGTCCTGCGAGCTTACTCCGCGAGAGCGAGCCACTCGCCGAGCCGAGGGGGAAAGTCCCTTTTGCGAATTGATCCTCTCGGCCCCGGTTCCAGATGGGTTCAGGGGTCCGGAGATGTCTTACTACTCCGACAAGGATGACCCAGTCCTGCACCTGCAATGGTTCGAGGACATGGTCTCTTTCAGACCTATGTCAGATGCCTTCCAGTGTCGGCTCTTTGCCACCACTCTGAAGGAAAAGGCAAGGGACTGGTTCCACCAGCTCTCCGTTGGGTCTATCTGGGCCTTCGAGGATCTGCGTCGAGGTTTCCTGCTGCGCTTCTCGACGTCGAAGAAGAGGAAGAAGGATGCCGAGGCACTCTTCAAGATTAAGCAAGAGCCAAGAGAGTCGCTGGCTCGCTACGTTGACAGGTTCCAGGAAGAGGTCCTACTCACCCAGGAAGTGCCCGGGTTCACCCTCCAGCTCGCCTTCATAGTGGGGCTGCGAGAGGGGTTCTTCAAGATGAGCTTAAAGCGAAAAACCCCCTATCTTTCGAAGAATTGATGGAAAGGGCGGCAGAAGAAATTGAGGGAGAGGAGGCCAATCCGTAGTTCGCAAAAAGGTTGACCAAGCTGAGTGAGCCGGAGGCAAGGCAGCAGGGAGGGGGCATGGAAGATCCCGAAAGAAAGTTTGACCAAGGAGAGGGTAACTTCCAGGGGGAGAGACCCGACCCCCCAAGGTGGAGACAGGGACCGAGGGCACTCCCTCCACCGCCTCAGCAAACCATGACGATTGGCTGGGGAAGGAGGAGAGCCAGGAAAGCAGAAAGAAGAGGAAGAGGAGGGGATAAGGTGGTGTTACCCTACTGTGACTTCCACCAGGAGGAAGGTCACGCGACGTCCGCCTGCCCCGAGTTTTTGGAAATAAGGGAGGCAAGGGGTCCGATGCAGCAACAACAACAACCGGAGGGGATCGAGGAGGACCAGACCTGGGATGTTGGAAATGAAGAAGGGATGTCCCGAGCTGAGCGGTGACGACCAAAAACGTTTCTATCCTTAAGTCCATGTAGTACGATGGTTTACTTTCAAACTTAGTTTTTCTTGCATGTAATATGATAATTAGTGTTATGAAAATATTCAAAGTGCTTAGCCCCGATGCTGGCCCGCTGACCAGGCTCCCACCAAGCTGGCAGGGCCGAGGACCGCTCGGTGGCCGGAAGTTTTCAAAAGTACTTAGCCCCGATGCTAGCCTGCTGACCAGGCTCCCACCAAGCTGGCAGGGCCGAGGACCGCTCGGAGGCAGCAGGGTTTTAAAAAGTACTTAGCCCCGATGCTGGTCCGCTGAACAGGCTCCCACCAAGCTGGCAGGGCCGATGACCGCTCGGAGGCAGGGGGTTTTAAAAGTACTTAGCCTCGATGCTGGCCCGCTGACTAGGCTCCCAGCAAGCTGGCAGGGCCGAGGACCGCTCGGTGGCCGGAAGTTTTCAAAAGTACTTAGCCCCGATGCTGGCCCGCTGATCAGACTCCCACCAAGTTGGCAGGGCCGAGGACCGCTCGGAGGCAGGAGATTTTAAAAAGTACTTAGCCCCGATGCTGGCCCGCTGATCAGGCTCCCACCATGCTGGCAGGGCCGAGGACCGCTCAGAGGCAGGAGGTTTTAAAAAGTACTTAGCTCCGATGCTGGCCCGCTGACCAGGCTCCCACCAAGCTGGCAGGGCCGAGGACCGCTCGGAGGCAGGAGGTCTTAAAAGTACTTAGCCCCGATGTTAGCCCGCTGACCAGGCTCCCACCAAGCTGGCAGGGCCGAGGACCGCTCAGTGGCCGGAAGTTTTCAAAAGTACTTAGCCCCGATTCTGGTCCGCTGACCAGGCTCATACCAATCTGGCAGGGCCGAGGACCGCTCAGAGGCAGGAGGTTTTAAAAGTACTTAGACCCGATGCTGGCCCGCTGACCAGGCTCCCACCAAGCTGGCAGGGCCGAGGACCGCTCGGTGGCCGGAAGTTTTCAAAAGTACTTAGCCCCGATGCTGGCCCGCTGACCAGGCTCCCACCAAGCTGGCAGGGCCGAGGACCGCTCAGTGGCCGGAAGTTTTCAAAAGTACTTAGCCCCGATGCTGGCCCGCTGACCAGGCTCCCACCAAGCTGGCAGGGCCGAGGATCGCTCGGAGGCAGGAGGTTTTCGAAGTACTTAGTCCCGAGATGGTTCCGCTGACCGGGCTCTCACTAGCCGACAGGGCAGGTTGACCTCTCGGGGAGGCTAAGTTATTTTTGTCCCGAGATGGTTCCGCTGACCGTGCTCTCACTAGCCGGCAGGGCAGGATTGGCCTTTCTGGGAGGCTAAGTAAATTTTTCCCGGGACGAGGTGGAGTCTTCTTAACTTCATTCAGCTGCCTCCCGCTTGCCCAGCCCCAAGTAGGGGGGCGAGCCCGGGAGGCGGGCGGCCTCCCGCTCGCCCAGCCCTAAGGAAGGGGGGCGAGCTGAGGAGGCAGGCAGCCTCCCGCTCGCCCAGTCCCAAGGAAGGGGGCGAGCTGGGGAGGCGGGCGGCCTCCCGCTCGCCCAGCCCCAGTAGGGGGCGAGCTGGGGAGGTGGGCGGCCTCCCGCTCGCCCAGCCCCAGTAGGGGGCGAGCGGGGAGGCGGGCGGCCTCCCGCTCGCCCAACCCCAGGAAGAGGGCGAGCAAGGGAGGCGGCCTGCCCCCTCTCGCCTAGCCCCAGGAAGAGGAGGCGGTCTGCGTTTAGCGTCTCAGAATGGCGGGATTTGGCTGTTGGCAGGCCAAGCCTGGTTTTTTTTCGTAATCTCTTAGGCCAGAATCTGGCTATTGGCAGATCAAGTTTGGAAAACTATAAATAGGACCAAGGGGGGCACCTTTTGGGGCATCACTCTCTTTGGGCTACTCTCCCCCTAAGTTTCTTTGGTGGGGGAAGTGCCTCCAAAGGTGCCCCAAGCTCAGCATTGGCTTGGGAGGGGAAGCGCTCTAAAATCTTTCGGGTGTGTGGTGGGACCTCCTCGCTGAGCCCTTGGTCTTGTTCCTAGTTCCGTAAGCTTTTAGTCTAGCGCTCTCCCTTGAGAGAAGTAAGTATGAGGTCACCACCCTTTTTGGGGGCCTGCGCTCCACAAGAGACCAAGTATTGGTTTCAACACCCTTGCCCCTCGAACTGTGGAGTTTGATCGCCGGATCAGTAACCTTAGGCTGCATAGATCCGAATATTTGAAGCCGTGATTTTCCAGGCTTCAACACAACTTATATCATTATCATTGTTTTAAATGTTCTCCGACATGTTTTTGAAAGCAAAACGACATTTAAAAAAAATTATGCATTTTTGTAAAATATAGGCCGACGTATCCGATATATTAGCCTACATGACTTTTGACATATCATCTAATTTTATATTTTATATTATTGAGCAACATATGTTTCATATATATTATATATTCTTAAATTGATATGACTTATTGTTTCGTTCTAAATAATGTGTTATTATTATGATCAATTCTTTAATTATCTCTCGCTGTATCTTTCTTGTTTCGTATTACAAAGCACATTTATTTATATGTTGATTTTTTTTATATTTTTAACATAAAATTGTTAAGCATGAAATTGAAAATACTTATACAACCACAACACTCTAGCCTTTATCCCACCATAGTGGGGTCGACTATATAGATCCTTTGTCGCCATTGACCCTATCTTTAGTCATAATCTCACTAATGCCTAAGTACATCATGTCTTTCCTTATAGTTTCATTCCAAGTCTTTTTTGGTTTACCCCTCCCCCACTTAACATGCCTAGTGGCTAAACTCACACAACGCCTAACAGGTGCCTCTAATGGTCTCCTTTGTACGTGTCCTAACCATTTTAATCGAGCTTCTCGCATCTTCTCTACAATTGGTGCTACCCTCCGTCTTATCCCTGATATATTCATTCATAATTTTATTGAGTCTTGTGTGTCCACACATCCA
This sequence comes from Dactylorhiza incarnata, assembly GCA_033032865.1. Taxonomy (NCBI): domain Eukaryota; kingdom Viridiplantae; phylum Streptophyta; class Magnoliopsida; order Asparagales; family Orchidaceae; genus Dactylorhiza; species Dactylorhiza incarnata. Next base: position 902,002 of record JAWHQI010000173.1, read on the forward strand.
CCTAAGCATTTTCATCTCCGCAACTCTCATTTTTTGCTTATGTACACAATTCACTTCCTAATACTCAAAACCATAGAGCATCGCTGGTCTAACTGCAGCTTGGTAAAACTTGCCTAAGCATAAAAATACTTATAATTAATTTAAAATATTTAGGTTTTGATTTTTTTATTTGCTATATAATTTAGTGTTATCTAAATAAAATATATTGTATAATACTAAATATATTTTATAACGTATCTATTTGTATTTGTTAAAAGTAGGCAAATGTATTACTAATATTTTATTTTGGATACATTCTTTGAATATATTTTGTGTTATACATGACTTAGAATTTATAAACTTGTTGTACTATAATTTTAGAACATATGATTATAATTAGTATACGTAAAAATAATTTTTTTACTTGGGGATATGAAAATCTGATATTTTAAAATATCTTTGACATGTCTCCGATTTCCGATGTCTGACATTTAAAAATCCAATCGGACATGTCAGTATGTCACCGACATCCGATATTTACAACCTTGATCATTATATTGCATGCATGCAACATTATCTGAAGTGAGTGTAAAACCAACACTATGTTGTCATTTAGGTCATTGTGTCTGGTGCCAATAACGAGGCAGAAGCAGCAAAGATTGCTCGGACTGTGGCATCTTCTTCACTTGTTAAAGTATGGTTCAGTGGAGTATAGATTCTATATTTGGTTTCAATTGATATTCCCTTCTTTGTGAGCAGCTTTTGTAATGCTTTATTTTCTATGAAGCTAAATTTCTTCCCATTTTCTTCCAGGCAGCTATCTTCGGCAGAGATCCTAATTGGGGTCGAATAGCATGCGCCGTCGGCTATGCTGGCATTGACTTTAATGTTAATAAGCTTCAGTTATTGTTGGGTGATATTCCTCTTATGTGCAATGGTCAGCCTCTTTCATTTGATAGGTATGATAAACACATCATCATCATCATTAATCTTATCTATGAATCAAAGTTATTTGGTTGTTTTACACAAATGTGAAGAATGTTCTATTAAATATGTAATGTAACAGGATTTGAATGGTATGCTTGTAAGAACCATTGTATTCAAAACTTGATATCTAGAAGCATAAACCTGAATCCTTTGAATATATTGGATATTATTAATGAAGAATAATCAAATAGTAATGCTCATGTAAAGGCTAATCCATTTCTTGTCAGCAACCACTATTGACTTCCAAACAGAGATGATTTCAAAAATTAATGCAAATGTTTCTTGGCACACATTAAATAAGATGACGCTTGAATCGTGAAACTGGAGGGATGGCACTTTTGTTGTCCAAGATAAGCCATAAGAGTGGGATTACTTTATTTTGTTGCCTTTTTATCTTGTAAAAATCAAGGGGGTCTCGAGGGTTAAATGCTAAGATGGACCAGTTGAGCAGATTTCCATGACATTGTTTCCACATAAAGGTCATCTTAGCCGTAGCGATATCTCCATTGGTGCACGACAGAGCTGATCAATCACTTAGACATCCCTTGATGAAGGGGTGTGATAGATGTCGGCGGAGATCCAGAGTCCTAAAGACCTCCGCACGAGATTGGATCAATCTACCACTACACGACACGAAAACTCCCCGCTGTACGTGGTCTTGGTGGGTGTTACGGCTCACTTGATCTGCAATGCGTGGGGGTTCAAGTAGGATTTGGCGATTTCCCTTGGCAATTTTTTTAACAACCATTCCCCCTAGGGCTTTGAATTCGGGAGAAAAATCTTAGCAAGGTTGAACCTGATACATTTTATTCAAGAGAAAAACCATTTAAGATCATCACCATTCTAAGTATTAGATATCTCTCTTTCGTCGTAGGTCTGGAGACGGTAGACACCACCTTTCAACACTTCTTTGACAATGAAAGGACCTGCCCAATCGAGAATCAGTTTGCCAACCGAGGCAGTTCTAGCCGCTGAATCGACTTTCTTCAAAACTAGGTCTCCAGTAACAAACTGTTTCACCCTAACATGCTTGTCAAAATACCTTGTCATTCTTCTTTTCACTTCTTCTTGTCTGACCACAACTTTATCTCTCAGTTCTTCAATTAGATCGATGTTGCATCTAATTTCTTCAGCATTAGTGTCCATCTAATCCTCATCACCCTATTTTGACAGAAGAACTCTTGGACTCATAACTTCGAATTCCACAGGTATAAGAGCTTCAGACCCATGAGACATCTTGAAAGGAGTTTCTCAGTGGCAGAAGATGGAGCTGTCCTCATAGTCCACAATACAGAAGGTAACTGCTCTGCCCAGTTGCCATGAGTATTCTCAACTTTTTTCTTCAGGAGATTTAAGATCAGCTTGTTTGCAGTTTCAACTTGACCATTACTTCTCGAATGATGAACTTAGGCGAAACGCAACTCAGTACATATTTGATCACAAACATTTATTAATTCTAAATTATTGAACTGAGGACCGTCGTCGGTGATAATCGCCATTGGAATCCGATGTCGACAGACGACCTCCCCCCAAATAAAGTTCTTCACAACTTGAGTGGTGATTTTTGTCAATGCTTTTACCTCGATACATTTGCTAAAATAATCAATCATCAATATAATAAAACGACGTTGACCACTTGCCATCTAGAATGGTCCCAAGAGATCCATCCCCCAAACCGCAAACGGCCAAGGGGTCATGATGGATCTCAATCGCTGGGCTGGCTGAAGCTGAAATGGGGAGAACTTCTGACATTGAACACAACTCTGTGCAAACTGTTTTGAATCTTTCCTTATTTGAGGCCAAAAATAACCTTGCCTTAAGATCCACTTCTCCAGAGTTAGGGCTCTTGAGTGACTTCCATACTCTTCAGAATGAATTTCTTGTTGGACAATGGGAACCTTTTCATAAGTACGCCTTGCCTACAGTGACAAAAAAGTTCTTCTATACAAGACCCCCGAGAGGAGGTAATAATGAGTCGCTTTCAACCCAAAGCACTTCTTATCTGTAACTGACAAATGAAATTCCCGGTTGAGAAATAGAAGACAAAGGGGTCCATCCATGAAGAACGTTGATCTATCTGCATAATCTCTCCTTCTTCAATTTCTGGGTGGAAGAGCTCTGACGTGATCCCTCCCGAGAGGAGACCATACTTTGCTTTGCTAGTTCATCTGCTTCAGAATTCTCAGATCGAGGTATGTGCTGGATGTCGAAGCTTTTAAAATTACCAATCTCCCTTTTTAATTAGTAACATGTATTGCTTAAGAATTGAATCTTTAGTCTCGTAAGTCCCCTTAACCTGAGATGCCATTACTAACGAATCTGTTCGGACCTCGATGTCATCTATTCTTTTGCAAATGTGAGACCGACGATAAGAGCTTCATACTCTGCTTGGTTATTCGTAGTAGGGAAGTAAAATTTCACTGCTTGCTCTAATCGAATCTCGTTCGGATTGATGAGGACAACACCTGACCCTGATGAATTTCTGCCTGAAGCTCCATCCACAAACACAGTCCAAGACAGAGGCGTCTTGACTTCTCTTTCTGCACTATTCTCTGTTGCATCTACCATGAAATTTGCTAGAACCTGAGCCTTGATCGCCATCCTAAGCACGTAGGAGATATCGAATTAACTGAGTTTAATGACCCACTTGGCTAATCTGTCCGAATGCTCCGGCTTCTCTAAAACACTCTTGAGAGGGAGGTCAGTGACCACCTGGATGGTATGAGCCTGGAAATAAGGTCTGAGCCTTCGAGTTGAGATAATAAGAGCTAAGGACAATTTTCCGAGAATTGGATATCTGGTTTCTGTATATTTCGGGATTCTGCTGACATAGTGGACTAAATATTACTTTGACTTATCCTCGTGGACCAAAATTGAACTGATGGCATCAAAACCAACATCGAGGTAGACAAACAAAGTTTCCCCTTCACGAGGACTCTGAAGAAGTGGAGTGGAAGTTAACTGTTATTCATTAGTCCATTCAAACTTCGAGGCTTCGCGAAGAGTTTTGAAGAACGGAGCACACTTATCTCCTGACCGAGATATAAACCTACTTCATCCTGCTATCCTGTCTCTTAACTGTTGAACTTCTTTAGGTGACCTCAGAGGTGACTTGTCATGAATTGTTTTAACCTTATTAGGGTTTGGCTTGAGCCCTTGGAGAGTAAGGAGATGCCCCAGAAACTTTCCCTTACTAACCCCGACGGCACATTTGGAAGGGTTGAGTTTCATTTTATACTTCCGCAGAGTAGATAACGTCTCTAAGAGGTAGACAACGTGAGTATGAATCGTTGTGATTAAAAGGTCATCTACATACACCTCGAGATTTCGGCCTTTTTGATTTTTAAATACGGAGTCCATCATTCGTTGATACGTCGCACCGACATTTTTAAGACCAAATGACATAACCCGATAACAAAACAACCATCATTTGTGATGAACGAGGTGTGAGGGATGTCAGGTTTGTGCATTCTTATTTTGTGATAACCGGAGAATGCATCTAAGAAACTCATGCAAGAGTATCTTACCGCGGAATCAACTAGTGAATCTATCCGAGGCAAGGGGTAGCAATCTTTAGGGCATGCTTTATTAAGACTAGTAAAATCTACAAACATACGCCATTTACTATTACAACGTTTGAAACCCATTCCGTGTCTCTCTTTAACAAAGTTCGCTTTGAGTAGCTTGGCGACTTCTTCCCGGATTGGCTCAGCGAGCGTCACAACTACTGCTCGCTTCTTCTGCTTGATCGGCTTGAAGTTGGAGTCGATATTGAGACGATGACAAGCGACATCAGGGTCCACCCCAAGCATGTTGGTCGCTGACCAAGCAAAAAATCCAGGTTCTGAAGGAGACAAGAGATCAACTTGGCTTTCTCTTCCTCTGTCAGCTCAACATTGATGGAGAGCACTCTATCTCCATCACCTCCAGCAATAGGAACATTTTGGATGACCTGGGCAGGTTCCAGGTGAGCACCATCTCTTTCTTCTTCCTCGGCAGGATCTTCTTTGACGGACTTGGATTCCACCACTTCAGCACACTCTTTAGCAACATGAAGCAGGAGAATTTCAGGAACTTCAGCTTGGGGAGGAAAGGTCTCGATGGCGTTAATTGGGTTAACGTAACACTGCCTGGCGACCTTGGGTTCACTTCTGATTTCGAACTGCCTCCTCTCCATGGTGAACTTCAGGAGCTGATGGAAAGTTGATGCTATGGCCTGATATTCATTACGAATTGGTCGCCCAAAGATCGCGTTGTAGCTGCTTGGTGCATCTACAAATATAAATGTGGCTTGCCTGGTCACTCCGCCCATGGTTACTGAGAGGGTAACACTTCCTTCGATTTCTTTCCTCCAGAGAATCCATAGAGAGGTCCATGGTTAGCTTGAAGGTTCTTGCCGGCCCTCAAAGGCTGGCTTGAAGAGGACATTGACATAACTACCGGTGTCTATCAAGATTCTTGACACTGTATAGTTTTCCAAGACTACCTTTATGACGACGACGTCGCTAAAGGGGTTGGCAGTCTTTGGGAGGTCATCTAGGTTTAAGATGACATCTCCCCGCACTGGAGCCAAAGAAGAGGTTGCAACGACCTCTTGACGGAACACCTTTGCCACACTAGCCTTATGGGAGGATTCGAGACCAGCCCCCTCGTGAATGCAGAACACACGACTCTAATCAGAGATCTCTACCCATTCATTCACACAATTGATGCTCCTAAGGGATCCAATGTCTTCCACCTCAACACACTCCCACGAACCTGGGAGGGGAACTTCAGCAACTTCCTTGCCCTTAGCAGAAGCGGTATTACCATCCTCTTTTCGGGCAACTAAATCTTGCAGCTTGCCTTCTTTTAACAACTTCTCAATGAGGATAGGAGAGCCTGATAGCTCTCTGTGTAATGACCTCTTTTCCTATGGAACTCACAGAAGAGTGCCAAATTACGCCTTCTTAAATTAGATTTGAGAGAGGCTGGCCTCCCGAAGTTAGTCTTCTTATGGAGGATCTGGACTACCTCCTCCATTAGCAAGATAAGATTGGTATATGACTATTGCGAGTCATCATACTGAACTTGAGGATTGTAAGCTGGAGGAGGATGGTTGGAAGGAGTGCAGAGCTATCTGAGGGTGAGGAGTATGCCTCTGAGGCCTCATCTGGTGGAAGTGCTGGTGAGTATATGAGGGCGATGATGGAGGAAGCTCCTTCCACGCTGGGCTGGTTGGAAGAACTCTTGGAGAGGAGGCTTATGAGGACGCTGAGGAGCAGCGGGAGGTTGAACAGAAGAATTTCCTCCTGGAGCTGAGAGAGGGAGGAGATGAAACCTGGATTGGTAACTTCTCCTTCTATGAATTGATTGGTCATATCGATCAACTCCCGATACGAGCTAGGAGTCTTGCGATTCATTTCGAACTTGAAAATTCCTTCCCGGAAACCACATGTGAGAGCGACTTGGTACATAGAGGGATCTACATTGTGAATCCCTAAAATTTCTTCTTGAAACCTGTCAACGTAATGACGCAAAGTTTCATTTTCACCTTGCATGATATGAAAAGGGCTGCATGACGCCTTTCCCCCTTTTTAGAGGTTGTCACGACCCGTCTCGACAAGAGTCAGAGCGCGCTTCGGGCGGGTCGTGATGCCACAGGCATGGGCGGAAGGAAAACCATGCCTGCTAAGGCGGAGACAGAAATACTATAAATAGTTTTAAAATAGATACTTTTGATTAAAATATGTTGATTTATTGCGGAAGCTTTAAAATATGCTAGTTGAAACAGGTGCACATGCAATTAGTAAAAGCTCAAGATACAAGTTTTGAAACAGATTTTTTGTGCAGTGTTCATCGCAGATAAATGAGCATGCAAAACATGATAAATTCTAGTACATATAATATTTAGCGTAGCAGTTGTCCATGAAATAAGAGAAAATGGCTGATCGTAATTACTACATAGTCTAAATATCTGACAGTAAAAGAAATGAAACATAAATACAAAACCTGAAACTTGACGCAGATCGGCCTCAGCGAGCAGACGGCGCATGCGCAAACACTAAGGCAAATCCAAAACAAGAAGGAAAAGCCTCAGAACATTGATATAAATAGGAGTAAAGCTAAATAAAAATACGAGCAGGAGAAACAACATATTGAGTACCACTTTTCATGAAGCTGAGCTAACAAAACAGGCAAGCAAGTGAGACAAGCAGAAATATCTAGAGTTATTAGACTACTCCGAAGTATAGCATGCATAGATGATCAAGTAATAACTTAAGTTGTAACAAGTGAAAGTGTGGGTATTTTTGGTTGACGCACAAGATTCGTGATTCAGACAGATTCAGATTCAGATGCAAGTCTTATCGGAAATTCAGGATTTCTACCCGTAGCCTCTAAGGGGCGGCTCTTTCGAACCCTCACCCTTGAGCCAGGGAGTTCATGCTTGCTATGACCGGTCCTTTGTTCCCGTTAGGGATTCAAGAGGGAACCTAAGTCGAGGAGTTGCATCGATTAAACACCACCTTTCATTGTTTACTTAAGTTATTAATGAAGTAATTCATGATCGAGTGATTCAAACATATCAAGACATGTAACCAAATTTTGATTCGGATATACGATAGTATATTTTACAAACGTGAAACGGGGGGAGTCAAGTTATAGAACGTTATTTAACCAAGTCTTGGAACCAGACAGGAATAAGAAACAAGATTCGATGACACCGAAAACTAGGAAGTGAGTTTTGAACTTTGCGTGTTCAAGATAATAAGATTCCAATAACAAGAAGATTCTTCCAGTAAAAAGAAGCGCATGAGTAAGTTTGACATGCATCGATTCTGGGATAACAAGTACTCATTTACATTAAGCCACTTTATGACACGATTAACTTCCAAATAATGAGTGTACGATACAAGCATGATAGAGAGACATCGATCATATATTTGCTAGCCATAAACCGTTACTATTATTATCATGATGTTTAATACTCATGTTCAACAATCTATCATTTCTCGAATTATTCATCAAATAAGAAATTTATTCATCTAGGTCTATCCAAATAAAATCATTCATGTTCACAGATTCGTATCATCTCTAATGCGTAAAACCTCAAACTACTAACAAGTCATTTCAACGTTCGAGATCTAAGCTTATATGATGAAACAAGCATTCAAAAGTGAAGTCATAAATTCATAAGAGCAGACAAGGTAATCTACGATCAATGTTTGCAAGAGAGGATGATCTCTACTTGCCTTAAATGAGGCTAAAACTGACGGCGGCGGCCAAACGGCGCGAGCAAAAGCAGAAATCATACTTTCGAATCTGTTTAAGCACAACGAAAACGAAGCTACATAATTTACTATGTTAACTCAAGCATTCAACGACGCGAAATTAACAAAAGAGGTCTTAGCAAAAAAAATTACCTCCCTCAAAAGTGAGGGGAGAAGAGATTCCACGCGGAGACGGAGACTTGACGACGCTTAGGTTGCAGAAACCCTAAATCGGAGAGGGCTTTGGAGAGATCCCGCCAATTAGGGCGGCGAACGGCACCGGGAGCATGAATACCTAAGGATTTGGCGATTAGGAAGTGCACAAAATCTGAAAATGCAAAATTGGAACGCAAAAGTCCCAAATAATCAGGACAAATTTCTGAAATAAGGGAGAAAAAGAGGAGTTTTACCCCAAGGAACTCAGATCCGGTTTCGAGGAGGAGAGGGAAGAAAACCCTAGATTTTTTCTCCCGAAATCAACGGCCAAACGACGAGGGGGAGCAGCTGCCGTCTGCCGGAGGGGAGCAGAAATTGCTGGAGGCGGCTCTTTTGTAGGAGAAGCCTTGCCGTCGGAGGGAGGAGAGGGGCTGCTGGCTCCTTGGAGGAAGAAGAAGCAGAGGGGGAGGAGAAGGAGGACTGCCATTGGTTGGAGGAAGAGCAGGAGGAGGCGACGTCGTCCATTGCAGGAGGAGGCGCTGACGAGCCGGGAGGTGGGAGACGACACGATAGGAGGAGACGTCGTCATCTGGAAGCAGAAATGGGAGCAGGAGATGCGGCGAGCGCACTTGCGGGAGACAGACGGGGGGCGCGCAGGAGTCGGCGCTGGAGCTGCGCGTGGGAGACGGAAGCGGAGGGAGCCCTAACCGATCGGCTTGCGGCTTGGTGCGGGAAAATAAATCGGGGGAAGCTCGGGATTTTAACAGAGGAGGGGAGCCGGGTGGTGCGGCTAGACAGCAGGGCTTCAAAAATGATTTATTATTAGACTTATTAGCTATATGCTTAAAATAAAAAGTAGGGTTGTTACAGAGGTTGCAAACCTCAAAAGGACTTCTCTTCGGAGATCAACAAAAGAAGCTACCGAGTACCGACTGAGATGGGAGTTTGTAGAACCACTATTTTGCTTTACCACCGAAAGTGGTGGCTAACAACTTGCACCAGATGCCGTCAGAAAGAGTCCTCATGGTGACAACGAACTCAAAGTCTTGGAAGTGGCTAAAGAGCTCTTCCCTTCCGTTAAAAAGGAGAAGACGGGGCTCTCTGAACCCATTGAGAACTGGCTCCCAATGAACTCGGTCAGAAAACGGTGAGGGCTCTTCTTCCTCCGCGACGGGGTAATTTCCATGGTGAGCCACCGAGAAGCTGTTGAGCTTCTAATTGGCGAGGGAACTTGTTGAGCTTTTAATTGGCGGTCCGCCTAGACACTGAGAAGCTGTCCGCTCTGGCCGCAGTCATGAAGATGCTGTGACCTTCTGAAGTCGCAAGATTTCGGGTAAACAATATATATTTTTGTTCTAATTCAAAATTTTTGTTTGCAGGGTGGAAGCGAGCAATTATCTCAAACAGGTCGGAGAGTCTCACAGTACAGTTAGTATCAACATTTCAATCGGTAGGCTTTCAAGCTATTTTGTTTTCCTTGTTCATTCAATCGGCTATCTTCAACCTACAATTCCTCTTTTCGCTGCTGGTATCAGGCAATGGCAAAGGCACCGGGAAGGCTTGGGGATGCGATCTAAGTTATGAGTATGTTAAAATAAATGCAGAATACACTACTTGAAGGCGTGCTTCTCTCTCTCTCTCTCTCTCTCTCTCTCTCTCTGTAGACTAATTCTCAGGCTATTCTTGGAATGAAGTTGTTGTAGTTTATATATTTTATAATATGTAATCTTGTATGCCATGTAGAGAGTTTTTTTAAGTAAATTTTATTCTGTATTTTTTTATTTGCAACCATGTATTCCATAAAGAATTTCTGCCATGTATAGTTTAAATAAACCCAGTGTAATCAATAATCATGTTAACAGACTTCCTCAGCTTTGAAATTTTAGAAAAGATTATATCGTAGTTCACTTTGATTTGAAGTGAAAGATTTATTTAAGCATTCCTTGTGAAACATTGTGATTATACAATTGAATTTGGAGGGTTAGGGTCCGTTTGGCACGGCGGTAGCGGTTGTGAACGCGGTGGTTATGAACCATCGTTCGTGAACGCCCGACCTCACCTAAGGAACTTCATTTAATTCTTTTTCATGTTCAAAACTAGCTTTCTTTTCTTGGTGATGATGACGTTTTTGTCCAAACTCACTGAAGCAAAAACGCCATGCCAAACGGAGCCTTAATTGTGTCATGATAATCCAGGAGACAAGGAATCAGTATGATTTATGTGATAGAATTCTACGGTTCCGAGGGTTCAGCTTTAATCATGATTTCTTGTAGTTCAATTTTAATGTGATTTTAAGTTTCATTGCTTTATGATTCCTATCATATTTTAGATAATGCTTGCCTCTTCAAGTCGGTTAAGTGAAAGATTTATTTGATCTTAGGAGTGCAAAATGCGAGATATGGATATTAATGTGGCAATGTCATTTGAGATGATTCTCCTCCTAAGCATTTATTTAGGGTTCCTATTCCTATTCCTATTAATAGGATGATACTTGATTCCTTTTCATTAACTGGAACAACTCCTTAGGGCCCGTTCGTTTGGACGGAATTGGAATTCGATATTGGAATTGAATATTGATAAATATTGTGGAATTAAATATTAGTGATTAATTTCAATTCCAACGTTCGCCTAATAAACAATATTGTTGAATATTGTGGAATTAATCAATATTTTTGTTTGTTTGTTAAATAAAATTCAATTTAAGAATTGAAAAATATTACGAAGAAGCTAATATTTATTACATATATCATAAACAAATGTGTGTCATGACGTAGCCCTGCACAAAAGGCCAGATCGGGCCCGCCCTGACCGGGCCTGATCGGGCCCGGGCTTTCGTAAACCGGGCCGAGCCCGGGCCCACTGAAAATCGGGCTCGGGCCGGGCTCGGGCAGTTGCCTAGGTAGGGGGCCTCATCCGACCCTCAAGGCCGGGTCGGGCCGGGTCGGGCCGGTTTTTTGAAAAAATAAATTAAAAAAAAAAAACTTATAATTTATAACATTTTACAAAATAAAAATAAAAAATCTACAAAATTACAAAATAATGACATATTACAAAATTAAAAATTAAAAATTTACAAAATTACAAATTACAAAATTACAAATTAAAAAATTGAAATATATTATTAATTTTAAATAAACTAAATTACAAAATTTATTAACTTATTACATATGAGGCGTTTATCCAATCGCCGTGACTTGTAATGCGTTTATCCAACTCAAATATTCATCGCGTTCATCTCGTCTTCTAGTTCCTCCGAGCTCGCCTCCAACGCTGAAACGTGCTGCTTTCTCCTCGTAGCATCCAAATAGTCCTTATAGCAGATGCATAGTTCCAGTGATTCTTCATTTAGCCGACTCCTTCGCTCGTTCAAAACCCTGCCACTAAGAGAAAAAACGGACTCCGAAGCTACCGTGCTAGCTTGGATTGTTAGTAAATCTCGGGCCATATAGGCCAAAATAGGATATGTATTAACTTTACCTTTCCACCATTTTAAGAGATCGAAGTTTTCGATCTCCTCGGTACTCATAAAATCGCGGAATTGTGTTTTGGTATACAGTCCTAATTCGTTTAAGCTACTAGTTGTGCGTGCTTTTTTCCTAGAGGCTAATTCTAACATTTTATTTTTAAAAGAATCTTTTGTTCTTGTTTGCGATACTTCTTCTCGGGGTCGCGAGCCATATAAGTTATCGTAATAATTAAAAAATTCAGTAAATACAGAATGAAATTTTAAAGTACTAACGTCGTCACAATCATCGAAACTTAGATTTATGTTTAAGTTATTATTAATTTCATCTATCAAATTTTCTACGCCGTCTACGCCAAATAACAGATTTAAAGCGGCGGCGCATGAAAACGCGGGAGGCAATTCTCTATAATATTTTAAATATTTTTCTTCCATTATTTCAATTAAAGAAAGCCACCCTCCGTGTTGCTTATAATAATTAAATTTTTGTGCGATATTTACAAAATTTTCAATTACTAGTGAGCTAGTCGGATAATAAACGCCAGATAAAGAAACAGTCGCCCTATGGAAACATTTTAGCAAATCTACATAATGTAATAGTACGTCCCAATCGTTATCAGTTAAATCATGATTATTAATTAAGGTGTAATATTCCAAAAGAAGTGTTTTTTGTTGAAACGCTCTTTTCAACATTTTATATGTTGAATTCCATCTCACGGGCATATCAAATAGAAGTTTCAAATATTTATATCCTTGTGCTGTTACAAATTTTCTAAAATCTTGACTTCGTTGTTTTGTACAATAAATAAATTTAAGCATTATCCGAATTTTTGAAATATACGGTTCCATAGCTGTTAGACTATCTTGCACTACTAAATTTAAAACGTGACAGGCACATCGAGTGTGAAAAAACGCACCGTTTAACATTGGTTTTAAATCGCATTTTAACCACTCTATTGCGAGGTTATTATTACTAGCGTTATCAAAAGATATACTCATTATTTTATCTTTTAATTTAAATTCGCGCACGCATTTAATAATAACCTGATATATAGCTTTACCTGTGTGCGGAAATTCAAAACCTTCAAAACATATAACGCGCTTATTTAGCTCCCAAGAAACGGGATCGATCCAATGACACGTGATACATATATACGATAATCCTACTTTTATGGAGCTACTTCAGACGTCGCTCGTTAAACTCACACGTCCCTCAAAAGTTTCAAAATAATTTATTAAAGATTGTTTTGCCTCAAAATATAATTTAAGTGCGTCGCGTCTAATAGTGGATCTACTTACTTGTTGATATTTTGGCTGAAGTCCTTCGTGTATGTACTCCGTCGCCTCATCGTTGTCATAGTGGCTAAACGGCAACCCACGTCTGATGACGTCTTTCACCTGCAATTCACGTTGTCGAAGTTGATCGTACGTCCATATTTGCCCCGATGCGGATAGTTGTGCCTGGCTGGACTCCGGAGCTTGTTTCGCAATACAAGACTTTATGTGTCTTGCTAGTGTCGAGTTGCCGGTAAGAGTTAGCAATTTTGAACATAATTTGCATCGCGCCTTGAATTCGTCGCCGACTTTGACTTTGTCAAAATGCTCCCAAACTGGCGCTTTCCGGTTATGCTCCACCACTTCAGCCGTACTTTGAGTCGACGACGCCGGCGTTGATGAGGAGGATGCCATAAATATTAGAGAGTGAGAGAGTAGGAGAGTGAGAGAGAATAAGAGAAAGAAAGAGATGGTGAGAGAGTGAGGTGGTGAGAGAGAATGAGAGAGAGTGAGGTGGTGAGAGAGAATGAGAGAATGCGGGATTTTTTTTTGAAACGTTTATTTATAAATTTTTTTAATTTTTTATTATTATTTTTTTTAATAAAATATTTTTTAAAAAAAAAAATATTAAAAAAGGACAGCCTAGGGGCTAGGCTGGACAGCCTAGCCCCTAGGCTGTCCCGCTGCCAGCTGACTTGATGTCAGCTGGCAGCAGCCTTAAAGGCTCTTAATAAGAGCCTTTAACGGCTCTTATTAAGAGCCGTTAGGCTCTTATTAAGAGCCTTTAACGGCTCTTTTTAAGAGCCGTTAACGGCTCTTTTTAAGAGCCGTTAAAGGCTCTTAAGGGGCCGGCCAGCCCTGGGCCTGAGCCCTGGGCCGGCCTGAGCCCTGGGCCGGGCTGCGCCTGGGCCCGGGCTCAGGCCGGCCCGTAAATTGGGCTTTGCCCGACCCGGCCCGGGCCGGGCAACGGGCCGGGCAGAAGCTCCAGATTGGAGCCCTGCCACGGCCCCAAGCCCAGGCTAGGCCCGGGCCGGGCTTTTCCCGGGCCGGGCCTCAAAGGGCTTTTCCCGGGCCGGGCTCGGGCCGGCCCAGTGGGCCCGGGCCTTTTGTGCGGGCTATCATGACGACGATTTTTTCGCTCGAGGGCATTTTTTTCGCCCGAGAACGATTTTTTCTCTCAGGGCGTTCTAGAAGTAAGTATAGGAATACAAAATAAAACATGAATTTTTTCGCATAACCGCAATTTTTTCGCCCGGGCGTGATTTTGTGTCCCGGGCACGATTTTTTTGCCCGAACGCAATTTTTTCCCCGGGTGCGATTTTTCCACCCGCCCGGCCAAAAAAAGCTCACATAGGCGATAAAAGCGCGTCCCAGCAAAAAACCGCTCCCCGGTGAAAAAATCGAGCCCGAAAAATAGCCCCCGAGCAAAAAAATCTCGTGGGGCGAAAAAAACTAGCCCGGGCAAAAAAATCGCTCCAGGCCAAAAAAATCTTGCCCGGGCGAAAAAATTGCGCCCGGGCGAAAAAATTGCGCGCGGGCAAAAAAATCGCTCCCTGACGAAAAACCGCGTTTGAGCGAAAAAATCGCGTCGGGGCGAAAAACTCTCCCCTGGGAGAAAAATTCGTGCTCGGGCGAAAAATTCGCATCAAGGCAAAAAAATCGCGTCCGAGTGAAAAAACGCTCTTGGGGGAAAAATCGCGCACGGGTGAAAAAATCGCGTTCGGGCGAAAAAATTGCGCCCGGGCGAAAAACGCGCGCCCGGGCGAAAAACGCGCGCCCGGGCGAAAAATGCGCGCCCGGGCAAAAAAACGCGCGCCCGGGCGAAAAACGCACGCCCGGGCGAATAACTCGCGCCCGGGCAAAAATTGCGCGCCCGGGTGACAAAACATGCGCCCGGGCGAAAAACGCGCCCCCTAGCGAAAACACGCGTCCGGGCGAAAAAACGCGTGTTCGGGCGAAAAACTCGCGTCCGTGCGAAAAACTCGCGTCGTGCGAAAACTCGCGCTCGGGCGAAAAAACGCGCGCCTGGGCAAAAAAACGCGCGCTAGGGTGGAAAATTTCCGCCCGGGCAAAATTTGGGCGTGCGGGCGTAAAACGCGTGTTCGGGCAAAAAACGCGCATTCGGGCGAAAAACTCGCGTCGTGCGAAAACTGGCGCTCGGGCGAAAAATTGTGCGCCCGGGCGCATAAACGCGCTCCCGGGCAAAAACGCGATAAATCGAGCGTGCCAGACTCGTCCAATTCCGATATGTCTAGCTAGATTTTGTGCTTAGGCTAAAATTAATTCCATGATATTCAACTCAAATTTCAATTATTAAAGCTACCTAACAAGCGAACGGCGTAATCGAAATTCGACGTCGAATTTCAATTCCAAGTCTTCAATTCCGTCCAAACGAACGAGGCCTTAAGGTTATTGTTGTTGGCCCTTCCCTTTGCATGAGAAAGCTTTTGTTATAACATTATAACTTCACATTCAAGTTTTCAGAATGTTATTGTTCTTTGAACCTGCCTTTGACCTTGTTGGCTTGATGCTGGCCAAAAAGAAGCGTAGGCAGAAAGAGCTCGCCCGAAGGCGTGGATGAGCTCGGGAAAAGGTTGCCAGGTAGAAGCTTGAGAAGTGCGAGTTCCAGCAAACGGTGATAGCGAGTAGAAGAGGTTTAAGCTCGCGGGAAGGCTTGGAGTTTGGCGGCTGAGGAATAGGCGGAGGGTTGGCGCGAACAAGAAGCTTGGCCGAAAGCAAGCAGACGGAACTTGGCCAGCGGACATTGAGAGGTGTCCGCGAGCTTGGCCGAAGCTCTCATCGTTAGACGGAGAGTTCAACGAGCAGTGGCGAGAAGGTTGGAGAGCCTTCCGATTTGTTGCAAGCCATGTGAACCTTCAGTATGAAGGAAAGGTGGTCGAAAGGAGTGAGGGGCATGCGAGTTCTTACTTAGCAAAGCTCTGAAGAGCAATAAAAGTGAAGGAGCTCGCCGAGGCTGTCGGTGAAGAATGCGCCTAGAAGGAATTGTTATGAGTTAAGTGAAAGTCGATCGAAGCATTGCAAGGTGGGCTTGTGCGAGAAGTAATACGAGCCGAAGGTGGTACGAGGTAAAGGTGGTTGGCGAGACACGTGATGTGGTTAATGTGGAGCTCTACTTGAAGTTGGCAAGAGAGGTGAAGCGCACACAAGCTCGAGTAAAGAGAGCTATGGATGCTGGAGTTTGTAGAAAGCGAAAGCTACGAGCATGAGCAGAAGCTAGTTAATTAAAGAACTTGCCGTAAAATTGGATTGTTCGTGAGAAGAGAGAGCTATGGATACTTGAAGTTGGCTCGCTCTCGAGTAAGGTGGCAACTCACGAGAGGTTGTGAACATGATCTAAGCTAGCAACATCTATTCCAAGTGGTACTACTTAGGAGAAATGCATGTGTACTGTTGGTGTGTGAGTTTGTAAGGTTCTGTCTGCTATAATAATAAGAAGTTTTGTTTTGCTCATTTGCTCTCTTGATCGCAGTGGCAGATCTAGGAAATTATAAATGGAGGTGCACAAAAAAAATCAAATATAATAGTACATAAAATATTACACTGATGCTACTACAAATTCATACAAAATTTCATCCAATTGTCTAAATTAGAAAATAAAAAATACACGGAAAGAATTATTGTTGCGGGTCGCTCGACGCTTTGGTAGACCGGTCGAATCGAACCACCTTAACTCGAGAGCGAGCCGAGCGTGCAAACAGTCAATGAGAGAACTAGTAGATGACAAGAAGACGTTTTTATCGTGGACAACCCGGAAAGGGTGAAAAATCACGCGGTCGGAGCTGTGTCCAGCCAAATTCTACTATATGTTGGTTTGTTACAAGTGAAAGCTGAGAACTAGAGGGCGACAGACTGCCGCTCGTTACAGTAGTAGTTGATAGAATCTCCGAGGGTGATAGGCCACCTCTCGGAAAGCTAAGTACTTTTTGAAGGGAATGAAAGCGAGATGCTCTAGTCGCCTTTCGGTGCCCGTAGGATCCCCAAGTCACTTAGGAAGAATGTCTTCGAAAGCGAAGAAGATCTTCAAGCGTCTCGAAGGAGGTCTTCGAAGACTCGAAGGAGATCTTCAGAGATTGAAGGAGATCGATCTTCAAGCACCGAAGGAGAACTCTGAGGAATCTTTAACGAAGCTCTCTCAGGCGTAGAAGGCAAGGTGTCCTGAAATGAATGCTCTGAGCTCCTTTTATAGCCTTGGGCAAGGGTAACCCGGTAATTTTGTCGTCGAAACCACCTGATGGACGAATCACGTTCACCAATTTGGAGCACACTGATTGTCATTTTTCGGATATTCCCGTCTTGCCCCCCGGGCAGGTCGGTCAGTTTGGGCAGTTCGAGCAGCTTTGTTGATGGAATTGAGCGCAGTGAACAAGACCTGTAATCTAGGAAATTAAGAAAGGTTAACTGTCGCGCGCGTCGGGAATGTGAAGGCGTTCTGAGCGCGCGGTGAGCGCGGAGGCGTTCTGAGCGCGCGGTGAGCGCGGAGACGTTCTGAGCGCGCGGTGAGCGCGGAGGCGTTCTGAGAGCGCGGTGAGCGCGGAGGCGTTCTGAGCGCGCGGTGAGCGCGGAGGCATTCTGAGCGCGCGGTGAGCGCGGAGGCGTTCTGAGCGCGCGGTGAGCGCGGAGGCGTTCTGCGCGCGTCGTGAACTTGAGGGCGTTTGACGCGCGGTGTGCACTTGGAGGCGTTCCGCGCGTGCCGTGAATGTGGACTTAGGAGGTGGACGTGTCGTGAGCATGGAGGTGTGTCGTTCATGGCGATATAGGGGAGGTGCGGTCCCGCCGACCGAGATAGCAAAATAAAGGGCGCGCGTGAGGTGGTGCGGTTGGAGCCGAATGTCGAGGTCGTGCGGTGGTCGTGCATCAAGTCTTGCGCGGTCAAGGAGGCGCGGCCTGCACTGCACGGCGAGTGCCGAGCGGCGAGCACCGCGCTGCGGCGACACGGTTTGCATCGCACCAAGGTGGTGCGGGCTAGGGGAGGTGCGCGCGGTGCTGGCCGCACCTTGGAGGTGCGACGGGCTCGGCCGGCGCCGTGCTGGGTAGATGCGGCGGGCGGCCGGCGAGGTGTACGACGAGGTTGGTGGCGGTGAGGAGAGAGAGAGATGGTGGTATGGAAGAGAGAGAAGTGGGATTATCGTGGATGGAGGAGAGAGAGAGCATTCATGGAGGAGAGAGAGCATTTATGGAGGAGAGATAGAGAGAGTGGGGGTTGCGTGGATCCCCACCATGGGAGTGCGGTTACCCACACGGGGGGTGTGGTTAGTGTGTGCGCGTACACATGCGTTCCAGTGTCTGTTTGGAGGACCAAAGGGACTCAGAATTACGCGAGAATTAGAATCGTATCGGCGAGCCGGTCGACATCGCATCGGGAAATCATGGGTTCGATGGGTTCGACCAGGTCCGTTTCGGGGAACCCCATCAATTATAATTGTCTACGACGAGTATTTATTTTTTGAAAATGATCAATCACGTCATCATTGCAACTTCCAAAAAAACATCTCTCAATAAAAGTAATAAAACAGTCATTCAACATTGGATTACCCATACAATTTCGCAAGTTGTTCTTGACATAATTTATTGCTGGGAATATTCTTAACACTTACATTAGCCACAAGAACATCATCACAAATTTCAAAAGCTTGTAGATTTGATGATAAACAATATGCTTCTCAATTTCAACAAACTTCGTAGAGAGATAACAAAGATTCTTCATGTTATGATATCTTTCATCGTTTCTCATATCAACAATGAAGTTATTTAGTTGAAAATCAAAATTAAACAACTCATAACTTCAAAAATCATTAGGATAAAACTCCACAAGTTTTACCATCTATTGCTTGTCAAAATAATTAAACAAGTTAATAGGATTCAAGCAAGTCATATAATGAAGGAACTCCATACTCACCTCATCAAACTGATTTTAAGCTCTTGTAGTTGTAGAGAACACATTCTCATTGTCTTCAGATGGAGAAGGGGAAAACTCATCATTTCACTCTCTTGAGTTAGAGGTTTACATGTTAAAGAAGACTCTTGAGATTTTAAATTTTTTTGAAATATGGATACAACATTATAATAATGCAAAGTAATAAATATTTATTTGCTCCGTTTGATCCTCTACCAGCCAATACTGCGCAACATCCGTACAAACATTCATCACAGTTTATTGTCTTTCCTTATAGTTTTATTCCAAGTCTTTTTTGGTCTACCCCTCCCCCGTTTAACATGTCTAGTGACTAATTAGCTGAGTTTAGTCTCACTAATTCAATTAGCTGAGTTTGGTCTGCGCATATTCAAATTTGATCATCAAATAGTCGAAGTTTGGTCGGCTTATAACAAATCACAAAAAATGGGAGTGTCAGTGTCCCTTTGGCCCCCCTTTGAATCTGTCCATCTCTGGTCATGTTCATTGGGCCCACTCTACGCTTCGTCACTTCCAACAGAAACATTGTAGCTTGCAAGAGATTAGAATTCCATCGACACATGATGTTTTTCAGTTATCCATTTTCTAAATAGTATACACAACAACAACACTCAAGCCTTTATCCCACCATAGTGGGGTCGGCTATATGGATCCATTGTCGCCGGCCATTGCGCCCTATCTTTAATCATAGTCTCACTAATGCCTAAGTACATCATGTCTTTCCTTATAGTTTCATTCAAAGTCTTTTTTGGTCTACCCCTCCCCCGTTTAACATGTCTAGTGACTAAACTCTCGCAACGCCTAACATGCGCCTCTAATGGTCTCTATGTACATGTCCGGACCATCTTAAACGAGCTTCTCACATCTTCTCTACAATTGGCGACACTCCTGTCTTATCCCTGATACATTCATTCCTAATTTTATCCAATCTCGTGTGACCACACATCCATCTAAGCATTCTCATCTCCGCAACTCCAAGTTTTTGCTCATATACATCATTCACTGCCCAACACTCAGAACCGTAGAGCATTTCTGGCCTAATTGCAGTACGATAAAACTTGCCTTTAAATTTTGATGATACTTTAAAATCACATAAAATTTCAGACGCGCCTCTCAACTTCAACCAACCTGCTTAAGTACAAATAAAAAACATGTATGATTTAAATAAACAAAATAAGCCAAAAAAATATTTCTCAAGTTGTTTTTTAAGGAAGAAAATCGCGTGATAGCTAGAGCTATGACTCTTATCTTTAGAGTCAAATGGTTGTCGTCACTGATGTGAGTGCATGGCTGACACGTGTCTATTATTTTTTGTAAGCCTAAAAATTATTTCTTAAGAATTCCAATATACTGCAAAAGCAAATTTATGAACTACCAAAAGGGTTATATACGTATAAAAACTCAAACAGTTAATCTTTCCAAGAAAATATTTAAATATTTTACAAAGGAAACAACAATATAAAATAGGAATTGTAAAAGGCAAATAAAAAACGGCTATCCGCATACCAACATAACTTAAAATCTTTCATCTAAAAATTAGTTCTGTTTAGGGTACGGACAAACCAAAAATGGCCATTCGCACACCAACATAACTTAAAATCCTCATCTAAAAATTATTGCGCCGAAAAGTCTCCCCGATCCTCTCTCGCCTTCTCGTATTCTATAATGATTTGTTTATGCAGTCTGTGCATCCACAATAAATGTTAATCAACAAAGAAGTGCAATAAGATGTATGTATAATCATCTTCTTATCTTTCAGAAATTTTCAAATGGTACGTAATATAGCATAACAAAAGACCTCGGTTAAAGCAATATTAATGCTGAGATCAGAATTTTTATTCTTTATGTCTTTAAAGCAATATTAAAGTAATTGGTCATTCAAAAAACTAAATTCAGCGAGCCAACACTTCAACAACCCTTTATGTCTTTATAAAATAAAATTGGGCAACTTCACATATAGATCAAAACTATAATGCGCACATATATCGATCATAATTTAGAGAAGCAATTAAGTAGTTATGTTAAGTCTAGTCAAGATTTTCTAGGTACTAATCATGACTTTTCATTATCCACATTACTGAATCTCTTATCCACATTATCCACATTACTTTTCAGTTTGACCGTCAATTCATAGGGTGGAAGGCCTAATTATATATGTTAGGTCTAGTCATAGTTTTAAATTAATTAAAAAAAAACTTTTATATATTAAAAAAGGAATTAATTAAGGCGATTGTTATCCGCATTACAGTTTTGACTATCCACACTCTTTTTGTATTAGTTGTTACGCACTTTTTGAAAATACGTCTTGTGCGTGAATTTTTAGGAAAAGTGATCAACACGAAAGTTGTAGATTTCATCGAGATCTACAACTTTCGTGTTGAAAACTTTTCCTTAAAATGCACGCACAAGACGTATTGCCGCCCTGATTGAAGCATGTGTGTAACTATAGCGAGTTTTTGGAAATACCCCATGTACATGCATTTTTAGGAAAAGTGTTCAACATCAAAGTTGTAGATCTCGACGAGATCTACAACTTTGGTGTTGAACACTTTTCCAAAATATGCATGTACATGACGTATTTCCAAACGGCGCGTAATAACTCATACAAAAAGAGTGTGGATAGCCAAAACTGTAGTGTGGATAGCCAAAACTGTAGTGCACGTTTTATCTTTGAATCCCCCCTATTCATTTTTTTTTTAAACTTTTTTTTTAACTTTTTGTTTTAGTTTTATGTATTAATTATACTCTATTAAAGGGCTCATATATATGCATACTATTTTTTTAACTAGTCTTTCCATTTTTTTTTTTACTTTTGTTCTAGCTAGCAGGCTAGAAAGAATTTTTAACTGTTTATGGTGTTGGCTTCTGCTTCCGGATCCAAAAGCTACTGCAGATACTGTAAACAATATCTGATCATTAATTATATAGACTGTATTAATTATATTCTATATAATGAAATGAAAGGTTTAATTTCCTCCTCAGACCCTTCATATTCCAGCTGCTATGTCTCTCTCTCTCTCTCTCTATATATATATATATAGAGAGAGAGATAGAAGAGTTGATCAGGCAAAATGGCGTTGGATAGTTTAGTGGAGATAGAGTTCTTCAAATACTGCGAGCAACACATCGCTCACCACTGCAGAGATCATCATCATCATGACTCTAATACTACTACTACTACTACTACTACTGCGATCAAGAAGAGGCCGAAGCCACCTAAGGAGATCAAGAAGAATTTTTACTGTTTTCCATGTTCTGTTAGCTACTGCAGATACTGTAAACCATATCACCAGCACCACCAGCCGCGACTCCAGGTCGATCGTCACCCTTTTTTTACTCTTTCTTAATTAATAATATTAATTACAGGCCTACATGCAGCTAGTAGTGTATATATAAGAATTGCATGTATACTTTGAATAATAATGCAGATTTATAAGAGCTCGGAGCACGATTACTATGTGAAAATGTCTGATCTACAAAAATACGTTCACTCTTCATCTATCAAGGTATATACGTAATGTAGAATTAATTAGAAGATATTAATTTGTAATTTTTCTTGACATGATCTTTTTCTTTGTTAATTTTGATCAGGTATACGACGGGAATAAAATCTATTTGAAGCCAAAGTCTGAAACGAAGAAAATTAAGAACGCAGAAGAGATAAAAAAATGCGACGCTTGTCGAAAAAAATTTGTCCGCGACGAAGAAAATGCTTGCTGCTGCTCCCTCCACTGCAAGGTCGTAAAATAATTTGATATAATATACCAAATGACGTCATTTGATAGATAATCCATGCATGGAATATTAATTATTTGGATCACGACTAATTAAAGTTTATAATTAACATGAAATATTATTAATTATTTGCAGATGAGGGATGTGAGGAAGAAGGGAAAGGATGTACAAGCGACGTTGATTATTCGGACCAATAATCCTCAACAACCGCCGATGCATGACATCAAAAAGCGTGCGAGATCAGGGAAAGGATGATAGATGAGATTGGCCGGGCCCCAACACGTGCAAGAAATAAGGGAGCAGCGCGCAGCTGCTTCACATATATCACTACTTAATTATATCGAATGCCCATTTCTTTTGTGCCTTTTAAGTAGTAGTATCGTAGAATTCTTTTGGCGGCAATAAGATGGTTTTGTGTTGGATTATGCGCATATAGCGAGCAACAATACCAACGGCATTATCAATATCTGGCCGTGATTGAGCAACATATATCAATGATCCTAGCTACAAGACTTTGATAATATTCTTCATTGACTTTTGGTGAAGGGTCGGATTTATATAGTTTTTCAAATATTATCATAGGTGTTGTTACATCATGAGCTTGTTGTCTAGAGAACATGCATGGCATCCATATACTTAGCTTGATTTACAAATATCACATTCTGTTGTTGTGAGATTTGTAATCCTAGGAAATAACTCATCTTGCAATTAAGGTCTGTCATAGCATATTTCTGCATCTTACTGTATTTAAATTGATCTAATGCATTTGCATCGGTGCCTGTATAGATAATATCATCGGCATATAATGCTAAAAGAAGAAAATTCTTTTGGCTACTTCCTTTTATGTACAATGATGCTTCAAGGGGCTTCGAATAAACTGTTGTTCTTGTAAAAATGAGTCAATGTGAGCATTTCATGCTCGTGGAGCTTGTCTCAATCCATATAAGGCTTTTTTTTAACTTAATTATATACCTTATGCTTTGCCTCTTTTATCTCATAACCTTCAAGTTGGATGACATAAACTTCTTCTGTTAGCGTGTCATTTAAAAAGGCTGATTTGATATCAAGTTGATATACATGTAATTGGAACTGTGCATCTATGGCTAATAGAATTCTTATAGTTTCCATGCGAGTGACTGATGCATATGTTTCGGTAAAGCCATTATCAGGAATTTGATCTATTACCAGTATCTTTATATTTGATCTATTACCCTTGGCAACTAGCTAGCCTTGCTTTATATTTATCTATTACCAGTATCTTTATATTTGATCTTATAGATCCATTTTAACCCAATAATAGTCTTACCACTGGGTTTAGATACCAAGTCCCAAGTTTTATTTTGCTCTCTGTTATTGTCATTTCTTGATTAATGGAAGCTATCCAATGGGGTTGGTGACAGGCTTCAACAAAATTATGGCCGGGTTCTTCTGTTGATAATAGGGCCAGATGTTCATCTGGATAAAATTCTAAAAGTTTCCTATACTTCTTTGGAGGAGATGATGATTCTTCTAAAGTTGAAACCTTTTCTGATGCTCAAGGTTGTGATGAGTGTTGGAAACGTGACTTCGGATACGCGACCCTACTTCCTTACTCCTCTTCTGTTTGCGAGCACCTCGCCTGCGACAACCTTCCGAGCGAACACTCCTATGTTCCACTCTACTCTCCTCAATGCTAGTACCACCCCTTGGTTCTCCAACACAAACCACGGCGAGTACTCTCCTCTGCGAGCTAGCTGCTACACTTCCAGCGAGAGCGACTCCGGCGAGTACTCCACTCACACACCACTCGGGCGAGCTCCTCCCTTTGCTATAGCGAGACCACTCCTCCTTCGCGAGTAAGCTTCACCCCGAGCACCTCCCACGGCGACCACGCCCCCACTCCGGCGAGCTGAGCGAGTGCTCTGCAGCGAGCTCCTTCACGTTCAGACAAGATGCTACTCCGGCGAGGTCTTCCAGGCGAGAAACTCCTGCGGGAGGGGTACGGCGAGATGAGGTGGCGAGAAACAGAAATGGCGAGAGCTTCCTGCAGGAATAATTTTAACTCTCTCTCTCTCTCTAACTACTCTGCCGCAAGAAACAAAATGGGGCTCCAAAATCCCTATTCACCGCCAACTTTCAACACAAATACAAAGCCTATTTATAGGCAAGGAAACACACACCTACTTTCTCACTCCGCATTAAATGCGCACTATCTCTCCTCTATTTAACTAATACAAAATTCTAATAAACTTAAAATAAAACAAACCGTTGACCAAGTCAACAAAAACAAAGCCAACAAACTCCCCCTCAAACTTGGCAGCACATGCCGAGTTTGCCTTTGAGCTTCACGAACGTCTCCACCTTCAAAGCCTTAGTGAAAATATCCGCGACCTGCTCTCCGGTAGGGCAATACACGACCTCCACGGTTTTCTGCTCTACTTGCTCACGAAGGAAATGATACCTCGTCTCGATGTGCTTGCTCCTCCCATGCAGCACCGGGTTCTTCGCGAGCTGGATGGCCGACATGTTATCCACTAACACTGTCGTTGGCCCTTCCTGTCCATGATGCTACTCCTCCAATAGGTTCCTCAGCCAGATGGCTTGGCAAGTACATGCTGCAGCTGCGATGTACTCCGCCTCACAAGATGACAAGGCTATCGTTGCCTGCTTCTTTGAACTCCATGAGAACGCCGCGGTCCCAATATGGAACACATACCCGGAAGTGCTCTTCCGATCGTTCACGTCACCACCATAGTCGCTATCCGAGTAGCCGATCAGCTTCAACTCCTCTCCAGTGGAGTACATCAGACCATGACCTCTCGTCCCGTTCACATATCTTAGGATCCTCTTCGCAGCCGTGAAGTGATCCTGCTTTGGCTCTTCCATGTACCTGCTCACTACTCCAACATCGTACATAATGTCTGGTCGGGTAAAGGTCAGGTAGCGTAGGCTTCCCACCAAACTTTTGAATAGCGTGGAGTCGACCGCCCCTTCCTTGGAGTCCTTCCTCAGCTTCAGCCCTGCATCAGCGGGAGTGGAGATAGCCTTGCTATCCTCCATCCGGAACTTCTTCAAGATTTCCTCCGCGTACTTCTTCTGCGAGATGAAAATGCCATCTTCATCCCGCTTCACCTCGACACCCAAGAAATAGGTCAACTCCCCCAAGTCCGTCATCTCGAACTCTCTCTTCATCATCTTCTTGAATTCCTCGAACATAGCCGGGTTGTTCCCGGTGAAAATCATATCATCTACATACAAGCATACGATCATGATATCACCGTTTTCTTCCACCTTGGTGTACAGAGCATACTCGTAGGGACACTTCATGTAGCCGTGCTTGTGAAGGCATGCGTCTATCCTTCCATTCCATGCACGGGCCCCTTGCTTCAAGCCATATAATGCCTTGTTCAACTTGCACACCTTCCTCTCTTGTCCCCTCACTTCATATCCAGGAGGCTGCTCGATGTACACATCTTCCTCCAAGTAGCCATTGAGGTAGGCTGACACCACATCCATCTGCAGGACCTTCCACCCATGGTGAGCTGCGAGCGCGATGATCAACCGAATGGTGTCGATCCTTGCCACTGGGGCGTAGACCTCGTCATAGTCCACTCCTTGGACTTGCCTATAGCCCTTCACGACGAGTCTCGCCTTGTGCTTCTCCACAACTCCTTTGTTCTTCTTCACCTTATAGACCCACTTCACCCCAAGGGGTTTGTGGCCTGCTGGTGGATCGACCAGCTTCCAAGTTTCATTCTTCTTTATGGAAGCTATCTCAGCATCCATCGCCGTCCTCCAAGATTTCTCCTGGGCCGCTTCGTCATAGGATCGTGGCTCGCAATCTGCCAACAAACAATACAAAGAAAAATTATTAAGTGTTGGTGCAGTCTCCTCGTAGATCTCCTCCATCCTTCGCATCCTAGGTTGAGGACGATCATCCTTGCTTCCACTAGTGCTTGCTCCACTAGTACTTCCTCCACTTGAGTTGGGAGTGCAAGCTCCCCCTGAATGTCCGCTAGGTGGTGATGGTGGCTCAACCCCACCATCCTCAGCTCCTGCTTCTTGACCACCTTCCTCCTCATCTTCAAAGAACATCCCTTTCTTGCTTCTTGTCTCCTCATCCCAGCTCTAGCAGTTGTCTTCTTCAAACACCACATCTCTCGAGACTATGGCCTTCTCCGTCACCGGGTTGTATAACTTGTAAGCCTTGCTCTCCGGAGCGTAGCCCACAAAAATACACCTCTCGCTCCTGTCATCGAGCTTCTTCCTCCTCTGGTCTGGGACGTGAGCATGAGCTACACACCCAAAGACCCTCAAGTGCTTCACACTTGGCTTCCAACCACTCCAAGCCTCGAACGGGGTCATGAACTTCACACTCTTCGTGGGGGCATCTGTTCAGTAGATACACCGCACACTGTACTGCCTCCGCCCAGAACATCTTTGGCAACCCTTTGCCCTTCACCATACTCCTCGCCATGTTCATGATGGTGAGATTCTTCCTTTCCGCGACTCCGTTCTGTTGTGGTGAGTATGACGCTGTCAGCTGGCGTGAGATCCCATTTTCCTTGCAAAACACATCAAACAGCCTCGAGGTGTACTCCCCACCTCGATCTGTCCTTAGCACCTTCAGTGGCTGACCACTCTCATTTTCCGCCATCGCCTTGAACTCCTTGAACTTGTCAAGGGCCTCAAATTTTTCCTTCAGAAAATACACCCAACACTTCCGACTGAAGTCATCGGTGAAGGTGATGTAGTATTTACTTCCGCCCACTGAGGTGGTCTCAAATGGACCCGCAATGTCCGAGTGAACCAGTTCAAGTAGCCTCCTCGCTCTCCGAGACTTTCCTCCTTCAAACGTCAGCCTCTTCTGCTTCCCCTTCGTGCACGCCTTGCAGACTTTCTCCGGAGGTGAGATCATAGGTAGATCCTGCACCATCCTGGAGTGGGATAGCAACTTCAAGCCCGTGAAGCCCAAGTGGCCCATCCGATGGTGCCACAACCATGCTTCCTCTTCTTCCTCCGTCCTCGCGAGACATGCCGTCTCCTGGGTATCCATCTTCAACGTAAAGAGACGGTTCGCCGTCATCTTCACCTTCACTACTTCCTTCCCTTGGTGGTTCTTCATCGCCAAAGACCCATCCTTCAACTAGACGCAGTAGCCTCTCTCCACCAACTGCCCAATGCTCAAGATGTTGGTCTTCAACCCTGGCACGTAGTACACGTCGTTCAGGTGCACTCTCTCCCCGTTCAGCTTCGTCTCCACCAAACCATTTCCTTCCAAGGAGATCTTTGACGCATCCCCGAAACTAACCTCACCACCAATGGGTTCAAGGTTTGTGAACATCTCTCTATCTCCACACATGTGGTTGCTTGCCCCTGTGTCCAGGTACCACACTTCACTTCTTCCTTCTTCCGCACCTCGGTAGGTTAGGAACATCATCGGGTTTCCTCCTCCAGCATTGTCCCCATTGTTCCTAGCCTCCGCAAAATGGTTAGCTTCTTCTCTCTTCCTCGGACTCCAGCAGTCGTAGCTCATATGCCCATACTTGTTACAGTTGTAACATTGTATCTGGGATATATCTCCTCGGCCTCTTCCACGGCCTCTTCCTCTTCCTCTTCCATCTTGCCAACCTCCTTGAGGTCGCTCCGCCTCTCTCTGGAAGTTTTGGTTCCTTCCTTGATCTCTACCTCCTCTTCTTCCTCTGCCTCTGCCTTGATGACCTCGGCCACGCTGGCCGCTTCCTCTTCCTGAACTTTCCCCAAAGTTCAACTGGGTCTGGAGTGCTTTTCCCAAGCCACTCGCTTCCTCGTCATCCTGCAGCATCCTGTACTCATGAGCTTGCAAAGAGCCTACAAGCTCGTCAACGGCCATCACGCTGAGGTCCTTCGATTCTTCGATCGCCACCACTATATGACGGAACTTCTTGGCCATAGATCTCAGCAACTTCTCCATGAAGCTCACATCTTCGATCGTCTCCCCATTTCTCTTCATCTCGTTTGTGAGCGTCCGCAGACGGGTCACATAGTCACCGACCATCTCGGTGCTTTGCATCTTTGTTACTTCATACTCAGCACGGAGGGACTGTAGCTTCACCTTCTTTGCCTTCTCAACCCCTTGCATGGAGCGTTGCAACACCTCCCATGCCTCCTTAGAGGTTCTCGCATCTGAGATCTTCTCGAAGGTCGCCTCGTCAACCCCTTGGTATAACAAGAACAAAGCCTTCTTATCCGCCTTCCTTGCTTCTCTCAATGCCGTCTTCTGGGCATTAGTCAACGTCGCCTCTACCGCAGCAGTGTGCTCCTCATACCCATTCTCCACTACATCCCACAACTCCTTGGAGGCAAGTAGCACTTTCATCTGGATGCTCCAGTTCCCATAGTTGGTCTTCGTCAGCTTGGGGACTTGCCCCGGCATAGCTCCGCTCGTCTCCATCACTTCACTCCTCAAACCTTCCGAGTCACCGGCAAAGGTTTGCAACCTCGCTTTGATACCACTTGTTGGAAACGTGACTTCGGATACGCGACCCCACTTCCTTACTCCTCTTCTGTTTGCGAGCACCTCACCTGCGACAACCTTCCGAGCGAACACTCCTATGTTCCACTCTACTCTCCTCAATGCTAGTACCACCCCTTGGTTCTCCAACACAAACCACGGCGAGTACTCTCCTCTGCGAGCTAGCTGCTACACTTCCGGCGAGAGCGACTCCGGCGAGTACTCCACTCACACACCACTCGGGCGAGCTCCTCCCTTTGCTATAGCGAGACCACTCCTCCTTCGCGAGTAAGCTTCACCCCGAGCACCTCCCACGGCGACCACGCCCCCACTCCGGCGAGCTGAGCGAGTGCTCTGCAGCGAGCTCCTTCACGTTCAGACAAGATGCTACTCCGGCGAGGTCTTCCAGGCGAGAAACTCCCGCGGGAGGGGTACGGCGAGATGAGGTGGCGAGAAACAGAAATGGCGAGAGCTTCCTGCAGGAATAATTTTAACTCTCTCTCTCTCTCTAACTACTCTGCCACAAGAAACAAAATGGGGCTCCAAAATCCCTATTCACCGCCAACTTTCAACACAAATACAAAGCCTATTTATAGGCAAGGAAACACACACCTACTTTCTCACTCCGCATTAAATGCGCACTATCTCTCCTCTATTTAATTAATACAAAATTCTAATAAACTTAAAATAAAACAAACCGTTGACCAAGTCAACAAAAACAAAGCCAACAATGAGCTGGATGGTAGAGTAGGATCAAGAGTTGCAGGACGACTATCCTCCTCTACAACCGTCGACAACCTCTGAAGATTCTGATCCTCTTTGTTAGTCCAGTCCCATGCCATTGTTGTGAAAATGAAGAAAAGAGAATGGAGAAAGGTAAACGGTACTACCGGTTTTTCATAGATTCAAAAAGAGTTTACAACCCATTACATATTTCTCCACAAAAGTTGATTCCTTAATAAAAGAACACAAGGCCTTTATATATATGCCAAAGAAGATACAACGTAACTGAGTATGGAACCCATAACAGGCCCATACACAACCATATTTATTAATCACATGATAACTTTTCCTTTTGCATGGCAGACGATGATAGGACAAGAGCACGCCTTCGTTTAATTCTTCAACATGCCCCCTTAAACAGAGGGCGTCAACATTCTCTGATCCCTAGCTTCTCCCTTAGCACTTCAAACTGCTCCCTTGGAAGGGGCTTTGTCATGTATCTGCGATTTGGTTTTTTGTATCACAATAACTTACCGTGATTCCTTTCTTCTCGATTTGATTCCTAGTAAAATGCACCTTGATTTCTATATTCTTTGTTTTCTTGTGGAACATAGGATTTTGAGCTATAGAGATTATTGATATATTATCAACAAATATAGTAGTATGATCATTAATTTCTTCTGACATATCTAAGATTCTTCTTCTTACCCAAATGGCTTCTCGAGCTGCATCACTTAGGGCAGAATACTCACCTTCTAACGATGATAGGACTACTCCTTTTCTGTTTTCGAGAACTCCATGAGATGGGTTTGCTGCCTAGGAAAAAGAAGAAACCAGATGTGCTCCGTTTATCATCAGAGCACCCTCCCCAATCACTGTCAGAGTAGCCAATGAGACAATTTCCTTCTTCCTTCTTATATATGAGCCCATAGTTGCTGGTTCCTTTAAGATAGCGCATAACACGTTTAGCTGTTGCGAGATGATTAGTACTAGGGCTACTCAAATACCTTGAGATAAGACTAACAACGTTCTCAATATCGGGTCTATATGAAATATTGGTTACCTTATAAAGATTGAGTGGCTGTAGGCCCATAAGTCCATATGAATTAATTCAAGTGGTAAAGAAGCCCTCCAAGTAGTGTTTTTAGGAAATGGTTGTTGATGTTGTTTCCCAAAGATGCAATGTTCACACATGGATATTGTCTGATGTATTACTGGTATTCCATGCACCATTGCTTTTGCTCTTAATTGACTCAAATCTCGATAATTCAAGTATACATATCGATGATGTCATAATATGGACTCTGCTAAGATATTCTCTTTGCAAATGAGAGTGGTATTTCTAGCATTTCTTTGATGAATCTGGTGACTGTGTGCATGATGAAACATTGGCTGCACAGTCACCTGAATTTTCTTCTTAGGGATTGGCTTTTAAGCGGCAACCTTTCCCTTACTTTTGGATGATGTTGCTATAGATCCAAATACAAATGATCCTTGATGTTTCATCTGGATCTCTTCATGAGAAGCCTTAAAGGCACTCAGTCCTATGTCTTCTCTATTCCTAGAGGTTTGTGGCTTTGTTCCTCTTGTAGAGCATTCATTGGACAGAAATCCATATGACAGATCATTATCATATGTATTGGAAGGCAAAATAACATTTCTGAATATTGTCTGATCATTGGATTGCTTGCCACTGTCTGCCTCACCAGTGTATCCTACACCACCTCTATATGGCGCAGAAAACCTGTCTATTATTGGCAACACAGTTTGTGGCTTAGAATAGCTAGCCACAGGCTTCCTCTCAACGAGTAGCTTATCCTCAAGATTCTTAATGATATTGTTTTTCCGACATAATGAGATCACTTGGGCTTTTGAGATTCCTCTAAGCTAGCTTAATTCTTCACTCATTTGAGATAGCTTTACATCCTTCTCTAGGAGTTCAGATTGAGACTGCTTGATGGATTCTATTTCCTCTTCCTAAGCTTTTACATACTTGTTGCTTCTCCTTAGAGCATCTAGCCAAACTCTGTACTGACTCACTATGTCAGCCTTATCCTCATGATCAGAATCTGATGAAGATGATCTTTCTGACTTACTATCATGCAAAGATTCTACTTCTGATTTAGAATCAGTAGCAGAAAGAGGAGCTCTGATTTTTACCTAAGCAAGTGAGTTAGACTCATCCTGGCTGTCTTCAGTGAGAGCCATGAGCAATAAGAGCTTCTTCATCAGATTCAGAGGAAATTGAGTCACTCTCACTCAAGGTCTTGGGCTTCTTGTCAATGAAGCTCTTCTCAGTCTTCTTACCTTTGTGAGACCTTTTCTCATTCACTCTCCTTCCTTCTTTTATTTTATCTCAGGATAGTCAGCTATGACATGACATGATCTGTTGCGACAATAACAAACAATATCAGATGTAGATTGTTTGTTCTGTTTAGGATCATACATGTCCCTTTTGGGATTGTGCTTTGGCGTGTCAATGCTGTTGTAGTTTTTCTTTGAGCTAGAGGGGGATGAATATCTATTTTTCCATTGCCTCCTCTTGCTCAGTAGCTTTTTGAACTTGAATTCATGGAGAGCAAGGACAGTTCTCCATCAGTAAGCTCAGACTCTGATATACTGGATTCAGAGTCTTTTGATTCAGTAGGTCTCCTTGGAGAAGTGGGAGTTTCCACTCTGCTTTTTCTGGAGCTTTTAGCCTTAAAAGCCACTGTCTTCTCCTTGCTGTTCGATCTGCTGCTCTCCTCTTCAACTTTTCTTGTATTTAGCTGCAATTTATGGGATAATAGCTTGCCATATAGATTTTGGGGCTAGATGTTAGCCAATTTCCTCATCTCCCTTATTGCACAGATCTTGATATCTCATTCTTTGCCGTGGGACCTCAAGAACTTGTCATTGAGATCATAGTTGGAGAATTCTCTCTCATAGTTCTTTAATTCATTGAATATTTTAAATAACTTCTCAAAACAGTCAGCAATTGAGTCATTCTTATCTTGCCTGAAGACCTCATATTCTTGGTTGAGAAGAGATTTTCTATCATCACTTACTTCCTCGGTGCCCTCCATGTAGACCACAAGAGAGTCCCGCATTTCTTTTGCAGTTTTACAATGAATCAGATTCTGAAATGTGAAGTCATCTATGACACTCACAATTATTTTCTTGGCCCTTTTGTCTATATGGTGGCCATAACTACTTTATCTTTGGTCATGTCTGTATATTTTTTTTGAACTTGCAGATTAGTATCAATGGTGGAGACTTTCATGGAAATGAAAGGTCCTTCTTCAACAGTTATAAATATACTAGGGTCAGAGACTTCCATGAACAGTCTGGCCAAGTTCTTCTAAATTTCAAAGTTCTCTTTTCTACAGATAGACAATTTTCGTCATTTTTATTTCTCACTGTCACTTCTGTACTAGATTTGTTGTTTGATTTTTTTAGATTTTGCTTTGCCGATTTTTGATGTTGGGATAGTCTTTCTACAGCCTCTCCATAGGTAGAGTTTATGTAGTTGGAGAGCTCGACGTCGAGTCTCCTCTTTGATCTTCTCCTCCATGCTTCGCTCTATCTCTTCATCGAGCTCCATTCATATAATTCTTTCTTCTTGAGAGACCTGTCTTGGGGGATGATATTTGTACCAATAAGCAAGATATAAACTTAAAATTCATGTGTGGTGCCTTTAACAAAATTGCGGTGCAAGTAACGAATATGAGTGTCTTTAACAATTTCAATAAAAATGCGGCGACTTTAACAAAGCGGTGCGACTAGCCATAACTGCGGTGTCTTTAACATCTCCTTGTATCTTTACTATATATAAAGGGAAAAGTTGCATTTGGTTAAACATTCAAAAAAGCCAAATATACTCTTACCTTTTTAATACATTGAAAATTATCTATTCTAAAATAAAATGTTCATACAAGTAATTACACCATATCAAATATTAAAAGTATCGATCGAAATCCATATAATTTAAAAAGTTTTTTGTAGAGCTCCTACACCTGCTATGTAGGTTGTCATTAAATATTTGATATAGATAATCTTTAAATAATTCATACAATCCAAAAATTAATGATGAGAGAGAGAGCATATAATATATATGAATTGATTTTAGTTAAGCATTCAAAAAAATCAAATATTAAAAGTAACGATAGAAATCAGCCTCGGAAGGGCGGGCTCTCGGCTCTCGTCTGGGAGTGGGCGTAGCCCGCTGCCAGTGCGGAAGAAGCCCACCGTTGCACCAACATAGATCCCGAGGCCTGTGCCGTTCGCCAACATCTCTCTCTCTCTCTCTCTCTCTCTCTCCTCTCTCTCTCTCTTGTCCGGCAATATTTTTGTAATAAGTTTCGTTACTTTTTGTTATATAATATATGTAATTAGAGCAATAGTTTAAAAAAAGTCTATTATGGTTAAAAATAATAATAATCAGATATTACTCGTTTGACCTAAAAATGCTAGCTAATCTACTCCATTAGGCCTGACACGTGCATGCTCCTAATTGACAACATAAAATACTACATGAAATTTTTTATATTCTCAATAAATATTATGACTTTAAATATATGTCTATGAATTAAAAATTATTTTTTCAAAAATATTTGTGGAAATCGGTATTTTATTTTCATATATCTTTATTTATTGACAATTTAATTTTAAGTATCTATTTTGTTTTAAGCTATCCCGTTCATCTAAAATCTCATTTATATCTAACCCTATTATTTGTCGTTAATTTTTTTTACATGTATCATTAATGAACCATTACTCTACTACGTACATTGCCGGCTCAACTAATTTATGAAACTTGCTCGACCATTCTACAACTGTGCTTATTTTGTAGCAGGGGCGGATCCAGAAATTTTGATTAGGGGGGCCCAATCAAAAAGGTGAAGCAAAATTTCTTTAATATATAGTGTTTTAAATATAAAATCAAAGCGGGTTGATTGAAGTGGAGAGGCGCATCAGGGATCTTATGTGATCGTAAAGTATCATTAAAACTTAAAGGCAAATTTTACCGTATTGCAATAATTAGACTAGTGATGTTCTATGGTTCTGAGTGTTGGGCAGTGAATTGTGTACATGGGCAAAAAATGGGAGTTGCGGAGATGAGAATGCTAAGGTGTATGTGTGGACACACGATGCGAGAAGCTCGACTAAGATGGTAGAAGCTCGACAAAGGATCCATATAGCCGACCCCACTATAGTGGTATAAAAGCTTGAGTGTTGTTGTTGTTGTTCGTAATGTATTAAATATAAAAATACATTTTTGATAAAAAATCCTCTATTTTTAATAAACAAAAACGAGACAAACAGTGATCGGTGGAGCTATAATAGGTCGCGGTAGTAGTGCGTCCATGATAGAAAACTGCGGGCCGATTGATGGAGGCTTCATCTGTGGCTGGGGACGACATAATGAAAACAGAATGACGAGCGTTGTTGCTTTCCCTTGACAAATGTGTCGTTTACCAAATGGATGTCTTCTTCGATGACGATAAGGATCGTGGAGGCGTAGGAGATGACAAATGCAGGGACCGGACACTTCGGCGATGTTGGGAGGCGTCGGCGTTCTTGCTGTAGACTACGCAAATGTTTTTGTGTTCGTCTACTAGCGTAGAAGCCGTTGTACGCTTGCGGGAATCGAAGCAAGGCGGATCAAAATGGCAGCGGCTTCGTAGAATGGGCGGTCAAGCATCGTTTTACTCTCGTAAAAAAAAAATTAAAATATTCATCTTCTCCGAGACATTTCTCCCTCATTTGGACACCGTTTTTGACGTGTAAGTAGTCAAAATTCATTGGCTCGACGAGAGGAATCCAAATCTTCTAATATTTTTGCAAAATTCTTGTGGGGGGGACCGGGCCCCCGCCGGCCCCCCTTAGATCCGCCCATGTTTTGTAGCATCCTGAAATATGCACACCCACAGAAGTGAGACCTATGTCACGGCTTAACCTCTACGGGGTTAACCTATAGAATTTTCTAAGGAAATTTAGGAGCATGTAGAGTATTTTGTACATAATATTCTAGAGAATTCTAGAAGCACTCTAGAATGATCTCATGGGAACATTCTAGAGAACTCGGGAATGTTGTATATACATGAGGAGTGTAGAATAGTCTAGAAATTAACATGGGCATTCTAGATCCTTTCATCTTTTGGAGGGAAATTCTTTTGGGGCCTATAAAAGGGGAAGACCCTCATATTTGTAATCACCAAGTTACAAGCAACCAAGAATTACAAGTTCTTTGCTCTCTCAATCTCTCTTGCTCTCCCTTACAAGTGCTCTCTTACTCATCTCGCCACCACGATCGTTGGAGAAGGCTGACTTAGCCAGTTGCTGAAACGGTGCTCGAAGCATCCGACTGAACATCAAGTTTGGAATGAACTACCCGTTGCCCCCAGCGGGGGTATTTATAGGCGTAACCCTAAATCCCCGACGACCCGTTAACGGACCCGTTAGAGTTCCGTTTAACATATGATACACGTGCTAAATATACCTTAACATTCTCCTCCTATATTGTAGCAATTGTATCATATAACAGGTTAAACAAAACATATTAGTTAGATAACGACAGAATGAGTTTCAGATTAAAAGCAACAAGAGTTTTAGATCAAACATCTAAACTCAAACAGGTTCCAAACATGCAAAAGCTAAAGCAGAAGCAAGAACAGTAATCTGAAAAACAGAACTCAAACAGGTGACGGGTCGGTCTACTCAAACAGCAGATCATCTCCATCTATGACGAAATCCACTTTCTCTCCTCCAGACTCCAATTGATCTGCATTTAAACATTTGAATGTCATGAGAACAAAACTCAATGAATCCATACATATGCATATCAAAAGTAAAGTTATTAGTTCTTACAAGTTTGAACATAATACTCTAACTAGGAAGAAAGACTCACAGGTCCGCATCTCTTATCTAATTTACACAAAATTAGAAATTTGGTTTCATAGAACCAAGCTATGTTCCTTCGATTATTAAGATTATTACCAAACGTTTCACAATTGTATTATATCATCAAGTTTGGAATGATACAACAAGCTGTGACCAATATATCATCAAGTTTAAAATGATATAAGTAATGATCATAATATCAGGATGCATATCAGCAACTTTAGTACTCGTTTGTGGAATGATACCCAATTCAGCCTTTGAAAAGAAGTAGTTGTGTAAGTCATCAAGTTTGGAATGACTAGCAACTAGACAATCTCAGGCTTCATCAAGTAACATCTGGAATACTTCAGTGTACTCAGTCTAGATGCGTGAATGTAGGCAGACTCGGTTCTAAAATCTTAAACAAATATAGGTATTAAGTCCCACTAAATAGACTTTAATCTCATATCCCCCGATGTTTTAGATGTAAGAACCTTGCATAAGCCCTTGGTAAGGACATCTGCTACATTATCTTTTGATCTCACGTCCAAGAGGGAAATGATCCCTTGACTGGTGAGATAGGTCAACCAGGCCTGTTTCATCCGTAGTTGCCTTCGCTTACCATTGAACAGGGAATTAGTTGCAATGGTTTTTGTGGCTTGATTGTCACAAAATATCGAGATAGAGTTCATTTTCAGACTCGTCATTGGAATAACCCTAAACCAAATCTCTGACCCACTCTGCTTCTTCGGCAGCTGAAGCAAGAGCATAGAGTTCAGATTCCATAGAGGATAGTGCTATACACGTTTGCCTCTTAGATTTCCAAGCTACTGCGGCTCCTCCTAGGGTAAACACATAACCACTAGTAGACCTACTATCAAAAACGTCTGAGCACCAGGAGGCGTCAGAGTACCCTTCAAGCACAGGAGGGTGTCCACTGTAACATAAAGCATACTGCTCAGTATACTTTAAGTATCGCATTAGCCTTTCCAAGGCGTCCCAGTGGTCCTTTCCAGGGTTACTAGTGAATCTACTCAACATGCCGACCGTAAAGGCTATGTCGGGTCTAGTGCAGGTAGTAGCATACATGAGACTACCAATGAGTTTGGAGTAATCCAACTGGCGAATAGGTGAACCGTCATGAGGTTTCAGTCTATTATTATAGTCGTATGGAGTCTCAATCTTCCTGCACTTATCATAACCCCACGTCTCTAGTAGAGTTCTGATGTAGTGACTCTGGCTGAGGGTGATACCCTTATCTGTAAAGGTCACTTCCATGCCTAGGATGGTCTTAACCACACCTAAGTCAGTCATGCTAAATTTTGACTTCAAGGTACCCTTAACGTCTTCCACCTCAGACTGATCAGTACCCAGAATTAGCATGTCATCAACATACAAGCAGATTATAGCGACGGAGTGAGGACTTGTCCGTATGTACAGACATTTATCTGAAAGGCTGGATTTAAAATTCAGGCCTTTGACGCAAGTGTCAAACTTCTCGTGCCATAGCTTTGGTGCTTGTTTCAATCCGTAGAGTGACTTAATCAACTTACAGACCTTGGTTTCTAGACCTTGTACGACAAACCCTTCAGGTTGACGCATGTAAATCTCTTCAGTTAGATCTCCATTTAAAAATGCAGTCTTAACGTCCATCTGATGAACGACGAAACGTTCAATAGATGCAATAGCGAGAAGAACCCTGATCGTTGCAATGTGACAAACAGGTGAGTATGTATCAAAGTAGTCAACTCCACTCACTTGAGTGAAGCCTTTGGAGACTAGACGGGCTTTGTACTTGGCGATACTCCTATCTGGATTCAGTTTCTTCTTAAGAACCCACTTGCTCCCAATGGTCTTAGCTCCTTTGGGTAGGTCAACTAACGTCCAAGTGTGGTTTTCCATGAGAGAGTGCATCTCATCATCAATGGCTTCTTTCCATAACAGGGAATCCCTAGATCGCATCGCTTCCTGATAGGTGGATGGATCAGCTTCAACGTGGTAAGTCACAAAATCTGTACCGAAGCTTTTAGGAACACGTTCCCTATTTGATAACCTAGTGGACTCTAGGGCACTAGTGTGAACCGGCTCAGTGTCAGGGAGTCGTAGTTCTGTCCCAACGAGGGTATCAGAACTGGTGTCTGGCAGACCTGGAAGAGTCAGGTTCTTATCTCTAAGAAACTTGTCCTCAAAGAAGACAGCATCTCTAGACTCAATAACCGTGTTGGTAGAGAGATCTAGAAATCGGTCTGTAGCACTATCCACTGCACATCCTAGGTACACACAGGTGTTCGTCTTAGGTCCTAACTTAGATCTCCTTATGTCAGGTATCCTAACATAGGCGATACAACCCCAGGTTTTGAGGTGATCAAATCTGGGCTGTCTCTTAAACCAAAGCTCATACGGGGTTTGCTTCAATTTAGCATGAGGAACCATATTTAGGATGTGATTCGACGCGAGGGCTGCTTCTCCCCAATAAGCGGCAGGCATACCGGCAGTCAACAACATAGAATTCAACATTTCTGTTAAAGTTCTATTTTTCCGCTCGGCAATACCGTTTGACTGGGGCGAATAAGGGGCAGTGGTTTTAGGTATTATGCCATTACTGGCAAGAAAATCCCTAAACTCACCCGAGACGTACTCGCCTCCTCGATCACTCCTAAGTCGTTTAATTTTCAAATCCAACTGGTTCTCAACCCTATTTTTGAAAATTTGAAATTTTTCAAAAGCTTCATCTTTTGATTTTAAGAGATAGATGTGAGTATATCTAGAGAAGTCGTCGATAAAAGTTATCAGGTACTTCCGACCACCACGTGTGACAAAACTCTTATAGTCACAAATGTCAGAGTGTATCAACTCTAGTAAACGTGTGCTCCGAGACACCGGACTGAATGGTGTTCTAGTTATCTTTGTTTGAGCACATATCTCACATTTGTCGAATTTGGTTTTAGTGTCTAAGGGGATGTTATGAGTTCTAGCTAGCAGGAGTAGTTTTCTATAATTGACATGTCCTAGTCTTGCGTGTAAAGTCTTAGGATCTACCAAAGTAGAACTAACCTGATTGACTACTTCGTTTGCTAGACTCAAACGATACATTCCGTTGACGACGTACGCACAACCAAAATAATGTGAGTTAACCATTAAGGTCACCCTACCACCACTAATGTTAAAGGACATACCCGCATCGCTTAACAAACTAATCGATATTAAATTAGCAGCTAATGTAGGAATGTATTTAACATCTTTCAAAATTAAATGCGTACCTGAAGAGAGGAGCAGATCCACGGTCCCGGTCTGGAGTACCGCAGCAGTGGCTCCATTTGCCACGGTAACTGTCTCAGAGGCTGGAGTGGCATCCTTCAGCAGTGCGGAGTTGTTGCAGACGTGACAAGTCGCCCCAGAATCCAACCACCAGTCAGTACTGGCCTGAACGTTCCCAACTTTGGCAACAAAGTGGGAGGGCGCAGTCTGATGGAGCATGTGTGCTCTGTTATCAGGCTTTGGTGGGTTAGCATCGGGCTTCTTTGGTTGCCTGCACTCAGAAGCGCAGTGACCCCACTTGTTGCAGTTGTAGCACTTGCCTTTGAACTTCTTGATCTTCTTGCTGGTGTCTACTACTGCGAGTGCACTGGGGGAGGTCGAGTCCGATCAGATCTAGGCTTCCTCTTCGGGTGTGTGACCATATTAGCAGCAGATTGCTGCTTGCTCACCACCTCCTTAACATGCCTTGTCCGATTCTCATCCTCAATGCAGATGAACCGCTTGAGTTCTTTCAGACTGACCTGAGTCTTCTTGCGATACATCTCCGTCTTGAAAGAGTACCATGCTGAGGGGAGCTTGTAGATGATGGCACCAGTAACGAACCCATCTGGCAGAGAGAGACTTTCACTGTTGAGCTTGGCCACCAGATTCTCCAGGTCTGCGATTTGGGGAAGGATTTCCCTGTCCTCTGTGAAGGTGAATCCCATGAACCTGTCCACCAGATGCATCTTGGACATGTTCTCCTCCTCCTTGAACTGATCTTCCAGCGCAGTCCAGATCTCTTTCGCTGTCTTCAGTTTCCCAAACGTCTCAGCCAGTGAATTGGAGAGACAATTCAGGAGATAATCGCGACAGAAGTCTTCGTCGCTGATCCACTGAGCAACGTCGTCTCCACCTTTGAAATCTGTGAGGTCAGTCTGCAGCGTATAAAAGATATTCAGATATTTCATACCGAACTGGGTATTCCTCTTCCAGGCACTGAACTCCGAATGGGAGAATTTCTCCAGCTTTATCAGCGGCACAGGAGAGGAGAGACTGCTGCTCTTCGAAAGCGAAGCCATCTGGAGGTGGCGGCTGAAACACGGAAGAACGGATCTCCACAAGCAAAAAGGGGCTATCGCCTGGCGGTAGCAGCAGGGGAGGCTAACGCCCGGCGATATCACTAACGTCCGGCGATATCGGTTAGATTCCCACGAAACAACGGCAGTTACGCGCACGAATCGCGCGATCGTCTCCTCCGGAGGCGGGATTGCGGGCGCGATCTCCTCGGCGGAAACGGAGGGCGGCGCTGCACTCCTTCCCGCGAACTCCAAAAGCGGCGGTGGGAGAGCGGCAGAGCTGGCGTCAACAGCGACTTCTGAAAACGGCAGCGGCACTGGCGGCAAGAACTGGAGCGGTGCGACGACCGGCGAACAGGGGCTCCTGCACCTTGCGAACAGTCGACAAACAGGGGCTCTGCACCTTGCGATCAGGACGGCGAACAAGGCTGGTGAATCGGCGTCAGTTAGGGCGCGGGCGGCGATACCCTTCCTCTTAGTCGCGATCGGGAGAGGGGAATACACACAGCGGCGGCAGTTTCCACTTCCTTTGACGACGGCGTCCAGAGCAGCTTTCACGCGCAGGGCCCTTCGTCTCCTTACTTCCTTTACGTGAGAAGGACGCAAACGAACGGCGAACTCCTTCGCAACGCACGAAGAACAGGGATCGGTTACGACTCTCAATCGGGAGAGGGAGGAGGCGCGCGAGAGTGGGGGCTTTCGTCTCCTACCTTCGATCGACCGGGACGAAGCACACCAGCAAATCGCGATCGGAAGGAGGGGAGGAGCGGTTACAAGGAGAAAAACCGCACGGGAGAGTGGGGGGGGGGGGGGGGGGGGGGGGGGGGGGGGCTTAGCGCTCACGAGAGAATTCTTCGAGAATGAAACGGTGCTCGAAGCATCCAAGTGAACATCAAGTTTGGAATGAACTACCCGTTGTCCCCAGCGGGGGTATTTATAGGCGTAACCCTAAATCCCCGACGACCCGTTAACGGACCCGTTAGGGTTCCGTTTAACATATGATACACGTGCTAAATATACCTTAACAGTTGCGAAGGGGCGCACAAAGGAACTAAGGTCGCACGCGACGTTGTCAAAGGGACAAGTCCGTGACACCTAGCTAACCCGATATTGATGAAATTTGGCTGAGACCAACAATAAATGTCACACTGGATTAAAAATGAACGACATTGCAATGATCCGAAAATTTTACCTACAATTATTACATTATTATCCATATTTGAAAAATTAATTAATTATTTTATCTTTTTGTAAGAATGGTATCTGAGGTTTTTGCCACCATACAATTTCAAAATTTGAAAGTTTATTTAAACAAGAAAATAAAATAATTGTAATTTTATTTCTTTTTTGTACACACATCAGCTAAATTAATGCGGCTTGATTATTTTTAACAAAAATATTTAATTTTTTTAAATAATTATAAGAAAAAAGAACTCTCCTAGCTAGATCTTGAACTCAAATCGATCTCTTGGGAGAGAATATAACGACCTACCATTATGCAATAGAAAATATCTTGAATCAATATTAGGCCATTAAATTTTCTTACAATTATTTAAAAATACTTTTTACCTAAAACTAATCAAGTCGTTTAAATTTAATTTATACGAGGTGTATAAAGAAGTTTAAATTCCATTTATTATAAATTATTATTTTTTCTTATAATTATCATAATTTTGAAAATACAGGGGCCAAAGCTGTCGATTTAAATTTTTTAAAGAAGGCTCTCTTCTATTTTTAATTATTATAGGGTAATGTTATACGCAGTCCTATAATCGCTATTCGCAGTCCAATTTTTATGATTTATTTCGCTCTTTTTCAAAATACGCTCTGTACATGCATTTTTAGGGAAATTATTCAACACGAAAATTGTAGATCTCGTCGAGATCTACAACTTTCATGTTAAACACTTTTCCTAAAAATGCACGCACGAGGCGTATTGCCGCTCTGATTGAAATATGAGCGTAATTTTTGTAAATATGTCTTGTACATACATTTTTAGGAAAAGTGTTGAACACAAAAGTTGTAGATCTCGACGAGATCTACAATTTTTGCGTTGAATAATTTCCCTAAAAATGCATGTACAGAGCGTATTTTGAAAAAGAGCGAAATAAATCATAAAAATTGGACTACGAATAGCGATTATAGGACTGCGTATAACATTGCCCTTATTATATTTGCTTGCTTATTTGTGCTTAGTCATGTATAATAAAAAAAAGGGCAATGTAAGAAAGAAGTCCTATAACGGCTAAACAGTCCATTGATATTCGCAGTCCAATGAATTTGTGTTTTTAGGATTGCGAATATACCATTTTAGGTGTTTTTAGGACTGCGAATAGCCGTCGTAGGACTGCTAATAACACCTCCATTTTAGGTAATTTTAGGACTGCTTATTTGTGGCTCAAGAACTTGTTTTACAGGAGAGGAATAGAACAAAAAACCTCAAGAAAACTTTAAAATATTCTTAAGTTCAACTGAAATATTTGAGCACATATCAAACTTCTCTTGAATTTCAAGGCTTTGACTGTAATAATCAGATCATGAGCTTTTGATACCTTGACCACTCTTAGAATTTAGAGAACATATACATGGACAATTAATTTAAATTTGGACTAAGTTTGTGGCCCTAACTTGGTGGTGGTAGTGATCATAGAACATTCCTTACAATTAAATCAACATTGTTGTAAAATTTTCCCAATGTTTTTGATGCATTTACGGTCTTGGTGAAGCATACGTGTGCACTACATGACATCAACACCTTCATCTAGTTGCATCCTAAAGTTTCGTGTTCAGAATCGAGTCAAAACATCTTAATTTGATTCTCTTATCTGCAAGATATCTTCATGAGTTATAATTTCAAGTAAATGTCAAATGTCATAATAAGCAGTTTCTTAGGCAGAAGTTTTACTGATGAAGAGAGCATTCATGGGCATATCATTACAAACACATCTCCGTTCATCAATATTATCCCACTTATCCTTAGGCTCGGGTAATGTAACCTCTCCAACAACTAAAGTGCGAGGAGTTCAGTGTTGTTGCAATCATATTCCACATAAATTTATATAAGTGGATGTAATGAAAATTCTCATCCTAGTCTTCTAGTAATTATAATCTATCCCAACGAACATGGGGGGATGATTAGTCGCCTCAAGAACTTCAAGTAATCTTGACTTTTCATTATCCACATTACTGATTCTATTATGTGATAATCAGATTGTCAAACATATTGTTGAAAA
Source organism: Dactylorhiza incarnata (assembly GCA_033032865.1). Lineage (NCBI taxonomy): Eukaryota > Viridiplantae > Streptophyta > Magnoliopsida > Asparagales > Orchidaceae > Dactylorhiza > Dactylorhiza incarnata. Next base: position 946,384 of record JAWHQI010000173.1, read on the forward strand.
TCAAATCTTTTAATTATATGCACACAAGACACATACAAGGTCTAATTATGTTAATTAGGTCTAGTGATCATAGTTTTAAATTAATTAAAAAAGGAATTAATTAAAGGGCTCATGCATGCACGTTTTATCTTTGAATCCCCACTTTTCATTTTTTTTTACTTTTCATTTTTTTTTTTACTTTTGTTGTAGTTATATGTTGTATTAATTACATTCTATTAAAGGGCTCATATGCATACTATTTTTTTAACTAGTCTTTCCATTTTTTTTTACTTTTGTTCTTGGCTAGAACAAATTTTAACTGTTTTTGTAAATGCTCTCACCTTCCCCACCTGCTACGATTAAGAAAAGTATTGAGCTTTTAATGAGGGAGTACTATATATGATCATTTATATCCTTAACCTTATATATATTTCATCAAATTTGAATATTTTTATTCAACTATATATCCTTCACAAAAATAACCACATGCATGCATGCAGAATTATTTTATTTATAATATTTCATTAATAAAATTTTAGAGCAACCCTATAATTATTAGGTGCATGTGTAACCGAATTGAGCTCGAGACGTGCTTACAAAATTCCCAAGCTCGGGCTAAGCATTTCCAACTCTAGCGCGGCGAGCTCATTTTGCATGGCTGGAGCTCGACGAGCTCATTCTACATGCATGGCTTGAGCTCGAGCTCGAGACCAATAATACATGGAGCTTGAGCTGCTCACAAGCTAATTTTCTGCTATATAATGAGCTATTTTTTCTTTATCTATATATATAGGGCTATTTTTTTCTTTATCTCTCGTGAGTTCATGCCCAAGAGCAGGTGAGCTGGAGCTCGAGTCAAGCTTTTATTTAAAAGCTGCCCAAATTTATTTAATGAATAAAGCTTTTATTTGATAAAATATGGTTATAACTATATTATTTTAATCAGATATTAGTCTTCAGCTTTTTCTAATTACATATATATTCTATAACAAAAAGTATTGAAACTTATTACAAAGATTAAGATATATATATATATAGCAAGCTAGAGAGAAAAGTTTTCTTCATATATATTATATTTAGTAATGAAATGAAGAGTTTTTGTAAAAAGTTATCTTCTAAACCCTTAATATATTATATTATGAAAAGTAAGGAAGCTGCTGCTTCCTCGATCAGGCCCTTCATATTCCAGCTAGCCCTGCATGTCTCTATATATAGGATATAGCTATCGCTTTGTAAGTAAGTAATTAAGAAGAAAAAATTAAGATTGTTCGATCATTTTATCACAATGGCGCCCTTGGATAGTTTAGTGGAGATGGAGTTCTTCAAATACTGCGAGCTTCACATGGCTCACCACCCGAGAGATGATGACTCTAACTCTAATACTCATGAGAGCAAGAAGAGGAAGCAATCTTCTAATAAGGATACCGAGATGAACTTTTATTGCTTTCAATGTTCTGTTAGCTTCTGCAAATACTGTAAACACCAGCACCACCGCCCGCGAGCACTCCAGGTCAGCTAGCCATTTGTTACTCTTTTTTCTTTTTGCCTCTCGGTCTCGGTACGTCTATTATATATGTTGAAGGATCTAGCTAGTGCTGCTGAAGACATTAATGAAGATAGAGAGACAGTTGATAGGAGTGAAGAAGAGGAAGAGCTGCCTGCTGCAGAAGACGAAGAGCTACCTAGTCAAATGCATTATCTGTTGTTTTATTTTCCATTAATGTATTGCAGCTGCTTATAATAAGGCTATCTTTATTATCTTTCCATGCAAACAATGTAATCAAATGCATTATCTGTTGTTTTATATATGTACTGATGATTTTCACTCGTCTTTAATTTCCTCTCGGTCTATATATATTACAGCTAGTGTATGAGAATTGTATATATACTTTGAATGCAGATTTACAAAGACTCGGGCGATTACTATGTGGAAATTGCTGATCTACAACGAGCCGATGTCGACTGTTCATCTATCAAGGTAATATAATAGAATTATATATATATATATATATATATATATATATTAGAATTAGAATTAGAAGATATCATTTTGTTTCTTGACATATTTTTGTTTGTTAATTTTGATCAGGTGTATGACGGGAATAGAATCTATTTGAAGCCAAAGTCTGAAATGAAGAAAATTAAGAACGCAAAAGAGAGAAAAAAATGCGACACTTGTGAAAAAAAATTTGTTCATGAAGAAAATGTTTGCTATTGCTCCCTCCGCTGCAAGGTACGTAAAATAATTTGATATATATATATATATATATTAATCAAACCTTTGTGTTGACTAGATATCAAATTAATTATCATATAATATACCAAATGTATGATAGATAATCTATCCATGGAATATTATTAATTTGGATCATGACTAATTAAAGTTTATAATGATGAACATGAAAACACAATATGCAGATGAGGGGTGTGGGGAAGAAGGGAAAGGATGTAGAAGCGTCGTTGATTATTCGGACCAATAAGGACGTGAATCCTCAACAACCGCCGATGCATGGCATCAAAAAGCGTGCGAGATCGGGGAAAGGATGAAAAAAGGGAGCAGCTGATTCAGATATATATCACTACTTATATATATATATATATATATATATATATATATATATATATATAATTATATGCATGATATGATATGGTCTAGTATTCCAGTTATAAGACGACTTATGTATATATATAATTATATGCATGATATGATATGGTCTAGTGAACACTACATGGTATTCCAGTTATAAGACAACTAATTATGTATATATTTATAGTTTGTGATTTGAAATAAAAAAATAAAAGGACATTTTAATATAACCAACCATTTTTTTGTTACTCTAGCTAGCGCTTGATGCTGTGCGGTATATATTAATAATTAACGAGCACTCGATCTTGTGCTTTATATTACATGAAAGTTAAACGAGCGGATTTTTTAAACCCGGCGGCCTAATTTCTCTTTGTGCATGGGAGCGTGTTGAAAATGTTGGTTCTGAAGAGTAGGAATTAGTTTCTGAATTTTAGTTACCTATACGCATGGATTGCCGGAAAATGCCCTAGTTTGTATATTCTAATTCTATGCAAATTTTGTACTTTCTATTGAATATAGTTTTGAGTGCATACTCTCATATATACAAAGAGGTTGTAATTTAATTAGAGGTGTTTTTTTCCATTATTTTCTTCCTTTTAATTATATTTTTCCTTACTTTAGTTTATTATTATATATATATTGGGGAACTAGTTAGATATTTCATGTTTTGGAAGTATGTTCACGATGGTTTAAATCTTAAGTTGTGTAAATATTGGACAAACTGTATAGTGATGTAAATATCAAGTTTGGATAATTAGAGGCTCTCTTTTATTCAGTGGTTTGATTATGAAGTTTTCCAATGTAAATTTTAATTAATTTTTTTTTAGCCACAATTTTAGATAATCTGGTTTCCAGTTAAGCCAAAATCTGAGTTGTCACAATTTGGTATCAGAGGAGTTTAGTCCTTCGAATCTTACTGCATAGCTTATAAGATGCAATCAAAAGCTAATGAGAGAGTCATATGCTGATTTGATTTAGATGATTAAGAGTTTAGGACCATATATAATAGATATAACAAAAAAAAAAGTAATAATTAAAACAAGTTAAGAATAAACATACACTCAAAATGAGAATAATATTAGAGAAGAGAGTGCATTTAACTTATAAATCATTACTAATTTAATGATGCAGTCTGAATTAAGTTTTGATCAGCACATAAATTTTAAGGATGAGTTAGTAAATTTTTATTTTTATTTTATTATTAAGAAGTAATATATACATGACTCTACAAGTTTTGCAGCATATATCTGGCCACAAATTTACCAAGGAACTTTAAACATATTACCATTCTACTTGCACACAACTAATGTTCGTTTATGATGTTTGAACCTAATAATATCTATAAGCTAAGTGAAAATTAATATACCAACATTATATTAATTAAATAAATGGTAGAACTCTCCATAGAGAAACTCCCTCATATGAAGTGCAACATTTGGAATTATAGTCGAGGCATAGTATTTTAAACCCGAAATCATAATCTTCAGTATCAATTGTTGATGTTCTCACCGAGGCGAACATCTATTGGGAAAATTCCAGGGATTTGATAAGATGGGATCGCAGATTGTCGATCAAGTATTCGCCGATCGAGGAATCCTTCTCTGATTGATTACCCTATCGCCGATCGGAGATCTAAGCGCCAAATGCAACTCACCATTGCAGCACTCAACGATCGATCAAATATCAGTGCTCACCCACCGCCATTCGTTGATCGAGAAAAACTCGTTAGCCGGCCGAGCTTGGTCTCTCAGTGCTCATCAAAGGAAGTGTAACATTTCACATGTATACATAATATAAGCCACCACAATATATCACATACACAATTTAAACACTATAAAGAGGCACATAAGTATAACACCATAACTAAGTGCATGCTCAAACACTAGTGGAAGTATAATCTAATATAATACTAGTGGAATGAAAGTACGAATAAGCCTTATGGTCTTACATCACATCAAATCATAATATAATGTATATAGTGCAAACATGCAAGAGTACAAAACTATTCATCGGCTCGCAGGACAGAAAGGCAAAAGAAAAAAAATGGCGTCTCGTTTCTTTAGGCGGCTTTGGGATTTTAGCCCGCTAACCTCCACTACGCGCTATGCTACCTGCAACAAACACAAGCCAGAGGAGACGAGGGTCAGCTATGAGCTGATCAAGCCACATAACAATCCCTCTCCCAGTACATCCTAGCGGACTACGGGACGAGTTACCGCACACCTGCAAGTACACACGTAACATGCAATATGCAGTAAAAATGAAATTAAAGATAAGCTACACTGGGTGCATGAAAGCTCATTCACAATTAATAGTCTAGGTTGAGAAATATACAAAGGTGAACCTAGGCATGCCATTTCATGATAGTTGGGTCACCCGATGGTTCACAACAACCTCTTATCACTACACCGTATGAAGCTTGCAAAGCCATCACATAATCAACAAAGGGGTCGTAGATACTCATGAACACACAACTTCATGGTCTTATGGGTACAACATTTCTTTGATGGGGAGGTCTAGGTTCATCTCCATCAATGAGTAGTTAGATAGGAGGTATAGTTTCATTTCCTTTAATGAGTATCTAGACATGAGGTATAAGTTCATCACTCATTTATTTAAGGGGATTGGGTTCAAATCCTCTTGAATCTATCATAGGATATCTATGTTCATCTCCATGACTTGATCTGAAGGGGAGGTATAGGTGCATCTCTGATGCTCAAGCACAACACAAATAGGAAGTCATAAGTGACATAAATCTCAATCAATCAATGCAAACATAGGTATACTCATGACCCATATTTCTACATTCACAGTTAGAGGGTATCACTCCCGTATAACCCGCTTCGCACCATGGAATCCCCAAATTACTGTTCTAACGGTCTCCAAATAACGCTATTATGGATCTATCAACATAACAATGCTACCGGTCGCCAAACCACAATCGCTTCTCAATCATTTTTTATTTCATGGAATACACTATTGGCAAAGTCATAGGCCACCAATAAAATGATGCTACTCTCACGGTCTCCGAACAACAATTATAGCCATAGTTGCTACCATGCCATGGGATCCGCTAAGGGCCAAATAGATGGCCGCAAAAATATGGTTTTCACTATGAATTACTAAGTATCTCCAAACCCTCGAAATATTTTATATTGGTCTCCAAATTCTGCGATTATTAATCCATCAACTTAATAACACCACTCTCACGATCACCGCATAAAAATTGATTTTGAATCGTGTTGGGAAAAATACTTTTGGACTTAATGAAATAAAGCTATGTATTGATGCTAGGAAGTTGATGTCTTAGAACTCCTCAAAATGTTAGGTAAGGGGATATTTAACTCTAGTTAAATAAAATCTCTTAAAACATGTAAAGCTAAGGGGAAGATCTCTCAAAGAAAGCTCTACTATCAACTATAGTTGACTGATAATCATTCACTAGTGATCGAGGCGCTCAATGATCGTTGATCTCAAGGACAGATCAACGATTAACTTGTTGACGCCAGGAAAATCCTGACCTCAAGATTCGGACCAATGCAGCCGGAGGCTACTCGCCCAGCGACCCAACGAGATGGCTTGGCTGGCAACGACGAAGAAGCTAGAAGAGCAACAAACAGGACCCCAGGTGCTGCGGCAGGGAGGTCCCACCACGTACCCAGAAGCTCCGAAGAGACTTCCCCTCCAAGACCAAAGAATGGCCGAGCAAGGTACGAGGAAGGCACCGACTTGGCTAGCAAGCAGGGGTGACGGGCTCAAGAATTCGGAAATGGGGTTCCAGAAGCTCAAGCACAGGTGCCAATCCAAGTACCCCTGGGGTCCTATTTATAGGCAACCAAGGGGTAGGGGGGGGGGGTTTATAGCCCAGCCCTGACCTGGCGACATATGGGATACTCGGCGAGCATCTTCGACCATAGTCGCCCATCTGGCGAGTATCTGCTGCTGCTCGCACAAGCCTGGCTGATACTCGCTCAGGTCTTCTGTGGTTGCCAGACACTTTGGGGCGACATACGGGATACTCGGCACGTATCTTCGACCATAGTCACCCTAAAACCTTCTTTCGCTCTTGCTGGCTGATTTGTCTTGCCTCTTTGACTTTGACCTGCCTACGTGGCCTTGAGTGGGTCCTACCCTCGGAGAATAAGGGTTGTACACAATCCCCGCTCTTTGCGAGTAACGGAGTTGCTCGGAAAGAAACATCCGACCGTTATTCGACGAGCTTTTGTCTTGGCGAGTATAGGGAGATACTCGGATCTTGACTGTCCGACGCCCGGACTCTATATAAAGGAGGTGGGGGGGGGGGGTCTCTGATGGAACCACCTTTCTGTACTCGCTCACAATGTCGCTAGCTTTTGCTGAGGCTGCCAAAAAGGCCAAGGCCGACCTTGCGAATCTGATCGGCGTGCCCCTTCCTCCACCTCGCATGGACGCCGAGGTAGACGCCTTCCTCGCGAACAAGAAGAGGAAGAGGGCGGCGAAGAAGAAGAAGAGAGAGAGAGAAAAGGAGGCGACTAAGGAGAACGTCGCCGATCCTCTGAGTGAGCAGCGTCAGCAACTGCTGGAGGATTTGGGCCTCGAAGGGCTCTCGCCTGCTCCTCCCCCTGCTCCTCTCTCGGCAGAGGTCGCCCCGGAGGCGAGTAGGGATGAAATCCAAACTCAAACCCAACCGGACCCTCCCCCTGCCCGAGGTGAGCTCCTTGCTCGCCCTTTTTCGATCTATGCTGTCTTCCGGCGACATTCTGACGTCTTTGTTGCTATCTGTAGATCCGCCGAATACTGAGGCTCGGGAGGAGCCTTTGACTGCAATACCGCTGCGATCATCCCCGATGATCTCGCCTGAGGGTGGGTCTCGGAGTGGTCGCGCGGTAAGGATTCTCCACAGCTCCTCTGTGGAGAAGAGGCCGATGAGCGAGCATGGGGCTCCTCTGGCGAACATCGCTCCTCCTCCGCCTCCTCCTCCACCTAACTCGCGACCAGAGCCGGCGAGCAACACACAACGGCCTGTGATCGCGCTGCCGCCTCCTCCTCCTGGACTCCCGCCGCCAGTGAATCCTCCAGGCGATCAACGTCCTTCTACCACAACTGCTCCCTCTTCCCACCAGGGGGAGTCCTCGCGCAGGGGCGGGACTGGAGGGTCTTCGGCCTTCTTCGCTCCAAGGGGTGGAGGGCGGCCAGCAGATGGTCGCGGTCGAGGGGACCTGCCCTCCAACCGGGATCATTCCGGCAACCACTCTACTCGCCGAGATGGCGTCTATCACTCTCCCTCCCCACACCGAGGAAGGTCTTCTCCTCGCCGACGATCTCGCAGTCCTCCTCGCCGACGATCTCGTAGTCCTTGGCCAGGTATTTGATCGCTGCCTTCGGATAGTCGCCACTGTTTTCTGAATTCTGCTGAAGTTCTGGCCCTTTTTGCCTTTTTTCGCAGGTCGCGCGCATACTCCGGTGGGAGCTCTGATCGATGCCGTTGGGCTCCCACCTCGCGAGTACCAGGAAAAGGCTACTCGCGCTATCTTGGACTTGGAATCCCGGATAGAGCGGCTATCGATCTGCGAACCTCATCGCCGCCTAACTGAGGTGGAGTCGCGGGTTGAGCGCTTGGCGGCTAGTGACCCTCATCGCCGCCTAACTGACTTGGAGGTGCGAGTATCCCGGCTGGAGGAGTTTGATACTCGCCTGTCGGGTACTGAAGCTCGCCTCCAGTCTGTCAGCGACTTGGAGCGCAGGGTGGCGAGGATCGAGCATCGGCAACAGCTGCATCATGACGAGCTGGTCGGGATGCGCGCGAGCATGGGCTCGGTGGGGAGGCTGGCGAGGATCGAAGACCAGCTGCGACAAGGCGAGGATGCGATGTCTGTGGCCTCTGAGCACTTCAGGCGAGCTCGCGGCTTGGGATGGGTCGGGCGACAACCTCAGATCCAGGATCCCCAGGCGAACATCCAGGCGCAACCCTAGCTGCTGCTCTTCTTCATCTTTATCTTCCATGTAGCTTTGTAGCTCCTCGCGAGCATTATTTGAATCTTGTGAACGATTTATTTGAAGCAGTGTTGATTTGCCGAGTAATCGAATACTCGCCCTTCAATCTTGTCTTTGTTTTACTTGATCTTCTTTTGTTTTGCTTTTTCTTCTATCTCCTTTTTGCCGAGTATCTGTTTGAATGTCGCCTATATTTTGGCGAGCTTCTTCCTGTTTCTGTGATGTAGGTATTCGCTAGATGAAGGTCGGCGGTTGGCGCGCTCTGAACTTTGGGCGACTTTTCTTAGATACTCGCCACCCCTAGTCGTGCTCGCGGCGTCGTGTTCGACAAGCCAGACTAACCGACTACTATAAATAGGGGGGGGGGGGGGTGGGTGAGTCTTAAATACGCCTTTAGCGATCTCTAGCTTCCTTGAGCGAGCATCCTCCAGGCTTCCAATACTCGCCCTTCTACGATACTCGCTCTCTTCCCTTTCTTCCCAAGATGATCGACGAGGCGGCCATCAGGCGAGCTAACCATGCGAAGAACTTCGATGAGAACTCGTTCAAGAAGCCGATCACGAATCAGAAAGATTTGGACGAGTTCAATTCCAAGTTCGCGACTCCAGGATATGTCGCCAGGCTTCCTCGCCCGTCTGAGCGACTAAACACCTCCTCGCAGATGGCGATGATCTTCCCAATCCGACACTTCGAGGTCGGCCTGCGACTTCCCATATGGCCCGAGTTTCGGAAGATACTCGTGTTCTATGGGATAGTGCCCGCCCAGATCAATCCCAACGGAGTGGCGATGATCATGGGGTTCCTGTGCTACCTTCGGGAGCAGAACATCGTCTTCGACCTTTCGGTCTTTAGGCGAATATTCACCATCATGGCGACCGGCGAGGGCGTCATCTTCTTGTGCAGTCACGTCTGTACACTGGCGGGGACTTTAAATAAGAACCATCGCTGGGTCGAGCGGATAGTCGCCATTGAGGGCGACTTCGCGGGCATCTCTAGCTCGCCCATTCAACCTTCAGAGAACGTCTTCACGGTTCCCTGGCTCACCGAGGACCAGATGAAGCTGCTCGCCTGCTTCAGGAATCGTCGCTTCGACGTGATACTTTGGAGGAGGCGAGTAGACGAGCTCACGGAAGTTCGCCCAGGGGAAGGTATCTTTCGCGCGAGCATCAGACATACTCGCCCTAGGGCTTCGTTCTGGCGACTAATCTTCGATCTTCTTACAGGCGTGCAGGATCTTCCGCGTGATGCTCTTCCCCTCGCGGCGAAGGCGACCGCTGTCGCCCAAGGGGGTGCGAGAACCTCGGCGCGCGAGGTTGGGGACTCCTCCCCAATCGACTTGTCGCCAGGAGGTGACGATCTGGATGTCGCCAGTGGTGGGGCCGGGACCTCGAAGAAGCGAACGGGCAAGGCTAAGGCCTCTGAGCCCAAGAGACAGAAGAAGGAGGTCGCCCACAGGGATCTGGGCAAGAAGGCGGATCCCTCGGAGGCTGGCGAGCCGAGCAACCATCCTTTCTTCAACGAGGGCACCCATGGCGAGGACGACTTTGGTCGCCCATTGGTGACCTGGTCTGATCGCGCTCACGAGGTGACTCTGAGCTCGAACCTCCCCGTTTGGTCCGAGGACTGGGAGGACAAGGGGGAGGCCTTCGATGTGCTCCATGCGATCTACAGTCGTACTGACGCCGAGCTGCTGCAGGAGGCCTCTGCCGAGCATCTTGCTCATCAAACCTCGCGCTCAATCTTGCGAACTGCCGAGCTCGCACATTCAACAGCGAAGCGGCTGCTGATGTACGAGGAGGCGATCAGGGTGCAGGGGCCGAAAATGATCGCCATGGCGGAGAGGATCAAGGGGTTCGAGGTACTTCGTCTTTGCGACTTTTCGCGCTTTCTGGAATACTCGCCTCTTTATACGATGTCAAGCTTTACCTTCTTTCTTTTTGTCTTCTATAGGCTGCCGAGCTGGAATCGGCGAAGAGACTGTCCCAGGCCGAGAAGGAGCTGGAGGATACTCGCTCGGTCTTGGAAGCCGCCCAAATCTGCATCGCCGAGCTAGAAACTCGGCCTGCCGAGCAACAGCCGGCGGGGTCGGGCCCTCATCGGTTCGTCAAGCAGGTCAGGATGCATGGCGACGACATGCCCCATATTCGCCGGGAGATCGCGCGAGCAACAGGAGAGGTCATCCTAAATCAGCTGAAGGCAGATGATCTCTTGAAGCCGGAGGCTATGGGATTGACGGTGGGAGACCTTATCCCGGCCATACTCGCCGAGGAGTCCACCTCCCCCCTGCGAGCATCATCGCCGCGACTTAGCGATGCCGAGGACGACGATGATGAGGTTGATGATGATGACGGCGATGATGACGGCGACGAGTCAGATGCAGATATTTGATGGCGAGGATGTCGCCTAGTCGCCCGAGCTCCTTTTTTGCTCGCCCGGCGACCTTTTTGTCCACCTGCAGCATGTACAGATTTTTTGTAAAAATGAAAAGGAATTTTGACAAGTTTCTTACTCGCCTATTCCTTCCTTCTGTGCTTTTACTTCCTTGCTTATATGTTGCTTTAGGCTCCTAGGTTCGGGGCGAGGTTGAGTGCTCGCTAGGCTCCTAGGATTTCGGCGAGTATGGATACTCGCACCATCATACTCGCACCTGCAGACTTCAGTTTGAGGCCTTGATCTGTACCTAGTGACAAGTGTTATTAGGCTTTTACGCAAGAATCTAAGGAGCTCTTCAAGGGAAGGAAGGAGTAAGGTTTAGCAGTCGGGGTGCCCTGGGGGAATGTCATCCCGAGGCCTCCCTCCTACTCTAAAACCTGATGTCGACGGAGAATGACGCCAAGTAAGGAATGGTAGCCGGGCAGGTCCCACGGGGACACAACTCCCAGGGCCTTCATCCTATAACTTGGATGCTTGCTACCTTCAAAGGCCGACGTCAAGTAAGGAAAGGCCGCCGGGTGGATCCCACAGGGGCACAACACCCAGGAGCCTTCATCCTATCACTTGGATGCTTGGATGCCTTTGTCTTTTGGTCGGTCGAGTTGGTCTCCTCCTCGTCTCAAGTTGGAGTATCGGCCTCCAGACTTTACCCTAGTAATTTCTACAGCTGGACGAGAAATGCAGTCGGTGGGAACCGCGGCCAACATGCAAGGGGGGAGCTGATCTCGACCGTCATTGCAGAGGCTTGGTCTTAAGGGAACGCACACCCGAGGCACTGTCCCATCATCCGCTCTGAGTTTTTACAAGGGTCAAGTCGGAGGCTCGTCTTCCAACCTGCGGCGGCGAATGTCGATGTAGGACGACGTCAAGCAGGGAGTGGCAGTCGGGGAGATCCGAGGGGACACACCATCCCGAGGCCTCCCTCCTACTTGGATGCTGGATGTGGATCGGACCTGCTTCCTGTTGCTCAACGAGTTTAGCAGGGAGTTAAGCACACTTTAGGCACAACAACTCATATGATCTAACACAGTAATTTAGAAAAGGAAATGCTTTGCTGCGAGCTTTTCAGCTTTCAAGGGTACACGACGCTTTTTTTTTCAAGGGTCCCCTGAGCTAGTGAAATCGATCATTCATTCGCCGAATCGGAAGGTCGGCGTCCAGACTTCTTCCCGGTAATCTCTACAGTCGGACGAGAAATGCAGTCGGTGGGAACCGCGGCCAACATGCAAGGGGGGAGCTGATCTCGGCCGTCATTGCAGAGGCTTGGTCTTAAGGGGACGCACACCCGAGGCACTGTCCCATCATCCGTTCTGAGTTTTTACGAGGGTTAAGTCGGAGGCTCATTTTCCAACCTAGCGTGGAGATTGACTTCACCTGACTTCTTCATTATGAAAACCTTGTTGATGCGAAAGAAGCTGCCTTCTCCCATGTTTCAGGGAGGTGTAGATTTTATTCAAAGAAATGAATTTACAAGGATGGGGTATACATGTTCCCCCTCAGGGATAAAACCTTTTCAGGTCATCGCCGCTCCAGGTGCTCCCTAGCAGCTCGCCTTCCTGGTTCTGCAAGTGGTATCCTCTTGTTAGGAGTGCTTCCTGGATGATGAAAGATCCTTCCCAGTTCGGGTTGAGCTTCCCGACGGTCGCAGACCTTCCTGCTGCGTCCACCTTTTTCAGGACCAGATCACCTGCTTGGAATTGTTTGAGGCGAACATTTTTGTCAAAATGTTTTGCCATCCGGCGCTTGATCTCCTCTTGCCTGGCTGAAGCTAAATCTCGGAGTTCCTCGATGTAGTCGAGAGATAACTTTTGAACCTCTTCATTCTCTAGTCGTCATTCTTCGCTTCCGTCCTCCGCAGCTATCACCCGTGGGCTTCTGACTTCGAACTCTACTGGAATGAGAGCTTCCGACCCGTGAGAGAGTTTGAACGGCGTTTCCCCTGTGGCTGAGCTGGGAGTGGTCCTCAGAGCCCACAGGACCGAGGGGAGCTGGTCCGCCCAGTTACCTCTCAGGTTCTCCACCTTCTTCTTCAGTAGGTTGATGATCAATTTGTTGGCGGCCTCCACTTGGCCATTGCTCCTTGGGTGATGTACGGAGGCGAACCGAAGGTCGGTTCCCAGCTGCCTGCAAAAGTCTTCCAGTTCTAAGCTGGCGAACTGGGGACCATTGTCAGTGATGATGGCGAGAGGGATCCCGAATCTGCAGACGATCTCTCCCCAAATGAAGTTCTTCACGACTTGAGAGGTGGTCTTGGCCAGGGCTTTGGCCTCGATCCACTTGGAGAAGTAGTCGATCATGACGAGAATGAACTTTCGTTGTCCACTGGCTTGAGGGAAAGGGCCGATCAAGTCCATCCCCCAGATGGCGAACGGCCATGGGGAGATGATCGATCGGAGCTGCTGGGCCGGCTGCAACTGAAGGGGGGCGAAGAGCTGGCACTTCTGGCACTTCTTTGAGAAGATCTCAGCATCCTTCCGGATAGTAGGCCAGAAGTAACCATGCCTCAAGACCCTCTGCTCCAAAGTGCGAGTCCCAGAATGACTTCCACACTCTCCCGAATGGATCTCCTCCAACACTCGGGGTACTTGGTCTTCGGAAACACACCTGGCCAGGGGGCCCGAGATGGTCTTGCGGTACAGCTCCCCATCTTGCAGGAGGTAGTATGCCGCTTTGTACCGAAATCCTCGCTGATCCCCTCCGTTTGCCGGAAGCTGGCCGTTGGTCAGGAAGGTTACAAAGGGATCCATCCACGAGGGGCGTTGCTCGATCTCCATTATCTCTCCCTCTTCAATGGATGGGTGGAAAAGCTCTGTGATAGTTCCTCCAGCCCTCGGCCCGTACTTGGCGAGGCGATCTGCTGCCGAGTTCTCCTCTCTTGGCACATGTTCGACGAAGAAAGACTGGAAGCCTCCAATCAGTCCTTTTACTTTTACCAGGTACTTCTGCAGGATGGTGTCGCGCACCTCGAACTCGCCTCGAATCTGCGACGCGACCACCATTGAGTCCGTGAAAGCCCGGACATCACGGATCCCCAGCTCCTTGGCAAGGCGTAAGCCTGCCACTATGGCCTCATACTCTGCCTGGTTGTTTGTGACGGGGAAGAGGATCTCGACGGCTTGCTCGATCCTTGTTCCCTGTGGGCTGACGAGCACGATGCCCACCCCCACAGAGCTTTTGCCCGAAGCTCCATCAACAAACAACTTCCAAGGAATGGGATTGAGCACCTCTTCTCCTGGCTCTGCTTCCACCGAGAAGTCAGCCAAGAAGTCTGCTACTGCCTGGGCCTTGATCGCTACTCGGGGAGAGAAGGAAATGTCGAACTCGCTGAGTTCTACCGACCATTTCGCCAACCTCCCTGAATGCTCCACTCCCTCTAAGACACCGCGGAGAGGATGATCAGTCACCACTCTGATGGAGTGAGCCTGAAAATAAGGCCGGAGCTTTCGTGCCGACACCACCAAGGCGAAGGCAAGCTTCTCCAGGATTGGGTACTTCAGCTCCGCCTTTTTTAGCACCCGGCTGACGTAGTAGACAGGTAGCTGCCTCTTCCCTTCCTCTCGGACCAAAACGGAGCTTACCGCCTCTGCTCCTACTCCCAGGTAGACGAGCAGGTCTTCGCCTTCCTTCGGGCTCTGGAGGAGAGGTGTCTGAGTCAACTGCTCCTTCAGCTTTCCGAACGCCATCTCACATCCTTCGGACCACTCGAAGCTTTTCGCTTTACGGAGTGTCTTGAAGAATGGAGAGCATTTCTCTCCGGCTTTAGAGAGGAAGCGGTTAAGACCCGCCAGCCTTCCTGTCAACCTTTGGACTTCCTTCATCGTCTTTGGGGATGGCATATCCAGGATCGCCTTAACCTTGTCGGGGTTAGGCTCTACTCCCTCCGAGGTAAGGAGATGTCCCAGGAACTTTCCCCTGCCTGCTCCGAAGACGCACTTCGTCGGATTGAGCCTCATTTTGAATCTTCTTAGCGTCGCGAAGGTCTCTACCAGATTGGCTATGTGTTCCTGGACACTCTTGCTTTTGATCAAGAGATCGTCCACATACACTTCCAGATTCCTCCCCTTTTGCTCTTTGAAAACATGGTCCATCATTCGTTGATAGGTAGCTCCTGCATTCTTCAAACCGAAGGGCATCATCTTGAAGCTGTAGCAGCCATCATCGGTGATGAAGGAGACATCGCGACAATCGGGGGGGATGCATCCGGATCTGGTGATATCCTGAAAACGCATCAAGGAAACTCATCACAGAAAAACCGACGGCCGAATCAACCAGCGCGTCGATTCGAGGCAAGGGATAACAATCCTTCGGGCAGCTTTTATTCATTAAGGAAAAATCCACACACATTCTCCAGCTTCCCCCCGCCTTTGCTACCATTACAACATTGGAGACCCAGCCTGGATACTGGATCTCTGACACAAACCCTGCATCGAGCAGTTTTTTAACCTCCTCCCTAATTGGCTTGGCGAGGATGGTGGCGGTTCTCCTTTTCTTCTGGCGGACGGGCTGGACAGTGGGATCTAGGTTGAGGCGATGACACGCAACCTCAGGGTCGACTCCTGGCATCTCGGCTGCGCTCCAAGCAAAGATGTCGACGTTCTTTTGCAGACACGCCGCCATCTCGATCTTCTCTTCGGTCTTCAGCGACCCGCCAATCTTCAGCAGCCCCGGCACTCCCGCTGCAGAGAGTACCTCGATCTCCTCGACCTCTTCAGCCACTTCCAGCCTGGCCGGGCTCTCCAGCACTCTTCCGAACTCTTCTGCGTCAGCCATCCAGCTGATGGTACTGACGGCGCTAAGATAGCACTCCCTAGCGGATCTTGGATCGCTCCTGATCCTCACCTGGACGTCTCCTTTACAGTACTTCAAGCACTGATGGTAGGAGGATGGGACGGCTTTGAAGGCGTTGAGAAGCGGCCTCCCAAAGATAGCCCTGTAGCAGCTCGGGGCGTCGACGATAACAAATCGACAGCCGATGGAGGTGCCACCGAGTGTTACCAGGAGATCTGCTCCTCCTTCCACCTCCTTCTTCTCTCCGGAGAAGCCGAAGAGGGGACCATCTGATGCTCGAACTCTGGCAGCTTCGACTCCCAGTCCGTCAAACGTCCCCTTGAAGATGACGTTTGCAGAGCTACCGTTGTCGATCAGAATTCGATCAACGGTGAAGTCCTCCACTGCGGCCTGAATCACGAGGGCATCATGGAAGGGATTCGCGTTCCCTAGCATGTCCTCCTCGGAAAAGGTAATCTCCTCTATCGGGGGCGGTGCCTGTGAGGTCGAGGCGACACTCCTGCGGTAGATCTGATGGAGGCTTCCCTTGCGGGAAGCTTCCAGCCCTGCTCCCCCATGGATTACTCCAACTCGACCTCCCTGGCCCAGGTCTCCCCGACCGCCCTGGTCGATCCGATCCTCGTTCCTCCTGCGAACGACTGCAGCCTGCCCTGCCTGTGGCTCGGCAGGGGCCTCCATCCTCCTCTGCTCTCCTCCAGCTTCTCCTGCTGCCAACCTCCTCCGGGCTTCCCAAAAGTCTGGGCAGGCAGCCATGGCATGTCCCCCCACCTGGTGGAAGTCGCAGTAGAGAGGAACTTCTTCTGCTTGACGCCTCCTAGGCTTCGGCTTCTTCCTTCCTTGACGGCGGCCTCGCCCGGCTACCGCCATTGCTTCATCCCTCCTCCTTTCCTGACGCCTCTCTGGTTGGCGAAAGGGCCTTCTCTCTGGGGATCTCCCCCTTGGGTCCTGACGCTGGTGCCGTCCAGCCGGCCTCCAAGGTGGCCGATTGACGGGGACCTGGTAGCGTCTTCCCTCCTCCTGACGCTCAGGGGACTCGATGGGTCTTCTCTCCGCGATCCTCCCGGTTTCTTTCTTTCTGAGCTCCTCCTTCTTCTTCTCCTCTTGTCGCTCTGGCCACTTCCTTTCCTCCCTTCGGGGCTCCTCCCTCTTCCTTTTTCCAGGGATCTCATCCCTCTCTCCACGATCGCCTCTGGTCACCCGCGCCAACCTTGCCAAGAAGTCGGGGTTGGAGGCTTCTCCCCGGACAAATTTATTGGCCCTCTGAATGAGGTTGTCGTAGGAGTAGGGTGGGTTCTCACTGGGTTCCAACTTGAAGAGGCCTTGACTGATGCCAAATGTCAGGGCCAGCAACAGGATGTTGCTATCCACCTCCTGGATTTGCAGAACCTCCTCCTGGAAGCGCTCGATGTAAGGGCCCAATGCCTCATCCGGCCCTTGCACGAGGTAGAACAGGGCCGTGGCCTCCTTCTTTAGCTTCCGTGCCGTGTCGAACCGGGTCGTCAGCCCACGACACAGGTCTTCGAAGCAGTAGATTGAGCCTGCGGGCAACTGATGGAACCAGTCCCAGGCCTTGGCGCGGAAGGTAATGGCAAACAACCTGCACTTGAAGGCGTCCGACATGGTTCGGATAGAGACTATATCCTCGAACCATTGGATGTGCCTGACGGGGTCCTCCTTCCCTGAATAGTAGTTCAAGGCAGGGTCCCTGAACCCCTCTGGCACTGGCGCGGCGAGAATCTCCTCGCAGAAGGGGCTCCTCCCTCCTGCCCGGCGACGATCCTCAACCTGGCGAGTATCACCTCCATACTCGCCATATGGGCGAGTATCCTGGTACCTCGCCTGCTCGCACGGCTCGCGGAAGCGAATACCTTGCGAGGTTGGCTGGTAGAATTGCGACCTCCTTGGTCGCTCGGTTTCATCTTCCACGTGCTCTTTTCCTGCTCGCCGGGGGGGACTCCCTCCCTCGGATGGAACTGGGCGATGCGGCGAGGTCGCAGTGACCTCGGCGCGCGGCTGAAGCGCTGTTTGCAAGATCCCCTCCATGCGCTGCGCGAAGGCTCCCTCCATACGCTGCGCGAAGGCTTCCAGAACCGCTAGCGTCACGAACTCGCCACTCGCGGCCGAGTTGCCGACTACCCCTTCATGGTCGCCACCTACGACCATCTCGGCTTCCCGCTGAACTTTTCTTCTCCGACTACGATCCACGCTCACCGCACCAAAGTGTTGACGCCAGGAAAATCCTGACCTCAAGATTCGGACCAATGCAGCCGGAGGCTACTCGCCCAGCGACCCAACGAGATGGCTTGGCTGGCAACGACGAAGAAGCTAGAAGAGCAACAAACAGGACCCCAGGTGCTGCGGCAGGGAGGTCCCACCACGTACCCAGAAGCTCCGAAGAGACTTCCCCTCCAAGACCAAAGAATGGCCGAGCAAGGTACGAGGAAGGCACCGACTTGGCTAGCAAGCAGGGGTGACGGGCTCAAGAATTCGGAAATGGGGTTCCAGAAGCTCAAGCACAGGTGCCAATCCAAGTACCCCTGGGGTCCTATTTATAGGCAACCAAGGGGTAGGGGGGGGGGGGGGGGTTTATAGCCCAGCCCTGACCTGGCGACATATGGGATACTCGGCGAGCATCTTCGACCATAGTCGCCCATCTGGCGAGTATCTGCTGCTGCTCGCACAAGCCTGGCTGATACTCGCTCAGGTCTTCTGTGGTTGCCGGACACTTTGGGGCGACATACGGGATACTCGGCACGTATCTTCGACCATAGTCACCCTAAAACCTTCTTTCGCTCTTGCTGGCTGATTTGTCTTGCCTCTTTGACTTTGACCTGCCTACGTGACCTTGAGTGGGTCCTACCCTCGGAGAATAAGGGTTGTACATAACTATTGTTGAATGTCGATATCTTTTCCGTGACCAGGAAGCTCATAGATCCTAGTCAGAAGAAGAAAGCTCAAGGATCTACCATCGCTGACCGCCGACTGTCTTACTCAACTCTTGAAGATCTAAAGAAGATATCTCAATGATCAGCGATTGTTGACCGGTGATCGCAACCATCGCTCAACGATAGTCAACCATTAAACCTAGATCAAAGTAAAGGCATGTAAGACCCCCCTTTTTTTTTAAACATCCGGGTCTTAGGCCCAGAACCGCCGCTTTGCGGTGACACCTTCGCTCGGGAAGGTCGCCACTACAAAGCGCCGATCCTGCCGGCCAATTCGATCACGAAGGAGAAGGTATACATGAACAAATAAGAAGCTCAAGTCCACAATCACATGAATTATAATGGTAATTGTCCACAGATATAACTGAATAAAAGATAACAAGGGTACAATAATAAATGGCTCATGCCCTGTACATCATATCCTCACTACAAGATCACTCATAAGGTAAAACTAAAGCTAATCGCCACCGTCACTGAAACGGAAGGACCCAAACTAGTCTGACCCACCTCTGCAGACTCTGTGCTCCACTGGTGCTGCAACACTGAATGCTTCTTCTCTTTTGGCCTGCGGTCGCTGCCTTGCAAACCACGTCTACGTCTTCGCCTTCGGCCTCCTGGTCGCTGAGCTGGTGGGGTTCCACCCATCATGGGACATCTGACCCGAGTATGTCCCGGCTGGTGACAATGGTAGCATGGCCATGGGGCCCACCCTATCGGATCCTGCTGCACCTGTTTCTCTCCCATTCGGTACGCCTAAAATGATATGGTCCACCGACCGTTAGTCAAAAAGACTAAGCCTTATGTTCCCCACCCCACCCCCAATGGCTCCTAGGCACCGTGCGGGAGGATGAAGCGGAGGACAGCAAGGGGTATAACAAGGAGCAGGTGGCAGTGGTACAAGAAATGTTTCTACACTACACATGCGTATATATAACTGAAGCAGAAAAAGGGCATAGTAAAAGCACGTAAAGAATAAATAAAGTGCAGTAAGTAAAGAAAAGTAACCATTGATTTATAGGGATTAACCCTATAGACCAAGGGGTCGTTTTGCAGGGCCTACCGTATAAGAAGTCCCATAACCGACTTATACGTTAGGGGTGGGTTGAATGCAATGTTTATGCTATGACATGCAAGGTATGCTGTTATGCTATGTTCATACAAGTGCAACTCACTCACTACGACTCTATGCGCATAGACCTTTAGTTCCCCCTTTTTGGAGCGAGCTAGACTCCCAGGATACTCCCGTAGTGGCAAACGGAAGCGGTGGGTTGGGCCTCGCCCACCTCTAGGTTGGTATTCACACTACCCTACCTAGACCTATCGTACGCCTCAACGCTAAACCGCGGAGCACCTGCGTACTCTTACTGACTGGACCGCCAGACTTTCAAGGCTAAGTGTAAATACCACACTCGCCGAGTCAACGTATTGACGTCGGTGTGAACCGTTCAATACCAAAGACCCACCACCTTCAATGCACATGCAACATGTTCTACTTCCTACCTCTGAGCCATAAGCTCCCCCGGCTAACCTGCCCGCCGTCAATAACCCTCCGAGCCATCGGCTCGCCGAACCAACCCGTCCGTACCTTCAAACACGTACTACTGAGTCACAAGCTCACCTGACTCAGCAATCCGCTCCATCAACCACCGAGCCTACTGCTCGTAAAACCAAACCAACTAACTTCTCATAACCACGGGCTGTGGGTGTGCGTATTATTAAGTTATTCTTGTATAACATTTTTACTCTTACAGTTTATGGTTAATCTTGGACTTCCCGAGGGTTACCCTGTAAGGGCTCGCTACGGTACTGGGAACCGATATGGGATGACACCCCAAAGTTCCCTTTTCTCAAGATACTTAGTGTTGTTTATATCTACCCATAAGAACACCCTCCTTGTTATTACAATTGTATTAACCCTAGGTGGCTTATGACTTTCCAAGACGATCCTTCGTCAATCCCGGGCACCACTTCACCCTCAACTCACCAAGCACACTTTACCATTTATAATCCTTCTTGTTGACCATCATACCTTCTCAACCAAATTAGGTAAACCACATACCTCCCCTCCCTCCAAAGGATCCACTTGATTCTCAAATTTCATGGTTTTACTATACGCAGACCAAATTAATTATATGAAGCTCACAACTATAGGTACTCCAAATCTTCATCCAAATGACCCAAGCTATTTACTGGAGGTCTATCATGATGTTATAAGATTAATTCCAGAGAATCGTATTTTTCCCCACATTATTAATATTTAAAATATTTTTTCCAAAATACAACTTCCTAAGGTTTGAACTACAAGTATACTTTTCTGACTTCCAATGCCTACCAACAATTTTACATAAATCAAGGGTACCTAGTAATCAGTAGATTTGAAATTTTAGGAAATTCCAGCAAGTTTACTATTTTTAAAAATTCCAAAACCCATTTATTTCCAATTATTTCCAAAGGGGGTACCCTCATATGAACTCCAAACCTTATACAAATTTATATAGAGGTGATTCATACTAAAATAGTCATCCCTACAAAATTTGACCATATTCCATATAGGTTACATTTGTAATTTCCACAAAGGATATATTTGCAATTAATTCCAAATTGAACTAGAGGTACCAAAAATATTAATTCATAAATTATGAGAACAATACTGTGGGTTCATAATGGTATTAAATGTCATCCAGCAAAGTTTCATGAGATTACAGAAAACTAACACCCTAAAATCAATCATCCCAAAAATTGCCAACAATATGAATAATTACAATTTGGACCTCCAAAAGTTTTCCAATGGTTTTAATAGAATCTCCATGGATTAATAACATCAAAACTAAGTTGGTGACAGAAGATGGTTAATCACTAAGTATTAATCTTTCCATAATCCCCAAAACCTAAATATTTACAAAACTACCCAAGGATTTATTCCCTAGGGTTGGCAACTCCAAACCCCACCAATTTCTCATAGGAAGACTCTCTGGTCATCATGACCATCTCCCCAAAATTTCAGGTCAAACCATAAAGGTTTGACTCCTCTTGCTTCATTGACCTCTAATTGCACCCCTTAGGGTTTAACCTAGGATTAAGGTCCATACTTCCCCAAATGCACCCAAACTTCTTGTGAGGGTGTTATAACACTCATAGAACTCAGAGGAGTTTATTACACTCCTCTCCAAGGACAAACACTCATATGTCCTTCACAACTCTAAAAATCCCCACTAAGGGACCTACCCTAGGGTTCTAGGGCTACCCTACACCAAACCACACCAAACTCCATTGGAGGGTTTGTTATGCCCTAAAAGGTCAGTGGCCAAAATATCAGCCTCTGTTGAGGTGATTTGATCACTCAAAATACCAAGGGGGTGATTTACCCTAAATAGCCCTTTATAGGCCAAACTAGGGCTGAGTAAAATCCTTACCAAAACACCTCCAAATGAGGTGAAATTTTAACCAGGGGTTTATCATGACCCTAAGAGCACCCCACCAAAATTTGGTGGAGTTTGGAGGTCATTTGACCCTCCAAATAATTTATGCAAGGATTATTAAATGTTTACAAAAACTTTAGGAAAAAGTTCTCCAAAAATTCTCATTTTTGGATATGAAGTAGTCCTAGGCATGACTCATTCCTAGTCCAATTTTCAAGTCATTTGGACTAGTGGTTAAGTGTGAGCATCCATTCAAAGTTCAGTCAAACTTTGCACTAAAATGGGTGCTGAGGTCAAACCAGGACTCCAAATGGGGTGAACCCATTTTTGTATGATCCTAGGGGTCAAGGCCTACCACTTTCATGTTGGGCACTTTTTCTGTAGAGGGCATCTAGTATTTTTAATAATTAAAATACTACAACAGTTATAATGAATCAATTAAACTAATTAATAAAAACAACTAATTCCTTAAAAAATCCGGCCAGCGCGAATCTTGGCGCGGATCGGGCGGCCCGTGGTCATCGTCCCCGATGAGCCAACGATCGGGATTTGCCGCGCCTGTGCCGTTTTGATCGCTGATTTCCCGGCCACCTGAGCGCCGCCCCAGCCAACCAACGCCACAAACACCTCCGTTGAGATGGTGGCCGGCGATGAGCGGTGTTTGATCGGCTGGAGGTGGCCGGAAATGGGTTCTGGAGGAGGAAGCCCAACCCGATCTACGGGTGGCTTGGCTGGCTCGATTCACGGCCAATTGGCCACGAATCGAGCCGCCGACGATTGAGATCTACACCACCGAGGTTAGGGAGGAGAACCAGACCTTCAGACGGGCTTGGCGGTGAGTGTGGTGGTGGTGCGCCATTGCCGGCGAGCTCCAAGTTTTTTTTCTTGCCGATTCCGTGATTCTCCACCAAAAGCATTGATGTAAGAGTTGATTTCGACTGCCATCCGCCTTTTGAAACTAATGGGAGGGCCAATTTAATGGGAGGAGGGCTCCATTAAGAGGTCATCAAGTGACCCTTCTTCTCCCCCATGGTCGGCCATCCTTATGCCTCCCCCTGCCTTCAATTCCTCCAGAAAACTCCTGGAATTCCCTCCACATTCATCAGGGGATGTAACACCCCTAAAACAACTAGACCCCTAAGATGCATTTTGTCATGACAAGGTCATGACATTGCCCCAAGAAGACAAAATGGGCCAAGGAAGCCCCATGATTCCCATAAATTAAGAAGAAATGCACATTGGGGTGCATTTAGCAAATTTTGATGGCTTAGCTTAGGGATGACCAATATACCTCCAACAAGTCAACATAACCTCATCATGACCCCTATGACCACCCAAGGAGGTGAGTAGGCCACTAGGGACCCTTGGGGTCAACCAATTTGGTCAAATTGACCAAAAGTCAACTATGAGCAATCTTAGGTCAAATCACCATAATTAAGGGCAATTGAACCCCAATTGATCAAATTGAAGCCACTCTCATATGGCAACCTCCCTAAGGGACCTAATGGACCCAAAAGCCCCATCATAGGGGCATCATTTTGGAGAAATTGGGTCAATCACTAAAAAGCCCCAAATTGACCTAAATGTGCTAAAAACCTAAATTGACCTTCAATTGATCTAGTGTAATCAAATTGATCTCCCCTAAACCCTAAGGAGAGTATATGAGACCTAAGTGGACCATAGTGTGCATTCAACCATGGAGAATTAGGGCAAAATCAACAAAATACCCAAATTGTCCCTATAGGCAAATAAGTGCAATCAAGCCCCATATGACCCCACCATGACTCAATTCCTCTTGGGATGGGTCCATAGGGTCCAAGACAATAATGTGGGTCAATCATATTAAGTGGTGTGAGCTTGAGTCAAGCCCGAACCCAAAAATCCCCAAATTGGCATATTTGGGTCAAGTGAGCCCAAGGCTTAAATCAAGTAGATTTAGCCCAACCCCATGTCTCAATTGGTCAGCCCACATGGTGACCAGACCATTAGCATGCTGAAAATTCGAAATTGGAGAAATGAATGATTTGTCCAAGTGTAAGAAAGGGGGGGAAGAAGACAAGAAGGAATTCAAGGAGAATTCATGGAGTGGTGGCCACTTGGCCACCCCTCCCTCTTTTCTGGACTGCTCTCAGCATCCCCAAGAAATCCCCTGCAAAAATTAGTGAGGTGGCAGCCAAACAATGGGAAGGGAGCTTTCAAAAATCAAGCTAGCCGACCAACATTAATGGCCATCCAAGGGAGGGGCTGTCATTGGACCCAATTTTCTTCCCCTTTGCTTGAATTCGAGCTGAGGAGTGTTTTCCTGCTGAGCTGGAGCCGTGGCAGTGGCTACGGAGGGAGGTGCCACCTTGGCGAAATCGCCCAAAAATGGCAACCTCGGATATAGCCTCTCCCGACCCATTCCAAGCCCCTCATTAGCTTCACAATGTGCTAAGGAGAAGAAACCCCATGATTGCAGAAGGAATCGGGCACAGAGGAGGGAGATCGACCAAGAATTTGGAGCTCAGGTGATCGGACATGGCGAGCTCGGGTTCCCTCAACCTCAAGCCAATCAAGGCAAGTTTCCTCTCCCTCTCCACTCGTGCTAGCTTCCCCCACTCTTCCCCTTTCAAATTCATTGTCGAATGGCGAAATCGCCACTCGAGTTTTCAATGTTCCAAGCCGGAAAACGGAAGATGCCGGAGCCCTACTCCGGCCGCCCCAGGTCAATCGGCCACCACCAGTCGTTAGCCCTATGTCGACTGGTGGTGGTGGCGGGAGCGTTTGGCCGGAGACGGCCTAGGTTCGCCGGAAAACGGCCCGTAAAACGCCCCAGCCGCGATCAATCCGAGCCGTTGGCTCATCGGGGAAGATAACTCCCAGCCGTCCGATCTGGGCTTAGGTTAATCGCAGACCACGTTTTATTTAATAAATATGTATATATATGAAATCTGTCACATTTATGTACCCGATTTTGTGAGCTGAAATTGAGGCTCTTAGAGGCCATAATTCGAAAAGTACCCAGAGATAACAATTGTAGGGCTTGATGTCTACTTTCTAATGGAAGTGGAATCAGGCTGTTTGGTTAAGTGTGGAACCCACAGCACTCATCCTAGTGAGGCTGGTCAAAACTCAAACCAGATCTTTAAACTAGTGTAATTCTTAAATGACAAATCTGATGAAGTTGATATTTTGGCCATGCATGCATGTGACCCAAATTTAGCTTAGGTAAAAATATCCGAATTTTAGGAGGTACTTTTTCTAAAGTTTTGTTCAAAACTTAGGAAATTAAATAAATGATATTTTTGGGGTTATATAACCCCAATTGACCCCAAATTTGGGGGATAACCTTATCTAGGTACTAGCAACTCATGGTTGAAATTTGAGGTCAAATGGATCTCTGCATGTAGAGGAATTTCAATTTGTTTGTCTCTACTCTTATGTGATTTGGTGTGCCAATAGACAAAGTCTATTGTTGTATTTTCCGAAGAGAAGGCTGGGTGTTAGCCTCTGAAACTTAGGCAGCACCTTCATAATATCAAAACATGCCACTCCAATGAATGGTGGGGACCCTAAAGACCAAAAACCCCTTACTTTGATTTAACATGACTTAGGTCACATAATGTTGTCCATGGAAAAATTTCATGGGGAAAAACTTATGGAAAAATATGAAACTCTGGGGATCACCTTGTAACATCATTTAGGACCTTTGGAAATCTTGTGTGAATTGTTAGATATTGTTTACTTGAAAATCATGATAAATTACCTTATGTTGTCTTTTTAATTAAATGAGATTTTTGTGATGAAAAGTATTTGGGGATTGTGCAAACCATGGAAAATCATGTGAAATCTAGTTTTGAACTTCTGAGATTTTTGGTAGAATTATTGGATGAATATTACTTAGCAAAATTCCATAAATATGGTTTGTCACACTTCTCAATTTATAGGATTTTTAAGTAGTTTGCATACTATTTTTGAAGGCCTTAGAGGCCATATCATGAAAAGTTGGCAGAGACAACTTTTGTAGCTCTTGATGTCTAATTTCTGTAGGATTTGAGATCAAGTGATTTGGAGCTCTACAGCTCCTTGTAGAGCCATTTTTCTAGGACTGCTCTTTATGTCTATTGGCAAACCACAATAATTCTGCCTAGGATTTTTATGTAGTTTGCATGCTATTTTTGAAGGCCTTAGAGGCCATATCATGAAAAGTTGGCAGAGACAACTTTTGTAGCTCTTGATGTTTACTTTCTGTAGGATTTGAGATCAAGTGATTTGGAGCTCTAAAGCTCCTTGTAGAGCCATTTGTCTAGGACTGCTCTTTATGTCTATTGGCAAACCACAATAATTCTGCCTAGGATTTTTATGTAGTTTGCATGCTATTGTTGAAGGCCTTAGAGGCCATATCATGAAAAGTTGGCAGAGACAACTTTTGTAGCTCTTGATGTCTACTTTCTGTAGGATTTAAGATCAAGTGATTTGGAGCTCTACAGCTCCTTGTAGAACCATTTTTCTAGGACTGCTCTTTATGTCTATTGGCAAACCACAATAATTCTGCCTAGAATTTTTATGTAGTTTGCATGCTATTTTGAAGGCCTTAGAGGCCATATCATGAAAAGTTGGCAGAGACAACTTTTGTAGCTCTTGATGTCTACTTTCTGTAGGATTTGTGATCAAGTGATTTGGAACTCTACAGCTCCTTGTAGAGTCTTGTTTCTAGGACTGCTCTTTATGTCTATTAGCAATTTTGGGTGGAGTGAGCCCTAAGCCTTGGGGGTTGACCCAATGGCTTGAAATGTTGGACATGGGTCCTTGGCAGCAATATGCCTTCCCAAAAGTTATTTGGGATTTTTGGGTACAAAAATCCCAAGATATGGAATTTACTAAATTACCCCTAATTTTGGTTATAAAATGAAAAGGGGGTCATATGAACTTGGAATAATATGAGACATAGGATCTGGTGTTTTTAGACTAATATGGTGCTATAATAATTTTCCCAGAATTTATTGAAGTCTTAACATAGCATTTGTAGTGTAAACCCTTATACGCACACCAAATGTAATAAATGACAATTAAGGGTAAATATTACTTGGAATAATATGAGACTTAGGATCTGGTGTTTTTAGACCGATCTGGTGCTATGGAATTTTTCCCAGAATTCATTAAGGTCATAACCTAATACTTGATGTGTAAATCTCTATTTGCACATCTCCCTTTTTTTTAATAGAAACTATGATTTAAGATTCCCTAGAGAATTCATGAAATTAGGATATGAGGTTGTTAGATCACCACTCATTGCGAACCTATGGTAATAATTGGAACTCGTTTGGATATGATGTGATCAAGATCGCACCATAGGAGTCAAATCTACATCAACCTTATTTCGGTCTACGAATAGTGAAACTGATTTACATGAATTAGACCACCACTGACCTTCACACGTAGAACTATTAACTCTTTATTAATTATGAAAGCTCAGATTATTTGGAAGAGCATCTCTAAAGGCATCTTGGGAAATAAGGATTGGGGTGTGTTTAGCAAAGCTATAGGTGTATGAGTTACAGTGATATGAAAAGGAGGTTAGACCTCATCAAGGGCATCACACACACACAACCTGTCGTAGTGAGTGATTATATGAAAGTAGAATTGACCTTAGCCGGGTGAGCCATCTAGGGTAAGACTCAAGGGTGAAGTCGGAAAACATCTAAGGCAAACCCCAGGGTTAAGGATGTCGAAGAATAGGAGTGTGGGTCCAAGAAAGGTTGAGAATGCTAATTGAATGTGTGCAGTTCCTCGGTGAAGAAGGGAACTCGAGATTAGAATGTGACGGCGGGAGAGTCAGCACCCGGTCACAATTGGTGGTGTTGGAGTTCAAAAGAACTCCCCCGCTCCTAGGAGCCAAGCTTAACTCATCTTAAAGAATTAATGTACTTGGAGAGGAAAATGGGGACCAAGTAAATAGGGGGAGATACCAACAAGATTAAGTGCCTTGGGAAGAGGAAGTTCGGGGTGTCAGCCCGTCACACTTCCTAGTACCGCTGCGAGCCCCTCACCGGGTAACCCTCCGGAAGTTCCAAGGCTAACCCTAAAGCTTCTAAGATCATCTAAATTATAGACAAAACCAGTTAAGTAGGAAAACTTGCCAAGTTAACTCCCATCCCGAACTGGAACGGGTTATAAGGAAGGACTGGATAGTCCTGCGAGCGGTAGGCTCGGGTTATAAGGAAGGACTGGATAGTCCTGCGAGCGGTAGGCTCGGGTTATAAGGAAGAACTGGGATAGTCCGGCGAGCGGTAGGCTCGGGTTATAAGGAAGGACTGGGATAGTCCTGCGAGCGGTAGGCTCGGGTTATAAGGAAGGACTGGATAGTCCTGCGAGCGGTAGGCTCGGGTTATAAGGAAGGACTGGGATAGTCCTGCGAGCGGTAGGCTCGGGTTATAAGGAAGGACTGGATAGTCCTGCGAGCGGCAGGCTCGGGTTATAAGGAAGGACTGGATAGTCCTGCGAGCGGTAGGCTCGGGTTATAAGGAAGGACTAGATAGTCCTGCGAGCGGTAGGCTCGGGTTATAAGGAAGGACTGGGATAGTCCTGCAATCGGTAGGCTCGGGTTATAAGGAAGGACTAGTATAGTCTAGCGAGCGGTAGGCTCGTAGTTTAAATACTAGACTAGTGTAGTCTAGCGAGCGGTAGGCTCGTAGTTTAGATATAAGACTGGTATAGTCTGGCGAGCGGTAGGCTCTACCTTATAAATGTTGATATAGAATTGCGAGTTGGAGGCTCGGTAGTAAATGGCTAATACTTGTTGCTTGTGCATAAGATGTGGTGGGTCTTCGGTTCTGTCTTAGTCGTCACACCGACAGCAGTTCGTTGACTCGGCAGTGCTAGTGGTTGTATTGGGGCCAGGTTGTTTACTGCGCGTCCGACGGGATGAATTCCCTAAACCCTGCCTGGCCAGTTCAGTTTAGTACGCAGGAGCTCGTGAGTACCGGGTACCGGTATCACAGCGTACGTTTGGGCCTAGGTCTGGTAGTGTGACTTACCCACCTAGGTGAGGAGACGCCCGCTCCTCTGCCACCGTTTGACCACGACGGGAGGTGCCCGAGAGGTTAGCTACCTCCGAAAAGTGGGAACTAAAGGTCTGTACGTACAGAGTCGTGTGAGTGAGTTGCATGTGTATGAAATAATACTACAAACATTGCATCATTGCACTGCATATCATAGCATAGCATTTCTGCATAAACAAAGACCTCATCATATAAATCAGTGTGGGCCCTTTTATACGATGAGTTTATACCTTCCAGATCCCTTAGCTTATGTGTCCTCGTGTGTGCATATAAGTTAAGGTTACTTTCGTAGATGCTCATATTTATTTGCTTCTTATATTACATTGCCTTTTACACATTGCATAAACAGAGACCTCATCGTATAAATCAGTGTGGGCTCTTTTATACGATGAGTTTATTGCTTGCCAGATCCCTTAGCTTATGTGCCTTTGTGTACGCATATAAGTTAAGGTTAATTTTTCCTAGCTGCTCTTCATATTACTTTACTTGCTCATATTACTGCTATTGTAGCTTTCTCCTATTGTTTGCTCTTATTACAAGCCTAATTGTAGAACTGCTAGAGTAATCTTAATTAGTGTACTCCTGCTAGCTAGAAGCTATGCATCTTTTGCTTGATATACCTTGCTAGTTTTACCACTTGTCACCTGCTTCTTTGAATTACCCCTTGATGTCCTCCGCTTTCTCCTCCCGCACGGTGCCTAGGAGTCGCGGGTGGAGGCGGTGAGGAATATGCTGAGTCTTTTAGACTGACGGTCAGTGGACCTTATCATTTTAGGGATGAAGTACCAGAGCAGCAGGACCCCGTTTAGGAGACAGGATAAGGAGATGGGATGGAGCACGTCAACCCCTACACGTCGTCGCAGCAGCAGCTACAGATGTTTGAAGGCAGAATTGATGGCTTCCGCATAGATGTAGGGAGAGAGTGTTGTAGCACTATACTTAAACATGTACTGGGCATAAGCCCTTTTCGTTTAGTTCTCTTTTACTTTAACTCTCATCGTGGACTTTGTAATCATGTAATTTATATACTTTATGTGAATTGTGGACTTGTTGTTCTTCTATTGCTTCTATTACTGTGAATTGCGGTTGGCCTGGATGGTGTTGATTAGCCGGCAGGATCGGCGTATTGTGGCGGCGACCATTGGGCGTAATGGTCTCGCCGCAAGACGGCGGTTCTGGGCGGTAAGACCCGGTTTAAAAGCAAAAAAAAAGAGGGTCTTACAAAGTGGTATCAGCTTAGCCGACTTTCGATCCAAGTAAAAGAAGTCCACTAAACCTAGGGCAACCCCCGCTCGAGTTAGTTTGAGGACAAACTAGCAGCGAAAGCAGTGGTGTGCCCATACGGGAAATCACATAATTTTTGTCCACTTAACGATGAGATTAGGCCAACTCGACTAGTACACCATATTGGCTTGACTTAGCAAGACTTCTCATAAGGTATCCTAGTCCGACATCAACCTCAAGTATATTTTGACCAAGTAGTAGGATACCCCAAGGTGACTAAAAGAAGGAGTTGAAAGCGTGTGTGAGTGTTCAGGGCTTACTCGGTGATATACCCACATCACTTCCTAAGTGATATTAACACTCCTCAACAAACAAATAGGACAATCTTAAGTGGTTTTGGTGTTTGTGAGACTCGTAAGGCCTTACTTGTGCGCTTAGAAGCTAATACTGCACACTCCCACCCTCGGAAAACCATCACAAGAAAGGATGTCAAATGTGGAATGAGAAGCCCCACTTAGAGAAGACCATTGGATAAACACACGATCCTTGGGAAAGAATTACGATAAATGGCAATTCTGAGGGTAGAGAACCTTACCATATCCAAACCACAAGAGCTGTATACCCATAGGGATTTTATGCATACGTGGGAAGCCGATATTTTCGGATATAAGAAGCTCATCACAAGATTACGGGAGGCTAATCTTGTTTTCTTCGTTTATTGGGCCACTAAAATATTGACTTAGCTTTCCTTGGAGACATAAAAGCCTCTGCATTATAACTCCGTGGGCACCTGCCTTGGTGCAAGATATACAACTGAACCCTAGACCTAAGTCGGTGCACCCTACCATCCGACTTATCCAAGCAATCTGAATTCTTACACCGTACATGTAAATTAGATGCGATACACACGCTGTCCAAGAATCAGATTTTGTAGATGAAGACCTATATATTCAGATAATAATCATTCCCTTGGTCAATTCTCTTAAAAATCGAAACATACACCTTCGGTGAAGAGATCTTCCTTCTCTGAAGGAATCAGAGACCTTGAAGATTGAGTTCCGTAGGAAATTAGGGTTTGTAAAAAAAAAAAAATTTTTACATAAAGCTTTATTGAGAGTCCCAGGGTCAAGTTTCCCTGGATCACTATGAAAAATCCGGAGTATTACGGAAATAGGTAGATAGACTTGTGGTCCCCATTGAACCTCTGCAAATTTTATTATAGTTAACTATTGATTAATTATCATACTTCCTTCACGAAATGAGCCTTGCACCCTTAGCCACCTTGGAGGATTTACAATATGTGAAGCTTATGGGGCTCGGAATTGACGGCTCATACGAATTTAAGTACCAAAACTGAGTTGGATTACTACTAAAGTATCCTTTTAGATCAGTAAATGACCATGGCATATTTACATTTACTAAATATCATATTGAATCTTAGGAGCATGACTAAGCGTTGACCTAAAGTATTAAAAGAAGGGAGATGTCGTAAAAATTAGAGGAATCAATATTGCCCAAGCCATAAACATATCATGATCTTGGAAGACAAGTCTAAATTCTAATTACAAACAACTAATAAATAAGAGTACTGGTGTCACGTGTACAATGATTGAGAACCACAGGAGAGTAGACCCAAAGTGTTAGTAAGGATACGGTAATAAAGATATTGACGGTGAACGTGACAATGTACTCACCGGATCGAGAACTGTATACTTACGAAGACATCATACTATAAAATATAAGACTCGATGGATTCTTACACTCGCCTTGTGAGCGTGTGACTTTACTCTGACTTATGTCCTCCCTCCACTACGATGTCTTCATCAATTGGGAATTGTCTAAGAACCCTCAGGTAAAGGATCTCGAACTCAAATAGGATGAGGTTTAACGAAAGTGCACTTGGGAGAAAACCGAGGATGAGTCAATGAGAATTAGACCTAACAAGTCCCAATGTTAATTGAGAGCCATACTGCACCCAAACAACTAAATCATCCATGAACTCTAACTCCCGTGGACCTAAACCTAAATTTCGGGGACGAAATTGTTTCTTCGTTTATTGGGATTTGTAACATCCCCAAAACAACTAGACCCCTAAGATGCATTTTGTCATGACAAGGTCATGACATTGCCCCAAGAAGACAAAATGGGCCAAGGAGGCCCCATGATTCCCATAAATTAAGAAGAAATGCACATTGGGGTGCATTTAGCAAATTTTGATGGCTTAGCTTAGGGATGACCAATATACCTCCAACAAGTCAACATAACATCATCATGACCCCTATGACCACCCAAGGAGGTGAGTAGGCCACTAGGGACCCTTGGGGTCAAACAATTTGGTCAAATTGACCAAAAGTCAACTGTGAGCAATCTTAGGTCAAATCACCATAATTAAGGGCAATTGAACCCCAATTGATCAAATTGAAGCCACTCTCATATGGCAACCTCCCTAAGGGACCTAATGGACCCCAAAGCCCCATCATAGGGGCATCATTTTGGAGAAATTGGGTCAATCACTAAAAAGCCCCAAATTGACCTAAATGTGCTAAAAACCTAAATTGACCTTCAATTGATCTAGTGTAATCAAATTGATCTCCCCTAAACCCTAAGGGGAGTATATGAGACCTAAGTGGACCATAGTGTGCATTCAACCATGGAGAATTAGGGCAAAATCAACAAAATACCCAAATTGTCCCTATAGGCAAATAAGTGCAATCAAGCCCCATATGACCCCACCATGACTCAATTCCTCTTGGGATGGGTCCATAGGGTCCAAGACAATAATGTGGGTCAATCATATTAAGTGTTGTGAGCTTGAGTCAAGCCCGAACCCAAAAATCCCCAAATTGGCATATTTGGGTCAAGTGAGCCCAAGGCTTAAATCAAGTAGATTTAGCCCAACCCCATGTCTCAATTGGTCAGCCCACATGGTGACCAGACCATTAGCATGCTGAAAATTCGAAATTGGAGAAATGAATGCTTTGTCCAAGTGTAAGAAAGGGGGGGGGGGGGGGAGAAGACAAGAAGGAATTCAAGGAGAATTCATGGAGTGGTGGCCACTTGGCCACCCCTCCCTCTTTTCTGGACTGCTCTCAGCATCCCCAAGAAATCCCCTGCAAAAATTAGTGAGGTGGCAGCCAAACAATGGGAAGGGAGCTTTCAAAAATCAAGCTAGCCGGCCAACATTAATGGCCATCCAAGGGAGGGGCTGTCATTGGACCCAATTTTCTTCCCCTTTGCTTGAATTCGAGCTGAGGAGTGTTTTCCTGCTGAGCTGGAGCCGTGGCAGTGGCTACGGAGGGAGGTGCCACCTTGGCGAAATCGCCCAAAAATGGCAACCTCGGATATAGCCTCTCCCGACCCATTCCAAGCCCCTCATTAGCTTCACAATGTGCTAAGGAGAAGAAACCCCATGATTGCAGAAGGAATCGGGCACAGAGGAGGGAGATCGACCAAGAATATGGAGCTCAGGTGATCGGACATGGCGAGCTCGGGTTCCCTCAACCTCAAGCCAATCAAGGCAAGTTTCCTCTCCCTCTCCACTCGTGCTAGCTTCCCCCACTCTTCCCCTTTCAAATTCATTGTCGAATGGCGAAATCGCCACTCGAGTTTTCAATGTTCCAAGCCGGAAAACGGAAGATGTCGGAGCCCTACTCCGGCCGCCCCAGGTCAATCGGCCACCACCAGTCGTTAGCCCTATGTCGACTGGTGGTGGTGGCGGGAGCGTTTGGCCTGAGACGGCCTAGGTTCGCCGGAAAACGGCCCGTAAAACGCCCCAGGCGCGGTCAATCCGAGCCGTTGGCTCATCGGGGAAGATAACTCCCAGCCGTCCGATCTGGGCTTAGGTTAATCGCAGACCACGTTTTATTTAATAAATATGTATATATATGAAATCTGTCACATTTATGTACCCGATTTTGTGAGCTGAAATTGAGGCTCTTAGAGGCCATAATTCGAAAAGTACCCAGAGATAACAATTGTAGGGCTTGATGTCTACTTTCTAATGGAAGTAGAATCAGGCTGTTTGGTTAAGTGTGGAACCCACAGCACTCATCCTAGTGAGGCTGGTCAAAACTCAAACCAGATCTTTAAACTAGTGTAATTCTTAAATGACAAATCTGATGAAGTTGATATTTTGGCCATGCATGCATGTGACCCAAATTTAGCTTAGGTAAAAATATCCGAATTTTAGGAGGTACTTTTTCTAAAGTTTTGTTCAAAACTTAGAAAATTAAATAAATGATATTTTTGGGGTTATATAACCCCAATTGACCCCAAATTTGGGGGATAACCTTATCTAGGTACTAGCAACTCATGGTTGAAATTTGAGGTCAAATGGATCTCTGCATGTAGAGGAATTTCAATTTGTTTGTCTCTACTCTTATGTGATTTGGTGTGCCAATAGACAAAGTCTATTGTTGTATTTTCCGAAGAGAAGGTTGGGTGTTAGCCTCTGAAACTTAGGCAGCACCTTCATAATATCAAAACATGCCACTCCAATGAATGGTGGGGACCCTAAAGACCAAAAACCCCTTACTTTGATTTAACATGACTTAGGTCACATAATGTTGTCCATGGAAAAATTTCATGGGGAAAAACTTATGGAAAAATATGAAACTCTGGGGATCACCTTGTAACATCATTTAGGACCTTTGGAAATCTTGTGTGAATTGTTAGATATTGTTTACTTGAAAATCATGATAAATTACCTTATGTTGTCTTTTTAATTAAATGAGATTTTTGTGATGAAAAGTATTTGGGGATTGTGCAAACCATGGAAAATCATGTGAAATCTAGTTTTCAACTTCTGAGATTTTTGGTAGAATTATTGGATGAATATTACTTAGCAAAATTCCATAAATCTGGTTTGTCACACTTCTCAATTTATAGGATTTTTAAGTAGTTTGCATACTATTTTTGAAGGCCTTAGAGGCCATATCATGAAAAGTTGGCAGAGACAACTTTTGTAGCTCTTGATGTCTACTTTCTGTAGGATTTGAGATCAAGTGATTTGGAGCTCTACAGCTCCTTGTAGAGCCATTTTTCTAGGACTGCTCTTTATGTCTATTGGCAAACCACAATAATTCTGCCTAGGATTTTTATGTAGTTTGCATGCTATTTTTGAAGGCCTTAGAGGCCATATCATGAAAAGTTGGCAGAGACAACTTTTGTAGATCTTGATGTCTACTTTCTGTAGGATTTGAGATCAAGTGATTCGGAGCTCTAAAGCTCCTTGTAGAGCCATTTTTCTAGGACTGCTCTTTATGTCTATTGGCAAACCACAATAATTCTGCCTAGGATTTTTATGTAGTTTGCATGCTATTGTTGAAGGCCTTAGAGGCCATATCATGAAAAGTTGGCAGAGACAACTTTTGTAGCTCTTGATGTCTACTTTCTGTAGGATTTAAGATCAAGTGATTTGGAGCTCTACAGCTCCTTGTAGAGCCATTTTTCTAGGACTGCTCTTTATGTCTATTGGCAAACCACAATAATTATGCCTAGAATTTTTATGTAGTTTGCATGCTATTTTGAAGGCCTTAGAGGCCATATCATGAAAAGTTGGCAGAGACAACTTTTGTAGCTCTTGATGTCTACTTTCTGTAGGATTTGTGATCAAGTGATT
Organism: Dactylorhiza incarnata; assembly: GCA_033032865.1. NCBI lineage: Eukaryota > Viridiplantae > Streptophyta > Magnoliopsida > Asparagales > Orchidaceae > Dactylorhiza > Dactylorhiza incarnata. The sequence goes on from JAWHQI010000173.1 coordinate 982,392, forward strand.
TGGAACTCTACAACTCCTTGTAGAGTCTTGTTTCTAGGACTGCTCTTTATGTCTATTAGCAATTTTGGGTGGAGTGAGCCCTAAGCCTTGGGGGTTGACCCAATGGCTTGAAATGCTGGACATGGGTCCTTGGCAGCAATATGCCTTCCCAAAAGTTATTTGGGATTTTTGGGTACAAAAATCCCAAGATATGGAATTTACTAAAAAGGGGGAGATACCAACAAGATTAAGTGCCTTGGGAAGAGGAAGTTCGGGGTGTCAGCCCGTCACACTTCCTAGTACCGCTGCGAGCCCCTCACCGGGTAACCCTCCGGAAGTTCCAAGGCTAACCCTAAAGCTTCTAAGATCATCTAAATTATAGACAAAACCAGTTAAGTAGGAAAACTTGCCAAGTTAACTCCCATCCCGAACTGGAACGGGTTATAAGGAAGGACTGGATAGTCCTGCGAGCGGTAGGCTCGGGTTATAAGGAAGGACTGGATAGTCCTGCGAGCGGTAGGCTCGGGTTATAAGGAAGAACTGGGATAGTCCGGTGAGCGGTAGGCTCGGGTTATAAGGAAGGACTGGGATAGTCCTGCGAGCGGTAGGCTCGGGTTATAAGGAAGGACTGGATAGTCCTGCGAGCGGTAGGCTCGGGTTATAAGGAAGGACTGGGATAGTCCTGCGAGCGGTAGGCTCGGGTTATAAGGAAGGACTGGATAGTCCTGCGAGCGGTAGGCTCGGGTTATAAGGAAGGACTGGATAGTCCTGCGAGCGGTAGGCTCGGGTTATAAGGAAGGACTGGATAGTCCTGCGAGCGGTAGGCTCGGGTTATAAGGAAGGACTGGGATAGTCCTGCAATCGGTAGGCTCGGGTTATAAGGAAGGACTAGTATAGTCTAGCGAGCGGTAGGCTCGTAGTTTAAATACTAGACTAGTGTAGTCTAGCGAGCGGTAGGCTCGTAGTTTAGATATAAGACTGGTATAGTCTGGCGAGCGGTAGGCTCTACCTTATAAATGTTGATATAGAATTGCGAGTTGGAGGCTCGGTAGTAAATGGCTAATACTTGTTGTTTGTGCATAAGATGTGGTGGGTCTTCGGTTCTGTCTTAGTCGTCACACCGACAGCAGTTCGTTGACTCGGCAGTGCTAGTGGTTGTATTGGGGCCAGGTTGTTTTACTGCGCGTCCGACGGGACGAATTCCCTAAACCCTGCCTGGCCAGTTCAGTTTAGTACGCAGGAGCTCGTGAGTACCGGGTACCGGTATCACAGCGTACGTTTGGGCCTAGGTCTGGTAGTGTGACTTACCCACCTAGGTGAGGAGACGCCCGCTCCTCTGCCACCGTTTGACCACGACGGGAGGTGCCCGAGAGGTTAGCTACCTCCGAAAAGTGGGAACTAAAGGTCTGTACGTACATAGTCGTGTGAGTGAGTTGCATGTGTATGAAATAATACTACAAACATTGCATCATTGCACTGCATATCATAGCATAGCATTTCTGCATAAACAGAGACCTCATCGTATAAATCAGTGTGGGCCCTTTTATACGATGAGTTTATACCTTCCAGATCCCTTAGCTTATGTGCCCTCGTGTGTGCATATAAGTTAAGGTTACTTTCGTAGATGCTCATATTTATTTGCTTCTTATATTACATTGCCTTTTACACATTGCATAAACAGAGACCTCATCGTATAAATCAGTGTGGGCTCTTTTATACGATGAGTTTATTGCTTGCCAGATCCCTTAGCTTATGTGCCTTTGTGTACGCATATAAGTTAAGGTTAATTTTTCCTAGCTGCTCTTCATATTACTTTACTTGCTCATATTACTGCTATTGTAGCTTTCTCCTATTGTTTGCTCTTATTACAAGCCTAATTGTAGAACTGCTAGAGTAATCTTAATTAGTGTACTCCTGCTAGCTAGAAGCTATGCATCTTTTGCTTGATATACCTTGCTAGTTTTACCACTTGTCACCTGCTTCTTTGAATTACCCCTTGATGTCCTCCGCTTCCTCCTCCCGCACGGTGCCTAGGAGTCGCGGGTGGAGGCGGTGAGGAATATGCTGAGTCTTTTAGACTGACGGTCAGTGGACCTTATCATTTTAGGGATGAAGTACCGGAGCAGCAGGACCCCGTTTAGGAGACAGGATAAGGAGATGGGATGGAGCACGTCAACCCCTACACGTCGTCGCAGCAGCAGCTACAGATGTTTGAAGGCAGAATTGATGGCTTCCGCATAGATGTAGGGAGAGAGTGTTGTAGCATTATACTTAAACATGTACTGGGCATAAGCCCTTTTCGTTTAGTTCTCTTTTACTTTAACTCTCATCGTGGACTTTGTAATCATGTAATTTATATACTTTATGTGAATTGTGGACTTGTTGTTCTTCTATTGCTTCTATTACTGTGAATTGCGGTTGGCCTGGATGGTGTTGATTAGCCGGCAGGATCGGCGTATTGTGGCGGCGACCATTGGGCGTAATGGTCTCGCCGCAAGACGGCGGTTCTTGGCGGTAAGACCCGGTTTAAAAGCAAAAAAAAAAGAGGGTCTTACAGGGGAGATGAAAGGGGTCATCAATGAGGATTCCAAGGGGTTTAACACCTTAATGGCCATGAACACCACCTTCTCTCTCCTCCAAAATTGGGTTTTTCTCTCTCCTACTCATCATGGCCGATTTTACTCTCTCACCTAGGTTAATTATCAGTCAAGCATGCTGGTCAAGTGATCAATTTGGGCTTAGCCCAAAGGGATTGGGCTAGATCCAAGTGATTTGCCCTAAATTGGGCAAGTTTGACTTTTGGTCAACTTGACCAATTGGGGGACCCTAGGATGTGGCTTTTGGGTCCATTGGACTCCAAATTAAATTTAGAAACTACTGGTGGGGTCAATTTGGTCACATGAGCCTTAGATGACCCAATATAAGCTGATTTGACCAAAACAGGCTAAGTTGACTTTGGTCAAATTGAGCCCTAGGGATGACCCAGTCATGGAGCTTTTTGCTCCACTGGGTCCCCTATGATATGATAACACTATTGGTAGGGTCAATTTAATATGGTGATGGTCAATTAGGGCACTTAGAGAAGAATTGCCATTTTGACCCAAAAAGGGCATTTTGGTCAATTTGCACCACTGGGGGTCCCATGATGGGGCTTTTAGGTCTACTAGGTCCCTTATGGTATCTTAGACCTAGAGGAGTGGTCAATTTGGCATGGTGGAGGTCAATTAACTCTAATTAGGCTACTTTGACCAATTTGGGGTTGGGGTTGACTTTGGTCAATCTGGCCTCTTTGGTTGACCCCAATGGGCCCTTGGTGCTCTAAGGGGACCCCTAAATGGTTAGGGATACTATGGTGGGGTCAAATGGTCAAGTTGAGGCCCTAAAGTCCAACCCTAAGCTTGGTCACTGGAAATTGCTATTTGCAGTCCAATGCACTTTCAACCCTAATCTTGCCTAAGTTAAAGGGATTTCTACACTACCAAGGCCTTGTCATGACCTTGTCAAGACAGATTCACCTGGGGGGTCTAGCTGTCTGGGGGATTTTACAAGGCATGTCGCAATTCATTGATCGTTATCTCTGTAAGATCCCTTCCCCGCTCCCGGGGCCAAGCGGATCTTATGCCCAGAACCGACGCATTGCGGTGACTTCCAACACACGGGTTGGGCTACACCACGCAACGTCGACCCTGTCGGCTACGATCACAGTGCGAGCAATAGCAAAAGTGAGTACAAGAGAGAGAGTACAAACTAAATGAAAGGAGTCCACAAATCACATTCCAGAATATATCAAAAGCTAATCAAGCGATACATATAACAGTCCGAGCATGAAAATGAGAGTACATAAATGAAAGGGCTTAAAGCCCGGTACATCATGGAACAAAACTCTCTCATCTCACATCCTCTCTACATGCGTAAGCTATCTCATCATCACACTTCACTAATACTCAAAAAGTAATCCACCTGATGTCTCGTGGCCGCTACCCGCTGCGTCGCTGGCAGCTCAGGTCCTGCCCTCGTCTCCTGCGGTGCGTGCGATAGCTCCGTCTCCTCGGAATCCTAGATTGTTTTTCGGCCCCAATGCAAACCGTCAGTCAAAGAATGACCGAGCTCGCTAGGTCCCCTCCTCCTCCTGCGACTCCTAGGTACCGCGCGGGAGGAAGAAGCGGGGGACGAGCAAGGAACAAGCAAGTGACAGGGAAAGTAAACTAGTATATATGTACGCAAGTAAAAGAAAAGGGCTAATCTAAACACGTACAAGCAGGAGTATAAGCAGGAGTATAAGCATGAGTAAAGCAGGAGTATAATAAAGGAGTGCAGTAATAAATGAACAGCAAGTAGAGCAAGTAAAGTGAAGCAGTAAAAACGGTAGCGACAAGTAATCAATCTCGTACCCTAACTTATATGAATGCCCAAACAAACTTATAAGTTAGGATTTCCAGGAATTATAACTCATCATATAGAAGAGCCCATACTAATTTATATGATGAGGATCTGCAAGTGCGTATGCTATGCTTATGCTATGAATGATTTATGCAATGGACTCACACACACGACTCTATGCGCATAGACCTTTGTAGTTCCCTCTGTTTGAAAGGAAGCCAATCTATCGGGTACCAACCGCTGTGACACACGGTGGTAGCGGACCGGGCTGTCCACTCCTAGGCGGGTATACACTCTACCAGGCCTAGACCGCACGTACGCCTCTACGCTAAACAACCGCGGAGCTCTGCGTACTCATTGCTGGAGTCCACCAGACTGTGAGCCAAGTGAAAGGTGTCATCGGGGAACTGTCGTCCCGACATGCAGCCAAGCTGGCCCCTTAGACCCCTACACACCCGCTAAGTCAACGTACCGCGGTCGGAGTGACGACCTGCCTAGTACCGAAGACCTGCCACATTTCTGAGAATGTTACCGGGACAATCATCCCCTCGAGGTTCCCGCTCGTCTAACCGAGCACCACAATACTGCCACTCCCGCAACTGGGAGGGTTACATAAATCCAATCTTACCCTACTATGGCTACTCTTGCCTACTTTAAATGTTATTGCAGTTTAGGGTTAATCTTGGACTTCCCGAGGGTTACCCTGTAAGGGGCTCGCTACGGTACTAGGAACTACAGTGGGATGACACCCCAAAGTTCTCTTTCTCAAGACACTTAGTATTATTGGTCGTGTTTCCTTAATTATTTCTTAGGTTACTTCTTTGGTGATTTAAGGTAGGCCCTGGGTGTTGAAACCAGCAACTGGTCTCTGTGGAGTTTGGGGCCCTCAGCGAGGCTGAGGGGCGACCAACCCTTACTCCCCCCAAGGGAGAGCTCTAGGTTGAAGGTGTTGGAACTAAGAACTGGACCAAGGGTTTAGTGGGGAGGTCCCGCCACATACCCGGAAGTCCCCTTGGAACTTCCCCTCCCAAGCCACTACTAAGCTTGGGCACCACTGGAGCCTCTCCTCACCCCCTGGAGAGACTTGGGGAGGGAGAGAGAGAAGGAGAGAGCTAGCCTAGGATGAGAGATCTCCTCCAAATGGTGCCCCTTGGTCCTATTTATAGGATTTCTGAAGTTGAGCTACAAATAGCCAGAAACCGGTCCGCGAAATTACCAAAATACCCTCGGATTGGGCTGCAGATAGCCGAATCCTGCTGTTCTGAGGCGCTAAACGCAGACCGACACCTCCCCCCGAAACTGGGCGAGAGGGGTACCTCGCGGGGCTCGGCGAGCCCCCTAACTGGGGTGGGGCGAGACCCGGGGATGGTCTTCCACTGCTGGTCTCGCCCCCTCCTGGGGCTGGGCGAGACCCTGCCAGGGGCGGCACCCCCGCTGGTCTCGCCCCCCTCCTGGGGCTGGGCGAGACCCAGCCAGGGGCGGCACCCCTGCTGGTCTCGCCCCCCTCCTGGGGCTGGGCGAGACCCAGCCAGGGGCGGCACCCCTGCTGGTCTCGCCCCCCTCCTGGGGCTGGGCGAGACCCAGCCAGGGGCGGCACCCCTGCTGGTTTCGCCCACTCCCGCTGAGGGTGGGGGCGAGCGGGAGGTCTCTACCTCCTCCGCTCGCCCTCTTCCTTCTTTACCCTGGATCAAGGTTGAATGATAACGCTCCAAAATATCTCTAGCATCTCGAGGACCTACTCGGAGAATATAGGGTTGTACACAATCCCCGCTCTTTTCGAGCGAGATACACGCTCGGAAAGAAATGTCCAACCCTGTATATTCGACGAGTGTCGTTGAAAATCCGGCTAACGGAGCTACCCTGAGAAAAAACGCATAACCACCTGGGAGGTCAACCTGTCCTGCCGTCTAGTGAGAGCCCGGTCAGCAGAACCATCTGAGGGGAACATCACTTACCTCCCTGGGAGGTCAACCTGGCCTGCCGTCTAGTGAGAGCCCGGTCAGCGGAACCATCCGAGGGGAACATCACTTACCTCCCTGGGAGGTCAACCTGGCCTGTCGGCTAGTGAGAGCCCGGTCAGCGGAACCATCCGAGGGGAACATCACTTACCTCCCTGGGAGGTCAACCTGTACTGCCGTCTAGTGAGAGCCCGGTCAGCGGAACCATCCGAGGGGAACATCACTTACCTCCCTGGGAGGTCAACCTGTCCTGCCGTCTAGTGAGAGCCCGGTCAGCGGAACCATCCGAGGGGAACATCACTTACCTCCCTGGGAGGTCAACCTGTCCTGCCGTCTAGTGAGAGCCCGGTCAGCGGAACCATCCGAGGGGAACATCACTTACCTCCCTGGGAGGTCAACCTGGCCTGCCGTCTAGTGAGAGCCCGGTCAGCGGAACCATCCGAGGGGAACATCACTTACCTCCCTGGGAGGTCAACCTGTCCTGCCGTCTAGTGAGAGCCCGGTCAGCGGAACCATCCGAGGGGAACATCACTTACCTCCCTGGGAGGTCAACCTGTCCTGCCGTCTAGTGAGAGCCCGGTCAGCGGAACCATCCGAGGGGAACATCACTTACCTCCCTGGGAGGTCAACCTGTCCTGCCGTCTAGTGAGAGCCCGGTCAGCGGAACCATCCGAGGGGTGAAGAACATAGCCTCCCTGGGAGGTCAACCTGCCCTGCCGGCTAGTGAGAGCCCGGTCAGCGGAACCGTCCGAGGGGTGAAGAACATAGCCTCCCTGGGAGGTCAACCTGCCCTGCCGGCTAGTGAGAGCTCGGTCAGCGGAACCATCCGAGGGGTGAAGAACATAGCCTCCCTGGGAGGTCAACCTGCCCTGCCGGCTAGTGAGAGCCCGGTCAGCGGAACCATCCGAGGGGTGAAGAACATAGCCTCCCTGGGAGGTCAACCTGCCCTGCCGGCTAGTGAGAGCCTGGTCAGCGGAACCATCCGAGGGGTGAAGAACATAGCCTCCCTGGGAGGTCAACCTGCCCTGCCGGCTAGTGAGAGCCCGGTCAGCGGAACCATCCGAGGGGTGAAGAATATAGCCTCCCTGGGAGGTCAACCTGCCCTGCCGGCTAGTGAGAGCCCGGTCAGCGGAACCGTCCGAGGGGTGAAGAACATAGCCTCCCTGGGAGGTCAACCTGCCCTGCCGGCTAGTGAGAGCCCGGTCAGCGGAACCGTCCGAGGGGTGAAGAACATAGCCTCCCTGGGAGGTCAACCTGCCCTGCCGGCTAGTGAGAGCCCGGTCAGCGGAACCGTCCGAGGGGTGAAGAACATAGCCTCCCTGGGAGGTCAACCTGCCCTGCCGGCTAGTGAGAGCCCGGTCAGCGGAACCGTCCGAGGGGTGAAGAACATAGCCTCCCTGGGAGGTCAACCTGCCCTGCCGGCTAGTGAGAGCCCGGTCAGCGGAACCGTCCGAGGGGTGAAGAACATAGCCTCCCTGGGAGGTCAACCTGCCCTGCCGGCTAGTGAGAGCCCGGTCAGCGGAACCGTCCGAGGGGTTAAGAACATAGCCTCCCTGGGAGGTCAACCTGCCCTGCCGGCTAGTGAGAGTCCGGTCAGCGGAACCGTCCGAGGGGTGAAGTACTTAGAAAAACTTTTATTTCATTAGTTATCCGGTTACATGCAAGAGACTCTAAGTAAGGAAACCAACTATCACACTACATGGATTTAAAGAAAAACCAAGCACAGAGACCAGGACTTGGACTTCTACTCCCAGACATGGTCCTCCTCGACCTCTTCTGGTTGTTGACGATGCGGCTTCGGACACCTCGCCTCCCTTAACTCCAAGAACTCAGGGCAGGAGGATGTCACGTGACCCTCCTCCTGATGGAAGTCACAGTAAGGTAACTCCGCCCAGACGCCCCCTCTTCCTCCCCTACGATTTCTTCTTCTTCTATGGCCGATCGCCATGGCTTGCTGGGGTGGTGGAGAGGGTGCTTTCGGGCCCTGCCTCCACCCTGGGAGGTCAGTCTCTTCTTCCTGGAAGTTGTCCTCCTCTTGGTCGAACTTCCTCTCGGGAGCCTCTACCTTCCTCCCATGCTGCCTTGCCTCTGGCTCACTCAGCTTGGCCAGCCTTCTTGTGACCTCCGGGTTGGCCTCCTCACTTTCAACTTCTTCTGCCACCCTTTCCATCAACTCTTCAAAGGACAAGGGAGCTCTTCTCTTGAGGTCCATCTTGAAGAAGCCCTCCCGCAGCCCCACCGTGAAGGCGAGCTTGAGGGTATACCCGGGCACTTCTTCGACGAGGTGAACCTCCTCCCTGAACCGTTCCAGATAGTGAGCCAGCGACTCTTCTGGCTCTTGCTTGATCTTGAAAAGTGCTTCGGCATCTTTCTTCCTCTTCCTTGACGTCGAGAAGCGTAGCAGGAAGCCTCGACGCAAGTCTTCAAAGGCATAGATGGATCCCGCAGGGAGCTGATGGAACCAATCTCTAGCCTTCTCCTTCAGAGTTGTCGCGAAGAGTCGACATTTGAAAGCGGCCGACAAGGGCATGATGGAGACCATGTCTTCAAACCACTGTAGGTGTAAGACGGGGTCATCCTTGCCGAAGTAGTGAGACATCTTCGCCCCCTTGAACCTCTCCGGAACCGGGGCTGAAAGGATCTGCTCACAAAAAGGACTTCCCACGCTCGCCCCCTTTTGGGGCTGGGCGAGTGGGGGCATGGCGCCTCCCCGCTCGCCCCCTTGGAGCTGGGCGAGTGGGGGCCTGGCGCCTCCCCACTCGCCACCTTGGAGCTGGGCGAGTGGGGGCCTGGCGCCTCCCCACTCGCCACCTTGGAGCTGGGCGAGTGGGGGCCTGGCGCCTCCCCACTCGCCCCCTCCTGGAACCTCTCTGGTTGGTTGGTCGAGAGGGATCTCACCCTCCTGTCGGGGCGAGACCTCCGAACCACTTCCTCTCCTGCCTTCGCCTATCGAGGCGAAAGTCACCTGCAAGGTCTGCAGGACCTCTTGCCTGAAATTTTCGAACATCTCCAACATCACCCCAGCCACCGGGGGATGCGAGTGACCTGGGTCGGATCCTCCACCTCCAGCCATGGAGCTCAGCTTGAGACTTTCTTGAGTTGGTCACACTCCACGCTCACCGCACCAAAAATGTTGAAACCAGCAACTGGTCTCTGTGGAGTTCGGGGCCCTCAGCGAGGCTGAGGGGCGACCAACCCTTACTCCCCCCAAGGGAGAGCTCTAGGTTGAAGGTGTTGGAACTAAGAACTGGACCAAGGGCTTAGTGGGGAGGTCCCGCCACATACCCAGAAGTCCCCTTGGAACTTCCCCTCCCAAGCAACTACTAAGCTTGGGCACCACTGGAGCCTCTCCTCACCCCCTGGAGAGACTTGGGGAGGGAGAGAGAGAAGGAGAGAGCTAGCCTAGGATGAGAGATCTCCTCCAAATGGTGCCCCCTTGGTCCTATTTATAGGATTTCTGAAGTTGAGCTGCAAATAGCCAGAAACCGGTCCGCGAAATTACCAAAATACCCTCGGATTGGGCTGCAGATAGCCGAATCCCACTGTTCTGAGGCGCTAAACGCAGACCGACACCTCCCCCCGAAACTGGGCGAGAGGGGTACCTCGCGGGGCTCGGCGAGCCCCCTAATTGGGGTGGGGCGAGACCCGGGGATGGTCTTCCCCTGCTGGTCTCGCCCCCTCCTGGGGCTGGGCGAGACCCTGCCAGGGGCGGCACCCCCGCTGGTCTCGCCCCCCTCCTGGGGCTGGGCGAGACCCAGCCAGGGGTGGCACCCCTGCTGGTCTCGCCCCCCTCCTGGGGCTGGGCGAGACCCAGCCAGGGGCGGCACCCCTGCTGGTCTCGCCCCCCTCCTGGGGCTGGGCGAGACCCAGCCAGGGGCGGCACCCCTGCTGGTTTCGCCCACTCCCGCTGAGGGTGGGGGCGAGCGGGAGGTCTCTACCTCCTCCGCTCGCCCTCTTCCTTCTTTACCCTGGATCAAGGTTGAATGATAACGCTCCAAAATATCTCTAGCATCTCGAGGACCTACTCGGAGAATATAGGGTTGTACACTGGGCTTCCCGCGGTCCACCCGGTGAAGGGTTCCCGGCGGTACTAGGGAACGCAATGGGCTCAACCCCCACCATCCTCCTCAAGACATTTACTTTAGTTGGTGGTTAACAATTGGTTCACCCTTACTCGTTTCTTATAGTTAAAACGACTTAGCTCATCTCCCGTCCCACCCAATTGGGTTGGACGTACCTCCATTCCTCCTACGTTGACTCTAGCACAATCGCACAACTAACCCTAGGATTGACCCTCCCTGAATCCTTGTGTGCTATAACTCAATTACTGATTGTATACAACTTTTAAACACTACTTAGTGGTCTGAATTATCTAAAACTCAAAATTCTGTTTTTACTATACGCAGACCACCAATTTGAACTAACCATCAACCCCATAAGTGAACCCTTCTAAAAACTCATCACCAGGGTCTCCAGTAATTATCCTAGGCTCCCACTGACCCTAGAAAGGTATATTCCAATTTCCATAATTTTCCATATTAAATTGGTATTTAATATAATTTTAAGTAGTTAAGGCCCTAAGTCACATTACACATGAACCACCCTCAAAATGATTCTACATGCTTCATGAGAATTATCAGTAAGATAATATTCCATATCATGATGGTGCACTGAATATCATGGCCCTAGGGTGTCATTTGACCTACTGAATCATCATAATTGTATAATTACCAAAACGCCACTATAATTAGGAGAAATAGTAATTCCCTTCTGAAAATTCTACAAAAATTACCAAGTGTCCATATGGGGACCTATAGTCCCCTGACAAATTATTGAGTCATTACCATGTGATTTGATATTTTAAACTGGTTAAACATCCAAAGGTGGCAATCGTCAATTTCTACATGAAGTACAAGAAATACAATTCAACATGCTTCCAAACAATTATCATGGGCTCATCTTAACCTAAGACTACAGATAACCAAGTGTCATCTCATTGCCCCATGATTTGATATTTTTAAAGGATTAAATACACAAGGGTTGAATAATCCAATTTCTTCATGAAGTACAAGAAATATAATTCAACATGCTTCCAAACAATTATCATGGGCATATCTTAACCTAAGACTACAGATAACCAAGTATCATCTCATTGCCCCCATGATTTGATATTTTTAAAGGATTAAATACACAAGGGTTGAATAATCCAATTTCTTCATGAAGTACAGGAAATATAATTCAACATACTTCCAAACAATTATCATGAGTGTATACTGAATTCAAATGCATAACCCCAAAGGATGAAGGATCATAATTACTGTTTTGCCCTTGAATTAAATAATTGAAGTTAAGTACAAAATCACCAAATTAATTAAATAAATACCAAAAACTGCATTTAAAACTCCAGAAAAATTCCCATAGGATATAGACATTGGTGTAATCATCATCTGAAAGTTTCATATGGTTACAAGGTGATTTGCTTATGTTTTTGCATAATTCATCAAAAGGGCATAAGTGGTAATATTCCTATGAGTACAATATTTCTCACTATAAGTGCACCAATTAAAATTTCAGAGGCCACATATCATCATAAGTAGACATCCTATAGAGTTTGGGGACCTTAGGTATGGTTTTGCTATGCAACATAATTAAATCCCCAAAACCTAGGTTTTTCACAAAAATCACAAAGTGGATAAATTCTCAAGTAAAGGGCACCCCAAATGATTCCAATGCTTTAGAGTATGAATATCAATGTCTGGCCAAAATCTCAGAATTTTGCAAGGACAAATGCCATTATTTATTAATTTATTTTAAAAAGGGGCATATGTGTAAATTCAACCAAGTAAGCATGAAAAGATCTTCAAGGGTCACAAGATTAAATCCAATGGTCATTAACATATCAATTGACCTCCTTGTTCAGTTTGGTAAGGAAAAGATAAACCTAAGTTCTTAATTTGGCATAAACCCTCTATTAAGCTATTTTTTCCATAAATTAAAATAAATACTAATTAAATAGTAACAAATCCAAGATAATTATTCTAGTCCTAAAACACCATTCTCAGCCTAAGGTTGAAGATTGGTTGTCTAAAAATGTGTTTAGGTTCTAATTGCTTCATTAAGGCCCAAAAGGGCAATTAAGTAATTTTGAGGTTTGGGCTAGGGTTTTTGGTCTTCATTGCTCCAATCACCCCTTGGTGATGAGAAAGACCCTACACCATCCCTAGGCCCCATCACCACTGAATTTTGATAAGCCCTTAAGGCTAAGCTCCAAAATCCACAAGCCACCAAGGTTAAGAGACTTCCAAACCTAGGGTAAAAATGTGCCCTTTGGGGGTTCACCATTAAGATGAACTCCAATTGGCCTCAAATTTGGAACAGAGGTTACACATGTACAGACCCACATGCCACCAAAATTTGAGGGTCATTAGGGGTGATTTCACCCACTAATTCCTCTTAGATCCAAAATCCTAAGATGTGATTAAAAGTATAACATAAAGTGCCCAATCTACACCAATTTTTGGCACAAGGTGGGCCTAGGGTGGACACTCATGTGGCCAAAATCTCAGCCCCATAGGCCCACCCAATCAAAAGTTATTAAGGTTTTGGTGGGCTAACCCCAACTAGGACCAGCCCTAGGAAAAAGGCTCCTCTGGGGTCTACTGACCTCCAAATGCCAAGATCTTAGTTTTTAATGAAACTAGACATCCAAGAATACAATAGTGTGTCTCACATCATTTTCATGAATTGGCCATTAGGGGCCTCAATTTGGCTCCTCAAGCTAAGTGAAATTCCTGGCCCAACAAACACAAACCCTTAAGCCATCCTCACTCCAAAGAGGGTTCACCCACAAGGAGTGGTCCAATGGACCCAATATTTTTAACAGTGTGTGGACATAGCCTAGGCTTCACCCTGCCCTAACATGGGGGCCCCACAAGGGGTTTTGGCCACCTAATTATCAGAAATTTACTATTCAATGTTTAGACAAAAACTATAGAAAAAGGTACCCCAAAAATCCTGATTTTTGGGCTCAAGATAGGTCTAGTATAGCTACACTAGGGTTTAAAATCTCAGCCCTAAACTCCAAGACAAATGGGAGTTATAACCATTTTAGTGCTAGGAATTTATTTGGACCAGCCTCAGAAGAATGGCTCTACAGGAGTCAAATCAACACCAAATGGTTTGATCTAAGTCCCAAATGAAAGTAGACTCAACCATCTACAAGAGTTGTCTCAGGAAACTTTTTGATTTAGGGCCTCTAAGGGCCTTAATATTGAGTTATAAAAAGAGTGCAGATTCTGGCTAACAACACACCAACTAAATCAATGCATAAGGCGCTGACTGCGCACGAATCTTGAAGCAGATCGGGCAGCGCACAGTCATCGTCTTCCTCGAGCCAACGGCTCTGATCTGCCCGACCTGGAGCCTCCTGAAACGGGAAATCCCGGCCACCCGTCCATCTCCCTGTCCAGCCACCGCCACCACCACCTCCGTTGAGGTGGTGCCGATCGATTGGCGGTGGATTGGTCGCCGGCGGGGGCCGTTTCCGGTGGTTTTACCAAGAAGCCCAAACGGCTAATCGGAGGAGAAAATCGAATTGGGCTCGGCTCAATTGAGCTCGAACCCGACATCTAACGATCCTAGATGCTAGCACAGTCAGGGGGGGGGGGGGGGGGGGGGGGGGGGGGGAGAAGCGAACCTGGAAGCGGGCTGGGCGGCGAGTATTCCGGCGGTTTGCCATCTCCTTCTCCGTCTCCGGTGAGCTTGCTACAGAACTCGTTCCTCCACCGAATTCCTCGATCCAAGGCTCTATCCCGATTGTAAAAACGTTTCTGAAGCTCGTGGAGGGGTTTAAATGGGGAGAGGAGGCCGACCTTGGGAGGTTTGGAGTTGGGGGTCACGGGGTTGCCACCTCAGCCGACAAGGCTGCCTCTACCAGCTTTCCAGCTCCTCCTCAGCACTCATCTCCCTTTAGGGAAGAGCCCAAGGCTGATTGGGAGGAGAGAGAGGGAGAGGGGAAGCTTTTGCTTTATCAAACCACTTTTTGTCCCCTCCTTTAGCCCAATCCCCACTTGGGTTAGCTTGGGTTAGCCCAATCTTCCCTAGCCACCCTCCACCTGATCTCTCATGAGCCTAATTAAATCTTACAACTTTAGACTTAGGCCTTAATAAATGGGGATAAGGACTTGGTCACTCAAATTGAGCTTAAGCCCATTTGGGTTGACTTTGACTTTGACTATTTGGGTTGACTGGTCCCCCATGTGGGTCATGGGTCTCATGTCATCACCCAATATGGCTTGGCCCATGGTGGGGCCCTATTTGGCCCAATTTGATCAAAAGATGTGAAATTACCCAAAATGCCCTTCCTTGGGACTTTGGCCAAATTGGGGGAAATTGTCCCTTCCATGATGGGGCTTTTGGGTCTCTCAGATCCCTAATGATGTTTAAAGACTAGATGTGGAGTCAATTTTAAGGTTTGAAAGCAAATTGACCACATTTGGGTTTTTGCCTAAAAGTGCCCTAATTAGGGCATTGGCCCAGTTAAGGACAATTGGATATCCCATGATGGGGCTTTTGGGACCTTTAAGTTCAAAATTATATTTAGAATATAGGTGTGAGATCAATTTGGTCATTGGGTGGCCAATTGGTTACAAGGTAGTGGATTTGACCAATCTGCCCCTTGCCACACTTTAGCCCAATTGAGGAGGATGGGTCACCTCATGATGGGGCCTCTGGGTCTAATAGGTCTCCTTTGGTGCTAGGTGTATAAGGGGGGAAGTCAATTTGGCCACTTGGAGGTCAAATGCCCCTTAATTGATTGGTTTGGTCCATGTTCACCTAAGGTGATTTTGGGCTAACCCTAGAGAATTGAGCCCCACTAAGGGGTGATGATCACCCCATCACCCTTCCTTAAGGTTTATGGGACTAAGGGTGGTCTCATTTTGGGGAAAACTGGTGTCCAATTGGCCCTCCTTAGTAGCTTGGGTCCTATTTGATTAGGACTTTAGGTGTGCACTTAGCAAAATTCCCATCCTAAGGGGTCCTCAAGGCCCCTCATCCCACCCCTTCAGCTCACCATTCTCACACTAGGGGTCTTGTAGGATTGGGGATGTTACAATCTCTCCCCAAAAGAGATCCACTTAGCGATCGTTGACCGACCCGCTCAACAATCATTCACCAAACTTAAAGATCTCGTCAAATCAAAATGTAGTCATTGTAATTCACAGAATAGAGGGCTCCGGTCCTTTTTCCTCCCATGCCGCAACTATCTTGTTGAAACTTGCAAAAAAATAGAAAGAAAGAGAAAGTATATAATTTGTTTATTCATAAGGATACCCTAAGCTTTCAAGCATTCAACAGCTTTCAAGTGCTACCAAGTAATTCCTACATAATTGTACTTTCTATAAACTAAATCTCCTTTCTTCTGAGATTTAGCTAATATCTCTTGTCTAGATACACCTTTAGGATCAAGCACATGCCCAATTTTCCTATAAGCTCGAACTTATAGAAATAGTGCTACTTTTTCCCTTAAGTATATGTGTCACAGATTGAGTGGTGGATGCTGAACCCCAACAATCCCCACAACATCCAGCACGACTCGCCACTACCGACGAACGCCCAACCCACTAAACCCACACAAGTCGAAAAAGGGATTGGCTAGCAAGATAATTATATGTAGACCAGCGGACCAGCCTCGATCATGTAACCTCACTTTGATAGAACTTTTAGGATCAAACACATACCCAACTGATCCATAAGCTCAAACTTATGGAATGAATACTACTTTTTTACCTTTAGTAAGTAGCAATGCAGCATAGATTGAGTGGTGGAAGCTGGACCCCAACAACACCTCTGCTCGAGCTATAACATTCAAAGATCAACTCACTTACTATAAAGGGTTATCGAGCTCTCCCTTCAAAAGAGCTACTTAGGTTTTTGAATCTCCAGACGAAAAGATCATGTGGGTTGGTGTCTCCGGAGTAAAATACTCATCGTTTCTATCGAGAGGTACTGCTAGCCCACTTGTCAGTGGAAGAGATGATGCACCTAGTTGATTGAGAACCTCTATAAAACCCCATGTCTTTTTTGGATGCTTTCTACGCTTGCTTAATTATCTGCTTTCCTTATTGCATTCTTTAACTCATCTACTTTCCTCTAACCTAAGTAATAAATCAAAAAGGATTTAAAATACCTAATCATATGGGTGTCTTCTCTATTCACCATCATCTAGAGAAGCAAAAATACAATTTTGATTGCTGAAATTCAAATGACCATAACTTTCAATCGATGAAGAGTTACGAAACGTGCCACCTCATTTTGGCATGAGAACGATGTCATCTACAATATAGGAAAATTTTACATAGTCAAAATTACACGCCCTGATGTCAGGGCGTGTAATCTAGTCACGCTCCAGGATCCTTCCATCAGGCCATGTCTCCGTGTCACGCCCCTGTACATGCCAGTGAGATATGTCATGGCCATATTCCAGTACATGCCCCAAGTACACGCCCTCGGGTCAGGGCGTGACCTGAGTCCATGTCTCCGTGTCACGTGCCCGGACATGCCAGTGAGTTGTGACTACCTGTCATGGTCATGTTCCAGTACACGCCCCAGGTACACATCCTCAGGTCAAGGCATGACTTGAGGCCATGTCAGCCAGTCACCCTCTGACGAAGTCATTTTCTTGCACAGAGTACACGCCCTAGGTCCAGGTCGTGACCTAAGGGTGTGTAACCCACTTTTATGGCAATTTTGGCAGTTTCTTCAGAACACTTCTCGGCTTTATTTTGGCGGTTTTTCAACAAGTACACGCCCCCATGTCAGGTCATGGACCTAGGGCATGTACTTAGAAATTTCAGCTATAAAATCCAACTGATTCCAGGAGCTCCCCATCCAGTCTTTGCTTAGATTGGATCATTTTTAGTTTATTTCTTGTACTTTTTCTTGCATGCAATTTACTGTCTTGCAAATTTCAATTCCTAGCATAGAATTTACATTTCATGCACTTGTAATTTTCAATTATTAATATTTAAAATTGCTTTTCTTGCATTTCAATTCATAGTGTAATCTTTTCATTCTCTTGCTCTTGTATTCTCATCTCTTTTATCTATAAAAATGTCTTTTAACTCAAACATGTTTAGCTAAATTCTCTTAGCATTTGATCGGATGATATCTTTAGTAAATTAATTATGTAATTTCTTTCTACAAGCTTTGACGAATAATCTCGATTTATCTATTCACAAATTATTGATTTCATATTTTTCTGTATATGCTAGTCAATTTTGATCTGTATTTTAGTTGGTCTAGCGATCCATGAATATGAGTATAGATTGCTCGAAGATAAAAGGAGTTGCATGCACCCCTCGAGAGAGGAAGACATAAATCTTTCGGATTAGAGTCAAATCTAATAGTGGAGTTCACCCCGTAAAACAAGTTTAGGGGTTTCGAATGGTCGAGAGATCTTAATCGATCAACCTAAGATTAGTTGGTAGTATTCCTCTAGCGAGGTGCTATCATAATTTTGGAACCTCCACGGTCGAGTTATTTTTTATCAAACGCTTATGAATAGCTATAATTACTAATTGTTTTGTTTTAGAAGGATTCTAGATCAATTGTTCTTTCTTTAATTTTATCTTAACATTTTATCATTTCACTATAAACAAAACCAACTTATTTTGTCGATAAAGTAATAATAAGCTTGTGTGTAGAAGTAATCGACAAGCCCCGTGGAATACGACACTTAATATTCCTAAATATCTATACTATGAAACGATAGGTACTCTTACCTATAGTTTGTAGAATTGAAGAAAAATAAATCTTTCAAATTTTACGTATCATCCATAGTGTGAAGAAAATAAAAAAGTGTAGGAGCAACAGTGGATGGGATGAGCAGCAGGGGGCGTGGGCTGCTCGAGGGGATCGGGCTTTAGGAAAAGAACAAGACAATATGTCTAGTGCGTTGCTCGAGGAAATCAGACGCAGGGAAAGGACGAAAGAGGATAGAAATCGCTACGTGGCCAAGGGGAAGGAGCGAGGACGACAACAGGGCAGTGCGGTGTTGGTGAAACCGAACGAGGAGAGGCTGGAGTGTTGTCGTCGGTAACATGGAGGGACGCATATGCTTCATCGACAGCAAGGAGAGGGGCGTCTATCCGGGCGGCAGATGTCCAAGCGTCTGCTTCGTCAACAACAAGGAGAGGTGTGGTTCCTTCGTCAGTAGCAGGGAGAGGCGTGGATGCTTCTTTGGCAGCAGAGAGAGGCTCGACTACTTCGTCGGCAGCAAGGAGAGGCGTGGCTGCTTCGTCGGCAGCAACAGAGAGGATCAGCTGCTTCGTCGGCAGCAGGGAGAGGAGAGGTTATAGGATCACTGGAGTTCATAGTAGACCGGATTTGGCCGCCAGTGGGGATGGAGGAGCTTTGTAGCCCGTCGTGGGCAGTGTAAGACCCTCTTTTTTTTTGTTTTTAAACCGGGTCTTACCGCCCAGAACCGCCGGCTTGCGGCGAGACCATTACACCCAATGGTCGCCGCCACAATACGCCGATCCTGCCGGCTAAACAACATCATCCAGGCCAACCACAATTCAAAGTAATAGAAGCAAATAGAAGAAACTAGTCCACAAATCACATTAAATATGTAAATTATATGTTTACAATGTCCATGATGAGAATTAAAGTAAAAGAGGGCATATACCCGTTACAAGTTCAAATATAGTACAACAACACTCTCACTCTACTTCTATGCGGAAGCTATCAACTCTGTCTTCATACAACTGTAGTTGCTGCTGCGACGACGTGTAGTGGTTGTTCTGCTTCATCCCGTCTTCTTATCCTGTCTCCTGAACGGGGTCCTGCTGCTCCGTTACATCATCCCTAAAATGATGTGGTCCACTGACCGTCAGTCTATAAGACTCGGCATATTCCTCACCGCCTCCACCCGCGACTCCTAGGCACCGTGCGGGAGGAGGAAGCAGAGGACATCAAAGGGTAATTCAAAAGCAGGTGACAGTGGCGAGACTAGCATGTATATAGATACTAAGCAAGTAAAGGTAACAATTCTATACTAACCAGAGTAAGGATGACAGCAAATAGTAAAAGACAATGCAATATAAAGAAGCAGGTACAAGAAATAAGAGCAGCTACGAAAGTAACCTTAACTTATATGCACACACAAAAGCACATAAGCTAAGGGATCTGGCAAGAAGTAAACTCATCGTATAAAAGAGCCCATACGGATTTATACGATGAGGTCTCTGTTTGTGCGGAAATGCTATGCTATGATGTGCAATGCAATGATGCAATGTTTGCATTATTATTTCATACACATGCAACTCACCCACACGACTCTGTACGTACAGACCTTTAGTTCCCACTTTTCGGAGGTAGCTAACCTCTCGGGCACCTCTCGTCGTGGTCAAACGGTGGCAGAGGAGCGGGCGTCTCCTCACCTAGGTGGGTAAGTCACACTACCAGACCTAGGCCCTAGCGTACGCTGTGATACCGGTACCCGGTACTCACGAGCTCCTGCGTACTAAACTGAATTGACCAGGCAGGGTTTAGGGAATCCGTCCCGTCGGACGCACAGAAGACAACCTGGCCCCCATAAAACCACTAGCACTGCCGAGTCAACGAACTGCTGTCGGTGTGACGACTAAGGCAGAACCAAAAACCCACCACATCTTATACACAAGCAACATGTATTAGCCATTTACTACCGAGCCTTCAGCTCACAATTCTACATCAACATTTATAAAGTAGAGCCTACCGCTCGCTAGACTACACTAGCCTTATATTTAAACTACGAGCCTGCCGCTCGCTAGACTACACCAGTTTTATATTTAGACTACGAGCCTACCGCTCGCTAGACTACACTAGCTTTATATTTAAACTATGAGCCTATCGCTCGATAGACTACCCCAGTCTTATATTTAAACTACGAGCCTACCGCTCGCTAGACTACACCAGCTTTATATTTAAACTACGAGCCTACCGCTCGCTAGACTACACTAGTCTTATATTTAAACTACGAGTCTACCGCTCGCTAGACTACCCCAATCCTTCCTTATATATCCCGAGCTTACCACTCGCAGGACTATCCCAGTCCTTCCTTACATACCGAGCTTACCGCTCGCATGACTATCCCAGTCCTTCCTTACATATCTCGAGCTTACCGCTCGCAGGACTATCCCAGTCCTTCCTTACATACCGTTCTGGTTTGGGATGGAAGTTAACTTGTCAAGTCTCCTACTTAACTAATCTTGTCTATAATTTAGTTGATCTTAGAAGCTTTGGGGTTAGCCTTGGACTTCCGGAGGGTTATCCGGTGAGGGGCTCACACCGGTACTAGGAAGTGTGACGGGCTGACACCCTGAACTTCCTCTTCCCAAGGCACTTAATCTTGTTGGTATCTACCCCTTTTTACTTGATCCCCATTATCCTCTCCAATTACATTAAATCTATAAGATGAGTTAAACTTGGCTCTTAGGAGTGGGGGAGTTCTTTTGAACTCCAACACCACCAATTGTGACCGGGTGCTGACTCTCCCGTCCACACATTCTAAGCTCGAGTTCCCTTCTTCACCGAGGAACTGCACACATTCAATTAGCATTCTCAACCATACTTGGACCCACACTCCTATTCTTCGTCATCCTTAATCCAGGGTTTGCCTTAGATACTTCTCGACTTCGCCCTTGAGTATTTACCTTAAGATGGCTCACCCGGCTAAGGGTAGTTTTTCTTCCCTATAATCGTTTAACACTGATGAGTTGTTTGTGGGGCCCTTGACAAGGTCTAACTTCCTTTTCTTATCATTGTAAATTCCTGAACTTATAGCTTTGCTAAACGCACCCCAACCCTTATTTCCCATGATGCCCTTAGAGGTGTTCTTCTAAATAATCCGAGCCTTCATAATAATCAAAGAGTTAATAGTTCTATGTGTGAAGGTCAGTGGTGGTCTAAATCATATAAATCAATTTTACTATTCGCAGACCAAATGAGATTGAGCTAGATTTGACTCCTATGGTGCAATATTGATTAGATCATATCCAAATGAGTTCCCATTATTACCATAGGTTCACATTTTGTAATGATCTAACAACCTCAAATCCTACAATTCATACTCTTCCAGGGAATTCTTTAATCATAGTTTCTATTTAAAATAGAAGATGAGCAAATAGAGATTTATACATCAAGTGTCATCTAATGATCTCTATAAATTCTGATAAATTCACTGTAACATAATAATGGTCTGAAAACCTCAAAACCTAAGTTTCACATTTTCCAGGGATTATTTAACCATGATTTCTATTTAATGCTAGTGACGTGCCGATAGGGTATTACACTACAACTACCATCTATAGGTCTCAATAAATTCTGACATAATCACAGTAGTTCAATATTGGCCTAAACACTTCAGTGTCCAAGTTTCATAATTTTACAAAGGATATTTATCCACATTTGCCAATTAATACTATCGGTGTGCCAAAAAGGGTTTACACTACAAGTACTATGTTAATGCTTCCATAAATTCTGGGAAAATTACTGTAGCTCAATATTAGTCTAAAAACACCAGATCCTAAGTCTCATATTAATCCAAGGAGTATTTACCTTTATTTATCATTTATTACATTTGGTGTGCCAATAAGGGTTTACACTACAAGTGCTATGTTAAGACTTCAATAAATTCTGGGAAAATTACTATAGCACAATATTGGTCTAAAAACAACAGATCTTAAGTCTCATATTAATCCAAGGAGTATTTACCTTTATTTATCATTTATTATATTTGGTGTGCCAATAAGGGTTTACACTACAAGTGCTATGTTAAGACTTCAATAAATTCTGGAAAAATTACTATAGCACAATATTGGTCTAAAAACACCAGATCTTAAGTCTCATATTAATCCAAGGAGTATTACCTTTATTTATCATTTATTACATTTGGTGTGCCAATAAGGGTTTACACTACAAGTGCTATGTTAAGACTTCAATAAATTCTGGGAAAATTACTATAGCACAATATTGGTCTAAAAACACCAGATCTTAAGTCTCATATTAATCCAAGGAGTATTTACCTTTATTTATCATTTATTACATTTGGTGTGCCAATAAGGGTTTACACTACAAGTGCTATGTTAAGACTTCAATAAATTCTGGGAAAATTACTATAGCACAATATTGGTCTAAAAACAACAGATCTTAAGTCTCATATTAATCCAAGGAGTATTTACCTTTATTTATCATTTATTACATTTGGTGTGCCAATAAGGGTTTACACTACAAGTGCTATGTTAAGACTTCAATAAATTCTGGAAAAATTACTATAGCACAATATTGGTCTAAAAACACCAGATCTTAAGTCTCATATTAATCCAAGGAGTATTACCTTTATTTATCATTTATTACATTTGGTGTGTCAATAAGGGTTTACACTACAAGTGCTATGTTAAGACTTCAATAAATTCTGGGAAAATTACTATAGCACAATATTGGTCTAAAAACACCAGATCTTAAGTCTCATATTAATCCAAGGAGTATTTACCTTTATTTATCATTTATTACATTTGGTGTGCCAATAAGGGTTTACACTACAAGTGCTATGTTAAGACTTCAATAAATTCTGGGAAAATTACTATAGCACAATATTGGTCTAAAAATACCAGATCTTAAGTCTCATATTAATCCAATGAGTATTTACCTTTATTTATCATTCATTACATTTGGTGTGTCAATAAGGGTTTACACTACAAGTGCTATGTTAAGACTTCAATAAATTCTGGGAAAAATACTATAGCACAATATTGGTCTAAAAACACCAGATCTTAAGTCTCATATTAATCCAAGGAGTATTTACCTTTATTTATCATTTATTATATTTGGTGTGCCAATAAGGGTTTACACTACAAGTGCTATGTTAAGACTTCAATAAATTCTGGGAAAATTACTATAGCACAATATTGGTCTAAGAACACCAGATCTTAAGTCTCATATTAATCCAAGGAGTATTTACCTTTATTTATCATTTCTTACATTTGGTGTGCCAATAAGGGTTTACACTACAAGTGCTATGTTAAGACTTCAATAAATTCTGGGAAAATTACTATAGCACAATATTGGTCTAAAAACACCAGATCTTAAGTCTCATATTAAACCAAGGTGTATTTGTCATTATTTATCATTTATTACATTTTTGCTAAACGTACCCCTAATTTTCCCTATACCCTTAAGTCCAAAACTTCAACTTGAAGCTCAGGGAAATCCACTCATACATATGAGTTGGATTCTTAGCTAGTGGTGGTTGATATCATATCTATGGCATGGACAAATCTTCAAAGCATTTGCATGAGCCCATATCACTAAATGCACAAACTACACAGTTATACATGTCTCACTAAAAGTGGCCTAGAAGGAGCTATATTTAGCCAAATGACGTGAAATCAGTGGAATTTTAAAGGTAACCTAAAGGGCTACAATATTCATGTTGATTATTTTCTCCAGAAATGATCCTAACCCAGGTGGAATTAACATGCAAGTGCTGTACAAAATGTTTAACATAGCAAAATACTATTGTAGACATGTCACACCAAAAATGGTATAGAAAGAGCTACACTTATCCAAAAGACATGAAATCAGTGGCATTTTAAAGGTAACCTGAAGGGCTACAATATTCATGTTGATCATTTTCTCCAGAAATGATCCTAACCCATGTGGAATTAACATGCAAGTGTTGTACACAATGTTTAACATAGCAAAACACTATTATAGACATGTCACACCAAAAATGGTATAGAAAAAGCTACACTTATCCAAATGGCATGAAATCAGTGGCATTTTAAAGGTAACCTAAAGGGCTACAATATTCATGTTGATCATTTTCTCCAGAAATGATCCTAACCTAGGTGGAATTAACATGCAAGTGCTGTACAAAATGTTTAACATAGCAAAACACTATTATAGACATGTCACACCAAAAATGGTATAGAAAGAGCTACACTTATCCAAAAGGCATGAAATCAGTGATATTTTAAAGGTAACATAAAGGGCTACAATAATCATGTTGATCATTTTCTCCAGAAATGAACTTAACCTAGGTGGAATCAACATGCAAGTGCTGTACAAAATGTTTAACATAACAAAATACACATATAAACATGTCACACCATTCACTACTTTTGTTGATCTTGCATGTGAGATATTTTCACATGCACTAATCCAAATTGCCCAAAATTTTGGCCAGAGACATTGCATGAGTAGGTCTACTATCCACCAAGGTTTTGTGAAGATTTGACCTTGTATAACTCTAGATTTAGGTGTCAAATGGAAAAGTAAATTTTTCCAAAAACCATAGGACATTATTGTCCTTAAAAATCTGAGATTTCTACTGAACATGCCTCTATAGGTATCTCAACCATGCCCAAAGTTTCAGGCCTTGGTGAGGTCCCAATCAATGGGAATTAATAAAAAGTGGCTGGTTTGTTGTTTGGACCAGTTTCACTAAATCCAATCTACAAGGGGCTATAGGTCACCAAATGACCTGATTTCAATTCCTATATAAAGTAGACTCAGAGGTCTACAAGTTTTATCTCTGGGCATTTTTTGATTTTTGGCCTCTAAGGGCCTTAAATTAAGCCCATAAAATCGGGTAAAATATGTGACAGAAATTCAAATTTTATAATCATAATACTTAAATGGTCTGCGGCTATCCATCACGGGAGATCCAACGGCGCTGGAGTCGTCTTCCCCACCGAGCCAACGGTCAGGAATGACTGCGCCTGGAGCGTTTTGCGGGCCGGATTCCGACGAATCCCGGCCGTCTCCGGGAAAACGCGTAAGCCAGCACCACCAGTCGACATAGGGATGTCGGCTGGTGGTGGCCGATTGACCTGGGGTGGCCGGAATAGGGCTCCGACACCTTTCTTTTTTGCCGCTAGGAACATGGAAAATTCAAAACGAAAACGCCATTATAAGGCTCAAATCGACCGGAGAAGAGAAAGATCTCTAGCACAGGAGGAGGGGGAAAGGAAACTTGCCTTTGATCGGGCTTGATCTTGAAGAAGAACGAGAAATGTCATGGCCGAATCCTCCCTTGAGCTCCACCTCCCGATCTCAGTTCTGCATCAAATCCTCCTCTGTAAAGCTCCAGCTCGACTCCTCATGAGCTTCTGAAGCTAATGCCACCTTTAATTTGGGCTGGGGATGGATGTATATGGTTGTGCCATTGGGGAAATTTCGGCCACCTCTTGCCGCCCATCTTAGCCTATCAGAAGCTCCTCCTCTCTGCCCCAAACTGAAGGAAATTAATCCCCAGCTCAGGGGAGAGCTTGGGGAAGGGAAGTGGGTGCCATTTGGCACCCATTCCTCATTTTCTTCTTCCTTGTCTTCTTGTCCTTTTCTTCCAACATTTACACCTAGACAATGGCATTTATTCCCATATTTTCGAATTTTCAATGGCTTGGGGTTCAGATAATCATGTGGCTGCCTATTTGAGTCATGGGTTTGGGTTAAGTCCACCTAGTTTGAGTTTGGCTCACTTGACCCAAATAGGCCAAATTGGGGCTTTTGGGTTTGGGCTTGACCCAAGCTCACTCCAACCAAGGTGAATGACCTGCATTGGTGCCTTAGATCCTATGGACCTATTCCAAGAGGAATTAGGTCATAATGAGTCCATATGGGGTTTAATTACACATTTCGGACTTTAGGGGCAACTTGGGGATTTTGGTGATTTTGCCTTAGTTCTCCAAAGTTGAATGCATGTCCTGGTCCATTTAGGTCTCACATACTGCCCTGGGTACTTTAGGAAGGGTTGAGCTAAATCAATTTGGCCAACTGAGGCCAATTGAACCATAAATGGCATGAGTTGTAATTTAGGGCAATTTGGTACTTTTGCCTAGTTTCCAAAATTGACTTGTCCCATGGGTCCAATGTGGACCCATTAGACTCCCTAAATGATCTTGGGGTGTTAGGGATGATCAATTTGATCACATTGAGTCAATTGAAGGTTAATTGAAGGGGATTAGTTCAATTTGGCCAAATTGGAGTTTTTGGTAATTGACCCAAATTTCCCAAAATTGATCAATTCCAATTGGTCCATTTTGTCTCATTAGTCTATCCTAGTGTTTAGGAAGGGTTTGGTGTGGTCAATTTATCATTTAGGAGCTAGATATCAAGTCTTAAGCCTTGGGCTCAATTTGGCTATTTGCACACCAAGGTGATTTTTACCTATTCACCTTGGTACTTAGGGCCATTTTGGCCTTTTAGAGCAATGTCATGGCCTTTTCAAGACAAGGTGTATCTTAGGGGTCTAGTTGTTTTGGGGATGTTACAGGCAGTGGGCAGGTGCTTGAACGACACCTGAAGAAGTTGGTGACGTATCTCCTGCACCATGGACAGGAGATCGGTCGACTTGGTCTCGATCCAGTCGAGGAGATCATGCAAGGGTGTTGGATGGAGGGCCACGACGATCGGTTTGTCAAGGAAGGGAAGGAGATCCAAGCTGTGTTCCAGCGGTAACACGATGGCGGTGCGGCGTAAAGACACATAGAGTTGGTGATTGTCCGCATGGATGTCAGCCATCTCGTGAGGTGGGATCCGACGGCGAGGGAGATCCATTAAAAGGAAGGAGAATCAGATGGTTCCCGGCGGCCAAAAGTGGATGGCGGAGAGCGACAAGTCGGACTAATTGATACGCCCTAGCTGTATCAAGAGCAAACACGAACGAGAATTTAAATTGCAATAAAAGAACACGGATACAATCGGGAGGCAGGCTCCCGCCAAGCACCTGGAGGCTGGGTACTCCAAGGTACTCCCCTCTCCAAGAAAGCCAAACAACTAATACTCAAAAGATAACCTGACTCTTGACTGAAGGACTCCTTATATAAATGGAGTCCCTCGCTACAGGACAAAAAAAACATAAAAGAAAATACATAATAAATTATGAAATATAAGATAATCCCTAAAGGTCCCTGCGCCTCCGAGAGAGCTCATGTGTAGTGAGGATCCTCGTCCGAGCGCACGTGCGTGAGGCGCATACGTATCAAAATGCCTAGGGAAACTATGTATCTTTCATCATTCTCTTTAAAATTCTCTTTGCCATGGAATAACAAAATTTAACTTGGGGGGTATTTGATAACATTAAATAAGTGACACTTGTTCTCGTCATTTCACCACTACTTTGCAATGATTATTTGTGTTTTTATGTCATAACTATGGATTTACACAATATTTTGTATTTTTATGCTGAAGTGCTAAGAAGGAGAATATTAGAGTAATTGGGAGCAATTTTGGAGCTAAAGGAACCACCAGGGACAAAATAGGAGCATTGGCAAAGGCAAAGAAGCAAGAATGAGGAAACGCATGTCCAAACACAGGACCGTGCGTCAAAATAATGGTTGCTAACTGAACTTGTGTTCTGGTCGGATGAAGGGATGGAAAATGCATACATGGCCACACACCCATGTGCCATAACTATGCACCATCACACACCCATGCGCCTGCAGTTCAATATGAGCACACGACCATGCGTTCTTCAAGAGGCACACCTGTGCATTTAAACAAACGACCGTGAATTCTTCAACATGCACACTCATGCGTTTAACAACACGCCCGTGCATTTGCCATGTTTCTTCACTTTCCTGACATTTTTGGCAGTTGTATCAAATCACGACCGTGTGTATTCAATGACAGTCGTGCACTTTACCATTTTCTATATCTATTTTCATTTTTTTTTCATTATGACAGAGAGGAACCCTTTTAAGAGCTTGGATTCCATTCCTTTTTTAGCACTTCTATTTCAGAGAGTCATCAGAGAGAGTCTAGAGACAAAGACCATTGGAAATTGATGGAACTTTGTTTGCAAAGCAAGTTTTAGAGTTTGGATTGTAGATTCTCTACAATATTGAAAGCCTTTGTAAAGTTTGTTTTTCTATTCTCTCCTTGATATTATATTATCTGAAATTACACATCGCTTCATTACTCTACAATTCTTTGATGTTTTGCATAACAATGAGAGACGGCCTCTCTTGTTGGGTTGATTGTGTAGTAACATGAATTGATGCGTGGATTATTTTTGGTGAAGGTGTTTTATTTTATTTTTGCTTTGTATGAATTCAGTTCTATTCATGTGCATATTGTGTATTCTAGTTTAGTTGACCACTACTCTAATTTTGTGTGTAATTATTGATGTTGGACCTTGAATCAGTTGATTTACGAATCATGTGGATAGAACCATAGATTTGAATACCTAAGAACCATATGCTACTAGTCTATGCGGTAGCTTCATTCAAAATATTGAATGATGTTAGTATTTTTCACAGCGCATTAAAAGCTTTTACTTTCATTCTAGACACGTTCAGGCCACAAAGTGTCATCTGTTAGAGAATTATATTTGATTCACCTGGACCAAGGGGCTTTGACGTGTATAGGAAGAGTCGTCATCATTCCTTCATGGATTTTACAAAATCACATTTATTCACACATAATTAATCTATGTTAATATTCATAGTATAAAGCAATCACCCTAACTCCAATTCTCATAGTTTAAAATCTTGACTTCAATTGTTTGTTTTACTAGTTTTCTTTATTCCATGGATATTGGGCTTTGACGTGTATAGGAAGAGTCGTCGTCGTTCCTTCATGGATTTTTACAAAATCACATTTATTCACACATAATTAATCAATGTTAATATTCATAGTATAAAGCAATCACCCTAACTCAAATTCTCATAGTTTAAAATCTTGACTTCAATTGTTTGTTTTACTAGTTTTCTTTAATCATTAGTTAATTCATTTTACTTCTTTCATATAGATTTAAGTTCTCTTAATAAATCATCTAGCTAGATAGGTTGTCTTTAAATTAACTATAGTGTCATTCAATCAGAATCCCTATGGAGACGAGACATTCTCACTACTTTTTATTACTTATGTGACCAATGGACTTGCCGATATACAACACGTGTTAAACGGGCACATCAGTATCAAGTACACTATAACAGCGGAACCAAAGTAAACAGAGTGTACACAGTCCTCATCATTAAAAGTGCAGCTTGAAGGTCAGTATTCGTTGTAGTTAATCAACAACTAAAGCTCAACTATCAAAGATCAAGTCCTTTGTATTTTGAATTCAACTTGAGGTTGACATTTATGTAACTGCTTCATGATTTCAACTCGACTATCAAACATTGAACTTCATTACGCTGTTATTTCTTTCAGCCCGACTCATTCACTGTAGTTTGCCGGCTGCAATTTGTAATAAACTGTTTGCTCAGCTAGTCAACTATTGTTATATCAGCTATATACTACTGCAGCTTGATGATTACTGGTCGACTAACAGACTCTAGAAACAGAAATTACAACTCATCAAACTTAGCACAATTCCTATACAAACTACAACTTCGATCAGCTTACTAATGTCTTATCATAGATAATTAGATTTGTTCACACAAATTGTTCCCACAACTACGCTCCGATTCCAAATACCATCAAGCGTGAGTTCATCATACAAGGAATAGCATTGAAGTCCATTACAAGGAATATCATTTCTAGGTAGGGGTACTAATTAATGTACATATGCGAGTTAATAAAAATTGCGGAAAAATAAAAGTACTAGTCTCAGCTTTGCCCCCATTGTTGGTCGTCCTCCCCCTCTGTAACACTCACAATGTGGTTTTCTATGACAACTTTCATTCAGGCCAACATTTGGGATTGAAGGGAATATCATGATTTTGTTCATCTTAAGAGCTAATCTTGGTGCTTAAAATAGAAAACAAAAGAGTCTAAAAAATAATTATATTTTAAATTCTGTCATTTGGTTAAATGTACTACAAGATCAACATTAATTTTAAATTCTACAGATTATAACCTTCAAAATTCCTCATAACTGATAATTTGATATTCACATTTAAAATTAGTAAAATGACTTCGACACTTTTAAGCATATTTTA
The DNA here is from genome assembly GCA_033032865.1 of Dactylorhiza incarnata. Taxonomy (NCBI): domain Eukaryota; kingdom Viridiplantae; phylum Streptophyta; class Magnoliopsida; order Asparagales; family Orchidaceae; genus Dactylorhiza; species Dactylorhiza incarnata. The sequence continues at coordinate 1,012,639 of JAWHQI010000173.1, forward strand.
GATCTACAAACAACCAAAAGAGCACAAATTAGGTAATGGCACTGGAGATACTTGTAAAATTGGATATGAAATTTAGTGATTAGAATGCGAAGAACAGTGCTACTTTCTCTGTAAATAGATAACAAACTTCAGTTCAGACATAATTCCCAAAATTATTCTCAACAAAAACTTCTGATACTAATTTTTGGTGAAAAAATGTAATTTAACAAATGAAGTTAGAGAATAAAGTCAATCAAAAGAACAAGTCAGTAAATGAACAAGTCAGCAGAAAACAACAATTCGCAGATGTCCAAATGAACAAGTCAGTAAATAGTATGCCGCTTGATATGAACAATTATTTACATATCAATTAAGACGAAGAAGAATGACATTAATTGGCAGGGTACAGGAAAGCCTGCAAATAACAATTGAAGATGAAACATCAGCAGTGAATAACATGTCAACAGCCCATTGCATAGCTGAATACCTCATAGCACTAGGAAACATTAATAACTGTTCCATCAGAACGCTTTACACAACAACTATGATTCATTTTCCTTCAAGCTGAAAGAAAAATCGATAATTTCCCACCGGTTCATTAAGTTGGAATGCTTAATACATAACAATATTTAACATAATGATTGTGCAAACTGTAACACAATAGCTGTGGAATGGAATACTAATATATCACTGAAGGCAGTGATATAATCTAATAAGAATAGTGAAACAGAAAGTGTGAAACCATACCAATTCCTGGGGAGTTTTAATTGTAAGCTTCCATCAAATTCTAACAATATAATGAAGAACTAGAAGAGGAAATCCTGCATAGTTGCGACTAACTCTCGGTTGCATGGCCTTCTTTACTAGATTCTTGGTTAGCAGTGGTGAAACAAGGACTAATTAAGAAGCTAGCATGCTCAAGTCAGCATAAGATCATTTGTTCCAAGATGCGGTGGGCGCATTGACACATGAACCTCGTGTTCCTCCGGCTCGGGACCTTGCTTGGGAACCATGATCTCCAGAACAGTTCCAGTCTCATCGTAATATGCTTCTATCTTAGCATCTTCGGGAATTCGAGTCGCGAGAGGAATTTCTCTTACAAACTCTCCGGGAGGGCAATGCTCGGGGGTAGGATCCGTCAGCCTGAAGGTTCTATCATGTCTCTTCAGGGAAGGCATCCGCGCCGTGCTGATACAAAATATCTTAACAATTCCATGAGTAACACCATTCCTCCAGCAAACCTTCACTCTATGCTGGTCTGAGAATGGCAGGGTCACCATTATGAGATAACCATCATCATCCTCATATATTGTTTTGGCGGCGGTCACCGGGCCGCACGCACGTCTCATCACCCCGCTAAAATCATCAATCCAGGATCGCTCTCCGTGATGCAATCCCTCATAAGAATTTAACGGGAAACAGCAATCCTCATCCATGGCATGAGGTGAGAAATCAGCTTCCTGGTTCAACAGGTTGAGCGCCGGAGCACTTTTGAATCCCTTAGGAGATGCAAGCGAGCTGCTTTTTAAGACAAAATGAGATCTTTCGATGTCCGAATCAGCGCCGGGAAGATTTCTCCATGATCCAAAATCACTGGCTTCGGGCGGTATGGAGAAATTGAGATCCCTGCCAGTAAGCTCCGCCCACTTGTTCCGGTCTCCCTCACCAACACTTTGGGACAAATTGGGATGAGGAACCACCTGGATTCCATGGATGCACTGTGGGTTCGACAGACCTCTGTATTGCTTTCGCTGCATGCGGTGGGATCGAACGAATCCCTTTTCAGGGGTAAATGGGAACCGAGGTTCGCCGATCCGAGAATGGCCGCCGTTCATGTAGCTCCGAAGCTGCATCTTTCCCAGCGCATTCTCCGGCCTCTCCTTGAAAACCCACATATACATGTTCTCCATGTCATGCTGCACCAGAAAAACGTCGACTTTGAGATCCGATTTGTCGAAGCCGGAGAGACCGTCGGCATCTCGCGTGACCGCGGCCTTGGATTTCTCGGAAAGCGTCGGTTTGAAGTAGAAGTTGAAGAAGAACCAGGCTCCCCAGATGCTTTCCCCACGCTTTGTGCACTTGCGGCTGCAGATCTTGGGGAGATGAAAGATGGCGGGGGCTTCGGTGTCATTGACATGGGGTCGAAGGCCGACCTCGAGAATCTCCCATGAATCTGAGTTCCAGGAAGGGGGCGGCTGGGCGGATCGATCGCCGGAGAGGGGAATAATATTGATGTCGGGGGCGGGAAGGGAAAGAGACATCTGGTGCCGCTGCTGGATCATGAGCTCGCGCTTGGATTCATCAATGGATGAAGAGACTACTGTCGAATCCATGGATAGGAAGGTGGAGGGGAAGTGGTTCTCCATTGTCAGGGAACTCATGAAGGTCGTTTCCTGAACAGAAGAAGAAGAAGAAGAATGCCTTCTTCATGTGGCTGGATCTCTTCTTTCTCCTTAGTGATTTGGATAAACGCGAGTCATGATTAGTGACAAAACCTCGCAATCCTACTCCATAAAACCCATCGTCGAAGCGCCGACTAAAAAGCATAAACAAATCAATTCGAATCTCCCAAAAAAACTGCCGATTCGTCGGTAATGTGCAGGGAAAAGGACGCTGAACATTTCTTATAATTTCTTTCTGGCTGAATTTATCAAATTGTGCGAGAGAGATTCCATGATTCCCAGCTGATAAAAGGCGAGATTCTTGATCTATAACGTGGTTGAATTTATCAAAAGATTCGGATGTTGCCATCATATCTAAAGAAATAAGAAAGTAATTAGGAGTAGGAGATTAGAAAGGAGTTGGGAGAGCACATCACAGCTCATACGCACTTTATATACGAGTACACAAAATGATCGCACAAAAATTTTAATTAATATTTACTAATTATTATTTTTTCAAAAACATTTATATTTTAACAAATTATTGATTTAAAGTAGGTCTATGAGTACTAATGATTACCTACCATAGTAGGTGTATGAGTTCTACTAAAAAAAACTTTTAGATTTTATGAATTTATGTCGTTATTTTCGTTATAGCGATATAGTGTAATTACACAAATAATTATTATATTTTATGAATTTTGAATTTTCATTTTTTTTCATAATATATGTTAAGTCATTGGAGTAAAAAATGAGGTTATATTTGACAATTTTGAATGTTGCACCAAAGACAACTTCTTGTATATAGTAGTTAAAGATATATGATGGGGTCTCGCCCATTATATAGGAATTCTGGGCTGCGAATAGCCGGAATCTCATAACCTCTCACTACCTTAGTGGCGAGTTAAGGAAAAATCGGCGCACGCACGATCAGCGCCTCGAACCAACGTACACCGGCGAGTTAAGCATCCCGTCACCGGCGCCCCTCCTCGACCGACCGCCTCGAACCGGGCGCCGACGATATGATTATGTTTGCATCATCAAGCACAAATATTTTCAAATCCAAACTTGGTGATATGATAGAAGAAAAACTTATCAACGAGCTTCTTTTCCAAGTATTAAAACTAATTCTTTAAAATGTTTGTAGCACACAAGCCCTTCTTTTATTGTTGCTCTCATTTTCTTTGGCGATTGTTATACGCACTACAGTTTTGGCTATCCGCATTCTTTTTGTATGTGTTATTATGCGCCTTTTGGAAATACGTCATATACATGCATTTTTAGGAAAAATGTTCAACACGAAAGTTGTAGATCTCATCGAGAGGTCTACAACTTTTGTGTTGAACATTTTTCCTAATAATGCACGCACAAGACGTATTGCCGCCCTGATTGAAATATGTGCGTAACTATAGCGAATAATTGGAAATACGCCTTGTCCATGCATTTTTAGGAAACGTGGTCAACACGAAAGTTGTAGATCTCGACAAGATCTACAACTTTTGTGTTGAACACTTTTCCTAAAAATACATGTACAAGACGTATTTCCAAAAGACGCATAATAACACATACAAAAAATTATGGGTAGTCAAAACTGTAGTGCGGATAACAATCGCCTTTTCTTTTCAATCACTTAGTTTCGCATGAGTTTTAGTGTATTTGCAGCAGTGTTCAGTGGTATGCGTGGGAGGAAAACAATATGACCTTTTTATGTGCCTATCAGTATCAACTATAAGAATTTTAAAAATAACGTGCTTTCAATTTGGTGCATCAACATTCAAATTGATAGTTTATACATAATTAAAGATAGTGTTTTGAAACCATAGAGTGATTATCAAGTTCCTTGGAATTAAATTAATGTATCATTTGAAATCTTCATGCCATGGATGGTTTGCTAATTTCATAGTTGATCATTAGATAATCTTGCCCCCGTCAAATCTCGCCGCCCCTAAATTGAATCACTTCCCCCGCCAAATGTCGCCCCCCCCCCCCCCCCCCCCCCCCCCAATTGAGTCGCTTCCCCCGCCGAATGTCGCTTCCCCCACCAATTCTCACTGCCCCCGCCGAATATCGTTGTCCCCGCAGAATGTCGTCTCCCATGCAGAATGTCGTCTCCCCCACACGGGAGGCCCCAGGATAAATGTAGTCCACCACGATAAATGTAACCCACCACGATAAATGTAGCACACCGCGACAAATGTCTCCCCCACGATAAATGTCGTCGCCCACGACACATATCGCCCCCACGACATTTGTCGCCCACACGACAAATATCGCCCCTCATGTAATTTGACCTAACGCCTGTGTTAACCTTAACGTCAGTGTTAGGGTTGCCCAAAATGAGATATTTCCAAACATGCAATACCTCCTTCCTGGATTGTGGATTCGAGCCATCAAAATAATTCTAAACTGAGTCAACACCTAACATTAGCCCTAACGTCAGCGTTAGCTTCCTCTCCTATAAATAGGTGGCATTCATTCTATTCAACTTTACACAATTCAACGAGCCCTATTCCAGCACTCTGAATTCTCTGTGAGGCTGTATTTCCAGACCACAAAAGATCTCTCATTCAATTTCAAGAGAAGGAATCAAAGGAGGCTTGGATCAATGCTAACTCAACGCGAAGAATGCACGTTTCGACTTCAACGATCCTCAGCGGTTCTTCGTCGTCTCCTCCAAATTTTCACATAGGGAGTTTTTAATTTGTCTTTCATATTTTGTAATACTTTTATCTTTGTAATCGTTTCGTGAATTCGCCACGGTTGTTGGCGACTAGGTCCGTGTGCGGCTTGGCAATTCGCCACAAGATGGTGACTAGGTCTAGAGCTTAAATCAAGGGGGTTCTCGAGACCTTTCTCGGGATAGAGATGCTGGAGCGGCTTGAGGCCAGATCTGGGGATAGATCGGCTAAAGCCAACCAATTATTAGGGAAAAGAGTCGGCATAAAAAACAAAAAGAGTTTTTCATATTCGCCTTGATTTCTAGCGTCATAGAAATTCGATTTTGTAATCATTTTTGTAAATGATAATCATGTCATTATTTGTTCAATAAAATTTATTTGGTTTTCAATTTCTAGCACTTTACTTTTGATTCATTCTCACATTCCTTGTGGGGGATACTGACTCACATTTAACCCATTTCCTAGACACCAATAAGACGACTTAAAGAAAGAGTTTCACAAACATATGCTAAGGTTAATTTGACCAAGATACTAGTTTTATACTTAACATAAGGCTATTGCAAAAGAGAGGTACTGCAAAAGGTGTTAGCGATGCATAACTATATCATTCCGATGTATGAACCAAGATGTGAGGTAATCATGACCAAATGTTCTCAAACTTTAAATCAATTTCAAACTCACAATATTTCAATAACACATAAATATGGTCATCTTAATAATTCAATTATACTCGTTAAATGTAAAATTCACAAGATGATGAATTCTTGTCCAATCATCCTCAAAATTGAATCCAAGGTCATTCATAATATTATAAGTATGCAATAAAATTTAGGTAATTTATTTAGATGTTTAAGGTCAAATTATTTCATTTATATATAAGTGTGACAATTTAATGTATCTAAGCTATACTCATTAAATGTAAAATTCACAAGATGATCAATTCATGTCCAATCATCTACAAAATTGAATCCAAGGCCAGTCATAATATTATAAGTATGCTATAAAAATTTAGGAATTTATTTAGATGTTTATGGTCATAATATTTCATGTATATCTAAGTGTGACAATTTAAAGTATTTTTTATTCAAACCATAGGAAAACATCTCTCCAAAAATTCTAAGTTTCTATATGTATATATTACTATCTTCATAGTGAACTTATAACCCAATTTTCATGTTCATCCCATGTGATTTGATCAGAACATACACAAAATAAGAAAAGTCTTATGGTTAATGTTTCATTTATTTACAAAATTAACTCAGGGAGAAATACTCATCATCAAAAAAATGGCTAACTGCAAAAACCCTCCCAAAACTGGCCCGAGACCTCCTGCACGTGCGAAATCGCTTTGGAGGAGGCGACAGAGGAGCTCTGGGGAGACAGCGACATCTTTGGATCAATCCGAGCGAACTAAAAGCTATAAAAGAGTTTTAAATAATCTCCGCATCGGCATCCTCCTCCAGTCAGTTTTGATCTGGTTTGCTTATGAAGTTGTTAATTAGTGGTTGGTGGCTTAGTGATGTATTTAAAGACCTCTTAGGAAATATTCTTGATTGATTTGCATTCATTTTTTCCTCTAGCTTTATTCCATTGTTTTAGAGGTTGTTGCCAGTAATTTTCAGCTTCAATATTATAAAGGCAAGTTGGCCGCTTCCCCTTCGATTTCCTCTGCCGCCTCTCTCCATCAGCTCCTCGAAGGGCATGGGGGTTTTACGCTTCAGGTTCATCTTGAAGAACCCCTCCCGCAGCCCCACCATGAAGGCAAGCTGGAGGGTGAACCCGGGCACCTCCTGGATGAGCAGGACCTCTTCCTGGAATCGGTCCACGTAGTGGGTCAGCGACTCCCCCGGTCCTTACTTGATCTTGAAAAGCGCCTCAACATCCTTCTTCCTCTTCTTCGAGGTCGGGAAGCGTAGCTGAAATCTACGACGTAGATCCTCGAACGCGTAGATCGACCCCACCGGCAGCTGGTGAAATCAGTACCACGCCTTCTCCTTCAAGGTAATGGCAAAAAGTCAGCATTTAAAGGCATCTGACATATGCCGAATGGAGACCATGTCCTCAAACCATTGCAAGTGTTGGATGGGGTCATCCTTGTCGTGGTTGTAGACCATATCCGGCTCTCTGAAACCTTCTGGAACGGGCGCTGAAAGCACCAGCTCACAGAATGGGCTTCCCCCGCTCACTGTCCTCGCCTGCCCCACGAGTTCACCCACCAGGCTCGCACTCGCCGGGTTGGGGAACAACTCTCACCCTGCTAGATCTCTCCCCGGCACCTCGCCGACGTGCTCCTTGTCAGGCCTCAGCCCCGAGGAATTCTCTCCTACCCCTGACAATGAGACGTCCTGGGTCGTTGGGGTTGCGAACTCGCCTCGCACCGCAACGAAGGCGAGGTTGATCGTCTCAAGCACCTCCCTTCAAAAATCTGTCAGCATCCCTACCGTTGCTGGCGAGCTAGATGGGGGCGACCCGCCGCAGCCGGCATCTCGCTCATCCTCTCCAGCCATGTTGTCTCCTTGGGAATTTCTTGTACTAGTTGCGGTCCACGCTCACAGCACCAAAAATGTTGGAACCGAAATTTGGCCCAACGAGGAGTTCGGACCCCTAAGAGGGGCCGGGGCAGTTAACACTTACTGATCCCGCAAAGAAACCTGACCGAAGACTTAGAACTAAATACCGACCATTGGCTGCAGCGTGGGGGTCCCACCACACACCCGAAAGATCTTAGAGCGCTTCCCCCATAAGCCAAAGCTGAAGCCGGACACCTTGGAGAGCCTGAGGAGCTAATAAAAATGTCCTAAGGAGGTAGAAGCCAAAGATCTGGGATCCTCTCCAAAGGTGTCCTTCAGGGTCTATATATAGTTTTTCTCTTCTGGTCTGCTAATAACGTAACTCCGCCTTTTGGATTTACTAATTGCATCCCAAACTGGTCTGCTAACAGCAAAACTCCGCTGTTCTGAAGGGCTATCGGCAACCCACCCAGCACATCTAGGTAAATTCACCTATAGACTCCACTGGGCGAGTGGACCGTGAAGGTGCCACTCACCAGCCTTCCCGCGGGTTGGGTTCGCAAGATCTCACTATGGGAGTGGCCCGTGAAGGTGCCACTCGCTTGCCCCCTGGCCCCCCGGGCGAATGGGGTTCCTCCCCTCATTCGCCTGGTGGTTCGCGCATCCAGAAGCCTGGGTGGGAGAGTGCTTGATGAAGAATGCGCTCGCCCCCCTTCTACCGGCTTGAGTCACTCATGCAAGGTGGCGAGCCCTCACTCGCCTCGTCGTTGCTAAATGCACCCCAAAGCGGCGACCATACACTTGCCTCGCCCTCGCACCACGCTCCATGCAAGGAGGTGAGTCTGGCTCGCCTCGCCCTCTCGACTTGCTCTTCACGAGGCGGCGAGCCCCTGCTTGCTTCCCCTATGCCCGATTCTCCATTTTACCGTTCGGCGAACACGGGGTTGTACAGTGACAATTTAATGTATTTAAACTATACCCATTAAATATAAAATTCACGAGATGATCAATTCATGTCCAATCATCCTTAAACTTGAAACCAAAGTCAGTCATAATATTATTAAGTATGCTATAAAAATTTGGGAATTTTTTTAGATGTTTAAGGTCAAAATATTTCATTTATATATAATTGTGACAATTTAATGTATTTAAACTATACACATTAAATGTAAAATTCACAAGATGATCAATTCATGTCCAATCATCCTCAAACTTGAAACCAAATATAAGTATGCTATAAAAATTTGGGAATTTATTTAGATGTTTAAGGTCAAAATATTTCATTTATATATAAGCGTGAAAATTTAATGTATCTAAACTATACCCATTAAATGTAAAATTCACAAGATGATCAATTCATGTCCAATCATCTACAAACTTGAATTCAAGGCCACTCATAATATTATAAGTTTGCTATAAATTTTTAGGAATTTATTTAGATGTTTATGATCGTAATATTTCATTTATATCTAAGTGTGAAAATTTAATATATTTTTGATTCAAACCACAGGAAAACTTCTCTCCAAAAATTCTAAGTTTCTATATGTATATATTACTATCTTCATAATGAACTTATAACCCAATTTTCATGTTCATCCCATGTGATTTGATCAGAACATACACAAAATATGAAAAGTCCTATGGTTAATGTTTCATTTATTTAAAAAATTAATTCAGGGAGAAATACTCATCATCAAAAAATAGCTAATTGCAAACCCTCCCAAAACTGGCCCGAGACCTCCTGCACGTGCGAAATCGCTTTGGAGGAGGCGACAGAGGCGCTCTGGGAGACAGCGACATCTTTGGATCAATCCGAGCAAACTAAAAGCTATAAAAGAGTTTTTAATAATCTTCGCATCGGCATCCTCCTCCAGTCAGTTTTGATCTGGTTTGCTTATGAAGTTGTTTAGTGGTTGGTGACTTAGTGATGTATTTAAAGACCTCTTAGGAAATATTCTTTATTCCATTGTTTTTGAGGTTGTTGCCAGTAATTTTCAGCTTCAATATTTTAGGGCAATGTTATAAGCACACCAGTTTTGGCTATTCGCACACCAATTTCTATGAGTTATTACGCGCCTTTTGAAAATAAGCCTTGTACATGCATTTTTAGGAAAAGTGTTCAGCACGAAAATTATCTACAACTTTCGTGTTGAACACTTTTCCTAAAAATGCATGTACAAGGCGTATTTTCAAAAACTCGCTATAGTTACGATCAGGGCGACAATACGCCTTGTGCGTGCATTTTTAGGAAAAGTGTTCAACACGAAAGTTGTAGTTCTCGACGAGATCTACAATTTTCGTGTTGAACATTTTTTCCTAAAAATGCACGTACAAGACGTAATTTCAAAAGACGCATAATAATTCATAGAAATTGGTGTGTGAATAGTAAAAACTGGTGTGCTTATAACATTGCCCATATTTTAAAGCGTATTTTAGAGGGCGCTTGTTTGCCTCTTCGGATATTTTGAGAGCCAACTTTATTTCCATCTGTTTTTTTTTTTGGATTATTTGGGATTTCGCTGTCTTTCGGGATTATTTCGGATTTTCGCCGTTTGATTGGGTTCGTCGTTCCTGCCGTTTCTCGAAGAAAGACGACCGCTCATGGCGAATATACAGTGATTATTTGCCCCATGAGTGATGTTCTTTTTTTCATTTTTGAACACCTTTTCGTATGTTTCAGACAATATATTTTCAAAATGCATTCGATAAATGTGGATGTCGAGGAGCTCTGAGAGGTTTTTGATCTCCAGCGAAACGGGAATCGCGCATGATTCACGACCTCCCCTGCACAAACGGTTACAAAAGAGGAGGAGGAGCATGGATTTTTATTTTTAATTTTTTATGATGGTTTGCTAGTGACAAATTAGCTTTTAAATAGTCATTTTCTGATTTTGTTGTTTGCGTATAGTAATGGTTTGCTAAGGGCGGAAATGAGTTTGCTAGTAACAGCACCATTAATTTAATTCAAACTAATACCATAACTGTCAATCCGGCCGTCGAATGACAACATTATTATTATGGATATTGATCGTCTCGACGAGATCTATTCAACGACATATTGATCTATAAAATACGGCTGTGGATTAATCATGTACGGATCAAAACATTCAATTAAATTAACATATCATTATATAAAACACTATATATACGAGCGACAGTGCGCGAGCCTCCCGTACCCCCGCGACAGTAACCGGCCACAACATTGACCTGGCGCGACGGCGCTCCCGCTGCTCGCTAACCCTCGAGTGCTATGCTTCACGTGTTGCTCAATTGTCCTGTGCACGAGGGTTTGCGAGCAGCAAGAGCGTCGTCGCGTCGAGGCAATTCCGTGATCGGAGTACTTACACTTACACACACATATCTATACAAATGTATAAAGATATCATCTTAGCACTTTTTGTGCTGTAATGATGGCCGGCCATCTGATCTCAGTCGTTTGATTTGAAACACAATTTAATCTCGATCGTCCGATGGAATTGCTTCTAAAGCTTTCCTCCTCTTAACAGTGGGTCGGCGCACACATCAACCCTCTCCAACCCGCACCTCCCCCGCGAGCTATCTAGGGCAGAGATCATTCCCTCCAAGTGCTCCCCATGCCCTCCTTAACTCATCTATATGTGGTTTTCAATTGTTTTATTGAGTTCTCATCTTAGTGATATTTATGTATTGTGGTAAAATGAACAGCTTCAATGCATCTGTATGTAGTTATGGTTGCTAAATTCTCTCTTGCTAAAGAGTTCAATTGATACTTGAATAAAATTATCTTTTTTAATAAGATAATTATGTATGGTTATATGTATTCAATATAAACAGGGTAAATGTTTATTCTACTCACAACACTCAAGAATGGGGATGCCTTTCTCTTTGGTTGCCTTTCTTTGTGTAACACCCTGATTTCTAGAAGTCAAAGGAGGAACCAGGGAGCTATCGTGTCACAGTAACTAGTACCGCCGATAGAAATTAATTCATAAACTATTCATTTTTTATATGTTCTCTGTTACATATCGTGCCCCGCGGTAATGCTACCGCTGGCGGTAGCAAAAACAATAAGGATAAGCTCGTTATGAGTACTACTGATAATAGAAAGCGCGGGTTGTATTATCGCCAATAACAAGCTAGAACGGACTTTGTTCGACACAGGAGCCACACACTCTTGTGTCTAGGAAGTTTATCCAATATTTGGATGGAATTATTATTTTTGATGGTTTGTTACTAGTGGTTCGACTACCAAACGGGTCCGTGCTGCACTATAGATTGGCTTGTTGAGCATGGAGCTCAGATCGATTACGTCGCCAAGGACGTTACTTTAAGTTCTTCGGGGAAGAATATTGTGTTCAAAGGTATAAAGCCTATATCACGAATGCTCTCAACTTCAATTCAGGCAGTGAAGGCATCCACCCGTGGTGATGTGGTGTTTGCCGTCCTTTTTAGTCTCTCTGAAAGTAAGCAAGATTTAGACACAATTGCAATTGTTAATGAGTTCCCAGATGTTTTCCAACAGAAGCTGCATGGTTTACCACCGCAGCGTGTTGTAGAGTTCTCAATTGATTTGGTAACAGGGGCTCGACCTGTGTCCAGGACCCCTTACCGTATGGCACCAAAAGAGTTAGCCGAGTTTCAGGTTCAGCTGCAAGAATTAATTGACTCTGGGTTTGTTCGTCCAGTTCATCTCTGTAGGGAGCCCCGATGTTGTTCATGAAAAAGAAAGATTGAAGCCTTAGATTGTGCATCGATTACCGAGAGTTAAACCGGTTAACAGTCAGAAATACTTATCCTCTTCACCGAATTGACGAGCTGTTTGATCAGCTTAGAGGAGCACATGTGTTTTCCAAGCCAGACCTTCGTTCGGGTTAATATCAGTTGAGTACTAGGGAAGCAGGTATTTCAAAGACCTCTTTTAACTCTCGATATGGCCAGTATGAGTTCACGATGATGCTTTTTGGCCTCACTAATGTACAACCCCGTATTCGCCGAGTGGGTCCCCAGGTCTTAAGAGGTCAAGAGGCCAAATATAGGTCAAGGAGGGCACTCGCCTAGGTCATGAGAGGCAGAGGAGCCTCAAGGAGAGTGCGGATTTCATCCGCAAGGCATTCGCTCGCTTAGGAGGGCGAGTGCGCGAGAGACCAGACGAGCGAGGGAGGAACCCCACTCGTCAAGCGAGCCAGGTATCAGGCGAGTGCTGTCCCCACGGATCACTCGCCCGGTGGAATCTAGTGTGTAAGAAGTCTGGCGAGTGGTGCCTTCACGGACCACTTGCCCAGAGGGCTTTACTGGGAAAATTACCTGGATACCCTTCGTGGGCTGCCAATAGCCCTCCAGAACAGCGGAGTTAGACTGTTAGCAGACCAATTTGAGGTGCGATTAGTAAAACCAAAAGGCGGATTTAGGCTATTTGCAGACCAGAGTAGAGAATCTATAAATAGACCATTAAGGGCACCTTGGAGGAGATCTGATCTTTCAGGCTCTCTCCTCCTATGCAAGTTTTGATTGGCTGCTAGTGCCCTCCAAGGTGCCCGACTAAGCATTGGTTTGGGAGGGGAAGCTCTCTAAGATCTTCCGGGTGTGTGGCGAGACCTCCTCGCTAAAGCCTTGGGTCTGTTCATAGTTCTTCATCCTCAGTCAAGAGTGTAAGTGAGGGATAAGTAGGTGCGGGCTACACCCCCTAGTGGGTCTGAACTCAAGAGACCGGTTGCCGATTTCAACAACTAATGCTCCATCTGTGTTCATGAGCCTCATGAATCGGGTCTTCGATCCGTTCCTGGATGTCTTTGTAATTGTGTTCATAGACGATATTCTTGTTTACTCTAGGGATGAGGAGACCCATGTTGAACAACTTAGGATGGCACTGCGAAAGTTACAAGAAAACAAACTTTATGCTAAGTTTAGTAAATGTGAATTCTCGTTGAAGGAAGTTCATTTCTTAGATCATGTTATTAGTGGGAATGGTTTGTCTGTGGACCCTGCAAAGATCCAGGCAGTACGAGACTGGCCTTTACTAAAAGTAGCTAGTGGCGTTCGAAGTTTTCTTGGTTTGGCTGGTTATTATAGGAGGTTTGTGAAGGGTTTCTCCAAGATTGCTCAACCACTTATGGCTTTGACAAAGAAGGATGTTCTGTATGTTTGGACACAAGCGTGCGAAGAAGCTTGTGCCACATTGAAGGAACGATTGACGTCGACGCCAGTTCTGACTTTTCCCTCGGGGAAGGAAGGATTTTAGATTTATACTGACGCATCCCTCCGAGGAATGGAGGTGGTGCTTATGCAGCACAGTCATCTTCAAGCTTATGCTTCAAGCTAGATAAAGAAGCACGAGAAGAACTATCCTACCCACGATTTAGAGTTGGGGGTAGTTATCTTTGCACTCAATATTTGGAGGCATTACCTATATAACATAAAATGAAAGATCTATTGTTCCTTGTGATTTATCTAACAAATTACTTTAAAGTGATTGTCATCATCTAGGTTGTATTACCCACATTATATAGAAAGGGTAAAATGGTCATTAGATGTCCTAGGATGCCACACTCACCTTGGAGTGTCAAGACCAAGTCTAAGAGAAGCACAAATTCAGTTGAGTTAAAACTTGCATCGAATAGAAGTGGACACAACTTCAACTAGAAGTCGACGCAACTCTGATTGAAAGTCGAAGTAACTCAGACTGCCTATCGAAGTATCAAGTCAAGTCGACGCAACGTCAAAATAAACTCGATGCAGAAGGAAGATCCTGTCGAAACTATCTTAGAAGTCGACGCAACTTCGACTTCAAGTCGACGCAGAAGATGAAGTTCAAGTCCAAGTCTTCAACTCGACGGATGCGTCGATAAGAACTCGACGCAACATCGAAAACTGATCGAGTTCAGTCAAAGCTAAGAAGGAATTGGAAGCTGCTTCTATAAGAACTCAGAGGTGCATCGATATGAAGGATAATGAATTCAGCGCAGCGTCGAATACAGTCAGAAAAAGTATGCTTTCTGGTGTCTTGTCTAATACCTTTTCAGAAGGTCTACAAAGCTGAAAACAGTTTTCTAACGACTCGTTTATTGCCACGAATGGAATGGAGTATTCCAGAGGAACAACAATGACATTCTTGGAAGATATTCAAATCAGTCTTGATGGGTCGGGAATAGAAATAGAAGGGAATATTTATTATCCAATGGACATTTCTTCTAAGGACAGTCTAGAGGAAGAAAGAAATTCAAACACAAAGAAATAAAGAATAAGTATGATGAGGAAGAAAGAAACTATAATTCTTCTAGTCGACTTTCAGATCTTTCTTCTTCCTCCTCCAGCCCTAAGACAGAATAGAAGAACAACTTCTCTGCATAGGAAAACAACACAATAAGCCTGCTGCTTCCTCTTCTACATCATATAGCAGCAAGCCAACAAAAGTGCAGAGAGGATCAGCATCAAAACTTATAACCCTTAGCAATCATCACTATCTTAAGCAAGGATTCATCGTATTCAGATCATGAAGTATATATAAGTAACATCATGCAGAGAGATAGTTGTTGAAGGATTCTAGCTGAAGAATCATATTCTCTTCTTCCTCCTCCTCTACTGTTCTTATTCTGCAACTATAAAAGAGTTTTAAGAATCCTTCTTCAAAGGATTCAGTTGTTCTAAGAGTCTCCTTAGCAAAAGACTCAGTGGTTCTAAGAGTCTCCCTAGCAAAAGATTCAGTGGCTCTAAGAGCCTCCTTAACAAAAAAAAACTCAGTGGTTCTAAGAGTCTTCTTATCAAAAGACTCAGTGGTTCTGAGAGTCTTCTTATCAAAAGACTCAGATACTGTTAGTGCAATCCTACCAAGGTGGTAGAAGAGTAGACTACCCACATTTTGGGGAACCACTATAAAATTTTTGTGTCTTCTGCATTGCTTTTCTGTGTTGTCCCAGTTTACTATTTTTTGTTGTTTTCATGTGATTACTTTATTCTGTTTTGGTATTGGTGATTGCATAGTACTTAGTAGTTTTATTGTGTGTGCATAATTAGTGTAAATAATTTTTTAAATCTCTATTCACCCCCCTAGAGAATACTCAGAGGCACAATGTGCACTTTCAATTAGTATCAGAGGAAGGTTGATCATTAAAAGGTTAACACCTTGATCAAAAGATCTCCTCACTCTTATTTCTTTATTTAAAATTATCAAAAACTATTTCATAAAGAAAAATGAGTTCTAAGTACTATGCATTAATAAGACCACCAGTGTGAAACTTGAATAAGTTTACACTATGGAAGGCCAGAATAAAGCTTTATATAAACTTCATTGATGAAGACATCTTTGATGTTATCATTTCAGGTCCCCCGACTCCAGTCAGATAAGATGTTAGTGGATCTGCAACACAGGAAGCTGTCCCAAGGAATGAGTGGACAGATTCTGAGAAAAAGCAGAAGGCATATGATGCTAATGCAATGAATATTCTGGTCTCCACAATGTCAGATGACATTTTCCAGAAAGTTACTGACTGTCAATCAGCAAAAGAGATCTGGAAATCTCTTTCCAGAATTGTAGAAGGGAGTTCTGATGAAAGAAAGGACAAAAAGTCTCTTCTCATATCCCAGTATGAGAACTTCCAAAAGAAAGCTGAGGAAAGCGTTGCATAAATGTATAACAGATTCAGCACTATAATAAATTAATTAAAAGGTTTGGACAAGAAGATATCCTTGACAGAAATCAATGATAAGATCCTCATGTGCTTCCCAAGCTCATGGGACTCAAGCATCTGGGCCATCAGAGAGTCCAGATGCCATTGAGAGATCTCTACTTATGCTTTGCTAGGAAATCTCAAATCTTATGAGATGTTATTGAAGAGCAGGGCTGAAATAGAGGCTAAGGAGACAGTCTCAACTCCCATCCAAAGGATTCTTGCCTTGAAGGTTGCTGAAGGAGAGTCCTCCACTCCTGAAGATGAGATGTTCAGTCTCTTAGCAATGAGATTCAGAAAGTGGGTCAAGACAGAAGACTCAAGAAGAAAAGTGTAGAGCTCAAAACCCAGATTTGATAAGACTCCAAAGAAGGAAGTGACATGCTTCTCCTACAATAAGCAAGAGCACATAGCCCCTGAGTGTCCACAAGAACAAAGGGACAGGAGCAGCAACAAAGAGGAGAAGAAGAAGAAGTCTTTCAGGAAGAAAGACGAGAAGAAAGGTAAATGTTTCATTGCTGAAACCTGGAGTGACTCTGAAGCAGAGTTAAGCTCCTCTTCATCGGAAAGATATGAAGAAGTTGCTGAAGCTGCCTGTCTGATGGCATTGGGGATCTCTTGAGATGATGAAGAAGAACAAGTATCATTATTTGATAATTTTGATTCTGATGATTTTAAAATGTGTTTTAAAGAATTCTGCAATGATCATCTAGAAGTACAAAAAGAAATAGAAACAGTTATGGTAGAACTAGAGAACCTCAAGAAAGATGCATGATTTATATTTGAGAAATCATGATTTAATAGGTGAGATTCATAATAAGGAATCAGAACGAATTGAAATAAGAAATGAAAATTTAGAAGTAAAGGAAGAGCTAACAAAGGCAAAGACCATTGAAGACTCACTCAATGGGAGGAGTCAAAAGCTCAAAGATATTACACAAAATATCTTCATGAGATTTAAGCACCTAGGTCTAGGAGCAAACCCATACACTAGCACTGAAGCCTCTAGTAGACCTGTCTGGAAAAATCCAGTTATATTTGTTAGACCTAGTGACTATCAAACAAGTGAGAGGAGTATAGTATTTGAGGATCGGGATAATAATAATCTTGATAAAATCACTGTATTTAATAAAGCAATGAATCTAAATAAAAATGGTGTTATAAAAGAGAAAATTATGAGGCACTCTACAGATTTATTATATTTAGATACATTCTATACACATTTCAAGTACCAATATTGTACAACCTCATGTTCGCCTGGGAGGAATAAGCAGGATCGGCCTCCAATAGGGGAGTGCCTGGCGCGAGAGCGAGAACATGGTGCGGTCACCGATCAGGTGCGGCTCGGCACCCCTGAGGGACATTTAGAAATGGCAAGAAGGACTTGGGCTCGCCATCCCGCGCGAGCAGGCCAGATCAGCGAGTCGCGCCCTTACAGGATGCTCGCGGCAAGAGTCCCGCGAGCTGATGCTCGCTGAGGGACTAGCGAGTACGGAGCTGGAGAGGCTAGCGGGCGGTGCTCTCACAGGCCACTCGCGGCGAGGACCCCGCAGGCTGATACTCGCTGAGGGGTCAGCGAGTGACGCCCTAGTGGGCCACTCGCCCAGAGAGGGTTAGGAGTGAATTTACCCTTCTACCCTGGTGGGCTGCCAATATCATTTCAGAACAGCGGAGTTTGGCTGTTGGCATACCATTTTGGGCTGCGTATAGTAAAAGAGTAAGGCAGAATCCCGCTATTAGCGGACCGAACTGGAAAAACTATAAATAGACCTTGAAGGGAACCTTTGGAGAGGATTCCAATCTTAGTACTCTGAGCTTCTTCCTCCCTAGGTTATCTTATCTTAGCTCTCAGGCTCTCCAAGGTGCCCAGACTCAGCTTTGGCTTGGGAGGGGAAGCGCTCAAAGATCTTTTGGGTGTGTGGTGGGACCTCCTCGCTGCGACCAAGAGTCTGTGTCTAGTTTTGAGTCTTCGGTCTATTCTTTTCGAGGAATCAGTAAGTGTTAATTTCCCCTCAACTTGTTGAGGGCCCGGGCTCCACAAGAGACCAAGTCTTGGTTTCAACATTTTTGGTGCAGTGAGCGTGGAGTGTAGCTAGTTCAAGAAAGCTCTAAGGAAGATACATGGCGGGAGATGACAAGCGAGAGGCGGGCTTCGGCGGCTCGCCACCACCTGGTGCGCCAGCAATGGTGGAGATGCTGTCCGACCTCAAGAGGGACCTACTCGGGGCTTTTCAGTGTGCCCTCGCCTAGGCCCTTGGGGGTCTCGCGACTCCTGCGCCCCAGGCAGCCCCTCCAGCTGGAGTAGGCAAGGGCGCCCCGGGGCAGAGGCCAGGGAAGGAGGCAATGTTCCAGGCGCCGGAGTGAGACCTCCGGGGGCAGGAGCTTTTCCCCATCCCGGACAGTACGAGCGGGGCCTAGGCGAGCGCCGCCCCAGGAGAAGGGATCCCGGCCAGTGGGATCTTGGCGAGTGGTCCCTCGGCGAGCACGAGGCCAGTAGGATCCTGGTCGCCCAGGGAGCTCTCGGTGCGAGTGGAGTAGGTCAGGGGTGTGAAGGGGGAATCCCTTTTTGTGAGTTGGTGCTCTCAACACCACTCCCTGAGGGGTTCAGTGAGTCGGCCATGACGTTGTATACTAGCAAGGATGATCCCACTCAGCACCTGCAGTGGTTCGAATACATGGTCTCTATCAGACCTATGTCAGACGCTTTCAAGTGTCGACTCTTCGCCACCACCCTGAAAGAGAAAGCAAGGGACTGGTTCCACCAGTTGCCCTCCGGGTCGATCTATGCCTTCGAGGACTTGCATTGTGGCTTCCTGATACGCTTCTCGACCTCGAAGAAGAGGAAGAAGGACCCCGATGCACTCTTCAACATCAAGCAGAGACCGGGGGAGTTGTTGGCCCATTATGTGAATCGGTTCTAGGAGGAGGTCCTCCTCATCCAAGAGGTGTCATGGTACACCCTTCAGCTTGCCTTCATAGTGGGGTTGCGGGAGGGATTCTTCAAGATGGACCTCAAGAGGAGGGCTCCCTTGTCATTTGAGGAGCTGATGGAGAGAGCGGAGGAGGAGATAGAAGGGTAGGCCGCCAACCCCGAATTCACAAAAAGGTTGGCAAGGCTGACCGAGCCGGAGGCCAAGCAGCCGGAAGCGAGAAGAAGAGAAGAGGAGAGGGCCCCGGAGGTGAGGTGGAGGCATCAAGAAGGAGGGAGTCAGGGCCCGGGAAGGGGTTTCCACCAGGGAGGGGGCAACTTCCAGGGAGGCCAAGCAAGACCCCATCAGCTAAGGTGGAGGCAGGGCCCGAGGCCACCTCCCCACCCGCCTCAGCATGCGATGGCGGTTGGGCGAGGGAGAGCAAGAGGAGGAAGAGGAGCACGGGCCGGAGGAGCCGGTCCTACGAGGAGGAATAGAGGGGTCGAGGCCGAGAGGAGGGGGTGGTGCTGCCCTATTGTGATTTCCACGAGGAGGAAGGTCACGCAACGGCCACCTGCCCAAAGTTCTTGGAGGTGAAGGGAGCCAGGGTGCCGACGCCGCGGGAGCAGCGACCGGTGAGGGTTGAGGAGGTCCTGCCTCAGGATGAGGAGGACGAGAGGTATGAAGACCGGGTCGACGTAGGGACCCGAGGAGGGATCAGGGTGATCCATGGGGGGGGGGGGGGGGGGGGGGGGGGAGGGATTGAGGTGACCCGTAAGGCAAGCCTCCATACCATCTATCGTCGTAGCGTGGCTTCGACGTCCCTAGCCCCTCCCCTAGCAGAGAAGATCTAGTTCACCCAAAAGGACATGCCGGGTCATGAAGACCCATTCTGTGATGCGTTGGTCATTCAGACGGCGATCGAGAACTTCACCGTCTATCGGATCCTTGTGGATAACGAGAGCTCGGTCAACGTCATCTTCAAGAAGGCGTTTGACGAGATGCAGGTGGAAGCACGGAGGTTGTTGGCCTCGGATGGCCCGTTGTTTGGGTTCTTCGGGGAGAGGAAGGAGGTAGAAGGGGGAGTGGGACTCCATGTAGTCTTGGGGGGTAGGGCAGTCCAGGAATTGCAGCTTTATCATAGTGGATGCCCCCAACAGCTACAACGCCATCTTTGGATGGCCGCTCATTAGTGCGTTTCGCTACGTTCCCTCCACCTTCCATCAATGCCTTAAGTTCAATGCGGGAGGAGTCCAAGTCCGGATAAGGGGAGATCTGAAGGTGTCCAGGCCGTGAGCACCATCTCCTGGATGGCCGAAGCAGAAGAATGGGATCGGGAGATGGAGGAGCCGACACGGCTCGAGGAGGCAGGGGAGGAAGAAAGGAGGGAAGAAGAAGGTCAATACGGTAGTTGGCTATAAATGCTGGCCCTATTTATAGGAAAAACAAAGGCGGCGAGGAGGAGTCGAAGCGTCGGGGGGGGGGGGGGGGGGTTAGCCAAAGTGCGCCACGATCTACCTCAATATGTGGGCCACCCTCTCTCAAACCGCTCGCAACAACCTGATAACGTTGACTCAGAGTAATATAAAACAATACAACGAGTAAGTATAGCGAGCCCTTGTGGGTCGCGCGCCAGAACAGTAAGAGGCAAAGCAGAAGAAAGTATAAGGTCGGTAAGGCGGACCTGCGTAGTTCGCACAACAGAGCAGTTAAAAGATAACAACAAAACAAAAACAGGTACTTATAAGCGATACTAGCGATACTGGAAAAATTCAGATAGAGAAATGTTGGGTTTTTCTACAACCATACATCGTATGTAGACGCAGCGGAAATAAAGAGAAACAACCCAAAAAGATTCGGATCGGCCATGAACATTGAATCAAGAAGTAATGAAAATTACTAGGCATAAATTACCTTAGTGGAGTTGGATCGAATCCAACCTAGGTGCTCCAAGAAGAAGAATCTTGTCAGCGGTTATGCGAGAGTCCTCACGTAGAATGATGTTTACGTCTCTACAGTGATCCACACGAGCTGGGAGAAGAACGACTGCACCTTGCACTTCCACGAACTGCTAGGTTCGCTCCAGGAAGAACAATCACGGCGACGATCGCCGGAGAGGAGGTCGGCGGAGGCGAACGGGGCGGCGGAACTCTTTCCGTCTAGGGTTCGGGCGAGAGGCGGAACTCCTTCCGTCGCCTGAACTTTTCGTCACTTATAAGAACCCTAAAAGAAGATCTATTTATACCCAAAGCATAAACAGGCTTCTAGAAGAATCACTATCCGCAGACCACACAGCAGAATTGGGGTTTCTGTAACAATTCGTCGGGATTCCACGGAACAGCATTCGTCGAGCTTTCACGGAACAATCCGACGAATTCCGACAGCAACATTTGCTTTACCTCCCCGATTCTATATGGTGATTGGTAACCTTTACCAACACAGTCAATCTTCCAACTTCTCCACATGCTCTTATGTGCGACCCTGCAGGCTCATATCGCGTTGGCAGTGACATTACATGTTTGACCACTTCTAGATCACAATGGTAACTCCAACAAGCCCGAGGGGGCAGGCGAGAAGTATTTAAGTCGCCCCCATTGTTTGCAATATTTAAAGGTTACAAAAAGGGTGCCCCGTCGAAAGGGCATACGAGCGCGAGCAATATCAATATTTAATCCATCTACATCGACCTCTGCCTCGCACCCCCGAGCTCGGCGGTCTCGCGGGATAATGATACGCGCGGGCGGCGCGGACCTCGCGCTGGATCAAATGAGCATGATCGTCCACTCACGCGAGGTGCACCCCCGGGAAAGTAGCCTCCTCGCGAGTATCCTGCAGTAGCTCAGCTTAGAGCCACGCACATTCATCCCCAAGCGAGGAAATTTGCTCCTCGGATGCCTCCCTGTCCTTCTTCACCTGGCTGTATAAGTCTTGCAGCATTCGTCTGTGCTTCTGAAATAATTCTGAGGTTCGCCTCTTCATAGTTTCGGGGTCCCACGGGTCGCCAAAGAAATCATCAATCTCCTCCGGCAACGAAAGGGGAGATAACTCCTCCTCTCTAAAGTCGAAGTTGCTGGAGCTCTCGGGACGATCTGCGAAAGAAAGGGGTCAGCTAAAAGAAGGTAGAGGCCGAGGGTTAGTCGGTTTGGGCCATTCAGGCGAACTAGAAGTCATTTTACAGGGTTGAAGGCGAGAACAACTGAGCCGGCCCTAGAAGGGATTTTCGAGGGGTAGGGTCACCAATTTACCTAAGCGCGGTGGAGGAGGTACGACACCCTCGCCTTGGACGACATCCGGGAGCGAGTTTCCAGGGTTTGTTTGGTCCAGTAGGGTAAAGCCCGGGGCGGGGACTTTTAACGCTGGAGAGGGCTACGAGAACGGTGGTGTGGCTCGCCTCCCGGAAGTTGCGAGAGGAGACTCTGCGGAAAGGCAATGTCATCAGGTCAATATTAGGGGTTCGTCGAGGAATCGCACGAGAAGGCTTACTGTGTTGAGGCAAGGCCGAGGGGGGGGGGGGGGGTATGGTGGCGTCCATATCCATTATCTCCACGCCGCCACCCCGGGGGTTAACAAGGTGAGCGTCCTCCCAGCCCTCACCCGTCAGGTTCTCCAGCAGGAGTGAGCTCTAAAAGAAAGATGTATTAGCAGTAAAGAGGGGATGGTCAGTTTATCGACCAAAGTACCTGATCCGCGAGCAGGAGATCGGGCGATAGGTTCAGGGATGAAGACCCTTCCCCACCCCACCCCCTACCCCGGTGGACGCGGATTGATTTTGCCTTCAGGATTCTAGGAGGAGTCGACTTTGAGGCCCAAGGGGCAGGTTGAGCGAGGTCCGCGTGCTGGCTAGCTCGCGCCACGTTGAGGCGAGCCCGGATCTCCTCTGAAATAGGCATCTTCTGACAGCTACAGTACGGAGCGGCGAGAGAAGGTGAAAGGAGAAGAGGGGTACTCTTCAACCATGATCGATGATATTTATAGCATGGGGGCAGGGCCCCACCAAAAGATTCCTGCCAGGGCAGCATCTACCCGGCGAACACCAGGGGTTGGATGATTCTTCGCGAGCTTAGTCTAAACTCGCGAAGAGCGGGGATTGTGTACAATCTCATGTTCGCCTTGGAGGTGTAAGACCCTTTTTTCCTTTGAAAACCCGTGTCTTATGCCCAGAACTGCCGCTTTGCGGTGACACCCTCGCTCGAGAAGGTCGCCACTACAAAACGCCGATCCTGCCGGCCCTATCGATCATAATAGAAGAAAAGTATACAATTGATTAACTAGAAATCAAGTCCACATCACACGAATATAATATCTGAAAATATAAGATGTCCTCATGAAATAACTGAATAAAATATAACAGTAGAAGGGCTCATGCCCGGTACATCATAGCCTCACTACAAAAGTCACTCGCAGAAGCATGACCTACTAAAACTGACTGAACACTCACGGATCCTATCATCGGTGCTCCCGTGCTAGACTGTCCCGCCTCCACCTGCACCGGCCTCTGGTGCTGCTGCGTCTCCTCGGTCCCCTAAAATGATAAGGACCACCGACCGTTAGTCAAAAAGACTAAGCCTCGTTTCCCCCCCCCCCCCCCCATCCATCCCCTAGTGGCCCTAGGCACCGAGTGGGAGGACGAAGCGGAGGACAGCAAGGGGTATAAAATAAAGCAGATGGTGTGTCCTAGCTACAGGAATGACTACCACTACACAGGTGTACATGTATAATTAAGCAGTAAATAGAGCATGATAAAGAGCATGTAAAGGACAGTAAGTAAGAATATAAAGGTAACCATTGATTTATAGGGATGCCCATACAAACCTATAGACCAAGTGGTCGTTTAGCAGGGCCTATCGTATAAAAAGTCCCATATCCAATTTATACGATAGGGGTAGAGGTTGAAATGCAATGTTTATGCCATGTCATGCAAGGTTATGTAGTTTAATGTTATGTTCATACAAGTGCAACTCACACACTACGACTCTATGCGCACAGACCTTTAGTTCCCCCTTTTTTGAACTAGCAAAACTCCCAGGAAACTTCCGTAGTGGCAAACGGAAGCAGTGGGTTGGGCCTCGCCCACCTCTAGGTTGGTATCTGCACTACCTAACATAGACCTATCACACGCCTCAACGTTAAGGATGCAACAGCGGAGCTCATGCGTACTCTTGCTGGCTAATCCACCAGACTTTTCTTTGGTAAAGTGTTAGCCACACCTAACGAGCCAAAGTATCGACGTCGGTGCGACGACCATCAACACTAAAGACCCACCACCTTTATGCACATATAATATGTCACCACTTATCTCCGAGCCCTAAGCTCCTCGGACTAACCTGTCCGACACAATAACCCTCTGAGCCATCGGCTCGCCGGACTAACCCGTCCATACCAACTGTACAACCCCGTGTTCGCCTGAGGAGGTAAGGCCCGAAGATTAGTGATTTGGGCTGGAAGAGGTCATCTCGCCACTAAGGAGTCGCGAGAGATAGGGGTACAGGCCGGGGGGAGCTCGCAGGAGAGAATGTGAGACTTGGCCTCACCGGTTGTCGCGAGAAGGAGGGCGAGCGGGGCCTTCGCAGAGTACTCGCCTAGGAGGGGTTTCGCGAGCAATACTCGAGAGGAGACTCACGGGAGCTCTCACGAGTGGCGTTCTCGCAGGTCACTGGCCCAGAGGCTAAGGAGGTAAAATTACCCCTCTGCCCCTGGTGGTCTGCAGTTAGCCCCTCCAAACATCGGAGTTTGGCTGTTAGCAGGCCAAATTGGGGTGTGTTTAGTAAAACCAGAAGGCGGAACCCCACTATTAGCAGACCAGTTCAGAAAAACTATAAATAAGACCCTAAGGGCACCTTTGGAAGGGACTTCTCTTTAGCTTCTCTCTCCTTAGGCCATCTTTGGTTAGCATTCTTAGAGCTCTCCAAGGTGCCCGGCTACAGTTCTTGGCTTAGGAGGGGAAGCGCTCTACGATCTTCCGGGTGTGTGGTGGGACCTCCACACTGTCGCCAAGGGTCTCAGTTCCAAGTCTTCGGTCGAGCTGCTCCAAGGTATCAGTAAGCGCGAGTTGCACCCATCTTTGGGGTCCGAACTCCTCGTTGGGCCGAATCTCGGTTCCAATGTTTTTGGTGCGGTGAGCGTGAACAACAACTTGTGCAAGAAAGTTTCGAGGAAGCAGCATGGCGGGAGATGAAGAGCAGGGCGACGAGTTTGGCGCCTTGCAGCCGGCAGTGACATTAGGGATGTTCGCAGACCTCAGGAGGGAGGTCCTCGAGAGCATCGGTATCGCTTTCGCCGCAGTGCGAAACCAGTTCATGACCCCAGCTCCTCAGGTGCTTCCCCCTCCGGGGGTTGGCGAGTGTGACCCAGGGGGAAGGGCGGGGAAGGAGGTGGCAGGAGCTGGGCGAGATCTCTTTGGGCGAGAGCTCTTTGCCAGCCCATCGAGCACCTCACCGGCGAGCGCTGTTCCATCGAGCGTTGCCCCGGCGACCGCTGCCCCAGCAAGCGCTGCCCCAGAGAGCGCGGCTCCAGCGAGCGCAGCTCTGGTGAGATCGGGTCCTGCGAGAGAGGTCGTAGGACGAGTCGAGCAGGAGAGGAATGCGAGCGGGAGCAGTACTTTTTGCGAGCTGGTACTTTCCGCACAAGTCCCGGAAGGATTTAGGGAATGGGACAGGGTTTACTATAGCGGCAAGGACGACCCTGTCCAACACTTGCATTCGTTCGAGGACTCGGTCTCTATCAGGCCTATGTCAGATGCATTCAAGTGTCGGCTCTTCGCCTTCACTCTAAAGGAGAAGGCCAGGGACTGGTTCCATCAACTCCCAACCGGGTCGATCTACCAGTTCGAGGATTTGCGTAGAGGCTTCCTGTTGCGCTTCTCGACTTCGAAGAAGAGGAAGAGGGACGCCGAGTCACACTTCAAGGTCAAGTAGGAGCCGGGGGAGTCGCTGGCCTATTACGCGGACCAGTTCCAGGAAGAGGTTCTGCTTACCCAAGAGATGCCTGGGTTTGCCCTCCAGCTCGACTTCACGGTGGGGCTGAGGGAGAGTTTTTTCAAGATGAGTTTGAATAGGAAGGCCCCCGTCTCCTATGAGGAGTTGATGGAGAGGGTGGCGAAGGAGATTGAGTGGGAGAAGGCCAACCCGGAGCCCACAAAGAGGCTAACAAAGATCAGTGAGCCGGAAGTCAAGCAGCAGGAAGTGAGAAGAAGAGAGGATCCCAGGGCCCAGAGGTGGGGTGGAGGCATCAAGGCGGGGGTGGAGCGAACAACTCCAGGACCACATCTTTGATCGTCAGGTCGGCCGCCTCGGCGGATAGCAGGTCGGCTCCCTGCATGGCCCGAAAGATGTGCCGCGTCGCGGTGATGGAGGCTTCGTGGCATTCTTCCTCCCTGGCTCGCTGATCATTCTTCAGACGGCGAGGGGGCGGAGGGACGGCGGCGCGGACCAGCTCGCGGTTGTAAGCTTTCAACTCAGCAACCTAATTCTCCAGGCTGGAGATGAGAACGTGAAGCTCCTGGGTGGTCTCGACATCCTGTAAAGAAAATGGATAAGACATAGAAGCGATTAGGAAAGGAGGGAGGCGAGAGCTCGAAGACTTACTATATCTTGGTGGCCAGGGAGGAGCTCCTCGGAGGCGAGCAGCCTCTCCTTTAAACTCGTGATCTCGGCAGCAGAACCTTTGTAGGCAAGGGCGAGCTCCTCATTATGGCACTCCAGCTGGAGACATCGCCGGCCCGTCATGTGAGCAAGCTCCAGAGAACGAAGCTCAGCTCGCGCACTCTCGTACGCCAAGGTTCTTGCGGTCTCGGCCTTGAAGACCGAGGCGTCCTCGTGACCATAAAGTCTGAAGGAGAGCGAGAACGCCTGCCCGTTTACCGTTGGCTGCACCACCCAAGAGGGGAGGAGAGTGGAGATGGTGGCCTTGTTGACTTTGGGATTCCAGTATAGCAGGTACTCGCCAGCCTCGTCCTTGTGCCTTTGGCCGAGACCAAAGTTCCAGTGGTTTAGCGGCACTGGCAGGGAGGAGATCCTGGCGACCTTTTCGACCGGCTCGCTAGACTCCCTTTCTTCGGCAAAGTCAGCCGGAAGGACCTCGCTCGGGGAGGCCTCGACATGCCCCCTTCTCGGATGGGGGGGATTCTTCTTGTTTTTCTTCTGAGAGGGCTGCGAGGAGGAATCCTTGCGGCCAGAAGACTCGCCCCTTTTCTTAGCAGGCGGGGAGTAAGACGGGGGGTCTCGTGGCAAGCATCCGCTCCTATTTTACAAGAGCGAGACCCATAGAAACTGTCCGGTTACTCGCGTAAGGCGGATGGATGGGGAGATCTTGCTCACCTGTAATGGTCTAACAATTAGAAATATTCGGCGAAAACTTTAAAGTAGGCGAACAAGCGCGATACATACCCTCCCCAGGGAGCACCGGTGATAGCAAGTCGAGGTTTCGGCGGAGATGCGCCACCTCGAAGTTCTTCTTGTTGAAGAACTGATATAGAGCGGCGTCTTGGCCCCCGAGAGCTGGGGGCGGTAGGTACTCTCGCTGTGCTGAATTGGCGAGAACGGGACATTGTCGAAGTTCCCTTTGACGAAAAGGAACTTCTGAGCCCAGTAATGGCTCTTGTTAACGGTCTCGTTGACCTTGGGACCCGAGCCCACGAAATAGGCGGTACCCTCCTTGTAAGCCCTGAAGGAGAATAGCTTCCGGAAGACCGGCAAGCTGAACTCAATGCGCTCTTCTCGCATGTAGCATGCGAACGCGATGATGACCTCCATGGCGTTGGGGGGTCAGCTGACCCAATACTACGCCATAGTGTTTGAGCACATGGCGAGCAAAAATGGCAAGGTCTGAATAAGCGAGCGAGAATTAGAAATCCGACAGTGAAAGGTAAGTGAGATTGGCATGTACCTGACGAACCTCTGGCCACAGAGGCAGGCGCAGGCCGACCCCAAAGTGGGCTATAGGGATGGCAAGCTCATCCGGCATGGGAACGTTGATCACATCATCCCCGCTAGGGCAGCGAGCAGAGAATCCTAGCGGAATGAAATCAGCAACGGTGACGAGGTATTCCTCCTCGGTCAGGTTGCTATGGAAGAAAGTATGATCGGTGAAGGCCCAGGCGCACTTCAACCGACCCTCAGCCTCGCTTGCGTCGCCCACCATTGTTGAAACCTGGGAGAAAAAGAAGAAAGAGCGAGGAAGAGAACGCGAGACCTCGCAAGCAGAGGAAGAAGGAGGGCTAGAGTTAAATGCGGTAGGTGAGATCAGCGCTCAGACCTATTTATAGGAAATGAAAAGCACGGGAAAGAAGTCAAAACGGCGGGGGGGGGGGGGGGGGGGGGGGTGCAGTTAGGAAAAACCCCGCATGATGCGAGAACGTGATACAACCTCAGATTTATTAGCGAGCAAGACCAGCTTACGAAGTTAGTATAAGCGGAATTTCTATGCGAGAGCAACAAGAAAGAGCGAAAATAAAAGATAGAGCGAGCATCACTAGCAAATATGTTGTAATAACAAATAAGTTCGTGAGCCCCCAGTAGCGGGCGAGAAATGGTTAATAATGAAAGTGAAAACGTTCGTGAGATTGTCCTGCGAGATTAAACAAATGTTCAAATATTATAGGGGGGCTTGCCGAGCAGAGGAAGAGTGCGAGTGAGGTTTAGTAATGTATCCACTTCCACCTACCACGACCTCGCACTCTTGATCTCGGCGGAATCCTAGGGTAGTGATATGCGTTGAGGGTGCGAGCCTCGCGTTGAATTAAGCGAGCGTAGTCATCCACTCGCGCGAGATGTGTCCCTGGGGAGGTGGGCGTCTTGCTAATATCTTGCGGCATCTCGGCGCGGATCCGCGCGCACTCATCCAGCAAAGCGGTGTGCCGCTCCTCTGCAATTTCCATGTCCCTCTTCGCTTGGAGGTGAAGATCTTGCAGCATTCGTCCTTGTTTCTGAAACAATTCCGAGGTTCGCCTCTTCATGGCCTCGAGATCCCGCGGGTTGCCCAGGAAATCATCCATCTGCTCCGGCAAGGGGAGGGGCGATATCTCTTCCTCCCCAAAGTCAGAGTCGGTGGGGAGAGTCTCAGAATCACCTGCGAGCAAATCTAAGCATCGTTAACCATTAGCGAGGCTTTCCCTTAGTAGCATAGAGAGCGACGTCTCGTCAGAAGCAGCAAAATCATTACCAGCAGGCGAGCGAGAAGTAGTAGGCCGGCCCTGAAAAAGAGTAGTGAAGGGGAGCGAGACGGACTTCCAGAGACCACCGCGGTGCGTCACGTTGTCGGCAGGGGTGGTCGGGGCCGGTCGCGAGCCACCAGAACCCTCCCCCCTCAGGAGATTGAATCCCAGGGTGTTAAGGGTTGTGTCGGGGGGGGGGGGGGGGGGGGGGGACCGGCGTCTGAGGTCGCGAGCTTTGATGACCTGGAGTCGTGCGGGGGGAGGCTATACGAAGTAAAATGAGAACCATCCGACAGAAAGTTAATCTTGGCATGTAAGAACGAGACACTTACCAGCAGCTTTTCCGTAAATGAGATCAGTCTTCGCCGGAGGATCGGGGCGAGACTCGGTTAAGTATTCGCTCGCATCCTTATCGGTAGGGGGCAGATCCTGCAGTCAGGCGAGGTTTAGAGAAACCAAATGAATAGTTAAGCGAGAAGGATAGTCCTTTACCTTTTCGGTGGGCCTATCGTCAGGAAAGAAGTCCAGCAGTACGACCTCGTCCCCCCTGGTAGTAGGCGGACTGGCTTCGCCTTTTTCATCATGGGCGCAGGAGGAGTGGTCTGGCGAGTCATCCAGGAGGCGGCGTTGGCCATGGTGGAGAGCTCTCCCGCCTTGGACGCCCTCAGGCGAGCTTGAAGTTCTTCGGAAAGAGGCATTCTCCGGCAGATACAGTAGAAGGAGGCGGAATAAGAGAGAATAATGGCGCGCGTCACCCCGGCTTGGGTGGTATTTATAGCGGTGGGGTGGGACCCGCAAAAAAGATTCCCGACAGATAAGCAGTCGTCGACGAACATCCGGGGTTGGATGATTCTTTGCGAGCTTAGAGTAATCTCGCAAAGAGCGGGGATTGTGTACAACCCCGTGTTCGCCTGAGGAGGTAAGGCCCGAAGATTAGTGATTTGGGCTGGAAGAGGTCATCTTGCCACTAAGGAGTCGCGAGAGATAGGGGGTACGGGCCAGGGGGAGCTCGCAGGAGATAATGCGAGACTTGGCCTCAGCGGTTGTCGCCAGAAGGAGGGCGAGCGGGGCCTTCGCAGAGTACTTGCCTAGGAGGGGTTTCGTGAGCAATACTCGCGAGGAGACTCGTGGGAGCTCTCGCGAGTGGCATTCTCACAAGTCACTGGCCCAGAGGCTAAGGAGGTGAAATTACCCCCTCTGCCCCTGGTGGTCTGCAGTTAGCCCCTCCAAACAGCAGAGTTTGGCTATTAGCAGGCCAAATTGGGGTGCGTTTAGTAAAACCAAAAGGCGGAACCCCGCTATTAGCAGACCAGTTCAGAAAAACTATAAATAAGACCCTAAGGGCACCTTTGGAAGGGACTTCTCTTTAGCTTCTCTCTCCTTAGGCCATCTTTGGTTAGCATTCTTAGAGCACTCCAAGGTGCCCGACTACAGTTCTTGGCTTAGGAGGGGAAGCACTCTACAATCTTCTGGGTGTGTGGTGGGACATCCACACTGTCGCCAAGGGTCTCAGTTCCAAGTCTTTGGTCGAGCTGCTCCAAGGGATTAGTAAGCGCGAGTTGCACCCATCTTTGGGTTCCGAACTCCTTGTTGGGCCGAATCCCGGTTCCAACACCAACCACCACCGAGCCTACCGCTCGTGAGTCTAGACCAACTAACCTCCCGTAAACACGGGGTGTGGGTGTTATTGATTTAATCCTGAATAACATCTTATTCCTATAATTTAGGGTTAATCATGGACTTCCCGTGGATTACCCTGTGAGGGGCTCACAGCGGTACCAGGAGCTATGATGGGATGACACCCCAAAGTTCCCTCTTTCCAAGGCACTTAATATTATTGGTGACTACCCATTAGAATTACCCTTCTTATCATTACACTTGAATTAATTTTCTAAGTGGTTTCCGACTCCCCACGGGAAAGACGATCTTTCGTCAAACCCGAGCACAACTTAACCCCTAACTCATGAAGCACACCCTCTTCACATAAACTCCTTGTGGTGACCTCACATCTTCTCAACTGGACTAGATACACCATCTACCTTCTATTTCACCCTACTGGTCTTCAATCTACCAAGTTTCACAGTTTTACTATACGCATACCAAATGAATTATATGAGTTGCATAAGAGGAGGTACCCCAAATATTCATTTGACTGACTCAAGATTATTACTGAGAGTCTATCATGATATTCCAAGACTAAATCCATAGAATCACATTTTTCCTAATTATTTGGCATTTATTTTAATTCCTCCAACGTTGGTCAAGTATGAAATTGTACATGAAGTGAAAGATCTCCTTATGATAAAGCTCCCATAAAATTATGGAAAATTTATGATGTCAAAATAATAGTAAATTCAGAGTATTACAAATTTACAGTAAGGTTTTGACTTCTAATTAAAATATTGAATAATTACCCCAATTTAGATATTAAAGAAGGAACCACCAAAAATACTTGTCCAAAAATTAGGAAAAATTTACCAAACCTTTATATTAATCAGAAAAGTCTACTGACTAAATTTCAAAATTTATCAGAACAAATTAGTCACATAAATAAATATTCCAAGTAAAATCATACTAGGGAAAATTGTGAAGTAACCTACTGATAAATATTTCTAATAATTATAAGAAAATTCACAGAGCTTTCTATTGTCCCAAAATGCCCTATCATCACGTTTCATAATTTTCCAGAGAATATTTGGCCCTCATTTATTTATCATGACCCTAAGACAAAATGAATGACCTGTGAATGAAGTACTAAATAAATCAATACATAAATTACACAAAAATTATCATAGGTCTATATCATGGTTCTATGTAATCTACCAAACTTTCATCGACATCCAAGATCACTTGAGCAGGTACATTTCTCTTATAAGAAAGTTCCCTAAAAAGATTATAACTTAAATTAGAGGGATAAGTGTTCTTAAAATTCTCATAAAATTTCCTAGGGCATATTTACACTCTATGTCCTTCACAAGGCTTAAAGTGCAACTCTAAGGTTAGAACTAGGACCCTAGGGCACATCCACCCCACATCACCCCAAATTACTCATGGGGGTGTCTTATGTGATCATAAACCAGTGGCCAAAGTTTCACATCACCTTGACGGGATTTGACCACCTAATTCCATCATGTGCATTTTTGACCTAGTTTGACCTAGTTTGATCAAACTTGGGTGAAATTATTACCTAACCAAATCAGTCCCAATTGGGATGAAATTTCTACCAGGATCATATAATAACCCTAAGAGGCACCCATCAAAATTTGGAGGGGATTGGAGGTAATTAGACCCTATAATTAATTAATATATGGATTATTAATTTTTTACAAAATCTTAGAAAAATGTTCTCCAAAAATTCTCATTTTTGGATATGTTTAGAGTGTAGGTATAAACATCCTTTGTTTCAAATTTCAAGCCAATATCATTATCTCATCAAAAGTTATTTAAGAAATAGTGGTTGTCCCACCCTAAGGACCAGCCCCACCAAAATGGCTCTACAGGGAGCTACTGTGCTCCTTTTTGGGCCGAAACAAATTTTAAATTGAAGTACACACCAAGGGCTACAACTTTGGTGTTGGCCACTTTTTCATCAGGGGGAAGTAAGTGTTGGATCGGTAGGCGCCCTTAGAGGGGGGGTGAATAAGGGTTTTAAGAAAAACTTATATTATATTTTGAATAACTGTTGGGGAAATGATTTCTCTTAACCCATAGAAATGAGTAAAATATAAATTCTAAAGATGAAGAATTAGGATAAGTAAATATGCGTCGAATAGTATTCGACGCAACGTCGAAATAAAGTCGACGTTTCTATCAGAATGAGTCGAAGTAGCTCTAAGCAGAATTCGACGTATCCTATGTCGACGTAGCTTTGACTTCTAGTCGACGTATCTTGAGAAGTCGACGCACCTTAGTCGACGCACCTTCCTTATTCTCCTCTCGACATTCTGCCAGGACGAATTCGACGCTTACGTCGAATAGTAATCGACGCACGTCGATTTCTATGATTAATTCAAAAATCGCCAGATCTCTTTCCTTCTTTCATAAGATCTGATTTATATGGAATCAAATTATTCTTTATAGCCGTTCTGAATTATTCTTTCCTCTAATGAATTCTTGGCTAATTTGATTAAATCCATTATGGGCACTATTTGAAATCAGAATGAATACTTTCCTTCTATGGATATAATTGTTATGGAAATTTCTCCTTCTTTCTAATACTCTGCCTGCTAATTGATTACTCTCCTATAATGTTATTTTAATGAACAGAGCTATAAATAACAAGGTGGTCGGCAGAGAGCAACAGAGAAGTGATCCACCATTTTTACATTTGAAAAAGAGGAAGAGTTCCCAAGTGAAAAGAGAAAATTGAGAGATAGTGCTGCAGCAAAGATCAAGCTTCCTTCTCCTTCTCACTCTGAAGCCATACTGCTGCAAACTCTGATAGCTCTCACAAAAGAGAGAAAAGGCCTACAATCTCCTTCTCACTATAGAAGAGAGATTTTATTCACTACTTCTTGTGCTTCCAATCTTCTTGCTAGGAAGAAGATTCTTTCTTGTCCTAAATACTTCTTTCTTCTTTTTCTTACTTTCACTTTCACATACTGTAAAAGAGTTTTTAGAATCTCTCTTCAAAAAATTCAGTTGTACTGGTTCTAAGAGTCTCCTTTTCAAAAGACTCAGTTGGTTCTAAGAGTCTCCTTATCAAAAGACTCAGGGTGGTTCTAAGAGTCTCCTTATCAAAAGACTCAGTGCAAGATAGTGAATTTCCTACCAAGGGGGTAGAAGAGTGGACTACCCAAAGTTTGGGGAACCACTATATTTCTGTGTTGTGCTGTGATTTTTCCTCTTGCATTTATTTTCTTTACTTGTTTAATTCTTGTTGGTGTGTGGGAAGCTCTAATATGTGATCACTACACCCATATATATATAATTATTAACTTTGCACAAAAATATTTTAAATCTCTATTCACCCCCCACCCCCCCCCCCCCCCCTCTAAAGAATTCTAGTGAGGTTAACTGTGCACTTTCAATTGGTATCAAAGAGAGGTTGATCTAAAAAGGATAACTCCTTGATCAAAAAGATCCTACCTCTTATTTATATATATATTTCTGAAAAATATTTCTTTCCACATGGCACAAATCAAAGATCATGCTTCCACCAGACCACCAATTTGCAACCTTGAAAAGTTTGCACTTTGGAAAACAAGAATTAGAATTTATTTAAACTCTATTGATGATGAATTGTTTAATGTTATCTTGACAGGTCCCCCCAAGCCATTCAGAAAGGACTCAAGTGGAAAAGTGACTGAAACACTTGCTCCAAAAGCTGAGTGGACAGAGGAAGAAAAGAAAACCCAAGGATATGATGCCAAGGCTATGAATATCCTAGTCTCAACCCTCTCAGATGAAATCTTCCAAAAGATTGCTGATTGTGAGTCAGCTAAGGAAGTATGGGAAGCTCTCACCAAAATGGTAGAGGGAAGTGCTGATGAGAAAAAGGATAGAAAGGCACTACTCATCTCTCAATATGAAAACTTTCAG
Source organism: Dactylorhiza incarnata (assembly GCA_033032865.1). Classification (NCBI taxonomy): domain Eukaryota; kingdom Viridiplantae; phylum Streptophyta; class Magnoliopsida; order Asparagales; family Orchidaceae; genus Dactylorhiza; species Dactylorhiza incarnata. The sequence goes on from JAWHQI010000173.1 coordinate 1,047,429, forward strand.
AAGAAAGAAGGTGAAAGTGTTGCTGATATGTATGCCAGATTCAGCCTCATAGTGAATGAGTTGAGAACACTTGAAAAGGACATATCTCTCACTGAGATAAATGACAAACTGCTAACTTGCTTCCCTAGCTCTTGGGATTCAAGAATCTGGCCAATTAGAGACTCCAGAAGTCAAAGAGAAATCTCAACAGATGTCCTGTTGGGCAAATTAAAATCTTATGAACATCTGTTGAAAACAAGAGCTGAGAAAGAAGAGAAAGAAAAGGCTCCTTCACTCTCAAAAGAAAAGAGTATTGCATTGAAGGCTGTTGAAGGTGAACCCTCTACAAGTGATGAGGAGCTGATCAGCCTACTGGCCAAAAGGTTCAAGAAGTGGATCAAAATAGAAGGATCCAGAGGAAGAGACTCAAAAACCAGGTATAATAAAACACCTACTAAAGAAATTATATGTTACTCTTGCAGGAAACCTGGACATATTGCACCTGAATGTCCTAAGGAGATCAGCAAAAAAAAAGATATGAAAAGAACAGATCTACAGAAGAAAAAGAAGAAAGAGAAAGGTCTCATTGCTCAATCATGGAGTGATTCAGAATCTGAAGAAAGCACTTCATCTGACAATGATCAAGAAGAGGCCAAGCTGGAGGAAACCTGTTTGATGGCCACTGAGAAGCCTGATAATACATCTATGGTAAATATGCTTGATGATATAGATTTCTCTTCCACTAATTTCAAAAACAATTTCAAAGAATTCTGTTTAAATCTAATCTAATTTGAAAAAGAAATTAAAGAACTAAGAAATGAATTAAACAATCTCAAACAAGTAAATACACAGTATAATAACTATGAGCTTAGTCTCAAGGAATTAGACAAAATCTATACAGAAAATCTAACACTGAAAAATGAGCTAGCAAAGGCAAAGGTCTTTGAAGACTCTCTAAATGGGAGAAGTCAGAAGCTCAAGAACATCTCTAGAAATCTTACTGAAAGACTTAGACAACTAGAAGATAATACTAACTTAGAACCAAAAACTCAATCGCCTAGAAAATCTGTTTGGAGACATCCCATTCACTTCACTAGGGAAGGTCATTTGACAGGAGAAAGATCACAGGAAAATCCAGAAACAACCACTGTCTTTAATAAAACTAATCCCATTAAATATGAAGGAATCCTAGGAAAATATCCTCAGAAAAGAGTCAAACATGCGTCGAATTCTTATCAACGCACATCAATTTCTAATCGACGCTTGCACCAAAGTGTGTCGACTCCTACCCGACGCAACCTCTCTCATGCTTCGACTGAAAATAAACGCAGAATGGAGAAAGCGTCGACTTCATATCGACGCAACCATAAACCTACGTCGAATCCATGTCGACGCAACCAATCAGACAGAAATTTCTCCTCTTCCAAACAGCTCTCTCAATCCATTTCATTTTACTATGACCACTATTTCTGTAACATCACCAAAGAAAATTTGTATGATAAACCAACACCACTAAAGGAGGAAGGATATTCAGAAAAACCTACTTATTCTTTCATTAAATCTTTCACTGATGGGAGGAAGGGACCCCAGCTCAGTAGGGTCCAAACTAATGTGTAAAACTTTATGTGCAGATGTATCACATCTCCAGGCTGGTGTGGTACTTGTACAGTGGATGCTCCATGCACATGACAGGATGCAAAAATTTATTGATCAACTTTGAGGATAGACTTGGACCATCAGTGACCTTTGGAGACTCTAGCTGTGGCCAAACTAGGGGCTTTGGAGACTTCAAAGAAGGGAAAGTCACCTTCAAGAATGTGGCAGTAGTTAAAGGACTGAAGCACAATCTGATAAGTATAAGTCAGATATGTGAAAATGGTAAGTATGAGGTAAAGTTCACCACACTATTCTGCCACATTATTGATATCAAGACTGGTGCCACAGTACTCAATGGAATTAGAAAAGGAAAAGTATATGTAGTGGACTTTAGCTCCTCACCTACAGAAGTCTGTTTATTCAACAATATTATTGATAAAAGTGAATTATGGCATTGGAGACTAGGTCATCTAAACTACAAAACCATTAGTAAACTAGCAAAGAATAACCTAGTTAGAGGCTTACCAAAGGGTAGGTACTCTAAGGATTCTCCATGCAGACCTTGCCAACTAGGAAAACAAACCAAATCATCCTTCAAACCAATTGGTAAGGATGACTCTCCCAGGGTCCTTTACTTACTACACATGGATCTCTTTGGTCACATATCCACTCAGAGCTTAGGTGGAAAATCTTATACCCTAGTAATTGTGGATGACTATTCTAGATTCAGCTGGGTATTCTTTCTAAGGGCTAAGTCTGAAACCCACAAGACTCTCTCAAGATTCATAAAACAAATTCAATCTGAACTCAATAGTCAGGTTTCTATAATCAAAAGTGATCATGGGACTGAATTTGAAAAGCAGTTCATGAGTAGTTTCTGTGAAGATATAGGTATCAAACAAATTTTTTCAGCCCCTAGAAGCCCTCAACAAAATGGAGTTGCTGAGAGAAAGAATAGAACTTTAATTGAATCAGGAAGGACCTTACTTGCAGAATCAGGTTTACCAAAAACTTTCTGGGCTGAAGCAGTCAACACTGCCAACTATGTCCTAAATAGAAGCCTAATACACAAAACTAAATCAAAAACTCCATATGAGCTCCTGAAAGGAAAAACACCCATAGTTAAATATTTTAAGATCTTTGGATGTGCTTGTTTTATCCTAAATAATGGAAAAGATCATCTTGCCAAGTTTGACAAGAAATCTGATGATGGAATATTTCTGGGATACTCAGCATCTAGTAAAGCCTATAGATACTATAACAAGAGAACTCTTAAAATTGAAGAGTCTATGCACATTATATTTGATGAAACTAACATACTGTTTAAGGGGGAGGGTAGTCCCACCAACTCTTTTCCACAGGAAAGCAGCAGCATAGAAACACAGCTTGAGCAACTGGTTTTAGAGAACACAGATAATGGAAAAGAAAACCAGATAGAGGAGTCAAGTGAGGAATCTGAACAAGAACATGAAGAAAATTCAGAAAAGAGCATTCAAAACCAACTCCCACAAGAGAACATGGTTCAGGAAGGCCAAGTGGACAATGATCCTATCACCAATGATGAAGAAGAACATCTGACAAGTCCAAGCAGGACAAGGGTCAATTTGAAAGATCATCCACAAACTCATGTAATTGGAGACCCCAATACAGGAGTAAGAACAAGACACCAGGTCTCCAATGGGATGATACTCCAATGCTTCCTATCACAAGTTGAACCAAAGAAGTTTGAGGAAGCAAATTGTGATCCTCACGGGATTATGGCCATGCAAGAAGAACTAGGCCAATTTGAGAGAAACAAAGTGTGGAACCTAGTTGAAAGACCAAGAAACTACCCTGTGATTGGTATAAAATGGGTATACAGGAACAAACTAGATTCCACTGGAGTAATTGTCAGGAACAAGACAAGACTGGTAGCACAAGGATATAGATAAGAAGAAGGGATAGACTACAACCAGACCTTTGCTCTAGTAGCCAGATTGGAGGCAATCAGGCTCTTTCTTGCCTATGCAGCCTTCATGAAGATGAAAGTCTACCAAATGGATGTCAAGAGTGCTTTTCTGAATGGTGACCTTCAAGAAGAGGTATATGTGGAGCAACCACCAGGTTTTGTAAATCCCTCTTCTCCTAACTTTGTTTATAGACTTAATAAAGCACTATATGGTCTTAAGCAAGCACCTAGAGCTTGGTATGAAACTCTCTCTAACTTCCTTTTAGAAAATTCCTTTGAAAGAGGAAAAGTAGACAAGACACTCTTTACTAGAACCCATAAAAACCAACTCCTCCTTGTTCAAATATATGTAGATGACATCATCTTTAGCTCAACTCATCCTAAACTGTGTAAAAGATTTGCTAATCTAATGCAATCTAAATTTGAAATGAGTAGTATGGGAGAACTCTCATATTTCTTAGGATTACAAGTAAAACAAAGTAGTGAGGGAATCTTCATCTCACAATCCAAATATACTAAAGAGCTAATCAAAAAGTTTGGTATGGAATCAGCATCTACCATGAAAACACCCATGGCAACCAATGTCATTATAGAAAAAGATGATAAAGGAAAATCAGTAGATCAAAAGACATATAGGGCCATCATAGGATCCCTTCTATATCTAACAGCTAGTAGACCTGACATTATGTTTGCCACTTGCATATGTGCTAGATTTCAGGTTGATCCTAAGGAATCCCATCTCACCTCTGTAAAAAGGATTCTTAGATACCTAAAGGGAACCCATGAACTAGGTCTATGGTACTCAGCAGAAACCAACTTTGAATTAATAGGTTTTTCAGAAGCTCTTATTTCATAACATATACTCTCCTAAAACCCGCCAAAACTTCGTCTTCTACCTCTCTCTCTCTGCAACAATGGCACCAACTCCTGATCAATCGGTCCTCATCAAAACGATGAACGCTGCTCTCGAACACCTAGTAAATGATTTCCAGAATCGCCTGAATTACTTCGCCAACGAATGTGCTGCCATGATCAACACCTGTGCAACCAAACTGGCAACCCTCTCTTCTTCTCTTCCTGAGCTTAATGCTCTCATTCAAGAACGGCCTCTGTCGCCAGAAAGGTTTAAATCCTTTATGCAGGATATAAACCAGGGGGAGAGTTGCTCCAGAAACCCCCCTTGTCAGGTTATCTATCTCTCTTAAAAGCTCAGGATTAATTTCCTCTTCAACTCTAAATATTATTATTTCTAAAGTATTACTCAAACTTCTCTTCTTACAATAGGCTCCAATCTTCTTCTCCAATCACTCTAACTTCACCTTCAACAAAAATTTTGAAGAGAATTCCTCCTACCATACTGAAGGAGAGCATGTTGTGGATTAAGCATTCAGAATAGATGCCCCACATACCCAGGGGGAGATTGCTGTGGTAAAGAACACAGAAGTCCAGGGGGAGGAAGAAGAAGCCTACTCTGATGACTGGAGAGGACAAGTGTGGATTGAAGCAATCCCATGTGAGGAAGAAATTCAGCATCACTCTCCTTGCTTCTCTGCCAGTTACATCAAACTGAAGACACCTCTACTTGAGGACATCCCTTCAGAAGAGCTTGGAGGTGGCAAACATCCCTCAGCAAAGATTACTCTACCAGAGGTCATTCTGCCTTTCACTACAGAACAAACTCCCCCTCTTGAACAAATCCCTTCTCCACCTAAAGAGAAAACTCCTTCCCTTCTGCTACCTCTACCTCCACCTCAACCTTCTTCTCTACCTCCACTGCTACCTTTACCTCCTCCAATAGCAAAACTCACTAAGCAGATCCTACCTAGGCAAAGTCCAGAAGGACAAATGAAAAGGAAAAGAGAAGTCATTCCCTACTGGAAAAACTTCTCCAAAGAAGAAAGGAAAGAGTATGCAAAGGAAAAGAAGTATAGAAAAGCATGTGAGGAAATAAAAAGATTTGAAAAGATGCCTATTATCACTCCTAACAGCCCTGTGAAGGAGTATCATGACCCTGACATGGAAAAGAGGCATGAAGAGATAAGAGAAAGAGAGATGTATGAATATGAAGCAGCTAGGAAAGAAGTGGAAGATAAAAGGAATGCCTGGATGGAAAAGATCAACAGGGGAATGACCAAGGAACAAATTCTTGTTGAATATTCTATCAAAATTCCAAAGAAGTTGTTTGATATTGAAGCCTATAAAAAGAAAAACCCTCAGGCAGGGGTCATCCTAGAGAAAGGTCAAAAGCACAAGAAGGGTGTAGGGTGTACAGAAGATACCTACATTCCCTATAAGAAGCCTACAGGACCTGCAAAGTTAGACAAATGGCTTGACAAACCCTGGAAAGGGAAAGGAAAGATGACTAAAATTCCTGAGAAACAGGAATCAGAAAAGAAAACAAAGTATAGGCCCAAGGTTGATAGCAAGGGACCACCTGAGCTCAAGCCTACTCAACAGAAAACACAAAACATTACAATTGAGATGATTGATGAAAAGGCAACAATCATCATCAGCAAAGGCTACTCCATAAATGACACTATCCCTGATGGTGATAAACTCTTGGAGAAACTGCATACAATCGTCAGGAATGTCCAGGAACGTCCTGATAGAGCCAGGGGTGACATTTTTGATGCTATTGAAAACTTATCTAGGAAACTTTATTCTTCTTTTGTCAACTTCATGTACAGAAAGAAGTTTCTGGTTTAATTCTTGTGAAAGACAAATGCTTGTCATATGCTTTCTTATTCTAATTTCTCTTCTGATTGTTTAATATATTTCTTATCTTTACAAATGCTGTGAAGTGTTAATTATATGCTTTCTCTCCTATAGGGTTAAGACAAATAGGGGGAGATTGTTGAGGAAATGATTTCTCTTAACCCCTAGAAATGAGTAAAATATAAATTCTAAAGATGAAGAATTAGGATAAGTAAATATGCGTCGAATAGTATTCGACGCAACGTCGAAATAAAGTCGACGTTTCTATCAGAATGAGTTGAAGTAGCTCTAAGCAGAATTCGACGTATCCTATGTCGACGTAGCTCTGACTTCAAGTCGACGTATCTTGAGAAGTCGACGCACCTTAGTCGACGCACCTTCCTTATTCTCCTCTCAACGTTCTGCCAGGACGAATTCGACGCTTACGTCGAATAGTAATCGACGCACGTCGATTTCTATGATTAATTCAAAAATCGCCAGATCTCTTTCCTTCTTTCATAAGATCTGATTTATATGGAATCAAATTATTCTTTATAGCCGTTCTGAATTATTCTTTCCTCTAATGAATTCTTGGCTAATTTGATTAAATCCATTATGGACACTATTTGAAATCAGAATGAATACTTTCCTTCTATGGATATAATTGTTATGGAAATTTCTCCTTCTTTCTAATACTCTGCCTGCTGATTGATTACTCTCCTATAGTGTTATTTTAATGAACAGAGCTATAAATAACAAGGTGGTCGGCAGAGAGCAACAGAGAAGTGATCCACCATTTTTACATTTGAAAAAGAGGAAGAGCTCCTAAGTGAAAAGAGAAAATTGAGAGATAGTGCTGCAGCAAAGATCAAGCTTCCTTCTCCTTGTCACTCTGAAGCCATACTGCTGCAAACTCTGATAGCTCTCACAAAAGAGAGAAAAGGCCTACAATCTCCTTCTCACTATAGAAGAGAGATTTTATTCACTACTTCTTGTGCTTCCAATCTTCTTGCTAGGAAGAAGATTCTTTCTTGTCCTAAATACTTCTTTCTTCTTTTTCTTATTTTCACTTTCACATACTGTAAAAGAGTTTTTAGAATCTCTCTTCAAAAAATTCAGTTGTACTGGTTCTAAGATTCTCCTTTTCAAAAGACTCAGTTGGTTCTAAGAGTCTCCTTATCAAAAGACTCAGGGTGGTTCTAAGAGTCTCCTTATCAAAAGACTCAGTGCAAGATAGTGAATTTCCTACCAAGGGGGTAGAAGAGTGGACTACCCAAAGTTTGGGGAACCACTATATTTCTTTGTGTTGTGCTGTGATTTTTCCTCTTGCATTTATTTTCTTTACTTGTTTAATTCTTGTTGGTGTGTGGGAAGCTCTAATCTGTGATCACTATACCCATATATATATAATTATTAACTTTGCACAAAATTTTTTTAAATCTCTATTCACCCCCCCCCCCTCTAGAGAATTCTAGTGAGGTTAACTGTGCACTTTCAATAACTTTGAAAAAGCTTTGATTATTAAACTAGAGAAGATCAAGACAAATCAAGTGAAGTAAAAGTAAAGACATGATTTTATTAACTTGAGAAGCATGATTACAAAACTTGATCTCTTATCGAAGCTAGAAATCAAAGCGAATAGAAAGACTCTTTTTGTTTTCTATACCGACTCGTATCCCCACGAACCGGTTGGCTTTAGCCGATCCTTCCCCGGATACGGCCTCAAGCCGCTCTAGCCAACCCTTCCCCGGATATGGCCTCGAGCACCCCCTAGACCTACACTCGAGACCTATTCGCCAACACGAGGTGAATTTCTGCCCTAAGTCCTACCCAGACCTAGTCGCCAACACGAGGCGAATTTACTAAACGATTACAGAAAAGATGTGAAATAAAAAGACAATAATATAAAACTCCCTCTATGTGGATCTCTTGGAGAAGTGGACGAAGACGCGGAGTATGATCGTAGTCGATGCGGTCTTTGGTCACGATGATGACGCGTGTTGAAATCTTCTACACGGATCTCCTTTAGTCTTTATAGATTTGTGGGAGTATCTCTCTGAACCTTCCTCTCAATGATGTGGCATGAAGCTCTGGAATTTTGGATCTGAAGAGGATGAGGAAGACGGAGCCAAGAGGTCCTTTTTATAGACTTAGCGCTAGCGCCTGCGCTAGTGGTACCGCCGGCGCTATCCCATATTAAGACATATTCTGCGCGGCAGAATCTTCAATCGGAGGAAACATTTCTCTCTTGCTTACTGTGCTCCTCGCTATCGCCTGCGCTATCGGATATCGCCTGGCGCTATCTCCTTCTATAAGTTCTCCCGGCAATTGTGCTTAAGCAAACATTTCGTCGATCGGATTTTCGTCGAACGCAACTAACATTTCGTCGAGCGAAATTTCGTCGAACTCAATTCGTCGATCAGGCTTCAACATTCGTTGAACTCAATTTCGTCGACCGGAGTTTGTCGAGCGGGCTTCAACATTCGTCGACCGGAAATTCGTCGAACGGGCTTCGACATTCATCGAACGACAGCTACCGCCTCCGCTAGGACTACCGCCAGCGCTAGTAGGAGATTTGGATTTGATGGCTCAACTTTGGAGGCAACCTTCTTATGTAATCCTTGAGTCATGTGGACTTTGTTATCCTGCACACTTAAAACACACAAGATCAAATACACATAGGTTTTGTTATTCTCAAACCAAGGAGATGCGGAAGACCATGTTCCAACAAACTCCCCCTTTTGATAATAACAAAACCATTAATGATAAATCAGAGCATTAATATATAAGCATGATGAAACTTACTTGTGTGTGTGAGAGATAGATGACTTAGGATAATTATCGATTTTAGCATTTAGAATTGCTCCCCCTAAGTGAATGCTCCCTTAATATGTAAGCTATCATCTTAATTAAGCATGTTAGTTTTCTATTTTGATAGCAGATTATATTTATCATGTTAGTTCTCCCCCTTTTGTTATTAGCAAAAGCGGGTAAGCAGACACCACTTAAAAATTGATAAAAAGATAAAAGCATGATCGAGCTTGTAGAGAAGGAAATGATAAGGAGTTTTAGAATACTTTTCATTTAAATAGATCAGAGTTTGAGTATTACAACATTTTCATAAATCAGAGTTTGTAGCATAAACAAAATGTAATGATTTCCAAGTAACTAAACTACCCAGACAATATGTCTACACCCTAGCCCCGTACTAAGTGACGGATGGACATGAGGAGCTGCATACATGTCGTAGGTTGGGGTGTTAGTCCCATATGCAAACACTAGACACAACTCAACCTAGCACTCTTTCCCCTCAGTGCCTCGCAAGGCCCCACTGGACCCCTCCCCGGTTAAGGACAAGACATGACTAGAGATAAAGATTATCTAATGTCTACAACCCTACGCCCCCGCTATGGTGAGAAATGAAGTCATGGATAATAATTATTGGAAACATTAAGCATTTAAATTTAGTGATAAGTTCATAGCCTATGGGTTTATATTTTTATTTGAATTTATGAAAACACTCACATAGCTATTTTGAAATCCATTAATGATTCAGAGTTTTTAATATAATAATATTTTCATAGAAATAAATCAGAGTTTTTAGCAAGAAAATATTCATGTTTAGAGTAACCAATATAAAGTTTACCAAACAAGTCTACCACTTGTTGAAAGAAAGGAATTTTAAGATTCAAGTGATGATGCACACAAAAAACAAGACTTTAAGTAAGCATGAAAGCGCAAGGTAAAACAATTATATGGTTATGATGCGGAAGACTTATCGAAATACAAGAACATCTTATTGTAATCAATGATGATCCATAAAAAGATATATGAGTTAAATTTCAAAAAGAAGATATTTTTGTAAATCATTTTTCAATTAAAATCTTTAAGTTTGACAATAAAGTAACCAAGCATGAAATAATGTTATAAAAAAGAGATTACTACAATGTTATTTTAATTCATAAATTCAAAACATACCAAACATTGTAGAAAGCATGATGAGTTATCTAGTGCATTTCATAAATAAAGAGTAGTATAGAATTTGCATTAGGATCCAATACTCATGAGAAGAAGTGTTATGGAAGATAATGATGTGCACATAAGTGTGTTTTGAGTAGAGTAAACAAATGTTTTAATCAAAAATACAAGAAATATGTCAAGTAAAGAGCACAATAAAACACAAAAAATTTTACTTCCGCATACTTTAATGCACAAACAAAATGTACAACTACCAAGGTGTTTTGCACACACAATGCTCATTAAGACTTATCAGGGTGCAAAGTAGTGCTTGGGGGATCACATATTTTATTTTATTTTAATATTGAAACTAGTGATCCGGTGTACTTAAGAGTAAGTGGTTTTTATTTTGAAAAAAAGATATGGTTTGCACAAGATACTTTACTATTCTTTCCAAGATGCTCAACCTCACAACGCTTATTAAGACTTATCAGGAGGTTCAAGTAGTGCTTGGTGGAGTTATCTTTGTCACTTTATTTTATAATTTTTGTTTTGTACAAAGTTCTCCGAATACACTTGTTTTGCAAACCAATAGAATTTATGAAAACATAACCACTTTTCTTAACTTTTTAAAAGTGCAAATAAAAGTAGTGTAGGTAAGATACTTGTGCAATTTTAATTCATTGTACTAATACAAAACATACACAAGCATTCTTAGATTAAACACATATGTAGACAATGCCAAAATAAGTGAGTGAATAAAGATCATTATCAAACATAAAATATTTACTCATACTTAGAGGCATGCTAAGCTTAGTTCTACACAACTTTTTCAATATAATTGATGCACATATTAATAGATATATCAAAGCATGATGAAAACAATGTTCAAAGTAGTTTGAAAAGATAAATTGCAACATTATAGAAGTTCTAAATGATGGGTTAAATCATGCTTGATTTTTAATGAAGTCCATACAGTATTTTTGATATTTTGAAGAATAATTTTGATTTAAAGTTTGAACTCATAAGATTGATCTTGGACTTTCCGAGGACTACCCTGTGAGAGGTTCGCCCGGTACTAGGTGATGTGGTGGGATGATAGCTCAAATCACCATTTCGCAAGATACATGTAAATAAAAAAGTTAAGTTCAAAATAATAATTTTTGATATTAATTTTTATTTTATATTTTTGTATTTGATTTTTGCTTTTAGAAATAGAATTTAAACAAATGTCAAACAAACCAAAAAAGCAAAACATATTTTTTGTAATTTGGCTTTTGTATTTTTGTATTTGATTTTTCAAAAAAGTAATAAAAGCAAAAGTGCAGAAATGAATAGTACATATAGATTAATATATTTTTAGGGATTTTTCAAAATTTTAAAAATACAGAAAAACACATAGGTGTGCTAGCGCCGGCGTTAGCACTAGCGCGGGAAACAGTATACAATTTTTGATGATCTTGAAATTTTTGTTTGTTGATCTTGATTAAGTGTCCAAACAGTAGTTTCATGGTGAAATTTCAGATTTTTAGGAAATATCTAGATAGTGCAAATTTCATGAAACATTAGCGATCTTGTATATGAATTTACCAACTAAACTTTGCATGAGATGACATGAATGAACAAATCAAATATGCATGATTTTAGTGATTAACCATAATGTTCATGCACAAGAATACCATGGATAAGTCCTAGATGAGAATACCCAGCATGTATGTCCTGGTAAACATATAAAGCCTAACATAGACACAAATATTCTTTAAGCGACAATGTTAGTATGATAAGTTTGAGATTAATGTTATACCAAGGTTTGATAGTGTTTCAACTTAGAGACCTAGAATGAAGTGATGATTTATTTGATTTGATATCAAGATAATTCAAAGGTCTAAACTAGAAATAAATCACAATATACACCAACCATTATAATATCAATTGTCATCAGTTAATATATCAATTATAATTAACATAAATGTGAAAGAAATAATTATTTTTAGAAGACTTTTGATATGACTTATGATGTTAGAGAATTTTAGCAAAGGACATCAATAGATCATAGTGGTGCTTGTGAATTCAATATTCATTATGAGGGTAAATTCTTTCAATACATTTCAGTGATTTTCTTTTTAACTAATTAAGAATTTTGAATATATATGTGATTTTTGATAGGTGAACAATAGTGATGGTTTAGATCATGTTTGACATTAAGGAGTGAACATTGTTGAAACCGAGACTTGCGAACAAGACTTAGTCTCTGTGGAGTTCGGGGCCCTCAGCTAGCCGAGGGGCGACCAATCCTTACTCCTCCCAAGGGAGAGCTCTAGGTTGAAGGTGTTGGAACTAGGGACTGGACCAAGGGCTTAGTGGGGAGGTCCCGCCACATACCCGGAAGCCCCTTAGGAACTTCCCCTCCCAAGTCACTACTAAGCTTGGGCACCACTGGAGGCTCTCCTCACCCCCCTAGAGAGACTTGGGGAGGGGGAGAGAGAGAGGGAGAGAGCTAGCCTAGAATGAGATCCCCTCAAATGGTGCCCCCTTGGTCCTATTTATAGGATTTCTGAAGTTGGACTGCGAATAACCAAAAACCGGTCTGTGAAATTACCAAAATACCCTGGACTTGGCCTGCGAATAGCCAAATCCCGCCGTTCCACGGTGCTAAACGCAGACCGAATGCCCTCCTGGGCTCGTCCCCTACTGGGCGTGGAGCTGGGCGAGCCGGAGGCCTCCCGGCCTCCCCGACTCGCCCCCACAAGAATCTGGGCGAGGTGGAGGCCTCCTGGCCTCCCCGGATCGCCCCCACAAGGCTCTAGGCGAGCCGAAGACCTCCCGGCCCTCCCGGCTCGCCCCCACAAGGCTCTGGGCGAGCCGGAGGCCTCCCGGCCCTCCCAGCTCGCCCCCACAAGGCTCTGGGCGAGCCGGAGGCCTCCTGGCCCTCCCAGCTGGCCCCCACAAGGGTCTGGGCGAGCCGGAGGCCTCCTGGCACTCCCAGCTCGCCCTCACAAGGGTCTGGGCGAGCCGGAGGCCTCCCGGCCCTCCTAGCTCGCCCCCACAAGGTTCTGGGCGAGCCGGAGGCCTCCCGGCCCTCCCAGCTCACCCCCACAAGGCTCTGGGCGAGCCGGAGGCCTCCCGGCCCTCCCAGCTCGCCCCCACAAGGGTCTGGGCGAGCCGGAGGCCTCCCGACCCTCCCAGCTCGCCCCCACAAGGCTCTGGGCGAGCCAGAGGCCTCCTGGCCCTCCCAGCTCGCCCCCACAAGGGTCTGGGCGAGCCGGAGGCCTCCCGGCCCTCCCAGCTCGCCCCCACAAGGTTCTGGGCGAGCCGGAGGCCTCCCAGCCCTCCCAGCTCGCCCCCACAAGGCTCTGGGCAAGCCGGAGGCCTCCCGGCCCTCCCAGCTCGCCCCCACAAGGTTCTGGGCGAGCCGGAGGCCTCCCGGCCCTCCCAGCTCGCCCCCCACAAGGTTCTGGGCGAGCCGGAGGCCTCCCGGCCCTCCCAGCTCGCCCCCACAAGGGTCTGGGCGAGCCGGAGGCCTCCCGGCCCTCCCCGGCTCGCCCTCACAAGGCTCTGGGCAAGCCGGAGGCCTCCCGGCCCTCCCAGCTCGCCCCCACAAGGGTCTGGGCGAGCCGGAGGCCACCCGGCCCTCACAAGGCTCTGGGCGAGCCGGAGGCCTCCCGGCCCTCCCAGCTCGCCCCCACAAGGGAACAGTCCTGGGATGCGCCCCTCAAACTCGACTCCCTCCAAATGCTCACCCCTCCTCCTCCCGAGGTCGCGCCCTTTGGAAATATTGGGCCTAAAAATATCTTGGGCCTCGGGGGCCCACTCGGCGAATACAGGGTTGTACAAACATAATATAATTTTTGTTGCGAACAAAGATAACCATATTGAAAGTTGAGCTTTCATTTAGATCTTGAACTTTCTTGTAGATTATGTTATTTCTCTAAATCACTTGTTGGTGAAGGCTAAAATGCTTAATAGCCTAATGACTTGATTTAATTTTAAAATATCTTATAGCAAATTTAGAATTTAATTTATACGAATAATAAAAGATATTTATAGATAATGAATATAAGAGAGATAGATATGTCATCAAAATTAGATATGACTTTTGAATTTGATCAATTTGATTTTATAAACATATTAAGCTTTTAAGAGATAAGATCATATTTTCAATATTGTATAGGATGACCATGACATGATAGTTCAAAAGAAAACAAAAAAGAAAAAATAGAAAAGACATTAAAGCACATCATGAATTAGAAATTTGTATATTTCAATTTGAAAATATTCTACTTCATGCATTTGGATGATACTAGTAGATGAGAGATTTGGGTATCCAAAGGGAACCAAGTGTAACGGTTCCTTTATGTACCCAAATATAGCGTGATAATTTTTGGGGAGACGATAATGAACGAAATCTTTCAAGTGGAGTTAATGTTTCATTTTTTATTTTGGGTCTCCATTCATATTTTGATTTAATATTATGCATCAAATTTCCATATTCATTAAACTTAGGTTTAAAATAATAATCACTTTTGAAATTATATTTCATAGGAAATTTGTGCACATTAGAATTTAATTTGGGAGATACATAATGTGGGTTAGAAATCATTGTGTTTGTGTGATTAAACATTCTACTAGGTGCATGTTTAATATGCTTTAACATACTAGTAGAAGTTTTACACATGTTTGATGATAAACTAGAAATAAGATGTTTAAAATTATTTAATCCTTTTTGAAAGAGTGATTTTAAAGATTCTAGTTTACGAGAGAGAATATTATTTTCGTTTATTAATTTTTCGTTATTTTCTTTTGAAATTAAAAGATCTTTTTCTAAATCCTTGAATTTTTCTTTAATATTATTATAATCAAAATAAGGTGTATAGTTTTCAAATGAAAAGCATGATTGAGATTCAAACACATCCTTTTTGGATTCTTCATTCACATTTGCTTTCAAAGTTTTATTTTCTAAACGTAATCTTTTATTAGCAATTTTTAATTTCTTCATTCTACGTTTAGCAATTTTTTGTATATGGAAATAAGATAAAGAATTAGACTTTCTTACAGCGCAATCGGAAGAGGCAAGATGTGACCATGACGTTCCTTTGTCGTCTTCTAGGCCTTCCTTCTTTATAGATGAATTTTCATCTTCTCTTGATGAATTGCTCTCTTTGGCTAAGTCAATTTCCATGATTTCCATGGTTTTGCTACAATAGAAATTTTCTTGAATAATGGTGGATGCTTGTATGTCCTTCTCTTCCTGTGTTTGTTTCATACCTGCAAGAGGAAGATCATAAGTTATCTCAAGAAAATTCCACATCTCGTATGCAGTAGGAAAAGTATGAATGAGTTTGGAAATATTTTGATCTAACGCACAAAATAGACTATTCATAGATTTTGTATTTAAAACCATTTCGTTTTTATTTAATACGCTAGGTGGCTTTTTAATAGTGAAATTTCAAACTTTTTCATCTAAAGCTTTAAGAAAATTTTCCATTGATATTTTTCATCCTTTAAAATTTCTTCCTTCAAATAAAGGTGGTGCTAGTGATTTTCCTTCTTTATAAAAATTTACCCCACTAGTAGAAGCGAGATCATGAGACGTCATTATTCCCGGTTGTTAAGCCGATTTGGAATAACCTAGCTTTGATACCACTTGTTGGATCGGTAGGCGCCCTTAGAGGGGGGGTGAATAAGGGTTTTAAAAAAAAATTATATTATATTTTGAATAACTTTAAAAAAAAATTTGATTATTAAACTAGAGAAGATCAAGACAAATCAAGTGAAGTAAAAGTAAAGACATGATTTTATTAACTTAAGAAGCATGATTACAAAACTTGATCTCTTATCGAAGCTAGAAATCAAAGCGAATAGAAAGACTCTTTTTGTTTTCTATACCGACTCGTATCCCCACGAACCGGTTGGCTTTAGCCGATCCTTCGCCGGATACGGCCTCAAGCCGCTCTAGCCAACCCTTCCCCGGATATGGCCTCGAGCACCCCCTAGACCTACACCCGAGACCTAGTCGCCAACACGAGGAGAATTTCTGCCCTAAGTCCTACCCAGACCTAGTCGCCAACACGAGGCGAATTTACTAAACGATTACAGAAAAAATGTGAAATAAAAAGACAATAATATAAAACTCCATCTATGTGGATCTCTTGGAGAAGTAGACGAAGACGCAGAGTATGATCGTAGTCGATGCGGTCTTTGGTCATGATGATGACGCGTGTTGAAATCTTCTCCACGGATCTCCTTTAGTCTTTATGGATTTGTGGGAGTATCTCTCTGAACCTTCCTCTCTATGCTGTGGCACGAAGCTCTGGAATTTTGGATCTGAAGAGGATGAGGAAGACGGAGCCAATAGGTCTTTTTTATAGACTTAGCGCTAGCGCCTGCGCTAGTGGTACCGTCGGCGCTATCCCATATTAGGACATATTCTGCGCGGCAGAATCTTCAATCGGAGGAAACATTTCTCTCTTGCCTACTGTGCTCCTCGCTATCGCCTGTGCTATCGGATATCGCCTGGCGCTATCTACTTCTATAAGTTCTCCCGGCAATTGCGCTTAAGCAAACATTTCGTCGATCGGATTTTCGTCGAACGCAGCTAACATTTCGTCGAGCGAAATTTCGTCGAACTCAATTCGCCGATCAGGCTTCAACATTCGTCGAACTCAATTTTGTCGACCGGAGTTTGTCGAGCGGGCTTCAACATTCGTCGACCGGAAATTCGTCGAACGAGCTTCGATATTCGTCGAACGACAGCTAGCGCCTACGCTAGGACTACCGCCAGCGCTAGTAGGAGATTTGGATTTGATGGCTCAACTTTGGAGGCAACCTTCTTATGTAATCCTTGAGTCATGTGGACTCTGTTATCCTGCACACTTAAAACACACAAGATCAAATACACATAGGTTTTGTTATTCTCAAACCTAGGAGATGCGGAAGACCATGTTCCAACAGTAAGTAGTTTCTATAATTATTTCTAACTACTGTCAGTAAAGGGACAGAAATAGGAATATCAAATATATCACTATATACAAAAAACACAAACGAATGGCATCCCATCAACTTTTCCAATCAGCCAACGGACACGGTTGGATCGTCCTGTAGCAACTTGGGAGGTGATTTCCCGGCCACCTAGATGCTCTCCCGGTCGGCCAATGCCTCCACCACCTCCGTTGAGGTGGCGGCCGACGATGTACGATGGTTGGCCGGCCGGAGGCGGCCGGAATCAGAAATTTAAACGATGGAAGAAAGATTGATCATAAGCTTCTGGCCATGTCGATTCAAGACCAATTGGCCCAAATCTAGTGGCCAAAATGAAAAGATCTACCCACTAAGAAATAGACGAGAGAGGAGGACCTGAATTGCAGCTTGTAGCCGTGTCGATCTCCGGTCCGCCATGGTTGGTCGAGAGCTCTTGGGTGCCATGTCGGTAGGTGCCTAGGTATGAGAATTCTTCTAGAAAATGGGGGAAACTCATTCCCTCCACCCTTGAGCCCTCTTATAGAGCCAAATCCTGGTGGGGGGGAGATGAAGCTTGGGATTCCTCCATTAACACCATTCATGGTGAAAATTTCGGCCATCTCCAATGGTCACTCATTTCACCCTCCTTAAAGGTTGGAAAAACTCTTTATATTCTTCTAATTGATATGGGGAATGAACCCCCATCAATTGGGAGGACTTTTAGACTCCCTTGGCCATGAATTTGGCTAGCAAAATGAGTCCCGACCATCTCCCGTCGATTTAGCTACCGATGGCGCTAGTGTTAGCGCCAGCGTTAGCCCCTCGACGGCGTAACGCTTGCCTGTTCGGCAACCGTCAGGCACTACCGCTACCGCCAGCGCTAGCGCTAGCGCCTGTGTTAGCACTAGCGCCTGCGCTAGCGTTTTGACGGTATTTGGTTTGTCTCAGCGGTTCAGTGTTTGTCTTAGCGGTTCACCTAAACCACCACTACCGCCAGCGCTAGCCACTACCGTTGTATTCAATATACCCCTTTCTTTCTACGGTTGGGTAATTAGGGTACTACGATGTGACCCCTTTACTGGGTTAGACACGTCAGGGTGGGGTCCTGGGTCACGGCCATGCCCTAAGGCCAACCTTAGACTCGGTAACTGAAAACCACTATCCGCAGACCATGGCGATTTTCGCCTCAAGCCTAAGCTCTTATGTTCTCTTTGCGCGTCCTAGGTTTTTGTCATGACCTTGTTAAATTTTTGAAGTGGAAGTGGAAGGGTGTTGGGCGGTTTGGATGTTGGAGACCGCAGAGACCGCGCGGTCTGCGCCGGTGCTCTGGCCGGTCTGTCTATCGGTATGTCTTGGTGGTCTGATCTGGGAGATCGCTGTTTATCCAAGCAGTTCACGCGGGTTGTTCTGGCGACTTGTTCAAGTCGGCCAGATGTTTAGTAGGTTTGCCTTCTTGCAGTGACCGGGTGGTCTGACGACTGTTCTAGTCGGTCTGGTTTACTGAAGAAGTTCTTTGCCTTTGCAATAAATACCGGGCGATATGGTTTAGGGAGACCGCAGTAACCGGGCGGTTTGTACATAACCGTATGGTTAATAAGGGAGTTGTTTAGCATTGCTGAGCTCGGGCGGTCTGGTTTGTGAGACCGCTCGCGATCTGATGGGTGGTTATTGTATCCCAGTTTGTGCGGTGATGACATCCGTCTGTTCACCTATAAATAGGGGTGCAGGGCCCGTCATTAATAACGAGAACTGTAAGAACCAAAGTTGGCTTGATTGTGCCGGTCTCACTTTGAGGTCGTGCGGTTTGAGATTTTGTCTGACCGGTTTGTGTGTTCGCAGATTAGCGGCTAGCAGCTCGCGGTCAGCTTGTCTCCCTTCTTCCAGCTTTGAATAAACCATTCCAGGCGGACTATGTTTAGGTGTTCGCGGTCTGTGCAGCAGACTCAGTTGATCAGGCGGTCTTAAGTGGCCAGGCGATCTTGAGTAGCGGTTTGCAGCAGGTAGCAGTTTCTCTGTTCAGTGTTCGCGGGTTCTTCTTTGATCAAGGTCGTGCGGTCTGGGCGATCAAGAAGTGCGGACTATTTTGTTTTCAGCAGTGGAATAAAGCAGCAGGTCGGCGGTCTGTGGTTGCGGTCTGGCAGGTGCGGCTTGTACTCTGTTCGCGCGGTCTCAGGGGTTTCCGTCTGACTTGTCTATCCGCGCGGTCTGGCGATCTCAAGTTGTCAGGTCGCAGCAGCTTGTATTTTTTGTGTTTGTGCTTCTCTCCTCCGTGATTCTTATGAATCATGTCTCGTCATGTATACCTCGAAATTGTGAAGAAATAGTTAATATAATAACACTATTCGTTCTTCCCATTGTCATTGTTGTGCTACACTTGTGAAAAGTTTGTGAAGTATTTTCCGCATTTTACTTCACCTCCGGACCTCAAGTTTTTTAACATGGTATCAGAGGAAGGTTGCCGAGGTTGCTGAGCTGATACTTCTCCCGGGTTTCTCAAGTGGTTAGCCATCAGTGGATAGCAATGGAAGGAGGATATGCTAGAGGTCTTGGTATTGAACTCCTTACGCAGACTAACTTCAAGAAGTGGAAGTCTTGCATGAAGAGCTATCTTCTTGGGGAAGATTTGTGGGAGTTTGTAGGAGGAGAAGCGAGACAAGTTGTTATTCCTGCTGAAGGGAATGCTGAGCTCGTGAAGGCTTGGAGGAGAACGAATGCTAAGGCGTAGTTCACTCTCAAGAGAGCTATCATTCCAGAGCTATTTGATCACATCATCGGATGTAGATCAGCTGCTGAAATTTGGATAGCCTTGGATGGCTTGTTCAATAAGAAGAATGTAGCGAGGCTACAGTTCTTGGAGAATGAGTTGGCGAAAGCAACTCAGGGGGATTTGTCTATCTCAACGTTCTTCTTAAAGATGAAGAACCTCTGCGCAGAGATATCGGCTTTGGACCCGGATGAGCCTATCTCAGAATCTAAGCTGAAGAGGCACATAATCTGCGGCTTGCGGAGGGAGTATGTGGCCTTTGTGACTTCTGTTCAAGGCTGGTCTAATCAGCATTCGTTGTTGGATCTAGAGAACTTACTTGCTTCGCAAGAAAGTTTAGCTAAGCAAATGGCTGGAATGTTTGTCTCTGGGGGAGAAGGTGAGGTTCTCTTTTCTGGGAAGAAGAAGAGATGGGACAAGAAGAAGACATCTGGAGATGATGGTCCGTCTACTTCATATTAGCAGGAGAGGAGTTATGCTCCTAAGTGTGATGGGAAGAAGCAGGAAGGACCTAGATACTTCAGGTGCAACAAGCTTGGTCATTTCAAAAGGGACTGCAAAGTCAATCTTCAGCCAGGGCATGCTGGAGAGAAGGAGGAGGCTGGTTCCAATTCTGAAGGTAGTTGGGGTGGTGGAGGTGCATTCATGACGGGCACGTGTGTTTGGGCCATGGCTTCCATCAACTATCAAGATGATTGGATAGTGGACTCTGGGTGTGGTCATCACCTCACCGGGGATGAGTCGAAGTTCTCCTCATTGCAGGCATATACAGGTAACGACGCTATCATTATGACTGATGATATTGTTCATGCAGTTGAGAAGGAGGGTGTGGTTTCTTTGAACAATGATAGAGGTACTCTTACGTTGAAGAGTGTCTATCATGTTTCGGGGATGAAGAATAACCTCTTCTCGGTGACCAATGCGGTGGATGCTGGCTATCACGTTCTGTTTGGTCCAACAGAAGTGAAATTTCTCCGAAATGTTTCTGCTGTGAAAGCTGAAGTTACTCATGTTAGGAGACGGGTGAAGGACTTGTTTGTTCTTTCAACAAGTTCTTATGTTGATAAGACGAGGGCTAACGACAACGTTGTTATCTGGCACGAAAGACTTGGGCACGTTGGTATGGATAAGCTAAAAGCTATGGCGGGAAGAGGCCCGGTGAAAGGCATGCCTAGCTTGTCATCTTTCGGGGATGGTCATGTTTGCGCAGGTTGTCAGTTTGGTAAAGCTCAGCGCTTTCCATTTGACAAATCACAAAGCAGATGTAAAAGACCATTGGAGTGTATCCATGGTGATCTGTTTGGACCTACCAACACTGCCAGTCTTGGAGGTAGCAGGTATATGCTGATTTTGGTTGATGAATTCACCAGATATACTTGGGTATATTTTCTGAAGGAGAAGTCGGAGGCGTTCGAGAAGTTTGTGGAGTTCAAGGAGCTGGTGGAAGGTCGGCTAAACCTGTGGTGAAGAGGTTCAGAAATGACAATGGAGGGGAGTTCACCTCCAAGGCGTTCTTTAACTTCTGTAGGAAGCATGGCATCCAAAGGCGGCTTTCTTGTGCTCACACTCCACAATAGAACGGAGTTGCAGAGCGGAAGATCTGTCACCTGATGGAGACCTGCAAATGTTGGTTTCATGCTAAGAGTATCCCGAAGTCCTTCTGGGCAGAGGGAATGTCTTGTGCGGCCTATGTTATCAATCGGATGCCTCTCAGTCCCATTAACATGAAGACCCCTCATGAGTTGATGATCAAGGAGAAGCCAAGCATGGAACACTTTCGAGTGTTTGGTTCTACCTGCTATGTGCATGTTTTGGATGCCCTTTGAACGAAGCTAGATGTTAAGGCAAGGAAGCTAGTCTTCGTCGGTTTTGATGATCAGAAGAAAGGGTGGAGATGCATGGATCCCGAGACACGGAGATATGTGGTCTCTAGGGATGTGGTATTCGACGAGCTGACGTCATACCAAGGTAGCTCTTCTGTGGAGTTACAAGGAAGCAGGGTAGATGGTGGACCAGAGGAAGCTGCAAAGGAAGTTCTTGTGGAGTTGCCTGTTTCTCCAGGTTCTCCAGGTATTTCTAGCTCTGGGTCAGGTGCTTCAGGTTCTGGAAGCAGGGGGAGCAAAGCTCCATGTTTACCTGAAATGAGAGCTAGTCCAGAAGCTGCAGTGGAAGAGGTGGTTCAGAGTCAAGCTCTGAGAAGGTCCAAGAGGACCATTATTCCACCTGATCGGTATACGGGCGGGAACTTGGTGAGCTTTGTCTCATGTTTCTTCGTAGGTCCCCTGGATGAGAGAGAGCCATCTTGTAATGAAAATGTCGTTGGAGTCAAGGAGTGGGAAGGATCCATGGATGAAGAGATGGCTGCCCTCAGGAAGAATGAGACTTGGGACTTGGTTCCTAAGGTTGAGGGAGTTACTCTGGTGACTTGCAAGTGGGTTTTCAAACTAAAGAAGAAGGCTGACGGAAGTATTGAGCGGTACAAGGCTTGCATTGTAGCTCGAGGTTTCTCTCAGAAGTATGGGGAGGATTATGAAGAAACGTTTAGCCCCGTTGCCAAGATGACTTCGGTCCGGGTGATGATCGCTTTGGCTGCTTGCCAAGGGTGGAAGATTTGGCAACTCGACGTGAAGAACGCTTTCTTATATGGCGAGATTGACAAGGATATCTTCATGGATCAGTCACCTGGTTATGTATTCGAAGAGCACCCAAGATATGTTTGCAAGCTCAAGAAGGCTCTTTACGGCTTGAAGCAAGCGCCTCAGGCGTGGTATGGGAAGATCGCAGAATACCTCCAGTTCTGCGGATATTTTGCTTCTGATTCAGATTCAAGCTTATTCGTAAAGAAGACGGGGGAGCTTCAGGTCTTGGTGCTACTGTACGTGGACGATATGATCGTCACGGGGAATTCTGAAGTGGAGGTAGCTAGGCTTCGTGCTGAGCTAGCTATCAGATTTGAGAAGAAGGATTTGGGCGAGCTCCACCATTTCCTTGGGCTCGAAGTGGAGAGGAAAGAGAGCGGTATGCTCGTTTCCCAAAAGGGCTATGCGGATCTAATCGTGAAGAGATTCGACATGGAAGGGGGGAAGAGCAGCTCTACTCCACTGGAGGTTGGAGTTCATCTTCGGCGAGATGAAGGGAAGGTTCTTACCGATCCTTTGGTGTTTCGGGCTTTGATCGGAAACTTGATATACTTGACGATCACGAGGCCGGATATTGCTTATGCAGTTGGCAGGGTGAGTCGATTTATGGCAGTGCCTCGGAAGCCTCATCTTGTGGCGGCTAGGAGTATATTGAAGTATGTCAAATCCACCATGGATTTGGGTCTCTTCTATGGGAGAGATTCGGGCTTTTGCTTGCACGGGTACATGGATGCTGATTATCGAGGAGATTCAGATGATCGGAGATCGACGTCTGGATATGTCTTTACGATAGGCTCTACAGCTATATCATGGTGCAGCAAGAAACAGGATTTTGTGTCTGTCTCTACCACGGAAGCGGAGTACAAAGCTTCGGCTTTGGCGGCTCAGGAAGTCATCTGGCTTAGAAGGCTTGTGGAGGACATTCATAGGGAGGTGCGAGTTCCTACTCTGCTATGTGGTGACAATTAGAGTGCTCTCAAACTGGTGAACAATCAAGTTTTTCACGCGCGTATGAAGCACATAGAGATTTATCACCATTTCATTCGTGAGAAGGTGTTGGAGGGATCTCTGACTGTGGAGCATGAGCAGAGCAAGGAGAACATTGCTGACATATTTAATAAGCCACTGTCGAAGGGACCATTTGGTCAGTTGTGGAGTTTGCTTGGGCTGACTTCTACTTCCCACTTCAAGGGGGAGTGTTAAATTTTTGAAGTGGAAGTGGAAGGGTGCTGGGCGGTCTGGATATTGGAGACCGCAGAGACCGCGCGGTCTGCGCCGGTGCTCTAGACGGTCTGTCTGTCGGTCTGTCTGGACGGTCTGATCTGGGAGATCGTTGTTTATCCAAGCAGCTCGCGCGGGTTGTTCTGGCGACTTGTTCAAGTCGGCCAGATGTTCAGTAGGTCTGCCTTCTTGCAGTGACCGGGCAGTCTGATGACTATTCTAGTCGGTTTGGTTTACTGAAGAAGTTCTTTTCCTTTGCAATAAAGACTGGGCGGTCTGTTTTAGGGAGACCGCAGTAATAGGGTTGTTTGTACATAATCGTATGGTTAATAAGGGAGTTGTTTAGCATTGTTGAGCTCGGGCGGTCTGGTTTGTGAGACCGCTCGTGATCTGATGGGCGGTTATTGTATCTCGGTTTGTGCGGTGACGACATTCGTCTGTTCGCCTATAAATAGGGGTGCAGGGCCTGTCATTAATAACGAGAACTGTAAGAACCAAAGTTGGCTTGATTGTGCCGGTCTCACTTTGAGGTCGCGCGGTTTGAGATTTTATCTGACCGGTTTGTGTGTTCGCAGGTTAGCGGCTAGCAGCTCGCGGTCAGCTTGTCTCCCTTCTTCCAGCTTTGAATAAACCAGTCCGGGCAAACTGTGTTTAGGTGTTCGCGGTCTGTGCAGCGGACTCAGTTGATCAGGCGGTCTTAAGTGGCCAGGCGATCTTGAGTAGCGGTTTGCAGCAGGTAGCAGTTTCTCTGTTCAGTGTTCGCGGGTTCTTCTTTGATCAAGACCGTGTGGTCTAGGCGATCAAGAAGTGCGAACTGTTTTGTTTTCAGCAGTGGAATAAAGGAGCAGGTCGGCGGTCTATGGTTGTGGTCTGGCAGGTGCGGCCTGTACTCTGTTCGCGCGGTCTCAGGGGTTTCCGTCTGACTTGTCTGTCCGCGCGGTCTGGCGATCTCAAGTTGTCAGGTCGCAGCAGCTTGTATTTTTTGTGTTTATGCTTCTCTCCTCCGTGATTCTTATGAATCATGTCTCGCAATGTATACCTCGAAATTGTGAAGAGATAGTTAATATCATATCACTATTCATTCTTCTCATTGTCATTGTTGTGTTACACTTGTGAAAATTTTGTAAAGTGTTTTCCGCATTTTACTTTACCTCCGGACCTCAAGTTTTTTAACAGACCTAGTCAGGACAAAACCGTCATAGGGGTCTAGTCGTTTGGGGGATGTTACAGGAGGAATAAGCAGGATCGGCCTCCAATAGGGGAGTGCCTGGCGCGAGAGCGAGAACATGGTGCGGTCACCGATCAGGTGCGGCTCGGCACCCCTGGGGGACATTTAGAAATGGCAAGAAGGACTTGGGCTCACCATCCTGCGCGAGCAGGCCAGATCAGCGAGTTGCGCCCTTACAGGCCGCTCGCGACAAGAGTCCCGCGAGCTGATGCTCGTTGAGGGGCTAGCGAGTACGGAGCTGGAGAGGTTAGCGGGCGGTTCTCTCACAGGCCACTCGCGGCGAGGACCCCACGGGCTGATACTCGCTGAGGGGTCGGCGAGTGGCGCCCTAGTGGGCCACTCGTCCAGAGAGGGTTAGGAGTGAATTTACCCTTCTACCCCGGTGGGCTGCCAATATCTATTCAGAACAGCAGAGTTTGGCTATTGGCAGACCATTTTGGGCTGCGTATAGTACAAGAGTAAGGCGGAATCCCGCTATTAGCAGACCGAACTGGAAAAACTATAAATAAATCTTGAATGGCACCTTTGGAGAGGATTCCAATCTCAGTACTCTGAGCTTCTTCCTCCCTAGGTTATCTTGGCTTAGCTCTCATGCTCTCCAAGGTGCCCAGTCTCAGCTTTGGCTTGGGAGGGGAACCGCTCAAAGATCTTTCAGGTGTGTGGTGGGACTTCATCGCTGCGACCAAGGGTCTGTGTCTAGTTTTGAGTCTTTGATATATTCCTTCCAAGGAATCAGTAAGTGCTAGTTGCCCCTCAACTTGTTGAGGGCCTGGGCTCCACAAGAAACCAAGTCTTGGTTTCAACAAATATAATAAACCAAGATTTGATAAACTGGTTCTCTCTCATCCAAAAGGATATCATGAAAAACCCTTCTATTCTTTCATAGAACATTATAATGGTAGATGCAAAGGGCCCAAGGTAATCTAGGTACCCTCTAATGTTTGAGTTACATGTGCAGGAAACTTAGAGTTCTTTTCTCAGAGAAAGTGAAAGGGAAAAGAAAGAAGTAGATAATCAATAATGAGCTACATATATGCAAAGGGAGTAATCTCTACTCTAAGATCCTTTGTTGAGTTTATAGTTCATAAAAATAATATTATAAATACTATTTTTAATAAAAATTATTGTTGGGAAAAACATCAAGAATTTTCTAAGAAAATCGAACTGTACATTCAGAGTTGCGTCGAATAGAATTTGACATACCATCTAGTTCTACTCGACGCTATCATCGAGAGCCATCTGCATTAGATAATTTGAATAGCATTCGATGCAACGTCGATTTCATATCGACGCATACGTCGATTTAACAGTTGCTTGTCAAATTCGAAGATGAGTTGAGAACTAATCGACGCAACATCGACATGACAAGCGCGCACAGTTTCACTTCTAGAAGCTGCCTCTACATATTTTGGCGCGCTGACTATTAATCTTTGTCGACGGTGTTTCGAATAAAACCCTAAGTTGCAACGAATCGTCTTCTTTTAGGCAACATAGGCGTCGAATCCATTACGCTTTCAAATTCTCTCTTTCTTGCTCTTGTGCTTTCTTTCTCTCCAACTCTCTTTCTCCTTTCTCTCTCTCTCTCTCTCTCTCTCTCTCTCTCTCTCTCTCTCTCTCTCTCTCTTCTCTTTTGCAGGTACTTCACCTCAGAATCCATGGCTCCTCCTAAGATCAACTCAGGTTTTGATGTTGATGTGGACTCCTTCAATGCATCATCTGATAACTTCAAAGCCATTCTTGGCTTATTTCATAATGCTGGATTAACAAAGCTGATCTCAACAAGATGTAAAATCTATGATGTTGAGTTGACGGAGCTGAATGACAACATTCACATAGGAGATGATGGATCCCACAATGGGAGAATCTCAGGAACTGCTATCAATATTATAGAAGAAATGTTATCTCACGCCTTTGATTTACCAACAGATGATGAGTCTGATGAACTGACAAGAGAAGAGACCAGTAAGGCATTACAGATAATGCAGTTCAGAAAGGAGAAGATCATCAATCTGAAAAAGAATGATGTGTCTGAAGAATATAGATTCTTGGCAGATATCATAGGAAAGGTGATGTTATGCAAGATTTCAGCACATGATTCTATACCCAAGCAGCAGCTTCAGATAATGGGATGTCTTTTCCTCAACAAGAAAATTAACTGAGGGAGGTGCCTTCTAAAACTGATTGGCCATAAATACTCACATAAGGAGAATGCTTATATGGGAATGATGAGCCAAGTTTTGCTCCATTAGTATCCAAGTGTATGCAAGTCAAAAGGAGTGTCTATTCCTCCAGGAAAGAGAATGAACATTAGAATCTTCTCCAAGTGGACCAGACAAATCCTAAAGCCTGGTCAGGCAGTCCCCTCTCCTCCTTCTCCAGTTCCACAAGATCATGAATTAAGTCTACCAGATCCCCCAAGGAAAACTGTTCCAGATGAGGCCAATGCTCAGAACCTGCAGTCCACTCCATCCACTCCAGCCCCAGAACCCACACCTCAGATTCCTCTCCAACCACAGTAACAACCATCCATCATCACTTCTGCTGAAAATACTCCAAACAACTAGTATACTCCTCTACCACAATATCTCATCACTCCAGAAGACAATCAATCACAATCCCCTATTCACCAAAATCCTACAGAAAATCCTCCAGACATCCATTCTTTTTATGTCAGATCTCCTCTACCCAATCCGACATAATTCTAGAGGATAACCAATGACAACATCCTATTACCCATCAACAATTACCTATCACCCATATTATACCTTCTCCTGATGTTGAGCAAGCAATTTCCAAAGCAGTAGGATTGGCCACAAGTACTTTTGCTGATTTACTGGTTGCTCGGGCCAGAAAGTTCAATAAAAAGTACTCTCGGATGGAGACAGAATTGAAAGAATCAAAAGAGTCCATCCTGGCACTCAAATCAATTGTATCCTCCTCCATGATAACTAAAGAATTCTTAACCTCACTTGTAAGTAGGGTTCAGAAGGGGGAGAAGATCCAGGAGGAGGAGATGCTTAATCAAGAAAAGAGTGGTCAAGAGAAGGGAAAGATTGTTGAAGCTTCTGATCTTAACAATCCTAATAAGCTTACTATCTTTCAAATAGCAACTCCAGATGTTCTTTTAGAAGATGCAGATATCTAGGGTGAGCCTCTTGCAAACCCTCAAGAAAATCTTACACTAAATCAGGGGGAGCTCCTAATACACTCAGGGGGAGATGCTCTTTTAGAGGATGAGCCAATCTAGAAGAAGCACCTAGAAGATGATCTGATTCTTGATAAAGTTTCAATGATTGCAAAGGAGGCTGTCCAACTACCGCAAAAGGAAGCACAGACTCAGGGGGAGCCTCTCCATGAAGATGACACTCACTAGGAAGCAGACAAGACAGGTGAAGAGGAGTATGAGCCTCTAATGTTTGCCCAAAGAAAGGTAACACAAAAATTCTTCTCCAGAAAGAGGAAAACTCCCCCACAAGAGTAGAAACAATACAGGTATTCTAATGAGGAACAATTTCTATTATATCATCTCAGTAACAATACTTGAAGATATAGCTATGAAAGACAATATTATCAATTGCAAATTTGTAATGATGATCTATGCATCTGTGCAATGATGTTATTCTATGTCTATTGTATATATGTTTGTACCTTGTTTTTATTCAACTATATGAAATTACTTAAACAAATTGTAAAATTTGTTAAGATAAATATGAGGAGATTGTTGGAAAAACCCTTGTGATTTATCTAACAAATTACTTTAAAGTGATTGTCATCATTTATGTTGTATTACCCACATTGTATAGAAAGGGTAAAATAGTCATTAGATGTCCTAGGATGTCACACTCGCCTTGGAGTGTCAAGATAAGGTCTAAGAGAAGCACAAATTCAGTTGAGTTAAAACTTGTGTCGAATAAAAGTCGACGCAACTTCGACTAGAAGTCGATGCAACTCTGACTGAAAGTCGAAGTAACTTAGACTGACTGTCGAAGTATCAAGTCAAGTCGACTGGAAGTGGTTCTCCGCCGTGATGTTCACCGGAGAGTGGTGTTGATCATGATCTTTCATCAGGATCACAGTGGTCGTTGATCTTGGGAACAAGATGAAATCAGGGTCGTTGATTAAACATCGACAATGATTGTCCTTGACACATCGGATCATAATGCGCAGATCTGGTGTTTTGATGCAAGGATTGTGGGATGTCTTCATCGACGTCGTCCATCTGTTGGGAGAAACGCGTTGCGCGCTATCTGCATACCAACCGTCATTTTAATGAATTAAAATGTGTGACATATGAATAAAAACACTCTTTTTATTTAATTAAATTGATGGCATTCTGTCCATTTTCAGAGATTGTGTTCAACATGAAAAATATATTGGACAGTGAGACCTTTCCAAATTGTTGTAGCCCCACTCATGGTGATCGTTGTAGACCATTGTGCGCTCATTTTAATGAGGGCAATTATAACTTAGGGCAAAATTAAATAAAGTGTACTTTCCCTCATTTTTGAATATTATTGGCTGAAATTTGGTGGAGAGGATATAAATGTGAGTACCAACTTCTGGTAGGAGTTTGGGAATTTTGGGGATAGTTTTCCTAAAGTTTTTGTTAAAATATGATCATGTGATAAGAATTAAATAAATGGAATAAACAGTACTTCTACTATTCATTTTGGTCTCGAATTTTGGTGAGCCCTGTGGTATAACACGAACTATTTGTGGCCCAAATTTGGTGTCATTTGGACTTGTAAATCTCCATTTATCACACTTATATGATTTTGGTTATTTACGTCACACCAAACTATAGGGAAAATATATTGGTTTAAGTGTTTCTCTCTATATAAAGTATTTTAATGTGAAGTTTGTACATTATATTTGTAGTCCCATTACCTTTATATGATTTGAGTTTGTAAGCATTTGGATGAGGCATTTGCCTTATACTATATGTGTGTTGGTGACACATTATGTGTTACACTCTCAAGTTTTGTTTGAAGGGAGACATGTTCATGTAGTGCAAAGACATAACACCATGTTCTTTGGTGTTATGGTCCTTGAAATTCCAGTGCTTTGCCGCTTTATCGGTAACAAACTTGTTTGTTAATGTTTGATTACTTGTCAAAAGTAATGGTTTGCTCATTATGAACTATTACGTGTTTACTTGAACTAGAACCATTAGTCCATGATTAACCACATGTTAACCTTGTGTATAAGACTTCATGACGTTGTTAGTAAAGGTAGTACTTCATGTTTTACATTGCAAACAATGTTAAGTAAGGATGCTTTACCTTTCTCATGAATCTTTTATAAAGCGCTCGTGTTTATAACAGTAATATTGTAAAGACAGGTTTTGTCTTGAAACGAGTTTTATGTTATGTTCATGCATGAGTCACCATCACGATTGTTACGACAAATGGTTTATGTTATGTTCATGCATTTGCCTTGTACCATAGGTGTGTTGGTGACATATTATGTGTTACACTCTCAAGTGTTGTTCGAAGGGAGACATGTTCATGCATTTGCCTTATATATGTATATAATATGAGTTTAGGGGTCATTGCGTATTTATTTTTTATATTTGGCCTGGTTTGTTGTTAACAAAATAAATTTACACGTAACAATATCATATTCTAAGTCCACTTATATTAAAGGGTGTTTATATTGGCAGCCGGCAATTTGCTATTGGCAGCCTCAATAAATTAAAAAAATACATAAAATCTAATTTGACTCTTCTCTAATAGCAGCCCCACTTAGAGACTTCTGATTTCTCGCCGCCGGTCGCCCACAACCACTGGAGAAGACCCCTTCGACACCGTCGAACTTTTCTGGATAATTTTTGGCGACACCGATGAACACTTCCAAAATTTGGTATATTTTCTCCTATTTTTCTCCTACTTTTGATTTTTTTTGTACCTCCTAAATAATATTTTTCGTTTACTTTACCATTTAGTGAGAAAATAAATTGATTTTTTTCACTAAATATGTTTTATTTGGCTTAAATTTTATTTTCATTTTGGGCTGTCAATATCCATCGGGCTGTCAATATGGCTTTATTGAGCTTCTATTATCATTGGGCTGCCAATAGCCATTCGCGGGTTGCCAATATAAACACTCATATTTTAAGAGCAATGTTATACACATGCCTATTTTGGCTGTATGCATGCCGCATTTAAAAAAAGCTCATTTTCTTTTTTCAACATGCAGGCCATGGATGACGACCATCTCCGCCGCTGCCCGCGTCCATCTTTGTCGCCGCAATTCCGCAGCCTCCCGCGACCATCTCTGTCGCCTCCGCCGGCGACCATCTCCCGCCTTCGCCGGCGACCATCTCCCGCGGCGATTCCACCTGCGGCTAACATCTAAAGGGCTTCAGAAATAACACTGACTCCTGCAAATCTCTTCCACTAATCTTCGATATGGCGTTCCTAATTCAATTTTGGATAGACATTCCTAATTCAACATGTAACGAAGGCATTCCAGCTGTTGTAGTAAACAACGCCCTACACCAATTTTGGGGATGAAATAACTGGCCAACATGTGTTAAATTTGGTATGCATGAAATATGACGATCTAGGTATATCCACGGCCTGCATACAGTCAAAACACGTCTGCCTGCTCTATTAAAATAGGAAATATTCAATCCTAGTGGTTTCACATTCCCTGAGGTGGCCCACTCTGCAACCGGGACGCCCAGCTGAGCCGGTGGTCCAATAGACCGCGAGATTCCCTTCCCAAACACGATTGCGGCAGTCGCTAGTCGTGGGCCCCACTGCTGATGAAGCTCCTCCTCCTACTAGTCTCCTACCAACTCACTTCCATGGGCAACAGGCACGGCCACACAGCGATCACCTCTCTGCTCCCTGCTCTTCTCTCTGTGCTGCCAGCGCCGACGCGTCCCTCTCCCCCAACAGGAGACTCAGGCGTGGTCTCCACGAAAACCAAAACCCCCGCCTTTTATCATCCAGGCTCTCCACTTCTCCTCTTCGCATTTCCATCCATGGCCACTCCAGCTCTCCCCCGGTGGCTTTCCAACCCCACCGCCAACACCGCCCAGAACCACCCGCTTCTAACCCTCACCCTCTCTCCCTCCGCCGCCCGCTCTCCTATTGAAGAGGGAGCTCCTCTGCTCGACGCCCTGCTCGCCGACTGCTGCCAGGAGCTGGAACAGGGGCACAGTTCCTGGGCCGCTCACAGGAAGGAGGCGGCCTGGCGGCTGCGGCGAGTGGAGCTGCAGGTGGAGTCCGAGAGGGCGCGCAGGAGGAGAGAAAAAATGGAGGAGATTGATGCCAAGGTGAGAGCGCTGAGGGAGGAGCAGGCCGCCGCTTTGGACCGGATCGATGCGGAGTTTAAGGAGCAGCTTCGGGTTCTGCGGAGGGACGCCGATGCCAAGGAGCTCAAGCTTGAGGAACAGTGGGCGGTGAACCACGCTAGGCTTAGCAGGGGGCTCGAGCAACTCGGCTCTCGACGCCGTTGACCAAGGCCGTCGCAGGCGGCGCCGGCGGTGCCCGTTTGGTTATCAGCCTATCTGTTTTTTACTTTAATTCTATTAGTCGGCTTTCGATTGCCATGCTTCGAGCGTGGAGGTGTTTGTGTTTTTGACATTTTGTTAGCCGTTTATATTTGATTATATGCATCCAAATTTTTGTCTAATCTTTATTTCTGCTGGGAAGCATCAGAGTCCTGCTGCGACTGCTACTTCCAATCTAACTTATAGAAGTCTTATAATATGTATATATATATATATATATATATATATATATATATATATATATATATATATATATATAATTGGTATCAGAGGAACGATCTCGTGTAGTATCTCGAATCATAACTTGATGCAAATTCCGTGAGTCTCATCACGATATGGCAACTTCTTCAAGCACAAGCATATGACTGTTGGAGCAAACAGATGAAGATCTACTTTGTTTCATAAGGTTTGTGGGATCTGATCCAAGATGGATATCCACAACTCCCTGCAAGAGCTGCGGCAGAAAAGGAGGAACCGAACAAGATCGTCCAATTCTTCCTGGAAAATCAGAAGAGAGATGACAAAGCCATCCTCTGTATCCAGCAAGGAGTTGGAAGATCGATTCTGCCTCTAATCATTGATTTAGAAATTGAAGTATCGAAGCATTGTTGGCGCCCTGATCTACCTTGCAAACAGCAGACCTGATACCGAACATGCAGCGGGCATCGTCTCCGGAGCCAAGTGCTGCTCATATGAGAGCTGTGAAACGTGTAATGCGCTATCTGCACGGCACTCGTGCGTATGGTATTATGTATACTAATTAAGACAGTGATGAAGACGAAAGGTTCACAGGTTTTTCAGACAGCGATTGGGCTGTTTCTACCGACGACCGCAAAAGCACCGGCGGTTTTGTTTTTCAGCTTGGGAATATGACAATATCATGCAACTCACACAGACAGAAAAGCATTGCTCTTTCCTCTGCAGAATCATAGTATATGGCCATGGGGGAGCTTCAAAGGAAGTTGTCTGGTTGGGGAACCTTCTTAGAGAATTACGAGGAGGAGAGAAATCCTGTATTTCATAACAGAACCAAGCACATCTAGATTAAACATCATTTTGCAAGGGAGCTGGTAGAAGAAAAGGAGGTAGATGTGAAATATTGCAACAATACTAAAGAGCAACTCGCAGATGGAATGACTAAAGTGACACCAATTGAGAAATTTCTCACTTTCCGGCGAGGGCTTGGCGTCGTGAGCAGAAACGAAGACACCGACGAAAAACAAACCCTAGATTAAGGCGGTGTGTTATAATATAAAATGCGTGAATTTTTTTAGGTGAGGTCGGGCGTTCACGAACGACGGCTCATGACCACGGCGAAGCCTTGATCTCCATTCTTCTTTTGTTTGTTGCCTCAGCAGAAGAGACCTGGAAGGCAAGCTGGAGGTGGCAAGATATGAGAAGCGCACTGATTTTTACGACTCGTGCTTGAACCGGAGGAGATTCGTTGCGCTGAAAGTAGTCATCTTCTCAGTGAAGCTTCCTTATTGCAGTAGTTGAACTGTGTGATTCTATTTTTTCAGGGTGGATTTGCTGTTGTAGTTGTTGAGGAGATTCGTTGCGCTGATTTTGTATTGGAGACGACTTC
This sequence comes from Dactylorhiza incarnata, assembly GCA_033032865.1. Taxonomy (NCBI): domain Eukaryota; kingdom Viridiplantae; phylum Streptophyta; class Magnoliopsida; order Asparagales; family Orchidaceae; genus Dactylorhiza; species Dactylorhiza incarnata. The sequence goes on from JAWHQI010000173.1 coordinate 1,081,519, forward strand.
TGCTTTTGTTCCGGGACAAGTTGGGGATGTCGATTGCCGATTTTGCCTTTCGAGTTTTGTTGTTTTGTATTTGCAATGTCGTTGTTTGGATGTAGATGAGGAAGCTCTTGAAGGGAAACTAGATCTTCCCAAGTACTGTCGGCTGGAGTTAGACCGTCCCACTAGACTAACCCTTGCTGGACATCTTGGCCATGTCGAAAGATTCGACGATAGCTGATGACGGCCAGGGGCTTGTTCTTCAAGTGAAGTTCTAGAAGATCTACCACCGGATTTCCCACATAAGGTTTAAGTAAGGATACATGAAAAGCGGAGTGGATGATCTCTGAAATTTTATATGGTCCATATATAGTACTTTAAGAGTTAATTTCATGTTGATTGTTTTGGAGAGGAAAAGTTGCATGTAGGGATGCAACTTCAATAAGATCTAATCTCCTCGTCGAACATGACTTCATAAGGTGTCATGTCGGTCGATGAGTTAAATGTTGTGTTAAAATGGTATTCTGCTGGACTAAAAGATATTATGACCATTTTGGGGCTGTGATTAGTGAATAATCGTAGATATTGTTCTAACGAACGTCTAAATCTCTTTGTTAATCCGTCCATTTGAGGATGGTACACGAGCTTTTTTTTAATTTAGTATCTTGAATTAGAGGTTGTTATGGGTTTAAAGTTACTCTTGACATAGCATCTGCCATAATATTTTGTTTTCCCGATTTATAACGTGTAGTATAATTGTAGCCTATTAATTTTGAAAAAAAATAAACTTACTGCTTGGGTGTGTGAATAGCTTGGGTTAACAAATGATGAAGGCTTTGATGATATGTGAGAATAGTGAATGGGTGTCTGATGTGTGTTTTTCTTATAGTATTTTCGCCCTATTGTTCTTAGTGTTTTCATCTATTCTTGTTCTGGAATTGTTCGATTAATGCTCATATCATGTTTATTTGTATTTCTGGACTACGTGAATGATTTCTTATGCATGTGTGGATTTTCATGCAATTTAGGGGATGTTATGTTTAAATTAGCTCACGTGCGCGCGTCTCTTTCCCCCTAGTTGTCACGTTTCTGTGAAACCGAATTTGCGCGTGCATCATTTTGGCATGCGTGTCACACGTGCATTTGCGCGTGCGCGATCATTTTGTGTTTTCCACACCGGTTTGGTCAATCTGAATTTGGGCGTGCGATATTTTCGCATGCCCGTGCGCGCACGTGTAATTGCCTGTGCGCGGACCTGACCCCAGATTCTTCTTCATTTTACCTCACACACTGGTGTGCATTTTTTGCAGCGCACGCGCGTGCGCCATGCTTTCTATAAAATGGTTGCTCGTGATTTTTGTACAACCCTCATATTTCCCGAGTCGGTGCGACCCGACCCGGATGAAGCCAAGATAGCAAGGGTGGCCAGGACGGACAAAACGACCACGTGGGGCGGTCGAAACCGACCAAGGCAAAGAGAGGCCGCGGAGAAGGCGGGGGGAGCACCCGCTCCCCCGACTCTCTTCGGGCGAGTGGGAGGGGCCTCCCACTCGCCAATCACCCTTAGGCGAGTGGGAGGGGCCCTCCCACTCGCCGGGCGAGTGGGAGGAGCCCTCCCACTCGCCGGCCACCTTGGGGGCGAGTGGGAGGGGCCCTCCCACTCGCCACCCCCCTTTGGGCGAGTGGGAGGGATTCCCCCACTCGCCCGGTACATTGGGGGGAGACCAGCATGGCCTCCCGTGAGGGGGGAAGTGGGCATCTCGAGTCCCACTCGCTCCCCCTCATGCGTTGCTCGTTCGTGGTCATGGTTGGACTGCGGATAGCAGGATCTTGGCTATCCGCAGTCCATTTTTGGGAAAGTCTATAAATAGACCCCCATGGGCACCTTGGGAAAGGTTGGTCTCTACCCCCTCCCTCGCGTGGTCTTGTGAGCAAGCACCCCCCCCCCCCCCCCCCCCCCCCTCCCCTGTCACCTTCCAGTTGACGGTGAGGTGGTTCTTAGTGCCCTCCAAGGTGCCCAGGCTCAGCATTGGCTTGGGAGGGGAAGCGCTCTAAGATCTTCCGGGTATGTGGTGGGACCTCCTCGCTGAAGCTTAAGGGGTTCGTTTCTAGATTCAAGTGTTCTTCAAGGGCAGGATCTTTCAGTTTCTAGTAACCGGTCAAGAGTCTAGGCTTAGGTCAAGTAAGGGTTATTCGCAACCCCCTTTCGAACGCTGAAGCCGGGAAACTGGTTTCAACATTCTGGTGTGGTGAGCGTGGAAGCGGCTAATTCGGAAAGCCCCGAGCCGAGTCTAATGGCGGGAAGCAAAGAACCGGGGAGGTCGCCTCCCCCCAGCATGTTGCGGCCGTTGACGGGGGAGGAGGAGGCAGATGAGGCAGATCATGTGTTGGGTGATCTGACCAAGTTAGAGGTGGCAGAGGAAGTGACTGAGAAAGAGGTCATTAGCGGCAGTGGAAGGCCGGAGAAGGTGCGAATTAGCGGGAGGCTGAGCGGGCCAGATCAAGAGAAGATCCGAAGATGTGTCCAGCAGAACATAGACATCTTCGCATGGAGCGCCGCGGAGATGCCAGGTATTGACGCGGACGTGGCATGTCATCGCCTCAACCTCGACCCGAACGTCCGCCCCATTCGCCAAAAGAAGAGGAAGGTGTCGCCCACCCTCGCCGGGCCTATCAGAGAGGAGGTGGGCAAGCTGCTCGAGGCCGGGTTCGTGGAAGAAATCCAATACCCAGGGTGGGTTTCAAACGTAGTAATGGTGAAAAAGGGAGATGGGAGGTGGAGAATGTGTGTGGACTTCACTATGTTGAACAAAGCATGCCCTAAAGACTGCTACCCGTTGCCCCGGATCGATGCGTTGGTAGATTCAGCAGTCGGATTCCCTGTGATGAGTTTCTTGGACGCGTTCTCTGGCTACCATCAAATTCGAATGCACTCGCCCGACGTCAAGGACGTCTCGTTCATCACGGACGATGGATGTTATTGTTACAAGATGATGTCGTTTGGGTTGAGGAATGCGGGGGCGACCTATCAAATGATGATGGATCGGGTCTTCAGAGAGCAGAAGGGGCGCAACTTAGAGGTCTACGTGGATGACTTGATGGTTAAAAGCAGGGATGTGGAGTCCCACCTGCAAGACCTAGTGGAGACCTTCGCTACCCTTCGGAGGTTCAAGATGAGGCTGAACCCTTCCAAATGTGTTTTTGGAGCAAGTCGAGGAAAGTTCTTGGGCCATCTACTCACCCCGGAGGGGGTCGAACCCAATCCAGACAAGGTAAAGGCCATCTTGGAGTTGGAATCGCCGAAGAACGCGAAAGAAATTCAGAGGCTGACTGGGAAGTTAGCAGGGCTGAGTCGGTTCCTCTCCAGGGCGGGAGAGAAGTGCTCTCCTTTCTTCAAGGCCCTGCGCCAGGGTCAGAAATTCGAATGGACGCCGGAGTGTGAGAAAGCCTTTCAGGCCTTGAAGGAACAACTAACGCGAGCCCCCTTGCTCCAGGGGCCGAGGGAAGGAGAAGACCTCTTTCTCTACCTAGGAGTAGGGGTCGAGGCAGTGAGTTTGGTTCTGGTCCGGGAGGAGGGGAAGAAGCAGCTGTCGATCTACTATGTTAGCAGAGTCCTGAAGAAGGCGGAGCTGAGGTACCCTGTCCTGGAAAAGCTAGCATTTGCTTTGATCATCTCGGCCCGGAAACTCCGCCCATATTTTCAGGCTCACTCGATCAGGGTGGTGACCGACCATCCCCTTCGCAACATTATGGAGGGAGTGGAGCATTCGGGCAGGTTGGCAAAGTGGTCGGTGGAGCTCAGCGAGTTTGATGTCAGCTTCATCCCCCGGTTGTCGATGAAAGCACAAGCAGTAGCAGACTTCCTGGCAGAGTACGTCAAAGAAGTGGACGGGCCAGAGCCCGCCGGGTTGGTGGCATGGGATCTGTTCGCGGATGGAGCATCGGGAAAAAGTTCCCTCGGCGGAGGGGTGATCCTGGTCAGCCCACATGGGACCAGGATCGAGCAAGCGATCCACATTCGGTTCCCTGTGACCAACAACCAGGCCGAGTATGAGGCAGTGGTGGCAGGGCTCCGTCTGGCAAAGGAACTGAAGATCCGGGACGTGAAGGTTTTCACAGATTCAATGGTGGTGGCCTCCCAGGTTCGAGGGGAGTTCGAAGCAAAGGAGCCAACCCTCCAGAGGTATCTGGCGAAGGTTAGGGACCTCGTCGGATGGTTCCACACCTTCTCCATTCAACACATTCCAAGAGAGGAGAACGCCCGAGCAGACCAGTTGGCGAAGCACGGTCCACGCGCAGGAGGAACGGTGACCGAGCTGTTCCACCCATCCATCGAGGAAGGCGAGTTGATGGAGATTGATCGGAGAACCTCGTGGATAGACCCGATCCTCACCTTCCTGACCTCGGGCAAGTTCCCGGAAGGAGACCTAGATAAGAGGCGGTTCCGGTACAAGTCAGCATACTACATGATGCGCGAAGGAAGACTGTACAAAAAACCTTGGCTGGGCTCCTAGCAAGGTGCGTGACGAAAGATGAAGTTCCGAGGGTCTTGGAGGAAATCCACTCCGGAGAATGCGGGAGCCATTCGGGAAGTCAGACCCTAGAAAAGAGGGTGCTAAGGCAAGGGTACTTCTTGCCGACTCTGCGGAAGGATGCCTTGGAGTTTGCAAAAAAGTGTCAGAAGTGTCAACTCTTCGCGCCGCTCCAACTTCAACCCGCGCAGAGGCTCAGGACGATCACTGCGCCCTGGCCCTTCGTCATCTGGGGGATGGACTTGGTCGGCCCATTCCCTCATGCTAGCGGTCAGAGGAGATTCTTGCTGGTTATGATTGACTATTTCTCCAAGTGGGTGGAGGTTAAGTCCTTGGCAAAGACGACCTCGCAGGTGATAAAGAATTTCATCTGGGGAGAAATAATCTGCAGACACGGACTCCCCCTTGCCATTGTAACAGACAACGGACCACAATTCGCTAGCGATGAACTCATCACTTTCTGCGGTCAAGTGGGCATCGACCTCCGCTTTGCCTCTGTCCACCATCCTCGAAGCAATGGGCAGGTGGAGGCCGCCAACAAAGTCATCGTCAACTTGCTGAAGAAGAAGGTGGAGAACCTGAAAGGGAACTGGGTGGAGCAACTTCCCTCGGTCTTATGGGCCTTGAGAACAACTCCCAACACGGCAACGGGCGAAACGCCATTCAAACTTTCCCACGGGTCAGAAGTCGTGCTCCCAGTAGAGTTCGAGGTCAGATCCCCCCGGGTCGTAGCTGCCGAGGAAGGGGACGAGGACTGGAGAATAGGCAACGAAGAGGAGCAACGACTCTTGCTGGATATGGTTGAGGAGCTCCGGGACCTCGCCACGGTTCGACAAGAGGAAGTGAAGCGTCGGATGGCCAGGTACTTCGATAAGAACATTAGAATCAAACAATTCATCCCAGGAGATCTAGTCCTCAAAAAGGTCGACGTCGCGGGAAGGTCAGCGAACATAGGAAAGCTCCAGCCCAATTGGGAGGGGCCCTATGTGATCTTGGAGGCCCTCAGGTCAGGGGGGTATCGCCTCCAGAATATTGAGGGAATCCCCCTTGGTAATACTTGGAGTGGCGACGATCTTAAACGTTTTTATCCTTAATGAATATGTTGATTGTCTCTTTGGTCATACCTCTTACTCCAGCTTAAAATAGTTACTCTGGCCGATGGGAGCACAGGTTGGTAAGGTTCCATGAAGAGGAATTGCATCGCGAAAGCATCGAGCACTTCCACCTCCAGTCAGATTGGGAAGGCGTTGAGTTCCTCTGCCTCCAGGTGAAGGTAAGCACCTAGGACGCGGACGGGTACTTCCACCTCCAATCGGTAAGGGGACTGGGAAGGCGTTGAGTTCCTCCACCTCCAGGTGCGCTAAGCACCAAGGACGTGGACGGGTACTTCCACCTCCAGTCAGATTGGGAAGGCGTTGAGTTCCTCTGCTTCCAGGTGAAGGTAAGCACCTAGGACGCGGACGGGTACTTCCACCTCCAATCGGTAAGGGGACTGGGAAGGCGTTGAGTTCCTCCACCTCCAGGTGCGCTAAGCACCAAGGACGTGGACGGGTACTTCCACCTCCAGTCAGATTGGGAAGGCGTTGAGTTCCTCTGCCTCCAGGTGAAGGTAAGCACCTAGGACGCGGACGGGTACTTCCACCTCCAATCAGTAAGGGGACTGGGAAGGCGTTGAGTTCCTCCACCTCCAGGTGCGCTAAGCACCAAGGACGTGGACGGGTACTTCCACCTCCAGTCAGATTGGGAAGGCGTTGAGTTCCTCCGCCTCCAGGTGAAGGTAAGCACCTAGGACGCGGACGGGTATTTCCACCTCCAATCGGTAAGGGGACTGGGAAGGCGTTGAGTTCCTCCACCTCCAGGCGCGCTAAGCCCCAAGGACATGGACGGGTACTTCCACCTCCAGTCAGATTGGGAAGGCGTTGAGTTCCTCCGCCTCCAGGTGAAGGTAAGCACCTAGGACGCGGACGGGTACTTCCACCTCCAATCGGTAAGGGGACTGGGAAGGCGTTGAGTTCCTCCACCTCCAGGTGCGCTAAGCACCAAGGACGTGGACGGGTACTTCCACCTCCAGTCAGATTGAGAAGGCGTTGAGTTCCTCCGCCTCCAGGTGAAGGTAAGCACCCAAGACGTGGATGGGTACTTCCACGTCCAGTTGAGCTCTGCTCCCTGGAAGATGTTGAGTTCCCTCCACCTCAGGTCGGAGTTAATCCGACCCAAGGTGTCAAGCTTTCTCCACCTCCAGTTGGGCTCGGCCCATAGGAGGGTTCTTAAGTGGAGAAAGGTTTTCCTCCCACCTCAGGTCGAGCTCGGCTCGACTAGAGGTGCTGAGTTTTCCCTCCACCTCAGGTCGGGGTTAATCCGACCCAAGGTGTCGAGCTTTCTCCACCTCCAGTTGGGCTCGGCCCATAGGAGGGTTCTTAAGTGGAGAAAGGTTTTCCTCCCACCTCAGGTCGAGCTCGGCTCGACTAGAGGTGCTGAGTTTTCCCTCCACCTCAGGTCGGGGTTAATCCGACCCAAGGTGTCGAGCTTTCTCCACCTCCAGTTGGGCTCGGCCCATAGGAGGGTTCTTAAGTGGAGAAAGGTTTTCCTCCCACCTCAGGTCGAGCTCGGCTCGACTAGAGGTGCTGAGTTTTCCCTCCACCTCAGGTCGGGGTTAATCCGACCCAAGGTGTCGAGCTTTCTCCACCTCCAGTTGGGCTCGGCCCATAGGAGGGTTCTTAAGTGGAGAAAGGTTTTCCTCCCACCTCAGGTCGAGCTCGGCTCGACTAGAGGTGCTGAGTTTTCCCTCCACCTCAGGTCGGGGTTAATCCGACCCAAGGTGTCGAGCTTTCTCCACCTCCAGTCGGGCTCGGCCCATAGGAGGGCTCTTTAGTGGAGAAAGGTTCACCTTCCGTCTCAAGACAGGATCAACCGAAAGGCTTGACAGAGGTTCCCCGATGACGGATCCTTTCGTGGATTCCCCTAAAGTCCCACCTACTCGACAAATAGGTGGGTTGAACTTTCTTTCCGAGCTTGGAACAAGCTCGCAAAGAGCGGGGATTGTGTACAACCCTCATATTTCCCGAGTCGGTGCGACCCGACCCGGATGAAGCCAAGATAGCAAGGGTGGCCAGGACGGACAAAACGACCACGTGGGGCGGTCGAAACCGACCAAGGCAAAGAGAGGCCGCGGGGAAGGCGGGGGGGGAGCACCCGCTCCCCCGACTCTCTTCGGGCGAGTGGGAGGGGCCTCCCACTTGCCAATCACCCTTAGGCGAGTGGGAGAGAAACCTCCCACTCACCCGGGCGAGTGGGAGGAGCCCTCCCACTCGCCGGGCGAGTGGGAGGGGCACTCCCACTCGCCCAGTACATTGGGGGGAGACCAGCATGGCCTCCCGTGAGGGGGGAAGTGGGCATCTCGAGTCCCACTCGCTCCCCCTCATGCGTTGCTCGTTCGTGGTCATGGTTGGACTGCGGATAGCAGGATCTTGGCTATCCGCAGTCCATTTTTGGGAAAGTCTATAAATAGACCCCCATGGGCACCTTGGGAAAGGTTGGTCTCTACCCCCTCCCTCGCGTGGTCTTGTGAGCAAGCACCCCCCCCCCCCCCCCTCCCCTGTCACCTTCCAGTTGACGGTGAGGTGGTTCTTAGTGCCCTCCAAGGTGCCCAGGCTCAGCATTGGCTTGGGAGGGGAAGCGCTCTAAGATCTTCCGGGTATGTGGTGGGACCTCCTCGCTGAAGCTTAAGGGGTTCGTTTCTAGATTCAAGTGTTCTTCAAGGGCAGGATCTTTCAGTTTCTAGTAACCGGTCAAGAGTCTAGGCTTAGGTCAAGTAAGGGTTATTCGCAACCCCCTTTCGAACGCTGAAGCCGGGAAACTGATTTCAACAATTTTAGTCTGGAGAACCCGATCCAGTCCGCCATTTTCACCATTTTCTCGCCCATAGCACTAGGGTTTCGTGTTTGTAGTCTTCTCCAACATCCCTAAAGGAAGGGAAAGCATCGGCGTAGTTCCATTGGAGCTCTTCGAGTCCGGAGCCATAAGCGTTGAAGTGGAAGACGTGAGAGAAGACTTGTTTAGAAGGAGGTGACAACTCTTTCCGAATCAAAGAAAGCAACAAACGAGAAGGAGGACGAGGACGGTGGATCAAGCTAGACTCCCCTTCAACTCCGAGGAAGAGACTCTCGTTCATTTTCGTGCTTAGAGAGTGGTAAACTCGTTCTTTGTTTCTACCTTTAGAATAACTTGTTATTATATTGTGATTCGTCTAAAGCACGCACACACCATGATCATTAGGTGTGAGTGTTCATAGATTTATCTTTTATTCTGGATGGTTTTGTTTAGATCTTATTAATGTTTTGTTTTTTCATTGTGATTGTGAATGTGGTTGTGGTTGTGTTGTGATAAAAGTTGTGTGAGAGAGGTCAAAGCTACATTGTCGTTGGGTTAGACACGAGTCGGTGAGGCGAGAGGTTGGCCTGTGCATTTGCAAGGCGCAACGAGCGAAGCGGTGCTTACGACTCGTGGTGGAGTGAAGCGGAGGTTTGCGACCCGCAATAGTGCGAAGAGGTGCTTACGACCCGCAGTGGTGAGAAGAGGTGAAGGCGACCCTCAATGTGTGAGCGTGCGAAGCGGTGCAGGCATATTCAATATGATTCTACAAGATCTATAAGATCTATTTTCGTTCAAGTAACAGATTCTAGCCAATGGAAAGGATCTTCTTCTGATCAATCCAGAAATCATTTCGATTCCGTTAGAAATGAGAATTCAGAATATCACACATTGATCGATCAAACAGAGATTCAGCAACTAAAAGAGAGATCGATTCTTTGGGATCCTTCCTTTCTTCAAACGAAACGAACAGAGATAGAATCAGATCGATTCCCGAAATGCCTTTTTGGATCTTCCTCCATGTCCTGGCTATTCACGGAACCTGAGAAGCGGATGAATAATCATCTGCTTCCGGAAGAAATCGAAGAATTTCTTGGGAATCCTACAAGATCAATTCGTTCTTTTTTATCTGACAGATGGTCAGAACTTCATCTGGGTTCGAATCCTACTGAGAGGTCCACTATAGATCAGAAATTGTTGAAGAAAAAACAAGATGTTTCTTTTGTCCCTTCCAGGCGAGTGAAAAATAAAGAAATGGTTGATATATTCAAGATACGCAAGTTAATTTAGTTTTCTTTTTGTTCATTAGTGTTAGTCCAAATCAAAATCCTCGTTAACATCGACCTCAAGACATCTATCTCAAGTCTTTCTCGTATGAAAACTCCATCCCACCGTGTTCCGCGTGAGATCGATACTCGGAGATTTATTCTTGTTTTATTATTACTTGACAGCGATCGGTTCACTGCCGCTAGTTGACCCATCAAGTTTTTGACGTCGTTGTCGGGAAACATGACATGTGTGAGTTTCTTAAGAGAGAGTCGAGAGATAGAGTTCTTTTTCATTTGTATATCTCATTTCTTTTAAGCTTTATTCTTATTTTGTCTATTTTCTTTCAATCACATGTTCTATTGTAAGTGTTTGATTCAAGTATTGTTTTTTTTTTTCACTTTTTAGATTTATGCATATTTGATTTTAAGAATTAATTGTGCAAATTGTGTGGGAGTATTTATCATGGGAGTGAGGTGTGCGAGAAAAGAAACTATTGTATGCAAACACATGTTGCTCCGCAGCGGACATTACCATAGTCTGAAGTTTGGACCCCTTCCATGTCCAAGCCATTGGGTATGCGATGTTTGGACCCCTCTCCCAAATCTGAAAAGTTGGAAGCTTCTCCATCACCCGCAGGAGTTTGCGCGGGCCTGCGTCTCTTTGTCGAGGAGGTGCTCACCCCACCTTGGGCAAGCGCGGCCTCCCTCTTCAGCTCCAGAGCCCGCTGCTTTTCAGTAGATGTCAGGACGTTCCCGACGGGCTGGATCGGTCTCGAAGCAGGAACCATCAAGACAACTACAAAAGAAACAAGTCATATCAGCACCCAAAGGTATGTGCGGTCATTTTTTATGCTAACCGCTCATACTCACAGTCATCCACATGAATGTTCTTGACTTCCCGCACGCGTCGGTATAATAAACCACATCCAATGGTGCCCAGTGGAGGAATTCGACTATTTGCCTCGAGGTTTCCATCGGCTCGGGCGGTCTAAAGGCATCCTCGTCCCGCAGATCAGGTGTCGTGTGGAGACCACCAAAGCCCCCCTTGAAGATAATGAAGCACACTTTACAGTCGCGAACTTTGTTCGCGAGATTGAGGACTCGGAGCTTGTCCGACCCGAAGTACGTCTGCCTGAATTCACGCGCCCTCACGTGGAATAGGTGGTGAAAAACCTCTAAGCTAAAGTGAATTCCCTCCGTCCTCAAGTAGACAATGAAGGAAGTGATCGAAGCAACCATGTTCGGTGGGAGCTGTGCGGGCACTGCCCCGTAATAGTTCAGTATTTCCACCATCTCCGGGAAGATGGGGACGGTCTAGCCCGCATCGAAGTGGTCAAAGGGCACCACGATTTCATTCTCAAAAATAGTGGGAAATCGCTCTTCGCTCTGAGGTAATCACACCTCGTAACTGTCATCAATTTGGTGTCGCGACAAGAAATGGGTGAAGTCCAAGTTGGAAATGGTGGGAAGGTCAGGTTCATGGCTCATGAAGGTGACCCGCACAATCTACTCGTCGGGAGGTTTCAGTTTGTGTTCGCACCATCTCGCTCTAATTCTCTCGCGCGGGTCAGGTAAGAAATGAAGGAGGTCAGCACCTATTTATAGGCAAGGCGCGGTATTTCTCCTCGAAAGCTGAGGCGCTGACAGTCGCAAGCCTGGGCGGACAATCTCTAGTAACCGCCTCCTCCAAAGGTCCTCTCCTACCGAAAACAGTTTGAAGAGCAATGCACATATCCACACCAAGCAGTAGTATTCGAGCACAAACAATTCCAAACATTCCAAGCAATATCAAGAGAAGCATTGATAGAAGTTGTGGTTAACAAAAACAACAAATCGCATAGTCGCGCGAAGTAAAGTCACGAAATAATTCAAATTATTACAGACAATAATCAAATGTTCTCGCCAAATAATCCTAGAAGAGTGCTAGTCGCGGGGATGAGGTCGCTCTGCCCCTAAGTGTGCCAAGCCACCCGAGATGTCGGTGAACGCCATGTGGGCAACCGCCAATGCTCTGTTCAGGTGGGCTCCAAAGGTGTGGAGAGTTCGCACATCCTCCCGCACTTGCGTCGCGTAGATAGCTCATATTTCTTCTGGTAAAGTCTGTGGTCGCGATCCGGAAGCCGCATCACCTTGCTGAGCATTCGGCTGGAGGTTACCCGAGGTAAGCACAACTTGTTCGGTTAAGTTCTTAACCTACTTCTCCAGGTCGCTTATCCACGCCCTCGAATTCCACAACTCCCTCAGCAACACGTCCAATTCGCCATACACCCTCGTTGGGACAACCGATGTAGTCTCTTCAAAGCATTCGTGATATCAGAGGTAAGTTTTATGATTTTTTTCATGTTTTCACAAGGCTAATCGAAATATGGGTAAGAGAGGATATACCTGCTGTATCTGCCACAATTGTCTCTTCAGGAATCGGATCGAGTTCACCGAAGACATCCACAAGAGCAGCGATTATATTTGGTGTATCTGCCACAAGTGTTTCCACAAAAGCGGGATTAAACTTGCTAAAGTCAATCACACGGACAGCGGATACCGTTCCAAGAGTCCACACAGAGCACCTAAGCCGGTCAGGGTCAGTCCGCCGGAGGTACCCCCTTCGCGACAACTCGACCAACCTTCGTCGCTGGTGCAATTGTTCGTGGGTCATGGATCGCTCGCTAGTATCTGCTCCCACCAGAGGAGGGATGACTATCGACTCGTGCCTAGGCGGAACAGAGAATCAGACAGCAGGTCGTTGTGAACACTCTGCAATGCCCGTTGCGCCTCAAGTTTATCCTACACCTAGTTGGGTGGGACCTCCACGCTCGCCCAGGGTTTCGACAGCATAAGCACTTAGCTGCGCCAGAGCCTCCTCAGTCCTCAGTCCCAAGTCAGGCAACAGACTTACCCTTGGAAGCGTGCCACGCAGCTGCTTCAACAGCTTTCTTCTCTGCGGCTTCCATCCTCTGGGCCACCTTCCGTGACTGCCTCTCCTCAGGCGTCCGCTTTCACTTCTTCATGTTCTTCTCCGCAGTTTCTCTGGAATCCGTCGGCTCCTCCTCGGTGGCCGCACGAACTGTGTTTTGAGCCAGCTTCTCCAGCTCAACCTCAGGATCCGATAACTCGCCATCCTCCTAGACTTCCTCTTGGACGCCTTCACCAGATCGCCATGCCTCACTCGCAGACAGAGAGACCTCATTGGGCTCCAATGCAGTTTGTGTTGGCTTTAGTTTCGTTGACTTGGTCAACTCCTTTAATTGTATTTTATATGTATTTTGTTTTTAGTTGAAAAGGAGGAGAGAGAGAGAACTGCATTTATTGCAGAGAGAGATTGTGATGTTTTTTTTCTTGCCTATAAATAGGCCCCCTTGTAGTTTGTTTTGCACGGAAGATATAGAGAAAGTTTTAAGAAGTTTTTTTTTCCTTCCTGCGAAGAGGAGCTAGAGAGAGAGAGGAAAGTGAGTGGAGGGGTTGTAGAGTTTCGGCAGAAACTTAGAGTGGCGAGAGAGAGGGAGAAAACATATAGAGAGAGAAAAGCTTCTTATTAATATTCCCGCAGGAATAGGAAGTCGTTTTTTTCTCTCGCATGCCGCCAGCCCGCACTCGCGTGGAAGAACTCGCCCGCCAGCTGGTTCGTCTCGCCTGCCCACTCGTTGTGCCGCCCGCGCAAGCTCGCCTCGCCACCAGTGGAGCAGCCCGCACTCGGCGCTGAACGTAAGGAGGAGGAGCTCGCAACCCGCACTCACCAACGTGAAGGAGCTCGCTGCAGAGCATTCGCCCAGCTCGCCGAGCAAGGGCCACTCGCGGTACAGCTCGCCGGAGTGAAGGGAAGGGGTGTTTGAATGTGAAGTGTTCCCCGTGTGTGCGTGCTCGCGTGAAGTGTGTCTCGGCGTGGAGAGTGCTAGGCGTAAGGAGGTAGCGTGAAGTGTTCGAGTGCTCGCCGGTTTGAAGGGAGTGCTCGCCGGTTTGAGAACGTGTGCCCATATATCGCGTTTCCAACAGTTTGCGCGGCTTCATCCGCACCTAGGTTCTCAGCCGCTCCATCCCCAGAGTTCTCGGCAGGAGTTTCGTTCTCATGCAAACTTGTCAGAGTAACCGCGTCACCTTTGGGGGTCGTCACAAGAATCGTTCCCGGAGGCAAGTTGCCGACCGTCCGAGTTTGCGTGGTCTCTTCTTGTCCGTCCAGATCGACAACCTCAGTATGGAGGCTTTCTCCTCCCTGTGCAGCAGCTCTCTTCGCCTTCTTGACGACAGTCTTTTGCAGTGTCTTCGATTTCCGCTTCCTCTCAGGAGTGACTGCGGGAGCCCCCATGTGACTCCAGCACCTTGTCAGGCATGTGGCTTCCCTCCTCCAGATCTTTGGAGAAGTCGCGCGTAGGATTGTCCGTCGGTATATCTCCAAGTCAGAAGCGGTCATCGAGGTACCCACGCTCGCCTGTTGCTATCTAGCAGCCGGAACGACCGTCTCAGGAGCTATAAATGTCCTTGGAATCGGTGGAATGGCAGTTGTGTGGTAACTTTGTGTGTATCCGCCACCACCTTGGTCTCTGGTGCAGAAGTCTTCTTCTTGAGCAAGGTCTCCAATAGGGACTTGTTGCAACCAGCCATTGTCCTGAAGTGTATTCGCAGCAGGCACGGGAGATCAGTTCAAAAGTGATCATGTTGAGCCCAGACTCTGGCTATTTATAGTTTTTAGCAGCGCAGATATCGGGTCGCAATTTCTACGGTTACCAGTGTACTTTTTCGAAGTCCGCACGGACTTAAAAAATTGCGGGGATTAACTTAACCCGGAATCCTGCTTCAACAGCCAGAGCCAGTCATCGATCTCCAAAAGTGCGTGTGGTTATGGCCTGTGTAGCCGCACCGGTCCAATAGTACGGGAGGTTACTCACCGTTTGATTGCGCCCTCTTCTCCAGCTTCAGCGGCTGACCAGCTTGGTCGGCCTTAGAAGCGGTCCAAGTTTCGAGAGGTCCGAGCGAACACTCCAAATGTCCACCTCTACTCTCCCCTCTCTCCAGTCAGTGTTGGTTGGTGCGGTTATAATATGTTGTAACTGCACCTCCCCTCTCTTTCTCTCTCCTGCCTGAATTCTCTTGTATCCCGAGCAATGCGCATTTATTGCACCTGCCCGTTCGGGTGGCCCTTAACTAGTATAAATAGAGGGCCAGTGATGCCTAGAGGGAGACGAAACTTTGGCCAAAATCTCACCTATAGTAGGTGCGGTTATAAGTTTGAGGTCGTCCTCTGCTGCCTAGTTCTCTCGTGCATTCAATTGTAATAGCTCTGTAAAAGCTCATTGATCTACTAAAATTTTCCTTAACAAGTGATATTTGCCATTACAAGCAAATTTAGCGTGGTCGCTCGCTGCATCTTTTTTTTTCTTGCCCCCTCTACTCTCTTCTGTTCGCCCTGGCTCCTTGTGGTATGTAGTCAGTTGCTTACGGTTTCTGATCCCCCCACCCCCCCCCCCCCCCCCCCCCCCCCACTCTCATGATTGTCATTAGCTTATTTTGTTTAGTAGACAAAATGATTTTCGCTCAGCCTGCATGTTCGCATGAGTTTTTTTTCACTCCTCATAAGGACAATTAATTTCACATTGTAGGACAATCATGACTTAAAAAATATTAGCCTATGACACTTTATCATAGTAGGTGTAGGATCTCTAGTAAAAAAAATGTGAGTAATCGAACAACTAGATTTCAGTTAAATCAACAGTTGTGATCGACTTAATGGTGAACCAATACACCATAAGGGGATATCTTTATATAGTAGTATAAATATATATACTATAAAATTAAAAGCCACAATGTTGGACCGACAATATCAACATAGAGATAATTTTTAAGTGTAAATGTGCAAAATATAAATGATTTTAGGAACTTGTATTAATATTCAGCATATAACCGCCGTTAATTATCACTGGGTTAATTAACAGCAGGTTATGATAGCAGTTATAATGTAAAAAGAAAATTCATAATCTGCATATGAAAACAATAAGATTTTAACGTTTAAATATAAAAAGTCATCTAGGAAGAGAACAGAGAACACATACATTATGAGTGACAATGATTCAATCAGATAGCTATAATCTGTAAAAGCTAAAACCAAGATACAGCTTAAAATACAGAGAATTCACAAGAATTCATCTGCTACAATTCATATTGATGCCAAAAAAACATATGGATGAGATTGTTCTTCCCAACAGAGACCAGCACAGAAAGTAGAGAAGCCGAATTATTAGAAAAATGGAGGAAGAATGACCCATCTCCGTGGATATTTTTCCCTACCTTCCCTTCCATCAAACAACTGCAAGCAGAATGGTGGTAATTAGAACTGGAAGCAGGCTATCTTTCTGTTAAAGGTAAACACTGCAACATAAAACTGTACTACCAAACATTAAAAAAACAATTTTGTGAATTAAATAAGTCATGTAATGAAGTTCCATTTATATATATATATATAGTTTGACAAATCATTTGATGATTTAAATATATAATTGGGTTTAATTCCATGAAAATTTATTATAAAAATATTTTTTATGAAATTAGAAAATGATAGACGTGCGCTATCTTCAAACCAAACAAAAAGAAGATTAATTAAAATTGAGATACAATATATCGAGGTAGACACGATATCCAACTCTTGAGGGCAAAATTCCTCTAAAAGCCTACTCTCCAAGAGAGCCCAAAATACCTTATGATCCAAGATAAGTTAAACACTCACTAAACTCCCTTATAAGTGGGAGTGAGACGTACATAATTACGGTTGCCCTAAGCAATAAAGATAGATAGGGGAAGCGTGGCAGGCCCAATAAGTCATCTTTGCAGCAGCACTCCCCTCCCGAAAATCGATCTTGCCTTCAAGATCGAGGGTTGTAAGGGTAATCAGCGGGTGTCAGAGGAACCAAGTCAACAATGTCACGATAGTCGTCTTCAACACCGAGCAGCAAACATAAGGTCCTTCAGAGAGCATTTTTGGGTGGGTGAGTACGGCTGGTGGCAGCGAAAATAAAGTCCCTTTTGGTGAAGCTCAAGGTATTGCTGGTGAGATAAGCATTGGAGCGGTGGAGATACTAGTGGAGACAGGATCGGAAGAACTGGCGCGGTGGCTGCAGGCCAATCAACGGGTGTCCAGATAGAGGTGGGTGATCTAGGAGAGGACGTGGTTGAGGTTTCAGCAGTGGCTACACTTGATGGGGTGGCTGAGTAGAGGAGGATTGGTGGGTCCCAAAGAGTTCATCGTTGAGGCAACACGCTTGATTCATGGCCCGGTAGAGTGTAGACGGGTTGAGGACACGAAGGTATGTCTGGATGTGGGGATGTCAGCTAGTGAGAAAGTACCCCAGATAATGGTCATGGGATAGTCTGGTGATGCGCGTGACGACCTCAATGAACCCAGTGATGTAGGTGGTGGTGGTGTCGAACTGGCGAACGGAGCTAAGGAGCTCGTAGACATTACCCGCTTGGCGTGCATTATAGTGGCGTAAGAGATCCTCCTTCAATGTGGTCTAAGAGAGATTAGGGACATGTTGGCGCGTCCAACCTGAAAGTACACAGTAAACCTCACTAGAATTCTCTAGAGGGGGGGGGGGGGGGGGGGTGAATATAGATTAAAAATACTTTGTGCAATTATATATATATATATGTGTAATAATCACAGATTTAAGCTTCCCACACACCAACAAGAATTAAGCAAGTAAAGAAGAAAAATAGCAAGAAGAAAATCACAGCACAACACAAGGAAATATAGTGGTTCCCCAAACTTTGGGTAGTCCACTCTTCTACCCCCTTGGTAGGAATTCACTAACTTGCACTGAGTCTTTTGATAAGGAGACTCTTAGAACCAGACTGAGTCTTTTGATAAGGAGACTCTTAGAACCAAACTGAGTCTTTTGGTAAGGAGACTCTTAGAACCACTACAACTGAATTTTTTCTCTCTTTTGTGAGAGCTTTCAGAGTTTGCAGCAGAATGACTTCAGAAGAAGGAGAAGAAAAAGGCTTTTTCTTTGCTGCAGCACACTATCTTTTTTCTCAGCTTTCTCATTCTTCACTTGGGAGCTCTTCCTCTTTTTCAAATGTATATGGTGGATCACACTTCTTTTTATTCTCTGTCGACCTCCTTCTTATTTATAGCTCTGCTCAAAAGATATTGCTAAAGGAGAATAATCAATTAGCAGACAGAGAATTAGAAAGAGATTTAGAGTTTCCATAATCAATATTTCTGTAGAAGGAAAGGAATTCATTCTGATTTCAAATAATATCCATAATAATCTTAATCAAATTATCCAAGAATCAAATATAAGGAAAGGCTGATTCAGAACGGCTATAAAAGAATAATATCATTCCATAAAAATCAGATCTACAGAAAGAAGGAAAGAGATCTGGCGTGTTTTTTGAATTACTTATAGATATCGACGTGCGTCGATTACTATTCGACGTATACGTCGATTTCATCCTGGCTGGACGTCGAGAGGAGAATAAGGAAGGTGCGTCGACTTTATCAAATGCGTCGACTAGAAGTCAGAAGTACGTCGACAAATATTACGTCGAATTCTTCTTAGAGTTACTTCGACTTATTCTGAGAGAAACGTCGACTACATTTCGACGTTGCGTCGAATTCTATTCGACGCATATTTACTTGGACTAACTTTTCATTCTTAGAAATTATATTCTTCTTAATTCTATGGGTTAAGATAAATCATTTCCCCAACACAACGCACTCAATGGAGTGCAGGGCCTCCATATAGATTGTTGTCATGGGAACCTTGTGGTTGGCAAGGGTGCACTGGAGGTTGAAAAATTGTTCAGCGCAGGAAATCCAACATAGGGAGTCGGTGCCATCACACACCGGAATCTCAAATTGGCACAAATGGGTCGAGTGGATGTCCTCAGCGGGGTGAAGGAACACCTTGTATTCAGTGGCGGGCCGATTGGGGATCTACATGGGAGGTGTCGGGGGGTTCAGTAGACAGTGGTTAACAGGCATTGTGAGCTCGCGGAGAAGAGTAAGATCTTCAAGTCGAGCTTAGAGCTAATCCAAGCGAGTAGAATCGGTGAAGGCCAAAGCAAAGGCGTCCGTTTCTGCATGTAGGGCCATGGAACGAGTCCAGGCATGTAAGGATGATCCGCAGACAAGAATATAGCGGGAAACATCGAAGGCGTGAACTGCAGTTGTCGCGGTACAGGCAGACTGCGGCTGGTTGAACAAGACATGCGAGCCGCTAGGCTGCGTGTCGAGAGGAGCACCATAGGAGGTGCACCCATTGCTGAAAGGGCAAGGAAGAGATGCACAGAGGAAAAGGCGGTGAGATAGAACAAAAATATGTCTAGGAGTCGGCGGCTTGGTCAGTCGGCGGTTGGGGTCATCGGGGGAGTGAAGGTGTTGGGCCAGAGAAGTGGCTAGGGCTGACGACTGGACTAGGAGTCGTTGGATGCGACGCTGGCGCGAGGAAAAGGATCGTACAGGGGAGAAGAACCGATGGACGCATCTCACAGAGGGGCCACTGAAGACAGTTGGACGAGGACGGGAGACCGAAAAAGCAAGCAAGGTCATCGTCGGCCGTTGTACAACCCGTATTCGCCGAGTGGGCCCCCCCCCAGCCAACTGGCGAAACCTGGGTCGTCCGGATCATTCGCCAGGTCACTCGCCCAAGCTAAGTGAGGTAAAAATGCCCTCAAGATGGTGGAGGTAAGCTATAGGAAAGAAGACGCTAGGCGAGTGGTGCCCTCACGGACCACTCGCCCAGAAATGAGAACATTCGCCCAGCCAGGGGACCACTCGCCCAGAAGCGCGGGCATTCGCCCAGACAGGCGGGTGCCCAGCGAATGGTGCCCTCACGGACCATTCGCCCAAATGGGTGTGAGGGGAAAATGACCAGGATACCCCTGGTGGGCTGCAAATAGCCCCTCGGAACAGCGGAGTTTGGCTGTTAGCAGACCAATTTGGGGTGCGGTTAGCAAAATTAAAAGGCGGAGCCAGGCTATTTACAGACCAGCCTAGGAAAACTATAAATAGACCCTTAAGGGCACCTTGGAGGAGATCCGATTTTAGAGAATCCTCTCCTCTAGGCTAGTTTTGGTTGGCAGCCAGTGCCCTCCAAGGTGCCCGGTTGAGCTTTGGTTCGGGAGGGGAAGCTCTCTAAGATCTTCCGGGTGTGTGGCGGGACCTCCTCGCTTCAGCCTTGGGTCTATTCCGTTTCCAGCATCCACCGTCAAGAGAGTCTAGTGAGGGAGAAATAAGCATCGGCTACACCCCCAGTGGGTCCGAACTCAAGAGACCAGTTGCTGGTTTCAACATTTTTGGTGCGGTGAGCGTGGACCGTAGCCGGTGAAAGAAAATCCCAAGCTGGTTTCGATGACAGGAGATGGGGGAAATGGTTCTGACTCAGGTCACTCGCAGCCACCCGCGGCGGGCGAGTGGCTGGAGATGTTTGAGAAGTTCAAGCGAGAGGTCCTGCAGACGGTTCTCGCGTCGAGGACCGAGTGCGAGACCCCGGTGGTTCCAGTGGTCCCGCCTTTGCAGATTGGCGAGAACGCCCCGGGGCAGCGACCGGGAAAGGAGGTGCCAGCAGAAGGCAGTGCGCGAGACCTCCCCGGACGGCAGTTGTTCAGCAGTCCGGCGAGTGCTGAGGTGTGTGAGTTGGTCCCGCGCGAGAGGACCACTCGCCGAGCAGGGGAAGGGAGCCCCTTTTGCGAGATGATCCTCTCAGCCCCAGTGCCAGAAGGGTTTCGTGGGCCGGAGATGTCCTACTACACCGGCAAGGAGGACCCAGTTGTGCACCTGCAGTGGTTCGAGGACATGACTTCAATCCTTCCCATGTCAGATTCTTTCCAATGCCGACTCTTCGCGACCACCCTGAAGGAGAAAGCAAGGGACTGGTTCCACCAACTTCCCACAGGTTCCATCTATGCGTTCGATGATCTGCGCCGAAGCTTCCGACTACGTTTCTCGACGTCAAAGAAGAGGAAGAAGGATGCGGAGGCTCTCTTCAAGATCCGGCAGAGGGAGGGGGAATCCCTGGCTAAGTACGTGGACAGGTTCCAGGAGGAGATACACCTAGTGCAGGAGGTGCCGGGATTCGCCCTCCAGATGGCATTCATCGTAGGGTTGCGAGAGGGGTTCTTCAAGATGGACCTGAAGAGAAGACCTCCTGTATCCTTCGAGGAGTTGATGGAGAGAGCCGCGGAGGAGATTGAAGGGGAGGCGGCCAACCCCGAATTCTATAAAAGGTTGGCAAAGATGAGCGAGCCCGAGGCGAGGCAGCCAGAAGGGAGAAGGCGAGAGGAGCCCAGGGGCCAGGGGTTCGAAAGACCACCTCGGGTTTGGAGGAACCAGGAACCCAACAACAGGTTGGGCTGGAGGAACCAGGAAGGACCAGCGCGAGGTCAGGATGAAAGGTACCAAGGAAGGGAGGCAGGAGGAGTGAATCAGGGGTGGAGGCAGGGTCCCAGACCCCCTCACCCCCCAAGGGAGCAAGCCATGGCGGTAGGCCGAGGGAGAAGAGGTAGAGGAGCGAGAGGAGGAAGAGGAAGAGCTGGAAGAGAGGACAGGGTGGTGTTGCCTTACTGTGACTTTCATCAGGAAGAAGGTCACGCGATCGCCACCTGCCCAGAGTTCTTGGAAATGAGGGAAAGAGGACGGCCACGGCGGCCGCATGCCAGAATTGAGGAAGTGCTTCCAGAGGCAGAAGAGGACCGGTGTGAGGATAGGGCAGATACAGGAACCAGGGGGAATCGGGGTGATTCACGGTGGGGTTGGGATAGAGGCCTCTCGCAAGAGGAGCTTCCAGGCCATGTTCCGAAGGGACGTCGCGTCCACTTCCCAGACCCCACCCCCCTCTGAGAAGCTCACCTTCTCCTCAGAAGATATGCCAGACTACGAAGACCCATTCTGCGACGCCCTGGTGATCCAGACGGCAATAGAAAACTTCACGGTCTCTCGAATCCTGGTGGACAACGGGAGCTCGGTGAATGTGATCTTCAAAAAAGCTTTCGACGCGATGGAGGTAGAGAAGAAGAGGGTGCAGGCCTCCGACGGACCACTGTTTGGTTTCTCGGGAGAGCGGAAGGAGGTCGAGGGAGGCGTAGGTCTCCAAGTGACGTTGGGAGGGGTCCCCAGGAACTGCCGGTTCGTCATCGTTGACGCTCCGAGCAGCTACAATGCTATCTTCGGACGCCCCCTCATCAGCGCCTTCCGGTGCGTGCCCTCATCGTACCATCAGTGCTTAAAGCTCCATAGTGGAGGAGTCCAGATCCGCGTCCGAGGAGACGCTAAGGTGGCGAGGCAGTGCTACGTAACTGCCGTCAACACCATCTCATGGATGGCGGATGCCGAAAAGATGGATGAAGAGATGGTGAGGCCGGAGGGGCCAGGAGAGGAAGAGGAGAAGGAAGAAGAAGGGGGAGAGGGCGATGCCCGAGAGGAGGTGTTGGAGGTCGCTCGTGAGGAGCAGGAGGTCGAGCCGATGGAGGCGGAAGGAGTTGCAGGAGAAAAGGCCCGGGAGGAGGGGCGAGAAGCGAAGGGCCAGTGGGACGAACCAGCCCGGCTCGAGCCGGCAGAAGAGGTGATAGAGATGGAGGTTACCACCCAGGCAGGAAGGGTGGAGAAGGTGCGGATCAGCGGGGGCCTCGGCCCGGAGGACCAGAAAAGGATGCTGGAGTGCATCCAAAAGAACATGGACATCTTCGCGTGGAGCGCAGCGGACATGCCAGGCATCGAGGCGGACGTGGCTTGCCATCGTCTCAACCTCGATCCAGAAGCCCGCCCCATCCGGCAGAAGAGAAGGGCTATAGCTGACAAGCTCGAAGGACCAATCAGCGAGGAGGTGACGAAACTCCTCGAGGCAGGTTTTGTAACGGAGATCCAGTATCCAGGCTGGGTCTCCAATGTCGTAATGGTAAAAAAGGCCGATGGCCGCTGGCGTATGTGTGTGGACTTTTCGTTGTTAAATAAGGCCTGTCCTAAGGATTGTTATCTCTTGCCTCGGATCGACGCGCTGGTTGACTCAGCCGTCGATTTTTCTGTGATGAGTTTTTTGGATGCTTTTTCGGGTTATCACCAAATAAGAATGCACCCACCAGACGTCAAAAATGTCTCGTTCATCACCAGGGAGGGATGCTACTGCTATAAGATGATGCCCTTCGGGCTGAAAAATGCAGGAGCAACCTACCAGAAGATGATGGATCGGGTATTCAAGAAACAAAGGGGAAGGAACCTGGAGGTCTACGTGGATGACCTTATGATAAAGAGCAAGTGCGTGAGCTCTCACATCCAGGACCTCGAGGAGACCTTCGCCACCCTACGCGAGTACAAGATGCGCCTGAACCCCCTGAAGTGTGTGTTCGGGGCCAGCAAAGGGAAGTTCCTCGGGCACCTTCTCACCCCCTGGGGGGTAGAACCTAACCCGGACAAGGTTAGGGCTATAATGGAGCTGGGGTCGCCCCGGAACGCCAAGGAAGTTCAGCGCTTGACCGGAAGACTCGCCGGGCTGAACAGGTTTCTATCCCGGGCGGGGGAAAAATGCTCTCCCTTCTTTAAGGCGCTACGAGGCAATCGGAAGTTTGAATGGACGAGAGAATGCGAGGAAGCCTTTCAGGCCTTGAAGAGCCAACTCACCAAGGCTCCGCTACTGCAAAGTCCCAAAGAGGGGGAGGTCCTACATTTATATCTCGGGGTCGGGGCGGAGGCCGTAAGCTCCGTCCTGGTTCGAGAGGAAGGAAAAAAGCAGCTGCCAGTCTACTACGTAAGCAGGGTCCTGAGGGAAGCGGAGCTCAGGTACCCAATTTTAGAAAAGTTGGCCTTTGCCCTGGTCATCGCAGCCAGGAAGCTCAGGCCATACTTCCAGGCCCATTCGATCCAAGTAGTGACGGACCATCCACTCCGCCAGATCTTCGAAGGAGTGGAGCACTCGGGAAGACTCGCAAAATGGTCAATCGAGCTAAGTGAATTCAACATTACCTTTGTCCCTCGATTATCTATGAAGGCGCAGGTGGTAGCTGATTTCATGACAGATTTCGTGGCCGAGATGAAAGAAGACGGAACCCCTCGTCACATTCCGTGGAAGCTGCTGGTGGACGGAGCTTCGGGCAAGAATTCTCTTGGAGGGGGGGTAGTGCTGGAGAGTCCCCACGGAGTAAAGATAGAGCAGACGCTAGTGATACACTTCTCAATCACCAACAACCAGGCGGAGTATGAGGCTGTAATCGCCGGCCTGCGGTTGGCCCGGGAGCTCGGGGTCCATGACGTGGAGGTCCTCACGGATTCCATGATAATAGCTTCTCAGATAAGGGGAGAGTTCGAAACAAGGGAACCTGTGCTCGTGAAGTATTTAGCAAAAGTCAAAGGTCTCGTGGGGACGTTCAAAACTTTCTCCATTCAGCATGTCCCACGAGAGGAGAGCACTCCTGCAGATCGGTTGGCAAAATCTGGTCCTCGAGCCGGAGGGACCCTGACGGACCTATTCCGTCCTTCGATTGAAGAAGGAGAGCTCATGGAAGTAGAACAACGGACCTCCTGGAAGGATCCCTTCGTCACCTTCCTTGCAACGGGAAAATTTCCGAAAGAAGTTCCGGACCAGAGGCGCTTCCGGTATAAGTCTGCCTACTATGTGCTCCATGAGGGTGACTTGTATCGGAAGACCCTCTCGGGCCTCCTGGCCCGATGCATCTCGGAGGAAGAGGTCCCAAGGATCTTGGAAGAAGTCCACTCCGGCGAGTGCGGCAGCCACTCGGGGAGCAGGATGTTGGAGGCAAGAATCGTGAGGCAGGGGTACTTCTGGCCAACCCTAAGCAAAGACGCAGCAGCCTTCGCAAAGAGATGCCAGAAGTGTCAAATGTTCGCCCCGCTTCAGCTCGTGCCAGCTCAGAGGCTGAAGAGTATCACGGCGCCCTGGCCATTCGCCATATGGGGAATGGATCTGGTAGGACCCTTCCCCCAGGCCAGCGGACAGAGGAGGTTTCTCCTAGTCATGATTGACTACTTCACAAAGTGGCTGGAGGTCAAGGCGTTGGCTAAGGTCACCTCCCAGGTAATCCGCAACTTCGTATGGGGGGAAATCATTTGTCGACATGGGCTTCCGCAGGCCATAGTCACGGATAATGGACCGCAGTTCGCAAGCGAGGAATTCATCAGCTTCTGTGGCCAGCTGGGGATAGACCTTAGGTTTGCGTCCGTCCACCATCCCAGGAGCAACGGGCAGGTAGAGGCAGCGAACAAAGTCATCGTGAACTTGCTCAAGAAAAAGGTGGAAAATCTCAAAGGCAATTGGGTGGAACAGCTTCCCTCGGTCCTATGGGCTTTAAGAACCACCCCCAACACCGCCACGGGGGAGACCCCTTTCAAGCTCTCTCACGGCTACGAGGCGGTCATCCCCATAGAGTTCGAAATTACCACACCACGGGTCACGGTCGCCGCAAACGGAGAGGAAGATTGGAGAGCCGAGAACGAGGAGGAGTTGCGGCTCTCCCTCGACCTCATCGAAGAAGCTCGGGATCGAGCAGCCATCCATCAAGAGGAGGTCAAGCAGCGGATGGCCAAGTATTTTGACAGGCACGTCAGGATCAAACAGTTCGAGAAGGGGGATCTGGTACTCAAGAAGGTCGACGCGGCTGGGAGATCCGCCGCGGTGGGAAAGCTTAACCCCAACTGGGAAGGCCCCTATGTCGTGGAAGAAGCACTAAAGTCTGGGGGGTATCGCCTTCAGAATGTGGAGGGCCAGCTCCTCAGCCACACATGGAGTGGCGACGACCTTAAACGCTTTTATCCTTAGTACCATGTAATAATTATGTTTTTTGAATAAAAGCATTTTGTCTAAACTATGTGAATGAAAATGATGCTGCAGCTCGCAGAGGAGACCCTGGATGTCCAAAAGGTTGACCCCGAGCAGACCCGCTGTCCAGGCTCTCATCTAGCTGGCAGGTCCGAAGGCTCACTCGGTGGCAGGTTCTATGTTCCAGAGGTTGGCCCCGAGCAGACCCGCTGTCCAGGCTCTCATCTAGCTGGCAGGTCCGAAGGCTCACTCGGTGGCAGGTTCTATGTTCCAGAGATTGGCCCCGAGCAGACCCGCTGTCCAGGCTCTCATCTAGCTGGCAGGTCCGAAGGCTCACTCGGTGGCAGGTTCCATGTTCCAGAGGTTGGCCCCGAGCAGACCCGCTGTCCAGGCTCTCATCTAGCTGGCAGGTCCGAAAGCTCACTCGGTGGCAGGTTCCATGTTCCAGAGGTTGGCCCCGAGCAGACCCGCTGTCCAGGCTCTCATCTAGCTGGCAGGTCCGAAGGCTCACTCGGTGGCAGGTTCTATGTTCCAGAGGTTGGCCCCGAGCAGACCCGCTGTCCAGGCTCTCATCTAGCTGGCAGGTCCGAAGGCTCACTCGGTGGCAGGTTCTATGTTCCAGAGGTTGGCCCCGAGCAGACCCGCTGTCCAGGCTCTCATCTAGCTGGCAGGTCCGAAGGCTCACTCGGTGGCAGGTTCTATGTTCCAGAGGTTGGCCCCGAGCAGACCCGCTGTCCAGGCTCTCATCTAGCTGGCAGGTCCGAAGGCTCACTCGGTGGCAGGTTCTATGTTCCAGAGGTTGGCCCCGAGCAGACCCGCTGTCCAGGCTCTCATCTAGCTGGCAGGTCCGAAGGCTCACTCGGTGGCAGGTTCTATGTTCCAGAGGTTGGCCCCGAGCAGACCCGCTGTCCAGGCTCTCATCTAGCTGGCAGGTCCGAAGGCTCACTCGGTGGCAGGTTCTATGTTCCAGAGGTTGGCCCCGAGCAGACCCGCTGTCCAGGCTCTCATCTAGCTGGCAGGTCCGAAGGCTCACTCGGTGGCAGGTTCTATGTTCCAGAGGTTGGCCCCGAGCAGACCCGCTGTCCAGGCTCTCATCTAGCTGGCAGGTCCGAAGGCTCACTCGGCGGCAGGTTCCATGTTCCAGAGGTTGGCCCCGAGCAGACCCGCTGTCCAGGCTCTCATCTAGCTGGCAGGTCCGAAGGCTCACTCGGTGGCTGTTTCTCAATTCTCAAGAGATGATCTCAAGAGCATTCGCATAGACCACGCGCCGGAGAGAGGATCACACCCCACTCTCTTGACTACTTAAGCGAAACCCCGTGATACGCGAATGGTAAGGTTCACTTGGTAGCGAGAGATCGAAGGGGAGCAACCGACCTAAGTCATCTTCGAACATTCGCGGGGTAGCCAAGACAGTCGCGTCACGGCCCGGCGTCCTAATGAGCCTAGCGAGATGTGGCAGCGAATGAGAAGAAGAATCGACGTCCTAATGAGCCTAACGAGATGTGGCAGCGAATGAGAAGAATCGACGTCCTAATGAGCCTAGCGAGATGTGGCAGCGAATGAGAAGAAGAATCGACGTCCTAATGAGCCTAACGTGGTATGGCAGCGATTGAGAAAAAAGCTGAGAATAATGCAAAGTGTAATCAATGAAGTACATCTTTTACAAGCACTCGCCGGTTCAAGATTACAATCAAAAGTATAACTGCAAAAAGAGGGAATACAAAAAGCCCTTCTCAAGGATCCACAGACTTCTCGCTTGAAGATCCGCCGCTCTCGTCAGAGCCTGGAACGAGGGCACCTTCTCGCGGCTCGTGGTCATCCTCGGGAAAGGGAATTGGGATATAGAGCTCGGGGACGACTTGACGGGCGGAAAGGCGTTCGGCCTCCGCCTTCAGGTATCCCGCTCGCCTCAGCACCTGCAGCGCATGCTTGACGGCATTCTGCGCATTCTCTTGCATCAGCTGCTCCAACTCGTGATGGGGATAGAAATGGCCCCCGCTCCCCGGGTCGAGTGCTGACGCACCAGCCTCTCGCAATCGCTGGACCTCGGCTTTGGCCAGACGGATTTCATCCTCAAGGCCGGCCACCCGAGCACGGAGCATCTCGGCAACCGTGGTATCCTGAAATTAATAACAAGGGTCGAGTGCTGACGCACCAGCCTCTCGCAATCGCGAGGAGGGTGTTCCCTAGGTTCCCGCTTACGAAAATAAAGCGGCGAACCCAGTCATGGTTCTTGTTCGGGAGCCCGTAGTGCTTTAGGGGGCTCTGTCCCGAGAAGAACGAGATACCGTGGGAGCAGCGGAAGGTATAGAGCTTGCGGAAGACGGGTAGCGAGAACTCGATCCCCTCTTCTCGCAGGTAGCTCGCGTACCCGACCAGCATCGCAATGGAGTTGGGGTTGAGCTGGCCGGGCACGACCCCATAGTATCTGAACGTCTGGCGGAGTTCCGGCCAGATCGGGAGGCGAAACCCCACCTCGAAGTGCTCTAGCGGGATCGCGAGAGCACAAGGCGAGATGGAATTCAGGCGCTCATCCGGCCTGGGCTTTCGCGCCTCGAAACCCGGCGGGACGTAGTCGGCGACGGCAGACAGGTAGGCCTCCTCAGAGAGGTCGCAGGAATCGAAGACGTGGTTGGCGAATGCGCTGGCGCACTTGGCTCTGCCTTCCGCATCGCCGCCCATTTTTGCAAATGATGAAGAAAAGGGGAGCAGCAGGCGAGGAAGAAGCGCGAGTGCTAGCGCAGGGAAGGAAAGCGGATGGTTAGGTATTTAATACGGTGGTTGAGAGACCTATTTATAGAGGGACTAAACGGCGTTTGGACTTTCGAGACCTCGGGTGTGCGGATAGCCATCGCGCCCTCCCGACGCCTCGAAGCCCGAGCCGGTACCTCTCGCCCATTAGTGGCAAATGCACTATGTCTATTCATTCCGTGGCTACGCAACGAAATAGGGAAAGCATCCGGCTAAAGGTTATCACTCGGCAAAACCCAAGTAGAGTTATGAGATACGACAAATAAATAAAGAAGCATTCGCAAAGCATAGAAAAATTATTACAGATAAAAACAATGTTCAACATTCGCAGCACAAGGTAAGAAAAGAAAACAAGAGGGATGGACGTTGGGAAGGTCAGATCTCCTCCCAGACCCATCGACCTCGCTTTCGCGACCCGGCTTCCGTGGGCGCTCGCGGGCGGTAGAGCGCGAGCATACTGGTGATTTCCTGGGAAGCAAGGTGGAGTTGGTCCCGGGCTCGCGCGGCATGCCTCGCGGGAGACAACTCCCCTCCTTCACCCCCCAGCCGCTCCACCGCCGCGAGAAGATGCGAGTGACTTCGTCGAAGGTCCTTCAGCTCCCGTGTGACTCCCAGCCGCACCTCATCCACCTGACCGGCGACGTTTCGCTGGATATGGATAAGCTTCCCCAGGACCTCCGAGATCCGATCCTTCAGGGTCGCGTGATCCGAGGAATCACCCAGGAAGTCAGCGAGATCCCCAGGGGAAGGGAGAGGCGAGAGCATTCCCTCTCCCCCCTCGTAGTAGGAGTCGAGGGGGGAGGCTTCTCGATAGCCTGCGGAATCACAACTAGGATTAGCAGTGATAAAGTATGCGAGTGCAATAGAGGCGGGTGAGTGAACTGACCTGGGGTGGGATCCGGGTGACCCGAAGGACGAGACGAATGCGGGTGCGTCCCAGACAGCCAGGCGGGGGGTAAGACCTTTCCCTTTCCTGGACGGTAAGGCTGTGAAGAAGGGGCCGGAGCCTCCGCACGGTCATCAGCACAGAGATGTTGATCCAGCTCTCGCTCAGGGGAGACCCTCCGTTCATTCGCGGTGGCGGAAAGGTTCACCTGAGCAGGGGGACTGGGAGGAATGGAGTCTCGCAGCGGGACGCTAGTGTTGAGGGCTGCGAAGAGATAGTGGTTAATAGCCGACAACATAAAAAGGAGTAGCGAGAAGGTTCACAACTCACGAGATTGGGGTACAGTCTCTCCAGGAGGAGGCGGAGGAGCAAGATCCGAATCGGGAGGAGGTATCTCGTCCGCGGGAGGTGGCACCACCACACTGCTCAGAACGGCCCCATGGCCGTCCTCAGGTACCAAAGCCCCCTGCGAATGGTCGGAATAAGTGCAGGGTAAGGGACAAGAACCAAATGGAGACAAGAAGAATCCTCATACCAGCACCGCGGGGTCCGGAAGGGCATCCGCCAGCGTATCCGCCGGTGGAGTATCCGCCGGAGACTCCGAAGCAGTCTCGCCTCTCTGACGATTCAGTCGAATCGTCTTGGCTCGACGCGAGACATAGGGGGCGCTCGGATCCCGTTTAGACATTAGCCAGGGAGCAAATTTGGATGCTCGAGGGGCAGTCGCAGCTTGGGCCACAGCTAGGCGGTCGATCATCTCTCGCGAGAGGGGTTTCGCAGAAGGTTTGTGGAAAGACATTGGGAAATGGAGGAACTCAGAGCCGAGATAAGAGAGTGGTCCAGGAAAACCTGACATGAGGATATATATATATAAGGTGGCGGTGGGACCCACGGAATCTCATGGATCCAGTCAGCAGGCACTCACCGAATACAGGGTTGGACTGTTCTTTACGATCGTAGGAACCGCTCGTAAAGAGCGGGGATTGTGTACAACCCGTATTCGCCGAGTGGGCCCCCCCCCAGCCAACTGGCGAAACCTGGGTCGTCCGGATCATTCGCCAGGTCACTCGCCAAGCTAAGTGAGGTAAAAATGCCCTCAAGATGGTGGAGGTAAGCTATAGGAAAGAAGACGCTAGGCGAGTGGTGCCCTCACGGACCACTCGCCCAGAAATGAGAACATTCGCCCAGCCAGGGGACCACTCGCCCAGAAGCGCGGGCATTCGCCCAGACAGGCGGGTGCCCAGCGAATGGTGCCCTCACGGACCATTCGCCCAAATGGGTGTGAGGGGAAAATGACCAGGATACCCCTGGTGGGCTGCAAATAGCCCCTCGGAACAGCGGAGTTTGGCTGTTAGCAGACCAATTTGGGGTGCGGTTAGCAAAATTAAAAGGCGGAGCCAGGCTATTTACAGACCAGCCTAGGAAAACTATAAATAGACCCTTAAGGGCACCTTGGAGGAGATCCGATTTTAGAGAATCCTCTCCTCTAGGCTAGTTTTGGTTGGCAGCCAGTGCCCTCCAAGGTGCCCGGTTGAGCTTTGGTTCGGGAGGGGAAGCTCTCTAAGATCTTCCGGGTGTGTGGCGGGACCTCCTCGCTTCAGCCTTGGGTCTATTCCGTTTCCAGCATCCACCGTCAAGAGAGTCTAGTGAGGGAGAAATAAGCATCGGCTACACCCCCAGTGGGTCCGAACTCAAGAGACCAGTTGCTGGTTTCAACAGCCGTAGAAGCGATTTTATTGCTAAAGTGGGGTTGTCACTGGTGTTGAGGAGCGAGAACGTTACTGAAAGTGTTGGTGCGGGGTAGTCACGCGGGGAAGAATGCAGGGAAGAAGACGCACTGGCTCAGGGTAGTCATGTGGGGAAGAAGATGCACTGGCTTGGCGGGGAGGCGAAACCAGTATGTCGATCGACTGCAGTGGAGATCTGAAAGCAAGAGGAATTAGGGCTCCGAAATGAACCGTAAGTGGTGGGGCAGGTCGGGCCAGTTGATAGACGTGCGTTATCGTGAAACCAAACAAGAAGATTAATCAAAATCGAGAGAAAATATATTGAGGTATACTCGATATCCAACTCTTGAGGGTAGGATCCCTCTAGATCCTACTCCAAGATAACCCAAAATACCTAATGATCCAAGTTAAGCTAAAGACTCAGTACCACTCTCTTATATAAGTGGGAATGGAACACATAATTACGGAAATGCCCTAAAGCTACATAGATAGATAGGGGGAAGCATGGCCGGCCCGAGAACTAGGCTTTGTATTAGGAACTAAAGTCTACGGAGTAGTCTTTGTATTAAAAAATAAAGTCTAAGGAGCAACAAAAAATATTATCTTAAAGAGATATGATCTGAATACCAAGAAAGTTATTTGGTAAACATCAAGAAGAAAGCATGTGTGAGAAATAAATTAGAAGTAGTTGAGGGACCAAATAATTGGCAATCATATTAGGAGCACATCAAGATCAATACCGAGTTCACAACTTTTTTTGTTAGTTATGGCACTGTTATTAGAGATATTCAAGAATTTGGCGCTTAGATATAAGCTATTTTAGATAACACAGTTTTGATGACCACCTACAGAATCCTAATACCCGTTTTGAAGAAAAAGATTTAAATATTTAAAAAAAAAATCTAAGACAAGTCTTAAGACCAATAAAACAATGATCAATTACATAATATGTAATTTAATAGTTTTAAATTTATAATTGTTTGTAAATATAGGTTAGAATATTAAATTATATATATATATTATTGATGAGATGCATTATGTAAAATAATTACGGCAGAGTTAACTCGTACAGAAAAACTAGATATATTGGATTTGAATGTAAATAGAGAATATGACGGAGAATGAAAGGTAAATTTATAATTTTTTTGATCTTTATCATATGGATTCAAACATTGGGTAAATTTTTAAAAAATTTATCTCTATGCTACATGGATTCAAACATTGGACTTTTTTTTTTCTTTTTTTCCTCTATGATATATGGATTCAAGCATTGGGTAATAAATAGGAATGAGTGGAGGGTTCAAATCCTACCCAAAATAGGTAAGGATTGTTCTTTCACATATGTCGATGAGGTGATTAATCTGTGAATCAAATGACTTCATTATGGTGATCATAAATTGAGGGGTGGTACGCTATAAAGAACAGGAGCAATTTTAAATGTGGTTTAAGGGAAAACTAGGCTCAGAACTTATGAAAAAGAGGTCACTAAGAGATCATGATATGGCCAAAACTTATGCAAAAAAGTTTTACATGAAGTGGAAAAAGAACTACACAAATCAATGGTAAAGAAGGATTCATAGAACTGAATTCATGTCTTTGAAATAAGCTTAGAGTACAATAATGACGATGATGATTTCAATCCTTCCTGGCTTTTAACTATATACTAGTTATAAAATGAACCAGAGCATATAAATTTACAAGTTCGTAAAACTTAGTTAGAAAGTAGAACGCAGAACATCAAACTATTTTTGCCATACATGAAGGACCTAACCATAATATAGCAAGAAAAAGCTATCCAACATCACCTTTTTTAATCTGCGGTGCTTCATCATGGCCCAATTAGACATAATGCCAAAAGCAACCAATAGAAACAAGTAACCAGCCACCGTTTGTGTTGCAATATTGAACCCAAGCCACTGATATATCTCCGTGGTGTAGTTTGCACAAGTCACAATGTTGAACAAGAAGCCCCGAGGGATTTGATAACCTCCGTTGCCATCAGGACTTCTGAGATTCTTCAATATAATATGGCAGTAAAAATTCGAGAGTTGGCATAATAAACCAATACCAAAACCAATCTTCCACTGCAGTTCACTCACAGGAGTGTAAAGTGGGTGGTTAACATAGTAAGCAATGTAAGCACCGAAACTCCAGTAATAAGCACAGTTCCTGAATACGTTGGAGAGAGGTGAAGTAGCATGGCTGAAACTATGGATGAAGAAAGTCTCCATGATGCGTTTGAAGTAATGGAAGCACCAGTAATACATGGCATAGGTCTGGACAGGATGAATCACCTGCCTTTCCCCGTAACCAAAATATTTGTAAACGGGAAAGAAGTAAAAGATGGGATAGATGACTAAAGGGCCTATATATTCCCAAAAGAAGAGTGTTTTGTATGACACTTGGGGCCCCAAATCCTTCAAAACAATTGTCAAACTTTTTTCATTTCCATCAGAATAATCTGAAAGGGTCTTTGTTGGATTTAGTACAACAGGTTTTTTTTGCTCTCCGGGAAGTAAAGGAAGGGTAAGGCGCTGACGAGCAGGATAGAGCTTCTTGACTGTGTAAGATGAAAGTGTCAAGCCAACGAGTAAAATTGAGGAGGCTTATTCAATAACAAGAAATGTGGGACCAAACTGGAATAAAAATTTTAAATTTTCCTTGGATTTTGTGTAGTTTGTTAAAATTTGCTATATAATACGATGTTATTAGCATAAGTTAACCATTTTATTACCAGCTTCTATATATAACAAAGTTCCAAAATTTTAGTCCTAATTTGCTGAAATCTACTAGGCATTACTCAAATCAAACTGCACCTAGATATGAAGTTATCTAATGATTAAAAATAACAAATATAAAGATCTTAATCACTGTTAATCATTCTAACAGTACATTCTTTAATAAAAACAGGAAGTAAACTAAACAAACAACATTTAATAGATACCTGTGTTATCTGAATATCACTTTAGCTAGATAAAATACAATATAAAATTGAAGTAGATAGTGAGGTAGAGGTGTAGCGGTGAATTATGGAAACCCTTAGGCTACAGTGAAGGGGAAACTCGATTAGGGTCTAGTAATGATGCACATGCACTTGACAACAATTCAAACAATATATTTTAAATAATAAAAGAGTACTTGGGTCTAGGGCAAGTACATCATAATTGATTACAAAGTAATAAAGAAAGCTTGTGATTTCAAGTTCGTAAATACATGGTAAATAAACACTATAAAGAGAACAATTTCAAGAGTGAAAACAACTACGAGCACAGATAGTCCAAATGATGATTCTATGTTTATCTTCTATGCATGTATATCTGTGCAGGATAATCAGCTCTCCAACTGTGATCCCCAACAAATAGCCCTTTAACCAAATGTTGTAACCATGTAAGAAATCTCTTTCGTGTGATGTCCTCACAATGCAAACCTAGATACAAGTATGTATGTTAGCTATGAGCGTCACTTTTATCAGGTTTCCACCAAGGCCTCTTGATAGAGATCAATCGCGCTACATTTGAGAGATTTACGAGATCCGTGACTTTTGGATCATCAGATGGATGATTGGAGACTGCCACCGTGTTCAACACGATTTTTCATATTTCTTTGTATTTTATTTTTAATTTTTGGACTTCTATTTTGAGATTTACGTTAACTTATCTGATCGTGCGTTTAGGGCCGTCGGATGATTTAACCTAAATCTCTCTCTTTTATATCCCAGCCGGCTAGGGCATTTGGGTATCGAGAATTACGATTGAAGAAAGAACTGAAGCCCTTGGTCTAGGAGGGGGCGTGATGGGGATCACGACATACACGGCGATTGGAGCAGTCGATTTTGTGCGGATCGACGATCCATGAATTTAGTTATTATATTTGTATTTTTCAGATCTTTTTTTATGTATTTTGAAGGTCATCATGATCGGAGAATCATGACCGTCCATAAAAGACTCTTAGTCTATAAGTAGGGATAGACGGTTCATTTAGAGGCGTTGAAAGTTAGAGCAAAGAAGCCTCCTTTTGATCATCCAGTATCGAAATCGGAACTCAAAGTGCGAAGCTTGGACGCTACCTCTCATTTCCCCTCACGTCATAACCAGCCAATCCCCTCCCCACCTCGTCCCACACCTCCATCCAGCCTCCCCCTCCCATAGCCACCTTCCTCTACATAGCCGGCCAATCCCCCTCCCCCATCCACAGACACCTTCCTCTACATAGCAGGCCAATCCCATCCACGGCTCCCCCCCCCCCCCCTCCCACACACACACCATCCAGGCCTCCTCCCTCAGTTCCCCTCCTCTACAAAATTCCTCCATTGTTTCCTCCAACTAAATTCCCCTCCAATTTTTTTTATCATCGGACACCACCTCCGGCCACCTCTGTCAAACCACAACCACCTCAACCTCCTTTCATTTTCAATTTTCCAGCGATCGGCAAAAACCACCTCCAGCCGCCGCCACCACCTTTGGTAATCCCCTCCATCCACCTTCGGACGGCCACCTCCCTCCCTCTACCATCCCTACTCCCCAACACACCACAGTGTAATTCCTAAAATTTAAGCCATTACCCCTAAATTTCCTCCACATCTCTCGTTCCCCCACTAACCCCGTTACAATCTCATGTAGATCCACTTTTCCTAACCGAGCCCCACACTCCCTCCAGCCGGCCACCTCACCCCACACCCAGCCCCACTCCACATCAACCGAGCCCCTAATTTATCCCATCCAGCCCCCCCCCCCCCCCCCCCCCCCCCCACACACACACACACACTTCCCACACATGGATCCACTCCTCCCACTCAAATCCAGCAGCTGACAGCCCCTCTACATCCGCCCCAGCCCCCTTCCATCGGCCTTGTTTCTCAGCCCCAGCCAGCCCCTTGATTTAATCACAGCTATCCAGGGCATTATTCTTCAATTCCCTGCTCTCCAGAATCCCTTCCAAAACCCCAGCTGCTGGAAATTGATTCCAGTCACCTAAAAACTACTGCTCCGCACTCTCAGCTCTCCAGAAATTCATTCAGCTCTGGGATCGGTCACTAAAAGTGAAGACAGCACCCATTCAGCTGTTGTAGAGTCACCCAGCTTCCTGAAATAGCCCCCCTATCAACCCAACCCGCTGCTGTCCACAGTCATCCAGCCTTGCAGCTATAAAGTTCCAGCAAATCAAGCTTCCCCGGGGGTCCTAATTCAGTCCTTTGCCACCTATCAAGCCACCTGAAGTTTGTCGGAGACCCACCAAGCCCTCTACTACCTAGTTGTGTAAGTTTTCTTAGTTGGAAGTCATTTATTTTGTGTTGAATCTTGTTTTAGATCTCTACTTGATGAATATTTATTTGTAATCATTGTTTCCGAGTTTTAAAACATTGTACTTTCTCGTTTACTTAATTATTTGATTTTGAGTTCTCTTGCATTTATACAACTTCATGTATTTCTTGCTTGTAAGCTTTACCTACTGTAGTTTATCTTATATTTGATTTATGAAACAACTATTATTGCAAGTTTAAATTCGTAGGAATTGTGTCGCCGTTTAGAAAACCATCAATTAGTCACTAATAAAACCGTCTTGCGTCAGTTTGGTATCAGAGACCAGGTTCGGGCTTAGTTCAGGATACGCAGGACTAGAGTCTATATATCACACATGTCATATCAGTCATTGCTACTCAAATCCTCTTTTTGAGAAACAAGAGTCCGCCTATGTTCAAGCCCATAGAGTTCCAGCGGGGAGATCGTCATACTAGTATGATGATTATCCTCGTCCTGACCCATCGCTCATTGAAATCGTGTTGACCATTCGATACGACTCGATTACTGTAAAAGGAGCTACTACGATGATCATCGTTTTCAGGAGAGTTTAGAGTATAGATTTTGTAGGGTTGTGTTACGGCCCACCCCTTTAGGTCAGCACAGTGGTTCTCACCGTGGCCCAGGGCGGCCGTACCAGGGTCGCGGCCCATACACCTCAACCAGTCTCCCCTTTATATTCTCCAGGGCGGGTTGTTGGAGGAGCGTGGCAACGCTGGAGTTTGAACCCCCGACCTCCCTTGACAAGAAGGTCTTAACACACCCCTCATCACCAACTGAGTCGCGGCTCAGTTGGTGATGAGGGGTATGCTAAGACCTTCTTGTCAAGGGAGGTCAGGGGTTCAAACCCCAGCGTTGCCATGCTCCTCCAACAACCCCCCTGGAGAATATAAAGGGGAGACGTGTTGGGGTGTATGGCCCGCGGCCCTGGTACGGCCGCCCTGGGCCACGGTGAGAACCACTGTGCTGACCTAAAGGGGTGGGTCGCGGCTCAGTTGGTGATGAGGGGTGTGTTAAGACCTTCTTGTCAAGGGAGGTCGGGGGTTCAAACCCCAGCGTTGTCACGCTCCTCCAACAACCTGCCCTAGAGAATATAAAGGGGAGACGGGTTGGGGTGTATGGGTCGCGGCCCTGGTACGGCCTCCTTGGGCCACAGTGAGAACCACTGTGCTGACCTAAAGGGGTGAGCCGTAACAGGTTGCCCCATCGTTTGATGGTTTGTCGAACCCCGAGGCATTTAGTTATTGGCTTGTGAATATGGGATATTATGTAAACTATTTTGAGTTATTCGGTGAGCATCACATCAAATTTGCGAAGCTTAGGTTGCTAGGTCAGGCGAGAAAGTACTGGGATAGAACTGAGAGTACCCTTATGCGAGATCAACTTCTCCACCTCACTAGTTGGGTGAGGATGAAGCGGAGATTGTCTTAGGTATTTTTCAATGTCATATAAGAATCATCTTCTCGAGCAAGTATTTTCCCTCCAGCAAGGATTCATGTCTGTTGTTGAGTATAGAGATTACTTTGACAAGTTAGCAGTGAGGAGTGACATTCATACCAGTTGCAGCCGCTGCAAGATTCCGAACCTCGGTCTACGATCTACATCGCACTGTGTGGTCATCGGTTAGATTTTGTTGAGCAGGCATTTCATCAATTAGTCACTAATAAAACCGTCTTGCGTCAGTTTGGTATCAGAGACCAGGTTCGGGCTTAGTTTAGGATACACAGGACTAGAGTCTATATATCACACATGTCATATCAGTCATTGCTACTCAAATCCTCTTTTTGAGAAACAAGAGTCCGCCTATGTTCAAGCCCATAGAGTTCCATCGGGGAGATCGTCATACTAGTATGATGATTATCCTCGTCCTGACCCATCGCTCATAGAAATCGTGTTGACCGTTCGATACGACTCGATTACTGTAAAAGGAGCTACTACGATGATCATCGTTTTCAGGAGAGTCTGGAGTATAGATTTTGTAGGGTTGCCCCATCGTTTGATGGTTTGTCGAATCTCGAGGAATTTAGTTATTGGCTTGTGAATATGGGATATTATCTAAACTATTTTGAGTTATTCGGTGAGCAGAACATCAAATTTGCGAAGCTTAGGTTGATAGGTCAAGCGAGAAAGTACTGGGATAGAACTGAGAGTACCCTTATGCGAGATCAACTTCTCCACCTCACTAGTTGGGTGTAGATGAAGCGGAGATTGTGTCTTAGGTATTTTCCAATGTCATATAAGAGTCATCTTCTCGAGCAAGTATTTTCCCTCCAGCAAGGATTCATGTATGTTGTTGAGTATAGACATTACTTTGACAAGTTAGCAGTGAGGAGTGACATTCATACCAGTTGCAGCCGCTGCAAGATTCCGAACTTCGGTCTACGATCTACATCGCAATGTGTGGTCATCGGTTAGATTTTGTTGAGCAGGCATTTCAACTCGCCCTCCACTACGCGTAGTCCTTGAGATCCGTTAGAGTTAGTTGAGTATACTCGCATCCCGACTGGCCCATCACGAGGTGTCCCCCCCCCCCCCCCCCCAGTTCGAGGCTACAACCATGTCCTCATGGACACAAAAGATGGGACACCTAATATAGATTTCTCCAGTGATGTTCAGTGTCCAATAAGTGGTCTGCCGCTTGAGCCTGACCCAAACTATATGGCTCCAGTTGAGAGTGATTTCAAGCGATCTAGTGATCCAATCTGTTTCTGAGGACACTTGTGTTATACTGGGACTATATTTTAATACTCGTCGCATCTGTAACAATTTTTATTATACCTCTCCCGGTACGCCACCTGATGAGTCTTTCCATTATGGAGGCATTCAACACATCATAGAATGGCATCTCAATGTCAATGTCTCACACATTCTTATAAGTGTTTATCGCACACTAGATGAGTATTTCTACACACTTCCTAAAGAGCCGGAGATAAACCACCACTTATTAGGGGCATGTCCATTATCTATGGGTCCGTCGAAAGTGAGAGTGATCTCGATAGCTAGGGGATCGATTCCATCATCATTAGTGTTTACACCTTGGGTGGATTTTTAAATTTAAACGATTATCACACCCGCAATGATTTTTCTACACCCCACCCACTAACCCCTTGACCATGTGGCCCTCTGGAATGAAACCTGGAGGGTTATATTGCCTCTGCATAGGAAATTTGATAGATCATCATTTTGTAGCATACATGAGTATCCGACGTAGGATTACTTGCAATAATGCGATTTATAAATCTTATGTTAATAGCCACAAAATATTGTAAAATTCAAAGAAGGAGAACAGGTGATGGTCCGCATACATGCTGAGAGATTCCCCAAGGGAACTGTTCAAAAAGAAAATGCAGGTGAATGGGTCCTTACACGGTATCAAAAAGATTGGAATAAATGCTTACAAACTAGATATTCTGCATAGTATGGGAATTTCACATGTATTCAACATTGAAAATTTGACTACATTCTTCGAGTCACGCGATTATATGTAACATTCACCACCCACCACCTAAGTTTCTCAGCCCCAGCTTTTGTCTACTACTTCATTACAACACCAAGCTTCACTTACTACTTCATTATAACCCCAAACTTCACCTACTACTTCACTACAGCTCCCGTCTTCGGCGCTGATTGATCATTTAACTACAATCCTGGTTTCTTCCACAACAATACCACATTTTTCGACGCAGGCAACATCCTTCACAGACACCGGTACCATCGTCAGCTTCCCCTTCAGTTCTATTTACAACAATGTCTTTCCGGCATCAGCACCAACATCGTTCTCGATGTCGATGACAGCCGCAGTACCATCATCAGTACCGCCTTCAGTACTGTTTTCCTCTACTCCGACTCTGACATCTTCAACACTATCTTCTATAACAGCACCACCACCTTCAGCATTATCGCGAGCTTCAGCAGCACCATCCTCAGTTCCATCGTCAACATCGACTTCAGTGATACCATCTCCAGCCTCTACAGCATTAGTACCCTCGAGTCTGGACCACGAGTTCAGGACACCATCAGAGCTATAGGGATTCACATCGTCTTCAGACGATGGCATGCTCATCTTCATTCATGGAGATGAATGCTTTCAAGGTGGGGGGGAATGATCAGAGCCGTCCATTTTGTGCAACCAAACCTAACTTGTTACATAGAAATTTCATTCGAACTTCCGTAAATCCCTTAGTAAGAATATCTGCAATTTGGTCTCCGGTCTTCACATGATTTACAGAAATAAGTCATTCATACTTTTCTCTAACAAAATGACAATCGACCTCGATGTGTTTTGTGCGTTCATGAAACACTGGATTAGTAGCAATTTGTATCGCAGCTTGATTATCGCACCATAGTGGAGTGAGATCATGAACCGAGTACCCTATCTCACAAAGTGTCTGTCTAGTCCACATGATCTCAGCAATTGTATGTGACATAGCTCGATATTCTGCTTATGCACTAGATCTAGCAACCCTGGTTTATTTCTTGCTCTTCCAAGAAACAAGATTTCCACTCATAAAGATAGTGAATCTTTTTCCACTCATAAAGATAGTGAATCTTGTAGTTGACCTCCGAGTGGCTAAGCAGCCTGCCCAATCGCAATAAGCTTTTATATTGGAGTGGCCCCAATACTTGTACGATATCCCAAGTCCAGAACTTTTCTTTATGTATCTGACAATCTGAAGAACAGATTCTCATTGAGAGTTAGTTGGAGCTGCCATAAATTGACTAACCTTACTGCACATGCGATATTTGGGCGGGTCATGGTAAGATAGTTCAGTTTTCTAACCACTCTTCGATATTTTCCGGTGAATCAAATAATTTGTTATTGACATGAAGACCTTTTTCCCATGGTTCAAGTGGAGAGCTCATAAGACCACACTCAGACATGACAAGATCTGCTAACAAATCGAGAGCATATTTGCGTTGACAAATAAAGATGGTGTTAGCAGAATCGGCGACTTTGATGCCAAGAAAGTAACGCAATGAGCCCAGATCCTTTGTTTGAAAGTTGGAGTGTAAGAATGCATTGAGATTGATTATCCCTTTGGAATTGCTCCCTGTAATAAAAATATCATCGACATATATCACTAATAGTATAGTACCTGCGGGAGAGTTTTGATAGCAGAGGGACAAGTCTTCCGTACTCTTGGTAAGACCAAACTGAGTGACTACAGATCGGAAGCGAGCAAACCATGCTCGGGGGGATATGCTTCAAACCATATAACGCCTAATTGAGGTGGCACACCCTGGATCTCCCCCCCCCCCCCCAGCAACTAACCCAGGTGGTTATTCCATATAGGGTTTTGATGTTTAAATGTGTCGCAAATTTCTAAGAAATTTGCTATATGAAGATTAGGGTCATCAAATAGTGATCCAGTAAATTAAATGTTATTTTGTATCATATGAGTTATAGCAGGTTTAATTTCAAAATTATTAGCAGTAATAATTGATCTTATAATACTTGAACCAGCGCCATCAATTGATGGTATTGCATAATCAGATATGGCTTTTGTGGTTGATCCCTATTGGGTTCTATGCTAAGTTATCAAAAGCGCAAGGCGCACCGAGGCGCAAAAGGGTTTTGGAGCCTAGGTGCAAGGCGCAGGCGCGCACCTGAGGCACGTGAGGCGCAAAAAATGAATTGGGTGCCCAAATGTTACCGACTTGCAAGCGGAGGAGCCGCCGTGGCAAGTCTACTCGAGGAGGACGCGCGACGCGGAACGGCGGACCGAACCACCAACCTTGGGTGCTATGGAGTAGGGGGCGGGCAGCGGTATCGGGCGGTGCTATCGTCGGGCGGTAGCAGGCCGCGGTATCGGCGTGACTGGCGGACGGCGTTACCTGCGGCGTTATCGTGTTTTATTTGGAATATTATGTTTTCCTTTGTGTTTGGTGGATCCCTCCCTATAAAGGGGATCACCTGTTGTTATGTCTTCATTTTTGGATCAAGTATTTGGTGTGAGGGCTGATCCCTCTTCTTCCTCTCCCAAAACCCTAGCTCCTTCTCTCAAGCTCCTCATCTCCCTTCCTCTCTTGCTCTTCGGAATCCCTAGTGGTAACATTTGGTCCGACCTGCCGCTCCGCCCGGCCCTTTGGCCGCCGGATAACCGCTACATGGCTCGCGGCGCGACCTCCCACCCCGCCGACTCCGGATCTGCCCCGGACGACATCGCCGAACGCATCACTGCACAGGACGCGCATCTCTCCGCGCTGCAGACCGCCGTCGCAGCCCTCACCGCCGGCCAGGACGTGCTCACGTCCGGCCAGGCTTCGTTCGCGGCCGGCCAGGCCTCCCTGGCGGCCGGCCAGGCGGAACTCCTCGCCCACCTTGCCGCCTGGGCGCCGGAACGGGCTAGCCAGGCGCACGGCAGCCCCGTTCCGCCCCTCCGCCCGGAGCCCATCCGGCCGGATCCTCTCCTCCGGCCGCGGCCGGCATCACCTTCGGTCGTGTTCCCCCGCCCCCGGTTCCAGCCCCGACCCCGGCATATTCTACGGAGACCGTCTCCGTCCTCGGCATGCCCCCCCCGGCCGGCTTCACCGCCGACCGCTCCGCCCTCGCACTCGACATCCCTTCCTTCTCCGGCACGGACCCCCTCGGATGGATTGCTCGTGCGGATCAATTTTTCGATCTCCACGGGACGTCGCCAATGGACAAAGTTAGCATGGCCGTAGTCGGCCTCGAAGGCTCGGCCCTCCATTGGGCCCATTGGCTTCAGCAAATCCAACCCGCCATTTCGTGGACGGAGTTCAAACACGAAATGGTGAGCCGCTACGACGCGCGTTA
This sequence comes from Dactylorhiza incarnata, assembly GCA_033032865.1. Lineage (NCBI taxonomy): Eukaryota > Viridiplantae > Streptophyta > Magnoliopsida > Asparagales > Orchidaceae > Dactylorhiza > Dactylorhiza incarnata. Next base: position 1,124,356 of record JAWHQI010000173.1, read on the forward strand.
CGCCGGCTCCGCCATCGAGCGGCTTTGCACGACCCATCAGTCCACCACGGTGGATGCCTACATCGACGAGTTCGTCGCGCTGGTCACTCAAGTGCCGGGCCTCCCTCCCGACCATTACCTCGGATTCTTCCTCCAAGGCCTCCGTCCCAACATCCGCTCCCGTCTTCGCACGCATCACCCGCGCACGGTGTCCGAGGCCCTCGACCTTGCTCGGGCCGTCAAGGCGGACCTCGGGCCTCGGCAGGCCGCTCCATTCACCTTTCGGCCACCTCCGTCGTCGGCCCCCGCTCAGCGCTTCCCGCCTCCGGGTGCCGGCCGGCCTCCCAGACCAGAAGGCCCGCAACGCGTCGACTACAACGACCTCCGCCGACGCGGGCTCTGCTTCCGTTGCCGCCAGCCCTACTCCCCGCAACACGTCTGCCCCGTTAAGGAGTTTCATACCCTTTTCGTGGACGGCGACAGCCCCGACGGATTCGAGGACCCTTCGTTGGAGGAGGCGCCACCGGATCCTTTTGTCGGAGAGCCAGAGCCTGCACCGCTCAACGTCCTAGAGCTTCCCTTTTACTCAGTGGGGGGCCTTACGGGACCACGAACGATGAAGCTGTCCGGGGTGCTCCACGACCGGCCCATCATTGTGATGATTGACAGTGGGGCGAGCCACAATTTCATGTCGGCCCCCCTCACACGCCACCTGGGGTTACCGGTCGATCCTTCCCCCGACTTCTCAGTCTGTCTGGGAGACGGCCGTCGTCGCCCCACCTTAGGCCAGTGCTCGGGAGTCACCCTGTCCCTGGGCCCGTGCACGATCACCGCGGACTTCTACCTCTTCGAGCTGGGGGGCCTTGACGCCATCTTGGGGGTCGCGTGGTTGCAAACTCTGGGCGACGTCCGCGTCAACTGGGCATCTATGACCATGTCCTTTCTCCAAGCCAACCCTGCCGCTTGGTGGGCGATTCAACGCTCCTTCGCTCGCCCATTTCTTTCCGCGCCATGACCCGCGTCACCGACATCGACTTCTCGGCGTGGTTGTGGACGGTGCAACCCACACCTCCGTCGTCGCCCGACGGCCTTCCGTCCGACATGACGGCGCTCCTTGATGATTTTCCGGCGCTCTTTGAGCCGCTTCCCGGCATTCCCCCCGCGCGGCCGACCGACCACGCCATCGTACTTCAGCCCGGCGTCGCAGCGGTTTCTGCCCGTCCTTACCGATACGTGCACACGCAGAAGGACGAGATCGAGCGGTTGGTTCGAGAGATGCTGTTGGGAGGCCTGATTCGGCCCAGTGCGAGCCCCTTCTCCATCCCGGTGCTTATTGTCCGCAAGAAGGACGGCAGCTGGCGTTTCTGCGTGGACTACAGAGAGTTGAACAAGGCGACGGTACCGGACAAGTACCTGATTCCGGTCATTCAGGAGCTGCTGGACGAGTTACACGGCGCCGTGTTTTTCACCAAACTCGACCTCTGCGCCGGCTATCACCAGATACGGGTCCGACCGGAAGACGTCCCGAAGACGGCTTTTCGGACCCATGACGGCCACTTCGAGTTTTTGGTGATGTCGTTCGGGCTCACCAACGCTCCCGCTACTTTCCAGGCTTCCATGAATGACATCTTCCGCCCGGTCCTGCGTAAGCACGTTCTGGTTTTCTTTGATGACATTCTTGTTTTCAGTACTTCCTGGCAGGACCACCTCCACCATGTTCGGGAGACTTTTACTACTCTGCGCCGTCATCACTTTACCCTCAACCGGAAGAAGTGTACCTTTGGGGCCACGACAGTGAGCTATCTGGGCCACACAATCTCCGCCCATGGTGTGGCTATGGATGCGGACAAGATTGAAGCCGTGACCCGGTGGCCGACTCCCACTTCTGTTCGCGATGTCCGGGCTTTTCTCGGCCTGACCGGCTACTACCGGCGCTTTATCCAGGATTACGGGGGGGTGGCCCGCCCTCTCACTCAGCTGCTGAAGGCCCCAGCCGATGGTCCCTTCTCGTGGCCGCCAGCCGCCATGGCCGCCTTCGCCGCCTTGCAGTCCGCCTTGATCCGTGGACCGGTTTTGGCCATGCCGGATTTTCGACAGCCGTTCATCGTGGAATGCGACGCCTCCGGCTCCGGCGTCGGCGCTGTCCTGATGCAGGTCGGCCGCCCGATAGCTTATTTTAGCCGCGCCTTCTCGTCGGTCGTACGCAGCCGGTCGGCATACGAGAACGAGCTGATGGCCTTGGTGTTGGCCGTGCAGCATTGGCGGCCGTACCTATTGGGCCGACCCTTCATTGTCCGCACTGATCATCACAGCCTTCGGTATCTGCTGCAGCAGAAGATCGCAACGCCGACACAGCAGCTGTGGGTTGCCAAGCTTCTGGGATATGATTTTTCGATCGAGTTCCGGTCTGGGAAGACCAACCGAGCGGCGGACGCGCTGTCACGTCACCCTCAGGCTTCGGAGTTAACCGCCATTTCCCGTCCGGTTTGGGACGACGCCACCATCTTGCAGCAGGAGGCGGAGGCCGACCCCCACTTGCTTGCGATCCGCACGGCCCTGCTCGCCGACCCCGCGGCACGGCCACCGTACTCCTTGATCGGGGGACGGCTATTTCATCGGGGCCGCCTTGTTCTCTCCGCTTCTTCGACCTGCATCCCGCTCCTTCTCGCAGAGTTTCATTCGACGCCCTCGGGCGGTCACGCCGGCGCGTTCCGGACCTACCGGCGGCTAGCCGCCTCTTTATACTGGCCCCACATGCTACGCCAGGTGAAGGCCTACATGGCGGCCTGCCTTCCTTGCCAGAAGGCCAAGTACGAGACGCTGTTTCCGAGCGGCCTGCTACAGCCTCTGCCGATTCCCGAGCGTGTCTGGGAGGACATAGCGATGGACTTTATCACACGGCTGCCGCGGTCGAACGGGTTTGACTGCATTCTCGTGGTCGTTGATCGGTTGACGAAGTATAGCCATTTCATTCCGCTGCGCCACCCCTATACGGCAGCAACCGTGGCCGATAGTTTCATCTCCGAGATCGTCCGCCTTCACGGTTTTCCTCGCTCCATTGTGAGTGACCGGGACCTGCTCTTCCTCAGCAGTTTCTGGACGTCTCTTTTCCGTCTTCAGGGCACCCGGCTCCAGATGAGCACCGCATACCACCCACAGTCGGACGGGCAGTCCGAAGTGCTCAACCGCTGTCTGGAGACTTACCTCAGATGCTTCATTGGGGAGAGGCCTGGCTCATGGGCAAAGTGGCTCTGCTGGGCGGAGTATTCCTACAACACCTCGTACCACCATTCGGCCAACACCTCGTCGTTCGAAACAGTTTATGGCCGGCCCCCTCCCTCGATACTCCAGCATCTTCCGGGCGAATGCCCCGTGGCCAGCCTGGCCGACCACCTTCATGATCGAGATACCATTTTGGATAGCCTGAAGCACCACCTTCGTCGGGCTCAGGCAAAGATGATCTCTTTTGCCAACCGGAAGCGCCGGGACCTTTCCTTCCAGGTGGGCGAGCGAGTTTTCATCAAGCTTCACCCCTACCGCCAGCTGACCGTCGCCCGCCGCACCTTCCCCAAGCTGGCCCCACATTTTTTTGGTCCCTTTGAGATTATCAGCCGCATCGGCGTCGTGGCCTATCGCCTGCGCCTACCAGACCAGAGCCGGATCCATCCGGTTTACGTTTCTCAGCTCCGACGAGTCATCGGTGACCACCCCGTTACCGATCACATCCCAGCAGACATCGAGCACTGCGACTCCCCACCGATGTACCCGGCCTCGATCGTGGATCGACGCCATCATACTCCAGGGGATCCTCTTCCAGACGAGATTCGAGTCGCATGGCGCGACCGACCACTCAGCTCCGCGACTTGGCTTCTGCGGGACGACTTCCGGCGCCAGTTTCCGGATTATTGCCTTGAGGACAAGGCAAATTTTCCAGACGGGGGTATTGTTACCGACTTGCAACCGGAGGAGCCGCCGTGGCAAGTCTACTCGAGGAGGACGCGCGACGCGGAACGGCGGACCGAACCACCAACCTTGGGTGCTACGGAGTAGGGGGCGGGCAGCGGTATCGGGCGGTGCTATCGTCGGGCGGTAGCAGGCCGCGGTATCGGCGTGACTGGCGGACGGCATTACCTGCGGCGTTATCGTGTTTTATTTGGAATATTATGTTTTCCTTTGTGTTTGGTGGATCCCTCCCTATAAAGGGGATCACCTGTTGTTATGTCTTCATTTTTGGATCAAGTATTTGGTGTGAGGGCTGATCCCTCTTCTTCCTCTCCCAAAACCCTAGCTCCTTCTCTCAAGCTCCTCATCTCCCTTCCTCTCTTACTCTTCGGAATCCCTAGTGGTAACACCAAATCACTGAAAATCAGTGAATTTGGTGTCTAATTCACTGAAAATCAGCAAATTTGGCATCCAATTCACTGATTTTCAGTGAATTTGGTGCCCAATTCACTGATTTTCAGCGAATTGGGCACTCAATTCACTGATTTTCAGGGAATTGTGGCCAATTCACTGAAAATCAGCGAATTGGGCAGCCAATTCGTTGATTTTCAGTGAATTGGCACCCAATTCACTGAAAATCAGTGAATTGGATGCCCAAGTGCGTCTAGGTGTGCCTTGGGTGCATCTGAAATCATGTTTTTGCCCACCTCCCAAAAAACAGGTTGAAGAAAACACCTTGAAAGGCCCAGGCGCGCCTTTGGGCGCCTGGGAGCTGATAAGGCGCGCGCCTGAGGCGCGTCTGGGACACATCGCCCGCCTCTGCCTTGTAGAGGCACTGGCCGGAGAGCCTGGTGGGCCCGGCGCCTAGGGCGCGCCTTGATAACATAGGTTCTATGTTAGTATTTGTCATTATATTTCGATTAACTCTTCTCAATCGAGTAAGAGTGCGTTCAATTTCAATATTAAGAGATAATTTCTTTAGCTCGTGGTTTTTGCATATAACAATAAAAATATACAAATTAACAAATAATAAAAAGACAATCAAAAAATCTAGAATAAACTATACAAAAATTAAATATAACAATGTTGCATAAATTAATCCACGACAACGGCGCCAAAAAATTATGCAAGTTCATGCGTGCAAATACGGAAATATAAACGTGTATATATATCGACAAGTGCACTGGTTGCTCAAGTAATAAAAGTAGTGAGAAAGCATCGTCTCCACGGGAATTAATTGTTTATCTAGAGAATCGATAAAGTTTGGTTTTTTTGTAATCAATGAAAATTAAGTAATGAATTAAAGGACAGAATTAAAGATGCAATTAAAAATAACAATTAAAATCTAAATTTGATAACTACGTGGATTAATTGTTAAGGTGATTGTTTCATACTGCAATTGATAATTAAGATTAATCATGAGTAAAGTGATTGTTTTTTAAAAGGTTTTTGTATAATTGACGGCGAGATTTTCTAAGCACGTCGAAACCCCTTTGGTTGGGTAAATCGATTATATTTCTCTAACATACAACACGTTGTGGACCGAACATCTCTAGAATGCTAGTGAAAACTTTAATGATCTATGAAAATTTCTAACTACATCCGGTATTTAGTAATGAGAAATATGTATCACTTATTAGATGTTATCACTCTCCCACCAGGATTACATTGACCTTCACTGCTAAGACCTTTATTTTCACTGCAAAAAGTTGTACGCCCCCTCCACAAATGTACCCATAAAGAGACTTAGAAAATTGCATAAGTATGTATAGAAAGGTAATAAGTCTAAATTTGTATAAGTTGTAATCAGGTCCAGGCTGCCAAAGATTCAGAAAGCACACAAGAAGCAAAATCGACTAAGTTAATTTTTTGTACATCGAGAAGTATTCGACGCACGTCGACTAAGACTAAGTCGTTATATTTAGAAGTAATCAACGTACGTCGAGAAGTTAACTTCATGTGTCGAGAATTAATCGACACACGTCGAAAGAAATGATCCCTCCTAACGTCGAGGTCTCCTAAAAAAAGTCTGCTCATAGTACAATTATTCAGCTTACGTAGAATTCTCTCTACTCAACAATTCGACGTATGTCGACTAGTATTCTACGTATGTCGACTAGTATTCGACGCATAAGTAACAGAACGTCGAATTCTCTCCAGACTTCTGTTATTAATTCCCGAGCAGATCAAGGCCCTGATTCAGATCAAATTAGAGTCGTTACTTCTCATATTCAAGAAGGTGATTATGGTGATTGATTCAGATAAGAAAGGCTTCTATTCAGCAGTAGTCATATATATACCAGAATACTCAAAACAGAGATCAGTCGTGCACTCATTCTGAATTTGCTTCTCTTATCTCCAGAATTCAGAATTCTCACCTTCCTCCATAAGAAGTTCTCTCCAAGAACCCTAACCGACAAAATCTCTTCTCCCTAATCTTAGGCTCTTCTTCTCTCAAGGGGTTCATCTTCTTCTTCTGAATTCCTCACAGATTGGATTCAACTTCTCAATATTGAATCCTCATCTCTCTCAAGAGGAATCGACTGCTGCTACTGTTATAATCAAGAATCCACACAGTGCTTTAAAGATTAGGATCCTTCAGAGATTTGTTGAAGAAGGATCATATTGTGGAAAAATTGTTTCTACATCTTTCCAATCCAAAAAAGAGTTTTGAGACTCGCTCTTAAGATGATTAAGATTTTGGTTCAAAGAGTTTCCTTAGCAAAAGACTCAGTTGGTCCTGAGAATCTCTTTATCAAAGGATTCAGATTGATTTTGTGAATCAGATTTTGGTTCTAAGAGTCTCCTTAGCAAAAGACTCAATTGGTTCTGAGAATCTCTTTATCAAAGGATTCAGATTGATTTTGTGAATCACCTTATCAAATGATTCGTTGTATTGATTCTGAGAGTCTTCATATCAAAAGACTCGGTGTATTGCTTCTAAGAGTCACTTTAACAAAAGACTCAGTACTGTTTAGTAGGATACCTATTAAGGTGTAGAAGAGAGTAGGTATCCAATATGGTGGGGAACCTCTTTAAAATTCTTGTGTCTCCTGGTTGCATATCTTTCTGTTTATTTTTTTGCTTCTGTTGTTCGTATTTTAATTAACTGTGGCATGTACTGTGACTAATTGTGGGATTAAAATCTTTAAATTTCTATTCACCCCTCATCTAGAGTAATTCTTAATAACTTTCTCTCGCTTTCAATTGATAACAGAGGGAGATATATCATAAAAAAGGTTGATCAATCAAGATCCAAGGGGTTGTGAATTACTTGTGAGATTAATAACACAATCATGAGTTCTACATAGTTCAGAGAATATGCAACTACAAGACCTCATATATGTAATCTAGATAAGTTCTCTTTAAGAAAATCTAGAATTAAATTATGCATAGATATTATTGATGAAATATCTTTGATTTTGTGATTGTAGGTCTTATATCTCCTACCTATACAGATGATAATGGGAATATTGTCCCTAAGCCTAAGGCTGGCTGGATGGAAGCTGAGAAGAAGGCTAGATCCAGTGATGTCAAGGCTATGAACATCCTGGTATCTACAATGACAGGTAACATCTTTTAGAATTTTGTTGACTGTCAATCAGCAAAGGAGATCTGGATTCACTCACCATAATAGTTGAAGGCAGTTCTGATGAAAGGAAGGATAAGAGATCTCTCTTGATCTCTCAATATTAAAATTTTAAGAAGAATCTGTTGTTGAAATGTACCAGAGATTCAGCCTCAGAGTCAGTGAACTTAGAGGTTTGATAAAGACATCTCAGTTACTGAGATCAATGGCATGCTCCTCATGTGTTTCCCAAGCTCTTGAGATTCCAGAATCTAGGTCATCAGAGAAGCCAGATGCAATAAAGAGATCTCCACTGATGCTCTCCTTGGAAAGCTTAAATCTTATGAGATGCTATTAAAAATAAGAGTTGAGAATGAGACAAGAGAAAACTCCATCTTCTTCAAGGGAGAAATTCATTTCCCCCAAGGCTTCTGATGAAGAAGGATCAGTTGTTGATGATGAGACGATGGGTCTACTGGCTAGAAGATTCAAAAAGTGGATCATGAATTTCTTGCAGGAAGCTAGAACACATTGCTCCAAAGTGTCCAGAAGAGAGATCTCTGAAAAAGAAAAAGAATCATAAGAAACACTTTAATCAAAAGAAGAAAACTCAAAAGAAGAGCAAAGGCTTCATATCTCTGAGTCTTGGAGTGACACTGAAATGATAGCAATTCCTGCTCAGACAGTGATGAAGATAAAGTTGAAGAAAAATATCTTATGACATTGGATCTTTCTAATCAGGAAGGTGAGGTGCAATGCTTTAATAATTTTGATTTTACTTCTGATGAATTCAAAATTATTTTTAAGGAATTCTGTCAAGATCAACTTGAAGTTGAAAAACAAACCAAAACTCTTAGAGAAGAAATTGTATTTCTAAAAGAAAAGCTAGTTGAAGAAAATTCACTAGTAGCAAACTATGAACTAAGGATAGAAAATGGAAAGCTCGGAGAAGAAATAGATTCTCAGAAAATTGAAAATATAAATTTAAGAGACCAAGTTGTAAAGGCTAAATCATTTGAGGATAACCTAAATGGGAGAAGTCAGCAACTTTTTGCAAAATTCTTGGGAGGGGGCCTAGATCCCCCCCCCCCCCCCCCCCCTAGATCCACCACTGCATCCCCGAGATCACCAACGCGATGTTCGAGCCCTTGAACTTGATGGCGAAGTACGACCTGAGGCACATGAATGAAGTAGTGTTATCGTGATAGAGTTGGATCCTGCTACTATTTTTCTCCGGCGATGGATTTTGGCGCCAGAATGGCTATGAATTCGTTATATGCCTAAGCGGGGAAGAAGCTTCAACGATAGAGAGTCTGATCCGACAATCTTCAGCATGGTGCCCGAATGGAGACTCGAATGGAGGAACGTTAACGTGAGGCCTAGCGTCAGAAATGGTGTTGAGTCGATGTCTCCCCATAAGGAAAAAAATTCAACTTTTATTTACTAATTACCGAAGAGTCCATGTCTTTTTGCATTTTATTTTGCTGAGTTGTGCCTGAGCTTTGGAACTATATAGTGTACATATCAATTATCTTGCCTTCTATAATTTTAATGGTAATGTGAAACTATAAGATGAGAATTTTATATTTTAATGGACCGATAGTTGTTCAACACGCCATGAAAATATACAAAACAAACCCTTTTTTTTTTGGGGGGGGGGGGGGGGGGGGGGGGGGGGGGTTGTGTAAATTTTTGTAAGAAATGATGATCTTCTATAAGATAAAGTGCTTCCGTGAGAGGCGTGATAGTCTTAAAAGCAGGGGGGGTGATGAGTAAAAATTGGGCAGAAATGATGATCTTTTGTGAGACAATATGTTTTCTGCTTATTGTTTGGCCCACAAACCAGTTGTGATATCTGGACAGTAGATGCTGCAGGAAAATGACTGGAGATAAAAGCCTGCTGGAAGATTTTTAAACCCAAGCTTGGTTTCAATGTGATATTTGGTGATTATGGGTGTGGAGAAACCCTGGGCTATGGGGTGATTCATGTTGGTGTCATTTCCTTCACCTAGGTTGCATATATTGAAGGGTTAAAACATAACTTTATAGCATTAGTCAATTGTGTGATAAAAGATTCAAAGTAGTCTTCGCACATGATCAATGCCAAATCATATGCAATAAGTCAGATAACATTGTTCTAACTGGTATTAGGAAAGACAATATACTCTAGTTGATTTTCTTTCTAATCACACTGAAATATGCTTATTTAACTCTAAAGTATCCAATGTTGAATTGTGGCATAGAAGACTTGGGCATCTTAATCTTAAAATTGTGTCCAAGTTTTCTAAAAATAACCTTGTAAGAGGGCTGCTTGATACGTTCCCAGGTGACAGAGCATTGCAAAGGAGGATGCAGGCAAGTGGCGGGAAGGGGGTGTGTAATATTTGAATGAGGGAAGGGGTAGTTTTGTCTATTTTTATGGCTTTATATATGGTGTTGTACCCTAGCTGTTTTTATCTATCTTAATGTTATGCTTAGTGTGGTTGAGGAGTGAAGACTGTCTTCCTCCCTGTGTGACCATCCTCAGAGCAGGCTCTCAAGAATCACCTCTGTTTTCTGTGTTTTGTCGGCTTTAGCTGTGGAACCTTGTTTTCCTTGAACGTTATCAATATTAAGGTTGTGTGTTTGCTCTATTTCTTTTGTTATCATTGATTTTTCCCGCTCTTATCAAGTGAGTTCTTATCACTGTCACCAAGAAAATATATCAAGGAAAAATCATGTAAAGCTTGCCAATTGGGAAAGCAAGCAAGGGTTTCCTTTAAGAAGGTGTGTAAAAATGATTCACCTAGAATCTTACACCTAATTCACATGGACTTGTTTGGTCCTATTTTTGTAAACAGCTTAGGAGGCAAGTCCTACACTCTAGTTCTTGTGGATGACTTCTCTAGATTAACTTGGGTGTTCTTTCTGAGAACTAAGTCTGACACCTTCAAGACCCTCTCATCATTTCTTAGACAGATCTAAAATAAACTGAATTCAGTTGTTATGATTATAAGTGATCATGACACTAAGTTTGAGTCTCATAGGATGTGTGAACTGTATGAGGGAGAAGGGATCAAACATAATTTCTCAGTTCCTACAACTTCACAATAAAATAGGGTTGCAGAGAAAAAGAATAGGACTCCTATTGAATCTGGTAGAACATTATTTTTTGAGGCTAACTTGTCTATGCACTTTTAGGCAAAGGTAGTTAATATAGCTTGTTATGTTCTCAGCAGAATTCTTATTCATAAGACTAAGAAAAAGACTCCTTATGAGTTATTGAAGGGAAAATCTCCAAATAAACATTTCACTCATGCCTTACGAATGCTGGATGGAGTCAGCTAAGAAAAATTTAAGAATTTGTTTACTAAGATAGAATTCGACGTACGTCGAAAAGACTATTCGACGTACGTCGTCGAAAAGACTATTCGACGTACGTCGTCGAAAAGACTATTCGACGTACGTCGTCGAAAAGACTATTCGACGCAAGTTGATTTCTCAGCCCATACATCGACTTCTATACGAGTATGCGTCGAATTCTGAGAAGACGCTGAAACATTGTATCCGTCGAACTCAAAGGCCTTGTACGTCGACTTCTTCACAACGCACACTTTAGGTCTCGACAGATATTAAAGAGACTGGACATTCCTTTTTGTCTTCACTCTGGTTTCAAACATTTTCATCTTCCCTCATTTTTCTCTCTTCCCTAACCGTTTTTGCAGGTACCTTCAATGGCTCTCAAGATCAATTGTGGATTTGATGTTGATATAGAATCATTCTCGACTGTTGATCAGAAGTTTCGAGATATTTTGAAGCTCTTTTCTGAACAAGAGTTAATCAAACTAATCTCCACTCGTTTTGGAATCAATGTTAATGAGTTTATTGCATTTCATACATCTATTGATCTGTTTGAGGATGATGTCATTTCTGGCACTATAAATAATTTATTGATTCGTCTGAGGATGATGTAATTTCATACATCTATTGATCTTTCATATATCTCCAGGAAAAGAAAATTAAGCAATAAATAAAATGTGTGCAAAGATAGTTGACAAAGATCTATATATCAATATGTTACGGACCCACGTTTGGGGATCACCTACAAGCGCAGCGCCTCGGCACACACCGCCTAGTCATCTATTTTATGTTTCCGCTTGTATCTTTTAATTTGTGTTTGAGTTTTGTATTTTGGAAAACCTTGGCTTGGTTTGGGCTCAACCGGTTATATGGTTGGGTGGGTTTTGTTTGGATAGTATGAGGAAATCAACTATCAAACTCTCTCTCTAACATTCTCTCTCTCTCTCACGGAACGCACGCTGATTACCCTACCGACGCCCTAGCCGACGCGCAGCCCGCATCCCATTTCTGCCAACTCCAGCGACAATCTTCCCGATCGTCGGTCGGGTGCCTTCCTCCACCACCATGTGATGCGGAGCATAGACGAGGACGAGCTTTGGGCCCTTTCGGGGCTGATTTGGCGACTTACCATATATGGCGTGCCCGGATCGACGATCCGACTCCGTGGATGTGTTCGGATTCGTGTCGCGAGTCGATTTCATATATAAAATTATGTATTTTGAGTTTTATTTCATGTAGTTATGGCATCGGAACCGCCGGCCAATCATAGCCGTCGATTTCGGTAGCCCTAATATTGTTTTCTTATAAATAGATCTTTAGGGCTGCTGGAATTTTGATTGCTGAATGATTTGGAGAGCTTCTTCCTTCATTCCGGTGATCCCCTCCGCGGTGCCGACTCCGTGGAACCCCTTGGTGACGACTCCTTGGGTAAGTTACTTGTATCTTTGTGTTTTCCCCGCCCTCTCCACGTCTCCATCCCACTGTCCAGCCAGCCACCTCCTCCCTTTCCCCTGTTTTCAGCCAGCCGCCGCCCTCCCTGCAGCCAGCCGCCGCCCTCCCTGCAACCCCAGCTAGCCGCCGCCCTCCTCCCTGATTTCCTCCCTGCAAACCGCCCCCTCCCTGCTGTCCCAGTCAGCCGTCACCCTCCTCCCCTAGCCCCAGTCCGCCGCCCCTCCTCCTCCCTGCCAACAGCAGGCCGCCAACAGCAGCCCACCAACAACAGCCCGCCACTCCACTCCCCAGGTAACCTTCCCGCAAGCCACAACAGCCTTCCTTGGCTGTCTACACTCAGAACCAGTCCAGATCTGGACATTCCAGCCCGGTCCAGCCCCTTCTCCTTCCCCGTTTTGCTGCCATCACCCCTCATTACGTGGAACCACCTCCAAAACTCGTTCCCCCCCTTTAGATCTGCCCAGATTTGGGTATTTCAGCCCGGATTCAGCCAACCTCCGCCCCGATCCAGCCCTCCCAATACCCAATCAGCCTTCCCCTTACCCGATCCGGTCCACCAATCACCGGAACCCCTCTTTGTGCCCTCAAACGTTCAGATTTTCATTATTTACAGCAGCCCTATTATTTGTGTTGTGTTTTGTATTGGTATTCGGTTGTAAAACATTGATATCGTTTGGATTATAACATGCTTGTGTGAATGTTCATTTTATTATAGTTATTTGTGCTTGGATTATTCTCTAACTGCAGGAAGGAATTATTCGCCGCGCGCTCTATCTTTGGCCCTCCACGCGGAGGGAAACCAAAGCTTGTTCGCCCCAATTAATTATTGTATCTTGCTATGAATTTATCTGCGTGAGATGTTGACTTTAAAATTTATTATCTGATTTGGATTCACGCCGTCGGGCTTTGCATAGCATGTAGGGTTAGGTCACGGCTTATCCGCCACCTATAGATTCGTCCTGCGTCAATTGGTATCAAAGCTAGGTTGTGCGCACTTTTCGATACGCAGTCGTAGAGTCTATAGGTTTGTCATTATGTCTAGGTGTCACAACTATTCCTCTCCTCACTTTGGAGGTCTCGAGTCCACTAGCACCCGCTCTCACAGAGCCCCGTCAGGGAGATCTTCACGATACTACGACGATCATTCTCGATCGCAGCACACCATTTTTAGAGATCGTGTTGGCCCACCGACACGAGATCACTACACTAGAGACGATCAGTATGCTGGTTGTCATCGTTCTTATCCGTACACGCGAGCGGATCGTGTCGATCCTTCGACACGACTCGATTACCTTAGGAACGATTATTATGAGCGTCATTCCGAGAGAGATCTTGAGAGTCAGTTTCGTACGGCTGCCCCTTCCTTTGACGGCTCATCGAATCCCGAGTCTTTCAGTTATTGGCTCGTGGATATGGAGTATTATCTCGATCATTTTGAGTTAGTCGGTGAGCGTCGCGTCAAGTTTGCGAAACTTAGGCTTTTAGATCAGGCGAGGACATATTGGGCTAGCGTTGAGAGGACACGCGAGCGAGACCGTCTATATCGCATCACTAGTTGGGTGGACATGAAGCGTATATTGTGTCAGAGGTATCTTCCGTCGTCGTATCGGAGTCGCTTGCTCGAACAATTATTTTCCCTTCAGCAAGGATCCATGTCCGTCGCTGAGTACAGGGATCGCTTTGATGAGTTAGTTGTGAGGAGTGATATCCGAGAGGACCCAGCTATGACCTCTTGCAGATTTCGGTCTGGCCTTCGATCAGACATTCGTACTGAGGTGGTTAATCATAGCTCGAAGTCCCTCGAGCAGACGTATCAGCTTGCCCTTCGTTACGAACAGTCTTTGAGATCTGTAAGAGCTGGTCGGTTGGAACCTCACTTTGACCTCTGCAGTACGAGCTCCTCCCACACCGAGGACACCACTCTGCCTACCATTGTTCCGTCAGACATGGCAGAAGTGCTACCTGATACGGATTGCTCTCACCCCAGTGAGGTGCTTAGCCCAGTGAGTGACTTATCTCTAGTTTCTGACCCGTCTTTTGTGACCCCGACTGAGGGCGAACCTGAGCGGCCTATTGAGTCTGTAGCGTTGTGTCCTTCACCCACACCACCACCTTTGGCATGTCATGGGTTGATTAACACCCCTACCCTTGACTCACATCTTGATACCGCACCCGCGGACCCATTCTTGAGTCTAGGTCTATGTCGCTCTCCCCTTATCATGTCCCTGGGTCACATCGCAACCGAGAGCCCAGAGCCTAGTATTGATCTTGTAGTGACCATGTCATCCATTCACGGGGACACTACCCCTTTTGTAGGTACTAATCTGGAGGGCCTTGAACCTAGTGACGAATTCCATGACGAGCCCCCAGTTGATCCTCCTGATGATCCACCACATCCGGGTGAACATGAGATTCAAGTGAGGCGCTTGTTTACGAGTTTCGAGTTATTGACGTCTCCTCCCCTATCATCTCTGGCCTTGCCCCAGAGGATGGGTCGTGAGTGGAATAAGACGTATGTAGGGCCTACCTTGAGCACACTAGAGTCTACTCATATTTTGAGGACCCACTTTATGACACATCACACTCGTGATGAGTTTTGGGGCACACCACCCGCTGACCCACCCGATGAGTTCTTTGTTGTCGGGGACACTCACTACATTATAGAGCCACGTATTCTGGTCGATGCGCATGATCTTCACTTAGGCGGTCGTCGCATTCGAGACGACTTTTCTTACACACCTCCTGGTGGGCCCCCTGATGTGTCACGTTCCCTGAGAGACACTTGGATCTTTACAAGCGCGTCTTTGATTATAGTTGTCTCTCTCGATCGTCTGAGCACTCGTCTCACACGGGATGAGTTTTTCTACACTCCCCCGAGAGAGCCTCCTGATAGGTCACCTCCAATAGTAGGTCTTCATGTCATTATTAGATTTTTCCATAGAAAGCATGTTGTGTCGATCATGTTTCATTTACATCATTTACATAAGTCTGTTGTGTTGTCTGTTTCTCGTTTGCATGTGTGTCATAAGTCGGCCCGACGAAGAATCCATAATGATAATAAATTTTGTAATTCACATGCGGATGTTCATTGGCAAGTGCAGGTACATCATGAAGGCGAGCAGGTGATGGTGAGAATCTGCGTTGTGAGGCTCCGTGCGAGGCTTGCTAAAAGCTTGAGCGTTAGGCGAATGAGTCCCTACTCAGTCCTGAGGCGCATCGGGACAAATGCTTATGAGTTGGACATTCCCGCGAGCATGGGTACCCATACTGTATTCAATGTCGAGGACCTGACGCCATACTTTGCACCTCACGAGTATTCAGGCCCACATATTGGCGGCCCTCCTGAGCCTTTACCACTGTTTTTACCATCCACCACTCAGTCTACCTCCGAGCCCTTGCCACCACATTCATTGCCCCGTTCTCAGCCCACCTCTGACCCTTATTTACCCGGGATGTTGCCCCCAACGGTTTCACCTTTGGCACCTCAGATTCCACCGGATCCTTCTACTAGTGTGTTGAGAGATGAGCTTGATCGATTCGCCCCCGGGCTTCGACTTCAGTACGTCCGTCTCCACTCATCGGGGATGGAAGCCTTTCAGTCCGGAGGTGTTGATTGGCGAGGCCACTTTTCAGCGACGACACTTGGACGACCTCTGGCGGCCTCTTCGAGTTGCTACCCGGCATACGGCGAGAGAATTCTGACCCCTATTCATCGGGAGATGAATTCTTTCAAGCCGGGGAGATTGATGCGGAGCATAGACGAGGACGAGCTTTGGGCCCTTTCGGGGCTGATTTGGCGACTTACCATATATGACGTGCCCGGATCGACGATCCGACTCCGTGGATGCGTTCGGATTCGTGTCGCGAGTCGATTTCATATATAACATTATGTATTTTGAGTTTTATTTCATGTAGTTATGGCATCGGAACCGCCAGCCAATCATAGTCGTCGATTTCGGTAGCCCTAATATTGTTTTCTTATAAATAGATCTTTAGGGCTGCTGGAATTTTGATTGCTGAATGATTTGGAGAGCTTCTTCCTTCATTCCGGTGATCCCCTCCGCGGTGCCGACTCCGTGGAACCCCTTGGTGACGACTCCTTGGGTAAGTTACTTGTATCTTTGTGTTTTCCCCGCCCTCTCCACGTCTCCATCCCGCTGTCCAGCCAGCCACCTCCTCCCTTTCCCCTGTTTTCAGCCAGCCGCCGCCCTCCCTGCAGCCAGCCGCCGCCCTCCCTGCAGCCAGCCGCCGCCCTCCTCCCTGATTTCCTCCCTGCAAACCGCCCCCTCCCTGCTGTCCCAGTCAGCCGCCACCCTCCTCCCCTAGCCCCAGCCCGCCGCCCCTCCTCCTCCCTGCCAACAGCAGGCCGCCAACAGCAGCCCACCAACAACAGCCCGCCACTCCTCCACTCCCCAGGTAACCTTCCCGCAAGCCACAACAGCCTTCCTTGGCTGTCTACACTCAGAACCAGTCCAGATCTGGACATTCCAGCCCGGTCCAGCCCCTTCTCCTTCCCCGTTTTGCTGCCATCACCCCTCATTACGTGGAACCACCTCCAAAACTCGTTCCCCCCCTTTAGATCTGCCCAGATTTGGGTATTTCAGCCCGGATTCAGCCAACCTCCGCCCCGATCCAGCCCTCCCAATACCCAATCAGCCTTCCCCTTACCCGATCCGGTCCACCAATCACCAGAACCCCTCTTTGTGCCCTCAAACGTTCAGATTTTCATTATTTACAGCAGCCCTATTATTTGTGTTGTGTTTTGTATTGGTATTCGGTTGTAAAACATTGATATCGTTTGGATTATAACATGCTTGTGTGAATGTTCATTTTATTATAGTTATTTGTGCTTGGATTATTCTCTAACTGCAGGAAGGAATTATTCGCCGCGCGCTCTATCTTTGGCCCTCCACGCGGAGGGAAACCAAAGCTTGTTCGCCCCAATTAATTATTGTATCTTGCTATGAATTTATCTGCGTGAGATATTGACTTTAAAATTTATTATCTGATTTGGATTCACGCCGTCGGGCTTTGCATAGCATGTAGGGTTAGGTCACGGCTTATCCGCCACCTATAGATTCGTCCTGCGTCACCATGGCTACCTCTCCGGCGAGATAGGTTTGAGAGGATCTCGCAAGGTCAGCACCGATCCTCTACGGGACTTCCCTCTCCTTCCCCCGCGAACGAGATCCCAAGCGAAGGCCCTTGGTATCAGAGCTGTCCTCCTCCACCGCTCGTCCGCTGCACTCGCCGTCGTCCGCCGCTCCTCTTTCGGCCGCTGACCGCCCTTCTCATCCCAACTCCGTGTAAGCTCGCCGGTCCTCTTGGGGGCCTCTACCACCAGTTTTCCGTTGTTATCGGGCAGCCCGGGCATTTTGCCCACTCCCCCTACCCCTTTGCCCTTCGTTCAGCCCACTACCATGAACGACGGGAACACGGGAGGCCTCACTTTGGCCCAGATTTTGGAATCCTTTCAGCATACGATGGTGACCAACAATAAGACCCTCATCGAGGCCCTTCGGTCGGACGCATCACCACCGGCTCCGCGCGCCGCTTTGGGTTCATCTCAAACGGTGCATGAGTCTCCGGCACCGTGAGCAAAAGGAGGCATTTTCCTCGTCTTGAGAAGATGGACTTTCCGCTTTTTGATGGTCGGGAGGACCCTCTCACGTGGCTCACACGTTGTGAACAGTTCTTTGAAACCCAACGCACACCGGAAGAGGATTGGCTTGGTATTGCATCCTTTCATCTCATGGGTTCCGCGTAGCTGTGGTTCTCGCAGCTCCGTTTGGGAAGATTTCAAAACACAGTGCACTCTCCGCTTCGGACCTCCACTTCGCGAGAACCCCCTTGGAGATCTCATATCTCACAGACAGACCGGGTCCATTGATGACTATATCAAGTAGTTTCAAGTGCTCCTTTCTCGCACCCCAACCATCCCAACGTCGCAGCAGGTGCCCTTCTTCACAGCAGGCCTCCACGAGAGACTTCGTCTGGACGTGGAGTTACAGTCTCCCCAAGACCTTTCGACCGCCATGAGTTTATCCCGCGTTTTTAAGAAACGCCTATTGATGGACCGCCAGTTTTTGGGACGTCGATCTAGCGACTGTCCCTCCAGAGGTTTTGGCCTTATTTCTTCTACGTTTAGCACTGGAGCGGTCAAGGGAAAGGAGGGGGACCGACCGTCGACCATCAGGTGGCTCTCCCCTCAAGAGATGGCGGACCGCCGGGCCAAGAGCCTTTGTTTCAATTGTGATGAGGCCTTCACTCGTGTACATCTCTGCAAGCGCCTTTTCTGGCTTGAGGTGGAGGATCCCTCTGACGAGGACATCGGGGACGAGGATTCGGGAGATCCCAAGATTTCTATTCATGCTATGACGGGACATCAGTCAGGGGATACGATTTAGCTACAGATTTCAGTGGTGGGCCAGCAACTAGTCGCTCTTATGGACTCGGGAAGTACACACAGTTTTCTTAGCCACCTCACAGTGCAGCAGCTTCACTTGCCGGTTACGACCCGTCCGAGCCTCCGAGTTTTCGTTGCCAATGACATGGCCATGACGTGCACGGGAGTTTTCCTCACGGTGAAGATTGTGGTGGAGGGCTACCATTCCCACGTGGACTTTTATGTGATCGCACTGCGGGGTTTCGAGGCCGTGCTGGGAGTCTGCTGGTTCCGCACCTTGGGACCGCTTTTATAAGATTGACACTGACAATGACCTAGGGACGTCACCCCCACCAGACGGTGTGGCAGGGCCACTCGACGACTACCAACCGACAGGTTTTTCTCGCATGTGTTGACCAGACCGAGGCCTCCGACCTCGAGGCTCTCTTACAAGAGTACAACGACACTACCACAACCCCGACGGGTCTTCCTCCTTTGCGGCGCCAGGATCATCGTATTTGCCTCCTGCTGGGTGCAGCTTCCGTAATGGTTTGCCCCTACCGCTACCCATTTCGGCCGAAGAACGAGATTGAGCGACAGTGCGACGCTATGCTGCAGCAGGGCATCATCCGCCACAGCGTGTCCCCTTTCTCCTCTCTAGTCTTGTTGGTCAACAAGAAGGATGACACATGGCGTTTCTGCGTGGATTATAGTGAGCTGAATGCGCGGGCAGTGAAGGACAAGTTTCATATTCCGGTCGTGGAGGAACTCCTGGACGAGTTGCATAGCACCCGCTTTTTCTCCAAGCTAGATCTTTGTTTCGGGTACCATCAGGTGCGCATGGCCCCCGAGAATGTGGAGAAGACAGCTTTCCGCACCCACCACGGCCACTTCGAGTTCCTTGTGATGCACTTCGGGCTCACCAACGCCCCCTCCACCTTCCAGGCCCTCATGAACGAGCTATTTCATGACTTGTTACGTCATTGTGTACTTGTTTTCTACAGCGCTACTTGGGAGTCCCATCTGGAACACCTTCGAGCAGTTTTTCAGTTAGTTCGTACTAACAGGCTTTTCTTGAAGCGCGTCAAGTGTTCTTTTGGGACGGATCGGGTATCCTACTTGGGGCATGTGGTTGACAGTACAGGGGTGTCTGCTGACCCCCTCATGATCCAAGGCGTGATGGATTGGCCCACTCCTCAGTCCCAGCGGGGAATTAGTGGCTTTCTTGGCCTAGCAGGCTATTATTGGCGTTTTATACAGGGGTACAACATTATTGCAGCACCATTGTTTGTCCTCTTGAAGAAACAGTCCTTTGAGTGGGGGGACGCAGCGATGACTGCTTTCCATGCTCTTCAGCAGGCCCCGGTGTCAGCCTCAGTGTTGCGCCTACCGAATTTCGACCAGGAGTTTTAGGTAGAGTGTGACGCATCCGGACAGGGGTGCGGTGCGGTGCTCCAGCAGGGGAGCCACCCGATTGCATATTTTAGTCGCCGAACCGCCATTCATCATCAGAAGTTGCAGGCTTACGAACAAGAGCTAAATGGACTGGACAAAGCCGTCCAACATTGGCGACCGTACATATGGGGGTGACACTTCCTTATTCGCACCGATCATTTCAGCCTTAAGTACTTATTGAAGCAGCGCCTCATCACTACACCGCAGCAGCGTTGGATCAGTAAACTGCTGGGCTTTGACTTCCGTGTGGAATATAAGGCGGGGACCTTGAACCGGGCCGCCGACGCTCTCTCCCGTCGTGACCATCAGGAGGGCTCCTTGTTTGCCATTTCTTACCCGACCTCGACCATTCGCCACCGCTTGCAGAGGGAGATTCAAGACACGCATGCTCTACGCGAGCTACTTCACCGCATTGAGGGGAGTTTGCCCTCACATTGGACAGTTCGGGACGGCCTCATCCTGTACACAGATTGCCTCTATATTCTGACAGGGTCCCGCGGCACCACCCGTGAGGGGGTTCATAAGACCCTTCAGCGGACCCGAGCTTAGTTCTTTTGGAAGGGACTCAAACGGGGGGGTCCAAGACTTCATCACCCTTTGCCTCGCCTGCCAGCGCAGCAAGGCCGACCACCTCCTACCAGCCGGGTTGCTCCAGCCTCTTCCCGTCCCTACACAAATTTGGGCCGACATATCTATAGATTTCATTAAGGGGTTACCTACTTCGAAGGGCCGGTCCATTATCTTTGTGGTGGTCGATCGTCTGTCCAAGGGCGCGCACTTCATGGAGATGAGTCGCCCTATTGTAGGGGGTGTGGTGGCCCACATCTTTTTCGACCAGGTGTTCTGTCTACACGGCATTCTGGAGAGTATAGTGTCCGACAGGGACAAGATTTTCACCTCCCTCTTTTGGCAGGAGTTATTCGAGTTATGTGGCACCAAATTGGCTCTCTCTTCAACTTACCACCCACAGTCGGACGGGCAGACGGAGGTGGTCAATCAGACACTCGAGATGCACCTACGTTGTATTACCGGGGACCGCCCCAAGGATTGGGCACGGTGGCTTCCATGGGTAGAGTATTGTTACAATACTTCCTACCATTCCGCCCTGCAGACCACGCCTTTCCGACTGGTTTATGGACGTGATCCGCCTCCCCTCCTTACATATGTCAGCGCCTCATCCCGCTCACCCATGATCGATACTGAGTTGTCCACTTGTGACCAGGTCCTCGCTTTGGCCCGTGAGCAGTTGCTTCAGGCTCAGGCCCGCATGAAGACTGCCTACAATAGGGGGCATCGTGAGCTGTTCTTTGCTCCAGGAGATTGGGTGTGGCTTAAACGCCGCGCCTACCGACAGACGACCATAGCTCAGAGTTCCTACAACAAGTTGGGGCCCAAGTTCTACGGGTCATTCATGATTTCAGAGTGCATTGGAGAGGTGGCATACCGTCTCCAACTCCCTTCCGAGGCCCGGATTCATAACATGTTCCACATCTCGCAGTTGAAGCCATTCGTGGTGGTGCCACCTTCGGAACCCTTAGTCCGCTTACCACCACAGCTCCAGGACAAGCTTGATGAAGACGCGGGCGGAGATGTTACGGACCCACATTAGGGGATCACCTACAAGCGTCGCGCTTCGGCACACACCACCTAGTCATCTATTTTATGTTTCCGCTTGTATCTTTTAATTTGGATTTGTATTTTGTATTTTGGAAAACCCTGGTTTGGTTTGGGCTCAGCCGGTTATATGGTTGGGTGGGTTTTGTTTGGATGGTATGAGGAAATCAATTATCAAACTCTCTCTCTCTCTCTTTAACTTTTTCTCTCTCTCTCTCTCATGGAACAAACGTTGATTACCCTGCCAACGCCCTAGCCGACACGCAACCCGCATCCCGTATCTGCCAATTCCAGCGACAATCTTCTTGATTGTTGGTCCCCTCCCTTCCTCCTCCTCCGTGGCTACCTCTCCGACGAGATAGGTTCGAGAGGATCTCGCAAGGCCAGCATCGATCCTCTACGGGACTTCCCTCTCCTTCCCCGCGAACGAGATCCCAAGCGAAGGCCCGTAACACAATAATGTACATTCTCAGATGGATGATGACTTGAGAAAGCTATTTCAACAATCTAGAGACATGAAGACTTACCCACACAGGGTTTCTCCCAAAATTACTGAAGGTGTAAAACAAATTCAAGACAAGCTAATCTCTGTTCTTGTCTCTTTTCTTGACAAGCATTAAAGGACTCTTCTTCATTTGTTGTACTTCTTTTCTTTCTATTGTAATGGTTCAAGATGACATAATATGTGAAGAAATGAATTGGAGTTTTGAATAAATGTTTGTTTATCTCTCTCTGTGTTTGTTTCTGTGTCCATCTAGAACAACATTTCTTTTCTTTGGAAAATTACTTAAACTCTTGTAAAATATGTTATACAAATAGGGGAGATTGTTGGAAAAAATTCTTTATGATTTGATATAAAAGATTATTAAAGTGATTTAGGAAATTGTCAGAAAGACAATAAACCTAAATTTGTATAAGTTATAATCAGCTCCATGCTGCCAAAGATTCAGAAAGCACACAAGAAGCAAAATCCACTAGGTTAAACTTTTGTGTGTCAAGAAGTATTTGACGCATGTCAACTAAGTCTAAGTCTCTACGTCTAGAAGTAATCGACGTGCGTCGAGAAGTTATCTTCATGCGTTGAGAAGTAATCGACGCACGTCGAAAGCAATAATCCCTCCTTACGTCGAGATCTCCTAAAAGAAAGTATGCTCAGAGCATAACTATTCGGCTTACGTTGAATTCTCTCTACTTAATAATTCGACGTACGTCGACTAGTATTCGACGCATAAGTAACAGAACGTCGAATTCTCTCCAGACTTCTGTTAATAATTCCTGAGTAGATCAAGACCCTTAGTCAGATCAAATTAGAGTCGTTACTTCTCCTATTCAAGAAGGTGTTTATGTTGATTTATTCAGATAAGGAAGACTTCTATTCAGCAGCAGTCATATATATACTAGAATATTTCAAACAGAGATCAGTCGTGCACTCATTCTAAATTTGCTTCTCTTCTCTCCAAAATTCAGAATTCTCTCCTTCCTCCAGAAGTTCTCTCCAAGAACCCTAGCCGACAAGATATCTTCTCTCTGATATTAGGCTTTCCTTCTCTCAAGGGATTCGTCTTCTTTTCTTTTGAATTCCTCACAGATTGGATTCACTTCTCTCTATTGAATCCTCATCTCTCTCAAGAGGAATCGATTGTTGCTGTTGTTATAATCAAGAATTCACACAAGGCTTTAAAGATCAGAATTCTTCAGAGATTTGTTGAAGGATCATATTGTGGAAAAGTTGTATTTACATCTTTCCAATCCAAAAAAGAGTTTTGAGAATCCCTCTTAAAAGGATTCCGATTTTGGTTCTTAGAGTCTCCTTAGCAAAAGACTCAATTGGCCTTGAGAATTCCCTTATCAAATGATTCAGACTGGTTTTGTGAATCACCTTATTAAAAGATTCATTATATTGGTTCTGAGAATTTTCTTATCAAAAGACTCGGTGTAATGGTTCTAAGAGACTTCTTATCAAAAGACTCAGACTGTTTAGTGAAATACCTACCAAGTGGTAGAAGAGAGGACGTACCTAATATTGTGGGGAACTTCTATAAAATTCTTGTATCATCTGGATGCATATCTTCTGTTTATTTATTTGCTTTTGGTGTTCTTAATTTAATTAACTCTGACATGTACTATGACTGATTGTGTAATTAAAATTTTTAAATCTATATTCACCCCCCCCCCCCCCCCTCTAGAGTAATTTTTAATAATTTTCCCTCACTTTCAACAACGACATTACAACTGCTGACTTCGAAGCACTGGAACCTGAGGATGCATCGCCACTACTCGACCTTGAGGAGGATAATGTCGATTTTGACGAACAGAGTGTTGATACGTTATGCACTACTATAATCAGTCTGTATGCAAGTCTACAATTAGTTTAAGTCATGCTTATGGCGCATAGTATCTTGTACCTCTACTAAGTAAACGGAAGTACGACTAGTTATATGGTCATCTTTGAGTGTTGGTCCAAGAGTTCTCTTTTGACAGGACTTCTTCAGGAAACCAACCCTCAGGACTTGGGCGCGAGTATAGCTCGCGATTGTATATGTATCGTATTAATGCAATACATCTTCGGTGTGTGCCATGTGCATGCAAAGGCCAGTAAAATGTCTTGAATGGTATCAGCATGCATGTGCATTGATGCATTAAATCTATGATGTTGTGTAGCGAGGCAGACGAACCTGGCGATTAGGGTGGTGAATGCTCTCTATTATTGAGATGTGACGACTATCTAATTAACCTTGAACCTTTCCAACATTTGTAAAATTTACTTCAATTGTTCATTGACTTCACCCATGGCGAGTAGAGAGATTTGGGGAACAGTCGATGAAGAATGTAGAAGATGTGTAAGAGGATGGTGGTTGAAAGGTGAAGTCGGCGGGATTTGGATGAAGCCAACGTGATCTAGAAGTGAAATTGACGGGATTTAAGTGAAGTCAATGGGATCATTTTCTTCTAGGATGTCGACTGAGGAGATGTTCGAGCATTGTTGGAAGGCTACCAAGTACCAAACAAGCTCTATAATCATCAATGACCATTGACTGGCAGAGCTAGGAACGACAAACTATTGAGTCGTAGTAGAGCTGAACCTGAACTGGAATCAATGGTAGAAAAGACGGGATCTGCAAAAGGCAGGTGGTGACAGTTGTTGGCTTGGGATTTTACAGTTGAGTCAGAGTAACTGCAAATGCGGGATTTGAAGAAGCGACGATTTTTCAATTGGCTACATCATCAACTATAGTAACTGAGCTTCGATTGATTCCAAGTGTGGATGATGGGCCCAATGTTTTACATACCAAGTTATTATGAACCTTAATTGTAAAGGGATATTTTTTAGTCTTGTCGCGGCTGCCGATGGCGGGAAGCTCAAAGGAGAGCTACCAAATCCTTCACCTAGGATTTAGAGATGGAAGGTGAGAAGGTAAATGAAGATAATTGATATACTTCTTGCTTTCTTCATTGTTTCCCAAAGGGGTCTATAAAACCAACTTATTCAACATTTGCACTCAATCAAGACTAATTGCAAAAATACCTCAGATGAAATAAAAAAACTTACATGGCTAAAACTTCTAATTAACGTCACAAAAGATCAATAAATAAGGCACGCGATTAAATAAGAAAGGCAATAATATTTATAAATAAAGACCCAAAATAGTGCACCATAACAGAATTTTCCTTGCTTCTTTATAAAAAAACAAGCATTTAATAGCCACGAGGGAAAGATGAGTTTTATGACCTTAATTGGATGAAATCACCAAGAACTGTGAATTAGAAAATGTAAAGTCTTGAAATGATGACTATTGCAAGACTAAGGGTCTGTTTGGCGCGGCGGTGGTGGTCATGAACGCAATGGTCGGTGGTGGTGGTCATGAACGCAGTGGTTGGAAACTGCAGTCACAAACGCAGTTCCGCTGTTTGGAGAAACTGTGTTTTCTGTGCAGTCAAGAACACAAATGCAGTTTTACTTATTTGGTAAAACAGAACTGTGATGGTTGTTGGAGTGAAAAATATATGTATAATAAAATTATTATCATAAACAAAGTGTCAACTTAAATATTATAATAGCCAAACAAAATTATTAAAATGTTTAAACGAGAGTACTAAAATGTTCGATATAATTATGTTAGAAATAAACAGTGTTAAATAACTTCAAATCATCGGTCCTTCAGTGCAAGAGCTTCACCTGAAAATTGAAATAATGAAAAAAAATAGTAAAAATTAATTTCCATGTTTTTATCTAGGACAAATTCTGTTGCGAAGTTATAAAAATTTAGATTATGATATATTTCTGGAATCTTCGCTAGCTCATTGTATGCTTCCTTGATTGTGGATGACCTTGGAGGAGGTGCACTCTCTTGGGCACTGCCCACTAACTCCTTCACATAGCCAATAAGCTGAGATTTACTCTTGACCTTATTCCTACAACTATGGGTTCTTTTGGTTTGTTGTGTGGAGGGTTCATCTTGTGACTGCTTTTTCCCAGGACACCCTACCCCATCCGACCTGCTACCAAGAGTGGCAGTGTTTGTGACCATATTGTCATCTTCATCAGAGAAATTGTGCCCCGATAGTCCATTTGAAGGTAGCACCCCAGAGCTAAACATCCATACATCATTACTAGTGGCAACCACCGAACTGAACATGATGTTCAACTTTTCCTTGAACTCGGGTGGAATGCCCGCATAGCGAAACTTCTTAGCAGTGGGTAAGGCCTAAAAGAAATAAAGCAATATTAACACCATAACATAATTGTGACTGGAAATTTAAATAGGGAATCAATCTCCTTAACAAAAAAATTTCAGTTGACCACTCATCTTATGCATCAATTGTTTTTTTAGAGAGTTCCATCCTAAACCTGTCTCACCTCGCTTGAGCTCTCTCCAAAGCTTCCTCTCTTTTTTCATCTGATCCCATTTATTTTTTAGTTGTGCACAATCATAAACTTTTCTCGTACGCTCTTTGAAATTAGCTATCAAATTCCTCCAACCGTCTTTATTGAGGTGGGTGGCCGGCATGTTGCCTAATTGTATTTCTTTAATACAGATCTCGCAAAATATCATGACATCGTTTGCTTCTCACGAAGCTGATATTCCCCTCTCTTTTCGACTACTCATTTGTTAATAACAATAAAATTATCCTGTATAAATTCCAACAACAATTCCAAATGAATAGAGTTACCACGCCACCGCTACAAAAATGCCCCCCCCCCCCCCCCCCCCCCCCCCCCCGCCAATAGACCCTAAGGCTCCATTGGGGAGAGCATGTTGGTGGCTCTAATGAAAGATGGAGCATTAGTGACAAATAGAGCTCCCACCCTTTCAAATACAGCACATAATAGAGTTTTAGTCTTTTCCACGGCACTTGAGCTCCAAAATGGAGGTTTCCCAAATACTTTCATCAAAAATGTCTATAAAGCAAAAATGGAGTATCAAACAGAGGCTAAATATGTTCAACAAGAGGATAATGAAATGCTGAACCTTGATACAAAATAGTGAAAGTCATTTTTCCTATTATAACACCTCTCCTTCTGCAGACTAAATGAAACCTATAAAATAAAAACTTCGTATTTCAAATACATGAGACTTCAAACTACAGTTAATAAGCCAATCACAAGAATGTAGTTCCAAATAGGGGCATTGGCAACCAGCTTCCTTCCATATAAATGAAAAGGTAAAACACTAATACCCTAATTAATATGTTATATAAATATAACCAATCCCTGCAGTAATTTTTCATTCCTTGATACATTAAGGGGTGGAGTAAAAAGGCTATTATCAATCCTAATCTTGTTTTCCGGTTCAATTAAAAGTGGGTACGTGGGTGTGTTTCATGTATCACCTTTTTTTCTTGGTGAGCTCCAGAAATAGGAAAAAAATAGTAGCTGATTTTTTCAACATATCCATCAAGAGTCAAAACACATTCAAAGTTGGGATTTAGTGCTTACTATCAGTTTGGTAACCCTACTTCACTTCCAGTGCCAAATCTCCGCCTTATCCCCTAACCAAAGCAGCCTAGAATCATACTTTCCCACCAAAGTACATTTCTTCAGCAGATAATAAGAAAATTCATGGCAAAAAAATGTTCATTCCATATGTGAGTTTGATGTGTTATTATTTTAATATAAGGGTAGTCATGTAATTTACCCAACTATGGCTCCTATAAATAGTTGGGCTTAGTTAGGGTTATGTATGTTGAATGTTTGTGTGTCTTGTTGATGTGTTCTTAGCGGCTGAACGGGAACTCCTCCCCTCGCCGGAAGATCGATCCGTTCAGGGCTGCCCTTCGGTGAGATCACTTATGTAATTTACCCAACTATGGCTCCTATAAATAGTTGGGCTTAGTTGGGGTTATGTATGTTGAATGTTTGTGTGTCTTGTTGATGTGTTCTTAGCGGCTGAATGGGAACTCCTCCCCTCGCCGGAAGATCGATCCGTTCAGGGCTGCCCTTCGGTGAGATCACTTATGTAATTTACCCAACTATGGCTCCTATAAATAGTTGGGCTTAGTTAGGGTTATGTATGTTGAATGTTTGTGTGTCTTGTTGATGTGTTCTTAGCGGCTGAACGGGAACTCCTCCCCTCGCCGGAAGATCGATCCGTTCAGTGCTGCCCTTCGGTGAGATCAGTTATCTTGTATCCTACTTTTACCTAGTGAAATAACCAATACGATTTGGATCATAACAGAGTTATCACAGAATACCAAGTGAGAAGCGATTGAAGAAATTATAAGACTTGAGTACACAAAACCAGGAAAAATTTTCCGCAATAATTCGTTGCCCGCAACCCAAAAGAACAGATAGGCGGCAAATTGACAATAAGAAACTAGGACATCACTTACTTCGTGAGTGAATCGCAAGCTGCAGATCGCTCACGGCCGCCTGCAATCAAGTCATACAATATAAATCTCAGATCCGCTTTAATGCAAAAATCAATTTCTCTGACATCACGATGCAACCAGGAACAAAAACCAGCAATCTAGTGAACAAAGAAATATAATAGCACGCCTGCGCGCGCGGGAAAAAGGTAACATACCGAAGCATTGAGCTCCATTCCGCCCTTGATGATCTCCCTGCCGCTGCGAGAAACGACGGTGACCTTCATCTCGCCTGGATCCCAAGTAGAAGATCGAAATCCTTCCGATACAGACGCTCTTACTCAGAAACCGGACCTGAGGGACTTAAATGAAGAGATAAGAAGAAGTGTTCTTCTTCCAGTTTCGAGCTACATTCATTTTTAATGTGGATTTTAATGGCGATTGGCCGAAGCTTGCTGCTGAGCAGTAATGGTTTCTTGTTGGGGGTAGGCCAGCTAACGCCGGCCACATCAAATGTGGCCAGTAATGAATGTACATCTTGGTTTGTTTGTTTGTTTTGCTAAGTGCAAATCTTTGCAAATCGTTGAAGTTGAACCTTGATGTAGGCCAACAGTGATAGAGAATTCATGTGTTAATCCTCCAGATTTTCTCACCCTCATCACAGAATTTGTATACATATCTTTGATTATGTCAATGTATGATACATTTACACCTTTCTTTTCTAAGACTCTCTATAAGATCTCTCTTGGAAACATATCATAAGCCTTCTCAAGATCGATAAACATCATATACAAATCTTGTTTTCTTTCTTGATAGTTGTCAATTAGTCTCCTCAAGAGATGTATAACTTCCATGGTCGGCCGTCATGGCATGAATCCAAATTGATTCTCTGAGATGCTAGTCTCTCGTCTTACTTCTTTCTATTGCGTGTTCTCAAAGTTTCATGGTATGACTAATTAATTTAAGATCTCTGGTGATGTAAAAATTTGAGATTGGAGCCCAAGTATGCAGCCACCTAAGCCAACCTGAGGCCCACACGCAAAAATGCATCTCAGACCAGGTACTGTTCACACATCTCAGAGATACTCATCAAGTGCTTTACAAAGAAAATGATATATGGTGTGTCTTTGTAGGTCCGAAGCCTGGACACAAAAATTTCCTCTGGTGATGAGCCGGTAGATTGAAGGCACAATTTCCAAATTCCAAGGCCTTTTAACAGTAATAATGAGATATTTATACTCTCTCTATTGCCATAATTCTGTATTTTTTTTACTTTGCACTCTAAGGCCTCCGTTTGGCCGAGCGGATCCGCGCCAGTCGCGCAGACGGCACCGCCCAGCCGTGACCGTCAGGCGTTTGGCGGGGCCTTGATCGGACGAGGGGGATCCGCCATGCCGCTAAAATCGCATGAATCTGTGCGGATTTCATCCGCGTCGTGGGAACCACGGTCATAGTTGCGCGGCGCAGATGAAATCCGCACCGCCCCACCTTGCGCCAAACGAGACCTAAATGTCATTGTAGAGATTTATATACCACTTTGAGCTTCTCCAAAGGGGAATTTTTTTGGTACGCGCTCCGTATGAAGAGAACCATGCGCAAATAAATAGTATTTTGCATGTCTGACCCCACTTTTTTTCGAGCCAAAATTTTCCCTCCCCGATTTTCCTCCCGCCGAGCCTTCTCATCCAACTCCCCCTCTTGCTTCTCCGGGCCAAGACTAGGCCTGATATCGAGTCGAGTTCGGTCGATTTCAGCTCGGCTCGAAATCGAAATTTTCGACTCGAAATTGACTCAAACTCGAAATCATTTTCGAGTCGAGCCGGCTCGAATCGAAATCGATTCGATTCCGAGTCGGCTCGAAATTAATTATTTTTTATTAAATAAATAAATTAAATAATTCTGAAAAATGTGAAACCACTTCAATGCTTCAAGCGTTAAATAAATTTTTTAATTAACTATAATGAGCATCATTCAAGATACATTTCTTAAAATCACAATAAATGTATGAAAAGTATGAAACCATGACAATGAGTTGCCGATAACTATACAAAAAAATTTTTATATTTTATACTTTTACATTCCAGAACATAATGCATAAAAAAAGTTCATAAAACAAACACCCAAATTCCAAAAAAAAATTTGAAAATTAAACTATTTAGTGCTTGTCAAATGGCACAAATCCAAGTATTTGATTAAAAATATTACAAAACTCCAAAGTCCAAATTAAACAATCCACAAGATATAAATAGCCCAATAGAAGTCCATAAACAATTAACAGTCCATAAATAGTTCATATTAAAAAAAATACTCCAAAAAAAATATGCTTTCAATTGATTGTGTTGTAGAAGTCTAGAATATGATCTCTGCTTCTGCTCCTGAACCTACAATAAAAAAAGAAACACATAAATCACATAATCTAGTTAGTCACAACTCACAACTCACAAAAATATTATAAAAATCCAATGGTTAACTAGCGGATCCATGCGATGTTGAGAAATTCCTAAACATCTGGATCACATAATTATAAATGTTGAGACTTGAGAAATCACCTTGTCTTGCATTTCAATTTTACCGGGTTGCAGCTAAAGAAATTACCGGGTTGCAGCTCAAGCACCCCAACCCCTCTCCATCCATAGGCGGGTTGTTGGTGGCCACAGCCTCCCTTTGATGAGGCAAACTCGATAGTTAAGTGTACAGCACGGAGACTTCCCAGGAGGTCACTCATCTCAGTACTACTCCAGCTCGAGCACGCTTAACTATCGGAGATGAGAAATGGAATAACTTCATAGTTAAGCGTGCTCGGGCTGGAGTAGTACTGAGATGGGTGACCTCCTAAGAAGTTCTCGTGCTGCACACTTAACTATCGAGTTTGCCTCATCAAAGGGAGGTTGTGGCCACCAACAACCCGCCTGTGGATGGAGAGGGGTTGGGGTGCTTGGGCTGCAGCCCGGTAACGTGTCGGTTCGGGATTTCCTCTGGTTGAACAGGGGTAGGTCGGCCCTGGGCGTTACACTTTGCCATCTTAGAGAGCTTCACATATTTCATTGAACATATTTTCCACCATTCTAAAATATCAAATTTATCTCTACTCTCAAGAGGAGGTTGTACCGGTGCTTCCTCTAAATATATTTCAAGTTCACTTTTAAGAGGTTGTGTGAAGAGCTAGAACTCAGAAAATCATCAAACCCAAGAAGAACAGAGTTTGTGATAAGTTGTGGTTGAGTTGTTGCACTTGAATATCCCATGACTCCCACTCTACTTGAAGAAGATGATTCAGAACTAATAATTGAAGTATTATGCTATGTGCTACCGCTACCGCAATAAGTGAAAAAATGCTCAAAAAGACTATTTTTTACCACATTCACTTTTTGACTGCTTCATAATTATTGTACAATTTATTGAAAGCATAAGTGATGAAGAATAACTTTCGTCGAGGATCAAGAATAATGGCAAGAGACATAAGTAAATTGCAATCACTCCAATATTTGTCAAATTTGATTTTCATTGTCTTGACCATACCACGTACAAACTCATCATCATATGTTGAAGATTTGTCCAGTACTTCTTTAATAGCAATCAATGCAGGCAAAAATAAGTTGCATGTTGGATAAGAAGTCCCTGAAAATAATTTTGTTGCGGATTCAAAGACTTCCAATATATTTTTAATTTTATCAAACTTTTGTCATGTTTCTTCAGGAAAGTTCCACACCAAATATTTATCTTTTCGAAAGAAATCATGAATAACATATCTATAATGATAAGCACTGTCAAGCATATAATAAGTACTATTACACCTTGTTTTCACATCTAAAGAAAGACCTCGTGATGTAGAAAAATTCCTAATAATTTGGTTGATTCAGCAAATGTTTTAAGACGTAAATGTGACTTCCTCATGTATCCCACAGCTTCTCTAACAATGGTAATCAATGAAGAGATCTCTTTTAAGCCATCTTGCACAAGAATATTGAGTATGTGAACACAACATCTAACATGAAACACTTTGCCGCCTAAATATAAGCGATTAGAATTTGCAAAACTTTATTGTAAATGTCTTGCAGCTATATCATTCACAGATGCGTTGTCAAGAGTGATGCTCATTACCTTTTTCTGAATTCCCCATTGTAAGATTGACTCACAAATTGCATCATATATGACTTGACAGCTATGAGGTGGATCAAGATCTATGATTTATAATTGAATGTTGGAGCATCCAATCAGAATCTATATGATAAACAGTAATATATAAATAACCAATAGATTGATTAGATGTCCAACAATCGCTAGTGAGTGCAACTTTATCCACCCTTCTAAGAACCTTCAAAAGTTTGTCCTTCTCAATTTCATACAATTTCATGCAATCATTCTTCATCGTATGCCTTGAAATTTTTATATGACTAGAATTTAGAGCTTTAGAGTAACATTAAAAAAAGGTTGCCCAACTATTGAGAATGGGAGTTCAGCAGTAATTATGAATTTGGCTAGCAGTTGTCTAATGCTAACCGAATCATAAGATCCAGACACAAATGGGCGGCATTTGAATATCATCATCTACCATATTTACTTTCTTTGGATTGAAAGTAGTTTGATTTTTCTTAACTCGTGTAAGCTTATAACAAGTTTTAATATGTCTTGCACAATTTGAAGTGGATCCAGACAATTGATACTTATATGTTTTGAAATAATGTTTGCATTACCATTTGAAGACAATATTTCCACTTCTATCCTTCATTTTTTCAACTTTGAAGTGCTCCCACACTTCACTTCCTTTTCTTTTTCCTCTGTTGTCCTTCTCAACTTCAGCAGATTGTTGGCATAATGAAGGTTCTGTGGGAGTGCATGGGGTCAGTGGAGGTGGGTGCTAGTTCCACATCTCTAACAGTATGAACAACAATAATTACATTTTTGTCGGGATTTATGATTCATTGTCCTCCACTGGTGAGGATGATGAGTCACTACCATTCTCTACTGAATTCATAATATTATATCTGAATAAATAACCAAAAAAATTAATATATATATAGAAGAATCTACAAAACATGCAAGAACAGAACTACAATATTAATATGTAGAGAAGGATCTACAAGCTAACTGTAAGAAATTCTCATAAAATATTTAAAACAAAATAACATCATTTTCAGCCTTCAGGTAAACAATGATTTCAAACATACAACAAATGCATGAAGTGAACCATCATAAGTTTGTTAAAGAGCTAGACTGAACACTAAATAATGAGCCACAATTCCTTTCAATTCCTTTGGTACACATTTAAATATATTGTATGAAAATCCATATTGTTCACTGCACCATGAAAATTGAAATGTCCCTCAAATGTTTTTGATTTATAGAGAATACCAAAATTCAATAGTGTTTGAGGAAATCATTCATGAATAAGGTTCCAGTATTTTACACGGATATGAAATAAATTTAAAGCAGGATGCCAAACATCAGAGGAAAAATACGCAACAAGAAAAAATATGTAGATATGCAATTACCTTCGTAAAAGAGGAAGAGGAGGACTCGAGCTCAAAAAATCCTTCTTCACCAGTGAAATATGTTCAAGAAATCCTTCTTCATCTTCGCAAAAGAGGAAGAGTCTGAATTACCTTGGCAAAATACGATGTCGTTTGAAGAAAAGAACTTCGAGCGAGCGGACTGTCACAAGAAAGAAAGAAGTGGCCTCGTTATAGGTCGTCGGTTGCCCTTCGAAGCTGCGATCGGAGAGCCGCAGTCTATCTTGGACTTCAGAGACGGAGATGGGTCACTGCCGGTCGTTCCCCTTCTGAAATCGATCTCAAGAAACCCTAACCTAAAGCAGGCCGAACACAGGAAGAAGGCAAAAAGGAACTTCGGGAATGAGGAGTCTCGGGTCCTGGAATCGAAAAAAAGGCATTACTGCCATTACAGGAGGCCTATGGTGGAAAGCAAAAGGCTATAACTGACATCGTTTCAAAACAATAGAAATAAATTATAAATGGCTTAAAAGTTAAAATAGAAATAAATTTTGAGTCGGCTCGAATCATAAATCGAGCGATTCTTGTCTCGCTCGAAATTGGCTCGAATTTAATTTCGAGTAAGTTTTGATTCGAGTCGGTTTGATTCGATCAATTATTTCGAATTCGATCCGATTAAAAATTGAGCGACTATCGAGCGATTAACGAGTTTCGATTATTATGCTCAGCCTTAGCTAAGACCTAGCCTGAACCTCCATATTGAAGCTGACCTCGACTGCAGTCCTAAAGTTGACCTCGTCTAAGCTGTAGAATCCACCTGCGCTAAACAAGCTACAGCTCCTCCTGTCATTTCTTCGCTGCCCTCCTATTATTTCTTCGCCTCCCTGAATCCTAGCTCATCGAAGCAGGATAGTCCAGCTATTCTTCTTCCTTCATGCAGTAGCCGGAAAAGAGCACTAAAGGCATGGATAAATCTGGAACAAATGTTGACAACATCCCTACCATCACAGTAATATACTTCCTTTTGTTTTCTGGTTTTGCTTTCTGTGTTATGTTTGAACCTGGGGTTGGATCTACATCATGTTTAGGGTTGGAGATAGGATATCCGACTAGAGTTTTCCGCTTTCTTGATTTATTCATTTATTGTCCGATCGGATGTTTTCCTAGCATCACCTGGAAGAGCATGTTTTTTCCTACTTCTAATAAAGTTGTTTTTTATCCCTAGGCGAATGACCATGTTGTTTTTCGGTTGTGCATTCTGATTAAAAGGGTTATTTAATGTATAAAGTATATGCACATAAGACTGGATTGAGTGCGCACAAACAACATATAACTGTTGGAGTTACCATTGTGATCTAGAAGTGGTCAAACATATAATCTCACTGCCAACGCGATATGAGCCTGCAGGGTCGCACATAAGAGCATGTGGAGAAGTTGGAAGATTGACTGTGTTGGTAAAGGTTTCCAATCACCATATAGAATCGGGGAGGTAAAGCAAATGTTGCTGTTGGAATTCGTCGGAATTCGTCGGATATGATTCGTCGGAATACGTCGGATATGATTCGTCGGAATTCGTCGGAATACGTCGGATATGATTCGTCGGAATTCGTCGGATTTGACTCGTCGGAATTCGTCGGATATGATTCGTTGGAATTCGTCGGATATGATTCGTCGGAATTCGTCGAATTGTTCCGTGGAAACTCGACGAATGCTGATTCGTGAAATCCCGACGAATTGTTACAGAAACCCCAATTTTCTGTATGGACTGCGGATAACGATTCTTCTAGGTCTGTTTATGCTTCGGGTATAAATAGAACTTGTTTTAAGGGTTCTTTATTCTCACGCGAACCCTAGACGGAAGAGTTCCTCCCGAACCCTAGACGGAAGAGTTCCGCCGCCCCGTTCGCCTCCGCAGACCTCCCTTCCGGCGATCGTCGCCGTGATTGCTCTTCCCGGAACGAATCTAGAAGTTCGTGGAAGCGCAAGGTGCAGTTTTCTTCTTCCGGCTCGTGTGGACTGTTGTAAAGACGTAGACATTACTCTACGTGAGTACTCTCGCATAGCCGACGACGGGACTTTTCTTCTTGGAGCATCTAGGTTGGATTTGATCCAACTCCACTAAAGTATAATTTATGCCTAGTATTTTTGATTACTTCTTGATTCATTTTCATGGCCCGATCCAAACTCTTTTGGGTTGTTCTCTTCATTTCCGTTGCGCCTACATATGATGTATGGTTGTAGAAAACCCAACAGTGGTATCAAAGCGAGGTTGCGGCCATGAATGTTGTTTTAGAAGTTAGGTTATTCCAGTACGTGCAAATCTAGGTATTTGGAAGCGTTCTAAATATCAAGATTTCTTCCTGGAACATCAAAAGTTGATGATTTTTCAAGGGAATTCGGTGGTGAATTTGAAAAATTTGGACGGGGCTCTGTCCCGCACCCCGCAGGGGCTCTGCGCCTTGACCCCGCCCGCTGATCGGTCAGCGGGACCACCGCCAGGGGCGCGGCCCCTTGGAACCCCGTCAGGAACGTCTGGGATTTCGTGGTAATTTCTAATTGTTAGAAATTGATGTCTCCTTAGCAGTAACCGTCCCTCAGGTGGTTAATGAACCTTTGTATTGTTTTGGATTTTGAATCCAACAATGAGAGACGAGCTTGTCTACTGCTTTAAGTCGAGTTGTCTTTGCCTTTGTCCAATGCATGTAAATCTGAAGATTTGGAAGAGTTC
Organism: Dactylorhiza incarnata; assembly: GCA_033032865.1. Taxonomy (NCBI): domain Eukaryota; kingdom Viridiplantae; phylum Streptophyta; class Magnoliopsida; order Asparagales; family Orchidaceae; genus Dactylorhiza; species Dactylorhiza incarnata. The sequence goes on from JAWHQI010000173.1 coordinate 1,161,075, forward strand.
TAAATGTCCAGATTTAGCCCTTTTGTCTATCAAAGGTTGATAGTCTTATGTTGTGCACATAAGGGATGCATGTGGATTTTAGAAAATTGTTTTTCTGTCGATGTGCACATTGATCAAATGTTGATCATGGTTAAGTGTTAACTTATTATTAAAATCCCTTCATCAAATATTAAGTGTTCGGATGTCTTCCGATGGATGACACTCTTCCTGCCTCGATCGATGAAGTGTGGGCTTGCCAAAGCAAGGTGCATTAATCTATCTTGGTAAGGGTGCGAGCAGATAATTGTGATATCTCATTGTCGACATCGGGTCTAACTTAACTAGGTGACCTCAAAGGTTGAGTGCCTAGAGGCATAAGGTTGGCATGCACCATGTAACATCCCCAAAACAACCAGACCCCTGAGTTGCATTTTGTCATGACAAGGTCAAGACATTGCTCTAAGAGGCCAAGATGGCCTTAAAAACTAAGGTGAATAGGTAAAAATCACCTTGGTGTGCATTTAGCAAGTTTTGATGTCCTAGCTTAGAGGTGACCAAAAGACTCCAACAAATCAACATAACCTCATCATGACCCTATGACCATCCAAAGAGGTGAGTAGACCACTAGGGACCCTTGGGGGTCAACCAATTTGGTCAAATTTGACCAAAAGTCAACCTTGAGCTATCATAGGTCAAATCCTCCCCCAATAAGTTCAATTGATCACCAAATCATGAAATTGACCCCACCCCTAGCATTAGGGCATCAATAGGGACCTATTAGACCCAAAAGCCCCATGGGTGGATCCACCCATTGGTCAATTTTGACCAAAAGTCAAAATTGACCTAAAACCCAAAATTGGGCTAAACCACCCATTCAATTGGGCTAAGACCAGATCTAATCCAACCATAGGGTGTATCCACATACCCCTACCCTTTGGTTTCAAAAAGTCAGCCATGCATGAGGGTAAAATGGGAAATTCCCCAATTTTTGGAGGGAGAAAAATGAGAAATCAATGGGGAAGTGCCACATGGCCTCCTCCTTCATTTCAGATGGCTCTAACTGAGCTTAGGAATTAATTCCAGCCGGAATTGGGCCAAGGGGGGGGTGCCATTTGTCCATGGGCGGAGTCCACTATGCTTGGCCGTTAATTCCAATGGCAGAACTCTATAGAGCCACCCACATGACGTTCTGACCTCACCATCACTCTCAGAACCCCCAAGGCAGTCAAAATCGACTACTGGAAGTCGTCTTTCGCTGTAGAATCAAGGAATCGAGCCTAAGCCGCCGCCGCCGCCACCAACAATGGTGAACACCTGCCGGAGCCGCTGCCACGCCGCCCTGCAGTACGATTTCTCCCCCTCTCCCTCTGTGCTAGTCATCTAGGGTCTTAACAAGGGCAGTCGGGCTCAATTGAGCCGACAACCATGGGATTTTTCCCTCCCGCGCTCCGTTTGGGCTTCTTCCAGGAATCGTCGGAAACCACCACCTCCGGCCACCATTCCACCGCCAATCGACGGCCAACCCCTCGACGGAGGTGGTGGCGGCGGCAGATGGCCGGGGAGGGTGGTGGTTGGCCGGGGATCAAGGGCTTTTCCTCTGGGCCGTCGGCTAGAGGTAGGAGACGAAATCACAGCCGTTGATTTCGTCTCCTTGATCTCTATTAGCAGACCATAATTAATTCTACCTAGGTTTTTAATGTAGTTTGCATGCTATTTTTGAAGGCCTTAGAGGCCATATAATGAAAAGTTGGCAGAGACAACTTTTGTATCTCGTGATGTCTACTTTCTGTAGGATTTGAGATCAAGTGATTTGGAGCTCTACAGCTCCTTGTAGAGCCATTCTACTAGGACTGCTCATTTTTGTCTATTAGCAAACCACATAATCCTGCCTAGGTTTTTAATGTAGTTTGCATGCTATTTTTGAAGGCCTTAGAGGCCATATCATGAAAAGTTGGCAGAGACAACTTTTGTAGCTCTTGATGTCTACTTTCTGTAGGATTTGAGATCAAGTGATTTGGAGCTCTAAAGGTCCTTGTAGAGCCATTTTTCTAGGACTGCTCATTTTTTCTATTAGCAAACCACATAATCCTGCCTAGGTCTTTAATGTAGTTTGCATGCTATTTTTGAAGGCCTTAGAGGCCATATAATGAAAAGTTGGCAGAGACAACTTTTGTAGCTCTTGATGTCTACTTTCTGTAGGATTTGAGATCAAGTGATTTGGAGCTCTACAGCTCCTTGTAGAGCCATTTTTATAGGACTGCTCATTTTTGTCTATTAGCAAACCACATAATCCTGCCTAGGTTTTTAATGTAGTTTGCATGCTATTTTTGAAGGCCTTAGAGGCCATATCATGAAAAGTTGGCAGAGACAACTTTTGTATCTCTTGATGTCTACTTTCTGTAGGATTTGAGATCAAGTGATTTGGAGCTCTACAGGTCCTTGTAGAGCCATTTTTCTAGGACTGCTCATTTTTGTCTATTAGCAAACCACATAATCCTGCCTAGGTCTTTAATGTAGTTTGCATGCTATTTTTGAAGGCCTTAGAGGCCATATAATGAAAAGTTGGCAGAGACAACTTTTGTAGCTCTTGATGTCTACTTTCTGTAGGATTTGAGATCAATGATTTGGAGCTCTACAGCTCCTTGTAGAGCCATTTTTCTAGGACTGCTCATTTTTGTCTATTAGCAAACCACATAATCCTGCCTAGGTTTTTAATGTAGTTTGCATGCTATTTTTGAAGGCCTTAGAGGCCATATCATGAAAAGTTGGCAGAGACAACTTTTGTAGCTCTTGATGTCTACGTTCTGTAGGATTTGAGATCAAGTGATTTGGAGCTCTACAGGTACTTGTAGAGCCATTTTTCTAGGACTGCTCATTTTTGTCTATTAGCAAACCACATAATCCTGCCTAGGTATTTAATGTAGTTTGCATGCTATTTTTGAAGGCCTTAGAGGCCATATCATGAAAAGTTGAAAGAGACAACTTTTGTAGCTCCTGATGTCTACTTTATGTAGGATTTGAGATCAAGTGATTTGGAGCTCTACAGCTCCTTGTAGAGCCATTTTTCTAGGACTGCTCATTTTTGTCTATTAGCAAACCACATAATCCTGCCTAGGTTTTTAATGTAGTTTGCATGCTATTTTTTAATGCCTTAGAAGCCATATCATGAAAAGTTGGCAGAGACAACTTTTGTAGCTCTTGATGTCTACTTTCTGTAGGATTTGAGATCAAGTGATTTGGAGCTCTACAGCTCCTTGTAGAGCCATTTTTCTAGGACTGCTCTTTATGTCTATTAGCAAATTTGGGTGGAGTGAGCCCTAAGCCTTGGGGGTTGACCCAATGGCTTGAAATGCTGGACATGGATCCTTGGCAGCAATATGCCTTCCCAAAAGTTATTTGGGATTTTTGGGTACAAAAATCCCAAGATATGGAATTTACTAAATTACCCCTAAATTAGGTTATAAAATAAAAAGGCGGTCATATGAACTTGGAATAATATGAGACTTAGGATCTGGTGTTTTTAGACTAATATGGTGCTATAATAATTTTCCCATAATTTATTGAAGTCTTAACATAGCACTTGTAGAGTAAACCCTCATACGCACACCAAATGTATTAAATGATAATTAAGGGCAAATATCACTTGGAATAATATGAGACTTAGGATCTGGTGTTTTTAGACTAATATGGTGCTATAATAGTTTTCCCAGAATTTATTGAAGTCTTAACATAGCACTTGTAGTGTAAAACCTTATACGCACACCAAATGTAATAAATCATATTTAAGGGTAAATATTACTTGGAATAATATGAGACTTAGGATCTGGTGTTTTTTTAGACCAATTTGGTGCTATAATAATTTTCCCAGAATTTATTGAAGTCTTAACATAGCACTTGTAGTGCAAACCCCTATTTGCACCCCATTTGGGTTAAATAGAAATTATGGTCAAATATTCCTGCTAAAAATGTGAAACTCAGGTTTTGGTGTTTTTAGACCAGTGTTATGTCATGATAATTTTCCCAGAGTTTATTGAGATCATAATCTAATACTTGATGTGTAAATCCCTATTTGCACCCCATTTATGTTAAATAGAAATTATGGTTAATTATCCCTGTAAAAATATGAAACTTGGGGTTTGAGGTTTTTAGACCAATATTATGTTACAGTGAATTTACCAGAATTTAAGGAGATCGTTAGTTGGCACTCGATGTAGAAATCTCTATTTGCACACCTCTTATTTTAATAGGAACTATGATTTAAGATTCCCTAGAGAATTTATGAAATTAGGATTTGAGGTTGTTAGATCACCACTCATTGCAAACCTATGGTAATAATTGGAACTCGTTTGGATATGATGTGATCAAGATCGCACCATAGGAGTCAAATCTAGCTCAATCTCATTTTGATCTGCGAATAGTAAAACTGATTTACATGATTTAGACCACCACTGACCTTCACACATAGAACTATTAACTCATTGATTATTATGAAGGCTCAGATTATTTGGAAGAGCATCTCTAAGGGCATCTTGGGAAATAAGGGTTGGGGTGCGTTTAGCAAAGCTATAAGCATAGGAATTTACAATGATATGAAAAGGGAGGTTAGACCTCATCAAGGGCCCCCACCAACAACTCATCAGTGTTAAATGATTATATGAAAGTAAAAACTACCCTTAGCCGGGTGAGCCACCTTAAGGTAAATACTCAAGGACGAAGTCGACAAGTATCTAAGGCAAACCCTGGATTAAGGATGACGAAGAATAGGAGTGCGGGTCCAAGTAAGACTAAGGATTTTAGGTGTATGTGTGTAGTTCCTCGGTGAAGAAGGGAACTCGAGTTTAAAATGTGACGACGGGAGAGTCAGCACCCGGTCACAGCTGGAGGTGTTGGAGTTCAAGGAACTCCCCCACTCCTAATTGCCAAGTTTAACTCATCTTAGAGATGTAATGTAATTGGAGAGGAAAATGGGGATCAAGTAAAAGGGGTAGACACCAACAAGATTAAGTGTCTTGGGAATAGGAAGTTCGGGGTGTCAGCCCGCCACACTTCCTAGTACCGCTGCGAGCCCCTAACAGGGTAACCCTCCGGATGTCCAAGGTTAACCATAAAGCTTCTAAGTTCAACTAAATCATAGACAAGACTAGTTAAGTAGGAGAACTCGGCAAGTTAACTTCCATCCCGAACCGGGACGTCGGGTTATAAGAATGGACTGGGATAGTCCGGCGAGTGGTAGGCTCGGGTTATAAGAATGGACTGGGATAGTCCGGCGAGCGGTAGGCTCGGGTTATAAGAATGGACTGGGATAGTCCGGCAAGCGGTAGGCTCGGGTTATAAGAATGGACTGGGATAATCCGGCGAGCGGTAGGCTCGGGTTATAAGAATGGACTGGGATAGTCCGGCGAGCGGTAGGCTCGGGTTATAAGAATGGACTGGGATAGTCCGGCGAGCGGTAGGCTCGGGTTATAAGAATGGACTGGGATAGTCCGGCGAGCGGTAGGCTCGGGTTATAAGAATGGATTGGGATAGTCTGGCGAGCGGTAGGCTCGGGTTATAAGAATGGACTGGGATAGTCCGGCGAGCGGTAGGCTCGGGTTATAAGAATGGACTGGGATAGTCCGGCGAGCGGTAGGCTCGGGTTATAAGAATGGACTGGGATAGTCCGGCGAGCGGTAAGCTCGGGTTATAAGAATGGACTGGGATAGTCCGGCGAGCGGTAGGCTCGGGTTATAAGAATGGACTGGGATAGTCCGGCGAGCGGTAGGCTCGGGTTATAAGAATGGACTGGGATAGTCCGGCGAGCGGTAGGCTCGGGTTATAAGAATGGACTGGATAGTCCGGCGAGCGGTAGGCTCGGGTTATAAGAATGGACTGGGATAGTCCGGCGAGCGGTAGGCTCGGGTTATAAGAATGGACTGGGATAGTCTAGCGAGCGGTAAGCTCGTAGTTTGTATATAAGATTAGTGTAGTCTAGCGAGCGGTAAGCTCGTAGTTTGTATATAAGACTAGTGTAGTCTAGCGAGCGGTAAGCTCGTAGTGTATATATAAGACTAGTGTAGTCTAGCGAGCGGTAAGCTCGTAGTTTATATATAAGACTAGTGTAGTCTAGCGAGCGGTAAGCTCGTAGTTTATATATAAGACTAGTGTAGTCTAGCGAGCGGTAAGCTCGTAGTTTATATAAGACTAGTGTAGTCTGGCGGGCGGTAAGCTCGTAGTTTGTATATAGACTAGTGAAGTCTAAGCGAGTTGTAGACTCTAATTTATAAATGCTGATGTAGATGTGCGAGCTGGAGGCTCGGTTGTAAAAGGCTAACTTATGTTGCTTGTGAATGAGATGTGGTGGGTCTCCGGATCTGTCTTAGTCGTCACACCGACAGCAGTTCGTTGACTCGGCAGTGCTAGGGTTTATTAGGGCCAGGTTGTTTTACTGCGCGTCCGATGGGACGAATTCCCTAAACCCTGCCTGGCCAATTCAGTTTAGTACGCAGGAGCTCGTGAGTACCGGGCACCGGTATCACAGCGTACGTTTGGGCCTAGGTCTGGTAGTGTGACTTACCCACCTAGGTGAGGAGACGCCCGCTCCTCTGCCACCGTTTGACCACGACGGGAGGTGCCCGAGAGGTTAGCTGCCTCCGAAAAGTGGGAACTAAAGGTCTGTACGTACAGAGTCGTGTGGGTGAGTTGCATGTGTATGAACTAATAATACAAACATTGCATCATTGCATTGCATATCATAGCATAACATTTCTGCACAAACAGAGACCTCATCGTATAAATTGGTGTGGGCTCTTTTATACGATGAGTTTACTTCTTGCCAGATCCCTTAGCTTATGTGCTTTTGCGTGAGCATATAAGTTAAGGTTACTTTCGTAGCTGCTCTTACTTTCTTATACCTGCTCTTTCACTTATACTGCTCTTTATTTATTGCTTATATACATACTCCTGCTAGAGTAGAGATGTTTCATTACTTGTTTAGTATCTTTATACTTGCTAGTCTCTCCGCTGTCACCTGCTTTTGATTTACCCTTTGATGTCCTCCGCTTCCTCCTTCCACACGGTGCCTAGGAGTCGCGGGGGGAGGCGGGGACAAAATCGGCTTAGTCTTTATGACTAACGGTCGGTTGTGACCGTAGGTACACGATGGGATGGAGCACGTCAACCCCTACACGTCGTCGCAGCAGCAGCTACAGATGTTTGAAGGCAGAATTGATGGCTTCCGCATAGATGTAGTGAGAGAGTGTTGTAGCACTATACATAAACATGTACTGGGCATAAGCCCTTTTCGTTTAGTTCTCTTTTACTTTAACTCTCATCGTGGACTTTGTAATCAGTAATTTATATACTTTATGTGAATTGTGGACTTGTTGTTCTTCTACTGCTTCTATTGCTGTGAATTGCGGTTGGCCTGGATGATGTTGATTAGCCGGCAGGATCGGCGTATTGTGGCGGCGACCATTGGGTGTAATGGTCTCGCCGCAAGACAGCGGTTCTGGGCGGTAAGACCCGGTTTAAAAACAAAAAAAAGAGGGTCTTACACACCATATAATGGATGCGAATAAGGAGTCATTCACCAACCATACAAGAGTTGCATGTGGATGCAATTGGCAAGCGTTGCCTACCTAAATAACTGCATAGTGAGAGAAAAGCCAAAGCTGACTCATTGTGTTGGTGAAATACGAGTCTTGTCCACTAAGAGAGTAGCTCGCATGGACTCTCCGAATTGATAGTGAGGGCTATCAATTTGAATAAAATAGTGGGAGTATTTAATTGAAGTCCAAATTAAAATAAATTATATTTTGAAATTTTGGTACTGATTAAATTCTGCATGAATTCTTGTAGAATTCCATGGCAAGTGGTTCACATTCCACCTTGTCCCTGAGAGATATCCTTGAGAAGGACAAGCTAAGTGGGACGAACTACATAGACTGGTATAGGAACCTGAGAATTGTTCTCAGGCAAGAGCGAAAGCTCTACGTCTTGGAAGAAGAAGCCCCCGAGGTGCCGACCGGGAACTCGTCCCGTGTTGATAAGGATGCTTATAAGAAGTATACCGATGGCGCCTTAGACGTCGAGTGCCTTATGCTTGCCACCATGAACTCTGAGCTTCAGAAGCAACATGAGAACATGGGGTGCAAGGAGATTGACGAGCACCTAAAGAAAATGTTTCAAGGGCAAGCTCGTCAAGAGAGGTTCGATGTCACGAAGGCATTACTTCAGTGCAAAATGGGAGCTCGAGACTCGGTTGGTACTCACGTACTCAAGATGATTGGGTATATAGAGAACCTGGAGAGACTGGGTTTTCCTCTGGGTCAAGAGTTGGCCACAGATCTTATCCTGCAATCGTTGTCGGATAGTTATGAGCAGTTCGTCTTGAACTACAACATGAATGAAATAGACAAGACACTGCCCGAGCTCCTAGGCATGTTGCGAACTGCCGAAATAAACATGAAGAAGGCCAAGCCTGCTAGTCCTATATTGATGGTACATAAAGGCAAGAGTAAGGCCAAGGGCTTCAAGAAGACGATGGTGGGACCTAAGTCACAACTTGAGCCCAAATCTTCTGCGCTGAAAAAGAAGAGCACCGTGAAGGAAGGGAAATGCCACCACTGTGGCAAGGCTGGTCATTGGAGGAGGAATTGTCCTTCGTACATTGAGGGTCTGCAGAAAATGAAGGGAGGTATGACTTCCGCTTCGAATATTTACGTTATAGAGATAAACCTTTCTGCTCCTTCATCTTGGGTATTAGATACCGGATGTGGTTCTCACATTTGTACAAATGTGCAGGAACTGAGAAGGAGAAGATTGCTGAGTAAAGGAGAGGTGGACCTGCGTGTCGGCAATGGAGCAAGAGTTGCTGCTATAGCCGTAGGGGTTTACCGTCTTTCTTTGCCCAGTGGGCTTGTAATAGAACTTAATAATTGTTATTTTGTTCCGGCCATAACTAGAAACATTATATCCATTTCATGCTTAGACATGATTGGATTTTCTTTTATAATTAAGAACAATTGTTGTTCTATATTTAAGAATGATGATTGTTATGATGTAGCTCAATTGTTTAATGGTCTTTATGTTTTGAACCTGGACCATCCGATCTATAATGTAGATAATAATAAAAGACTAAGAACAAATGACTAAAATCCTACATATCTCTAGCATTGTCGTTTGGGCCATATAAACGAGAAGCGCATATCCAAGCTCCATAGAGATGGACTATTGGACTCATTTGATTATGAATCATTTGAGCGATGCGAGTCTTATTTTTTGGGCAAGATGACTAAAGCCCCTTTCACTGGTTATACTGAGAGGACTGAGGATCTTTTGGGTATAGTACATAGTGATGTATGCGGACCCATGAGTTCTATGGCTAGGGTGGGTATTTCTACTTCGTTACATTTACTGATGATTTCAGTAGATACGGATACGTGTATCTTATGAAGTGCAAATCCGAAACTTTTGAAAAGTTCAAAGAGTTTAAGAATGAAGTGGAGAACCAATTGGGTAAAAAGGTTAAAGCACTCTGATCTGATCGAGGTGGCGAATACCTGAGTCATGAGTTCCGTGATCATCTGAAAGAGTGTGGTATTGTATCACAGCTCACTCCACCTAGGACACTGCAGCATAATGGTGTTTCTGAGAGGAGAAATCGTACTCTGCTAGACATGATACGGTCAATGATGAGTCATGCAGACTTGCCTGTTTCCTTTTGGGGTTTTGCTTTAGAGACCGCTGCAATGACACTGAATCGCGCTCCGACGAAAACGGTTCTAAAGACACCATGTGAGATATAGACTAGGAAGCGTCCTAGTATGTCATTCATTAAAATTTGGGGCTGTGAGGCATACGTACGACGTCAAATGCCTGACAAGCTGGAACCCAAATCAGATAAGTGTTATCTGGTGGGATATCCTAAGGAAACGAAAGGATATTACTTTTACCTACCGTCTGAGGGCAAAGTGTTTGTCGCAAGGACGGGTGTCTTCTTGGAGAAAGAGTTCTTGTCAAGAAAGACGCAAAAGGTAGAACTTGAAGAAGTTCAAGAACCACAAGTAGTGAATGAACCAGAATTGGATTCTGAGCCAGGACTACAAGATGTTGTAGCTAGAGAACCTGCTCAAGAGACACAAGTACTTCGTAGATCTGGTAGACCAAGATTTGAGCCTGAGAGATATGGATTTCTCGTGTCTCAAATAGGTAATGTGTTGCTTATGGATCATGATGATGAACCAGCGACCTACCAAGAGGCTATGAATGGACCGGACTCCGACAAATGGCTTGAGGCTATGAAATCCGAAATGGACTCCATGTATACAAACCAAGTTTGAAACTTGGTGGAACCACCTAAAGGGGTACGACCCATAGGGTGCAAGTGGGTCTTCAAGAAGAAGACCGACATGGATGGGAATGTACAGACATTCAAAGGGCGACTGGTGGCTAAGGGTTTCAAGCAAATTCATGGTGTGGACTATGATGAGACATTTTCCCCTGTTGCCATGGTAAAGTCCATTAGGATATTGCTTGTTATTGCTGTGTATTATGACTACGAGATCTGGCAGATGGATGTCAAAACGGCTTTCCTAAATGGAAACCTCCTTGAGGAAGTGTACATGACACAACCCGAGGGTTTTGTATCCCCAAATGAAGCCACTAAAATATGCAAGCTGAATAGGTCCATCTATGGATTGAAACAGGCCTCTAGAAGTTGGAATCTTCGTTTTGATGAGAAGATCAAAGAGTTTGGTTTTGTCAAGAATGAAGATGAACCGTGTGTTTACAAGCGAATCAGTGGGAGCATTGTTGTCTTCATGATATTGTATGTAGATGACATACTGCTGATCGGGAATGACATACCTACCCTGAAAGTTGTTAAGAACAACCTAGGGAACTGCTTTTCTATGAAGGACTTGGGTGAAGCGACTTACATACTCGGTATTAAGATCTATAGAGATAGATCGAAGAAGTTGCTGGGTTTGACCAAGAGTACGTACATTGAGAAGGTGTTGAAGCGGCTCAACATGCTTGAGTCCAAGTAAGGATTTTTGCCCATGTCTCATGGTGTGAATCTCTCTAAGGACCATTGTCCTAAATCTTTGGAAGATAAGGACCGCATGAAGTTGATTACATATGCTTCGGCAATTGGGTCAATCATGTATGCAATATTATGTACTCGACCTGATGTCTCTTTTGCTTTGAGTATGACTAGCAGGTATCAGTCTGATCCCGGTGAATGTCACTGGATAGCCGTAAAGAATATCCTGAAGTACTTGAGAAGGACTAAGGATGTATTCTTGGTGTATGGTGGAAAGGAAGAGCTCGTTGTAAGTAGTTACACAGATGCCAGCTTCCAAACTGATAGGGATGATTCGAAGTCTCAGTCAGGGTTTGTGTTTTGCCTGAATGGAGGAGCTATGAGCTGGAAGAGTTCCAAGCAAGAGACAGTTGCTGATTCTACAACTGAGGCCGAGTATATCGCTGCGGCAAATGCAGCGAAGGAGGCTGTATGGATTAGGAAATTCATCGGCGAGCTAGATGTAGTTCCTAGCATTGTTGGTCCCGTAGTTCTCTACTGTGATAACAATGGTGCAATTGCACAATCTAAGGAACCTAGATCCCATCAGCGCTCCAAGAACATACTTCGGCGGTTCCATCTTATTCGTGAGATTGTCGAACGAGGAGATGTGAACATTTGCAGAGTGCCGACTGAGGAGAATATTGCAGATCCACTGACAAAGCCTCTCGCGCAGAGAAAGCATGATGGTCATACTAGATCAATGGGTATACGATACCTGAGTGATCAACTCTAGTGGGAGTCTTGTGGGTTGCATGTAAAACATATATATTCTGTTGGCTGTTTATTATTCATATGATGAATTTTGTACCAATTATTTCTTTTTACAATTAATGGCAAGTTCTTTTATTATGATATACTGTTTCTATATGATAAAATAAAATTCGTGATAAATACCCTTAGAATGTTCGCTTCCATAGGACATCAAGTACGTGACTTGAATGTGAGAGCCTATGATTTCGAAGCTTCATTCTTAAAAGGTCCATGGTCAAAGTATCATCATAGAAGCTAAGAGTGATGATGATACATTAAGACTAGCATGTGTGTTGACTGATGACCGGTTCTCACAGGTCATGATATTGTGATATCAAGTCATCACGTGGGTACTTGTTAGTGAACAAGTTGTACTGGACAGACCCAACCTGAGACTACTTTGTGGATTGTTACTTAAATGTGTCACAAGTAGGTCTCATTTGACAATGGTGTTGTGGTCCTTTGACCTGAAGTCACAGCATTCATCGAGTGAGGAAGAGCGTGCTTTGATGTCATCTAAAGTCTTCCTTGAAAAAGGTTGATGATAAGGGTGGTCGTTGGGTACGTTACGAATCATTTGGGTGTTTGGGTGTGAGCAGATATGGGATTTGTCCTCCTATATAACATGAGTTACATCCATGGGCCCCTTGATGAAATTGGACTGAGAAATGCATGGTCATGCTTGGTTGAGTCAATATGTGATATTGAGCTCACCATTCTCTGGAAGTCCGTTCTAGATCAAGAAACTTGGATTGAGCTATTATGAGGGTGACACGGTCCATGCCTCTAGTTCTTTCCGGATGTAAGGGACAAAGGGACAAAGACCACGTTGGAACATTGGTCATAAAGGCTTATGAGTTATGAACTCTTATTGCTTGGGGAGCAATGATGCATTGCTAGATGCCGCTCATTGTTTGTGAGGTTTCTGTTTGAAACTTTCAAAATCAAGTGGGAGACTGTTGGAGTTACCATTGTGATCTAGAAGTGGTCAAACATATAATCTCACTGCCAACGCGATATGAGCCTGCAGGGTCGCACATAAGAGCATGTGGAGAAATTGGAAGATTGACTGTGTTGGTAAAGGTTACCAATCACCATATAGAATCGGGGAGGTAAAACAAATGTTGCTGTTGGAATTCATCGGAATTCGTCGGATATGATTCGTCGGAATTCGTCGGATTTGACTCGTCGGAATTCGTCGGATATGATTCGTTGGAATTCGTCGGATATGATTCGTCGGAATTCGTCGAATTGTTCCGTGGAAACTCGACGAATGCTGATTCGTGAAATCCCGACGAATTGTTACAGAAACCCCAATTTTCTGTATGGACTGCGGATAGCGATTCTTCTAGGTCTGTTTATGCTTCGGGTATAAATAGAACTTGTTTTAAGGGTTCTTTATTCTCACGCGAACCCTAGACGGAAGAGTTCCTCCTGAACCCTAGACGGAAGAGTTCCGCCGCCCCGTTCGCCTCCGCAGACCTCCCTTCCAGCGATCGTCGCCGTGATTGCTCTTCGTGGAACGAATCTAGCAGTTCGTGGAAGCGCAAGGTGCATTCTTCTTCTTCCAGCTCGTGTGGACTGCTATAGAGACGTAGACATTATTCTACGTGAGGACTCTCGCATAGCCGACGACAGGACTTTTCTTCTTGGAGCATCTAGGTTGGATTTGATCCAACTCCACTAAGGTAATTTATGCCTAGTATTTTTGATTACTTCTTGATTCATTTTCATGGCCCGATCCAAACTCTTTTGGGTTGTTCTCTTCATTTCCGTTGCGCCTACATATGATGTATGGTTGTAGAAAACCCAACAATAACATATTGGACGCATACTCAGATTGTTAAGGGGAGAGAGTACTCATGTGCAAAAGTCGGGTTGAAGCGCTTAAATCCTATGACAGATGAGTAGAAGAAGCATAAAATAGACACTCGCACTGGATGTTTAGCATGATTGCATTTTAGTGATGATAGAGAAGGTAAGAATTGGTGGTTGCGAGGTTTGCAGAGGAACACAACCATCCGCTTACTTTGAAAGATGATAGTCATTTGTTGAGATCCCATCAAAACATACCTGACGTCCAAGGAAGTATTCTAAACAATACGGCAGGAGTTGGGATCAAAATGGTCAACACATGTAACTTCGTAGCTGATGAAGTTGATGGATTTGAAAATGTTGGGTTTTATAAGAGTGATGCATGCAATTATGTTCAACGTGAAAGAAGAGCACTGATAAAAAGTGGTGGCTTCACAAGCTTGTTGAAAATATTCCAGAAAAGACAAATGAAAATATGTCCAAATATATGAGTTTAGCAGGGTTATCAGTTTTGTTGGATGGACGGACACAACAAAATTGATTACGATTATTTCAGCGATGTTATTATATTTAATACAACTTACAGGCTCAACAAATATAATTGGGCTTGTGCCTTATTCATTGTCATCAACCATCACTGGTAGAATGTTTTCATAGGTGGAGCCTTCGTAGCAGAAGAGACCATTGATTCCTTTTTATAGGTTTTTTAGACTGTTTTGAGATTTGCCAGTGGAAAGCAACCAAGCAGGTAGGAAGATTAATAACTGAAACACTATCATCGACAATCATAAAACTTGAAACAACAATAATGAAGATTAATAACCGAAACATATAACATTATAGCTTAAAACATTCAATGTGGCATAGGCAGGGAAAAAACATTCAAGATCAAATACTGAATCAACAATATTTCGCCTGCATATGCAGGAATTCAGATCAATAGTTGAAGCTAGAACATTCAGTTGCGGCAGGAATTCAGATAAAAAACCCATAACAAAAACAATAAGTCTTCATTATAATTCACGATAAAAACCTTTGTATAATTTCAAGTGCTATTTTTGCTCTAAATTTGTGCATTTTCTTGTGTCATAGCTTCGTTTTCTCGTCCACCTAAGCTTTTTTCTATGAATGACTATCATCGTGTACTTCAATACAAACACTCTGCCATCATTAATTTGTTGTCTTGTGTTGGGACTGCATGCACCGGAAGAATAGGTCAGGTAGTCAAATTGTAGGATAAAGCGTTTACCAAACTGCTCCAAAAGCCCGGACTTGTGGAAAGGGTGCTACTTTTTTCTCTTAAGAAAGTAGCAAAGCGCCACGGGTCATGTGAAGGAACGATAAACCCAACAATCCCGTCCAACGTCCAGCGCAACCTACCAGCTCAGAGGTGTGCCCCACATGGCTCAGAGGTGGCGCACCACATGGCTCAAAGGTAGGGTTGTCACATGGTTGCGGCCGCCAAACCCATACAGGAAGTGAGCAATTTCGGGATTTATTAGCGCACACCCTGATCTCGAACCCATGACCTCCCTCTGATACCACTTGTATGATAAAGCATTTACCCAACTGTTCCAAAAGCCCAAACTTGTGGAAAGAGCGCTACTTTTTTTCCCTTAAGGAAGTAGCAAAGCGCCACGGGTGAAATGAAGGAATGTTGGACCCAACAAAAATCATACGGAAGAGCTTCGCTGACGTCTTCATAAAGACTGGATCTATGCGCACATACACAGAACATAAGTCCAGCTAGTACAAATACAAGCATTGCTCAAAATTTGAGTTTTACACTAAGAAATTAAATATACCCTTTCAGGCAGTGTTTCCCAATGCGTTGGGTTCGGCATGGAGTCGTAGAAATACCAGCATTGTTCCTTCAAACTGCATACTAATAATGCCCAATGGGCTTCAAGGAATACATGCATCACTAGGATTTTGGCAGCTTGAACATTGGAGGGTGTAATGTGAGAAACCATACTTTCGTTTTTTTGGAAACCACTTCTCTTACAATGTTGTAGGTGTAAAAGTATTAATTATTGTACTTCAATTAGGCCATATCAGCTTAGAAGGGCATATCATCTTACCATCAACTATTTTCTCAAGATGGAAGCAATATTTAAGAGAATCTTAATACAGCGACGGGGAACAAAAAAATCATTACAAATGATCTGAACCGTGAATGATATAGAAATCTGAATCATCTAAAGCCAACAGTGATAACAAAAAATATCAAATCAACATGATTCGATTCTCATGAAGCTAGCCAAAATAGCAATCTATTATAAGTATATAATAATTATAGTTAATGCAAAATGAAAATTAAAGGAAAAAATGTTACCGCGTGATTTAAAGAAACATACAGAAATGTGGTCCAATTTTGAGGGTGGGTACTTCTACGACGGCTCAACACAATGTCATACACATCCAAAGTGTCACTCAACCATCTATCACGTAGAAGATCTTCAATCTCAGATCTTGACATAATTATATTTTCGCTTTGAAACATTACGAAATTATTGCGATTAGGGTAATTTTAGATTACATCGACATGTAATGGTTAATTAGTGAAAGTAATTACTTTAACTGTCAGGATAACGACTCAACGCGAAATCTATCAGCTCCATAGCCCCGACTGAAAGAGATCTTCTACCTGAGAAATGAAACTTTGTACACGGGCATTCTTCTTCCTTCAACCCTTCAGGGGCCCTCTTATTATTTCTGGACTCAGAGGTAGATTCATTGGAGGAAATCATCTGGTGTTGGGTAGACGCATAAAACTGTGTGGGTGGAACTAAAGTTTGATGGGGTGACAAAGCCGATGGTGCCGCAGTCTTGGAGTGTGCATGATCGGAGGGAGAGGGCCGATAACGTAGTATGATCTTTAACATATGACATGAAAGT
The DNA here is from genome assembly GCA_033032865.1 of Dactylorhiza incarnata. Lineage (NCBI taxonomy): Eukaryota > Viridiplantae > Streptophyta > Magnoliopsida > Asparagales > Orchidaceae > Dactylorhiza > Dactylorhiza incarnata. Next base: position 1,177,582 of record JAWHQI010000173.1, read on the forward strand.
GATGAGGGAAACAAGTGAATCAAATATTTTTTCCCAGAAACTGAGTAGATATCTAATTTCTTCATAAATAACTTCCCTCAAATTATCAATTTCTCAGTAAACGATTGTTTACATCTTCTCATCTATCATTTTCTTCTTCTCCTCGATCAACTTATTCTTTCTCACCCTCCTTCTCAATCAACTTTCTCTTCATTTTCTTATGCTTCTTTTTCAACTCCTTCATTACTACCTTCTTCTTAAAAGAGGACTCCTCTTCCTCCAAACCCAGGAGCATTTGCTCCTCCTGAGAAATATACATAAATTTAATCCTAACCTACATAAAAGATAATTAATTAACGACAAAGTTACAATTGGATGTTGCTGCTTAAGTAAACTCCTTACTTAGTGCATAATCTTTCACAACCAATTTTGAAGTCAAGTCTGCACAGTACTTATAGCTGTAACTTATCTTCGGAGACCACCAACGCAATCATGGTGTGTCGACTTCATTAGATGGGAGATCTGCATATTACTATGTTCAAAGAATAACACCTAAAAAGATTTTAGTGAGTGTCATTTATAAAACTACAATCAAGAGAGATGAAAATGTAACTATTTACCACAAGAACAATTGAACATCCTTCTAGATATCCCAAGCTAGAAGGCTCTTTCTTTAAACAGCTTAGTGTATGCAATGGCTCAAACTGGTCCTCTAGAAAATGGTGGATTGCCTTGGGCCAGATGTATCTTCTGAAATGATCCGGCCCTTCAAAGTCCCGTAAACAAAGAGGAATTGCTAATGTCTTCAGTGGAAAGAAAAACTTGCACAGTACATACTTATCGAATACATTAACTTTCCAAATTTCTATTGCGAGGTATGCTTCTTCATGGACTAACTGATTTAGCTCGTTGATTATATGTTGATGCCTAACTTCTGAATATGATACTCTATTAAAATTGAACTCCACCCCTTTATTCGGAAGACTGTGAATTTGTGTCACTTCATTATAAGTGAACTTGATGTAATGTCTACCAAGTAGAATTTTCTTCTTCTCCGACTTGTATAATCTCATAAGTCTATACAACAAGGGGATATTTTATGCTAGATCCGGTAGTGAAAAGAAATGTAACAAAATAGCATCCCTTAACAAGTCTTTCGAATCCTCAAAAAGCACATCAAGGAGTGACTTCGCAAGCTTTTTAAAAGTGGAAATGACACATCTACAATTCAAATAGGTGACTACCGAGTGCCCTTCCATTTACAATATTTATAATAGATTACCATAATGTGATCAACATAACATTTTTGTTCCCTAAAATCCTGAAGTTACAGTACATTATAATACATCACGCAACAACCAGCCGGTTGAACACTAATTCAACTGGATTTACAACATCAAAGAGGCAAAAAAAAAATATAGGAACAAGTGGACAAAACACATGCAAAAATGGACAATACCTTTCTATCAAAAATGAACAAAATATTAAATAACGGGACAAACAAATACTAGGACTGGACAAAAAAACTAGAGTTGGAGAAACCCTTACAAAAACTGCAGAATACTACAAAAACAAATGTAAGCAAATAAACTGGAAAAATGATGAAGTAGTCGGACACTTCCCGGTGGTGTAGGAACCTTGTCGTCTAAGGCCAACATTGGTAAAAATAAACTTTCAAACAAAAACTTACAAACAAAATCTATGTTGATGCTTATTATTTTCTTTCCAAAGTAGGAGCTCGCTGTCTAAAGCCCCTCCTTTTCTTTACAACAAAATCTTTGTTGACGATTAAGCCCCTCCTTTTCTTTTTGTCATCGTTGAGGAAGTAGATGGCGGAGGAGTGGATAGTAGAAGATGATATCTTCCAAAAAACAACCTTCTTCATCCAAAAAAGTGAACAATTAGGGTGTCGGCGAGGGGACGAGGGGGTTTCTGGGGAAATTTTGAAATCGAGGAGGGAGAAATTTTGCTCGAAAAAAGGTGGGGCCGGCCATGCGAGAAGTCTATTTATTCGCGCACTATTCTCTTCATACGGGGTGCGTACCAAAAAAAATTCCTCTTCAAAGAGCTAATGTTCCTCAGCATATATATTTCGTACCATCTATTCACAGAATATTCTACTGCTAATTTCAAATTTCTGTGAGTATAAGAATGAATTATTCAAGTTGTATGTTAATTCTTAGTTGTTCATCAACTTATACATTGAAATCCCTTGAATCATATTGTTTTTACACACAACTACTTCATAGACGTTTAAAGGCTCATAACCCAGAAATACTATTATAACTCCACTAGCTCAAACAAGTTACAAAGAATAACCACGTAGACATGAGAGGGTGCTTCGACGACTGTGTGAGCTTCCGCAAACGACGAACATGGAGTCGAAGTGAGGGCTACATGTAGTTCTGTAGGATAGAGCGCTTACCCAACTGTTCCAAAAGCCTGGACTTGTGGAAAGTGTGCCACTTTTTTCCCTTAAGGAAGTAGCAAAGCGTCATATGTCAAGTGAAGGAACGATGGACCCAACAATTCCCCCCCCCCCCCCCCAACGTCCAGCACGACCCGCCAGCTTAGAGGTGGGCCCCACATGGCTCAGAGGTGGCACACCACATGGCCCAGAAGTAGGGTTGCCACATGGTTGCGGTCGCCTGACCCGCCCACACAGGTGGAGAGCAATTTCAGGATTTATTAGTGCTCACCGGTCTCGAACTCGTGACCTCCTCTGATACCACTTGCAGGATAGAGTGCTTACCCAACTGTTCCAAAATCCCGGACTTGTGGAAAGGGTTCTACTTTTTTCCCTTAAGGAAGTGGCAAAGCGCCACAGGTCAAGTGAAGGAACATTAGATCAACAAGTTCGTTGTGTGTGTGTGTGTGTGTGTGTGGAAAGGGTTCTACTTTTTTCCCTTAAGGAAGTGGCAAAGCGCCACAGGTCAAGTGAAGGAACATTAGATCAACAAGTTCGTTGTGTGTGTGTGTGTGTAATCAACAAGTTCGTTGTGTGTGTGTGTGTGTGTGTGTGGAAAGGGTTCTACTTTTTTCCCTTAAGGAAGTGGCAAAGCGCCACAGGTCAAGTGAAGGAACATTAGATCAACAAGTTCGTTGTGTGTGTGTGTGTGTGTGTGTGTGTGTGTGTGTGTGTGTGTGTGTGTGTGTGTGTGTGTGTGTGTGTGTGTGTGTGTGTGTGTGTGTGTGTGTGTGTGTGTGTGTGTGTGTGTGTGAAGGAGACATCACACGCTATAGAATTCCAATATAAAAACCAAAAATTTTGTTGGTTTTCACCCGACTCCACACTAAACCCCATTATACGGCCCCTGCAGCTTCGTGAGAACACCCCGTCCCCCACACGCCATCTGAATACTGTTACAGCTAGCAAACTTCCATGCAGCTCATTTATCTTCTCTGGTTTAACTCCCTGATGTCGGTAGGCGTGCAAATTTGGCCCGGGCCCGGTTGTCCGACCCGGGTCTGCTCGGGTCTGAGCCCGATTAGGCCTGGGCCAGGTTAGGCCCAGGCCAGGACTAAGGGGGCTCAACAGGCCCCCTTATTTGAGTAGGGCCTGGCCTGGTGCCCGGCTCGGGCCTAGCCTAGGCTCTCCCGGGCAATAGGCATGTTTAAATGTTGCCCAGCATTTAATAAATGCTGGGCAATAGGCCCGTTTATTTTGCCCATCATTTATCAAATGCTGGGCAAGCATTTATTAAATTGCCCAGCATTTAATAAATGCTTGAGCATTTAATAAATGTTGGGCTGGGCATTTATTAAATGTTGGGCGGCCATGCCCATCAATGCTGCCATGGCAGCAGCTAGCTGCCCTTTTGGCAGCTAACTGCTGCTTTTGGGGGCCTGCTTGGGTCCGATTTTGTGGGCTCAGCAGGCCCCCTAATATTGCAAGGGCCTGGGATCGGTTTAAGCAAGGGCCGGCCTGGGCCCTGCATAAAAAAAGCTCGGGCCCAGGGGGTCTGGGCCCGACGGGCCTTATTTGCACGTCTAGATGTCAGCTCCATCTCTCCCATATTCGACGTAACTCCCAAGCGACGCCACCACCCTTTTTTGATGTATGTGAAGAAGATATCACATACGTATGGGAGTGTTGTAAAATCTGGTGCAAATCGCAGGGCACGCTATAAAATAATGCAGGTAACAAAAACACAAAATAAGATCAAAACTGCACCCGGCAAAATCCGTCGGCGCACAACCACAGATATTTATAAAATCAAACAATATAAATAAATGAGATTACATGAAAATAGCAGGGGAAGAAAAAGACTGTCCGGTGAAACACCGCAGATGCGCCGGACGCGCACGATCCGCGGGCGAGTAGAAGATCTGGACTGCAATCCGCCTAGCGGACGCACAAGGTTCACATAACCTTCAACGTCGTAGTCCGACGTTCAACCGCAATCACCATCGGAGACCAACGCCACCACTGGAGACAAACGCCACCACCGAGATCAAATGCCGTCAAGGCTAACTGCACACACACAAGCCTTCAACGTCAACGGCGATCTCCACCAAACCCGACGAGAACTCCCTCTCCAACGCCGACGGCTCACCTCCAAGACCGGCGACACTACTCTCTCCAACGGCGAAACACCAAGGCCGGAGGCCTCCCCGTCGCACAAGAGAGAGAGAGAGAGAGAGAGAGAATGGGAGAGAGAGAGAGAGAGGAAGTGGGCGGCACTTCCAAAGGTTGCTTTGTCCAAAAACATGTGGCTGCAACTATTCCTCATGGTGGAAGAATTCCTCCCAGGCGGCTACTATTCAATCCGTGCGGCTGATAATTTGTATATTCTCATGGTATAGGTTTTGATCAAACCTAAACCTATATATATATATATAACATATATATATAATTATCTATATACAAATAACTATCCATATGTAGTGGATTTGAATAACTATTCATATATATAATAGATCCGAATACCAGTCCTTACCAAAAATATAACAATCTACCACCTTGGTTCGGGATCCGGAGCCACCACCTGCACGAAGCATCACCTGCGTGAAGCAACACTGCGCGAAGCAACACTGCGCGAAGCACCACCTCAAAGTCCTGAGGCGTCAGCCGACCTGCTCCAGTTGACTCATCACTACCTGGGCTCAACCCCTGAATGTCGACACAACCGGATCGTTGAATCTGACTCGCCTAGTCAAACTACCAGAAGGGCGATCCTCTGCACCACCTCGACCATCCACCATGTCGGCCACAGAAAACATGAGCACACCACCTCGCATCGTGGTCCCCATCAGCCGGTACAGACTACCGCGCTGCTCAGCTCGCATGAGCACGGTGCACCCTTGCGTCACCGTCAGAACTCCACCTCTCGCCGCAAAACTGCATCCTCTAGAGTCCAATCTACCCAGTGATATCAAATTCCTCCGGAGCTTGGTTACCAGGCGTACCCGATCAAGCCTACGCACTGCTCCGTCATGCATCCTGATGTCCATCGTCTCTGTCCCCGTGACCTCACATGCTGAGCCATCACCCATAAAGACCGACCCAGTCGTCACCTCCAGTGAACTGAACATCCTTGCATCTGAGCAAATGTGTTGCGAAGCACCAGAATCCAATATCCAGCTATCAGAGTCACTCTGACTCTCAGTGATGGTGAGAATGTCGTCACTCTCCTCTGCCAGGTCCAGCACTGCCTTGTCCGTACTCTGGACGTCTTCAGAACTTTGTGCGCGCTGTGGACAATTCCTCCTAATATGGCCGCTCTGCCTGCAGTGGTAACACGTCGTTGCCTTCCTCGAAGCGGATCTGAACCGTGCACTCCCTGACCCCTTCCTGAACTGCCTCCCTCGTCCTTCTACTGTCAAAGCATGCTCACCCCCAGGAGTGGGGTCCGACACCATCTGACTGGACAGTAACGCAAATGTAATCTGCTCTACATCTACTGTGTCCTTCCCATACAATAGTGTGGTCTGCATGTGCACGTACTACGACGGGAGTGAGGTAAGAAGCAGTAAGGCTTTGTCTTCTTCCTACACCTTCACACCAACCATGTGCAGTTGGTTGAGAAGACCATTGAACACATTGAAGTGTTCTTGCAGGTTATCACCCTCCTGCATCTTCAGGACGTACAAACGCTGTTTCAGCAACAGCCTCGTGGTCAACGACTTGCTCATATAAAGTCCCTCAATCTTCTCTCACAGCTTGACAACGGACTCTTCAACTCCGATGTTGAACATCACTTTGTCGTCTACACACATCCTGATGGCGCTGGTGGCGCGCTCATCCAAATTAGTCCATTCAGAATCCTTCATCGGAGTAGGAAAAGCATCACGCCCCCGCAGCACTCGCACCAAACCCTGCTCGACCAGCATATCCTTAACCCGAATCTGCCATAGGCGGAAATTCCCACTGCCGTCAAACTTCTCCACTGAGTACCTGGACAACGCTAGATTCTTCCTTGCCATAGCTTCCATCAGCACATCTAGGCGATCCTGATTAATTCACGGATCAGATCTGGAAAGATGGGGAGCGGACCGATGTCGTCACCTACCGTTGACCCAAACCTAAAACCGGAACGTCCAATCAGTCACCTACTCGGAACCTCCATCTGATACCACTTGTTGTAAAATCCGGTGCAAATCGCAGGGCACGCTATAAAATAATGCAGGTAACAAGAACACAAAATAAGATCAAAACTGCGCCCGGCAAAATCCGTCGACGCACAACCACAGATATTTATAAAATCAAACAATATAAATAAATGAGATTACATGAAAATACCATGGGAATAAAAGACCGTCCGGTGAAACACCGCAGATGCGCCGGACGCGCATGATCCGCGAGCGAGTAGAAGATCTGGACTGCAATCCGCCTAGCGGACGCACAAGGTTCACCGAACTTTCAACGTCGTAGTCCGACGTTCAACCGCAACCACCACCGGAGACCAACGCCACCACCAGAGACAAACGCCACCACCGAGATCAAACACCGTCAAGTCTAACTGCACACACGCAAGCCTTCAACGTCAACGGCGATCTCCACCAAGCCCGACGACCACTCCCTCTCCAACGCCGGCGGCTTAGGAAGTGGGCTGGCACTTCCAAAGGCTGCTTTGTCCAAAAACATGCGGCTGCAACTATTCCGGCTGATAATTTGTATATCCTCACGGTATAGGTTTTGATAAAACCTAAACATACTATATATATAACGTGTATATATTTATATATAATTATATATATAATTATCTATATAAATGAATAACAATCCAAATGCAGTGGATCTGAATAACTATTCATATATAATGGATCCGAATACGATCCCTTACCAAAAATATAACAACGGGTGAATAAGATTTGATCTTTGGTCTACACCTAAGAGTTTTTGTAGGCAAATGTTATGTGCAAATCTAATATGGTTATGTGCAAACTAAAATTGGTTTACACACCTAATTTTCACTTATAACATAGTATAATTTTTTGGTCTGCACATAAAATTGATTTGCACATATCCACAATAGGTTTGCACATAACATTTGTCTTTTTTTAAGATAAAAGAAATACTCCTAAAATGATTTTTATGACTATTTTGAGGTATGCGCCTTGCCAAAAATGACATGCCCTAAACATTGCACTTTTTAGGGCATTAGTATATGCAGATCAGTATTGGCTCCTTAGACTCCATATATGCAAACCAAAATTTTTAAGGTTTTTACCGGACACATATCTCCGGCCCCCCCTGCAGCCCTATGAGAGCCACCCCCACCCACGCACCCCTCAAGTCGAATATCATTGTAGCCAGTGAACTCTCTTGTAGCTCATCGCCTTCTCTGGTTTAACTCCCCGGCATCGCCCCCATCCTCGTCGAACACTGCCGCGGCTGAGCCCCTCGGAAGTCGGGTCATCTAACCCCTCTCTCGCCTTCCCCTATGATACAACTACAGCTAGCCCCGACCCCCATCTTGTAGGCGACGACCCGCCTATTTCCAGCCTTTTTTCCTTTGTTTGCTCCAACCGAGGCCCCTTGTGTTTCTCCCTTCTCCAGGGTGGTGAGTAGTGATACATCCTTTTTATAGTGTTCTCTCCCCCCTCCCCCTTTATGCATGCATTTCATTGATATCTTCCCCATTTTTGCTTGGTTTTATGTGATGATTCATCAATTATTATGATGCATGAAATCTGGATACATGAATGCAATTGCTGCACCTAGGGTTAATTTATAAGACTTAAAGGAGCTCATGTGCAGTTTTCTTCACACACGCTCGCGCTTCTCTATGTGCACGTGCATGCATGCACTGTTCATTAATTCATAAACCTGGGCCAAAATTCTAAGATATGTAAGTGTGCATGACGTGTTTTCTTCAAGCACGTGTGCGTGCTTATTGTTCGGGCCCATGCACGGTATATGCCAAAAAATTCAGTGGTCTGCATGTGCTAGTGCATTTTCTTCACACACACGCGTGCACACACTATGCTTGGTCATGTACATTCATTACTTGGAAATCACTGCTCTACAAGCACATGCGTTTTCTCCACACACATCCATGCGTCGGCCGCATGCGCTTCTCGTAGGATTTCGTATCTTATGAAACTTTTCTTCACACACGCTCCATGCACCCTTATGCGCCCCGACGTACGTGCATTATTTTTTTTGATGTTATAAATACAAGTGTTATGGATTTTGGCGAGAATATGGAGTTCGGGACTCGTCCAAATATGCGTCGTCGGCCTGTTCTTGCGCCGCCAGAATCATCTCCTCTCCTCCATATCAAGCTCTCCCTCTTCGATTCGAAGCGTTCCTCCATCATTTCAAGGTGTACTAGAGCTCATAGAATGTGATTCTCAAGCATTCAAGGTGGTTGGTGCAAGATTGTTGTTGACCTAGAAGTTGTTAGCTCATAGAAAGAAAAAGGGTAATATTGGGAGGTGGTGACATCCCTCCTCGACCTTGTCCCGCATGGAGGTACGGATTGACAACCCGAACATTCTCCCATATATCCAATGAAGAGTCCTCCTTTCCACTTTTATTTGACGACTCGTTGTGTTAGTGTCATTTCTGCATGAGCAATTTTTTCCCTTTTACTTGTTATTAAAAACTTGAAGTTGCTAATGAATGATATTGATGTGGCATGTATTTTCATTATGTGGTAATGATAAATGATTAAAGTGTTAAGTCTCATTCTTTTAGATTTTGTTGTTTCATATTTGGTAAATGTTGATGCCAAAAATGTCACCAACCTCCATACTCAATGAAGGGTCAAGCGGACAACGAAATAATCAGGAGTCGCAAGCAATCATTTACTAGCCCTTGAGGATGGAACGAACAGAGCACAGAAAAACGGGTTGTCGCTAGAACCGGCGGACACCATAATTACCCGCAGCGGCGAATACCACTTGTTGCGGGCAGTAATATTTCACAAAGAGACTATTAGAAGCTATTACAAAGCACAAAGCAAAGGCACGGAACTAGTGCACCTACAATAAGGAAGATTCTGGTTCAAGTTATGTGTCTCATCAAGCACCCACGACCCCCTATTTATACTAGGGGTAGGCTTCCTAGATAGTTGGGAGCAATTAATGTCAAAGGGTCTGTGCGGTTACAACAGGTTGTGACTGTTGAAACCAATAAATTGGTCTCTGTGGAGTTCGGGCCCTCAACAAGATGGGGGGTGACCTCACACTTACTTCTCACAAGGGAGAGCTCTAGGCTAAGAGGCTAAGGAACTAGGAATGAGACCAAGGGCTTAGCGAGGAGGTCCCACCACACACCCGGAAGATCTTAGAGCGCTTCCCCTCCCAAGTCAATGCTAAGCTTGAGCACCTTTGGAGGCTCTCTCCACCCACCAAAGAAACATGGGGAGAGAGTGGCCAAAAGAGAGATGCCTCCAAATGGTGCCCCCTTGGTCCTATTTATAAATTTCTGGACTTGGTCTGCTAATAGCCATAATCTGGGCTACGAGATTATGAAAATGCCCCCAAGTTTGGTCTGCCAATAGCAAAATCCCGCCATTCTGAGGCTCTAAACGCAGACCGCCCCACAATCCTCGGGGCTGGGCGAGGGGGAGGTCACCCACCTCCACCCCTCGCCCCCCACAAGGGGCTGGGCGAGGGGGAGGTCCCCACCTCCACCCCTCGCCCCCCCCCCCCCCCCACCCCACCCCACCCCCCCCCCCCCCCCCACCCCCAAGGTTGGGGCGGGGCGAGCCCGCGAGGTCAGCCACCTCCGGCTCGCCCCCCTGCTGGGGCGGGGGCGAGAGGGGCCTGCGGGCTACTCCTCTCGCCCCCCCCCCCCCTTGCTGGGGCGGGGGCGAGAGGGGCATGCGGGCTCCTCCTCTCGCCCCCCTTGCTGGGGAGGGGGCGAGAGGGGCCTGCGGGCTCCTCCTCTCGCCCCTTTTGCTGGGGCGGGGGCGAGAGGGGCCTGCGGGCTCCTCCTCTCGCCCCCCTGCTGGGGCGGGGGCGAGAGGGGCCTGCGGGCTCCTCCTCTCGCCCCCCTGCTGGGGCGGGGGCGAGAGGGGCCTACAGGCTCCTCCTCCTCGCCCCCCTTGCTGGGGCGGGGGCGAGAGGGGCCTGCGGGATCCTCCTCACGCCCCCCTGCTGGGGTGTGGGCGAGAGGGGCCTGTGGGCTCCTCCTCGCCCCCCTTGTTGGGGCGGTGGCGAGAGGGGCCTGTGGGCTCCTCCTCTCGCCCCCTGCTGGGGCGGGGCGAGAGGGGCCTGCGGGCTCCTCCTTTCGCCCCCCTTGCTGGCTGGGCGAGCGGGAGGCCTCCGCCCCCACCGCTCGCCCCCTCTCCCTGCCTGGGACCGTGCTGGAAAATAATGTCCTAGAAGACCCCTTGGGTCCCGGGAGCCCACTCGGCGAATACATGGTTGTACAGTGACCGCTCAAACTATTGCAAGCAAAGGTGAGAGGAAAGCTCGTGCGGTTACAAACTATAACCGCGCGCACAAGCGTTGCTAGCCGAGGAGGACTCAGGCGGGCTCCTGGGGTGCTCACCCAGAGTTCCTCCGAACTAGACGCTGAGGGCTAACTGGAGGGACGCGCGACTACCCCGATTATAATCGCCTGCTCCCTTGAAGTTGAGGATGGCGATTACCAAGTGGGTAACCGCCCATGTTGCCTGCTGCTGAGACTTGCCTTGGATCTGGCCTGGATCTGACTGCGGTCGCAGGATTCCGGGTTAACGTAATCCCCACACTTTTTTAAGTCTGTGCGGACTTCGAAAAAGTAAACCGATAACCGTGAAAACTGCGATCCAATTCTTGTGTTGTTGAAACCTATAAATAGTCCGGAGTTGATCATGTCATGCTCACTTTGAATTGCTATACCAACTCTGATGCGCATGCCGAATGTTGCCGCCCTCACCGAGTGTTGCCGCCCCCGCCGAGTGTCGCCGCCCCCGCCGAGTGTCGCCGCCCACGCCGAGTGTTGCCGCCCACACCGTGTGTCGCCGCCCCCGTCGAATGATGTCCGCATTCGAAAGGGCTACGCCCGCATTCAAGCAGGTTGCGCCCACATACAAATTTTCAAGATTGTCTTCTCGTGCTGCGAACATTCGGCAGACGACAACATTCGTCGGGCGACATTATTTGACATGCGACATCATTCGACGAGCGGTATCATTCCACCAGCATGCAAGAGGGCTCTTCTCTTACGCATTTGCTCGACTACTCTCTGCACAGAGGGTAGCTCGATGCACCCATACCGAGAGTTCAACACATAGATTTGGGAGCTTTGGGGATTTCAAATGCAATGTCATACTCAAAATAAACTGTTTATGAAGACGATAAACACCAACATTACTTCTAATCATTCACACAACTAAAAGTACTTGTCGTAACAATACGCGCCATAGCACGCTTCGCCCGCATCTAGGCACGCTCCGCCCGCATCTAGGCACGCTCCACCAGCAACCAGCCAGGCTCCGCCCGCAAGGTCGTGCTTGTTGCGACTGTGCCCAGTCACGATAGTCGCCCAGCCCCACATCGCTACCACCACTCGCTGACCCGATGCACTGTCGGGCGAGGTCACACCTGAAAGCAGCAAGCGCGGGCTTCTTGTGGGCGGAGCACGCCTGGATGTGGGTAAGCCCTCCTGGATGCAAGCGAAGCCCGGCAGAAAGCAAAGGGTTTTCCTTGAGCTGCTTCGCTAAGGTTTCGATCTGAAGTTTCTCCACCGCTTCGTCGGACTCAAAGTTCGAGTTAGGGCTACTGCCCCCGTCAAGCAAGCTCCCTCCGCAGGCAACCATCACCCTTTCATCTCTACTCTTGTAGTTAATGTCCTCTCCATCCGACTTCACTGATCTTTGCTCCATGAAAGAGAGAAGGAAGTCGACCCGCTAGCCTCAAATTTTATGTTTGCACTTACAATTTTAAGAAATGTATGGAGGTTGTGAAATAGTCACTGTTTTCAAAAACTAAAAAAAATGGCAGTGGCGGGCACGAATGCACGATAGATATCCATTATACATATATATATATATATATCTACTATTATATAAAGATATAGAGTTATGGTGTAACCCGGTCCGCCAACAAATCTACGCCGTCCGATTCAAGGAGAGAGAGAGTGAGAGAGGGGAGAGAGGGAGTGGGGCCCACAATTGAGAGAGAGAGGGAGGGGAGAGAGGGAGTGGGGCCCACAATTAAGAGAGAGAGAGAGAGAGAGAAGAGGGCGGCAATGGGAGAGAGGGAGGGGAGCGAGGGTGGGATTGTTTTTTGGCTTTAAATTTTTTAAAAATTTAATATATATATATTACTAATATATAATTAATATATAAACAATTAAAAATTATATATATATAATTAATATATACATAATTAATATATATACAGAATTAATTATACATAATTATGACAGTGTCGGGGGCGGGCGAAACTCGCCGGGGGCGATCGAAGCAAGTCGGGGGCGGGCAAAGCCCGTCGGGACAGGCAGTGTACTGTCGCGCGGGGCACGGGGGTCCCCCGTGCACTGTCACTTATATATATAAAGAAGTACTTCTATGACCATTTGAGGCTAAAATATGTCCAACAATCACTAAAAAACATTGGATCAACAAGCCTCAAAAGATTAATATGTCCAACAATCACTAAAAAACATTGGATCAACAAGCCTCAAAAGATTGCAACCGTCCGATCAAACAACCCCTCATTCCCGAACATGCCACTATTAAAAACCTAAAACAGCAATTTTTCTCCTCGCAATATCGCCGCTGCAGCTCCCTCTCTCCCTTCTTCTCCAAGAAGACCTCTCCACTATATATATATTACATGGTTAAAATCAACATCAGCATTTCTCTGAAACTCCAGAAAAAATGGCAGCCATTCAAAAATCTGACAAGTTGGAATTTTTTTGCTTGTGCTAACGCAATTTAACTATCAAGAATAGATGTACTGCTGGTTGTTATGATTAGCATATATGATACCTCCATATCTCTTCTCTGTACAACCATTATGGAAAAGAAGGGTCAGAAAGAAACCATGAAGTTCGCATTCTATGAGATTATTCGCAACTTGTGCTTCAAACGGAAGAGAGCGAGGACTCAGCAGCAGCAGGGACTTCAGGCAAAGGGCTTTTCTGGAAGTCATTTCTGAGCTGCCCACAGGCTGCACCTGCATCGAGCCCGCGTGTCTGTCGAACACTTGCAGTTATTTTCTTTTCTTCTAAGGCTGCAGCAAATGCCAATACCTGTCAATTAAGAGTACATTTGTTAACAATCTGATCATGAGCTGGCACAAACCCCATCAAAGCATTCAATCCAAGCAGGAGTCAAGCCAAGTTTCTGTTGGGCTAACTTGATCCAGTTAAGATACGAGCCACACATGACTCGTCAACTCTAAAAAAAAAGGCAGCCCGGTGCACAAAGCATCCTCGCGCGGCGAGGGTCCGGGGAAGGGTCCCACCACAAGGGTGAAATGTAGGCAAACCTTACCTTGCATTTTTGCAAGAGGCTGCTTCCAGGACTCGAACCCGTGACCTCAAGGTCACACGGCGACACCTTAACCGGTGCGTCAAGGCTTACATGACTCGTCAACTCTAATGAGCAAAAAAGGGCACAACATTTCTTCATGATGGATGCGATCTACATATTGTTTTGGTAAACCAATCACACCTTCGTCGGATCCCTAAGATTGAACCCACATGGTCCTTCGGTAATTACCTTTTGCTTTTGTTACGGTTCCACGGTGGGGAGCCACGTATCAACAACGGTTAAAGATGCGCAAGGACTAAGCGTACCCTGCAAGCATCATTGTCGATATTTATATTATATTCAGCACTATGAGCATCATCATCGCAAGGAATCTTCGCTCTGTGTTCGCTGTGCAGACGATTGCTCACTGAATCACTTTATTAATTTCTACCGGTACACTGTCGTAGAACTTCCTTTGGAATTTGCAACGCGCACTCGCCGTGCGTCATTATCTTGCATTGTTTCTTATCTTCTACTGAATATTGGATTACTATCAAATATATGTTGTGAGTGTCGAATCATTGGTGCCTTTGTCTTGTTTTCTTGCTTCCTATAAAAAACTGTTGGCGAATATTTTAGTTGAAAGTCGTTTGTAAGAAGAGTTTGTCTAGCTTGCTTAACTGAAAATTGTGTGAATGTTGTATTGTATTTCTAAGCCTACCTAATTTTATTACTCCGTTTAATTCCGGATTAATTTAAATCATACATGCGTGATATAGATTTGATTTGTCTGACTCCGCCCAGCACCACTTACATAGGCTTGCATTAGTATACCCGACATATAAAAAAATTGAATGGAAGAACTTGACAGTAGCCCTACAAAACAAACCAGACAACTATAGAAGAGTCACATACCGCCTTCTTGTACGGCCTTCTGTACTCAGAATCTTCTATTGGATTAAATGGTATGAGATTGACATGTGAAGCACCACTATAACAATGAAGAAGCTCAGCAAGTTCTACCGCATGTTCTACTGCATCGTTTGTTCCAGCTGAACAAAAAATATTATAAATGTAAGTTTAAGGCTTTCTTAGTTTAGAGGAATCAAGCCAAAAGGAAATATTATTTATTTCAAAATTACACCTTTCATGCCTGTTATGAATCTACTTCACGGGAAACATATTTTACCAAGAAAATTAGGACATAATCTTAAATATATGATGATCCTCTGGTTGAGCTCAGCGAAAAGCTTAAGAATATATTTTGGTTTGGAGGAACTGGAGAGAGTGCAAATGCATTTTAATTAACAATTTCCTATTTTAAATTTATCTAGAAAATATGGACGAATGTAATTTTCCACAATTCTTTACCCAACTCTAATGAAAAACAAGAAGAACAGTTCATATATAATTTCTGTGACTCATGTGTTCTCTTTTCATAAGAAACAAAAGCACTCATTTCTTCCTGAACCAAGCAACTGGGAGAAAAACAATTTTAATTCAAGTTCTTTATCATTGTGATTAAAATATAACCGTTTCTTATATTTTAATTCCTTCAATCGGAACAGAAATTACAGAATGCAACAAAATTTAAAGGGTGGAAAAATTGGTTCCAACTTCCAACCAAATAAAGAAAAAAACATTTTCTCTTGTAAAATCAAACTTTAATTCAATTCCCTTATACAAAACGGAGTGTAAGCGGTGATCAGAATGAAGGCTATCTATAGATAGGACTACATTACCTAAAAGAGTATACTCAAAGGACACCCGTCGTCCAGTTTCCTTGAAGTACTCCTTGCAGTCATTCATAAGTGCATTTAATGGGTAGGACTTTGCACTTGGAATAATTTGCTCTCTAAGCTTCTGGTTGGGAGCATGAAGACTGAAACCCAGTGCAATAAAATGCAGAAGCATAAGAAATTCTCTTTAAATAGTATTAATGGAACATTTGGTTGCTTTGTTGATAGAAAATATGTTTAGTTTTCATTTTGAACTTAAAAATGATAAAAAAAAAAGGGCAGCCCGGTGCACAAAGGCATCCCCGCGCAGCGAGGGTCCGGGGAAGGGTCCCACCACAAGGGTGAAATGTAGGCAAACCTTACCATGCATTTTTGCAAGAGGCTGCTTCCGGGACTCGAACCCGTGACCTCAAGGTCACACGGCAACACCTCAACCGCTGCGCCAAGGTTTGAACTTAAAAGGGATATCATCAAAAATTTGTTTGGTTGGGAAGGAATTGGGGCTTCTAATTGGAATTAGGGATCCAATTTCCAAACAAAAAAAAACTTCAAATTCTAATTAGAAGGCCTCAATTCCGTCCAAGCGAACTAACCTCAACAGATTATAAAGATGTTTTGTAGTTTAAACATCGTTTTCATTTCTAACCATGTTTGCCCAAATATTTTTTTTAGAAACATGCATCCTAATTACTAACAACTAGGTGAGCCCTTTGAAGGTAAAAGTATGCAAGGATGTGAAAGTTTATTCCTCCACCCACCCAAATGAAAAAAGTAATAAAATGCACATGGACACACCAAGTTATAAATTTCCCTCCTTAATAATAAAACAATGCTGTAGGCTTAAACTCTGAAGGATAATATCCAACAACATAGACCCATTTCATGTAAATTACCTAATAAGACTTGAATCTAATATTTGCAATTGTACATTCACCTGACAGCCAATGTCGACTGAAGCTTGTGTGATGCTAGCATCTTGATTGTGTTTGGCACACCAACAGTGGATATTGTCATCATTCTTTGCCCAATGCATATATCCTAGAGAGAGAAAATTAAAAATTTATGATACCTACACATGTATGGCAATTATTAGGAATAAAAACAAAACTTGTTTCACTTTAAGTAATTGGTAACTTTTGATTCTCACTTGTTGAAGTCAATCGCACTGAAGTGATTTGCAGTCCAATTTATTTATTATGCACAAAAACTATTATCCACACTGGTTTTTGTAAGTGTATATTCGGACGAATAACGAGCTCGGGGGCTATGCGTGTAGAAACCCTAGGTATTCTGCTATATACACCTAGCTGGAGGCAACGGAGAGTTAATTCCACTTTGACTTTCCTCCGGATGTTTCGAGCTCCCTCTACATTCTCGAAACAGCCCTAAGGGGCGCTCGTTCCCGTCGTCCGGATGTAGCCGCTCGATCGCGCTCGTCCGCTCCGCCGTCGCTGTTCACGCGAAGGATTCGCGCCTCTCGCCGCTGCTGCTGCCGTTTCCTGCGAAGAAGATCCGCAAGCCGTTCGTCTCATGTTCTTCTTCCAGCCGCTCGCAGACGACGAAGGTAGAGGAAGGAGGTCGCGATCCCGTCCTTCCCCGCAGCCTTCCTCTCGCGTCTTCGCCGATGTTGCTTGCTGTTCGCCTAGAAGAAGTCCCAGATCTGCTGCCGCCGTCGCCCTAGCCCGAAGATCGAGGGCTGCTGCTGCGTTGTCCAGATCTGCCGCTGTTGGAGTCGAAGTCGTGCCCTAGAACCGCCGCTCGTGCGAAGAAGACGAAGCCGCTGCTAGCAAAGGAGGAGTTCGCGCACGACCGCTGATCGTGCGCTCGACCCCTCGTGCACGACCGCTGATCGTGCGCTCTTCAGCAGCCAGTTCCCGCACGACCACTGATCGTGCGCTCAGCAGTTCACGCACGATCACTGACCGTGCGCTCTTCAGCAACAGTGCCCGTGCGCCACTGTTCTCCCGTGCCTCCAGATCCCCCTCAGCCGTCTTCCGCCTCTTCCCGCCGCCGCCGTCTCCAAGCACAATGATGAAGGGGAACTCCATGGCGTCCCCCATTCCGATGATAAAGCTGGAGAAGTTCACGGCGACTGAGTTCAACGCCTGGAAGTTGAACACTCAGTTCGGGATGAAGTTTCTGAACGTGTTCTACACAGTTCAGTCTGATGGTGCTGAGGTCGTTGGGACTGTTGATGAGGCACAGTGGTTTTCAGATGAAGACTTCTGCAGGGACTACCTGCTGAACTGTCTGTCATCCAGCTTGGCCCAGACCTACATGAAGATGAGCACTGCAAAGGAGATCTGGGATGCGCTGCAGGAGCACTTCAGGCAGGAGGAGGACATGTCCAAGACGCACCTAGTGGACAAGTTCCACTCTTTCAGCTTCGACGAGTAGAAAGTCATTCTCCCTCAGGTATCAGAGTTTGAAATTTTAATTGATTCTTTGCATAGTGAGTCCATCAGTCTGCCCGAAAGTTTTGTTGCGGGCACGATTGTGTATAAATTGCCCTCCTCGTGGTACAATTTCAAAACGGAAATGTATCGCAAGAAGATGCAGGTTGGTCTGAACGACCTCAAGCGTTTCATACGCATTGAGGATGAGAATAGGACGAAGAACGCTTTGGAAGCTGTTGGCAAGCAGATGGCTGCTGCCAACATGATTTCAAGCTCCAAGCGACCTCCGCCCCCTCCCAAGACCAAAACGTCTCGTCGTAGCCCCCAGGTTGCAGGCCCGAGTAAACCCTCTAAGAAATTTAAGGGTAAATGTTATAACTGCAACAAGTGGGGACACTGCGCATCTGACTGCAAGCAACCGAGGAAAGAGAGAACCCGGGCACCACAAGAAGGCAACCAAGCCCATTTGGTCCGCCAAGCTGAGCCATCCGACTTTGTTGCCATGGTCGGACACGCGCAGGCCAGCACGGAGTGGTACCTGGATTCGGGGGCAACGTGCCACGTTTGCAACAATGCTAATCTTCTGACAGAGCTGAAGGATGCAAAGGAATCAGTTACTGTGGCAAATGGAGGCACAGCTGACGTGTTGAAGGTGGGGAATGCAACTCTACTGCTCTCCTCAGGTAAGTCTTTACTTTTAAAGAATGTTAAATTTATTCCTTCTCTAGTTGCTAACTTAGTGTCTATTAGTTTGTTATGTGATGCGGGTATGTCGCTTAGCTTCTGTAGCGGCAGGGTGACTTTGTCAGTTAACTCGCACTATTTTGGATGTGCTTATGTCCAAAATAGGATGTACCGTCTGAGTCTAGCAAATGAGGTAGTCCAACAAGTTCAATTGAACTTAGTTAGCCCTATGACTCTACACGAGAGACTAGGACACGTCAACTACAGGAAAATGTTCAAAGTAGCTAGAACTCACAAGATCACATTAGACACTAAGTCTCCACTTGAAAAATGTGAAGTGTGCGCTCAGACTAAGATCACTAGGAAACCTTTTGGGACGGTTACTAGGAGCACAACACCTCTTGAGCTTATACATTCCGATATTTGTGACTTTAAAAGTTTTGTCACCAGAGGTGGGAGGAAGTATATGATCACGTTTATAGATGACTGCACGAGATTCTGTCATATCTCGTTGCTTAAAACTAAAGATGAAGCGTTTGAAAAGTTGTCTTTTCAAAACCATGGTAGAAAATCAACTAAGCATGAAAATAAAACGTTTTAGGAGTGATAGAGGAGGAGAATATATGTCCAGTGAGTTCAGATGTTTCCTTGCTTCACAGGGCATCATAGCAGAAATCACTGCTCCTTACTCCCCCCAATCTAACGGCATAGCCGAGAGCAAGAATAGAACGTTAACAGAGATGTTGAACTCTATGTTGCTCACTGCAGGCATGCCTTCCGCTTATTGGGGTGAAGCAGTCTTGACTGCGAATCACATTCTGAATAAAGTCCCTCATGCTAAGTTAGAGATTACTCCCTACGAACTTTGGTTTAAGAGACCCCCGTCGTTTACTCGACTTAAGACTTGGGGTTGTATAGCCTATGTCAGGGTTCCTGACCCTAGAAGGCCTAAAGTTGGACCTAGGACCAATACTTATGTCTACTTAGGTTGTGCTGAGGATAGTGCTGCAGATAGGTTCCTTGATATTTCTAATAATATCATAATAGAATCTAGGGATGCGGTGTTCTTCGAGGATAAGTTCCTCAAAGATAAGAACTTAACAATCTCAGGTATGCAAGTAACTATTACTGAAGAAGATCCTACTTCAGTACCGAGCACCTCCTATTCCGTTCCGGTAGATAACTCTGGCCTAGAGTCTAGAAGGACTTCTCTAAGAGAGCGAATTCCCAGAACCTTCGGTAGTGACTTTGTGACTTACCACGTTGAGGCCGATCCATCCACCTATAAGGAAGCGATGAGATCCAGGGATTCACTACTCTGGAAAGAAGCTATAGATGAAGAGATGAGTTCTCTTCTTCAGAATAACACCTGGACGTTGGTTGATAAGCCAATAGGGGCTAAAACCGTAGGGTGTAAGTGGGTTCTGAAAAAGAAGTTGCATCCCGATGGTAGCGTAGCTAAGTATAAAGCACGTCTGGTGGCTAAAGATTTCACACAAGTAAGCGGAGTAGATTACTTTGATGTCTACTCACCCGTGTGTCACTTGGCAACCATTCGGGTTCTCCTTGCTATTGCATCTATTGAGCACTTTGTTGTTCATCAGTTGAATGTTAAGACTGCGTTCTTGAACGGAGATCTGACCGAAGAGATCTACATGAGTCAACCTGAAGGTTTCATTGTAGACGGTCACGAAACGAAAGTCTGTAAACTTCTTAAGTCTTTATACGGACTAAAGCAAGCACCGAAATTATGGCATGAGAAGTTCGACTATAGTGTAAAGAACATGAGATTCATGTCGAGTCTTTCGGATAAATGTCTTTACATACGTAATAGATCAGATAAAGTCGTCATAATATGCTTGTACGTGGATGATATGCTTATTCTGGGGTCTGATCAATCCGAAGTGGATGGCTTTAAGTCAGATCTCATAAAAGAATTTAGCATTAAAGACCTAGGTGTAGCTAACACTATACTAGGCATGCAAGTGAGCTTTGGGAAAAATGGTATTTCCCTAAGTCAAAGCCACTACATAAAGTCATTGTTGGACACGTGGGGATACAGTGTCAGTAGCGCATCTGAGACACCATACGACTACACTAACCGCCTAAAGCCCAATGAAGGAGCTATGGTTAGACAGTTAGATTATTTTAAACTGCTTGGTAGCCTCATGTATGTCATGGTCTGCACTAGACCTGACATAGCCTTTACGGTCGGCATGTTGTGCAGATTCACTAGTAATCCGGGTAAAGACCATTGGAACGCCTTGGGTAGGCTCGTGCGATACTTAAAGCACACTCAAAAGTATGCTTTAGTTTACACTGGTCAGCCTTCAGTTCTTGAAAGTTATTCTGATGCATCATGGTGCTCAGAATTAAACGACAGCAAGTCCACTAGTGGTTTTGTATTTACACTAGGAGGAGCAGTTGTAGCCTGGAAGTCCAAGAGGCAATCCTGTATTGCTCTCTCTTCTATGGAATCCGAACTCTACGCTCTTGCGTCAGCAGGAGAAGAAACCGAATGGCTGAGAGATTTGGTGATGGACATTCCTTTGTCGAGC
Organism: Dactylorhiza incarnata; assembly: GCA_033032865.1. NCBI lineage: Eukaryota > Viridiplantae > Streptophyta > Magnoliopsida > Asparagales > Orchidaceae > Dactylorhiza > Dactylorhiza incarnata. The sequence goes on from JAWHQI010000173.1 coordinate 1,198,800, forward strand.
CTGAAAATGAGTTCTGTTGCAGTTTATTGCGACAATCAGGCTACTAAAACGATTGCTACGAACTCTTTGTTCAATGGCAAAAGAAGGCATCTCAGGCTGAAACAATCCTGGTTGACCTCTCTCACAAGTCAAGGGATTATGTCCCTTATTGATGTGAGATCGAAAGATAATGTTGCAGACTCTTTGACCAAAGGATTGAATTGAGCTCTCAAAATCAAAACATCGGGGGAAATGGGATTAAAGTTCATAAAAATATGAAACTTTCCTCCGCAGTTTATATTTTAACAGTGAGAACCTATAGTCGCAACATTCAAGCATCTAAAAACAGACTGAAAACCCAAATAATTTCTTGATGAAAACCCAAGATGGTCTGGTGCCGGTTATTCCACATTTGATAACCAAGCAACTTTCTCATTGTAAGTTGATTCAGCAGTTATTCAACTGGAAATTGAAAGTCGTTGTAAATGTTAATCTAAACATTATTGGTCACAGCACATTATTCCACATTTGATAATGTTACACGTGATGTGTGCTCACATGTGTTGGTGAGACACATAGTGATCAGTAATGAGTAAGATAACGGGTCTAGTCCTAGTTACACTGGATGAGATGCTGACAGAGTTACTTCACCGTTGCTAGAAGTGCTAAGCTCATTTAGTAAGAGCTAGTTTACTTTAAACGTTACTGCATATGATTATGAATTCATAGAGTCTGACTCGTGAAATTCCTTGCAGGCTACAGTGGAGATTATGGAGGAGATGTGGACCTGGACATGGATGACGATGATCTACTAGACGAGTAGAATCATCAAACGTTTAATTTCATGTTATGTTTTGTAATAATTATTCAGACTATATTTTTTGGGATAAAATCTGTGGTTTTCTGACTTGCCGTTTAGGCAAAAACCTTTTCATATGTTGATTAGTATGATCTATCCTAAATGCTTTGTTTAGTTTGTTTATTATTTTGTCTACTCTCCAACACCCCGAAACATTACGTTATTTGTCACGAATATAGGAGGAGATTGTAAGTGTATATTCGGACGAATAACGAGCTCGGGGGCTATGCGTGTGGAAACCCTAGGTATTCTGCTATATATACCTAGCTGGAGGCAATGGAGAGTTCCACCTTGACTTTCCTCCGGATGTTTCGAGCTCCCTCTACAGTTTTATCATCTTACTGGATCCTAGAAAGAATGCAGCCCTTAGCCCAAATTTTAACAAGTTTCCAGAAAATGAAGCGAAAATGGTGTCATAATGTCATATAGCACTATAAGCCCATCCCTGCCCAACCACCCCATAATTAACCTTGAGTTTTTTTTTTTTTTTTGAAATAATGAATGAATTAACAAAATTCAGATAACCTATTTATTACATGACAAGAATCAAAACAGTAATCAGCTTGCAAAACCCCCGGAAGCAAGTCAAGAAAAACAGTTATCTGCTGGGAAAAAAAGGGAGTGGGTGTCGAGGCAACAAAAACAATGGATTCCACAGCATGTATCACAAGCCCGGGCGTAAAGTCGGGTCACAAGAAGAGATGTGATAGAGGAGGGAACCAGGGAAGGTTGAGAGTGGTGTTTTCCCCGAGACCCTCGGTGACGACCTATGTTTGAAATAGGTGATTCGGAGCCTATGTTCGAGTCCCCGTTGCGCAGTCGGGTAGTGGTGGCGGTTGATTCGGGGGATCTCAACCCTAGGGGGGAGCATCCCCCGCTGATAACGAAGGAGAACGTGAAGGAAGTCGGAGATACTATGGAGTTTTTCTGCGGCTGCCGAAGCGGAGGCGTCAAAAGATTTTGCGAGGAAGCAGAAGACGAAAGGGGTAGCCTAGCGCTTTAGGTCCGGAAGGAGATCCAGTGGGACTATGTGTGAGTGTGAAGTGGGGAAGGAGACTGATCCCTTCAGGCACGAGTTTGAGTAGCGCAAGCCGGCTGTCTATGGGAGAGGGAGGTGGGGAGAGGGATCCAGAAACCTCAAACTAAAACTAATGATTTGAGTAATTCCTACATTCCCTTGCCACAAGCCGACCCGGATATAAATAAAGAAATCCAAAACAATACGCGATGTAAAAAATCCTGACCAATCGAGGACACAAAATAAATGTGGCATAATGCGACCTAATAAAAATAACAAAGATGCACAAAATACAATAAATGCATAAAATAAAAGATAAGTTGTGACATCCTGCGACCGTTGTTGCTATATGGCAAAGACAGCGCTCGTGACAATATGCATTTAGTAATAAATTTAGCAAGTTAAGATAGATGTGGTACAAAAAATAAAGATATTTTAAAGATTAATTATATTAGAGGAATGATGTGAGTGAACTCTATCAAATATAAGGTAATTAAAATCAGACCTAACCTAAGGTAACATTTAGTAATGCATTTAGCATTTTCCTTGAGTGGTTTGAACATGTATATCAAAGGAAAATGCACCCATTATATAAGTACATAAAATAAGTTTTGAAGGGTTATGAAGTAGGAGAGCTAACCTGCTAAGGTAACATGGATAAAATTAATAAAAATGGTTGGCAAAAATTGCGTTAACACCCGGACAAGACTTAACGGGACGAATGAACAATGAAGAAATATAAAACTGGCTCAAAATAGATAATGACGACAAACGGATCATATAGAAGATAATAGAAAGGAGCTTATACTGGACCTTATTCAAGCATCTGTGAGCTCCTAAGACTGACTTCAGGTTCAACATTGGTTCACCCATTCCCATAAACACAACATTTGTCACCCTATGTTTGAAAATCTCCTCTATGGCCATTACCTACAATCCAAGTGCAACAGGAATGATGAAACTTATGATTTTCATCAAGAACAACTTTGGAGTGCAGATGACAGAAGTTATAAAGAAGCACCTGTTCGACAATCTCATGCTGACGGAGATTCCTCAGGTAACCTCCCTTACCAGTAGCACAAAATGAACACCGTAAAGGACAGCCAACCTGTATTTAAGTCAATTTAAAAAAGGTGAGGGCATAGTATGAAAAGTAGTAATAAGTTGGAAGGCAAGTAAAGAAGGATCTAGATGGAACATCTCAAGGAGCTAAAGTTCTCAACCCAATCAGGAAATATACTTGTGATGATACACATGCCGTGAGGCGAACAAACCCTTTATCATCTTCAATTGGTATACCTACAGCTTCAATTAATCTGCTATCTTCTAGCCTGATTAATACCTGCAAGATGATTGGTTATATAAGATGAATAAGTATATGCAAGATGATTGGTTATATAAGATGAATAAGTATATGCAAGATGATTGGTTATATAAGATGAATAAGTATATGCAAGATGAATAAGTATATGCAAGATGATTGGTTACTGTTAAACGAACCGGTGGATAAAATAACTCGGTAAAAAAGTTCGTAATGGGGACCCCTCTTATATAAGAGGGGTGATACAAGAGTAGGAAACCCTAAAAACTAATAATAACATAAATAACTCTAACACTCCCCCTCAAGTTGGGCATGTTATATTTTTCATACCCAACTTGTCAATCAAACCACAGTGAATGTTCAAGCCCAGACTCATAGTGAGAATATCAGCTAATTGACCATCTGAGGGAACGAAAGGAATACAAACAATCTTCTTCTCAATATTCTCCTTAATGAAATGTTTGTCCACCTCGATGTGCTTTGTGCAGTCGTGCTGAACGGGATTGTTGGCAATACTAATGGCAACTTTGTTGTCACAATACAGACGGATAGGACTAGCTTTACTCAACTCCAGATCACTCATAAGGGAGCGTAGCCAAAGCCCCTCACAAATGTCATGTGTCATGACTCTAAACTCTGCTTCTGCACTTGACCTGGAGACAACCGGTTGTTTCTTACTTCTCCAGGTAACCAGGTTCCCTCCAACAAATGAGCAATACCCAGAGATAGATCGTCTATCTTCAACAGATCCAGCCCAGTCTGCGTCAGTATAAACTTTAATCTTTAATTCAGTATTGGGCGGTAAAGAGGATTCCCCTTCCAGGTGAAGTCTTCAAATATCTCAAGATCCAAAGGACAACATCAAGGTGTCTTGTCTTTGGGGAATGCATATATTGGCTAACAACTCCCACAACATAAGCTATGTTAGCCTGTTAGGTCGGGTATGTGATAATAGATTAATCGCCCTACAAGACGTTGATTACCAGTAACATCCTCAATAAGATCTCCATCATCTCTTCCAAGGGTGTGGTTGACCTCCATAGGAGAGCAATGGGTCTACACCCACTTATACTGGATTGTCCAATAAATCAAGAATATACTTTCGCTGAGAGATGAAAATACCATTCTTTGACCTAGTCACTTCAATCCCCCAAAAATACTTAAGTTTGCCAAGATCTTTTACTTCAAACTCTTTCACTTCTTCAATATCTTCCCATGTTATGACTATGTCATCAATATAGACAATGAGAGCAGTTAACAAGTTATCACACTTTTTTATGAACAAAGTATGGTCAGCATGACTTTGTCTGTACCCGAGAGAGATCATGACTTTGTGAAAACGTCCAAACCACGCCCTCAGTGATTGTTTCAGGCCGTAGAGAGCCTTTTTAAGTTTGCAGACTTTCCCCTCAGAACCTGAAGGAGAGAAACCAGGTGGAAGGAACATATACACTTCTTCTTCCAAATTGCCATGACGAAATACATTTTTTACGTAACCAAACCTACAGAGTTTTGCTTCACAGTAAACACCTACTTACAACCAACTGCCTTCTTTCCCGGTGGAAGGAGTGTTAAATCCCAAGTGTGATTCTTTTCCAAGGTAGTCATTTCTTCTGCATTGCCCCTTTCCGTTTAGGATGCCCAAGACCCTCCTGCCAAGTGGAAGGAATACAGACAGAGGCAAGAGAAGACACAAAAACCATGCCCAAGACCCTCCTGCCCAAAATCCTTCTCTTTTCCTTCGATGAGTATTTTTTATTCTTACCTCCCCCAAAAAATCACCTTTTCCCATTTTGTGTGACTTGGAAACATAATGAGATAAGACGTGTTGAGTACCCGATCTGAGGCCTTCACAGAGGTCAATAGACTATTCAGTAGGAGCCTCGGATGGAGTTGGCATTGAGACTGGTAGCGTGGGATGAGCCGGCGTGTTATGACCTTTACTCCGTCTGGTGTACACCTGTAAGGTCGTGTTGGGGGAAGAGGAGGTTCCCCCTGATAGGGAGTCTCGTCAGGAGCTGAAGTATGTGGAGGAATGGAGTATGGAGGAGGGATCGGTAGGGAGAAAGTAGTGGAGCTCACTTCTTCTGTAGGTGCAGGCTCCCCCTGAAGTGAGGTCTCATAGTAAGGATTGGAATCACGAAACGTAATATCAGTCGAGACAAAGGTCTTGCGAGTAGGGGGATGATAACATTTATACAATTATACCCCTTCTGAGTAAGAGAGTAACCAATGAAAACATATTTAAGAGCACATGGGTCAAGTTTAAACCGGACCGGGGAGGGAATATGAACAAAACACCCAAAGGTCTTGGGTTGCAGAAATGTCGGGGTAACCCCTAAAGTGCAAAGAGGGGTTTGGTGACCCAATATCGTAGAGGGCAGGCGATTGATAAGGTAGGCAGAGGTAAGAACAACATCCCCCCAATAGAATTTAGGGAGATGCATAGTGAACATGAGACACCGAGCAACTTCGCATCGTTACGATTTAGTCGCGGCAAGCACCCCTCCATCGATAATCGCGGCAAGGGTACATCGTATCGTTACGATTTCGGATCATAACAACTTGATATCAGAGACTACCATTCCTCAGCTCACGCTCGACCCCCGGCTCTCAGCTCACGCAATACGCACTCTGAAATCTCTCAATGTTATATATAAAATCAAAACAGATACTCATACTGCCTTGTATGCACAAAATAAAATTAAAAAATCCTCTTTTCTTAGGTGAGGGCTACATTTGTTAGTTATCTAATTAAAAAATTAGAAGAAAAAGGAACAAAACATGTTGGTTTGTAATTTTGTAAAATTTCGCACAATATTCATTTTAAAATTTAATTTATTTATTTCATTTCACAAACTGTAATAATAATTTATATAATGGATCTAGCTAGTTAAAACCTTTTCCCATTCACAAAATTCAGATTTGCAGCTACTAACACTCCCAGAGGCTTGGTTGTTAAAGTTATCTCTCACTGCATAAATTTTAGAAATAAACCTCCATGTGGAGGGGGTTCTGACTGGATTTCATAATGCCGAATGCCGAATTTGATTGTGGTCCTCCCAAAAGGATAGCGAAAATTGCAGTCCTCACCATACCAGGAAATGGTGGGGCAACGAAATGTCGATACCCAAACCAGTGTGACACTACATTGGCCTCAAATGGAGCCTAAATGGAGCCTAAATGGAGCCTAAATGTTGTAGTGTATAAAGGAAAATTGTAGGCACATAGACGTGTTGTAAGGAAAATTGTGAAAAGTTGTTCCAAATGCACCCTTACTAAAACTGAGAGTAGGCATTGTTGCCTTTACTTGACCAAGTGAGAAGAACCCTAAACCCTTAAACTATCAACAAAATCTTATCAAGAAGGAAAAAAGTACCTTAATAGTGCCATCTGACGCTGTGACAGTGTGGTGAATGGCTGATCTTCCAACCCTCCAGCCAGCTGCACGGAGCTCTTCGCGAAACACTTGAGGCACTGTCATAATTTCACACCACAGTGGCAAATATGGATTCAATACATAAACCAGAACCGTAATCATTATGCAGGTTAAATCGATGAGAGCAGTGAAGTATATGTTATGATACTCACAGTGACTGAAATCGTTATGCAGGATTAGAAATGGCCCAGTTGGAAGAAAAAAAACAGTGGCAAATATATGTTACAATACTCACAGTAGCTGAAATCATTGATATCTTTAACCCTTGTCTTGTACAGGAGATCATGTAGCTGCTTACCTCTATAGCTTTTCTGCGACATTACGGTTTCCAAGCCACAAAAAATGGGAAAAGGTGACTTTTTATTGGAGGTAAGAATATAAAATACTCATCGAGGGAAAAGAGAAGGATTTCTACTGCAGTTCACCACCTGCCCGTAATCTAGGGCGACCTGGCGGAGCTCTGATTCCGACATGCCGAGGAGATAACGAGAGTCGGACTTGAGAAGTCGAGGCGCAACCATCGGCGGAGAGGCGAGGGCGGCAGCGGGAATGGAGCCACGGGACCGCATCGAATGTGCGAGAGGAGCCGAGCACGCTTTTTGCAGAACCGCCATGAATTAGGCGGACGGCTCGCTATCCCTCCTTTCCGCTTCTCCTCTCCCGACTTCTCCAAGGATGCACACTCCGCGAAGTTCAGCGTGTGAGTGCCGTGCCGGAGATAATATGCTCAGCGACGGCGAAATCTTTCCGGCAAATACTGTGCATCTGAAATGAACTGCCGGTCCTGGACCGGACCGGTCTTTTAAAAGACCAGTCTTTTCGCCGATCGGTCCCGGACCGGTCCCGTCTAAATCAGTCCCGGTCCGAGACCGATTTTTCCCCTCTGGAGGAGGACCGGCTGGGACCGGAGGACCGGTCCTAACCAGTCCTAACCGGTCCCAGACCGATCTTTTTTTATTTAATTTTTTTTAATATAAAAAGAGAGTGAGGTGAGAGAGAGTGATAGAGAGAGAGGGAGGGGGTCGGATGATAGGAGAGGGGGGTTATAAAAAAACTTTTTTTTTAAAATGAGTGAGAGAGGGGGGTTATTAATTTAAAATATATATATATTTTTAAATAGCCTAGGGCCTAGGCTGTGCAGCCTAGGCCCTAGCACAGCCTAGGCCCTAGGCTGGCGCAGGCTGCACCAGCCCAGCTGCTGCTGCAGACCGGCAGCATTAATTGTTGTCGGTCAGCTCTTTTAAAGACCTGTTTTAAGTTTTAACAGCTCTTTAAAGAGCTGTTAACGGCTAACAACTCTTTTAAGAGCTGTTTTAATAGCTCTTTACGGGAGTCCTGTTTCCGGTCCTATCCCAGGACCGGTAAAAGACTGGTCTAAGACCGGTCCCAGTCCGGGACCGGTCTTTTACCGGTCCCAGTCCCGGACCAGTCTTTTACCGGTCCCAGTCCGGGATCGGTCTTTGAGGGAAAAATGGGGACTATTAGGGACCTTTGGGACCGGTCCGGGACCGGACCGATCCTAACTGGGACCGGTCCCCAGCCGGTCCTAACCAGTCCGGTCCCAACCGGACCGATTAGGACCGGTTTTTTTGTACACGACTACCTAATTCCACCAGCTCCAGGTTAATCAAAACGAAAATGGGTTCTAATCAAAAACGCATTTTTGTCTTCTCCGTCTGATTCAAAATTGGCGTCGGCAAATTTTAAGAAGATATTTGGTCAGGTGAATTCCTTTGAAAGTCTCATACCTTCTTTGAATCTCTCGTACCTTCCTCTTTAAACATAACGAATGTTTTCATCGAATAGAAAAGATTGCCCTGACGAACATTTTTGTGTGTCTTGCGAATTAATTTACTCTTTCGCCTGCCCAGCAAACAAATGTGTTATAACTTCGAGCAATTTTGTTCGTCGGTCGAGCAAAATTGTTTGTTGGACGACCACAATTGTTTGTCGGACGAGCACAATTGTTTGTCGGACGAGCACACTTGCTCGTTGGGCGGGCAAATGAGCAAATTAGCTTTTGTGCGCTCTGCGACACTATTTACTTGTCGGGCAACCATATTTACTTGCTCGGCGAAACCGGACGAACAATGTTGTCCCCCCACGAAGAATTATGTTCGATGGGCGATCAAATGTGCTCGTTGAGCGAACAACTGCGTTCGCACTGAGAACAATTTTGTTTGCAAGGCGAGCACATTTGTTCATCGGGAGAGCATGAAGCTAAGGCAAGCCCGAGACCATAGCCATATAGGAACTATAATTGTGCATTGTTTAGTTGATAACTTTTTTTTCATAGATGGAGAGAAATGCTATGGTGAGCTGATCACACCTATTGAATTCAAGATGCTTTGTTTCATATTTGGTTGATTTGGCGATGCCGAGAATCTCCAAATTAGATGATGAGTGTCGGCATGTAATTGAAGACTACGACATTGCACATTTTTTGACTTGCCAAGGCAAAGCCAGAATGTTCATACTCTTTATGCCCTTAGGATAAGCTGCAATGCGGATGATTGTTCATTTAACATTGGAGGGAAGTTATTACATTTTACTGTAAATGAAATGGCAACAATTTTGGGTTTGCCAAACAAAGGTCAAGAGTTAATAATCAAGATTAAACCTACTGCCAAAATGACAAGAAGAGACTTGAAGAAAAAGATGGTCTCAATGGCTTTAGATGATTATAAGATGACTGTCGGTGATATAAGTACTATGATTTTACATCTAATTTGTGGATTTCTCTTTCCTTGTCCCAGTGTAGATACCCAAGCATATGGTTCGTTTTGGCGAGCTCTAAGAGTTACAAAAATACAATTGGGACAAGTCGATGCATAAGTTTCTGATGGATAGTTTCCAATATCTATCCCTTGAGAAAGATGCAGCTACGCAGTCTGGGACTCTTGATCAGTCAAGAGGAAAATCGAAACGCTCAATGGATGTACATAACTTTTCGTGGTAATTTTGTATCTTAATTGCATATGTTGGTTGTTATATCATATTAGTACTTTACGGCCATCTTATAATGTTTTTATGTGTTAACAAATTTGGTTCTTAGAGCACACATATATTCATTCTCCCGCATCCACTGAAGCGCGGTCGAGAATTTATGGTTGGACCGAGAAGATTTTTTACACTCTCAAGAGCATGTTCTAGTCGAAATATCAGGCAAAGCAGGTTACATATGATTAACAAGGTGTTCTCAATTTCATGTTGCATTACAGTAACATTTTATTATGTAATGTAAAAGGGTGAAATGTGCACTTAGACCTAATTTACCAAATCAAACACAATTGACCTCATTCTTGACCAATTGAGCTAGCCACACTGTATAACCCGTAATTCGTCGAGGTCAGAAATGTCTAAGGAGACGCCTATTCGCAGACCTCGCTGGGCGAGCAGGGGTGAGCATGGGTGAGCAGGGGTGAGCAGGGGCGAGCACGGGTGAGCAGGAGCGAGCAAGAGGCGAGCAGGGGTGAGCAGGGGCGAGCAAGGCGCGAGCAGAGGTGAGCAAGGGGCGAGCAGGGGAGAGCAGGGGCGAGCAAGAGGGGAGCAGAGGTGAGCAGAGGCGAGCTGGGGCGAGCAGAGGCGGGCAGAGGCGAGCAACGGGAGAGCAGGGGTGAGCAGGGGCGAGCAAGAGGCGAGCAGAGGTGAGCAGAGGCGAGCAGGGGCGAGCAGAGGCGAGCTTGGGTGAGCAGAGGCGAGCTTGGGCGAGTACCTCGCGAGTATGGGTGAGTGGCCCTTGTAACTCGCGAGCAGAGGCAGTATACTCGTCTGGATCCCCCCCCCCAGGATTTCTTTATAAATAGACCCTCATGGGTACTAGAAATGACACTTTTGGAAGTGGTCGAGGTCCCCTCAAGCTGGATACTCGACAAGTCCATGCCCGTCTTGTACCTCGCCCAACTTTTGGTTGTGGAGGGGAAGTTTCTCCCAAAGTTCTGGATATGTGTTGGGACCTCCCTGCTGGAGCACTTGGGGGTGCTTATAGTTATTTTTTTTCTCTCCTGTTTTAGCTATCCGAGCCGTGGAGTTTGATCGCAGGATCAGTAACCTCCGGCTGCATTGATCTGAATTTTGAAGCCGGGATTTTCCTGGCTTCAACACACACCATACCTCATAACCAAGGCTAACTAACCTCCAAAATATTGACTTTGGTTAACCATGGTTCAATTTCAAATAAGTCTTGAATAGGCTAATTAATCCAAGTCAATGGTCAAAGCTCTCTTAAGAAGGTCCATGCCCATTTTAGAAATATACTACCTCAAAAGAATATACTACAAGACAATAGAGAGGTGGGAAAATCCCTTTCCCAAATCAGAAAAAGCTGGAGAAACCTCTAAGCCTCATCAAGGTGAGAACAAGAAAAGTAAAGGCAGACCTAAAAGAAAATTGGGAAACAAGAAGAGAAGACTGAAGAAGAAAGAACATATTCAAGTCCCATCCAATCCCCCAGACATGCTGAGGGGGAGCATACATGTGAAATTAACCCAAATATAGTCCCAGAAGATAAAGAAAGCTCATCACCAATGGAAATGTCCAGGGTAGCTGCTGAAAAAGAAATTGAGAATATGAGAGAAGTTCATCTAGAACTTGCCCCTCAGTATACTGAAACTGTGGATCTAGGAGAAGATCAACAAGAATTCTCCACCGAGCATACTGAAATAGTGGAAGAAAAATAAATTCACTAAGAATTTGTTGCCCAAGGCATTGCAATAGTTGAGGGGCAGTTCTTCCTGGAAAACTCTGCCCAAGAGACTGAGTTGCTGGAAGAAGATGAGAGGTCAAACACTAAGGTGATTGAGGGGGAGTCTCATCCACAAGACTCTGCCCATAATGATCTTGACCTGAATGAAGTTAATCAAGTCATCAAGAAAATTGTAGAGGAAGAACCAGAAGAACTAGTCTCCACAGAGATGGAGATAGTTCTATGGAAAGGAAAGAGTGTGCCGGAAGAGTCAGACTCTCCCAAGCTCACCTCTCAAACTTCTACTCATGATTGTCTCTATGAGGACTATGAGCCTCATATAGGTCCACCACACAGTGCTACTAGGGAAGAGCCAAAGCTCCAATCTCCACCACCAAGTGAAGTACCTCATGATTCTTTACTAGCTCAGCTGCAAGTCCTGCTGGATAATCAAAGAAGTCAAATAAAAGGCTTTGTGCACAAAACAATCCAAGAACTGAGAACTGGGATGAATTCAAAGATTACAAATCTACAAGAAGAAATGCACTATCTGAATGCTCAAACACTTCATTTCTTCATGAAAGCTGCAAATATTGTAGATGCCACTTCACATCAAAATGACATGACTCACCAAGGTCTGCAAGAAATAGTGGAAAATCAAGTTGTCAGCTAGTGATGAGAAGTGGAAGAACTCCATAGTTAAGCGTGCTCGGGCTGAAGCAATTCTGGGATGGGTGACCTCCTGGGAAATCCCCATGGTGCATGCTTGACTATCGAGTTTACCTCGTCAAAGGGAGGCTGTGACCACCAACAACCCACCAGTGGGCTGGGAGAGGGGTTGGGGTGCTTGGGTTGCAGCCCGATAGCGAGACCAGTTAAGGCTGAACCCTTTCGAGCTGGATGTTGGGGGTGTCGGCGGTTGAGCGAGCTATGAGCTGGGGAGACCGTTACAAAAAGTGTGCTTGTTGTATAACAACTTGGTATGCAGACCACACCACCCCCAAAACCTTTCCTCTTAATCAGGCGGGTTGTTGAGGTTGGGACTCGATCCTGCGCCCCCTTGATGAGGAAAGCTCCAGTTAAGCTGCAGCGCGTGGACTTCCCAGGAGGTCACCCATCCCGTGACTACTCCAGCCGAGCACGCTTAACTATGGAGCACTTTAACTTCTCATCACCAATTGAGCTGCAACTCAATTGGTGATGAGGAATGAAAGAACTGCATAGTTAAGCGTGCTTGGGCTGGAGTAGTCACGGAATGGGTGACCTCCTAGGAAGTCTGTGCGTTGCCGCTTAACTGAACCATTCCTCATGAAAAGGGGGGCTGCGGCCTCCAACAACCCACTGTGCTCTATGGTGGGATAGAGAGGGGTTATGGTACATGGTCTGCAGACCAGTTAAGACTGAAACCCTTTCGAGCTGGATGCTGGGGGTGCCGACGATCGTCCTTGCGAGCTGTGTGCTGGGAGACCGTTACACATGGTCATTTTCATCTCATAAGAGGAAGATTGTCCCCACTGGAGAAGAAATGATGGCTAGACAAAGAAGCAAATTAGAAATACAAAACTTACCTGATTTATAAAGTATGGAGCCATGAGTCCAAGACCATCATCTTGTACACTTGGGAAATTTTTGGAAAATTAGGCATCAATACTCTTAGATAGTATAGTACTGTAGGTTGGGACAAGTATGAAAAATAGGAGGCAAAGAGGAAGATTCACAGGTGGAATCATCCAAATGGACCACCTCCTCCTCCAAGATATATTCCAAAGCCCTGAGTTATTTCCAAAGACAGAAGAGGAAAGTTGCTGGAGAGAGCTGAAAAACTTTATAACATGCATTAACTTTTATTGGATTTACACTTATTTATCTTATTGTTGAACTCTATAATGTCTGGAACTATTTATTTATATAATCTGGAATGCTCATGCTCTCTAAGTATTTCTGTCTTATTATCACTTTGTATGTCTATATGTTTATTGTCATATGAGGTTCTGACTTCTTCAAATATGGAAAATTGTTGGGAATATTGTCCACAAGATTCTTGATTTTAAGAAGGCCTTAAGATGACAATAAACATCTTTTATTTGATGCATGTATGAGTTTTGATTTGCTAGGTACAACAAAAATGTTTGGCTTATATAATGTTAGACTTATGATCACCCAAACAGGTTTTTGCCCTTGTAATCCCTCAAGGTACAAAACTCATGTTGACCTATGATCTAATTATATATTAGATATGTCATTATCATGAGGAAAAACATCATAGATAAAAGAAATGAAAGGAAGCAACAAAGATTAGTCTAAGTCAAATGTCGGCTACATCGACTGAATGACTACGGAAAATATCGACTGCATCGACTGGAATCTAAGTCATTTGTCGACTGCATCGACTGGACAGTTAAGTAATTTATCGACTAGACAGTTAAGTAATTTGTCGACTGCATCGATTGGAAGACTACTTGATTTATCGACTGCATCGTCCAAATCGTGACAGGAGGATCTTTTCAGGATTAATTGCTCAAGTATGGACTACATGCATCAGGTTATGCTTTTAAGGTGGAGGTTGTCGACTACATCATGATTATACTGAAGGATTTTATCGACTACAAGTGCTGAATGATTTTATCGACTACATAGATTATTTTGTCGGCCTGAAGCACATTCTAATGGGCCTATGCTGAAATAAAGCCACAAATTGCACAGTCATTCAAATTGATTTGAATTCCACTTTCTGCTGCAATAATCAAGGTGCTTTAAGAGGAAATATATTATACTCATGGACTTCAGATTGCTGTCATTTAAAGGACTTTCCTTAGAGAAAATTTCTAGTCGTTGAAGCATTCCTTTTTCAGAAGCAAGACCTCTGCCGATCGAGTCTTCTATATAAATGGATATGAAAATTGAACAAGACACACATACATGCATTTACAAGAAGGCACGCATGAATACACTTAGAAAGATTTGTGCAAGCATTTTGCAGTGGTCAAGCTATAGAATTCTGTTTAGTCTACAACCACTGCAATCCTGAGAGAGATTTCTTCCAAGGCTCAACAGAACTATTCTATTTCTGAAGAACATTTCTCTCTTGAGTAAGTATTCTTGATTTAGCCAAATTCATTTCAAGTAGATACATTCAACGACTGATTAAGGAAGAAGAAGCTTTCACATCGCTTCTATTGAAGACTCGAGTATTGTTGGTTGAGTCAAAATCTGTACACAATTCTTTGTAATTGTAGGATCCTTTTTGGATCTGAGTTTGTTGTAGGATTCCAGTGGGAATCTGAGCTGTAGGATCATTATGATCTGAGGTATGGTCTTTGAAAAGATCTGAGTCTAGATCTCTTGTTGTAGAGATTGAGGTAGGGCTCCTTTTGACTTGAGTATGAGATCTTGTGTTGTAAGATTTGAGTTGTAGGACCTTGTGTTAAAGGTCTGAGGTAGGGGACTATTGTTCCTGAGTTATAGGAGTCAAGGAATCTGAGTGTAAGATCATTTGATCTGAAAAATTTGGAGAAGTTGGCCTAAGCTAGCACTCTGCTAGATAGGTGAAGAGGGAAAGTGGATGTACCCATAATTGGGGAACCACTATATATCTTGGTGTACTGTGCTGTGGATTGTGCCTCTTTGTTGCTTTATTGTGGTTAAAAGTAGATAATTAAAAAGATAACACAAATCTCTTAAAACATCTATTCACCCCCCTCTAGGTGATTAGACTGTTACCCTTATCTTTCAAGAGGCAATTCTTGTACATGCATACTATGAAACACTTGCAAAGATAGATCAAATACACATTAGGATTTGTTATTCTCAAACCAAGAGTGTGTCAAACCATGCCCAACATAAATGATATCCTGAGACTAGGGCTATGTTCGGGGCAATTGTTGCTGATGAGAAAGTTGATGTAGAAAATCAATGGTGAGAATAGAGCTGACAGAAAAGCAGTGATAAGAAAGTTGCATACTGTTTGGAGAATCTGTGTTTTTGTGCTCTTTAGAATGATGTTTTATGTTTATCTGTTTGGAAGAACCGCCGTCTGAAAGTTGTTTATTTTTAAATGACAAATTGCTCATATATACATAACAATAAATCGATCAATATATGTATAAAATGGATGAATTCTCTATAAGTAATATTACAGGTGCTGAGATTGATCAATATAAAATTTCATTGGTCTTAAAATTGTTCAACCCAAACTAAATCCCTACCCCAAACAAATTCCTACTTCACAACAATACATTAGCATTTGTTCTTATCATGGAAAATAGTAAGAACCCTTTTGCTCTTGCATTTGCTAGTAGGGTGGGGAATTTGACTTGGCCTACTTGAAGATGGAAGCATCACGCCATAGAAGCTCTCAATTTTGAAGAATGTGAAATGAAGATCAATATGTAGACTAGATATTTATGTCCTCCTGGAAATCATTATAATGAACATAATTTATGACTGATGAATAACAAATTATGCATATTTTTAGTATCATTTCTAGCCTAATTTTGGGTAATCTTGTACATATTGCTTTTAAATCATTGAAATAATCACTTCTTTTTTTCTTTTGTAAAAATAAGTAATTATATATATAAAAGAATAAAATTTTGAAATATTATTGTATAATAAATTTATTATAAATATAATATATATATATTATATAAAATATAAATAATATAGTTATATGTATGTAAATAATAAGTATAATAAATAAGCATATATTTATATGTAAATATGAATGCAAAATAGTAATAATATATAAATGATGTAAAAATAATATGCCTGTTAGATAAATAGGTTGAATATATATATATATATAATAATATAGTAGTATTGTATATTAATAACATAATAATAATAATGAATAATAAATATAATAAAATACATATATGTATAATATATGTATATGTATAAATATATATGTATAGTATATAAAATGTAAAATAATAATAGTATATAATATATAATATTAATATATATAATAAATAATTAGAGAGTATATATATTAAAAAATAATCTTATAAATAAACTATGTAAATTAAATAAAAATAAAATAAAAAAATAAAAAAATCTGTGTAACTATAATAAATATATTTATTGCTCCATAGATGTTGAAGGAGCCGCTTGGCTCATTGGTCCTGTCTTTGCTTGCCGCGCTGTTGCCCCGGGTTCAAGTCCTGGCGCAGTCATAATTAATTAGATTAAACTGCGCCGTCTGTTTCACCCCCTTTTTGCATTTAATAAATTCTAAAGCTAACATTATAAATATAATATACCCCCTTATATTCTAGATAAGCGCCATTGCTCCAGTGGTCTTGGTCTGGCTAGCCTCCCTTGAGTTGTGGGTTCGAAACCCAGCACTCCCTTTTGCTGGATTAAATCCAGTTGCTGCCCGCGCCCGTGCCAGCTGCCACTGCCGCCCTGCCCGTGCTGCCCGCACCCATGCCAGCTGCCGCTGCCGCCCTGCCCGTGCTCCCCGCGCCCTGCTGCCCGCTTCCCGCGCCAACCTCCAGCTCAGCCCGCCAGCTAGCTTCCAGCCCTCTAACCGCACCCCACACTCTTCCAGCAAGCTTGCAAAGTCCGATTTGGCCTCCTCCTTCTAGAAGCCTTCCAAGCCCTCTAAATGCACCCCAAATCCTCTATAAATAGAGGGGGTGGCTGATGTTCAAAGGGTTCAAAATTTTGAGAGCTAGTCTTAAGGTTTTGATCCAAGCTTTGTTCTCATGTTTTAGCCTTTTTTGCTCTTTCTCTTTCTTGTTTGTAATCTTTTTATTATGGAAATGAAATATATTTGTTTTTTTTGTAATTTGTCTCTCTTTGTTTTGGTGGGAGTGTGTGTGTGTGTGTTCTTCTTCTTTTTCTTTTTTATTTAGTTTTTTTGTTGTTGTTGTTATCTTAATTAGCTTTCCTTTTTAATTTGGGTGTGTGTGTGTATGAGAGTAGGTTACTTATTTGTATTTTTTTTTTGTAGATGGTTTCATATTAAAGTGTGTGTGTGTGTATGAGTATAGATTTTGTTTTCTTTAATTTAGATTTCAATTAAAGTTAGTGTGTGTGTGTGTGTATGAGGCTAATTTTCTTGTTTTTAGTTTTTTTTTTGTAATTTTTAGATGGTTTCATAATTTGTGTGTGTGAGTGTATGAGTTTAGGTTAATTTTTAGTGTTTTTGTAGTTTTTATTTAAGTATGTGTGTGTGTGTGTGTGAGTTTAGATTTTGTTTTTTTTTTTAACTTAGATTTCATTTCAAGTAAGGGTGTGTGTGTATGATTTTAAATTTTGCGCTTTTTTTGTAATTCAATAGCTTCCATTTCTGTCACGCATTTATTTCCTGCCTATCCGCTTGGATATGACTCGTCACGCATTTATTTCCCGCCTATCCGCTTGGATAGGACTTGTCACGCATTTATTTCCCGCCTATTTGCTTGGATAGGACTCGTCACGCATTTATTTCCCGCCTATCCATTTGGATAGGACTCGCTCACGCATTTATTTCCCCTCTACCTATTTGGGTAGGGATCGCACTTCTTTAATTTCTGCAATTTACCGCTTTCATTTTAATTCCGTGGAGTGCGTGAGTTTTCAATTAGTGCGTCTTTTGTTTTTAATATAATTGCTTTTTGCTAATTCCGCTAACCGCTCAATCGTTTAAAATCGTCGTAGTTATCATTATCGCTTTATTAAACTCTAAAAAATTCTAAGCAAAACTACTTTCTAAATTAACGTTTCCGTGCTTTTTCGCTTTTTATCGCAATTATCGTTAAACGCACGCCAACCTTAATTTTCGTCATTAGTTTTTCTACAAAATTATAAAAATCAATTCAAAACTCTTTTCGATAAAATAATAGCGCGTTCTGTAGAAGTAGAAATAATCGATACGACCTTGGAAAAATACGACCTTGATATTTCAAAAAGAAATATCCTATACTACTATCGATAAGGTCCACTTGCCTTTATCGATTTTAGTCCGGATAATTATATAAACCCAAAAGCTTTCTCTCCAAAGCAATTTTTAAAACTCTCTTTTAAACACTTAAAAAATTGTTGCAACAACTCTTTGGTTGTTGGAACTAGCTCAAGGCAAAAGAAGTTTTAAAACGATCTCTTAAAGAATTGTTGCAACAACTCACAAAATTGTTGCAACAACATATTCAAAAAGCTTTCAACTTTCATTTCAACATAAGCCTTTCAAAACCTCTACTTAGCTTTGGCGACGCGGCCAAAGAGTAATCCTCGATATTTCGAAAGAGGAAACGACCGTTACTTCTATCTTTCGATAGGATAACGGGTAATTTCTCGAAGTAGAATTACTCGCGGGACTCTTCGAAAACTCCGCCGAATTCTAATAAAAGAACAATGAAATGCTTTACTTTAATTTAGCTTTTAAATCTAAAAAAAATCTATCAAGTTTTTGGCGCCGTTGCCGGGGACTTGTGTCGTTATTTTGAAATCGGAAACGCTATTAATTTTATCTTATATTTCATCTCTTTTTCTATCTAAAAAACCAAAAACTACAAAAAAAAATATACTATCTAAGACAAGAAAAAAAAATAAAAAATATATATATACATATATTTTTCAATTTCTTTTTTTACATATATTTTCGAATATAGGTACATATATGTTCATATAAAAACCCAAAAAAAAACCCAAAATCACAAAAATAAATAAAAATCTTATCTTTTTCTTTCTCTTTATTTTAATTTAGTCCTAAAAGTAAAGCCCCACAAAAATCAAACCCAAAAAATATATATATATATTTATATATTTTACTTAAGTAAAGAAAAACCCAAAAATTATATTATTCTCTTTTTTTTATTTTCCTTTCTTTTTCATCTTTGTAAAAAAATTTCCAAAACAAAAACATAAAAAAAAAACACTCTACTTCCAAAAAAAATTAATTAATTAATTAAAGAACAGTTTATGACCCGGGGAAGCTCTTCGGATACTCCGGAATTCGCTTTTGATCCCGAAATCGAGCGCACTCTTCACGAGCGCATTCGATCTCGTGACCAAAATCAACCCTTAAATTTCGAAGAGTTAGCCGGCGAAACTGTAGCGGATAATATGGCCGACCCCAATCCAAATGCAGCTCCGCATCGGACCATGGCCTACTATGCCAGGCCGAATTTGGAGGATACTGGGTCAAGTATCACTCGCCCCGCGATAGCAAATAATAACTTTGAAATAAAATCCAGCACCATTCAAATGGTACAGCAGTCAGTTCAATTCGACGGCTTGCCAGATGAGGACCCAAACCTTCACCTGTATAACTTTTTAGAAATTTGCGATACGTTTAAAATAAATGGCGTCAGCGATGACGCCATTCGCTTACGCTTATTTCCATTTTCCTTGCGGACAAAAGCTAAGGTGTGGTTAACTTCTCTTCCGAGAGGGGCTATAACCACGTGGGCTGAATTGACGGAAAAATTTCTAACTAAATATTTTCCTCCGTCAAAAACCGCCAAATTACGCACCGACATCGCATCCTTTATACAATTCGATTCTAAGTCTCTTTACGAGACTTGGGAGCGGCTTTAAAGAATGTCTGCGTAAGTGTCCTCATCACGCGCTACCACCTTGGCTACAGGTACAAACGTTCTATAACGACTTAAATTTCTCAACTCGACAGATGATCGACGCAGCCGCCGGGGGAATGTTAAACAACAAAACCCCGGAGGCCGCGCAAACTTTGTTCGAGGAAATGGCCATGAACGCATACCAGTGGAACGTGCCAAGGGCGCGTCCTCCTAAATCGGCTGGGATTTTTGAAGTGGATGCAACTACTCACTTAGCCTCGCAGGTAGAGCGGCTAAGTAAGCAAGTGGCGGAGATGACTTCTTCCTCCTCCACTCCCGCTTGGGCTAATAATCCTAATAATAATAATAATAATTTTAATAATCCTAATAATAATTTTAATACTCATAATAATAATAATAATCTTAATAATAACGATAATTTAAGCGAGGAATCGGTGGATTACGTGGGCAATCAAGTGCGGGCGCCCTTCAACCCATATGGTAATAACTATAACCCGGGTTGGAGGAGCCACCCGAATTTCTCCTGGAGTAACCCTAATAATGCGCAACGCCCTCCACCTGCGATCCCGCAAGGATTTCCGCATGGATATCCCCAAGGATTTCAGCAGGGTTTTGCGCCTCCTCCTCCAAAACCTTCTCCGCTCGAGGAGATTTTTGCAAAATACATGGCTTCCAACGACGCAAATATCCGGAATATTACCGAATCGCTAAAAAATTTAGAAATGCAGGTTGGACAGCTTGCAAAAATAGTCTCCGAGCGGCCACTTGGAGCACTACCTGGGAACTCGGAGCAGAACCCGCGTGAAAATGCCCACGCCATTACCCTTCGCAGCGGCAAGGAGGTCGACTCCCCATTGCGGGTTGAGCACCAGGTAACTGTTTCGCCTCTGACCCCTGCACCCTCGTCTTTTATTTTAGTAGATACGGAAATAATATTAGCGCCGGGCGTCTCGAGCCCGCAAATTCCGTACCCCGCAAAATTTAATAAAGAGAAGGAGGACGAACATTACAAAAAGTTTTTACAAATATTTAAACAAATTCAAATTAACGTCCCCTTCTGCGAGGCACTCTCACAAATGCTGAAATATGCGAAATACCTTAAGGAGCTCCTTTCTAATAAAAAGAAGCTCGAGGGTATTTCGCGTGTTTCCTTAAATGCGGAATGCTCGGCGGTCCTACTTAATAAATTACCGCCTAAGCTAAACGATCCGGGAAGGTTTTCCATCCCGTGCCTATTCGGCAATTTATTAATAAAGTACGCCCTAGCGGACCTGGGAGCGAGCATCAATTTGATGCCCTTCTCCCTCTTTAAAAAACTAGATTTGGGTGTTCCCACCCCAACAAAAATGAGCATCCAACTCGCGGATCGCTCGATAAAATATCCTATCGGGGTAGTGGAGGACGTTCTGGTCAAGGTTGACAAGTTTATCTTCCAGGTAGACTTCGTCATCCTCGACATCGAGGAGGACGCCGAGGTGCCAATTATCCTCGGTCGCCCTTTCCTCGCGACCTCCCGCGCATTAATTGATGTGAGTAACGGTCGCCTCCTCCTTCGGGTAGGGGACGACGAAGTTACCCTTCATATTAATCCTTCGATGCGAAACTCTTTATCGAACGACGATTCCTGCTTTCACTTAGAATCCGCGTTCGAGGATGAGTGTTCTTCGCTTGCAGAATTACTAGCTTTAAATTTAGACGAACCGGATTTGGTGGACCTCGCCCCTTTGGACGAGCTACCGTCAGATTCGCCTTTCGAATCTTTTAATTCTAAAAGTTTAAAAATAACAACTTCTTACAAAGAACCCCCGGTCTTGGAGCTTAAGCCACTCCCCGACCATTTAAAATACGCTTTTCTCGCTGCGGACTTAAAACTCCCGGTTATTATTTCGTCTTCTTTAACCGATTCGGAAACCTCCGAATTAGTTAAAGTTTTGTCCACGCATCGCCATGCAATTGCATGGCAGATTTTCGATATTAGGGGGATAAATCTCTCTTTTTGCCGCAAAACCATCCAGCCTCAGCGACGACTAAACCCAAATATGCGGGATGTCGTTAAGGCTGAAGTAATCAAACTCCTGGATGCGGGGATTATCTACCCTATATCCGACAGCACGTGGGTTAGTCCCATTCATGTCGTGCCAAAAAAGGGCGGTCTAACGGTAGTGGCAAATCAAAACAACGAATTAATTCCAACCCGTACTGTTACGGGTTGGAGGGTGTGCATCGATTACCGAAAATTAAATGATGCCACCCGCAAAGACCACTTTCCGTTACCGTTTATCGATCAAATTTTGGAGCGACTATCGGGTCATCCTTATTATTGTTTTCTCGACGGTCTATCGGGATTTTTACAAATTCCAATCTCCCCCGAAGATCAGGAGAAAACAACCTTTACGTGCCCCTTCGGTACCTTCGCGTACCGAAGGATGCCATTCGGCCTCTGCAACGCACCAGCTATATTTCAACGATGTATGCTAGCGATATTTGGAGAGCTCGTAGAGGATATTATGGAAGTCTTTATGGATGACTTCTCGGTTTTTGGAAGCTCCTTCCAAAACTGCCTCCAAAATTTAGATCGAGTCCTCCAACGATGCGAAGACACGAACCTGGTTTTAAACTGGGAAAAGTGTAATTTCATGGTTCGAGAAGGCTTAGTTCTCGGCCACAAAATTTCTGAAAGAGGGATGGAGGTCGACAAGGCCAAGGTCGAAATAATTGAAAAACTCCCCGTGCCCTCAAATATAAAATCAATTCGTAGTTTTCTTGGTCACGCGGGTTTCTATAGGCGGTTTATTCAAAATTTTTCCAAAATAACAAAACCGCTAACCCACCTCCTGGAGAAAGAATCTCCATTCATTTTTGATAGCGCGTGCGTAGAGGCATTCAATGCCATAAAAAATAAACTTATCCATTCTCCCATTCTGGTGGCGCTCGATTAGACCCTTCCGTTTGAGATTATGTGCGACGCGAGCGATATAGCTGTAGGGGCCGTATTAGGCCAACGCGTAAATAAATATTTTCATCCTATCTACTACGCGTCCCGCACGCTCACGACCGCACAGGCTAATTACACGACAACGGAAAAGGAACTCCTTGCCGTCGTCTTCGCCATAGATAAGTTTAGGCCCTACGTCACGCTTTCTAAAATTATAATATTTACCGACCACTCCGCACTTAAATATTTATTAGAAAAAATGGACGCTAAGCCCCGCTTTCTTCGATGGATCCTCCTATTACAAGAATTCAATTTAGAGATCCGGGATAAGAAGGGGGCCGAAAATTTAGCGGCCGACCACCTTTCTCGTTTAGAACACCCAATCGCGGAAGCGCTCTTCGAACCGGAAATCGATGATCGATTTCCCGAGGAGCGTCTTTTAGCTTTAAATAATTTAAAAACTTCTCCCTCGCCTTGGTTCGCAGACTACGCCAACTATTTAGTTGCGCGGGTGCTCCCGAAAGACTTTTCAAAACAGCAAAAGAAGAAATTCTTTTCTGATTTGAAAAATTACTTTTGGGAGGACCCTTTCTTATTTCGCGTCTGCGCGGACCAAGTCATGCGGAGATGCGTTTCGAGCGAGGAGGGTGCGCAAATTTTGCGGCACTGCCACGAAGGGCCGGCCGGGGGGCATTATCAAGCCAACCGGACCGCGCAGAAGGTGCTGGAGGCGGGCTTTTATTGGCCCGCTCTCTTTAAAGACGCTCACGCTTTTGTGAGCGCATGCGATAGCTGTCAACGGTCGGGTAACATCTCTCATCGCGACGAGATGCCCCAAAATTTTTATTTAGAATGCGAGATTTTCGATTTATGGGGCATAGATTTCATAGGCCCATAACCTCCTTCATATACAAATCGCTACATTTTAGTGGCGGTCGACTATGTATCTAGGTGGGCGGAAGCGCAAGCTCTCCCCACCAACGATGCGAGAGTCGTCGTCAAATTCCTAAAAAAATTATTTTCTCGCTTCGGTACGCCCCGCGCAATAGTTAGTGATAGGGGTACGCACTTTTGCAACACCCAGTTTGCAAAAATATTAACCAAATATGGCGTTACGCATAAGCTCGCCACCGCCTATCACCCCCAAATGAGCGGCCAAGTGGAGGTAGTAAATCGAGAAATTAAGCGAATATTAGAAAAAACCGTTTCCACTAATAGGAAGGATTGGGCAATTAAATTAGACGACGCGTTGTGGGCATATCGTACGGCGTACAAGACCGCAACCGGTTGTACGCCTTATCGATTAGTCTACGGCAAGACGTGCCATTTGCCCGTAGAATTAGAGCACCGCGCTTTTTGGGCGTTAAAGCTTTTAAATCTCGATCATAATTTAACCGCCGAAAACCGGAAATTCCAATTAAACGAACTCGATGAATAGCGTGCGAACGCCTACGAGAGTAATAAATTTTATAAGGAACGCTCTAAATTTTACCACGACCGAAAAATTAAATTTCCAAAATCATTTGCGCCGTGCGATCTCGTCCTCCTATATAATTCACGTCTTCGTCTTTTTCCGGGGAAACTAAAATCCCGTTGGACCGACCCCTTTCAAGTGAAAGAGGTTTGGCCATACGGGACCGTCCTTATCACCCACCCGGAAAAAGGCGACTTAAAAGTTAACGGTCACCGACTAAAACTCTACCACGCGGGGGATCAACTGGGAGGGAAGCTAAATTCCATACCCCTCCCCCACCTCTAAAAAGATCGTACCCCGCGATCGCGTCAAGCTACGAGACGGTAAACAAAGCGCTCGTGGGAGGCACCCCCATATTTATCCAATTACGCTCTTTTTTTTTGTTCTTATTTACAAAAAAAATGATGAAATAAATTTTAATTTCAAAACAAAAAACTTAAACAAAAATATAATTAATAATAATAATAAATAATAATAACAAAATGAAAAATAATATTAATAACTATGCATATTTTAAACTATCATTCTTTTTCCAAAAAGAAACATAAAACAAAATCAAATAATGCAAAAACTTTAAAACAAAAATCAAAAAGAATTTTGGGAATTTTAAGATAAGACAATAGGAAGTTTCTCAAAGTAGGATTACTCGACAGACCCGAGAGGGGATTTTTGTCGATATTTCGAAACGAGAAAACCCCGTTGCTTTTACCTTTTTATTTCTCTTATTTCTTCCTTGCTTTTTATCTTAAAGCTTTTTCTTTATTTACTTTATTTTATCTTTCTTAAAATTTTGAAATATTTTAAAACATGCATATTTCAAAATTAAAACAAAAAAAAAATATAATATAAATAAAAAAATAAAAATGATGATAAAAATTTATTTTTATCATACCCCCCAAAAAAATATATGATCACATATATACTTTTAACTTCTTTTATACGTATTTTATTCGTGTTTTGTACATTTCGGAAAACTAAAACAAACCAAAAAACAATTTTGTATATATTCGTGGAGTTCCTTTTTATTTGCAACTATTCTTGTATATATTTTTTCTATCTTGTAATTAAATCTTCACGTTTTTGTAAATATTTTCGTTCCTCACACTTCACTTCAATATTGAGGACAATGTTGGCTTTAAGTATGGGGGCGTGTTTTCCCTCTTTTTGTAATTATTTTTGCCCCTCCCATATTAGAAAAAAACAAAAAAATTTAAAATAAAAAAATGTGTTGCAACATCTTTGTTACAACATAACAAATTATGTTGCAACATCTTTGTCCCTCTTTTCACTTTTATTTTTCTTTTTGTAAAATTTTAATATGTAAATATGTAACAAAATCAAAAAATCCCCAAAAAAAAAAACTATTAATTAACTTAGAAAAAACACCAAAAAATATATTATAAATGTTTTATTTTCTTTTTGTGTCTTTGTTTGTAAATAATTATCCATATTTGAAAATAAATCAAAATCACAAAAAAATTTATGATGAAAAATTTCTTAGAAAAACACAAAAAATTATATATGTTTTTCTTTTATATTTTCTTCTTTCCTTCTCTTCTTTTCCTTTTTTAAGTATTAATGTATATATAAGATAAAGAATTGAAAAATCCAAAAAAATTTACTTAGAAATTTGTTATAACAAAATTCACAAATTTTTGTCATAACACCAAAAACATTTTATTTTCCTCTCTCTCTTTCTTTTTTCTTTTCCTTTTTTATTATTGTACATATTTTTAACAAAATTAAAACAATCAATTTCCTCTCTCTCTTTCTTAGAAAAATCAAAAATATTTTGTATGTATTTTTACTTTTCTTAATTTTCTTCTTTCTTTGTTTTTTAGTATTTATATATGCATTTTGTTATAAAGAAAATCAAAAATCCCAAAAATATCATATCTTAAAAACTTCAAAAAAAAAATTTTGAAAAACTTATCAAAAGACCCAAAAATAAAATAAAACCCCTACTTAGCTTTTTGTTATTTCCAAGGCTAAGTTAGTTTTATCTTTACGTGTTTTTCATTATTTTTGATTTACTAAATCAATTTTATTTATTTTATAGTTTGAAAAATTTAAATCGAGGAATTTTCAGTAGTAAAGAAAATCTTGCGATCTTAATTTAATTTGAGAACAGAATTTTTAGCACTACCTCGGGTTTACCCTAAATAGATTCCTTTTTGTATTATATTGGCAAACCATCTTTAGATTCAATTATTCTAACTCTAAACTTGTGAAACTTTAGGAATGTTTTTAATCTACTAAACTTGCTCTCAAAAATCTTTTTTTATTAATCTAGAATTTCTCTTGAAACCCCCCTTATAAACACCCCTTAGCTTGCCATAAAAATAATAAAAGTAGGAGTTTTAAAAGAAATCCTGTGTCAATGGGAATAAAAAGATTCCGTAAACACAGGCACCCAATATTGTTAAAAGAAATCTCGTGTCAATGGGAATAAAAAAATAAAATTCCGTAAACGCGGGCATTGGGTTAAGTTTAGAAAAGATTTCAATTCTCCCGCGTAAACCAACGCTGGGAATCAAAGCAAAACCACCAAAAAGGTGGGGTGAGAGGATAAAGTCCATCACCCCTAAATCCAAGCACTCTTCTTTTTGCCAAGGCTACCTTTTTTCCCCTACCCCTTAGCCAATAAAATTGTACCTAGATTTTAATTTAAAAAAGTTTGAGAGAGCATAATTAGTAGGCTTTATTTATTCTTAAAAACTTTCTTAAAAAAGGTTAAAGTTTTCTATAATTCTATTCTAATTAAAAGGTACCAAAGACTGTAATAATCGACGCTATTTAGCTAACTTTAGAAGTCTCGCTAAATTTTTTTCGCTCTTTTTAAATTACTTTCATAGTTTTGGACTTACCTCTTTAAATACCCTAAATTTATTTCGATCTTACTTTTGATTTAATAAAAACTTTAGTAAATTAGAAATTTTATTAAACGTCTTATAGGTATCCCTTACTTTTGCTCTGGAATAGCAAAAGCTTAAGTATGGGGGTGTTTGATGAATAACAAATTATGCATATTTTTAGTATCATTTCTAGCCTAATTTTGGGTAATCTTGTACATATTGCTTTTAAATCATTGAAATAATCACTTCTTTTTTTCTTTTGTAAAAATAAGTAATTATATATATAAAAGAATAAAATTTTGAAATATTATTGTATAATAAATTTATTATAAATATAATAAATATATATATATATTATATAAAATATAAATAATATAGTTATATGTATGTAAATAATAAGTATAATAAATAAGCATATATTTATATGTAAATATGAATGAAAAATAGTAATAATATATAAATGATGTAAAAATAATATGCCGGTTAGATAAATAGGTTGAATATATATATATATATATAATAATAATAATATAGTAGTATTGTATATTAATAACATACTAATAATAATGAATAATAAATATAATAAAATACATATATGTATAATATATGTATATGTATAAATATATATGTATAGTATATAAAATGTAAAATAATAATAGTATATAATATATAATATTAATATATATAATAAATAATTAGAGAGTATATATATTAAAAAATAATCTTATAAATAAACTATGTAAATTAAATAAAAATAAAATAAAAAAATAAAAAAAATCTGTGTAACTATAATAAATATATTTATTGCTCCATAGATGTTGAAGGAGCCGCTTGACTCATTGGTCCTGTCTTTGCTTGCCGCGCTGCTGCCCCGGATTCGAGTCCTGGCGCAGTCATAATTAATTAGATTAAACTGCGCCGTCCGTTTCACCCCCTTTTTGCATTTAATAAATTCTAAAGCTAACATTATAAATATAATATACCCCCTTATATTCTAGATAAGCGCCATTGCTCCAGTGGTCTTGGTCTGGCTAGCCTCCCTTGAGGTTGTGGGTTCGAAACCCAACACTCCCTTTTGCTGGATTAAATCCAGTTGCTGCCCGTGCCAGCTGCCACTGCCGCCCTGCCCGTGCTGCCCGCGCCCGTGCCAGCTGCCGCCCTGCCCATGCTGCCCGCTGCCCGCGCCAACCTCCAGCTCAGCCCGCCAGCTAGCTTCCAGCCCTCTAACCGCACCCCACACTCTTCCAGCAAGCTTGCAAAGTCAGATTTGGCCTCCTCCTTCTAGAAGCCTTCCAAGCCCTCTAAATGCACCCCAAATCCTCTATAAATAGAGGGGGTGGCTGATGTTCAAAGGGTTCAAAATTTTGAGAGCTAGTCTTAAGGTTTTGATCCAAGCTTTGTTCTCATGTTTTAGCCTTTTTTGCTCTTTCTCTCTCTTGTTTGTAATCTTTTTATTATGGAAATGAAATATATTTGTTTTTTTTGTAATTTGTCTCTCTTTGTTTTGGTGGGAGTGTGTGTGTGTGTTCTTCTTCTTCTTCTTTTTTATTTAGTTTTTTTTGTTGTTGTTGTTATCTTAATTAGCTTTCCTTTTTAATTTGGGTGTGCGTGTGTATGAGAGTAGGTTACTTATTTGTATATATTTTTTTTATTTTAGATGGTTTCATATTAAAGTGTGTGTGTGTGTATGAGTATAGATTTTGTTTTCTTTAATTTAGATTTCAATTAAAGTTAGTGTGTGTGTATGTATGAGGCTAATTTTCTTGTTTTTAGTTTTTTTTTTGTAATTTTTAGATGGTTTCATAATTTGTGTGTGTGAGTGTATTTAGGTTAATTTTTAGTGTTTTTGTAGTTTTTATTTAAGTATGTGTGTGTGTGTGTGTGTGAGTTTAGATTTTGTTTCTTTTAACTTAGATTTCATTTCAAGTAAGGGTGTGTGTGTGTATGAGTATAAATTTTGCGCCTTTTTTGTAATTCAATAACTTCCATTTCCGTCACGCATTTATTTCCCGCCTATCCGCTTGGATAGGACTCGTCACGCATTTATTTCCCGCCTATCCGCTTGGATAGGACTCGTCACGCATTTATTTCCCGCCTATCCATTTGGATAGGACTCGCTCACGCATTTATTTCCCCTCTACCTATTTGGGTAGGGATCGCACTTTTTTAATTTCTGCAATTTATCGCTTTCATTTTAATTCCGTGGAGTGCGTGAGTTTTCAATTAGTGCGTCTTTTGTTTTTAATATAATTGCTTTTTGCTAATTCCGCTAACCGCTCAATCGTTTAAAATCGCCGTAGTTATCATTATCGCTTTATTAAACTCTAAAAAATTCTAAGCAAAACTACTTTCTAAATTAACGTTTCCGTGCTTTTTCGCTTTTTATCGCAATTATCGTTAAACGCACGCCAACCTTAATTTTCGTTATTAGTTTTTCTACAAAATTATAAAAATCAATTCAAAACTCTTTTCGATAAAATAATAGCGCGTTCCGTAGAAGTAGAAATAATCGATACGACCTTGGAAAAATACGACCTTGATATTTCAAAAAGAAATATCCTATACTACTATCGATAAGGTCCACTTGCCTTTATCGATTTTAGTCCGGATAATTATATAAACCCAAAAGCTTTCTCTCCAAAGCAATTTTTAAAACTCTCTTTTAAACACTTAAAAAATTGTTGCAACAACTCTTTGGTTGTTGGAACTAGCTCAAGGCAAAAGAAGTTTTAAAACGATCTCTTAAAGAATTGTTGCAACAACTCACAAAATTGTTGCAACAACATATTCAAAAAGCTTTCAACTTTCATTTCAACATAAGCCTTTCAAAACCTCTACTTAGCTTTTGGCGACGCGGCCAAAGAGTAATCCTCGATATTTCAAAAGAGGAAAGGGCCGTTACTTCTATCTTTCGATAGGATACCGGGTAATTCCTCGAAGTAGAATTACTCGCGGGACTCTTCGAAAACTCCGCCGAATTCTAATAAAAGAACAATGAAAGGCTTTACTTTAATTTAGCTTTTAAATTTAAAAAAAATCTATCAATGACAATATGTATATCACCTTACAAGGGGATGCTGGTGTATACTTCAGCAGTTTGGTATCAATCCAAGACCATATAAAATTGTTCTGCAAAAGGATCCACCACAACAAATCTACCAAAATAGGAGGTTAAATCTTTAGTAATGACACAATGAACCAAAATATTGTGATGTAATAATGGTTAAATCTTTAGTCATGACACAATGAACCAAAATATTGTGATGTAATAATGGTTAAATCTTTAACAATGACACAATGAACCAAAATATTGTGATGTAATAATGGTTAAATCTTTATTTATGACACAATGAACCAAAGTTGCAGTCAATTTAAGAATGAACTTCAAGAAAAAAAATTGAGTAACATAATCAAATTGACCATTGAAAATAGAGGCGAGGATCTCATTGGGAGGAGGAGGATGCTGAGATTGGATCTTCTTGAATGCTTGGTTCAAGACGCGCTCTAATGAGGTGACATTGGGTTCAGGACACGTGACTTTGATCTCAAACCAGCGTTTGCGGTTCGAATCATCAAAAACTGTCCCAAATAGACCCTCAACATCACATATATGCCTTCAAAAAAAAAATCTGCTCACCACCATATTCCAAGTGTAAAAATAGATCGGATGGCCGAAAACCTAATGTGTTCCTTCTGCCCTTGCAACGTTTGACGAGAGAGGAAGAAAAGAGGGTAAGACTTTACGGTAAAGTGCGGGCATCAAACGGTGCCCGCACACATCTCAAAGCTGACACATCTCAAAATGCTTTGAAATGTGTGTGAACATCTACGCGGACCGTTGAATGCCTGTAATTTAGGGTAAAGTACCGCCCCCTTTCCCAAGAAAGAAAAGATGTCTGGGTAATATTGTAATCCACACGGTCAATAGCGTCTATGTAGAAGCTACAAATAAAGTCTCGGGCAAATCTCTGGTCTTTCCTCCCTTCTCCAATTTTGGTTGCAGTTAATTAAGGTTGAGCTGCTCACGAATTTCGTCTCTGCAGCATTTCTTTAGCTAAGAAAAGGGGCGCTGCGGCGCTCTTCGAGGTATGGCGAGCTTTTTCTACTATAAAATCCTTTTCTTCATCGTCGAAATTTTAATTTCTTTTCTATGATCGAACATGCCTGGTTTATAGGGTTTGGATTTGACATCGCCGTCGTTTTATGAATAATCCAGGTCGAACAGGGAGTTCGAATTTTTCGGAAGATTTCTAGGGGCGAGCTGTCAATGCTATTAGCTGAGGAGCAAAGCGTTCAGGCGAGGGACGCACGGTCTCTGATGGCATTCTCGAGTAACCGGCCGATAAAGCTCGAATCTTGGCGGTTGGATAGGAAGAACTCCGGAGGCGTTCGTAATGGAGAGACAGAAGGCAATTGCAGGATATGCGCGGCCGCGGGGGGCCTTTGGGCGAAGCTTGCCGGGGGAGAAGGCAATGACTTCGTTGGACAAATTGGGGGTTTTAGCCACGAGAGTGAGCACGACCTAGCGGTTCTGGTGAGCGATTTCTTAGAGAACGGGAGCTGCAGCGCGGAGTCGAGGTATAGTAGTGACAGTGATTCCGGTTTTTCCGATCCTAACCGCCTCGCGGAGAAAGTTCTGGTGAGCTTTCATTACCGCAAATAGAATTCCCCTTTTGCCTTCTTTCTATAAACGCATTTCACGGATGGTTTTCTTTTCTAATTTCTACTAATCAAAAACACCTATTGCGATTCTAAGCTTTTCTTTCCATTGCCCTTGTGAGAATTCCGCTGGTTAATCTTAAGTTTTAACATGTAAATGTTGATAGCGGTAGGAGTTCTTTTCTATCTGTGTTGTACTCAACAATTTTGATTGCAAATTCTCTTGGCCTTGTTAATTTGAGGCCTTCACATGCAAACGTGTAATTGTGAGAATTGTTGATACTAATTCAAATCCTTATAACATATTACTTATTCAAAACTATGTTGATGGTGTAGGAGTTTATGCTTTTCTGCCATTGTTACTAATAGACAACTTTGATTGTGTCCAATATTTTTTTTAGTGAAATCCATTCGATTATTACACTTTTGTCCATGTTATTCTGAGGTTCATATTCAAAATCCTGCACTTATAATTCATGCTATTTGGGAATCCATAATACTTTTGATAGAGGTAGGAGTTTTTCTTTTCTAGCCTAGTTGCTAATCTACTGCTTTGATTGCATTCAGGGTTCTTTTATATTATTGGAGTGCAAATTATGATCTTAGTCCTTGTTAATCTGTGTTCTTAACATACAACCTCATAATCTTATGGACCCTTGGGTTTGTATATCCATTTCTAAGACCGCTATTCACATTGTATGTTCCTTAGATATATGGAGATGTGAAGATTATTCCCTTTAGATTTAAATTTGGTTGTAAATCAGTATGAGAGGATTAATTTTGAATTGGTTCTAATGTTAATATGCTATTTTATTAATCAAGTCCAATGTTTCATATTTAATTATTAGAAAAAAAATATGAAAAATTTTGTTACTCAAAATTGGTCATGTTAATTGTTTGGGTCGATTGCCTAGTCCATTCTCCCAAAGAATCAAAGTGGCAACTATTCTCGCCAATCGGGTACTCTCCAGATCTTCAACTCGTTCAGAACAAAGATCTCATATCTGCTGCATTTTGAAGTACTCGCCTGAACATAGGGTACTCGCCAATTTGGGTTAGGATATTCCAGAAGATCCGCAGATCATCCTAGCACTAACTAGAATACCCTAGAAGACGCTGGAATCTGCTACATCCGTCTAGAAGACTGACAATGAATTGTCCGCAAGGTAGATCTCGAGTCTATAAATAGGCCAACACTATAGCTCAGAGGGGCATGTGAACCAGTTTAAGCTCTCTGAATCACCCGCTCCTTCTTCCAGAGAAGGACTCGCAAGTACCTTGAAAACATCACTTAAGTCACCTAACTAATAAGCAACCATTAACAAAGGGATTAAATCCAAATCTCGCCTCCAGATCTTGCAATTGAAGTAAACGATCACCCGAAATTTGAAGATTCTCACCTCTAAAGAGCTTAGTGACACTTGTACGAAAAATACATCAACAACTCGACACGCGACCTTCAGATCTCGAGTGATCGAAGAAAAACAATTGCAATGGCAAGGCGAGGTTCAACTGAAAACTCGCTCGGGAGTTCTCGTAACCCCAAAGAACCATTCATAAGGGCTGAGTTCAATCAGATGATGAACATACTTGTCCGAATTGCCAAGAAAGTCGAGGGGCCGAATGCGAGAGCGTTGACCATATAACCTCTCATCTCTTCCCGGTTCTCCTGTACCCCTGGCAACCCGTAATTTTGGAGCCTACCCGTTCGGGCAGACCCCTACTAGTATAAATAGGGGTGAACAGTACCCAGAAGGCACGCTCATTCGAATCCTCAAGCCTGCTACCTGTGACCGCGGTCTCAAATTTAGTCTCTTCTCGGTCACCTGCTTGTCGGCTAGACTTTTACTCTCTCTTGTAACCTCCCCCTTTGATCTATAAATTGTCCGCAACAAGTGGTATTCGCTGCTGCAGGCAAGTCTGGTCTCTCCGCCCTGTGACCCTCTTTTCTGCGTCTCTTCAGCCAATCTTCAACCAGAAAGTAATCGACAACTCGCAGTCTCTTCAACATCAGAAGGGTCGAAAGCTCGAGGTATACGTCGACGATCTTTTAGTAAAAATCCATAAGTTTCAAGAGCACATTTGGGATCTACGAGACACGTTCTCCACTTTGCGGAAGTTTAACATGAGGCTAAATCCAGCTAAGTGCATTTTTGGCGTGAGTAGTGGCAAGTTCCTTGGCCATCTCCTCACACCCCAGGGTCTTGAGCCCAACCCCGGTAAGATAAAAGCCATTCTTGATATGAAACCCCCTCAAACATCAAAGGAGGTTCAACAGTTGGCCGGAAGAGTCGCTGGCTTGATCTGATTCATATCGCGATCTGGGGGTAAGGGCGCATCCTTCTTCAAACTCTTCGAGGAGCTTCGAAATTCCAGTGGACGGAGGAATATGATCGAGCTTTTGAAGAACTCAAGAAGTTGCTAACAACTAAACCCCTCTTGCAAAGCCCTAGTGAAGGGGAAAATCTTTTAATATATCTTGGGGTAAGATCAGAAGCAGTGAGTTTTGTGCTCGTGCGGGAAGAAGGGAAAAAACAATTTTCAATTCATCCTGTCAGCCAAGGATGCAGAGAAAATATATCAAATCTTGGAGAAATTGGCTTTCGCCCTGATTATACCATTAGCAAGGCTTTCGCCCTGATTATACCATTAGCAAGATGTGTCTCAGAAGAAGAGATTCCAAGAGTGCTACAAGAGGTTCATTCAGGAGAGTGTGGAAACCATTCAGGAGGAAGGACACTTGAGAATAAAATCTTAAGAAATGGATATTTTTGGCCTAAGATGAAAAGAGACGCAGAAAAATACGCAAGATGGTGTATACAATGCCAAAGTTTGCCTCGCTGCAGTGAAAGTCCGCTCAACAATTGCACGACATATCAACCCCATGACCCTTTGCGATTTGGGGAATGGATCTCCTGGGACCCTTCCCAATGGCGAGTGGACAACGACACTATATTCTTGTAATGATTGATTATTTCAGCAAGTGGATCGAGGCTAAGGCATTAGCAAAAACAACCACTCAGAGTGTTAAAAACTTTATTTGGGGGGAAATGATGTGCAGATTTGGAATTCTGATGGCTATCATAACCGATAATGACCCGCAATTCGCTAGTGAGGAGTTGAGCAATTTCTGCCTGCAAGTCAGGATTGATCTCAGGTATGCCTCAGTGTACCATACTCGTAGCAACGAACAAGTGGAAGCAACGAACAAGTTAATCCTCAATCTGCTGAAAAAGAAGGTGGAAAATGTGCGAGGGAATTGGGTCGAACAATTACCTTCAGTATTATGGGCTCTCAGGACGACACCAACGGCTAACACAGGAGAAACACCATTCAAACTGTCTCACGGCTCAGAAGCATTAATTCCTGTAGAGTTTAGTGTGATGAGTCCACGAATTTTACTAGCAAAACAAGGGAATGAAAACTGGGTGAAGGAAAATGAGGAGGATCTGCGCTGTAGTCTGGACTTGATCTCAGAACTCTGAGACTTGACTATTATGAGACAGGAAGAGGTCAAAAGAAGAATGTCGAAGCATTTCGATAAGAATGCCAATTTGGTCTTGAAGAAGGTAGATGCCGTCGGAAGAATGTCTTCGGTTGGGAAGCTTACTCCAAACTGGTCAGGACCCTTCATAGTGAAGGAGGTCCTCAAGAATGGAGGATATTGACTACAGAACAACGGCGGTTAAGACATCCCAAATACCTGGTGCGACGATGATCTGCAGAGATACTTTCTGTAGAAACCACCCATATATCCTTTACTAAAGTTTTGTTGTTATTCACATTTTGATAAAATGTACACTTTATCCCACCAAAGTTTTCCGAAGCAGCTTCTTCAATACTCTCAGAAATGGTTATCTTGTGAATGTTGTGAAGTTCCATCTTACCTGATTTTTCTCGCATATCAATTAAAGCTTATTTGACCTCCCTTGTATTGCGATCTCCAGATCCAATCTTGCGGAAGGCTTTATGCAAAAGCAAGTTTCCAAGCTTACTTGACCTCCCTTCTATTGCGATCTCCGGATCCAATCTTACGGAAGGCTTTAAGCAAAAGCAGGTTTCAAAGCTTACATGACCCCCCTTGTATTGCGATCCCCAGATCCAATCTCCTGGAGGGCTTTAAGCATGGGAATCGATGGAACTTACTTGAGCCCCCTTGAATTGAGATCTCCAGATTCAATCTCATGCGAAGGACTTTAAACTTCTGGATCTCTTCGCCGGTATCTGTCGCACTCCGCAATCAAATCGGCTTACCCACTACGATTGCTTTCGCTGGAAACAACCGTGACTCGCATACATGGAATGCCATACGCAGATTCGAGTGATAGAACAACTCTACCGAGCGTCAATATAAATACTGCTACTATTGGGGTGCCTTTCTGAGGACAAGCTTCCCATAACGGATGCCATACCCCCAACTGGTCCACCTTAGTAGATAGCTTTCGAGCTCCCTAGAAGATGGTTCTTTGAAGTTCTCAAATGGTATCAGATTGCTACTATTATGGTGCCTTTCTGAGGACAAGCTTCCCATAGCGGATGCCTTATGCCCAACTGGTCCACCCTAGTAGATAGCTCCTAGAGTTTAATGAGGAATATTGAAAGTGGAGAAATTCACTGGAATTGAGAGTGTACTCGCATAAGTATTTGCTTATCAAATGGAGGTATTTGTTCTATGAGCTATTTCAGAACTATATCAGCTGCAGCCTGCAACTATGCATGTATTACTCATATACCCTCAAGAGCAGGTACTCGCATATTCACATTTTGGTTTTCACTCATATGACTCGACTGAAAGTCGCACCAGTTCCCTGATTATATTGGATCATTATATACCTTGTCAAAAGTTATCAAGTTAACAACCGGTGTTCACATGTTGTTTCGGTATTCACACATTTGTATTGGGTTATTCACGTATTCATGTTCGGATATTCACGATGATAAGTTATCCGGAAGTCGCATTAGAGTTAGAGCTAAACTCATATCTGTCGGGTTTTCATCAGAATTGTTACAAGAATTCACAGCGATATATGAAAAGATCCCGCATCAAGTGTTGAAACTATACTCGAACTTGCGTCTGAGCTTGGATATTATTGGAGCGGGATCCCACTGAATACTCACTTCATACAGAAGGTTCATCTGTTAAATATTACTTGATCGTTCTTCTTATCCGGAATCGAACGTATATGGTTTTCGCGCATCACTCAAATGGCGCCCATCTCATATGGAATTATGAATAAAATGAACTTCGACCTTTGATTATTGACTATTTTCTGGAGTCATTTTTTACGCTCGTCATGCTTCTCAGGCGACATATTACTTAAACAGAGCTATATGCCTATATGAAACTTTGCTTCATTTACAGGATTTCGACATATAAGAGGACTCACATATAAAATGATTGATGTTTATTTCTCACAGGATCACAATAAGCTTGGATAAGCCATCTCTGAAATCTTATGAGTAAGAATTGAATTCGCGAATTGAAATTGCCGAAAGCGTAATCGAAACCGACATGATCCGTCATCCCTCAAAGGGTAGCGCCATTACGAATGGAATAAGAGCATGGAACTCGCCTTGACAAAGAGATAAATTCGCCTGGGTAGAGGTAAGATAAGTTTTACCATAAACATAGAATTTATTCTCACATTGTTTAAGCGGTGGAATTCAGAAGATCTATTGCCCATTCACAAGTAAATATCACAAGTATTATGGTAAAGACATTCATGAAGCGAGAACAAGACAGTTCTTTATTCAGCTTGAGAAGCATTACATGATAACTCGCCAATACAAAAGCGGAGCGAGTACCAACACCAGAGAAAAGAAACAAAAACAAAAACTTAAATCAGATAGAATCCATCTCGCGCCAGTTAATAGCGCGGGAATCACTTCCTGGATGCAAAACGGATCATAGTTGATGCTACGACAATGGATACATGTCGCAAACAACCAGGAAGTCGACATCTCCCCTAGGGGGCTGAGACTTTTTGCCACTATATTGGCGCGAGTCCCCAGAGGATTCCCGGACTCCAATTCACTATTGGAAATCCGGGCCCAAGGTAGAAGAACCCTCACGAAGGTTCATGTTGAAGTCGCTCTAAATCACAAACTCTAAACCCTGAGTTCCTAGGAGAAAGAGTTTTCTTCAACATCCTCCAGATCTCGCCACCAAGGAGATCTCGCTTCAAGCATGGGTAGTCGCCTCGAAGGCAAGAAGGAAACATCTTCGAATAAGAAATTAAGGTACGCTTCAACATCCGTAGTTTCCTCCTATTTATTGGGGAAGAATCATTAAAGGAGTTCAGCTACCTCGTATTAATGACGCACCAACCAGAATTAATATCGACAAAAGATACGAGATCTCGTACGGATGTACCCAAGCTGACGAACGGTACTTAGCACAGAACCACGCATAAAATTCGCAAAAGAACTCGCAATTCATATTCTCCTAAACCAGAACGAAAAACCGTTTTATTTGATCATAACATAAGCGAATACATGATATTAAAAGGCAGGTAAGAAGAGGCAAGGAAAGGTAAAAACAAAAGAATATTACATCATACAAAAATGTGTCATTTATACAAACATGAACTTGCAAGTTACAAAATTAGGCGCGAATTTAGCAAATATAAAAAAAGAGAGAGATGACTATTCTGGATCTTCATCGTCTCCGAAAGAACTCGAGTTGGTTGGTTTCGGATCATCTAAATATTCAGAAACATCTTCTGAATCTTCATCGGAAGTCTCAGTCTCTGGCACTCGCCTATCTTTCGGAACCTCGGCCTCAGGAAGGAGAGTTTGATAATCGATATTGAAGAATTCCTCCTTCAACATATCTCCTTCCTTTAGTTTTGAAAGCGTCTCCTCCATGGCGAATTTTGAGACTCTGCACTTCTTAAGAACATACTCCGGATTACCCATGCAGAGTGGATTCTTCAAACTCGCGTTCTCTTCTTTCAACTCCGTCTTCTCTTCCTTCAGAGCTTGCAAGAATAAGGAATTCGCGAGTGAGAAATTTAATTATTCAAAGGATTAAAGCGCGAATACTCACTTTAACCCGCGACTGCAGCTTCGAGTTCTCTTCTTGCAGTTTATCTATATATTCGCAAGACTGAAGCAGTTGGAGGCCAATGAAATGGCTGACCATCATCGCCTGCATATTGAATCCCGCAACGGTTGCGGGTAACTCCGAAAAGCGCAATTCGCTCATTTGGTCTATATGGTATTTGGTGGCGAAAACCTTCTGGAATTCAAACAAGTCGTATGAATTCGAAAGATCCATCAAAAGTGAACTGATGGAGAAGCGTTGAGAGACTTTGTCAAAAGTAACGAGTGGATCACCAACCGCATCCAAGACACCAACCGCAACATCAGGAAAAGGGTGACCTGACTGTGTACCCGAGGTACTCGCCCCTTGCAATCGTTCTCGCTGCTCAATCCTTCAACGCGACACTCGATCTTTCTTTGGAAGTTCAGCCGGAGAAGCCCCTTCTTCCAAGAGTTTTCCTTTTCTCCTTTTGCTAGCATAGCATTTTCGCTTTTCACGGGCCTGTTGCGCTTTTGTCTGATAATCAGGATCATTCTCCGGATTGAGATATCCAGGTGGACGGTAAGGGCGGTTCGATGACAGATGAAGGTCACCTGCACAAAGAAATAATGAGAGACATGTCCCGCGAAAACCAACACGGCGAGAACCTTTAGAGTGTAATCACCTAACCTAACCTACAACCGGACCAAGTGTGGCGACATTGTCTATCTTTTTCAGGTAGTGATCAACGTCCAGCGGATTGTTCGAGATGAAGTCCGCAACTTCTAGTTCCACGCCGGTCAACTTCGGGGAAGTAAACTCTTCTTCTTCCTGCGGTGAGGATAGAACCACTAGGGGACCAAGATCACCCGAGAACACCATGAAGCTTCACATCCAATGATGGGCCTTATTCATAAGGTTGATGACTTGAACTCGCACGCCAACAAAAAAGGCAGTACCATCTCCTTTAGACCTCAAAACAAATATGTTCTGGAATACTCGCATATTCCAAGGAACTCGTTCTAAACGAAGATGAATAGCAAACGAGGGCCTACGAGGCGAGTATCAAATATGAAACTGGGACAATCTGGCTTGGTATCACCCCGCAGTGTTCAAACATTATGGCGAGTTCAGGCCATATGAGGAACCTAAGGCCAAAGTGGATTGATTGGAAGGGGACAGCAATCGCCCCCTCAGGTACCCTGTTAATCGTGTCATTGGGACCAGGAAGCCGAGCTGTTACACTGGGACGAGGCGGGAACGACTGGCAACATCCGGTGAATTCCGCTTGGGAAACTCTAGTAGACCGAAAGGTTTTACATGAGTGAAAATGCTCGGCCATTCTTTCCTTTGTCGTCTCCTTAGAGAGGTGACTCTCGGAAAGCCACTTCCTCTTGCCAGCCATTGTAGGGTACTCACTCAAATCAATATTGATGGATCGTAACATTGTTTAGTCGGAAGTAACCCCTATTTATAGGCGTATGCATCGAAAGTCGAAATGCCGCAATATGGTCTCCCCAAGCCATAATGCTAAAAACATGAGTACCAAATAAAATGCCAAATCAGTATTCACATCATACGTGAATATAACCCACGAATATTAACGTGTAAAAATAAAAGGAATTCATAGAAGCAATTCATGAAAAGCTGAAATATTCCATGTCAAAATCAAAGAAAAAGAAGGGATTGTTCAAATTATTACAAAACCACCGAATCAAAATGTCACTCGCGTGACTGTCTTTCTACTCCTAAATTCGCCGCTATCTCCCTCAACTCAGAAACCGCCACATCTATCTGAGCCTTATGGTGGTGATACCGGGCTATGATAGCATGAATTCTGGCCTTATCTTTTTCCATGCGGGTTTTCTCTTTAACTGGTCCGCTATTGACTGGGTCCGGTGTACTCGCCTCCGGTGCCACTTTCTCTTTCTTCTTCTCCTTCTCCTTCATTCTCTCGGCCGAGTTTAAGGGTCTCGCTCTAGTCTTCTCCTTGCTTATATTCCTCGTCAGTATGGCTCAGAGGTCTCAACGGGCCTGGCCTAGGATCTGGAAAAAAGAAACAATAAGACGACTCATGGAGGTGGTAGAGGAAGAGACTTACCCGCCCCATATGATTCAGGGTGGGGGGTCCATGGTCCAGAACTCACAGTCCCCAACTTTTTCTTCTCCATTTCCTCAATCTCCAAGCGTCTCCGCGTCAGGTCTTCAAGGGGGATTATCGTGTCGCCTTCCAGGAATGCACTACACCGTTTTTTCTGCGGCGTAGTCTTGGACAGAGCGGCTTGGCGCAAACTCGCCTTGCGAAACTTAGAGATTGTTTCTCGCTTGACTCTCATCCCATCGACCGCAAGCGTTTCTTTCCCCTGGAAGCCATTGCCAGATGGAATGCAGTCGTTCCCATCTGATCTCGCGGTAGGCGGGTTGACTAGGGAATCCATATCTTGAAGGATAGATGCCAAATCCTTCCCGCCCGTTTCATGGGTGGATCCTTCGAATTCTCCTTCCTCAACCTCATCTCCGATCAACGTGAGCTCCCGTGCAGCAACCACAACCTGCTTCTTCGCAACTGATTCAATCACACCCTTCCCGTCTTTTCTTTTTCGCCCTCCAAGTGCTATCTCACCCTTTTTCGTCTCGTCCTCTATGGACTTACTCGCCTCACCTCCTTGCTTCTTTTTTCTCTCTGCCTCTTTCTTCTTCTGCTCATCCTCAGTAGCTTCAGCAACAACTGCTTCATCCACCAATCCTTTCTTGTCTTCCTCTCCTTTCTTCTCCTCGACGGCCTTACTCACCGCTATTCTCCTCTTTTCCTCTCCTACTTTCCTCTTATCCTCAGCGGCCTTTTTCGCCGCTAGCTTTTCCTCCCTCCTCCTCTCTTTTTCCTTTTCCTTCTCCTCTTCGGCAACCTTACTCGCCGCAATTCTTTTCCTTTCCTCTTCTTTTTCCTTCTCCTCCTAGACGACCTTATTCGGCGCTATTCTCTTCTTTTCCTCTGCTTTTTTCTTCTCCTCCTCGGCGGCCTTATTCGCCGCTATTCTCATTTTCTCCTCTTCTTTTTCCTTCGCCTCCTTGACGGCCTTATTCACCTTCATTCTCTCTTTCTTTTCACCATCCTCATTTTCCTCCTTGGCGGTCTTTTTCGCTGCCGCAACATCTTCAAGTTTCTTCTTCTCCTCTCCTTCTTTCTTCTTCTTCTCAGAAGCCTTATTCGCCGCTGCCTAGGTTGTGTTTTTTCTTTTTTCTTCCTTCTCCTTCACATCTTCGACAATTTTATCCGTCGTTTCCTCAGTCTTTTCTCCTTTCTCTCTCTCAGCTACGACTGTCGTGATAACGACCTTACTTGACTTAACCTTAATTGGTTTGCCGGACTTTTCCGTTACACCTCTCACAACATCCTTCATGTCAGGTTCTCACTCCGCCCGAGTTCTTTTCTCTCCCACAACACTTGTCTTAATATCTTCTTCTTCCAGTTCAGCGAGTCCTGCTATCGCTTTCGCTAGATCACTATTCGCTTTGGCCCACAATAAAAGGGCAACTTGCCTCTTCATCTCCAGTCGAGCCTTCCTCAAATCAAACTCCCTCAAGCTCTCGACGTTCTCGACAATACCAGGAGTAACTTGATGCATGACAATGTTACCAGAGGGGTCTCCTGAAGTCATAACATCGCGAAACTCGCCCTCCAAACCCGCCAGCCTATGTGCTGAACTAGGATCCAATTTCACCGCTGCAGCATTAACATCTTCGCTATCGACATCAGAGCTCGAGAAATCCTGCACACATAATAAAAAGCGAAAGGTTATACCTTTTTTAAGATCTGAAGAATTCACATGCAATGCCATAATCGCGAAAACTTGTTGGGTTCTCACCTCGGCTCTCAACGGGCGACCAACATCTTTCGTAGGTGACGGCTGGGAGATGGGAGAATCAACAATGTCGATGGGGGACGATACGAGCTGAGGAGTTCCCGCTTTTTCAACAGCAACTTTTGTCAAATGGGGTTCTTGCAGCGTTTTAACTTTCTTCGTCTTCTTCCTCCCTTTTCCTGTCTCATGGGAAATTGGAAGCACCTGCGATTTCGCTTTGGCCATGAAATCCTTGAAACTAGTCGCCTTGCTTGTTTTATCCATTTCAAGGGTACTCACAATTTAAAAATAAAGTCTCACGCAAAGGAAGGCACAAGCCAAGTGACCAACCCGCTAGTATTTATAGGCATGAGGATGCTTTGAAAAGCGTGAATAGGGTTCTTGCCGGAGTAAATTTTTCTGAAATCTCTTCTTATGGAGATTTGAATAAAATGCGGGGATAATTGTTTGGGACGATTGCCTAGTCAATTCTCCCAAAGAATCAGTGGCAACTTTTCTCGCCAACCGGGTCCAAATAACAACGCCAGTTCTTCAACTTGCTCGGAATAAAGATCTCAGATCTGCTGCATAACGAAGCAGTCGTCTCAGGAAGGCCCAACAGTAGGCGGAATTCTCCTATAACGCGTACTCGCCTGAACATAGGTTACTCGCCAATTTGGGTTTGGATATTCCAGAAGATCCACAGATCATCCTAGCACCAACTAGAATACCCTAGAAGACGCTGAAATCCGCTACATCCTTTTAGAAGACGGGCAGCCAGAGAAGGATGAGTTGCCCGCAGGGCAGATCTCGAGTCTATAAATAGGCCAACACTGTAGCTCAGAGGGGCATGCAAATCAGTTTAAGCTCTCTGAAATCACCCGCTCCTTCCAGAGAAGAACTCCCAAGTATGAATACATCACTTAAGTCAACTAACTAATAAACAACCATCAACAAAGAAGAGACTAAATCCAAACCTCGCATCCAGATCTTGCAATTGAAGTAAACGATCACTCGAAATCTTTAGATCCTCACCTCTAAAGAGCTGAGTGACACCTGTACGAAAAATACATCAACATTAATCTCATTTTGTTGTTAAATAGTTTAACAATTTAGATAGACTTACACTAGACCTTTATTTGTACAAATTTCAAACATATTGAAGGTGTTCTCTAAGCAAACAATATTTTTGAAGCAAAATTTTAGCTATGTACACTTTTTAAAACAATGTGAGAGGGGAATCATGTGCACGTGCAACACTCCATGTGCGGGAAAACTCACACATGATAGTGCACGACATTGCAACGTTGAGATGCAACAAAAACTTTTTTGAATAGCTGTGACATCACTGAGGATCGTGTGGGGCTCTTCAAGACATAAGATGTAGTAGGCTGAGGTAGTGTGGATTAATTCGGCACATGATGCAGACTAAAATCTAGAAATTGATTTTAAAAATTAAATTTGGGATCTTTCAAAAACATGAGACGCTAGCGGAACTTTCACGAATTATATCGCGTGACAATTCGGTCTAGGTTTGTAAACGAGCACAAAAGTCTAGCTTTTGTTCGCATTTAACACTACAATAAATTCATCCACATGCATTTTCTTAAGGCAGAAAAATAAGTCGATTGTATTTTGAAAATTAACGACAAAACGGTAAGCGAAACACTAGGGTAAGCTCTGAATTTTCTTGTTCAAGTAAAACTAAGCATAAGTTAAACTAACATGAGGAGCATGAGGAGCATGAGGAGCAAGAGGTGGAAGAGAGATATACCTTCTGGTCAAGTAAAGCGGCGGCGTCAGAATCAATTGATGGAAGGCTGTTAGGCTCGGGTGCAAAAGACAAGAGGACAGGATCTCAGGAAGAGAGTCGAGGAGCAATCCGACTGTTAGGGGTTTCGATAAAGGCTGCAAAGTGGTTGCCGGTATTGTCGAGAGTTGGGGTTCTGGACCCGTCTGGAAGGAGTCGTTTTTGCTGGAGGTCGGGGAAGGACTCGTTGCTGGCGGTACAGAATGTCGTGGAAGGAGGTGGCGAGTCCAGATGGAGTTATCTCTGGCGACGGGAACAGACGCTGGAGGTTTGGTTCGTCGGAGGTGGCTGAGGATGGCTCACCGGAGGTCGCCAGGCCCTTAGAAGCGGCGTCAAGGCCAAGAGAGTAGGCGGTGAGCTCTAGTGGAGGAGGTTGAGCGTTCTGGAGCTAGAGTAGGAGTCAGTCGGCTTACGAAAAAACAGAGAAAGTAATTCTCCGTCTTTCGTGCATGCCAAGCTGTCTTTTACGATTGGGGGGGGGGGCTGGAAGTTTTGTAATAAGAGGTTTTTAAGTTAGTTTAATAAAGTAATTAATAAAACAGTGTGTTTCA
Source organism: Dactylorhiza incarnata (assembly GCA_033032865.1). NCBI lineage: Eukaryota > Viridiplantae > Streptophyta > Magnoliopsida > Asparagales > Orchidaceae > Dactylorhiza > Dactylorhiza incarnata. Next base: position 1,243,772 of record JAWHQI010000173.1, read on the forward strand.
AACGTACTCCAATGGTTTCATTTTAAATGTGTACTCTTGGATTTCAATAAAGCTTTAATTAAGAAAACCCTAGGTACTCTCCCTCCATTAATACTTCTGAAATTAAATATTTAAATTCGATATTTAATTTTTGAGTTGCGCTTTATTAATTATAAATTGTTTCTTTAGAGATTTAATTCATTGCTTGCTCTATTTTATCACTTTACCTAATTTGATGGACCTTTGCATTCATGGTCTTATTGGTCGGTCACACCAATAAGTCGTGTAAACGTGCACAACACAACGTTCGTGCGCTAATAACGTGCGCGAAGACATGCGCGGCAAAATAATATATAAAGATGCACGAAATAAAAATAAGATATAAATGTGACTCAGGCTGCATCAGCACACGACACTACAGTAGTTGTCGAGTTCTTGTTGTGAATTGGGCTTGGGAGTTAGCAAAATTATGACATATTGAATCTGATGACGGAGATCAAATGATGACGGCGAGTGCTTCCAGGGTAGTAAGGCTCATACAATTAGCGTCTCTCAACAGATTTCTACAATGATAATTTTATAGTAGCATAAGGCAACATAGAACTTATACATAATTAGATTGTTGCTGTATGAATTAGAACTACAAATTATTATTTATTCCATTTAGCACTAGTCTATAAATGTCTATGATTACAATATCTCATTACATTATCATATCAGCTTACCCAAAAGTAATAAAAAAAGTATCTCCACTTCTACAAGCATAATAATCAATCTAGTGATCCTTGTTCAGCAAGCCATACAAAAGTATGGTATTCGTCTCATTGCAAACTAAGCAGAAAAATATTCGAACTTTAAAGAAATTGTATAAAAATACAAGTAGGCATGAAAAGAGAGACCAAGCAGTACTACGGGTAAATGAAATTTATGGCAATATAACATGAGAAGTTAGTGAACAAATATACACTGGCAACTCTATCTAAAGATACTTTAATATTTAATGCTCTATGCTTTGAAGCAATAAACAAATTGTTGTAACACAGTGCAATCCGAAGTAGAAAAAAAAACACAGAAAATTACATGCTTTGAGTAATCATGGTGAGGGACTATTATTTCCTATGAAAATTGAGGTATAAAATTGTCTTTTTTATCACCCCAGCCCCAAATGCATCTTACTCAGTTTTATTCTTTATGTTTACGATGATTCAACATAATGAGTGGTTTGTCGTCCTCGGCTTTGTAGCGCCATGTGTATCATCATCACAACTTCCACCCTTCTTCATCGATGGCTGCAGAGGTTCCTTCGATTTTGCCAACGAGAACAAAATTGTCTCTCTCAGGCTATTGTCTTCTCTTTCCACTGTTGACTGCCCTTTCAATTGCGGCATCTACTGATCTTCTTTGATACCAAGTTAGTTCATTCTAAGGCTTTGTATGATCACAAATTTTGGCTATTGGTTTTCAGTTCCTACACAAGAGATATAATTACAAAAGGCTTTTATATGAAAAGTAATTATTGTTCACTAAATCTATCCATCTTAAACATTTAAACCGAACCAAAATATAAGATATTCCTTAACAAATCTCCACCTTGACTTAATCCCCAAATCATATATCCATAGTAAACCCTATTCCCTTGAGCTTACAACATCTAGTGGTGTCTAGGCAATAATCAAATTCTTCTACTGGTATAGATCTAATCAACATGTTTTTAGTTCTCTGCATTATTCATATCCTAAATCGAATATTACCTTCCTTAAAACGATCTCGGATGAAGTGTTATTTAATAATAATATGCTGTTACGAGCTGGCCATAAAACGTCAGTAGAAATGCCGGAGGATGGCCAGAGGATACTCTGGAGCCAAAACTGCGGCTGCCTAGGCGGGGTGTGCTCAGGAGGAGAGAGAGCTACGACAATCTCATACAAAGACAAGATGAGAGACTAATTCACGCATACATTCATTCCACCAATATATGCCTATAAATAAGCTTACAAGACCCATAATGAAAAATGTTAATTTCTAACCCCCAACAACTAATAAATAAAAGACAAAAAACAATTAATAAAATACAATTAAATAAAAGACAACCTAATAAAGCCCGAATCGATAATAACTGGGTGCGAAGCCCGTATCGATAATAACTAGGTGCGAAGCCTATAACCATGTCTATATATAGGCTTACAAGACCCATAATGAAAAATATTAATTTCTAACCCCCAACAACTAATAAATAGAAGACAAAAAACAATTAATAAAATACAATTAAATAAAAGGCAACCTAATAAAGCCCAATTCGATAATAACTGGGCGCGAAGCCCGTAACTCTCTTCCGCTGTTCAAAATGAGCTTGACGTTAAGCTCAAGGGAGATCGAAATCGGTGCCTACGTCACCTAATTCCCTTGTCATTAGAGTTCTCCATATCCAGATAAAAGAGCCTTTTGCAGCGATCGCGAGTATAATGCTACGCCACCTTTTTGTGCGCCGTTCAGACATTTCCGTATGAAACAATCGACGAATATGGTGGGTTTGGGTACCCTCAAGTCATACATCCCGAGTCCCTGCGTCATGGGCTATATAAGTACCCTAATCCAGCTGAAGTCGACGTTCGCACAATCTGGCTAAACTCATAGCAGTCACCAATTCCCGAGGAGCCTCAAATTCGATGTCCACTCACAGTCGATTGCGAAGCCCGACTGTAAAGATGACGACCTGCAACTCTGGGCATATCGTAATGTTAGCAAGAAGAATTTGAAACTGTTCCAGATATGCATCCACGAACTCTGTTTGTCGTAATGTCGTGAGTGCATCAAGGGGTTTGCTGCAGATGGGAGGTCCGAATCATATGTTGCAGAGCCTCTTGAAGGACTCCTATTTCATCCTTGGTTGTCCGACGGGCAAACGAGCGAATAAAAGTTATGCTGAGTCGAGAAGGTGGATGGATTTTAGACTAATCCATTCCACTGTCGGTGTTGTTGGTGGCCGAAAGATTGCTCACACTTGGTTAGCCAACCTAATGGAACTGTCTTCCCATCGTAGATTGGGAATTCCAGCTTGGTGTAGCGTGACATAATAATAGCTTTAGAGCATACATGGGTAGGTGGATCGTGGCTTATATGTGGTTGTGGAGGTGCCTGATTGCTACTGCCTTGGTCATGTGTTGGGGCTGTAAAGACTGGAACGACGTTTGTCAGATTATTGAGCTTGTTAGTCAGTGTGGCAATGTCTGTTCGGCGACATACGTCAACTTCTTGAACTCGTGTTCTAGGGATGTCATGAACAATTGCTTCACGTCCCTCATTGTATTCATTTGATCTGACGTGTCCCCCATAATGTAGATTGCCTCAGAGGAAAAATTAAGGGAACATGAGATAAGGAGCGAGTGATTGGATAAATCAATTTCTTGAGGCGGTTGGAATATTTGAGTTGTCGCGAGACCTGGGATGCTTCCCTATGATGCCAACCAATGCTAAACATCCCTGTTTTGAATAAAAATGAATTAATTAATCATTTAAGTGGTTAATTAATTGTTTATTCAAAAAATTTTATAGGCTGCAGACGGCCTAAAGGAGGGGGCATGGCTCTAAATGCGTTGGGCTAGAAATATCCCTGCTGACAACGCTGCTCGAGGAGAAGGGTGTAGGACTCGAGGAGAGACTAGTTCTGGATGCACGATATGTGCGCATTGGGGCTTCAACCAGCAGTGGTGGACTCGATGAAGGAGATGAGGGAAGCGTCGGCTTCGTCGATGCTTATATGGGCTGGTAATTGTGAAAAATGTGCTTGACGACAGGGTCGAAGGCGGTCGACGGAGCGTGCTTCAAAAAGTGCTTATCTCACCACCTTAGTTGGATCTCACTACCTTCATTGATCGGTTCTCCTCCACCTTAGTCGGATCCTCCACCAACGATACCCCCACCACCCCAGCGCTTATCTCACCAGTAGATTACTCGCTAATGCACAAATGCGCTTCAAGGAGTTGCGCTTGCTAATTGGTGTTGAAGACGATGACCCCGATTTCATTGACTTGGATACTCTTATGCTTGTTAAGGACCCCTTTGAGCGTTGGCCTTAAGGACAAGGTCGATTTTTAAGAGGAGATTATTTATACGAATACGTCTCTCTGGGCCCACAGCTGCCTCGTCAAGTGCCGCCACCATCGTCTCGGATGTGTTCTATTGTCCATGTGGTCTTAATGTTGTTTTGGTATTTTTCATTGTATCCCCACTCCCATCTACATAAAGGAGTGAGGGGAGTGTCTTATGCTTTTCTTCAATCATCTGTCTTATTTGTCTCTCTTTGGAGTGAAAAGCTCTTAGAGGGATCCTACCCTCAAGAGATTGGATATTGAGCGATATAATGTATCACGATTCTTATTAATATACTTATTTTTTGCCGAAAGCGATTAGCTATCATAACATCGGGTGCAACCGTGCAATTAACTACAAATGAGATCCAGATCTATAATCCTCTAATCTTCATCAATGTTTAAGTGAAAATCGTACAATTAACTACAAATTAGATCCAGATCTACAATCCTATAATCTCCATCAATGTTCAAGTGAAAACCTTTTATCATGCCTACGAGCCAATCTAGTCATGCAATCTGTGGTTTCTATAAATACTAGCATCTTCGCACGTGCTGCGCCCGCAGACAAACCGGCGTAGCCCGTGCTAAGATTTGATAGAAAAAGAAGAGCCGTGTAAATTGCAGCGTTGCCCATCCTTTCCGGCTCTTGAATAAAATGGCGAAGTGCGGTCTTTCTCTCTCACCCCGATCTGTTCAACTTTAACAATAAGTTATTCCCTTATGTACCGGCCACGGACAACCTCCTCGTCATTACTTTTCCTCATCTCATTTATCTTTAGCTTGACGTCTGAGGCCTTCACCATTGCAGCAGGCTTCTTCCTACAAGTGGTCTAGAACAAAGAGTTGAAAACGGCATTTTCATTTGAAGTATGAAATTCAAAATTTTGAGAGAATAAATTCATGCATGCGACATGAATTTGAACATGCGGTTGATATTCGTAAAGATTTTTGGGATGAAATATAAAATCAAATACAACAAAAACAACAACACTCAAGCCTTTATCCCACTATATGGATCCTTTGTCTCCATTGTGCCCTATCTTAATGCCTAAGTATATCATGTCAAGGAAATATAAAATATAAAATCAAATGTCAAAAAAATCTCCAAGCAATCCATATACTCAAGGAAGATCTATTTTGGGGCACAATTTCCTCTAACACTCAAAGCTTCGCCCGAGCGGGGTCGAAGGCGGTCGACGGAGCGTGCTTCAAAAAGTGCTTATCTCACCACCTTAGTTGGATCTCACCACCTTCGTTGATCGGTTCTCCTCCACCTTAGTCGGATCCTCCACCAGCGATACCCCCACCAACCCAACGCTTATCTCACCAGTAGATTGATCTCCGTCGAAATGACCTCGTTTTCATTGTCAGCAGTTGTACTCGCTAACGCACAAATGCGCTTCAAGGAGTTGCGCTTGCTAATTGGTGTCGAAGACGATGACCCCGATTTCACTGACTTGGATACTCTTATGCTTGTTGAGGACCCCTTTGAGCCTTGTCCTTAAGGACATGGTCGATTTTTAAGAGGAGATTATTTATACGAATACAACCCTCTGGGCCCACAGCTGCCTCGTCAAGTGCCGCCACCATAGTCTCAGACGTGTTCTATTGCCCATGCGGTCTTAATGTTATTTTGGTAATTTTCATTGTATCCCCACTCCCATCTACATAAAGAAGTGAGGGGAGCGTCTTATGCTTTTCTTCAATCATTTGTCTTATTTGTCTCTCTTTGGAGTGAAAAGCTCTTAGAGGGATCCTACCCCCAAGAGATTGGATATTGAGCGATATTATGTATCGCGATTCTTATTAATATACTTATTTTTTGCCGAAAGCGATTAGCTTTCATAACATCGGGTGCAATTAACTACAAATGAGATCCATATCTACAATCCTCTAATCTCCATCAATGTTTAAGTGAAAATCGTACAATTAACTACAAATTAGATCCAGATCTACAATCCTCTAATCTCCATCAATGTTCAAGTGAAAACCTTGTATCATGCCTACGAGCCAATCTAGTCATGCAATCTGTGGTTTCTATAAATACTAGCATCTTTGCACGTGCTGCGCCCACAGGCAAACCTACGTAGCCCGTGCTAAGATTTGATAGAAAAAGAAGAGCCGTGTTAATTGCAGCATTGCCCATCCTTTCCGGCTCTTGAATAAAATGGCGAAGTGCGGTCTTTCTCTCTCACCCCGATCTGTTCAACTTTAACAATAAGTTATTCCCTTATGTTGCCTGCCACGGACAACCTCCTCGTCATTACTTTTCCTCATCTCATTTATCTTTAGCTTGACGTCTGAGGCCTTCACCATTGCAGCAGGCTTCTTCCTACAAGTGGTCGAGAACAAATAGTTGAAAACGGCATTATCATTTGAAGTATAAAATTCAAAATTTTGAGAAAATAAATTCATGCATGCGACATGAATTTGAACATGCAATTGATATTCATAAAGATTTTTGGGATGAAATATAAAATCAAATACAACAACAAACAACAACACTCAAGCCTTTATCCCACTATAGTGGGGTCGGCTATATGGATCCTTTGTCGCCATTGTGCCCTATCTTAATGCCTAAGTATATCATGTCAAGGAAATATAAAATATAAAATCAAATGTCAAGAAAATCTCCAAGCAATCCATATACTCAAGGAAAATCTATTTTGGGGCACAACCTTCTCTCACATTCAAAGCTTCGCCGGTACCACCCCTCTCCACCCTTAGCCCCCCTTGATGTGGAACCACCCCTCTCCACCTCCCATCCAATAGCCGGCTACCCTTAGTCTTCCCCTTGCCGTGGAACCATCCCTCTCCACCTCCCACCCCATAGCCGGCCACCCTTAGCCTTCCCCTTGCCGTGGAACCACCCCTCTCCACCCCCTCCACATAGCCGACCATCCCCCCACAATTCCCTTCCCCTAACAACACTCAAAACATCCCCCAAACACATCCAAAATTCTCTCTCATCCACCTCCGGCGATCACCGGAAAACCACCTTCGGTGATCCCCTCCAATCCTCTTATCATTTCATCCATTTTCAGTTTTATGGCGATTGCCGGAAAACACATCCGGCCATCACGACCACCGACCACCTCGATGGCGACCACCTCCGGCCATCCACTTCCGGTCAGCCACCACCCCACTACTCCATAACCACCATAACCACCACCCCACTACCCCAACAACCACCCCCCCCCCCACTATCCCAGTACCTTCATAACTCCCCACTCACCCCCTCAAACCGAGCCCCTCTCCCAGCTCTTCCACCCCCCCATACAAACCGAGCCCCCACTTCCATCTCCCTGCAGCTGCCACCCATACAGCAGCCTGAACTTCGTAATCCAGCAACCCAGACCCCTATTACTTGCGGCTGGACTCAATTCCAGCACCTGACCTTCGAGTTCCTGCTGCCATACTTCAGGATCCAGCACCTGGGCCTAATTCCAGCACTCGAGTAATTAATTCCTGCTGCCAGAGCTCCCAATTCCAACAGCTGGGAACTATTCCAGCCGCCCCAAACCCCCATTCCTGCCTCTACCAGGACTCCTACCAGCCAGCGCATCAAGCTTCCTCTCCAAGCCTTCTACCACAACTACCGTTTGAGTCTCTTTGTTTTGAAGTTCATTCGTATAATTGAATGCTGTGTTTATTGTCTACTCAAGGAGTGTGTCATTTGTAATCTTTGTTTCAAGCTCTTGAACTTTGTGAATTTCAATTTTATTAGTTAATTAAATTTTGAGCACTCTTTCGCATATACTCTGTCTCGTGTCTCCTTGTTCGTTGCTTTATCTTTTGTGTCATAATTGGTATTCAGATTTATAAATTAAAAATTATTGCAAGAAACTTATATCGCCGGACGTGTGTTTAAATATAGTTCATATCCCTAGCCTTTTTAGGACCTTACCTTGTGTCTCTCTTAGGCTCTGTTTGGCTCGGCTGCAGCGATGGGAAAATCAGTGGTGAGAAGCAGTTGTGAGAAAATCTGATTTTTTGCAGAATGGTGGGAAAATCTGTGAAACTGTTTGGAAGTGCAGATTTCTCAGTGCTGTTTAGAAATAGAAAAATGTTTCAACTGTTTGGAAGAAATAGTGGTGGGAAAATCTGTAATAATTTTTTGTCCATAAAGCGTCTGGAGCTGGTGGTGTAAAAAAATCAAGGATTTTAAAAAATCTGTACAAACCGACTGGAGCTTGCTTCGTTGCTATGGATCTACGAAAATCACAATAGAAATGTATGCCAAGGAGAAATTTATACCAACGACTGGAGCTTGCTTCGTCGGTGAGATGGGAGAAGGGCTGTGGCTTGGTCGGCGAGGGATGAGAACGGCTGGAGCTTGCTGCGTCGAAGATGGAGGAGACGGTTGCGTGCTTGCTTCGGCGAGAAGGAGACAGTGGCGTGCTTCGTCGGGGAGGGAGGAGAATGTCCTGTGCTTCGTCGGCGAGAGAGGAGAAGGCCGCCTGCTTGGTATGCGGTAGGGGAGAAGGCCGAAAGACCTAACGAGAGGTAGCAGGGGAGCGGGGGGAATATCGCGGAAGCCTAAAATCTGATAAGCGATTTTTGATCGTGGGGGGTTAGCCACGGTGGGAGAAGAGGCAAAAAATAGGTTATTTATCAAAATCTATTTTGCCACCACCCCTTTAAAATCTTTGTTTGGTGCGGCTTCTCAAAAAACCCCAGTCCACAGCACATAAAACGTGGAGCCAAACAGAGCCTTAGAAGCTTATTGGCAATGTATATTGATTCTCTCCCACGGGTTGGGGTCTTGAACCATGAAACAATCATGTGGGCTAGCTTCTGAGCTCCCCGAGAGATTCGCAAAAAGCTCTAACTAACTCCTCTCTCTGGTTTTCACGGTCCTTTGAGATCCATACTTGAATTTCTTGTAAACAGGCGGCGATATGCCCATGGCACAATTGGTAGCAATTGATTATATAATTCGATGAGTGGTTAGGATTACATGCAATAAATGAACGCGATTCTCTGAAATTTAAATTCTCTTAAATCTTGTGAATTCAGACTTGTTTACACTAAGCATTGGTTTATAGTCCAAAAATACCAATGTTCATGAATTATATTTGTACTGCAAATACCTATGTTGGATTTATTAAAATGTGTATTTGATATTCTTTTATTTTTATTCAAACTCAGTCCCTTACCCCTACATTGTTGACAAAATTTATATCATTATAAGGAGTTTTGTGTGTATTCGTGAAAAATGGCGAGTGAATGAGGTCACATCAATATCATTTAAAAAATGATTGATCCATGAAGAAGAATGTTAAGTGTGGATTAAGTTTTGTGATAATGTAAAAATGATTGATCCATGAAGAAGAATATGAATGTACATGTATAATGAAACTTTAATGGGTAAGCATTTAGTCCAGTCTCAAATTACCAAAAGCATATTAAATATTGACATAATTTTACTCTACCTTGATCCTTGTTGAAGCTTATTTTTCTTGCTCACGATCAACATCAATCCCCTACACCTTGATGCATCAATCTCCTGCAAAAAGAAGCACCGATACTTCCTTGAGGGTCACGTACCCGACCGGATACGTATCTGATACCGGTACGTACCCGATACTCACGGATACACCTGTTATTCTAGTCTGTAGATACACTTGGACTTGGTAGATTGTTCTGCATATTGTAATAAGAGTATGTTTTTCTGAAGTAAACAAAAGACTTCTGCGTTTCTTTTAGAAAAGAAAAATTGTGACCCAAAAATGCAACTAGCGATGCTTGTTTATTATAGTAACAAAATGTACTTCAGATTTAAGTATCTTTTTTCGTTTAAACTATAAAGAATTTGATTTAAATTTTATTATTTTGTTTTTTTACTATATATTTAAAGATTAGATGTTTCAAATTGGTATTGTTTCTACTTCAACATGAAATTTTCTATGTTTAATATTTTGCTAACTTGTCTCTAGACGAACCAGAAGTTGAAGATGCATTAATCTCCAATAATGAGGAAGATGACTGATAAACATCCTTAAATTTGCAATAATTATGAATATTTGAATATTTTTTGATGGAGAACTTCATATTATATTACATTAACTATGAATTTGTACTTCAATTGGTGATTTATGCAATTATGTTTGATGTTTTATTATTTTGAGGACTTTTAATTATATTTATGAGATTATACATATATGTTTATTATATTTAATACAACGTATCCTGCCGCACCCGTATTTCTATTTTTAAAATTTTGTCGTACCGCCGTACCGAATACGTATCGTACCTGGTACTCGTACCCGTATCGGTGCTTCCTAGGTTGGCAACAAACTTTCAATTAATCATGGTCAATTTTAAAAGTATACAATTGAACAAATTACTAAAAAATATATTAATCAGAAGCAAATAATTCTATGTAACTATCATTAATTGGAAGAAAACAATTGATGTTAAGTTATTTCTTGGAAGAATTAAGTCGAACAATTGGAGTGCAATTTTACTTGCTCACGATCAACATCAATCCCCTACACTGTGATGCATTAACCTCTTGCAAAAAGCTGGCATAAAACCACATCAAGAATCTCCAAGCATACTCTGCAATCCCAGCTGGATGTAAGAATCGATCGGTGATGAGAATGAATCATGATTGTTATATACTTTTGATAGAGAATGCAGCATAATTACTGGTACAACATGAGTTTATTATCAAGCTATCCCAACACACTTAGGTAAGAGGAAGGGACCAACATAAAAGACAACACAAAATCAACACGGAGGAATTGTAGTAACAGCACTACTAATTGTAAGATTGGATCACATTCAAGGTATGCCAATATTCACCAAACTAAATCAACATGCATCCCAAACCAAAATGAGCCTCAAGGTATAAATTAAGTCACACAAAAATCATCAACTTCATTAGCATTCCTTACAATTTTTGAAACTTTGAAGCAACCATCAGGGATTTCCTTATTAAAATCTTGTATGGGTGTACATGGGGGCTATGCATATCCCTACATCTTTTCTTCTAAAAACCGCATGCGAAGGTACAAATTTTCACCAAAATATACAGAACAAAAGAAAAAAAAAATAGTGGGAATGTTGTGAGATCGAGCAAAAGGGTGCGAAGGTCGAAGAGGATTGCAAGAATTTTCTGTGGAGGGGAGGGAACATGAAGCTGAAGTCATTGCCCAACGTTCCATTATCAACTTATCTGCGGAGAAAATGTCATTAGTTCTAATAAATTTAATCGGTTTCATTGTTGATTGAACTATTTTACACTCACCAAAAGCTCATTATTTAACATGGGACAAATAACGATTTATAATTTAATGAATCCTCAAAAAATAAAATCGAACAATATAAATATAAATAAAAACCAAATTATTATTATAAAAATATAAGAACCAAGGCTCTCACAAATGCAAAAAGAAAACAAAGGGCCGTCGTTCTCCTTCCAAAATCAAAGTTCAATTTACAGTGGTCAGAGACTACAAATGAATAAATAAAAAAATAAAATGAAATACCTTCAGGTCTTTCAAGCAAACACATAACATAACAATACACATGGAAGAAGATTTACTGCAAGAAACCACCAAATCAGCCGAAACCCACCATTTTTTAATTGATTGCATAGCAAAGAACAGCAGAAGTTGCACCTAACAGAAAAAAATATAAGGAGGTCATGAGAAAGTTGAGAACATCAAGTAAAACTATTTGAAAATGTTAAGAGAGTAAATTTGAAATATTGGAAAATTTTAAAAAGATATAATAGAAGAATGCATCTACAATGAAACAACAATTACCATCGAAACTTCATTGATTAGCATTATTTGTTTAACTATAACTTCAATTCTGTAGGCTTCACTTGGAGATGCATGACAATGCACATATACAACAACAACAACACTCAAGCCTTTATCCCACCATAGTGGGGTCGGCTATATGGATCCTCTGTCGCCATTGCGCCCTATCTTTAATCATAGTCTCACTAATGCCTAAGTACATCATGTCTTTCCTTATATTTTTATTCCAAGTCTTTTTTGGTCTACCCCTCTCCCGTTTAACATGTCTAGTGACTAAACTCTCACAACGCCTAACATGTGCCTCTAATGGTCTCCTATGTACATGTCCGAACCATCTTAAATGAGCTTCTCACATCTTCTCTACAATTGGCCCCACTCCTTTCTTATCCCTGATACATTCATTCCTAATTTTATCCAGTCTCCTATGTACATGACAATGCACATATAACGAACAAAACTTATCATTGAAACTTCCCAAATATTTGTTCATAAAAAGAAAAAGAAGGCTTATCATATAACTAATTAAAATATGTAATCGTGATTTTAACGCAAAACTACTGCCGTCGTGGCCAGAATAGGAGGAACTTTACACAACAACTCTCCTCAACACTTCGGACCCCCACTTCTCTCTCTATCTCCGGCACGGTCCCCAAAGCAGGGAGAGTTTTACACATCAGGCCTCCTGAAAATTTCATACTCCCACTTCTCTCTGCATATATCACTTCTAATTTGTTGATTCTTGCACTCTTTGCTACAAAAAATCTTTTCATATATGAATTATTGCTGCAAATTTAAAGTATAAAAACAATATTGTAAATCATAATTTTCTTTAACAATTACCTAAAACATACATATCTTTCTCATGTAATCTCTTCAAGCACATATTACAGCAAAGAAGAAAACCAGCCACCATAGGTCCATAAAATCCTGCAGTAGAAAATAAGTACAATTGACAAATGAAGTTTTATATTGAAGAAAGATAAAGAGTAATGTTGAAATAGAGGCTCATGGCTTATTTTAAAGTAAAAAATAACACAAAGATGAGGCGCATTGTAGATTCCACTTGAAAGTATTAGAAGATTGGATTATGCTCTCGGTGGACTACTATTCAATTCAGCTATTCAGAACCATAACAATATTCCCTCACTATTCAGTTCAGCTACCCAAAAGTTCCAAAAAATTGCACAACGTTTGGAAGCTAGAATAGAGTGAACTAATAAAATGCAGCTGTTTGAGTATATAATTGAATTGTCATGTTGTGCAGATTGAAAATCATGATTGCTTGATGGGTCTAAGATGGAATAGTTTGACGGAATAAAAATAGGATCATTTTTCAAACAAAGGAATACATTTGAATTTATAGTCCTCCCCCCATGCTTTGGTTTCTTAGACTATGTAAAGACTTCAATATATGCTGGAAAATGCAATAATTTTGGGCTTCCTTTCTTAAATGCAGATGAGCAATTAACTCTAGGAGGCTCTTGATGAAGCCCAAAGCAAGAACATCCCTTTCATTGTCCACACTTTGCACCAAAACAATTGATATGCATGAAAACTCATGACCCCTTAAACAGCTTTTGTACAGATTCTATAACTTATAAACAATTGTGCAATACAGTTAAAGATAATATAACACCTGCATTTGTGTGATACATTGAAAATATTAGAAGATTGGATTATGCTTGAAAGAACCATAACAATACCCCCGATCTCCTGATCCAATCGATAGAGAGATAGGCATCAAAGGCGAGTAAGAAAAGGCCCATTGCGAACTGCGATCTATCTCTCTTTGTCTAAAAAGAAAGAAAAACCTAAGCTGGCAACGAAAGAGCTTTCTAAAAAGCCAACTGAACAGACTATGTAACATACTAAAGAGATTACTCGTAATAGAAAGAACTCAATCGCTCACTTTTCTCATTGCATTGCTCGATCCTAGTCGACATCCCCCTTCTTCTGCTCTTCACCTAGATCCAAGGTAATACAATTCAGAACCATAACAATTTACAGTCCAAAAGAATGCACAAATTAAAATTAACATTAATTTTTTTTGCGAGAGCTAACTATTGAAGGTGTCTTTACATCATTCTATAATTATTTTTACAGCCAAGAACCATAGTCTAAAATCAGTTAAACCTGTAGAAAACTATATAGAAAGTCGAAAAACCTCTGGAATTGTAAATGAAAATCCGTATTTACAATCCATGAAAAAAAGCGCTGAAGTTGTAAATGAAATAATGAGAGCAAGAAAATGGAAAGCCCTTGAATGAAATATTTGGCTATGGAACATCGAGGATTGGATCAATTTTACCGGCCTTGAATAAGAAGTCAAGAACAACCCCCCTATCTATCGGGTCAGAGAACTGGAACCCCGTTTGCAATGGAGAACTAGAACCTATTAATCGACTATGGAGAACTGGAACCGTTGATCGGCAATGGAGAACTAGATCGTCGGTCCTTGCATAGCAATGGGAATGTCAGCAACTTCTTTTTTTTTAGAAAATAAAATCATAAAACTCTTAAACCTTAAGAAAAATCGAAAAGCCTTCTTCTAATATTTGAGATGTAGAAGATCGACAAACTTTTCAATGCAGAAATGAGAAGTGGAAGAAGAGAATGGTTGCAGAGATCGAAGAATAAGTCGAGAAGGGTTGTTGAGGAGGCTCAAGAATGGGGGAAAATAAAAATGCACCAATGGAGTTTGGTTGCTGATGGAAGTCGCCATTCGAACTCTCCAATGGAGCGTCGCGGGTAGCTTTTTGGAAGATCTTATGCTTGTGCTGCGTGAATGGGAGGGTTAGGGCATGCTTGTTTCGGGGTTTTGAAAAAGTGGGAATCAAAAGAGGCTTTCCAATGTGTCTATCCGTTGGATGAGCGGGAAAATGCAAGGAGCGGGAGTTCCGAATTTTGAACTCCTTGCGAAATTTGGGAAGGAAGTGTGGAGGAAGGAGGGGGGATTACTCGCGGGAGGTGAAATGTTGGAGGAACACGTGGAAGTGCAGGGGGTTGTTTTATATAATATAGATAGATAAATAAAAGAAATCCTATACTCAAGAAGACCATGCCCCCTTACGACACTCTTACGAGTCCCCTACGACTTCTGATCGTCAAATCTCTACCAAGATTTCTCCAAACGACTGCAAGAGTGATACCAACAAATTTGTACTAACCTACTAAAGATTCCATCCACCGTGGACTAGAAATTGGAAGGGAAGGGCATCAAGAGGGAAAAAGGAACAGATCTTGGGGCTGAGGATTTTAGGAATGATCTCTAATCCTCTTATACCCGCAACATTTATGGAGTTAAAAGGTGACCCTAGGATCAAGATCCATGGGATCTATCTACGTATGTTTCACTAAATCGCGGGCTTGAAAGAAGTAATCCAATTCCTATCGGGACCCCAAATAGGTCTATCAGCTATGTTATTGAAGGCGCAAAGGGGTCGTAGGTGCAAGGCGCGGGCTCCCGCATGACGAAGGCAAAAACGCAAAAGAGAAAAAAAAAGCTTCCTAAAGTAAGATAATATAATAACAATACTAAATACAAAATGCATAACATAAAACATATGGCATATTAATGTTAGTATTGTAATACACATGATGAAAACACTAATATTAATGTTAAAAGAACAATCAAAATGAAAATATTTTTACTTTTCACCAGTCGTAATATCAGTTATTCATCATCAGAAAAAACTAAGTCTTTATCATTCTCTCCACTCTTATTGTAACCATCTTCTTCATTGTCTTCTTCATCATCATCTTCCTCTTCCTCATTCCTAAGGACTTACAGAGTATGAGCCCTTTTTTAGAGGATCGTTCATTTTCAACTCTTTCCATGGAAATAATATTTGCCTTTATATAGTAAGCTTGTCTCGTAGGCATCCTCTTCAACTCCACTTGCACCAACAACTGCACCCCATATCAAATAATCATCATCAAAACTAATTCATTTTCTTGATCAATATCACTTTCTTTATCCATTCTACCAATCAAACTATTCATTACTATCATATATATCTTTCAATGAAATTAGATCCATGCCGTCATGTACATCCACAACATTTATAACCTACTAAGATTAATCTTTTGAAGGGTTTAACTGCTATATTTAATTACCTGTTCAAAAAAGCTCCAATTACGCTTACAACCCGATGCGCTACAATCGAGGCTAAGCACCTTTATTGTAAACCTTCACAAATTTGGATTCGAAGCTCCATAGAATTGTCACCATTCAGATGCCAAAATGTAGTTTATGTAAAAGAGCATTAGTTTAGTCATTCATTCTTACCCATTATTTGATATTTGAAGAACATGATATTACCTAGGTAAGTTGTTTTTCAATGTCTACTAAATAAGCTAATTAATAATCTTATCTTGCTTTCCATGACTTGGAATCAACCTTTAGTGCTTGATATAAACCTCCCATAATTTCTCCATTTTCCACAACACTGGGATTTGAATAGAACAATTCAAGATTTAAAAACTATCACATTGCATGCAAAGGTCTATGATGACTTGCTCATTTTTTGTCAATTATTTCGAGGACATCCTTGTATTTGTTCTTTTTTCATTGAAAGGCAGAATTATAGCTTCTTTAGCTGTAGCTATAGCCTCATAAATATAACCCATTGTTGGCTTTTCCCATCATCAATGAACCTCAGTACATGTACTAAATGACCAAAAATCTTCAAAATGTATACAATTTTTCTCCAAATTGTAACCATTAAGATAATGCTAGTAACTTGCTTATCAATTACTTTGCCACTTGATGTCTAATCTGGTGAAATGAATATTTTTCTCAAATTGTTCTGCTTGTGAATGTGCTGAAGGGTAAGAAAAGATGTAAATCTCGTCATAACATGACTTACAAGCTCTACTTGTCCCGTAAAACTCAACATGTTGACTACACTGGGAAAAACATAAATGTAACAAATTATGTAATTATCCTCTTTAATGCTCTAGTTATAACATACATTTTTAGAATATCCAAACATCGAGTCGATGTAATGAGCAACACATAAGCCCAATAATAATGCGGTCTTTTAGCTTCAAATAATTTTCCAATAAGATTTCATGTAAGTAAAAAATACAAAATCTACCTAAATCTTAGAATACTCGGAAGCATTAACGAATTGGAGGACAAATGTTCCCTTGGGAGACTTCACCAAAATTTTTATAAGAGTTTGATTTTTTATCTGTCCAACCATCAACCGTGATTGAGAAGTCATATAATGCCTATTCATTTTCGTAAGACTTCATAATATTTTTGACTTTATTAATCTCATTATTTAGCATAGGCACTGTTACGGAACTGCACGACGACGAGCCTCCTTGGAAAGTTTACACGCGTCGGGCGCGTATATCGGATGGGCCCTCCATTCCCGCGGAAGATAATATTCTCGCGGAAGATAATTAATTATTTATCTGCTGCCTTGTTTGCTTTGTGTGCTTTCTTTGTTGCTTAATTCACGTGCTTTATTTTAAGTAATCTCGTATTTCCCCTTTTGAATGTTTCCTTTTGTATTCGCTCTTCATCACTATAAGAGGAGGCGTAAGCCTTGTATTTGGATCATCCTGGAATGAAATTGAGTTTTCCCTCTCCTCCTCTCTAGTTCAAATCTCCTTCCCTCTCCCCTCTCTCCCCCTCTCGACCCTAATTTCCCCGACTCCTAACAACTGGTCCGACCTGCCATCTCCGCCCGCAACAGCCGCCGGTGAACCAGCCCCCGTCCGCCGCTGCAGCCCCGTTCGCTGTCCCGTCCGCGCCGCCTTCCATGCAAGCCGCTCCAGCCGACGGTGCACCAGCCCCGTCCGCCGCTGCAGTCCCGTCCGCACGCAGCCCCGACCACCTACGCTCGGGGGGATGGCCCCCAACACCCGTTCCACGACCGAGCTTCCAGCGGCCGACTCCAACGAGGCACTCCTCCGCCGTGTCGATGCACAGGAATCCCTCGTGGCCGCCATGCACGCCTCCCTTGCCGCACTTCACGCAAAATTTGATGCCCTCCAACCCACCGCCACCTCCTCGGCCAACGGGTCAGCGTGCCCATCCAACGGCGCTTCCATCCTCGGCGTGGCACCACTTCCGCACAACGGAGATCCCCCGACACCATTTCCCCAGGCCGACCAAATCTTACCTTGGATCTTCCCACCTTTGCCGGTGTGGACCCAATCGGGTGGATTGCCAAGGCGTAACAATACTTCGATCTCCACCATACGCCCGAGCAGGACAAGGTCTCTACCGCCGTCGTAGGACTCGACGGCTCCGCCCTTCATTGGGCCCGGTGGCTCCGCCAAACCAACCCAGCTATCTCCTGGCCAGAGATCAAACAGGAGATGATCCGCCGCTACGACAACCGCTATTCCGGCTCTGCCATCGAACGACTGCGTGGGGTGCGCCAGATCGGCACAGTGGATGACTACATAAATGAGTTCGTGGCCCTCGTCACCCATGTTCCGGGCCTACCACCGGATCATTACCTCGGCTTCTTCATGCAGGGCCTCAAGCCCAACATCCGGTCCCGACTCCGCACTCATCACCCCAGGGTGGTTTCGGAGGCCCTCGACATGGCACGCCTCGTGGAGGCGGACCTGTCTCCGCGACCCCCACCGACTCCGGGCGGGCCTCCGCCGGGCAGCCGACCATGGCGTACCGCTGCCCCGGAACCACGGGCCCCTCGGCCACCTCCAGCCGGCCGGCCGGGCCGCCCAGGTCCCCGCG
The DNA here is from genome assembly GCA_033032865.1 of Dactylorhiza incarnata. Taxonomy (NCBI): domain Eukaryota; kingdom Viridiplantae; phylum Streptophyta; class Magnoliopsida; order Asparagales; family Orchidaceae; genus Dactylorhiza; species Dactylorhiza incarnata. Next base: position 1,262,338 of record JAWHQI010000173.1, read on the forward strand.
ACGAATCTCCAACCGCGAGTTCGACGACCTCCGTCGCAAGGGGCTCTGTTTCCGCTGCCGTCAACCCTACTCCCCTACCCACGTATGCGCGGTCAAAGAATTTCACGCCATCATCGGCGACTTTGAACCAGAAATCACCTTGCAGGACTTTGAGGACCTCGAGATCGCATCAGAGGACACCATCGGGACCGCCACCGATGCCGACCTTCACCGTCTGGAACTCCCTTGTTTTTCGGTGTGCGGCATCTCCGGCCTCCAAACCATGAAGTTGGCGGGCAAGTTAGGCGATCGCCGCATTATCATCATGGTAGACAGTGAGGCTAGTCATAATTTTCTCTCAGACCAACTGGCCAAGCAGCTACGCCTTCCGATAGATCCATCTCCGGACTTCTCCGTTAGCTTGGGTGATGGCCGCCGCCGCTCGATCCAGGGGCATTGTCCGGGCGTCTCGCTTTTCGTGGGCCCTTACTCCGTGACGACAGACTTATACGTCTTCGGCCTTGGCGGGATCGAAGCCATCCTGTGTGTGGCATGGCTGTGCACGCTAGGTGACGTGCGAGTAAATTGGAGGTCTATGACGATGCAGTTCCTACAGGACGGACGTGAGCATTGCCTTACAGGAGATGTCGCCCTACTTCGCTCCCCCGTATCCTTTCGCACTATTCAGAGGACTTCAGACGTCGATTTCTCAGCATGGCTCTGGTCCATCACGGACGCGGCACCACCAGCCCCATCTCCACCTCCGGCCCTTCAGGTCCTTCTATCCGAGTTTGCGGACCTCTTCTCAGCACCATCCGAGTTGCCACCCGCCCGAGCGCACGATCATGCCATCCCTCTACAGCCCGGCATGACCGCAGTCTCAGTCCGACCATACCGTTATGGACACGTACAAAAGGATGAAATCGAGAGGCTCGTACGCGACATGCTGATGGGGGGCCTCATCCGCCCCAGTGCGAGCCCCTTCTCTAGCCCGGCCCTCTTGGTCAGAAAGAAGGACGGCAGCTGACGCTTTTGCGTAGACTATCGGGAACTCAACAAAGCCACCGTCCCGGACAAGTACCTAATTCCCGTGATTCAGGAGCTTCTGGACGAACTCCACGACGCGACCATCTTAACCAAGCTAGACCTCCGTGCTGGCTACCACCAGATCCGCGTTCGTCCGGCCGACGTCGCCAAGACAGCCTTCCGGACCCATGACGGCCACTACGAGTTCCTGGTCATGCCATTCGGCCTGACTAATGCGCCGGCCACCTTTCAGGCCACGATGAACGACATCTTTCGACCGGTACTTCGCCAGCATGTACTTGTTTTTTTTGATGACATCTTGGTCTACAGTTCTTCTTGGCAGGAGCACCACCAACACGTCCGCCAGACGTTGGCCACGCTGCGACACCACCACCTTAAGCTCCACCCCACCAAGTGCTCTTTTGGGGTTCCGGAGGTGCGCTACCTGGGACACACCATCTCCGCCACAAGGGTCGCAATGGATAGCGATAAGATCGAGGCGGTCCTCCAGTGGCCAACACCATCTTCTATCCGCGATGTTCGCGGGTTCCTTGGCCTAACAGGATACTACCGCAGGTTCATACAGGGGTACGACACTCTGGCCCGTCCCCTCACCCAGCTCTTGAAGAAGTCAACCGAGGGCACTTTCGAGTGGTCAGCGGCGGCCTCCGCCGCTTTCGTCGATCTTCTGCAGGCCCTGGTCCGCGCCCCGGTGTTAGCCATGCCAGACTTTACTCAGCCCTTCCTCGTGGAGTGCGACGCTTCATGCATCGGCGTGGGAGCCGTCCTTATGCAGGCAGGTCGTCATGTGGCCTACTTTAGTCGCGCCTTCTCCGACACTATCCGCAGCCGCTCCGCATACAAGAATGAACTCATGGGCCTCGTTCTCGCAATACAACACTGGCGGCCCTATCTACTGGGCCGACATTTCGTGGTCCGCACCGACAACCATAGCCTTCGGTACCTCCTGCAGCAGAAGATCGCTACGCCCGTACAACAGGTGTGGGTGGCCAAGCTACTGGGCTATGACTTCAGGATCGAGTTTCGGCCTGGCAAGGCGAATCGCGCAGCTGACGCCCTCTTCCGCAACCCCATACTGGCAGCCATCTCCCAACCCGTCTGGGAGGGTACGGAGGCCCTCCAACGGGAAATAGAAGCCGACCCGACACTCAATAGGATTCGGACAGCACTCAGCACGAATCCCGCAGCCCACCACCGTACTCCTTGGTGGACGGCCGCCTTCTCTTCAAAGGCCGCCTCGTACTCGCGCCCTCCTCCCCGAGCATCCCCCTGTTAATAGCAGAGTTTCATACATCCCCAACGGGAGGACATGCTGGTGCTTACCGGACATACCGACAGTTGGCAGCCTCTCTTTATTGGCCTCACATGTTCCGACAGGTCATGGCCTTCGTGGCCGCTTGCCTCATCTGCCAAAAAGCCAAGTACGAGGCAGTTTTCCCGGGTGGTCTACTTCAGCCCCTTCCGATCCCCGACCGCGTGCGGGATGACATCGCCATGGATTTCATCACACGACTGACCCGATCACAGGGACACGATTGCATCCTGGTCGTGGTGGACCGGCTCTCGAAGTATGCGCATTTCATTCCCCTCCATCATCCATACACCGCCTCCACAGTCGCCGATAACTTCATCCATGGGATTGTGCGCCTCCACGGATTTCCCCGGTCAATCGTGAGCGACCGCGACCCACTATTTCTGAGTACCTTTTGGACTACACTGTTCCGTTTACAGGGTACCCGTCTTCGCATGAGCACGACATACCACCCACAGACCGACGGCCAGTCAGAGGTCCTCAACCGGTGCCTGGAAACGTACCTTCGCTGCTTCGTGGGGGAGCAACCTCGCAGTTGGTCCAAGTGGCTCGGATGGGCTGAGTACTCTTACAACACCGCCCACCACCAAGCGACCGACACTACTCCTTTTGAGGCCGTCTATGGCCGCCCTCCACCATCTATTGTCCGCCACCTCCCAGGGGAATGCCAGGTGGAGAGCCTGGCCACCGCTCTCCGCGATAGGGACACCATTCTGGATCATCTGAAGCACCACCTACGACGGGCCCAACAGAAAATGGTTTCCTTCGCCAACAAGAAACGTCGGGACCTCTCCTTTGAAGTAGGAGAGAAGGTTTTCATCAAGCTCCATCCCTACCGCCAGCTTTCAGTGGCACGCCGACCATACCCCAAATTGGCGCCACGGTTCTTCGGGCCCTTCGAGATCATCGCCCGCATAGGGGCGGTCGCTTACCGTCTACGCCTTCCATCAGGGAGCCGCATTCATCCGGTCTTCCATGTCTCACAGCTTTGGCGCGTGGTGGGGGAACACACCAATACGAACCACATCCCGGATGACCTCGACCTCGCCGGGGAAGCGCCCTACTACCCCGCGTCAATCCTCGACCGCAGGCACCGCACCACAGGGGACACTACATCAGAAGAGGTTCTCGTGACTTGGACCGGGCGGCTCGACTCGGAAGCAACGTGGCTTCCCCGGGATGATTTCCGTCGCCAGTTCGCCGACTACTGGCTTGAGGACAGGACACATTTTCCAGACGGCGGCATTGTTACGGAACTGCACGACGACGAGCCTCCTTGGAAAATTTACACGCGTCGGGCGCGTATATCGGATGGGCCCACCATTCCCGCGGAAGATAATATTCTCGCGGAAGATAATTAATTATTTATTTGCTGCCTTGTTTGCTTTGTGTGCTTTATTTGTTGCTTAATTCGCGTGCTTTATTTTAAGTAATCTCGTATTTCCCCTTTTGAATGTTTCCTTTTGTATTCGCTCCTCATCACTATAAGAGGAGGCGTAAGCCTTGTATTTGGATCCTCTTGGAATGAAATTGAGTTTTCCCTCTCCCCCTCTCTAGTTCTAATCTCCTTCCCTCTCCCCTCTCTCCCCCTCTCGACCCTAATTTCTCCGACTCCTAACAGGCACTCACACATATGGGTGTTCACGAATCTAATCTAATCGAATAGCTCTTCAATCGAATCCAAATTTATCATAGAATGCAGAGATTTAGATTCAGATTCGTTCGATTATTGAATTCAGATTCAGTTACGTCCCGAAATCCTGGATTCGAGTTTGGATTCGAATTCGGGTTTGGATTCAAAATCGAATTCGCTTCAAATGATGGATCAATTAGTCTTTAATCGGACGAACATGATCATCTTTATATATAATATAGATATTCCTATTATTCGTCAACTTTTCACGAATCTTGCCAATAGAGATAATATTATTCAGACTCGAATACCACTAGAATCCGAATTTTGATTCAAAGTTAAAAAATACGAATCTTAATTGAATCTTCACGAATCAATTCCCAAATTATTCACGAACTATTTGGTTTGCGAACATCCCTACTCACACCACATGATAACTAGGTGATTTTAATCCAACACCAAATTGCCCTATGGGCTCCACCATCACAACAAAACCTAGATAATTAAAAGCATTAAAGGGGATAACTGCATTAAAAATCCCCGTGCTATATTCTTACAATCCCTTCTCTTAATTATTTCTTGCACGCCTTATTGATTGTTGTCTGTTTCATTGATTTTTGATGCATCCTATTCTGAACCATCTTTTCAGCATTAAATGCAAATAACACTTCAAAATTCCATTTTTTACCTCAACTTCTTTGTCATTACCCTGTTATGGGCTTCTTTTGCCAGTGCTTGATGGATGCGGTGATACACGGGCAAGCCCTAGAAATGGAGATGAGAGAAGATGAAACCCTAATGGGTGGAGGAAGAAGAGAAAAACTTTAGGGGAAGAGAGAAAGCCCTAGAAGGGAGACTTGGAAAAAAAAATTCTCATTGATTGATTGATTTCCATACAAGACAATAGATCTATGTATAGGGACCCCGAATGACACAACTGTAAATACAATAGTAGGTGCTAAATTATAAAATACGACAAATTTAATAATGATGATTACGACTTAATTCAACTTGACACGAATTGACTCGATAATATAAAATAATAATAATATAATACGATAACTGACGGAGGACCCATAACACTCCACCCGTCCTTGAAATCGAGTTTGCCCTCAAGCTCGAACTCCCGAAGGTTGAACGACTCCTCATCCTTGATTTCGCTCCAGAATAGTGCCTGGTAGCGCTTCGTGGCGACGTTGGCGGAGGCGCCGTCGGAAAGACGAGCGGCGGAAGGAATGGGGATGGTTGGTCCGGCAGAGCGGCGAGAGGCAGGAGTAGTAGGGCGGCAGAGGGAACAACGACCAATGGAAAGAAGTGGTCCGGTGCGACCGGCGGCGAAAAGCGGCGGTAAGGCGGCTGGGGAAACCATGGCCGGTGGGAGGAACAAGTCTGGCGTGGTTGGCAGGGCGGTGCGAGGCAGCAACGGTAAGGGGCTGATGGGACCGACAATGGTAAGGGCTGCGACGACGCAATATGCGGACCCGGTGGCGCAATCAGCGGCGATGGAGAGACAACTGGCGTAATCGACGGTCTCATTGGTTGGCAAGATGGGGCGGAAGTGGCGGCAGCATGCGCGGGCTGGGAGGGTGCCGATGCTGGGAGAGGAGGGACCTCGAAGTGTCCCGAAATCACCAATTTGTCGAATGTGGTGTTGAGGCGAGATATGTCGCAACAGTTGGTGGCGTCTGGTACGGGGTGGGGAAGCATTGGAAAACCCGAAGCAGTGACCGGAAGGGGGGATCCGATCGAAAAGAAATGGGGAAGAGGACCGGTGGCTCTGATACCAAGTTTTTATGGGCTTCTTTTGCCGGTGATCGATGGAGGCGGGGATACACGGGAAAACTTTAGAAATGATGGAGGAGATGAGAAAAGATAAAACCGTAATGGGTGGAGGAAGAAGAGAAGAACTTTAGGGGAAGAGAGGAAGCCCTAGAAGGGAGACTTGGATGAAACTTTTCTCATTCATTGATTGATTTTCATACAAGACAAGGGGTCTATATATAGGAACCCCGAACGACACAACTGTAAATACAACAGTAGGCGCTAAATTATAAAATATGACGACGCTAATAATGACGATTACGACTTAATACAACTCGACACGAATTGACTCGATAATATAAAATAATAATAATAATATAATACGATAACTGACGGAGGACCCATACCATACCCATAGGTAGATTGCCTCTTGCATGCTTATTCTCTCTAAAATCATCAGTTTCTTCATCAATGCCATATGCATCTGCAACTACAGTGTTTGGAAATGCATTTTTTTGTCTTAGACTCTTACTCATACAAGCTTTTCACAAATTCTTGATTTTGTGTGTGTACAATGTATTTATGGTGTGAAAATGAGGCAATGCTTAGTATTTCTAAAGCATCCAATAGTATTTTGCATACCACGATAAATACAACCTTTTATTAATTTTACAAAGGTTACAATCTAGGTCATTTCTACTATTTGTATTTAGTAGGCACACATTAGGATCTTTTCTAGTTCGAGTGCTTGATGAACTAGAACCACTAGCTTCCATTGCAACATATTGATCATAAAAATAATATTAACAATGTTTTTAAGCTAGAATGAATATGAAAGATGACCAAATAAACACTTTTAGACAGCAAAATTGTTGTTCAGAATTTTTGGGAACTATTGGATGGGGACTATAGTGGGATAAAAGTTTGAGTGTTGTTGTTGTTATTGGATGGGCATCGGTTTTAAACAGGAAAACTGTTGTCTGGAAATACTGGAATTGTAGTCAAACACATTTAGACTACTAGACAACAATTTTAGAGACTATAAATGTTACCTAGAAGCAGTTTCAACCGTTTAAATTTTTTGTAATTGTAGTCCACAATACTACCGGACAACAATTTTATAGTCTAAAACTGATGTCTACAAGTAGTTCCAACAGTTTAACAAATTTTGATGAACAACAATTTTATACGGAGTACTGCTGTTTGGAATTGTTGTTCAACATTCTTAGACTACTGGGAAGTAGTTTTAGAGTCCAAAATTACTATCCAGAAGCTGTTCTGGCAATTTTAAACTGCTGTAGAACAGGTTTGTTGTTGGAACTATTGTCCAGTGGTTTTAGATCGATGGACAACAATTTTGGAGTCTACAATTGTGGTCCATAAGCAGTTCCATCAGTTTTAAACCAGATTTATTAGGTCGATCCAAGTCTATTCGTGTTAAACATGAAGGAACATGTCTTTGTGTTCATTCCAAGAGCATTCCTAGCCCATCTCACCCGCTTTTGCCAAGCCAAGTTGGGAGTCTTCTCGCCTGGTGCTCTTGGTGCCTGAGGCGCGCCTTTCATAATGTAATTTATCAGGTCATAGATAGACCCTGAAATGAATTGCATCTACTCTCTGCATTTAATCGGGGCACCGATAGGGTGAATCAGACCTCCAGTAAGTCCAGAAGGATATTGGATTTATGTATTTAATTGGGACATTGATAGGGTGAATTGTGCCCCTGATAAACCCATGCATACCTCACCTTTGTTTTTTATATTCTATTGGGACTTTCATTGGACTATCGGGTTCTTGTTAAACACTCGACCTAACATGCCTAACATCTTAGGTAGCTATTGTGAATCCAATACAGAGTATTGGATCCTCGGCAGTCTCTGGTCAGGACTTATAGTCAGGACTTATAGTGCTCTTGGTGCCTGAGATCAGAGATATTTTGGTTCGTCCAACGTACCTAGTGGAGCGTAGTGCCTTCCATGTAGATAGTCTCCAAGGAGACTTTCTGGTTAGCTGGGTGGGCTGGATGTCAAAAAAGTGTTCGGTGCAGGAAATCCAACCAAGGGACTGGTGTCATCGAATACTGGAATCTAAATTCGGCAGAGGTGGACCGGGTGAATGTCCCCAACGGGGTGTAGGAACACCATGTAGTCGATGATGTGCCCGTAGGGAGGCGGAGGAGGTAGCAGAGGTACCAGTTGACGACGGTGGTCGTGAGCTCGCAGAGGAGGAGCGTGTGATCCAGTCGAGCTTCATGCCAACCTAAGTGAGTGGAATCACTGGAGGCCAAAGCGACAACATCGTTGGGGTAGGGCCATTGAATGAGTTATGGGCATGAGTGGAGGAGCCGGAGGAGTTGGAGGATTGTTGATGCCCTGGAAGGAGGGACAAAATGAAAAGCGTCGGGGAAAGGCATAATCACGATGGCGGCGCATGCAGAAGGAGTTCTAGAAGACGATCATGTATGGGGAACACACAAAGGGTGCTCTGGAGTTGACACACTGAGAAACAAAGTAGATCATTGACACTTGATGTTAATGATGCAGGAAGACGACTGAACATGTAGCTAGGGAAAGCTAGCAGAGGCGATTGAGTGCTTGAGACGGACGACACGAGCACTGCTGGTGAGCACGATGCGCGATTGGCGAGCAGTCACGACCGTGAAAATCACGTGTAGACTAGCAGAAGCGAAATCCCAATAATGTACTAGATCATGTTGGCACATAGATTGGTGTGTAGGGCATAAAGGGAAGGCCAAAAAGGTTCCGAAGAGAACCCCAAGTGAAAGAGTGACATGTCAGACCAATTGATAGCTAATCGCCATCGTCAAACCAAACACGTAGTAGATAAATCAAAATTCTGGTACAATATATCAAAGTATGCTCGATATCCAATTCTTGAGGACAGGATCTGTAACAACCCAAGTCTCTTGTGGGTACAAAGCTTATGTGAGGAGCCGAGATCACATAGGTGTCTCTTGTGGATGCATAGCTCATGTGAGGAGCCGATACCTCAAAGATGAACCAAATCTCTCATTGGAATAAGAGTAAAAGTGATCGAGTTTAAGTGATAAATAAGTACCCTAAATATCAGAGACGTCTTTTGGAGCAGTTGATGGAGTTGTGTTGGAAAAACTCCGTAGTTAGACGTGCTTCGACGGGAGTAGTCCTAGGATGAGTGACCTCCTTGGAAGTGCTTGTAGGCCATCCGTGGATTGCGGACAAAACTGTGCGATTCAGCTTAGTATGAATTGAGTAGAGTAAAAGTGGGCAATACCTCTGCTATTGTGGGTGTTGGTTCGTTACAAATGAACCTCCTTCAGTACGATGTCTGAATCAGAGAACCAGGCGGAAGCTAGTGGTCCTGTAATAACCCAAGTCTCTTGTTGTTGTAGAGCTCTTGTGAGGGCTGAGGAGCCAAGACCACAAAGATGTCTGTTGTGGGTGTAGAGCTCATGTGAGGAGCCGAGATCAGAGAGATGAACTGAATCTCGCATCGGAATGAAAATAAATGGTGAGTTCAGAATGAGTGCAGTCATCAATCCGAGCCAGAAGAAGACCACGATCATCGTTTGGGAGTCGTGCAACAAAAGCTAAAGAGAATTCATTTCATGCGAAATTTTCTCGGTGTTACTTTTGGATGATAGAATTGGTACTTTCGGTGTTACTTTAAGGTCATCATTAGTAGTGTTGGCATTTTGGTAGATCTCGAAAAGGTCAAAGAAATTTGTGACTTGCTGATCCTAAGTCTGCGGCGGAGGTCTACATTTGTTTGAGCTTAGCTAGGTGTTGTCTGAGATTCGTGGAAGCATTTTCGAAAAATCATCTTACTACGATCACACCCGGGAGGAAGGACCAAAATGCCTAGTTTCTGTTTCTTTTCCTTTATTTTTCTCGTTTTCGTTACTACTCCCAACGAATAGGAGAATTTTTCTCCTTTTTGGACTTTTCAAGACAACTCCGTTATGATATTTTTTAACTTTAAATTCGTCCATGCAAACTTTTATCATTCACAGCTTCTAAACATAACCCTATTTTTTTTGTTCTCGGGTATTTCTTTCCGTATAGTACAATTATTTAACGATACTGGCATTAACCATATTTCGCAGTTTCATAAAAATTCTGTTGATCAGTGCGAGAGCACACTATCATCGTCTGTTCAGACCCTTCTGCTCTCGATCAACGATGCAGACCTTTCCTCCTGCGTCCGTCAATGCAATGGTAGCTGTATTCGACAAAGTCTGGTCAAACTTCTTCGACTCTCTGGTTATGATTCTGCAGTTTGTGCTTCCAAGTGGCAAGGTTTTGGCAAAGTTCCTGGAGGTATGTATCTCTATATATATTACCAAAAGTTTCTCTGGAAGTTAGCATAATTATAGGTTGCACCTCTCTTATTTTTGAAATTACAAAACCTCCCCGGTAAGTTTACATTTCATTACATCTCTGCACAAAAATACCCCCCTTCGAGTAAAATTTTAAGGGGGTCGTTTGTGCTTGAATGTTATGAAATGTACTCTTACAGGGGAGGTTTTTGTAATTTAACAAATTTAGAGGGGAGGATTATGAATCATCAGGCAGCTTTGTTTACAGTTATTGAACATCAAGTCCATCTGCATCAAATTCAGGTGATCATGAATACATCGATGTACTCAGCGAAAAACCGGGGGCTTCATCCGATCGGCTAATCATAGAAATCGATTTCCGAAGCCACTTCCAAATAGCCCGGGCGGTTAAATCTTACGACGCAATCTTGAATTCTCTCCCGGTCATTTACGTGGGGTCGATGTCCAAGCTGAAGCACTTCCTGCAAATCATGGTTGATGCCGCAAAATTCTCCCTTAATCAGAACTCAATGCCTCTGCCTCCGTGGCGGTCGCTTCCCTATTTACAGGCGAAATGGCAGTCCGAATACAAAAGGAAATTCTGCCCGGATGAAAAGAGAAACCTTCTCTTCAATTCATCAGATCACGGGCAGTGCCGCGAGCACCTTAACAGGCTCAAATCATCTCTTCATTGACAAATTCCAGAATCTCAATGCAATTTTGAGCAATAATAATCTGCTATTTTGTGAAGGCAAGCAGCACATCAATTGGTTCATTCATATATCTTTTGCACTTCTTATACAATAATTACCAAAACCCCCCCTGGAAGATAGCATAATTACAGACTGCACCCCTCTTATTCTTGCAATTACAAAAACCTCCCTCTCAATGTTACAAAACATAACATTTACCTCCCCTGAAGTTCACATTTCATAACATCCATGCACAAAATACCTCCCCTGAAAATGTATTCCAAAGAGGGTATTTTTGTGCATTGATGTTATGAAATGTGAACCTCAGGAGAGATAAATGTTATGTTTTGTAACATTGAGGGGAGGTTTTTGTAATTTCAATAATAAGAGGGGTGCAAGCTGTAATTTTCCAAACTTAGAGGGGAGGGCCCACACACATACACACATTTTTTTGGCGATTTCATTTACACAATAGCCACAATAAAATGATTTGGAATTCATTTTTGGTTTTCCTTTATATATGATATATGTATATGGAATTAAAAAGAGTTAACTACCTTCCAATGTAGAAAACTTCTCATTATACATTTTCTTGTTTGGTGTGCCTTGTAATGCGTCCCTTATTCTTTATGGGAGTTGATATTAGCAGTCCGGAAGTGGATATTTGCAGTCCATCGCTATTCGTAGTCCATAAATTTTATTTGCAGTCTAAAATTATATTTGCACCTCATCACTCCCATCCTAAATAAGCGAAAGCAGAAAAACAAGTTAAATGACATGCATAGAGGAATCAACTCTAAATCAAGTTAAATGACATGCAAACCTTCCTCTTAACCAGAAAAATGACTACTTTTTGGGATTTTCGCTTGATAATTTCCTTCTTTTTTTGAAGAAGGTGAATCAAAGAGGGGGAAAGATGACACGACCGATAGAGCTACGACTAGGGTTTAGGCAATGGGAGGAGAGAGATGGTGATGAGGCGGTTATTCGATGGGGTGCGATTAGCGAGAATTGGATTGCGAATATAATTAGGATTTTTACAATTTTTGGGGTGCGAATAGCGACAACTGGACTGCTAATATCAACTCTCTTATTTATTTTATATAATTCATGCTGAATGGCAAAATGCTGATATAGCTTGAAATCATTGTGTAAAAAAAAATCAGTCATGTAAATCCTTAACTTCTATCTCCCTTCCTCTCTGGAAAAGTTTTTTTTTTTGGGAAATTTTATTCAGTGATGAATGACATTGTGCTTTTGGAAGGGGAGTGCGGCGGGTTGGGTGGAGTTGAGGGAAGGAGCTGGTGATGACGAAGGATCTGTTTGGCACAGCGGCGGCGGGTGTGAGCGCGGTGGTTAACCGTCGTTCGTGAACGCCCGATCCCACTTAAGGAACTTCATCCGTTTTTTTGTTCGTGGCGGTCATAATCATGATCATGTCAAACACATTTTATGATAGTGGCATTTTTGCTCGAACTCATTGGAGCAAAAACATTTAACTGATGATTGTTATACATTTTGTGATAGTGGTTATGACTCATCAATAAATACAACTAATTTTAAATATAGAAGGTGAGGTTGAGCGTTCGCAGACGATAGTTCATAACTATCACATTCATGTCTGTCGTCGCTATGCCAAACAGATTCGAGTTCCAAGTGTCCGCCGATTGCCAAGAATTCTCTCATGCTTTCCCCTTATAATAGCTTGTAACCACATTATATGGAATACTACTGCCCGCAGCAAGTGGTATTCGCATATGTGGGTGTACAACCCCGTATTCGTCGAGTAGGTCCACCAAACCCAAAGGGACCAGAAGGAGTGAGAAGTGGGGCAAGCAAGCATTCACTTAGGCCAGGAAGGGCATTCGCCCGGAGTGTGGCGAGCCATAGGGGCGAGTGGGGCCTCTCACAGATCACTCGCCCAGTCGTAGCGGTGAGTGGGGCCTTCAAGGACCACTCGTCCAGGGCTGGCGAGTGGGGGGCCTCGTGGACCACTCGTCGAGCAGGAGCTAGAGGTAAAATAACCTGGATACCCTTAGTGGGCTGCCAATAGCCTCCCAGAATAGCGGAGTTTGGCTATTAACAGACCAATTTGGGGTGTGGTTAGTAAAACCAAAAAGCGGATTCACGCTATTTGCAGTCCAAGACTAGAAAATCTATAAATAGACCCTTAAGGGCACCTTGGAGGGGATCAAATTTTTTGAGCTCTCTCCTTCAGGTTAATTTCGGAGTTGGCTGCTAGTGCTCTCCAAGGTGCCCGACTGAGCTTTGGTTTGGGAGGGGAAGTTCTCTAAGATCTTCCGAGTGTGTCGCAGGACCTCCTCGCTACAGCCTTGGGTCTGTTCCATAATTTCCATCCACTGTCAAGAGAGTTTGGTGAGGGAGAAGTAAGCACAGGCTACCCCCCTGTGGGTCCGAACTCAAGAGACCGGTGGACGGTTTCAACATTTTTGGTGTGGTGAGCGTGGACCGTAGCCAGTGCAAGAAAATCTCGAGCTGAGCTTGATGGCGGGAGATGGGGGAAATGGTTCCGACCCAGGTCACTTGCAGCCACCGACAGCAATGGAGTGGCTGGAGATGTTCGAAAGTTTCAAGCGGGAGGTCATGCAGACGATGCAGGTGGCTCTCGCCGGGAGAGGCGAGTGCGAGACGCCAGTGGTTCCGGTGGTTCCGCCCCAGCAGATCGGCGAGAACGCTCCGGGCTAGCGGCTTGGGAAGGAGGTCGCGGCGGAAGGAAGCGCTCGAGATCTCCCCGGGCGGCAGTTGTTCAGCTGCCCGACGAGTGCGGAAGTGTGCGAGCTGACTCCTCGCGAGCGGACCACTCGCCAAGCGGGGGAAGGGAGCCCCTTCTGTGAGTTGATCCTCTCGGCCCCGGTGCTAGAGGGGTTCAGAGGGTTGGAGATGACTTACTACACCGGCAAAGATGACCCAGTCCTGCACCTGCAGTGGTTCGAGGACATGGTCTCGATCCTTCCAATGACTGATGCCTTCCAGTGTCGGCTCTTTGCCACCACTCTGAAGGAGAATGCGAGGGACTGGTTCCACCAGCTTCCCGTGGGTTCCATCTACGCCTTCGAGGACTTGCGTCGGAGCTTCAGGTTGCGTTTATCGACGTCAAAGAAGATGAAGAAGGATGCGGAGGCACTTTTTAAGATCAAGCAAGGGCCTGGGGAGTCGTTGGCCCATTACGTGGACAAGTTTCAAGAAGAGGTCCTGCAAGTCCAGGAGGTGCCACGGTTCACCCTACAGCTAGCCTTTATAGTGGGGCTGCGGGAGGGGTTCTTCAAAATGGACCTAAAGCAAATGGCCCTCTTGTTATTGAAATTACAGAAACCTCCCTCTCAATGTTACAAAACATAACATTTACCTCCCCTGAAGTTCACATTTCATAACATCCATGCACAAAATACCTCCCCTGAAAATGTATTCCAAAGAGGGTATTTTTGTGCATGGATGTTATGAAATGTGAACCTCAGGAGAGATAAATGTTATGTTTTGTTACATTGAGGGGAGGTTTTTGTAATTTCAATAATAAGAGGGGTGCAAGCTGTAATTTTCCAAACATAGAGGGGAGGGCCCACACACATACACACATTTTTTTTTGTCGATTTCATTTACACAATAGCCACAATAAAATGATTTGGAATTCGTTTTTGGTTTTCCTTTATATATGATATATGTATAGGGAATTAAAAAAGAGTTTAACTACCTTCCAATGTAGAAAACTTCTCATTATACATTTTCTTGTTTGGTGTGCCTTGTAATGCGTCCCTTATTTTTATGGGAGTTGATATTGGCAGTCCGAAAGTGGCTATTTGCAGTTCATCGCTATTTGTAGTCCATAAATTTTATTTGCGGTCCAAAATTATATTTGCACCTCACTCCCATTCCAAATAAGCGAAACACTTTGTTGATTTATTAAGCACTAGAAGCCTAGAAGAACATCTTAAAAACTCTAAAATGGTCCGTTCGTTTGCACGGAATTGGCTTTTCGACGAATATTAATATCTACATGAATTGACTTTTTATATAATTTCAATTTTGTTGTTCGGCTGTAAAATTGAATTCAGTCAACAAAATTGTAATTGAGGCACAAAAGTTATTCGGCTGAATGATGAAATTGGTAAATGGAATTTACATTATACAATAATTTTATAAAACTCAAAATAGGCGTCAGCGCCGAACGCATTAAATTGCATAATATGTTTAAAGACGCGCATTTTTCGCCCAGGTGCGCATTTTTTTTTGGGCGCTCATTTTTCTCCAGGACGCGTGTTTTTCGCCAAGGTGTGTTTTTTGGCCCATGATAGTTTTTTCGCTTGATCGTGAGTTCTTCGGTTGTGAGTGTATTTTTTGGCACGGAAGCACATTTTTTGTCTGAACGCGGATTTTTTTCACTGGCGTACATATTCGACTGAGCTGGTGTTTTTTGGCCCAGGTGTGCGTTTTGCGGCCCGTGCAAAAAATGCGCGGTTGTAAGAAAAATGCGCGCTCGAGCAAAAACGAGCGCCCGGGCTGAAAAAAATGCGGTTTGGCAAAAAATGTGCGCCCGGGCAAAAAAATGTTCCCGCACGGAAAACGTGCTTCGGGGAGAAAATCGCGCGCCCCATAAAAACACGCGCCTGAGCGAAAAACGCGCTCCCGGGCAAAAAATGTGCGCCCATGCAAAAATGCGTGCACGGGCGAAAAATGCGCGCCCGGCGGAAAAACGCGCTCCCGGGCGAAAAATGCGCGCCCGGGCGAAAAACGGAGCCCAGGCGAAAAATGTGCGCTCGGGTGAAAAACGCGCGCCCGGGCGAAAAACGCGCACCCGAATGGAAAAAAACGCGGGCCCGAATGGAAAAATTCGCGCCCGGCTGAAAATCGGGCGCCCCGGCGGAAAAATGTGCGCCCGACCGAAAAACACGGGCCCCGACAGAAAAACGTGCGCCCGGTCAAAAAACATTCGTGCTGGTCAAAAAATGTGTGTCCGGGTCGAAAAATGCGCGGTCGGCCGAAAAAACGCGCTCTCAGGCGAAAAACGTGCGCCCGAGCGAAAAAAGAGCGCTTGGGCGAAAAATGCCCAGCAAGCCGAAAAACGCCCGCCCG
Organism: Dactylorhiza incarnata; assembly: GCA_033032865.1. Lineage (NCBI taxonomy): Eukaryota > Viridiplantae > Streptophyta > Magnoliopsida > Asparagales > Orchidaceae > Dactylorhiza > Dactylorhiza incarnata. Next base: position 1,278,168 of record JAWHQI010000173.1, read on the forward strand.
AGAGAAAAATACGTGTCCGGGTGAAAAACGCGCTCCCGGGCGAAAAAAACGCTAGTCTGGGAGAAAAATGAACGTCTGGTCGAAAAGCACGCGCCCGATTGAAAAACACGTGCCCGGCCAAAAAACACATCCTGCAGGAAAACACATGCCTCGGTGAAAAACGCGCACGTAGGTCGGAAAACTCTGGCGAAAATATTCGATTATGCGGAAAACCCATGAACGGAGGTAAGAATTGGCGATTTAATTTTTTAGTTCATAGTCATTGTCATGTGTTTTCACATGAAAGCCAATATCCGCTTAAATTGCGTTGCGCCGAATATTAGAATTTGATTTCTAATCGTCAATGCCAATTCCAGAAAGCCAATTCCGTTCAAACGAATGGACCCTAAGACAATTTAAAAACCTAGCAGAAAAATAAGTTAAATGACATGCATAGAGGAATCAACTCTAAATCAAGTTAAATGACATGCAAACCTTCCTCTAACCAGAAACTGACTACTTTTTTGGGATTTTCGCTTGATAATTTCCTTCTTTTTTGAAGAAGGTGAATCAAAGAAGGGGAAAGACGACGCAACCGATAGAACTACAGCTAGGGTTTAGGCAACGGACGAAGAGAGATGGAGAGGAGATTATTCGTTGGGGTGCGATTAGCGAGAATTGGACTGCGAATATAGTTAGAATTTTTATAATTTTTGGAGTGTGAATAGCGAGAATTGGACTGCTAATACCAACTCTCTTTTTTATTTTGTATAATTCAAGCTGAATGGCAACATGCAGATATAGCTTGAAATCATTGTGTAAAAAAAATTCTAAGTCATGTCAATCCATAAACTCTATCCCCCTTCCTCTCTGGAAATTTTTTTTTTTTTTTTTTTTTGAAATTGTATTCAGTGATGAATGACAAAGTGTGCTTTTGGTAGGGGAGTGCGGCGGGTTGGGTGGAGTTGATGGATGGAGCTGGTGATGACAAAGGGTCTGTTTGACACAGCGGCGGAAGGAACTTCATCGGCTTTTTTGTTTGTGGCGGTCATAATCGTGATCATGTCAAACACATTTTGTGATATTGACATTTTTGCTCGAACTCATTGGAGCAAAAACATTCAACTGATGATTGTAATACATTTTGTGATAGTAGTTATGACTCATCAATAATTAGAACTAATTTTAAATATAGAAGGTGAGGTTGAGCGTTTGTAGACGATAGTTCATAACTCTCACATTCATGTCTGTCGTCGCTATGCCGAACAGTCTGGAGTTCCAAGTGTCCACCGATTGCCAAGTATTCTCTCATGCTTTCCCCTTATAATAGCTTGTAACCACATTATATGGAATACTACTGCCCACAACAAGTGGTATTCGCTTCTGCGTGTAAATTTGGTGTTCGTCGTTGCTAGCGACTCGCTCTTTTCTGTGCTCTGTTCACCCGACCCTCAAGTGTTAGTAACTGATCGCTTGCGGTTCTTGATTCCTCTACTATCCGCCGAACCCAAGGTTGTCAGGATTGAGATCCTAGGTGAGATCATTTCGAGGTGAGATCAGATCGTAGGATCTGATCGAGGATCACAAGATCCTACAACATTCGTAAATTAAGATTAAAAAAATAAAATTGAACTTTGTATCATTCAATTACGTGCTCAATTAACAAAAAAATCATTAAATTGAGAAGTATGTGAATAATTATATCAAAAATAATTGAACAATTAAATCAATTGGATTGCTGGATTGCTCGTACGCTGGAAGCCTAGAACGCTCGTATGTTGGATTTCTAGTTGCTGGATTGCTCGTACGTTAGAAAGGAAGAGAAAACACTGGCTTGGAAGCAGAAAGTTGCTGGATTGCTGACCACTGGATTTCTCATACGCTGGAATGGAAGAGAAGACATTGTCACCACCTGAAATGGAATTAGGTAAGATAGGAAAAGGAAGGCGTTGTATGAACCGAAAGCGATCGAGGACGTCACTCATGGACTCCGTTTGCAGTCGTCACTTGAGATAGGGTAAAACAACAAGATATGATTATGCGACTGTGAATGGGGGTCACTTGAGATAAGGTAAAACAACAAGATATGATTATGCGACTGTGAATGGGGGTCACGATTGGGATAGGGTTATGCGATGCGGTATGTGCTTTGGACCAGTTGAATGGGGTCGGGATATGGTTGAATATGTTTCTAGTTCCCTTTGGCTGGACCGGTAGAATCGTGTCGGGATCGCGATCCTAAAGATCCTAAGATCCGGATCATAGTCCTAGTCGTAGAGGTGCCGATTTAGATACTGGGTAAGATCCAGAGCGATTTACAAATTCTGGATCGTAGGATCGTAAGATCTTACGATCCGAATCGCGATCTTGATAACCATGGCCACACCCGTCGCTGAGTATGGAAGTTGTTGACAACTTTGACATCAACACTGAGGAGTAATGAGATACGATCCTTGAAGCACATGGAGGTCCAACCACTGGTAAGGAGGAGGTGAAGGGTTGTGAGGAGGTTTATGGGGGTAAGGATCTCTCCACTTAATAAAACCTGATGAAACGAACCCTCTCCATCTCTTCTCATCTGATGAACTCGAACGGAAGTAGATACCCTTGGAGACCTGCTGGCGTCGAATGGAAACGAGACCGAGCCACCGTCTTCATCAACTTTGGCGATGCCTCCCTGCACTTGTTTTGGAAGGATGAAGCCTTCCTTATCGAGTTCCCGATCTCCCTCTGCTAAATCTGTTAGTACCCTATATAAGCATTCTTCAGCCACCGAAGAACATTCTCAGCCATCCCGAGGGCCTCAGACCACTCTCCAACAACGATGTAATCAACTAACTTATAGTGGATTTTGCAGAACTAGACATGATCAGTTGTTTTGATTGTGCACACATTCACTTAGCTCTGGAGCTAAAATGTATCTGATTTATCGAAGCAAATGGGGGTTAACCAGATTGCAATATGAAAATAGTATAAGGACCTATTTAAGGCCCCGTTTGGCACGACGGTGGCGGTCGTGAACGCTGTTGAAATCAGGACTTGACTTCTTTGTAGAGCTCGGGCTCCCAACAAGTTGAGGGGTAGCTGGAGCTTACTGATTCCGATCGGCTAATCATACAGGGTCCGTTCGTTTGAACCGAATTGGCTTTTCGACGAATATTAATATCTACATGAATTGACTTTTTATATAATTCCAATTTTGTTGTTCGGCTGTAAGATTGAATTCAGTCAACAAAATTGTAATTGAGGCACAAAAGTTATTCGGCTGAATGATGAAATTGGTAATTGGAATTTACATTATACAATAATTTTATAAAACTCAAAATAGGCGTCAGCGCCGAACGCATTAAATTGCATAATATGTTTTAAGACGCGCATTTTTCGCCCAAGTGCAATTTTTTTGCCCAGGTGCGCATTTTTTTTCTGGGCGCGCATTTTTCTCCAGGACGCGTGTTTTTCGCCAAGGTGTGTTTTTTGGCCCATGATTGTTTTTTCGCCTGATCGTGAGTTCTTCGGTTGGGAGTGTATTTTTTGGCACGGAAGCACACTTTTTGTCTGGACGCGCATTTTTTTCACTGGCGTAGATTTTCGACTGAGCTGGTGTTTTTTGGCCCAGGTGTGCGTTTTGCGGCCCGTGCAAAAAATGCGCGGTTGTAAGAAAAATGCGCGCTCGAGCAAAAACGTGCGCCCGAGCTGAAAAAAAAAATGCGGTTTGGCGAAAAATGTGCGCCCGGGCAAAAAACATGTTCCCGCATGGAAAACGTGCTTCAGGGCGAAAATCGCGCGCCCCACAAAAACACGCGCCTGAGCGAAAAACGCGCGCCCGGGCAAAAATTGCGCGCCCATGCAAAATATGCGTGCACGGGGGAAAAATGCGCGCCCGGCGGAAAAACGTGCTCCCGGGCGAAAAACGGCGCCCGGGCGAAAAACAGCGCCCGGGCGAAAAACGTGCGCCCGGGCGAAAAACGTGGGCCCGGGCGAAAAATGCGCGCCCGAATGGAAAAATTCGCGCCTGGCTGAAAATCGCGCGCCCCGGCGAAAAAATGTGCGCCCGACCGAAAAACACGCGCCCCGACGGAAAAAAGTGCGCCCGGCCGAAAAACATTCGTGCTGGTCAAAAAATGTGTGTCCGTGTCGAAAAATGCGCGCTCGGCCGAAAAACGCGCTCTCGGGCGAAAAACGCGCGCCCGAGCGAAAAAAGAGCGTTTGGGCGAAAAATGCCCGGCAGGCCAAAAAACGCCAGCCCGGGAGAAATATATGCGGCCGGGTGAAAAACGCGCTCCCGGGCGAATAACGCCTGTTTGGGAGAAAAATGAACGTCTGGTCGAAAAGCACGCGCCCGATTGAAAAACACATGCCCGGCCGAAAAACACATCCTGCAGGAAAACACATTCCCCGGTGAAAAACGCGCACGTAGGTCAGAAAACTATGGCGAAAACATTCGATTATGCGGAAAACCCATGGACGGAGGTAAGAATTGACGATTTGATTTTTTAGTTCATAGTTAGTTTTATGAGTTTTCACATGAAAACCAATATCCGCTTAAATTCCGTTGCGCTGAACATTAGAATTGGATTTTTAATCGTCAATGCCAATTCCAGAAATCCAATTCCGTCCAAACGAACGGACCCTAAGACAATTTAAAAACCTAGCAGAAAAATAAGTTAAATGACATGCATTGAGGAATCAATTCTAAATCAAGTTAAATGACATGCAAACCTTCCTCTAACCCGAAACTGACTACTTTTTTGGGATTTTCGCTTTATAATTTCCTTCGTTTTTGAAGAAGGTGAATCAAAAAGGGGGAAAGACGACGCAACTGATAGAACTACGGCTGAGGTTTAGGCAACGAACGGAGAGAGATGGAGAGGAGGAGATTATTCGTTGGGGTGCGATTAGCGAGAATTGGACTGCGAATATAGTTAGGATTTTTATAATTTTTGGAGTGCGAATAGCGAGAATTGAACTGCTAATATCAACTCTTTTTTTTATTTTGTATAATTCATGCTGAATGGCAACATGCAGATATAACTTGAAATCATTGTGTAAAAAAAAAATTTAAGTCATGTCAATCCATAAACTCTATCCCCCTTCCTCTCTGGAAAAGATTTTTTTTTCTTTTTTTTTTGAAAATTTTATTCAGTGATGAATGACAGAATGTGCTTTTGGAAGGGGAGTGCGGCGGGTTGGGTGGAGTTGATGGAAGGAGCTGGTGATGACAAAGGGTCTGTTTGACACAGCGGCGGAAGGAACTTCATCAGCTTTTTTGTTTGTGGCGATCGTAATCGTGATCATGTCAAACACATTTTGTGATATTGACATTTTTGCTCGAACTCATTGGAGCAAAAACATTCAACTGATGATTGTAATACATTTTGTGATAGTAGTTATGACTCATCAATAAGTAGAACTAACTTTAAATATAGAAGGTGAGGTTGAGCGTTCGCAGATGATAGTTCATAACTCTCACATTCATGTCTGTCGTCGCTATGCCGAACATACTGGAGTTCCAAGTGTCCACCGATTGCCAAGTATTCTCTCATGCTTTCCCCTTATAATAGCTTGTAACCACATTATATGGAATACTACTGCCCACAGCAAGTGGTATTCGCATCTGAGGGTAAATCTAGTGTTCGTCGTTGCTAGCGGCTCGCTCTTTTCTGTGCTCTGTTCGCCCGACCCTCAAGTGTTAGTAACTGATCGCTTGCGGTTCTTGATTCCTCTACTATCCGCCGAACCCAAGGTTGTCAGGATTGAGATCCTAGGTGAGATCGTTTCGAGGTTAGATCGGATCGTAGGATCTGATCGAAGATCGCAAGATCCTACAACATTCGTAAATTAAGATTAAAAATATAAAATTAAACTTTGTATCATTCAATTACGTGCTCAATTAACAAAAAAAATCATTAAATTGAGAAGTATGTGAATAATTATATCAAAAATAATTGAACAATTAAATCGATTGAATTGTTGGATTGCTCGTACGATGGAAGCCTAGAACGCTCGTATGTTGGATTTCTAGCTGCTGGATTGCACGTACGTTAGAAAGGAAGAGAAAACACCGGCTTGGAAGCAGAAAGTTGCTGGATTGCTGACCACTGGATTTCTCATACGCTGGAATGGAAGAGAAGACACTGTCACCACCTGAAATGGAATTAGGTAAGATAGGAAAAGGAAGGCGTTGTATGGACCAAAAGCGATCGAAGACGTCACCCATGGCCTCCGTTTGCAGTCGTCACTTGAGATAGGGTAAAACAACAAGATATGATTATGCGACTGTGAATGGGGGTCACGATTGGGATAGGATTATGCGACGCGGTATGTGCTTTGGACCAGTTGAATGGGGTCGGGATATGGTTGGATATGTTTCTAGTTCCGTTTGGCTGGACCGGTAGAATCGTGTCGGGATCGCGATTCTAAAGATCCTAAGATCCGGATCATGGTCCTAGTCGTAGAGGTGCCGATTTAGATCCTGGGTAAGATCCAGATCGATTTACAAATTCTGGATCGTAAGATCCTACGATCCGAATCGCGATCTTGATAACCATGGCCAGACCCGTCGCTGAGTATGGAAGTTGTTGACAACTTTGACATCAACACTGAGGAGTAATGAGACACGATCCAGCACATGGAGGTCCAACCACTGGTAAGGAGGAGGTGAAGGGTTGTGAGGAGGTTTATGGGGGTAAGGATCTCTCCACTTAATAAAACCTGATGAAACCAACCCTCTCCATCTCTTCTCATCTGATGAACTCGAACGGAAGTAGATACCCTTGGAGACATGCTGGCGTTAAATGGAAGCGAGACCGAGCCACCGTCTTCATCAACTTTGGTAATGCCTCCCTGCACTTGTTCTGGAAGGATGAACCCTTCCTTATCGAGTTCCCGATCTCCCTCTGCTAAATCTTGTAGTACCCTATATAAGCATTCTTCAGCCACCGAAGAAACATTCTCAGCCATCCCGAGGGCCTCAGACCACTCTCCAACAACGATGTAATCAACTCACTTATAGTGGATTTTGCAAAACTAGACATGATCAGTTGTTTTGATTGTGGACACATTCGCTTAGCTCTGGAGCTAAGATGTATCTGATCTATCGAAGCAAATGGGGGCTAACCAGATTGCAATATGAAAATAGTATAAGGACCTATTTAAGGCCCCGTTTGGCATAGGGGTGGCGGTCGTGAACGTTGTTGAAACCAGGACTTGACTTCTTTGTGGAGCTCGGGCCTCCAACAAGTTGAGGGGCAGCTGGAGCTTACTGATTCCTTGGAAGGAACCGACCGGAGACTCGAAACTAAACACAGACCCTTGGTCGCAGCGAGGAGGTCCCACCACACCCCCGGAAGATCATTGAGCGCTTCCACTCCCAAGCCAAAGTTGAGACTGGGCACCTTGGAGAGCCGGAGGGCTAAGCCAAGATAACCAAGGGAGGAAGAAGCTTAGAATACTGAGATCAGAATCCTCTCCCAAGGTGCCCTTCAAGGTCTATTTATAGTTTTCCATGTCTGGTCTGCTAATAGCGGGTTTCCGCCTTACTCTTTTGCTATATGCAACCCAAAATGGCCTGCCAACAATCAAACTCTGCTGTTCGGAGGGGCAAACTGCAGACCACCAGGGGTTTTTAGGTAAAATGATCATGAATCCAGGACTGGGCGAGCCACCCATAAGAGTCTCTCTCGCGAACCGAGAGGCTCGGCTCGCTCACCTTCCTGCGAGCGAACGACAGGGGGCTTAGCCCGCTCTCCCTCACGCGAGCGGTCGGCGAGAGCCCGGCTCGCCCGGCCCCCTGGCTCACTCACCTTCTTGCTCTTCTCGCCTGTTGGTTCCTTTGTCTCCGCTATCCTCCTGGCGGACACCGGGGTTGTACACAATCCCCGCTCTTCGCGAGGCTACCTTAGGCTCGCAAAGAAACGTCCAACCCCTGATGTTCGCCGACCCCTTGGTGACGTGGTGAGAATATTTTGGTGGGGCCCATGATCAAAGCTATAAATACCCTCCTCTCAGGCCTGTATATGAACTTTTTTCTCCTTCTTTTCTGTCTCGCTATTCATCACTTGTCACATTCAAAATGTTTAAGAGGGAGGAGCTACTGGTTCGCCTTAAGGCCTCGCAAGCGAGCCAAAAGTCCAAAGCCACTGCGCTCGCATCTTGGATCTCTCTGTAACCTACTCTGCCTCCGCCTCCGCCCCAGACTAAGAAGGTGAAGACCATCCGGCGGTCGCCGAGAGAGGACGGGTCGTCGCCTCCGTCCTCAACTCCCCTATACGAGCTCGCCTCACAGGTTCTGCCACAATACCCGTTGGTCATTATGGTACTTTTTTAACTTTGCTTTCTCGCTCGCAGAACCTTCACGCCGATAAAAGCCTCACCAGGCCATCTCCGATGGGGTCTCGCCCCGCATCTCCCGGGGTGGCTGATCCACCACCAGATGTGAGGACAATTGACTTGCGAGCCTCGCCCTCGCGCCCTGGTACGTTGCTTGTCTTGCTCTCTATTGCTCTTCTCCGGACGCTGACTCGCATTACTCCTTCTGCAGGGTCCCGTCCCCCGACCCCGGAGAGGAGAGTCCCTACCCCAGTGGGCTCGCCCCGCCCGCCGAAACAGAACATCATCACTCCAGGGTTCGGCATCCTGGGCCAACGGAGCCCAGGTGGCTCGTTGTTTGCCGAGCCCCAGGTCGCGAACGCGTCAGCGCACCCCCTAGCTTAGGGAAGTCTCTCACTCCGTCCTTTACTGAAGCCTTCAAAGGCCAGCCAGGTTCTTCTCGCGCGCGACCCGGTACCGATCTCTTCTCGCCGGGCTAGCAATTTTCGCTCGCTGCCTCTTACATCGCTTCTTAGGCTAATTCTTCACTCGCAGGTGTTCCTCTGACCCCGTCCACCGAGTCAGGGCATGGAGAGGTGGAGATGTCCCCCCGCTCCCTCGCTGGATAAGGACGCGGACTTCTTGGGGGATCCCAGCGACCCAGAGCAGATGAAGAGACGAGTCACGGAGATATTTCAAAAACATACCTCCATGCTGCGAGAGTTGTATGGTCAGAATCGGATGGACAGGATCGCATACGAGGAGAGGTTTGCCGCCATGGAGGACGCAAACGCCTGCGTCCTCGCTGAGGTGCAGCAGGTCGCTCGCAACGAGGTCTCCTCACCTGGGGTGCATCTTGCTCGAATCGAGGACTACATGCGGCTGATTCAACGCGAGGTCCGGGCGGTCCACGAGTACCATTATCTGAGGGTTCCACCGCGCTCCGGTGTGCGAGGCCGCGGTCGCTGGAAATGGCATAATTATTAAACAGTTGTATTTTATTGTTACTTGTTTCTTTCTCTCGCTACTATTTCCCCCCGCTCTTGGGGGTTCCGAACAATTAGGAACGTTGTAATAAGGACATTCTCGCTCGCTCGCGGGCATTCTTTCCTACTTAGTATGTTTTATCGCCATGCTAATAATGCTTGCGCCCTGCTTGTTTTTTGCCTGACTGTGTCTGGCTCGCGAGACTTCGTCTCGCCCTTGCGGCCTTTGCTTTTTTTTTTCTGCAGTCTCGGCTCGCCGACGGCGAGCCAGCGGATTTCGCCAGGACGTCAACCAGCCTGGAGTGGACAAGACCCCCGAGTGCCGAAAAATAACCGCGCGATTTCGCTATCTGCACCCCCCGGCGCTTCGTATCCTTCCCTCCCATTTCATTTATATAAATAGCCACCGCCCTTTTACTTTCTAACTACCGCATTAACTGTTCTCCAGCTCCCTTTCTCTCCTCCAGGCCTTCTTGCTAATTCCAGCTCGCACCCGCTCCCTTCCCGGCTCGCAGGTATCAGCACCATGGTTGTTGAGGGTGAATCAGAAGGGCGAGCCAGGTGCGATGGGGCTTTCCGCGACCACATCTTCTTCGGCGCCTCGCTAACCGGCGACGAATTCCTCAACGTCGTGGACAACTACATCCCTTCGGGATACTCCGCTCGCCTCCCGCCGAGCACCGCCAGCCTCAACAATCCATCCACAGACGAGCTCGCCATCCCTATTGCCCATTTTGAGAATGGGCTGCGACTCCCACTCTGGCCAGAGGTTCGCCAGGTAATGTATTCTATCCTCACCTTTCTTACTCGCCTCGTGAGGAGTATTGCTAATTGTGCCTTAACAAATATCTTAGGTACTTAAGTACTACGACGTCCTACTGAGCCAGCTGACGCCGAATGCGGTCGTCGTAGTGGTCGCGTTCACCTGCTACCTACGAAATGAGAAGATTGAGTTCAGCCTGCTCGTCTTCCGCAAAGTATTCTCCTTCGGCGCATATAAGGACAGGACGACACACTTTGCGAGCCAGCATGTCACCGTATGCGAGACGATGAACAAAGCCCACTACTGGCACCAAAATTCGTCTTGGTGAAAGGACCATTCGGTAACATCCCCTTCTCCCCCCTCCAATGGGATGACGCAACCTACCGCCCTCCTTCCTCGCTCGGCGGCGATGACGCGAGGCTCTATCAATACCTTGACGGCAAAAACTTTGAGGTCGTCCACCTTCGGCAGAGGGTTGACTCGCTGCTGCCGGTCCCGCAAGGGGAAGGTTTGACTCGCACTCGCAAGTTCTCATGTATCTTTTTCCCCATCCATCCGCTAACTCTTTCTTTATATTTGCAGGGGAGCGGGATCTTCCCATCCACCCCCCGTATGCGAGGAGTGCAACCCTTTGTTCAAGCCCTCTCGCCGTCACGTCCGCCGATTCTTGCCGGGAACCCCTCGGCTCGACCTCGGGTAAGAAGCGGCCGCTGCCCGCGGGCCAGCTCGCCGCGAAGGCCCCCGCCAAGAAGAGGAACAAGGACAACTCCTCCAAAGCAAAGGAGAAAGAAGTTGTGGAACTGAGCGAGTCGGGGACTCCGCTCGTCCCCTGTGCGAGCCAAAAAACTGCCCAGGAGGGCGGCGAGCCGAAGGACACCCCTGACGGGCCCAAGCCCACCAGCCATAAAAACTTCGGCCTGGGTGCCAAGCTTCCTGACGCCCTCGGGGAGTCGGTGCTCGCATGGGATCCTGATCTCAACAGGATCTCTTGTTCGTCGCTCCTCCCCTCCTGGGTGGAGAGCGATAAGGTCGGGGGCGAGGCGTTCGCCCTCGCCTTCGGGCTGTACGATCGCGAGGACGCCACCAGTTTCAGTGCCCTGCGATCCTGACTGCTCGCCAACGAATCCATGCGAGCCCACTTCCGCTCCTTAGAGCTGTCCCACATGACGGCTCGGCGGTACCTCACCGCCGAAAGGGAATCTAAAGATCTCCAGCGCGAGCTCAAGGAGGCTACCGACGAGATAGCGAGCCTCAAATGGGGGGAGGCCATCTCGGAAGGTCTCCTCGCCAGCCTTCAGGGCGGAATGGTAAGTTCTCCACTCAACTTCTCTCTCGCTCGCTATAGAGGTACTTTTCCTAACTATACCTTTATTCTTCAGGACGCCGAGACAGCAAGCCAGCTGCTCTCGCGAAACACGGACTTGGAAGCAGAGGTCGCGTTCCTCAAAGCGCACAACCACGAGCTGACCAGGGTGGCGCTCCCGCCGCCCCCTCCTCGGGACGGGGCTCGCCAATCCTCGCGAGATGAGAAGGAGGCGATCCGCCAGAATTCCATGGGCGTCGCCGACCTTGTCTTCGAGACCCTCAAAGGGGCCGACTTGCTCTCCCCAGATGCCTTGGAGTTCAGCATCGAGGACATCATCCCGGATCTGTTCGCACCGATCCCAGAGCCCCACGACCGCGAGAACGAGGAGGAGCCGTCCATCGATCAACATTAGTTTTCTATAATCCAATGTAAAAATTTTGTCTGGCGAGTTCGCCGCTATTTTGTAAATTTTTTGAGAAAAGTGACATGAAATGTTTTTCTATCTTGTAACTGTCTTTCCGTCTCGCTCGCACAGATGCATTTTTCTATGCTCGCGTAAATACATTCATGATATGCTTGTGCTCTTACTTTTTTCCACGCTCGCGCCTTTCGACGCTATTATTCGTGATCACGTTCGCACCCTTAGATTTTTTGTTTGGTTCTTCCACCTTACCTCGCACCTACCTAAGAGGGTGCTCGTGTAGCCTCCCCCGCTTAGGAATTTCGTTATACAGACCCTCTGTTTTCTTGCACTAAGGGTGGCCCTCTTCCGACCTCTGGCTCGCCCAGCTGGGCTCTTGTGAGCGGGATCGTCATTTCCCTGCCTCGCTCGCCTGCCCATCTCGAGCGACCAGTCTTGCTCGCTATCCTCCGCGCCAGCAGATCCCCCAACTCGCTAGTATCATGCATTGCATAGGGATTCTCCGGGTGTCCTTTGCGAGCTAGGACCCGACTCGACGAGCAGCGCGGCCACCGTATCCAGACGCCCAACGGTCACCCTTGGCCTTGGTGTCTTACCTCAATGGTAGCTTTGTATTCTTCGCGAGCGAGCCCCCGGGCTCGCCCCTGTCAAGGTCCTGGGAGGTTTGGCGAATCGAGTCCCTCACCGTGAATAACTTTATCTTGTCAGCCTCTCCAGAGATCAACCTGACCCACCGTCTATTAGAGCCAGACGGCAGAATTGATCTGGGGCACTCCAGCACCAAAAATTTTTCTATCTTGCCAGCCTCTCCAGAGATCAACCTGACCCACCGCCTATGAGAGCCCGACAGCGGAATCGATCTGGGGCACTCCAGCACCAAAAACTTTTCTATCTTGCCAGCCTCTCCGGAGATCAACCTGACTCACCGTCTATGAGAGCCCGACAGCGGAATCGATCTGGAGCACTCCAGCACCAAAAAATTTTCTATCTTGCCAGCCTCTCCAAAGATCAACCTGACCCACCGTCTATGAGAGCCCGACAGCGGAATCGATCTGGGGCACTCCAGCACCAAAAACTTTTCTATCTTGCCAGCCTCTCCAGAGATTAACCTGACCCACCGTCTATGAGAGCCCGACAGCAGAATCGATCTGGAACACTCCAGTACCAAAAAATTTTCTATCTTGTCAGCCTCTCCAGAGATCAATCTGACCCACCGTCTATGAGAGCCCGACAACGGAATCGATCTGGGGCACTCCAGCACCAAAAACTTGTCTATATTGCCAGCCTCTCTAGAGATCAACCTGACCCACCGTCTATGAGAACCCGACAGCGGAATCGATATGGGGCACTCCAGCACCAAAATTTTTTCTATCATGCCAGCCTCTCCAGAGATCAACCTGACCCACCGTCTATGAGAGCCCGTCAGTAGAATCGATCTGGGGCACTCCAACACCAAAAATTTTTCTATCTTGCCAGCCTATCCAGAGATCAACCCGACCCACCGTCTATGAGAGCACGACAGCGGAATCGATCTGGGGCACTCCAGCACCAAAAACTTTTCTATCTTGTCAGCCTCTCCAGAGATCAACCTGACCAACCGTCTATGAGAGCCCGACAGCAGAATCGATCTGGGGCACTCATGCACCAAAATTTTTTATATCTTGCCAGCCTCTCCAGAGATCAACCTAACCCACCGTCTATGAGAGCCCGACAGCGGAATCGATCTGGGGCACTCCAGCACCAAAAACTTTTCTATATTGTCAGCCTCTCCAGATATCAACCTGACCCACCGTCTATGAGAGCCCGGCAGCGGAATCGATCTGGGGCACTCCAGCACCAAAAATTTTTCTATCTTGCCAGCCTCTCCAGAGATCAACCTGACCCACCGTCTATGAGATCCCGACAGCGGAATCGATCTGGGGCACTCCAGCACCAAAAAATTTTCTATCTTGCCAGCCGCTCCAGAGATCGACCTGACCCACCGTCTATGAGAGCACGATAGCGGAATCGATCTGGGGCACTCCAGCACCAAAAATGTTTCTATCTTGCCAGCCTCTCCAGAGATCAACCTGACCCACCGTCTATGAGAGTCCGACAGCGGAATCGACCTGGGGCACGCCAGCACCAAAAACTTGGGGGCTCCTGCTTAGAAAGAATTTCCAAACCAATATATTGAGATTGTGAGAATTTGAAAATAACATGAATTTTTTTATTTCCAAAAAACTAAGTATTACAAGAGTATTGCCTCCTTTATATAGACTAAGAGGGAAACAGTAAAATACAAATATACGATGTGGGACTAAATACAAATACACAATACTCAAGAGAGCTGGGCGGTCTGAGCGATCAGGAATATTGAGACCGCAACGACCTCTGCGATCTGGAGTGAGATCTGGCGGTCGCACAACAGGAGAAAGGTCATGTGAAAGAGGAGACCGTCAGACGGCTAGATCGTTGCGGCGAACACTCCCCCATAATGGAGAGACCGGGAGGGCCAGACCGCTTCTCTTCATAAGAGGCGATCTGGTTTATCCGAGATAAACCGACAGTCTGGTACATGGAGACCGCTGAGACCGCTGGCTATAGACCGCTTGGAGAGGCGGAATGATGCTGACCTTCATAAGATGCGATCTCGCATTCTTGAGGAGAACTGGCGGTCTGATGCTAGGAGACCGCACAGACCGCGGTTATCAAACAGTTGTCTGATAGGGCTGGAGATCGCCGACCTTTATTGAAATATCTAGTTGCCCACCAAAATCACCTAGAGGGGGGTGAATAGGTGATAACAGCGTCTTTTGCGAAATTGAAAATCTTGAAAATAAAGAACGCACAAAATGCAAACCACAACCACAGACGACAAAGAAATTTATAGTGGTTCCCCGATCTTGGGTACTCCACTTGCCGGCCTCGCCAATCTAGCACCACAGCTAGACTTGACTACTTCACTAAATCTCGGATCAAGAACGATCCTACAAATCTCAGAGTCAAAACTCTTACAACTCGGAGATCAATCTCCTACAAACTCAGAGAGAACCCTCTCTTACAACTCGGAGAACACCTCTCCTACAACTCGGAGAACAATCTCTCCTACAATCAAATATAAAATTGATATTGAGATTATACTTATCAAATCACAAATAGATCTGAATAATTTGATGAAGATCTTCTTTTCTTCTTGCGACAGAAATGACTTCGGCTTGATGTAGAAAATGAAGAATCGAAACGGCACAAATCAGATCTTCTAAGGTCTTGATCAATCCGATAGAATCAGAACGTGTAAGGCAATGATCGATTGACCTTCCTCTTCCACTTGGAGACGATTTCAGATAACTCACGATTGAACTCCAACAAAGGCGATGCGCGGCACTTGACGACAATCTTGGATCAGATTAGGGTTAGGAAAAGTACGAACTCTGATCTTATGATTCTCAAAAACTTGTTAATTCATTCTTAAGGAGCAATCATTAAATAGATGACATCCTAACGATTTAACCTTAAGACGAGGAAAGACGTCACGTCAATTTGACGGAAAGGACTTGTCGTCAAAACGGGAAAACAAAGTTTTTCGAGAAATGATAGGACTAGACTTCTCGAGAATTCCAAGACTTCTCGAGAGAAACGACTAGTTCTCGAAAAACAGCTTTAGAAAGAGAGATCAAAGATTTATGACAGAACTTCTCGAGAGATACAGGACTTCTCGAGAACAAAGAAAACTTCTCGAAAGCTTCAGAACAATTTCGAGAACAACCTTCAGAGAAAAAGATTTTTCGAAAGAACCAGAGAGTTCTCGAAAACAAGAATACTTCTCGAGAGATAAAAGATTTCTCGAAAGCTGAGCTGAGACAGACTTCTCGAAATCACCTGGAAAAGAGCTTTTCCCGAAAACAAATAAGACCTTTCGAGAGAACAAAGACATCTCGAGAAATACAAGAAACTACTCGGAAATTTCAACAACTTCTCGAGAAACATCTGAAACAACTCTTCTCGAAAAAGCATAAGGACTTTTCGAAAGCACAGAAAGACTTCTCAGAAAATCTCCTTACTTCTCGAAAAGTTTACTTAGAGAAATTTCTTCTTTTGTCTTCAGGCCAATGCTGCACACCTAAGCTTTGAACCTTTAATGTCTTGATCATAAAGTGTATCCCAATTGAGAGACCACACATGAGTCAACCCCATACCTCACACAATGAAGAATTACATTGCATGAGACTGTGCTTATTGACCCATTGTGACCTGACATTGGTCTACACTTAGCAAAGTGAACCTGCAAGAACATTACTAAAAAAACAAATCAAATACACAAACAATTCATTCTTGGTTCAAAGTTGACTTTCTACAAATCAAGGCTATTGTGGATACAATACCCAACAATCTCCCCCTATTTGTAGAAGTCAGAACCCTTCTTACCAAGATGAATTGTAGCCATATTAAATATACAAAGAACATACAAGAAAGAACATTGAGAGCAATATCTAAATATAAGAACATGATTGTCACATCAGAATCAAAAACTATATTTAGATTTAAGATTGTCTAATGAATTAAAGTTCACACAAGCATATGACAATAGAATTTGATGATCTTCAACCTCTGGCATTGTCTCTTCTTTTCTGTTCCTGTCTTCTGAAGTATGCAAAAGGTTTAGGATGGTACTTTGGAGGAGCTGGAGGAGCTGTAGGATCATTGTACTTATTTGTCCTGTAATGTAATCTCCTTTTGGTCTTGCTGGTTTGATAAAGTTTCCATTCAGAAGAGCTGTAATAGTCTTGAACTTGCATTCCACCTTCTTCAACTAATCTGAGTGAATCAAGAATAATAGCCTTTGAAATAGGACTCCAAATCTCTGGATAATTCACAGGATCAGTAGCAGCAGCTTTGCCAGAGCCTGCTGAACTAGATTCAGGAACTGATCTCTTAGCAGAAGGTCCTTCACCATATTTTCTTTTTCTTGAACCTTGCTTAGAAGAAGCAACTTCTACATCAGAAGACACATCTTGTCTTGGAGAGAACTGAGGAGGCTCATACTGAGGAGGGGGAACAGCAGGGTCAATGCCCAAATCTGGAAAGATCTCACTATGAAGCCAAGTGGTAGACCTTTGTGTGAATTCTTTGATATCAGCTACCTGCTTCTGGACTCCCTGAGACAGTTGATCAAACTTCTCACTCATATGATTATGAAATGCAAATAAATTCTCATCAATTGAACCTATCAACTTGTCCTCCCCCTTTCTGACTTCTACAGAGAGGGTTTGGAGAATAGACTCCTTAAACTGGCCAACTTCATCAATAACTTTGAAAGTATTATCTTCATCCCTTGAAGCCATGTTTTCTTGAGTTTTTCTTACTTGAATAACTTCAGCTAGCACTGTGGCTACACCCTCTATGGTGTGATCAATAGCCTTTCCTCCCTGAATAACAACCTCTTTTAGTTGATCTGAACTGGTTTTGAATTCTTTCAACTTCTTTGACATTTCCTTTTCAACATCAGATATTCTTGCATGAACTTCTTTAAAGGAGTAATCTATTTTGGCACTTTGTCTTTGAAGCATGAGTTCAATTTTACCAAGAATTGTTTGTTCATCAAAAAGAGATGGAGGAGGAGGGATTGGCAGAGCTTCTTCTGGTAGATCTTCAAGAACAACTGAACTTTGGAGCTTCACAGGAGATAAACCAACAAACCTTTCCTGAGCATCCTTGTTTGTGTCTAAACAAGGCTCTTGCTCCCCCTCAACATGTACTGGAGGAGGAGATGTGAGTAAAATCAAAGTCTGCTCCTGACCCACCCATGTGGTCACTTGTGCAAAGCACATCATCAGCACCTCTAAGAATTTCACCTACCACATCTGCTAAGGTGGAATCAATTCTGTCTTCATCAAAAGCTGGAGGAGGTGAGAAATGATCCCCTTGATCTTGTGAAAGAATAGTAGTTTCCATAGGAGTATCTGACAAGACTTGATCATCTGGGATTGATGGAGTTTTGGAAGGAGCTAGATCTGAAGGAACTTGTTCTGAAGGATCCTGAGCTGATGGAGAAAGAACTGTGTTTGGTGAAGGAGGGAGACTTGGTTCTGCTGAAGGAATGGTGTCTTGTGGAGCTGGAGATGGAGATGGAACTGAGCTTTGTTGCTGAACTGGTGGTGGAGCTGGAACTTCATACTCTGTAACAGATTGAGCTAGAGAAATGGGCTCCCCCTGGAGACCTGTATCTGCAGTTGGCTTAGTTATTCTGATGTTCCACCTCTTCATTGTGACAACATCTACCTTCTTCAAATGATGAATAATAGCTCATTTGGACATGTCAAACACAACTGGATCAAGCTGATTTAAATAGAGTGACAGGATCCTTGCAAAATTGGGACTAGCTATACTTTCTTTGATCTTGTTGAATAGGAAATCTGCCCAACTGAACCTTTTTCCACAAACCACCATTGCTACTAAACTGAAAACATCTGAAGAGACATGACCCAGGCTGCCAGTATGACATAGTAAGACCTTTGAAATAATGTCCACTATCAATTTTCCAACATCGCTCATCTTTTGTCTGCGAATGGTTGATGTTCCTTTATCTAATCCACAAAAGATTAGGGCATGAGCCCAATCCTCATTACTTAGAGTATCCTCATTTTCTTCCAATGGAACTTTCAAATACTTGGAAAGAGATTTTGGATTCAACTTGATTTTGAAATTTCCAACCAATGATTTCATCCTATTTCCGTTTTTGTGAACTTTTACATTGATAAACAGATCCTCTACCTCTTGAATTAGAATTCGACATTGATGTTCTAGTACGAATGACAGTCCTGCTGCGTCTAAAAGATAAAAGAGGTTTTGAAACTCATCTGAGATTGACTGGAGACCTTCTCGCACGAGTTCACTTCCGACTCCAATCTTAGGTTTTCCTGAAGGAGCCATTGATCGAGAGGAGAACTTGAAATAAGGGCTGGAACTAGAGAAGATCCTTTTGAGGGCGAACTGGAACGTCGATTTTGCGTAAGAGGAGATGAACCGACGACACTTTTCGAGAGGAAATGGAAGTACTTCGCGTGACCTCTTAATTCATTTCGAGACTCTATTTATAGTGTGATTCTGATGTGACAATTAATTTGGTTTTAATTAAGTTAAAGAAAATAAAGTTCACGCGTACCTGGCTCTTCGTATTCTCGAGAATTGAAATTAATGATTTCGAAAAGTATAAGATATTTCTCGAGAGGTTGTTAAAGTTCTCGAGAAGTCTCTGAACTTTGCCGATCTTCTTCCGAAAGATAATTAAAGTTCTCGAGGGATAACCCATTTCTCAAGAAGTGTGAATTCATTTTTCGAGAGATGATGTCAAATTTTTCGAAATATTTTATCTTCAAACAACAGCAAGTCATTTCTCGAGATATTAACTTCATTTCTCGAGAAGTTTAATAATGACTTGGATTTTCCTTCTTTAATTTTTCTTGTTTCCAAATGATAATCCTGTGCTTCATTTTAGAACATAAAAAAAATAAGATAAACTTAAGAAAATTCACTTATCTTCTTCCCTTTTCCTTTGTTTGATCATTATTCCATGTTGAGCATTCCAAGTTCCATCTTGAAGAAAGAGAACTTGGTCTCATCCAGCGGCTTCGTGAGTATATCTGCTATTTACTTATCTGTAGAGACATAACTTAAGTTGATATCCCCATTCTCCACATGCTCTCGGATGAAATGATATCTTAATTCGATATGCTTTGTCCGACTGTGTGAGACGGGATTATTTGCTATAGCAATTGCGCTAGAGGAGTCGCAAAACATTGGAATATTCTTTATCTTCAAATTATAATCTTGAAGCTGGTTCCTGATCCATAGAAGTTGTGCGCAACAACTGCCTGCAGAAATATATTCTGACTCGGCGGTTGAAATTGCAACACAATTCTGCTTCTTGCTACTCCAGGAAATAAGTCTTCTTCCGAGAAATTGGCATGTTCCGGAAGTGCTTTTCCTGTCGTCTCTGCTACCTGCAAAATATGCATCTGAATAGCCTATTAGTTCGCTATCATTACTTCTTGGGTACCATAAGCCAAGATTTGGTGTGCCTTTAAGGTATCTCAAGATTTGCTTTGCAGCAGTGTAATGAGATTCCTTAGAGTTCACCTGATATCTAGCACATACACATGTAGAAAACATTATGTCAGGTCTACTGGCAGTAAGGTAGAGCAAAGAGCCAATTATGCTTCTGTATTTGGTTTCATCAAAAGGTTTCCCTTTCTCGTCCTTGTCCAGAGACATAGCTGAGCTCATTGGAGTCCTCATAGAGGTTGCATTCTCCATTCCAAATTTCTTAATCAACTCCTTGGTGAATTTTGTCTGTGAGATGAAAATTCCATCTTCAGATTATTTCACTTGAAGTCCTAAGAAATATTTCAGCTCGCCCATACTGCTCATTTCAAACTTTCCCTGCATAAGTTTTGAAAACTTTTTGCAAAGATTGTCGTCCGTAGAGCCAAAAATAATGTCATCAACATAGATTTGCACTAGCAAAATCTTGCCTTTTACTTCCCTAAGAAATAATGTCTTATCTATCTTTCCTCTTGTGAACTTGTTCTCAAGAAGGAAGTTAGACAGCGTCTCATACCAAGCTCGAGGAGCTTGTTTTAAACCATATAAAGCTTTCTGAAGTAAATAAACATAATTAGGAAAGTCTGGATTGATAAAACCTGGAGGTTGTTCCACGTATACTTCTTCTTTGATATTTCCGTTGAGGAATGCTGACTTGACGTCCATTTGGTATACGGTGAAACCCTTGAATGCAGCAAAGGCTAAGAACATTCTGATCGCTTCAAGTCTTGCTACTGGAGCATAAGTTTGATCGAAGTCGATCCCTTCTTCCTGTCTATAGCCTTTTGCTACAAGTCTTGCTTTATTCTTGATGATTGTTCCATCTTCGTCCAACTTGTTTCTGTACACCCACTTTGTTCCAATTATGTTCTTATCCTTAGGCTTTGGAACAAGTGTCCAGACCTTGCAACGCTTGAATTGGTTTAATTCTTCTTCCATTGCAAAAATCCAGTGTGGGTCTTCATTTGCTTCTTGAAATTTCTTTGGTTCTACCTGTGAAAGAAAGCTCAAGTGCAAATTTTCGTTAGTAGTACCTCTTCTAGTTCTAATACCTTCATGAGGATCTCCTATGATTTGATTAATAGGGTGATCCCTCATGTGTCTGAATTCAAGATTCCTCGCATCGCTTGGAACAATGGGAACTACTTCTTCTTCAACTGGAACAAATTCTCCCACTGGAGTTGGCTCTTCATCATGGTGATCTTCCTCTTCAGCTAAGGTTAGAGGAGAGATTTTGACGAAGGTTTGAGCGTCGTCTTTAACTGGCTTATGCAAGTGTGTATCTTGCAACTTTGAACCTGCAACTTCAATAGAAGAACTAGAAAAGCTGCTTTGAAGCATGCTCGTCTCATCAAATACAACATTAATAGACTCTTCTACAACCAGAGTTTTCTTATTAAAAATACGATAAGCTTTACTATGACTGCTATAGCCTACGAAAATGCCCTCAAAACTCTTTTCGCTAAACTTGGTTTTGTAATGCTTTCCATTATTAAGTACAAAGCATTTGCAGCCAAAGATTCTAAAATAAGAGATGGTTGGTCTCTTGCCTTTTAGTAGTTCATAAGGAGTCTTTTCATGGTTTTTGTTTATGAGTGCTCTGTTTTGCACGTGGCATGCAGTGTTGACGGCTTCAGCCCAAAGATATTCGGGTAGAGAAGTGTCACTCAACATTGTTCTGCAAGCCTCAATGAGTGTTCTATTCCTTCTCTCAGCTACCCCATTTTGTTGTGGAGTTCGAGGTGAGGAAAACTCATGAAAGATACCTAGACTTTCACAAAAATCTGTCATAGCCCCAGATTCAAATTCTGTTCCATGGTCACTTCTGATTTTGACCACGGTGCATTCAAATTCGTTCTGGATTTGCTTGACAAACTTAGTGAAAATGGCAAACGTATCTGACTTGTGTTTAAGAAAGAATACCCATGTGAAACGTGAGTAATCATCTACAATAACTAATGTAAAAGACTTACCTCCTAAACTCCTAATTTGCAAAGGACCAAACAAGTCCATATGAAGTAGATGTAAACACCTAGTTGAATCTTTGCCTATAATGCTTTTAAAGGTAGCTCTTGTTTGCTTGCCTTTTACACAAGCATGACAAGGTCTATCTTTAATGCACTTAACATATGGTGCATCACGTACTAAGTTTTGTGAAAACAACTTATTTATGGTTTTGAAGTTTATATGTGCTAATCTCTTATGTCATTGATCAGCAAGAGATGCACTATCTTTTGCTAAAAGACATACTGGTGTAGAAGATGATAAACAAATAAAATTTAAACAGAAAATATTCCTATGACGAGTGTCTGATAGAATTGTTTCAGAATTTTCTGCCGACTTTATCAAACACTTGTCTTTACAAAAATCAACTATGTATCCTTTATCACAGAGTTGGCTTATACTTATCAGATTATGTTCTAATCCTTCCACATAAGCCACATCTAAGAAAGATACATTGCCATTAGAAATCATACCATAGCCTTTTGTAACTCCACGGTCTGATCCCCCAAAAATAACTTTTGGTCCATACTCAACTGGAGTAAAATTTTGCAGTAGACTTCTAGTCCCGGTCATGTGCCGAGAACAACCACTGTCCAAATACCAGATAGGATTTTTGATGGCCTTTGGACATACCTGCAAAAACAAATTATTTTGCCTTAGGAGCCCAAACAACTTTGGGTCCTTGGTCCCTTGTTAGTTGAGTACCACGAGGAGCATTAATATTGCGAGTAGTCTTTCTTGCATTGTTAATTTGTGGTCTCTTGGAATATGTGAAATTGAACCAACAGTCTACGGCAAAGTGACCTATTTTGCCGCAACACCAACAGTTAAACCTGTTGTACCTTCTCTTAATATTTTCCTGCTTAATTCTTTGAACGTTGATTTTGGCAGGAGCAATCCTTCTGGATGAGTATGTTTCATGAGTACAGCATACACAGGGTAATGCTTTCTCCTCTGGCTTAGGTACAATAGTCTTTACTATTGGTGCTTTCTTCTCATTATGTCCGTGAGCATAAGGACCATAATCTCTTAGATTTATCTCTTCATGAGATGCTTTGAAAACACTATCTTCGAAGTTTCGGGGACTAGTCCATCCCTTATAGTCATTGACAGGTCCAAACTTAATTGGTCGGGTCAAGTGACCATAAGTGCTTTGCATGTCATAAATGTTTGAGGGAAAAATAACTTTCTGAAATGGTACATGTTTTTGATGGGTTTTCCCTTTCTCTTCAATGGAGGCCTTCTTAGCATTCATGAATTTCTTATTGGCATGTGTGCCCTTAGTAGTGTTACTAGGACCTGCCACATGACCTAATCCACTAGTACTTGCTTGAGCAGTGAATCTATCAATGAGCGGAAGAATTGTTTTGGGTTGTGAAAACTTTTCAACTAGCTTTCGTTCAGCGGCTAGCTGTTCTTCCAAAACTTTGATAGAGTTTGCTCTTCGATCAAGGAGCTCATCCGAGCTTTTGATCTTGTCTTTTAAGACTTGGACTTCCTCTTTGAAGGAAGAAAGTTGTTCAACTTCCTTTCTCAAATTGGTTTCCATTTCCTTAAGAGACATAATTTCCTTGGTCTGAGATTTGACAATCCTTCGGCACTTGTCAAAGCTCTTGAGCATTTCGGTGTATTGGGTCATGAGTTTAGATTCATCATCAGAGAGATAATCTTTTTGTTCAGCAGAAGCATAATCCGAATCAGATAGCATAGTGTGAGAATTTACCTTCCCAGTATATGGAGGTTCTTCTTCATCATCAGTCATAGCCATCAACCCGAAGTAGGCTTCTTCTTCACTACTTGATTTTTCCGAGTCACTGTCACTTAAAGTTTTGTTCTTTTTAGCGACTAGACTCTTTTCAGTCTTCCTTTTTCTGTGAGTGGATTTCTTTTCTTCTTTTCTTCCACCCTCCTTCTTTTTATAAGGGCATTCAGCAATCATGTGCCCTGGCTTATTGCAACAATAACAAACTATGTCAGAAGAAATATGTTTACCAGTTTTAGATTTATACCTGTCATGATTGCCAGAACTCTTTTTGTGATGATCATCATCACGTCGAGACTGTCTATTTTCAGAGGAAAACTTGTTCTTCATGTGTCTTCTTTTGTTTAGCAGTTTTTTAAACTGACGGGAGATAAGAGAGAATTCCCCATCAGACATTTCTGAGCTGGAGGAGCCGTCCTTAGATTCTTCTTCATCAGTAGATTCTTGTATTCTGATTTGAGACAAGGTTTTGCCTTTTCTAGAACTCTCAGCCTTCATAGCCAAGGTTTTTTCCTTGCTTGAGGCTCTATTCCCATCTTCTTCTGTTTTTCGAATATTCATCTGTAGCTCGTGGGATAATAGTTTCCCAAACAGATTCTGAGGATCTAGATTTGGTAACTTCCCAAATTCTCTGATTGCAACAATCTTGTTATCCCAGTCTTTTGTTAGGGAACGCAGGAATTTATCATTCAGTTCACCATTTGAGAATTCCCGACCATAGTTTCTCAGGCCGTTTACAATTTTGAAGAATCTTTCATATGCATCGGCAATGCACTCCTTTTTATTCTGCTTGAAAGCCTCATATTCTTGATTCAAAAGAGATCTTCTATCATCCCTTACTTCTTCAGTACCTTCCATAAGAACTATTAAGGACGTCCACATTTCTTTTGCAGAATTACAGTGAATTAAATTTTGCAACATAGAATCATCCACTGCACTGGCAATGATGTTCTTTGCCTTTTTGTCTAAGGCAACGAGAGAGATCTCATCCTTTGTTAAGTCCATCATTTTCTTTGGTACTTGAACCGTAGGATTGACTGTTGAGGCAGTCATTGGCACATGAGGTCCTTCTTCCACAACTTGGAAGATTCTTGGGTCTGCGGCTTCCATATAAAATCTGACTCTTTCTTTCCACATAGGAAAGTTAGCCTTTGTGCATATTGGCAATTTCAACGAAGACGATTCCTTGCACTTTTCCATGATTTGAAGGCAAATAGAGTGAAAAGATCTTGTTCAAGGTGTTAACCTTTTAAGAACAACGACCCTCTGATACCAATTGAAATATCTAGTTGCCCACCAAAATCACCTAGAGGGGGGTGAATAGGTGATAACAGCGTCTTTTGCGAAATTGAAAATCTTGAAAATAAAGAACGCACAAAATGCAAACCACAACCACAGACGACAAAGAAATTTATAGTGGTTCCCCGATCTTGGGTACTCCACTTGCCGGCCTCGCCAATCTAGCACCACAGCTAGACTTGACTACTTCACTAAATCTCGGATCAAGAACGATCCTACAAATCTCAGAGTCAAAACTCTTACAACTCGGAGATCAATCTCCTACAAACTCAGAGAGAACCCTCTCTTACAACTCGGAGAACACCTCTCCTACAACTCGGAGAACAATCTCTCCTACAATCAAATATAAAATTGATATTGAGATTATACTTATCAAATCACAAATAGATCTGAATAATTTGATGAAGATCTTCTTTTCTTCTTGCGACAGAAATGACTTCGGCTTGATGTAGAAAATGAAGAATCGAAACGGCACAAATCAGATCTTCTAAGGTCTTGATCAATCCGATAGAATCAGAACGTGTAAGGCAATGATCGATTGACCTTCCTCTTCCACTTGGAGACGATTTCAGATAACTCACGATTGAACTCCAACAAAGGCGATGCGCGGCACTTGACGACAATCTTGGATCAGATTAGGGTTAGGAAAAGTACGAACTCTGATCTTATGATTCTCAAAAACTTGTTAATTCATTCTTAAGGAGCAATCATTAAATAGATGACATCCTAACGATTTAACCTTAAGACGAGGAAAGATGTCACGTCAATTTGACGGAAAGGACTTGTCGTCAAAACGGGAAAACAAAGTTTTTCGAGAAATGATAGGACTAGACTTCTCGAGAATTCCAAGACTTCTCGAGAGAAACGACTAGTTCTCGAAAAACAGCTTTAGAAAGAGAGATCAAAGATTTATGACAGAACTTCTCGAGAGATACAGGACTTCTCGAGAACAAAGAAAACTTCTCGAAAGCTTCAGAACAATTTCGAGAACAACCTTCAGAGAAAAAGATTTTTCGAAAGAACCAGAGAGTTCTCGAAAACAAGAATACTTCTCGAGAGATAAAAGATTTCTCGAAAGCTGAGCTGAGACAGACTTCTCGAAATCACCTGGAAAAGAGCTTTTCCCGAAAACAAATAAGACCTTTCGAGAGAACAAAGACATCTCGAGAAATACAAGAAACTACTCGGAAATTTCAACAACTTCTCGAGAAACATCTGAAACAACTCTTCTCGAAAAAGCATAAGGACTTTTCGAAAGCACAGAAAGACTTCTCGGAAAATCTCCTTACTTCTCGAAAAGTTTACTTAGAGAAATTTCTTCTTTTGTCTTCAGGCCAATGCTGCACACCTAAGCTTTGAACCTTTAATGTCTTGATCATAAAGTGTATCCCAATTGAGAGACCACACATGAGTCAACCCCATACCTCACACAATGAAGAATTACATTGCATGAGACTGTGCTTATTGACCCATTGTGACCTGACATTGGTCTACACTTAGCAAAGTGAACCTGCAAGAACATTACTAAAAAAACAAATCAAATACACAAACAATTCATTCTTGGTTCAAAGTTGACTTTCTACAAATCAAGGCTATTGTGGATACAATACCCAACATTTATCTTGCACAATCTCGCATATCTGAGGAGGAGCAGCGGTCTAATTCTGAGAGACCGCACAGACCGCTGACTCGAGACCGCACAGCTTCAACTTATCTTTATCCGGCGCGATCTGGAACATCAGAGGGGAAGCCGCGGTCTGATTATTGGAGACCGCACAGACCGCTGGCTTCAGATCGCGCGGCTTCAATCCTTCGAGACCGCTTGGCTTCAACACTCCCCTGCAAGCTGGAGCATATATATCAATCATGCCTAGCTTGTTACACACATCGGAGAAGGATGAAGATATAGGTTTGGTGAAGATATCAGCCTGCTCTTTATCCGAAGTTACAAAGGGAGTGCAGATTTGTTTCTTCAAGATTTCTTCCCTGATGAAATGACAGTCCACTTCAATGTGCTTGGTTCTCTCATGAAAGACTGGGTTCTGAGATATATAGATTGCAGCTTTGTTGTCACAGAACATTGGCAATGGATGATTGTAAACTTCTCCTAAGTCAAGAAGGAGAGTTCGTAACCACTTCAACTCACATGTAGTTTGGGTCATGCTCCTGTACTCGGCCTCAGCACTTGATCTGGAAACTACTGCTTGTTTCTTGCTCTTCCAGCTCACCAGATTTCCTCCCACGAAGGTACAGAACCCATATGTGGATTTCCTGTCTCCTTTATCTTCAGCGTAGCTAGCATCTGAGTAGGCTTCTATCTTGAGATGGCTGTTCCTTTGGAACAGAAGTCCCTTCATTGGAGATCCCTTAACGTATTCTAATATTTTTAAAGCAGCTTGAAGATGACATTCCTTAGGAGCTTGCATGAATTGGCTGACCTTCCCAACAGCATAGCAGATATCAGGTCTTGTTACAGTTAGGTAGATGAGCTTGCCTACAAGACGACGATATCTAGTGTTATCAAGTAGAGGAGGAGAGTTGTCAGTCCAGAGTTTGTCGTCTCCAATTGCCATTGGATATTTAGCAGGTTTAGAACCCAGAAGACCTGTTTCCTTTAGAAGGTCAATAGCATACTTCCGTTGTGAGAGAACAATGGAGCTATGCTTCCTTGAGATTTCAATGCCCAGAAAGTACTTGGGAGTCCCCATATCTTTGGTCACAAAGTGTTGGAGAAGATGTTTCTTTGTAAGGGAGACACCTTCAACGTCATCACCTGTGAGAAGGATGTCATCAACGTATACAGCCAGAACAACCATTCCATGAGATGTCTTGCGAATGAAGAGAGAGTGATCCGCAGAACTACGGACAAATCCAATGATCTTGATAACTTCGTTAAATTTTTCGAACCAGGCGCGAGGACTTTGCTTAAGACCATAAATGGCCTTCTTGAGCTTACATACACGAGTCTCCCCCGGAGCAACATACCCTGGAGGTTGCTCCATGAAAACAACCTCTTGAAGGTCACCATAGAGAAAAGCATTCTTGACATCCAATTGAGAGAGTTGCCAACCTTTGTTGATGGCCACAGAGAAGAGGACCCTGATGGTCGTAAGACGAGCGACATGTGAGAAAGTGTCAAAGAAGTCTACTCCATATGTCTGAGTAAAACCTTTGGCAACCAAGCGAGCTTTGTAGCGGTCAACAGAGCCATCAGCACGATATTTAATCACAAAGACCCATCTACACCCAACAACATCTATCCCAATAGGTGGAGGAACAAGAGTCCAAGTGCCACGGTCCTGAAGGGTGGAGATTTCATCATCCATGGCAGCCTTCCACTGTAGGATGGCAAGAGCCTCCTGATAACTGGTTGGGGTGGCTGTATCTGTAATAGCAATAGCAAATGCCCTAGCAGAGGGGGTAAGTTGAGCGAACTCCCTTTCGAAGAGCAATAGGAAGGTCTTCAGTGGTGACTGTATCTGCAGGAGAGTCATCATCGGAAGAAGATAGTGCTGGCCCAAGAGTTGGGAGAGAAGGCCCCAGAGTAGGAGGACAGGTGGAAGGAGATGCTGGAGGTGGTGGAGGGAAAGAAAGAGGTGGTGGAGTTGGGAGAGTCGGTGGTGGTGGTGGAGTGTAAATCAGCGGTGTTGTCGGACTAGGCGTAGGAGGCAGCGAGGTGGAAGAGGTAGAAAAGTATGGAACATTTTCAAAGAAGGTGACATCAGCGGAAACATATTGTTTGCGAAGAAGGGGGTAATAGCACCGGTACCCTTTCTGAGTTGGAGAATAACCAACAAAGATGCATTTAACTGCCCGAGGAGAGAGTTTGTCCCGACCTGGGGAAGGAGTGTGGACAAACGCAGTACAACCGAACACCTTGAGAGGTAATGAGAAGGGTTGTGAGGTGGGATATAGAAGAGAGAAGGGGGTGAAGCCTTGAAGAAGGGTGGAGGGAATGCGGTTAATGAGATAGCAGGAGATGAGGATGGCATGACCCCAATAGGTTTTGGGCATATTCATCTGGAAGAGTAAGGTGCGAGCCATGTCGAGGAGGTGACGATTCTCGTTCCGCTATCCCATTTGTTGAGAAGTATAAGGACAACTAGTCTGATGTATAAGACCATGATTCATGCAAAACTCTGAAAATTGATGAGAAACATACTCTTTAGCATTATCAGTGCGAATAGCCTTGATAGACACTCCAAACTGAGTGAAAATTTCATTATAGAAAGTTTTGAAAACAGAAAAAAGTTATGAGCGTTCTTTTAACAGATACACCCAAGTACATCGAGAGAAGTCATCAATAAAAGTAACAAAATACAAACTACTCCCACCTACAGTCTTGGTAGGAGAAGGACCCCAGATGTCCGAGTGGAGGAGATCAAAGGGACGAGTCGAGCTACGTCCATGTTTGGCAGGATAGGAAGCCCGATGGTGCTTTCCTAGTTGACAAGCTCACAATTGAGTGGAGAGGTATCTCTGGTGAGGTGAGGTAGAAGTTGATACAGCAGCCGAGGAGGAGGGTGACCAAGACGGAGGTGCCATTGATGGAGAGAATCCGAGACGGTAGAGGCAGAGTGAGCAGCAAGAACGTCAAGGAAGTAGAGGCCTCCACTCTCAGTCCCAGTAGCAACTGTCTCCTTCGTATGAAGATCCTGAAAATAATAGTTAGTCGGAGTAAACATAATAGAGCATTGTAATTGTTGAGAGAGAGCCTTGACTGATAGTAAGTTGCATGGAAAAGTTGGCACATAAAGAGTGTTCTGAAGAGAGATAGTCGGAGTGACTTGAACTATTCCAGTCCCACACACATGTGAGGGAGAACCATCAGCGGTGAGAACCGGAGGTAAATTCTTGTGCTCTAGTAATTGGGAGAAAAGGTGAGGGTTCCCTGTCATATGATTTGTTGCGCCAGAATCAATAAGCCATTTACCTTCAGTAACCACGTGCACGCTACCTGAGGAGGTAGCAACAGAAGCAGACGGTGATCTAATATCCGGTTGAGAAGCAGCAGCCAGAGGGCGAAGGTGAGGATGCTTGAGATAGCAATGATCAATTGGGTGACCCTTCCGACCACAATGAGAACAGATGTGTCGCGGAGGTCCACGACCACCAAGAGATCCACCACTGCCACCAGGGTGACCACGTTCAGCCCGGTGAGCAAAGCTCTCTGGAGGGGGAGGGGAAGACAACAAGGGTCGTTGGAGAAGGGAGGTAACAACAGAGACCCGAGCAGCGGTGGCATCAAGAGTTGGAGATTCAGCTTCTCCAAGGATTTGTTGTCGTATCATATCATAAGACTCCAGAAGGCGGAGAAGGTAACACACAACCAGGAGCTCTTGGAAGTGTTTATGCTGTTCAGCAAAATCAGCAAAGAAGGGGCGATGTTGAAGGAGTTCAGCCCCAAGGGCCTGAACTGCTTGATACGCTGTGGTGGGATCCATGGTTGGGCGGGCAAAGAGATCAGCATACAAGGTGTAAATGCGGGAGGTTTTGGTGCCTTTGGAGTAAAGGGCCGCAAGATGCTTTCATGTTGCTTTGACTGTCTCACCATGACGAATGATAGGAAGACACTCATCAGAGAGACTGTTAGCAAGCCAGGTGCGGACAAGAGCATCGCTAGCATCCCAATCATCAAAGGTAGCAGATCCTGTGGGAGGAGGATCATCGGTGAGATGGTGGCGTTTGCGTTGAGAGCGTAAGAGAAAGGTGAAGGAGACACTCCAATCAGGATAATTAGCTCCAGTGAGCTTGGATGTGGTGCCAAGGTTGCCCGAGGAAGAGGTAGAAATAGCCACAGGAGTGGGCGGGGGGGGGGGGGGGGGGGGGGGGGTAGCATTCACAGAAGGGGTACCTGATAACTTCCCAAAAGGAAGTTATTTCCCTACTTATTTTATTTTAATTTTCATTAAAAAGAGGAAAATAATCCCCAATTATAGTAAATATGTTTAAATATCTTATTAATCAATATTGGACTAATTACAGTCATTTTCCATGGTTTTCTGTCAAAGATTGGTCAAAGAATTCAAGTTGGGGAAGCAATGAATCATTTATTGCTGATGCAGAAAATAGGTTGCAACGCCTAAAATTAGCAGGTTGCAACGTGGCAGCGAAATTCAGATTTTGAATTTTAAAAGTGGCGCCTATTTGAAATTCCAAAGGAGGCATCCCTTCAGTTTTGGAAAGGAAGTTATGAGCACGAAATTAAAGCACTAAGGGGGGATTATTCTTGGAAAAAAAAATGCGGAATAGAGGAGAGAGAACTTTGGAGGTCTTCTTCTTCCTCTTGAAGGTTTTCGGCTAGGGTTTGGAGAAAGGGAAAAACTCTTCTACATCGTTTTAATTTCCTGGATCATGTCTTGTAAGATCTACTTTGATTTGTGGTTTCTCTCTTCCTTCATGAACTAAATTCCTAGGTCTTGCATGTGTGGAGTACCGTAGTTATGATGATGACTTGATTTTCATTTATAATTTGTGAATGTGTTGATGTTAATCTTTATTAAATTTATGATCTATTCTTGAGATTTTTGTTTAAGTTTCATCTTTAAAGTGCTTGGCAAAAATTCGAGAGATGAGTCGGGCTAGATGAACGTTTGTTTTGCACGGCGATATTCGAGAGAGGAGTCGTGTAGTTTTTAACCAAACTTCCGTATTTATACTTCATCGCGAGATTCGAGAGAGGAGTGTTGAAAGTGTATCATAAATCTTAATATAATTCCAAGAGAGAGAGAGATCTCCTCTTGAATTAGCAACCGTGATTCTAGCGCTTCATGTTATTTTAATCTCATCTAAGTTGGAGACGACTAGAGGATTTTGGAATAAACGGATAATGGAGATCGAGAGATAAAGTTATCCATTTTAGAATCGTTGCAAGAGAATCATCAATACTTCATAAATTATCACTTTTGTTCGTTGTCATCATAACAAGGGAAAATCACATGCGGGACTATCTTTCCAAGTGAAGTAAAAGTAATTTAAGTAACCGTAACTAGAATTGTAGTTGTTTTCTTTTGAATTGTAGTTGTTTTCTTTTGCACTATTTAAGTTTTTCTATCAATAATTATTACTTGCTTGAATTTAGAGAAAAGGCAGAATTAATATTTGTGAGCGCTAAGTTAAGCACTTCCTCGTGGGAACGATCACTTTCTCATCATTTTATTACTTGTACGGCACGTGCACTTGCGTATTTATATACACCTTTCACGGGCGTACCAAGTTTTTGGCGCCGTTGCCGGGGAGGCGCGCTAATTTAGTGTTTTATTTCTCACAATATTTGTGAAACCTTAGTACTTAGAGATCAAGCATTTGTTTGTTCGTGTTATTTGTTTTAATTTATTTGTCTATTTGAATACTGGTCGGTGTATGTACAGATATAGGCAAGTAGAACTATTGCCGTTGAATTCTGAAATTGAGCGTACCTGTAGACGAAACAGGAGAGACTTTAGGACCGTTAACATTATTCATCCTGCGATGAATGATCCGGAGCCAAATAATGCTAATAATAATGATGGTCAGGTTGATCAAAATGCCCAACCGCCAGCACCACCACGTATGACTTGTCACGATTATAACACACCTCTAAGGGGAGGTTTGCACTTCAGCATTGCTCGACCAGCAATTGCTGCTAACAATTTTAAAATGGACCCACTAATTATGCAACAAGTGCAAAACAATAAGTTTGGGGGTCTAGGTCATGAAGATGCAAATTCCCACTTACGAACCTTCTTAGCAATTTGCGATATGTTTAAGTTCAATGGAGCATCGGAGGATGCAATCTTGTTGAGAGCATTTCCGTTCTCCTTAAAGGGTAGAGCTAAGGATTGGTTAGACTCGTTACCACATGAGTGTATCACCACATGGGACGAACTAGTCGATAGGTTCCTGAACAAATATTTTCCACCCTCTAAGACTGCAAAACTGAAAAGGGATATTACAACATTTTTATAAGTTAACGGGGAAACTCTTTACGACGCATGGGAACGTTTTAAAGAGCTATTGAGAAAATGTCCTCATCATGGGTTGCACCAGCACCAGCAAGTGTCCACATTTTACAATGGGCTGCAAACTGCAACCATGATTTTAGTCGATGGAGCCGCTGGGGGCTCATTAATGAAAAAGTATCCTGAAGACGCGTATGCTATTTTAGAAGACTTAACATCCAATAATTATCAAGCATACGAGAGACAAACTAATAGTAATCCAGCGGGAGTCCATCAGATGGACCAAATCACTTCTTTGGCCGCTCAGATGGCGTCGCAGTTCAATTTAATTAACAAAAGATTAGATTCACTCTCAACCCATACAACTAGTGCCCCGCTCACAGTTGAACAACTAAATCAAATAACTGAAGAAGCAAATTATGTGGGAGGGCAACCAAGACAAATTCCGCCAGGATTTGCCAATCATTATCACCCCGAGTGGCGAAATCATCCAAATTTTTCCTGGAAGAATAATCAAGGGATGAATCAACCACAAGGTTTTAATCAAAATATGAATCAACTACCTATCAATAACAACTCTCAACCCCAACAAGTAAACCAAAGGAAGGTGACTGATGAGTTTATCTTAGGCATGTTCCAAAAGTATGACTCAAAAATGGTAGGAATAGAATCAACGTTAAGATCACTAGAAACTACTATGGGTCAACTTGCAAATTCATTAAGTCAAAGGCCCATTGGAACTCTACCTTCTGATACCACACCCAATCCAACAAAAGATAATCATAATAACCATTGCAAGGCTATTGCACTAAGGAGTGGTGTAGAGATCCCAAGTGGGGAGGGGTTGCTTGAGAAAGTTAGGGAAGAAAAGACGAGTAAGAAGCCAAGTGAGTTGAGCATATTAGAGAAGGACAAGTTGGGTGAGAAAAATGAGGTGGGAGATAAACAAAAAGAGAAACTAAATCAAAAGAAAGAAGTAGTCTATCCACCACCCCCATTTCTAGCTAGACTTGTTAAATCCAAACTTGACACACAATTCCAAAAGTTTATGGAGATTTTCAAAAAGTTAACTATAAATATCCCATTTGTTGAGGCTCTTGAGCAAATGCCAAGTTATGCCAAGTTTATGAAGGATATCTTGGCAAAGAAAAGAAAGTTTGTTGATAAAGAGATAGTGGCGTTGACTGAGGAGTGTAGTGCTATATTGCAGAAGAAGTTGCCACCCAAGCTTAAGGACCCCGGTAGCTTCACAATTCCTTGTTCTATCGGTTTAAACTTTGTTGGGAGAGCTCTATGTGACCTTGGGGCGAGCATTAATCTGATGCCTTTATCTATCTATAAAAAGTTTGGTTTAGGGGAGATCACACCTACATCTCTGACTCTACAGTTGGCCGATAGGTCTCTAGCATTTCCAAAGGGAATTGTAGAGGACGTATTGGTTAAGGTGGATAAATTCATTTTCCCCGCCGATTTTGTGGTACTTGATATGGATGAGGACAAGGATGTCCCCATCATTCTTGGTAGACCATTCTTGGCCACCGGACGAACACTCATTGACGTCCAGAAGGGTGAGCTTACGATGAGAGTTAATGATGAGAAAGTGATCGTTCCCACGAGGAAGTGCTTAACTTAGCGCTCACAAATATTAATTCTGCCTTTTCTCTAAATTCAAGCAAGTAATAATTATTGATAGAAAAACTTAAATAGTGCAAAAGAAAACAACTAAAATTCAAAAGAAAACAACTACAATTCTAGTTATGGTTACTTAAATTACTTTTACTTCACTTGGAAAGATAGTCCCGCATGTGATTTTCCCTTGTTATGATGACAACGAACAAAAGTGATAATTTATGAAGTATTGATGATTCTCTTGCAATGATTCTAAAATGGATAACTTTATCTCTCGATCTCCATTATCCGTTTATTCCAAATTCCTCTAGTCGTCTCCAACTTAGATGAGATTAAAATAATATGAAGCGCTAGAATCATGGTTGCTAATTCAAGAGGAGATCTCTCTCTCTCTTGGAATTATATTAAGATTTATGATACACTTTCAACGCTCCTCTCTCGAATCTCGCGATGAAGTATAAATACGGAAGTTTGGTTAAAAACTACACGACTCCTCTCTTGAATATCGCCGTGCAAAACAAACGTTCATCTAGCCCGACTCATCTCTCGAATTTTTGCCAAGCACTTTAAAGATGAAACTTAAACAAAAATCTCAAGAATAGATCATAAATTTAATAAAGATTAACATCAACACATTCACAAATTATAAATGAAAATCAAGTCATCATCATAACTACGGTACTCCACACATGCAAGACCTAGGAATTTAGTTCATGAAGGAAGAGAGAAACCACAAATCAAAGTAGATCTTACAAGACATGATCCAGGAAATTAAAACGATGTAGAAGAGTTTTTCCCTTTCTCCAAACCCTAGCCGAAAACCTTCAAGAGGAAGAAGAAGACCTCCAAAGTTCTCTCTACTCTATTCTGCGTTTTTTTTTCAAGAATAATCCCCCCTTAGTGCTTTAATTTCGTGCTCATAACTTCCTTTCCAAAACTGAAGGGATGCCTCCTTTGGAATTTCAAATAGGCGCCACTTTTAAAATTCAAAATCTGAATTTCGCCGCCACGTTGCAACCTGCTAATTTTAGTCGTTGCAACCTATTTTCTGCATCAGCAATAAATGATCCATTGCTTCCCCAACTTGAATTCTTTGACCAATCTTTGACAGAAAACCATGGAAAATGACCGTAATTAGTCCAATATTGATTAATAAGATATTTAAACATATTTACTATAATTGGGGATTATTTTCCTCTTTTTAATGAAAATTAGAATAAAATAAGTAGGGAAATAACTTCCTTTTGGGAAGTTATCACACCCCCACACTAAGACATTTGCTAGTCCCTAGCAAATATAATCAATTCAAAGCTTGAATAAAAAATTAATGAAATTGTGCAAACTCAGATAATCACACATCCTTAACAACAAATTAACTAAGGCATATTAATGAAATCCGCTTTACTCAACTGATAAGCCAATAAATCAACACGAATTCAATCATTCACAAATCCATTAGCTCGAATGAAAGGTAAAGCTCAAATAAAGTCATAAGTGTTGTGTATGCTTTTCCTTAAAATTAGTTACTCCAAAACATCTTTTAACAATGGATCTCCGCAACATAGGGAAGGATAAGAATAGCTAAATTATTGATTGAGCCTACACAAAGATCAGTAGTTCAAATGAGAGTAGAATCGACTTGGTTACGCGTTCAGGGATGATGTTGATAGCAGAAAGACATTCCCTTAGTTTGTAATCTTAATAATTCACCAAATCATGGGGTTTATTGACATTTTCACTTTTTTTTATATTCATAGTAGGGATCATTCCAAGTATAAGTGTACATACCCAGGCCACATAATCACTATGATGCATTTTTTTTATAATTTATAATTTGCTAGCATAATAGGGATCATTCCAGGTATGTATACATATACTTAGGCTCATATCACTATGAATCTCAATCATTTTTTTATTAAACACCCATAAAATGGCTAATATACTAAGACGTAACTAATAAGAATATTGGGAAGGTAAGCGTGGAATAATACGTCATCATCATAACTCGAATAATACGGGCGTATCAACATGAAAAGAGTTCAAGTACAAAGATTGTAGTGGAGGGTCAAAATGGTTTAACTACATAAACCCAAGCTTCAGCCAACATCGCTAACTCAGTTCTTACTCACCCATTCCCATAATATTTTAGAAAGCCATATCAAAAGCTAGGTTTTGAAGTAAAATCTTTCAAGGAAAATTGTGCTTAAATCAGACTTAAGAGCGCTTTACCAAAAAAAATTCTCACTAATTTCAAATTCTGTGACTGAAATCGTTTGATTAACCGGCCATACCACTCGATTATCATTGGATAACAAGAATGTCCTATAGGTTAAATTGCAAAAACAAAGACGGAGTTATTGAGTTCGCATATATAAATAAATAAGTCCTTATCCAAGCAGTAGGGGTTGCACTCTAACCAAACGGTAAGCACAACTCGTAAGGATTGGTCACAAAAACTAAACGAGGCATTATGGGCATATAAGACGGCATTTAAAACCTCGATAGGCCTAACCCCATATAAAATGATCTATGTCAAATCTTGTCATCTTCCCGTCGAATTAGAGCACAAAGCATATTGGGCAATAAAAAGGTTGAATTTCGATCTCCAAGAAGCGGGCAAGAACATACTTTTTCATTTGAACGAATTGGAAGAAATCAGATCTAACGCGTATGAAAATGCTAGGTTGTACAAGGAAAGGATGAAGAAATGGCATGATTTGAGGTTGCGAAGAAAGGAGTTCAAAAAAGGGCAGCTCGTCCTCTTGTATAACTCACGACTGAGAGTATTCCCGGGAAAGTTGAAGTCACGATGGTCTGGACCTTTTCGGGTGGAGGAGGTACATCCGTTTGGAGTAATAACGATTTGTAATGAGAGAGACGGATCAAAGTTTAAAGTAAATGGACAGAGGTTGAAGGAATATTATGAAGGCAGTGACCAGCGCGAGGCGATGGTGTTAACTTTCAGTTGAAAATGAAATAGGGAAAGCGTCCGGCCGGGACGTTCTAAACGAGGCGCTAGGTGGAAGGCAACCCACCATCTCTGTTATTTTTCTATCGTTCTTAGTTTGTTTTGTTTGTTTTATGTTTGTTTTTATCAATAGGAGGAAAATAGGTGATGGAAGAGATTGCAAAGTAATCTTGGTATTAAATAATTTTAAAAAAGAAATTTTTCCAGAATTTAGGTTGCAACGCAAAAATTTCGCGCGTTACAACTTGCTAGCCTCGGTGGTAGTGTTTATTTCCTACATAATTGTTTCCGCGTTGCAACGCAAGGAAATCTCGCGTTGCAACCGGCTAGCCTCGGTGGGAGCAATGGCAAACGAAATGGCGGGCGCCGGTTCATGTGAACCGGTCGCTTAACCTTATTTTACCTAAACCGGCCGACCTAAACCACCAAATGCCGCATTCAAATAAAACCCCAGCCCCGATTATGCATTTAGGGCACGCGAACTGGAGGGGTTTTGGCGGAAGCGAGCACGGCGCAGTCGAGGAGCATCTTCGCGAGCGACGATCATCGGCGTCCCGGCGTCATCTTCCTCCACCGACTTTTTGGGCTGCATTAGTTCCCCATCTTACGCATATCGACAGCGATTTCCAAGTCTCAACGCGATCCATAAGGTAACAAATGGAGCACCGATTTTTTTTCCTGTATCGTTTCTATTTTGCTATGTTTTGGCTATGGAGTTTGCGAATCCATTAGGGCTTGAGTTTCTTTTCGTTCTTCTCTTATGGGTGAAGAAATGTCGTCAAAAGGAAAAGGGAAACGAGGAAGGGGGAAAGAGTGTGCTCACAAGGGTGATGTCCGGTTTGTAAACGATGAGGCACATAAGCTCTGTGATGCCCTACAATCAATACCGTTTATACATGAACGGGGTTTCAAAATGGAGTTCAGAGGTTGGAGAATAGCTTATGAGGACCTAATTCATCAGTTAGGTTGGGAGATGTTATGCCACCCGCGAGTTGAGGCAGTGTATCAGTGGGTTTACGAGTTCTATGCTAACGCTAGGTTCTCCGAAGGGGACAACATTTTAGTTCGTGGCCGCATGATCAACTATTCCCCAAAGGCAATAAATGAAATGTTCGAGTTGGAAGACAATGAGATTACTCCTGATGATGCATTAACGATCACGGCCCCATTGGAAGACATTGCTGTAGTAGTTTGTGGTGGTACGAAGCCGGATTGGGTTTTAAAATCAAAAAAGGCATTGAGGTCTCAGTGTTTATCTCGAGAGGCAAAAGTGTGGCTACTATTTATTAATGCAGGTATCGTGCCAATAAGGCACGCAAACGTTGTATCTTTCGAGCGTATTGCCCTCATCTATGGTATCCTAAAGGGCATTAAATTTAATGTTGGCCATTTAGTACATAGTAGCATCCGGAAGAAAGTAGGAGAAGAAAAAGCAAAACACCTTTGGTTCCCTACTTTGATTACTGAGCTATGCAAGAATGCTGGTGTGGAGATTAGGAGAGGAGACACAGTTACATAGGTAGGTCATCATATCACGGTGACGGTGATAGAGAAGAATATCAAGGTTGCGGAGGAGTCCCCGAAGAAGACAAATGAAAGAATGCAATCAGTTCTCCGAGGGCAATACACAAGGCCACCTCCCGGATCTCCAGAGACAATTACTCTAAATGAAGGAAACCTAGCTCAGGCTAGCATGCTATATTTGCAGGATACAGAGTACATGAAGACGTACCAACGCCTTGAGCATTGTTATTTTGATGCCCGACAGGACTACGTGTGTAATGTACTTGCTCAGCTCATGTACAAGGCGAAACTCCCGATGCCGATACCAAGTTATCCTTACTGCAATAATTTTGACAAGAGAGGATATCTGATGACTAAAGGTCGGGAAAGGTTGGATACTGCCTATGATGAATATGACAGTGATGATGCTGATGAGAATGATGATGCTGATGACGAGGACGACGAACCCGATGAGGATGAGGAAGAGATGGACGAAGATGAAAGCGAGTAGCCAGGAGCTGTCCAGTTTCATATTTTTGGATATTTTGCTTCATTTGTGAATGCTTTTTGGACAATATTATGCCTTCTTTTGCCTTCTTAGTTTTGGATAATATTTCTGTGAAGTTAGTGCTGTGATGTTTGCATATTTTAATTTTAGAGCCCATTACCTTGCATTCCATTACTTTAGTTACTTGAAAGGTTTTGCTAAGATATGGTTCCATCCAATATCCATTGCTAACGTTAGAATCTTTAAATTAAAAGCTACTTTATTAGGGTTATGCTTTTGTTTGGTTTTGTGATGTTATTTGCAGATCCTCTGAAATACTGGGCTATGATTCGACCAAAGCACTCATGGACTATGAATTCTTTGGAAGGTGGCTATGCAACATGCAGAAAAATATGAGGGGAGTATTTGTTTTACATTATTCCTATTTCTTTCATCGTAAAATTGTCAATTATTTCCTTTTTTATTCTTCACTGAGTTCATTACTAGGGACTAGCAATGTTTAAGTGTGGGGGTGGTTAGAGTGCAACCCCTACTGCTTGGATAAGGACTTATTTATTTATATATGTGAACTCAATAACTCCGTCTTTGTTTTTGCAATTTAACCTATAGGACATTCTTGTTATCCAATGATAATCGAGTGGTATGGCCGGTTAATCAAACGATTTCAGTCACAGAATTTGAAATTAGTGAGAATTTTTTTTGGTAAAGCGCTCTTAAGTCTTATTTAAGCACAATTTTCCTTGAAAGATTTTACTTCAAAACCTAGCTTTTGATATGGCTTTCTAAAATATTATGGGAATGGGTGAGTAAGAACTGAGTTAGCGATGTTGGCTGAAGCTTGGGTTTATGTAGTTAAACCATTTTGACCCTCCACTACAATCTTTGTACTTGAACTCTTTTCATGTTGATACGCCCGTATTATTCGAGTTATGATGATGACGTATTATTCCACGCTTACCTTCCCAATATTCTTATTAGTTACGTCTTAGTATATTAGCCATTTTATGGGTGTTTAATAAAAAAAATGATTGAGATTCATAGTGATATGGGCCTAAGTATATGTATACATACCTGGAATGATCCCTACTATGCTAGCAAATTATAAATTATAAAAAAAAATGCATCATAGTGATTATGTGGCCTGGGTATGTACACTTATACTTGGAATGATCCCTACTATGAATATAAAAAAAAAGAGTGAAAATGTCAATAAACCCCATGATTTGGTGAATTATTAAGATTACAAACTAAGGGAATGTCTTTCTGCTATCAACATCATCCCTGAACGCGTAACCAAGTCGATTCTACTCTCATTTGAACTACTGATCTTTGTGTAGGCTCAATCAATAATTTAGCTATTCTTATCCTTCCCTATGTTGCGGAGATCCATTGTTAAAAGATGTTTTGGAGTAACTAATTTTAAGGAAAAGCACACACAACACTTATGACTTTATTTGAGCTTTACCTTTCATTCGAGCTAATGGATTTGTGAATGATTGAATTCGTGTTGATTTATTGGCTTATCAGTTGAGTAAAGCGGATTTCATTAATATGCCTTAGTTAATTTGTTGTTAAGGATGTGTGATTATCTGAGTTTGCACAATTTTATTAATTTTTTATTCAAGCTTTGAATTGATTATATTTGCTAGGGACTAGCAAATGTCTTAGTGTGGGGGTGTGATAACTTCCCAAAAGGAAGTTATTTCCCTACTTATTTTATTCTAATTTTCATTAAAAAGAGAAAAATAATCCCCAATTATAGTAAATATGTTTAAATATCTTATTAATCAATATTTGACTAATTACGGTCATTTTCCATGGTTTTCTATCAAAGATTGGTCAAAGAATTCAAGTTGGGGAAGCAATGGATCATTTATTGCTGATGCAGAAAATAGGTTGCAACGCCTAAAATTAGCAGGTTGCAACGTGGTGGCGAAATTCAGATTTTGAATTTTAAAAGTGGCGCCTATTTGAAATTCCAAAGGAGGCATCCCTTCAGTTTTGGAAAGGAAGTTATGAGCACGAAATAAAGCACTAAGGGGGGATTATTCTTGAAAAAAAATGCCGAATAGAGGAGAGAGAACTTTGGAGGTCTTCTTCTTCCTCTTGAAGGTTTTCGGCTAGGGTTTGGAGAAAGGGAAAAACTCTTCTACATCGTTTTAATTTCCTGGATCATGTCTTGTAAGATCTACTTTGATTTGTGGTTTCTCTCTTCCTTCATGAACTAAATTCCTAGGTCTTGCATGTGTGGAGTACCGTAGTTATGATGATGACTTGATTTTCATTTATAATTTGTGAATGTGTTGATGTTAATCTTTATTAAATTTATGATCTATTCTTGGGATTTTGGTTTAAGTTTCATCTTTAAAGTGCTTGGCAAAAATTCGAGAGATGAGTCGGGTTAGATGAACGTTTGTTTTGCACGGCGATATTCGAGAGAGGAGTCGTGTAGTTTTTAACCAAACTTCCGTATTTATACTTCATCGCGAGATTCGAGAGAGGAGCGTTGAAAGTGTATCATAAATCTTAATATAATTCCAAGAGAGAGAGAGATCTCCTCTTGAATTAGCAACCGTGATTCTAGCGCTTCATGTTATTTTAATCTCATCTAAGTTGGAGACGACTAGAAGATTTTGGAATAAACGGATAATGGAGATCGAGAGATAAAGTTATCCATTTTAGAATCGTTGCAAGAGAATCATCAATACTTCATAAATTATCACTTTTGTTCGTTGTCATCATAACAAGGGAAAATCACATGCGGGACTATCTTTCCAAGTAAAGTAAAAGTAATTTAAGTAACCGTAACTAGAATTGTAGTTGTTTTCTTTTGAATTGTAGTTGTTTTCTTTTGC
Source organism: Dactylorhiza incarnata (assembly GCA_033032865.1). Lineage (NCBI taxonomy): Eukaryota > Viridiplantae > Streptophyta > Magnoliopsida > Asparagales > Orchidaceae > Dactylorhiza > Dactylorhiza incarnata. Next base: position 1,320,480 of record JAWHQI010000173.1, read on the forward strand.
ACTATTTAAGTTTTTCTATCAATAATTATTACTTGCTTGAATTTAGAGAAAATGCAGAATTAATATTTGTGAGCGCTAAGTTAAGCACTTCCTCGTGGGAACGATCACTTTCTCATCATTTTATTACTTGTACGGCATGTGCACTTGCGTATTTATATACACCTTTCACGGGCGTACCAGTACCCATGAGAGAGATCGCGCGGTCTCGCGGAAATAAGGGAGATCGCGCGAACTGGAGGAGGAAGAGAGGAGATCGCACAGATTGTGCGGTCAGAAGAAAAAGAGACCGGTCGAAGAGATCGAGAGCTCTGATACCATGTGAGAATTTGAAAATAACATGAATTTTTTTATTTCCAAAAAACTAAGTATTACAAGAGTATTGCCTCCTTTATGTAGACTAAGAGGGAAACAGTAAAATACAAATATACGATGTGGGACTAAATACAAATACACAATACACAAGAGAGCTGGGCGGTCTGGGCGATCAGGAATATTGAGACCGCAACGACCTCTGCGATCTGGAGTGAGATCTGGCGGTCGCACAACAGGAGAAAGGTCGTGTGACAGAGGAGACCGTCGGACGGCTAGATCGTTGTGGCGAACACTCCCCCATAATAGAGAGATCGGGAGGGCCAGACCACTTCTCTTCATAAGAGGCGATCTGGTTTATCCGAGATAAACCGGCAGGCTGGTACATGGAGACCGCTGAGACCGCTGGCTCTAGACCGCTTGGAGAGACGGAATGATGCTGACCTTCATAAGATGCGATCTCGCATTCTTGAGGAGAACTGGCGGTCTGATGCTGGGAGACCGCACAGATCGCGGTTATCAAACAGTTGTCTGATAGGGCTGTAGATCGCCGACCTTTATCTTGCACAATCTCGCATATCTGAGGAGGAGCAGCGGTCTGATTCTGAGAGACCGCACAGACCGCTGACTCGAGACCGCGCAGCTTCAACTTATCTTTATCCGGCGCAATCTGGTACATCAGAGGGGAAGCCGCAGTCTGATTATTGGAGACCGCACAGACCGCTGGCTTCGGATCGCGCGGCTTCAATCCTTCGAGATCGCTTGGCTTCAACAGAGATTATAACATATAATAAGTCAATTACAAAAGCTTCGCGGATAGAATCGCTTCAGGTTATCCCCGCTCCTGGCTAGGCTAAGGAGTACCCCATCCATATCCCGGAGGTGGTAACACCCTGACTTAAGCGCCTCGTCTACAATATATGACCCTTCCCAGGTAGGATTGAGCTTTCCTACCACAGCTCCTCTCCAGGCCGCGTCGACCTTCTTGAGCACCAGGTCTCCTTTCTCGAACTGTTTTACTCGGACGTGCTTGTCGAAGTACCGAGCCATCCGCCGCTTGACCTCTTCTTGTCGGACGGTGGCTAAGTCCCGGAGCTCCTCCACCAGGTCCAGAGATAGCCTTTGCTCCTCTTCATTCTCTGCCCGCCACTCGTCATCGCCTTCTCCCGCGGCGACTACCCGAGGGGACTTCACCTCGAACTCTATGGGAAGCACGACCTCTGATCCATGAGACAGTTTGAAAGGGGTCTCCCCTGTGGCCGTGTTTGGAGTAGCTTAGGGCCCAGAGGACCGATGACAGCTGTTCTATCCAGTTTCCCCTGAGGTTCTCGACCTTTTTTTTGAGCAAGTTCACAATTAATTTGTTTGCCGCCTCCACCTGCCCAATTCTCCTTGGGTGGTGGACCGATGCAAATTGAAGATCTATTCCAAGCTGAGTGCAGAAGCTGACGAACTCCTCGCTGGCAAACTGCGGCCCGTTGTCCGTCACTATGGCCAATGGTAGCCCGTGCCTGCAAGTTATTTCACCCCATACAAAATTTCGAACCACTTGAGAGGTTACCTTGGCCAGCGCCTTCACCTCCAGCCACTTGGAGAAATAATCAATCATTACCAACAGGAACCTTCTTTGGCCGCTCGCTTGCGGGAAAGGACCTACCAAGTCCAATCCCCATATTGTGAAGGGCTGATGATTACTTGGGCTTCTTCTTTTTGTTTTATAGTTAAAAGATAACCTTTATATTAAGAGTTTAGAATTGGCGGATATTTTCGAAGAGTCTCGCAAGTACTCCTACTTTGAGAAATTAACCGTTATCCTATCGAAGGATAGAAGTAACGATCTTTTTCTTCTTTCGGAATATTGACAATTACGCTTCGGCTACAATGCCGAATTCTATTGAATTGAATAGTAGAAAAGGAGAGTTTTGCACTAAATGAGTTTGAAAAGCTGTGTTTGAATTTTTAGTCCAAATTAATCATTTGATAAAGGCAAGTATACCTTATCGCAAGTAATACAGGATATTTTTAGAAAATATCGGGATCGTATATTTCCGCGGGTCGTGTTGATTATGCTACTTCGAGGGACGAACTATTATTTTATCGGAATAATATTTTTAGTTGATTTAACTAGAGTTCTAAATGATAAAATGCGAAAGATGATTTAAGCGATTTACTAGAGTTCTAAGTGATGAGAAATATAGCGCGCGACGTCGAATTACCTTGAGACGAAAATAGATTTTTCGTAGAATTGAAAGTGATGACTTTTCAAAATATTAAGATGACTTGGCCGTGGAGGTTCCATAATTATGAACGCTCCTCTCTCGAGGGTACGCCCACCTGAGATTATGAATATTCGACCGAACTCTCGTTCTACAATCGAATGTTCTTAATACTCGCTTTATGTTGCGAACCCCGCTATTGGGTTTTTATTTCCAATTCGGAAGAGTTACCTCGTCCTCTCTCGAGGGTAGAGCGCACTTCTCTTTACCCGTGAGTGATCAGTCCGTACACACGAGCCTCTCGGCTAACTAGGTACGAAAACGGAAATGAAAACCACACATCGATTATGTGGCTCCACTCAACGTGATTCTCGGGTAAACCTTAAGCGTTAATTATTTTAGAAAGAGATGTTTTAATTTTTATAGAAAAACTATTTTTGTGTCCCAGTGCTCTTCGACGTCGTGCGCTAAAGGAAATTAGCCACTCATCGGAATGGAGACGGCATTATCGGTTGAAAAATACATGTTTGATAATTAAAGCGGATATAAGCGGATAAAAAGGAAATAAAAAGACTTATATAAAAACAGTAATAATATCCGTCCCAACCACCTTAAACAAGTGCTAAAAAGTTCTTAGCCTCTTATTTAAGAAGGGGGTGGTATAGAAATGAAAAGACTTATAAAGGTGCAGAAATAATATCCGTCCCAACCGACTTAAATAAGTGCTAAAGTAAATTAGCCTCTTATTTGAGAAGGGGGTGGTATAGAAATGAAAAGACTTATAAAGGTGCAGAAATAATATCCGTCCCAACCGACTTAAATAAGTGCTAAAGTAAATTAGCCTCTTATTTGAGAAGGGGGTGGTATATAGCAGTTATATAAAGACTGAAATAAAAACTAAGCTACAAAAAAGGAAAATACTATCTCATACACGCACACACTCTAAAAGAAACTGAAAAAGAAAGCGTTTAAAATGAAAGCGATAAAATAAGGCGAAAAAGAAAACGATAAAACTATTTTATGAAAGCTCGTAAATCTAAGCTATGAAAACAGTAAACCTAGATTATGAAAGTAATAAAACTAACTATAAAAGCAATAAAACTAAATTATGAAAGCAATAAAGCTAAACTCATACACGCACACACACTAACATTAATAAAAAGAAGATGATCCAAATGAGAAAAATATCATTTTATTTCTGAAATCAGCATTACAACTAGACTAGGAAGACGAAAAAACTACAAACGAACTTAAACTGAATTGCAGAAGAGAAGCTCACAATCACTCAAAAGAACTCACAATACAATAAAAACCACTCAAAATTTGGATGAAAATAACTTCAGCCGAGCCCCTCTATTTATAGGGAAAATTTGAGTTTTACACGCCCTAGGTCACGGGCGTGACTTGAATGTCACGGCCGTGACTTAGGGCGTGACATTTGCTCGGCTGTATTCGCCGCCTTCTGGAAGGTCTGGCCGTCAAACATGGCTGCACACGGGCGTGACTTGGTATGTCACGGGCGTGACTTGGTGAGTCACGGGCGTGACTATGGGTGGCTGATGTCGGCAGCATGGGTGCGGCTTCGAGACGTGATGCGCTGGCGGCTCACGGGCGTGACTCTGCTGGAACACGGGCGTGACTTGTAGAGTCACGGGCGTGACTTGATCAACTCTTCGAGATTTCACCTAAAAATGGCTGCCAGCTGGAAATTTGGCTTTTAAAATTACACGCCCTTGGTCACGGGCGTGACCTCGGGCGTGACTTGAGCGATTTGTCGGGATTTGATCTGAATTGAGCCGTCCCGTTGATATTTGATCTTTAAAATTACACGCCCTTGGTCACGGGCGTGTCTGAGGGCGTGACCTGTGAAAATTTTGCAAAAAATTGCAAAAACAAAAATAAAACTAAGTTAGAAACCAGAAATAATAAAGAAGCAATTTATTCATTAATTTACATAGAAAATTCACAATATTAATTAAAACTATACTAATACTTATACCAAAAATACATATATTTTATTACTTATCAAATACCCTCATACTTAAGCTTTTGCTATTCCAGGGCAAAAGTAAGAGAGATCTATACGGGATTAACATAAGTTCTAATTTTTTGCTATCGTTTTATTTTAATCATAAGAGACTGAAAAATAAAAATTCGGAGTAATAAGAGTTAAGTCCTAAATTATGCAAATGATTTAAGTAGAAGAAATGTCCTGGCCAAAAGACTTCTTAATTAACCAAATAGCAAACAAAATTGCAATCATTAGTAAACGAGATTAGATCGAAATTATAATAACCTTTGTTTAAAGAAACATAAAGGAAAAATATAAGTTACTAATTATGCTCTCAAATGATTTTTTGAATTAAAACTAGAAACAATAATTTGGTTAAGGGAAAAGGGGGTAAAAAGCCTTGGCAAATAGAAGAGTACTTGGATTAGGGGTGATGAATTGTATCATCTCACCCCTCTTATAAAGTTTCCTTTGACTCCCATCGTTGGTGTACGAGGGACGAGGGAAAATTGACCTTTTTAATTAACCCAATGCCTGTGTTTACGGAATTTGCAATTCCCATTGACATAGGATTTCTTTTAACAAATATTGGGTGCCTATGTTTACGGAATTTTTGTATTCCCATTGACATAAGATCTTGTTTTTTTTTCTTCTTTTTGTGTTTTTGCCATGCTAAATTGGTGTATACAAGGGGTTTTCAAGAGAAATTCTAGAATAATAAAAAAAGTTTTGAGAGCAACCTTAGTAAGTTGAATATTCCTAGATTCCTGAAGACATAAAGTAGGGATAATTGCAGTCTAAAGTTGTTTTGCTAACATAATACACATGTCTCTATTTTAGCTAGTAGAAGTAGTGCTTGATAACAAAGCCTCTATTTAAATTAAAAACACAAGATATTCTTTAAAACTTAACCCCGAACGTTTAAATCTATCGATCTTAGATAAACAAACAAATAGTAAAACGAGCGATTATGAAAATCCACAAACATATACTCTCGAAACTAAATGCTTTAAGAATAAAAGTAAAGTAGGGTTTATTATTTTTGGAGTTTTTTGCTTTTATTTTTATTTTTTTTTTTTTTTTTTTGTTGTTATTTTTTTTTTAATTTTTTTTTTTTCAACTACAAAAAATACATATTATTTTTTTTTTTTTTTGTTTTGAAAACGGGAAATACACCCCCATACGTAAAACCCAACATTGTCCCCAATGTTGTAATGTAAGTATGAAGAAGAGAAAATAACAATGCAATATATACAAAAGGAAAAAGGAAGCAAAAAGGCATCCCTGAAGTAAAGTTGGCGGGGTCGGAAGAAACCCTGCAAAAATAGAGAAAAAGCATAATAAAAATATTAGATAAATATGGGGTGCCTCCCACGAGCGCTTTGTTTACCGTCGCGTAGCTTGACGCATTTGGCGTGGTGAGATTATAAATTGGGGAGGGTTAAAGATTCTGTGTGTCCGTCCACCGGATCGCCCGCAAGATATAGTTTTAAACGGTGGTCGTTGACTTTAAAATCGCCTTTTTCGGGGTGAGAGATAAGAACGGTCCCATACGGCCAAACCGCTTTGACTGCAAAGGGGCCGGACCAGCGGGATTTGAGCTTACCCGGAAAAAGACGAAGACGTGAATTATAAAGAAGGACAAGATCGCCCGGCGCGAAAGTTTTTGGAAATTTAATTTTTCGATCGTGGTAGAACTTAGAACGCTCCTTATAAAATTTATTACTCTCATAAGCGTTCGCACGCCATTCATCGAGTTCATTGAGTTGGAATTTCCTATTCTCGGAGGCTAAGTTCGAATCGAGATTTAAAAATTTTAAGGCCCAAAAAGCGCGGTGTTCTAATTCTACCGGTAAATGGCACGCTTTGCCGTAGACTAATCGATAGGGCGTACAACCGATAGCGGTCTTGTATGCCGTACGATACGCCCATAACGCGTCGTCGAGTTTTGAGGACCAATCCTTCCTATTTAAAGAGACGGTTTTTTCCAGAATGCGTTTTATCTCGCGATTTACTACCTCTACTTGGCCGCTCGTTTGGGGGTGATAGGCGGTGGCGAGCTTATGCGTGACGCCGTATTTAGATAAAATTTTTGAAAACTGGGCATTGCAGAAGTGCGTGCCCCTATCACTTACTATTGCACGGGGCGTGCCAAAGCGAGAAAATAATTTTTTTAGAAAATGGACGACGACTCGCGCATCATTGGTGGGCAGAGCTTGCGCTTCCGCCCACCTAGATACATAGTCGACCGCCACTAAGATATAGCGATTATTAAAAGAAGGAGGTAGGGGGCCTACAAAGTCTATGCCCCATAAATCGAAAATTTCGCATTCTAAATAAAAATTTTGGGGCATCTCGTCACGACGGGAGATGTTACCCGACCGCTGGCAGCTATCGCATATACTCACAAAAGTGTGAGCATCCTTAAAGAGAGTGGGCCAATAAAAGCCTGACTCTAACGCTTTCCGCGCGGTCCGGTTGGCTTGATAATGCCCTCCAGCCGGCCCCTCATGGCAGTGTCGCAATATTTGCGCACCCTCCTCGCTGGAAACACATCTTCGTATCACTTGGTCTGCGCAGACTCGAAAGAGAAAGGGGTCCTCCCAAAAGTAGTTTTTTAAGTCAGAGAAGAATTTCTTCTTCTGCTGAGTCGAAAAATCTTTTGGAAGGACCCGCGCGACTAAATAGTTCGCGTAATCTGCGAACCAAGGGGTAGAAGAAGTTTTGGTATTATTTATGATTAAAAGGCGCTCCTCAGGAAATCGATCATCTATTTCGGGTTCGACGAGCGCTTCTGCGACGGGGTGTTCTAAACGTGAGAGGTGGTCGGCTGCTAAATTTTCAGCCCCCTTCTTATCCCGGATCTCTAAGTCAAATTCCTGTAAAAGGAGGATCCATCGAAGTAAGCGAGGCTTAGCATCAACTTTGGCCAAAAGATATTTCAAGGCGGAGTGATCAGTGAAAACGATTACATGTGAAAGGGTTACGTAGGGTCGGAATTTATCAAAAGCAAAGATGACGGCGAGAAGTTCCTTTTCCGTTGTGGTGTAGTTAGCCTGTGCGGCATTGAGTGTGCGAGAAGCGTAATATATTGGATGAAAATATTTATTTACGCGTTGGCCTAAGACAGCTCCTACTGCGATATCGCTCGCGTCGCACATAATCTCAAACGGAAGAGACCAATCTGGCGCCACCAGAATTGGAGAATTGATAAGTTGCTTTTTAATAAAATTAAACGCCTCTACGCAGGCCGTGTCAAAAATGAATGGGGAATCTTTTTCCAGGAGGTGAGTTAGCGGTTTGGTTATTTTTGAAAAATCTTGAATGAACCGCCGATAAAAACCTGCGTGGCCAAGAAAACTTCTAATTGATTTGACGTTCGAAGGAACAGGAAGTTGTTCAATTATAGCGACTTTGGCCTTATCGACCTCCATCCCCTTGGAAGAAATTTTATGGCCGAGGACTAAACCCTCTCGGACCATGAAGTTGCATTTCTCCCAGTTCAAGACTAAGTTCGTCTCCTCGCACCGTTGGAGGACTCTATCTAAATTTCTTAAACAATTTTTAAAAGAGTTTCCAAAGACGGAGAAGTCATCCATGAAGACTTCCATTATGTCTTCTACTAGCTCGCCAAATATTGCCAGCATACATCTTTGGAATGTAGCTGGCGCGTTACAGAGGCCAAACGGCATCCTCCGATATGCGAAGGTGCCGAAAGGGCAAGTAAAAGTCGTTTTTTCTTGGTCCTCGGGTGAAATAGGGATTTGGAAAAATCCCGAGAGACCATCAAGGAAGCAATAAAAAGGGTGACCGGAGAGACGCTCTAAGATTTGATCAATAAACGGTAACGGAAAGTGGTCTTTTCTGGTGGCATCGTTTAGTTTTCTGTAGTCGATGCACACCCTCCAACCCGTAACAGTACGAGTTGGGATTAATTCGTTATTCGTGTTTGCCACGACCGTTATACCGCCCTTTTTCGGGACGACTTGTACGGGGCTTACCCACGTACTGTCGGAAATAGGATAGATAATCCCCGCATCAAGGAGTTTAATAATTTCAGTCTTAACGACTTCCCGCATGTTCGGGTTAAGTCGTCGTTGAGGCTGAATTGTTTTGCGGGGGTTTTCTTCGAGAAAAATTTTGTGGGAGCAGAATGAGGGGTTAATTCCCCTGATATCGGAAATTTGCCATGCAATTGCACGGCGATGTTTAGATAAAACTTCAACCAATTCGGATGTTTCTGAATCAGTTAAAGTAGAAGATATTATAACCGGAAGCTTTAAGTTCGCGGCTAGAAAAGCATATTTTAGATGGTCGGGGAGTTGCTTAAGCTCCAAGACCGGAGGTTCTTCGTAGGAAGTGGAGATTTTTAAATCTTTCGAGTCGAAAGGCTCGAAAGGCGAATCTGGCGGTAATTCTTCTAAAGGAGGTTGATTCGCCAGATCCGAATCGTCTATCATTAAGGATAGCAATTCTGAAAGAGAAGAACACTCGTCCACAAACGCGGATTCCAAATTGAAACAGGAATCATCATTCGATAGTGAGTTCCGCATGGAGGGGTTGATATGTAAAGTAACTTCGTCGTCTCCAACTCGAAGGAGGAGGCGACCGTTACTGACATCGATTAACGCACGGGAGGTTGCGAGAAAGGGGCGACCGAGGATGATGGGTACCTCGACGTCCTCCTCTATGTCCAGGATGACAAAGTCTACCGGGAAGATAAACTTGTCAACCATGACCAGAACATCTTCCGCTACCCCGATTGGGTACTTTACCGAGCGATCCGCGAGTTGGATGCTCATTTTTGTCGGACTCGGGACGCCTAAATTGAGTTTTTTGAAAAGAGAAAAAGGCATCAAATTGATGCTGGCGCCTAAGTCTGCAAGAGCGTACTTTATTAACATATTGCCAAAGAGACACGGGATGGAGAACCGTCCCGGGTCGTTTAGTTTTGGCGGCAATTTGTTAAGGAGAACAGCCGAACATTCCGCATTAAGGGAAACACGCGAAACATCCTCGAGTCGCTTTTTATTAGAAAGCAACTCTTTAAGATATTTCGCATATTTCGGCATTTGGGAGAGTGCCTCGCAGAAGGGGACGTTTATTTGAATTTGTTTTAAAATACGCAAAAATTTTTGATAATTTTCGTCCTCCTTCTCTTTATTAATTTTAGACGGGTAAGGAATTCGAGGACTCGAAACATTTGGCACAACTGGAGAAGCTGGAGCAATTAGAATCGAAGAAGAGGGTGGAGGGGTCGGAGGCGAAATGCATACCTTAGGCTCAACCCGCAATGGGGAGACGACCTCCTTGCCGCTTCGAAGGGTTATAGCGTTGGCATTTTCCCTTGGGTTTGGCTCTGTATTCCCTGGTAAAGCTCCGTATGGCCGCTCGGAGACCATCTTTGCAAGTTGTCCAACCTGGTTTTCCAAGCTTTTAATCGATCCGGTAAGATTCCGGATATTTGAATCGTTGGACGCGATGTATTTAGACAAAATATCTTCGAGCGGCGAAGGTTTTGGAGGAGGAGGCTGGAATCCCTGCGGAAATCCCTGAGGATTCATATTTGGGGGCCTCTGAGCATTGTTAGGATTGCTCCAGGAGAAATTAGGGTGGCTCCTCCAACCTAGATTATAAGTATTACTATACGGGTTGTTATTAGGGTTGAAGGGGGGCCTAACCGGATTACCGAGGTAATCCACCGATTCTTCGATTACGTTATTATTATTATTATTATTATTCCAAGCGGGAGTGGAGGAGGAAACAGTCATCTCCGCCACCTGCTTACTTAGCCGCTCTACCTGTGAGGCTAAGAAAGTAGTGGCGTCCACTTCAAAAAGACCAGCCGGTTTAGTAGGACGCGACCTTGGCACGTTCCATTGGTACGCATTCATGGCCATTTCGTCGATCAGAGCTTGAGCGGTCTCTGGGGTTTTGTTGTTTAACGTTCCCCCGGAAGCCGCATCAATCATCTGACGTGTAGAAAAATTTAAACCATTATAAAACGTTTGGACCTGTAGCCAAGTTGGTAGCGCGTGATGAGGACACCTACGCAAATATTCCTTAAAACGCTCCCAAGTCTCATAAAGAGACTCGGAATCGAATTGCACAAAGGAAGTGATATCCGTGCGTAGTTTTGCGGTTTTTGACGGAGGAAAATACTTAGTTAAGAAAAATTCCGTCAATTGGGCCCACGTGGTTATGGACCCTCTCGGAAGAGAAGTCAACCATGATTTGGCCTTTGACCGTAGCGAAAATGGAAATAAGCGTAAACGAATGGCGTCATCAGTGACGCCATTAATTTTAAAGGTGTCGCATATTTCTAAAAAGTTTGAAAGGTGCTGATTTGGGTCCTCATCTGGCAAACCGTCGAACTGAATCGACTGTTGTACCATTTGAATTATGCTGGATTTTATTTCAAAATTATTATTATTAACTGTCGGGCGAGTAATACTGGATCCTGTATCTTCCAAATTCGGCCGGGCATAATATGCCATGGTCCGGGCCGGGGCCGCATTTGGAATTGGATCGCCCATATTTACAGTATCTCTGATTGACTCTTCGGGGGTTTCGAGTAAGTTTTGATCACGAGATCGGATGCGCTCACGAAGAGTGCGCTCGATTTCGGGGTCAAAAGGAATAGTCGAATCGTCCGAGGAGTTTCCTCGGGTCATAAACTAAAAAATAATATTTTTGGATTTTCTGTTTTATTATTATTATATTTATTTATTTTTTTAATATAAGTTTTTATATTTATATAATTTTTTTTTTTTTTTTAGTTTTGTAACCTCTTTTTTTTTTGTGCCTTTTTTTTTGTAATATATAGATAAGGAATAAAATTAATAGCAGTTCCTACTTTCAAATAACAACACAAAGGTCCCCGGCAACGGCGCCAAAAACTTGATGATTACTTGGGCTTCTTCTTTTTGTTTTATAGTTAAAAGATAACCTTTATATTAAGAGTTTAGAATTGGCGGATATTTTCGAAGAGTCTCGCAAGTACTCCTACTTTGAGAAATTAACCGTTATCCTATCGAAGGATAGAAGTAACGATCTTTTTCTTCTTTCGGAATATTGACAATTACGCTTCGGCTACAATGCCGAATTCTATTGAATTGAATAGTAGAAAAGGAGAGTTTTGCACTAAATGAGTTTGAAAAGCTGTGTTTGAATTTTTAGTCCAAATTAATCATTTGATAAAGGCAAGTATACCTTATCGCAAGTAATACAGGATATTTTTAGAAAATATCGGGATCGTATATTTCCGCGGGTCGTGTTGATTATGCTACTTCGAGGGACGAACTATTATTTTATCGGAATAATATTTTTAGTTGATTTAACTAGAGTTCTAAATGATAAAATGCGAAAGATGATTTAAGCGATTTACTAGAGTTCTAAGTGATGAGAAATATAGCGCGCGACGTCGAATTACCTTGAGACGAAAATAGATTTTTCGTAGAATTGAAAGTGATGACTTTTCAAAATATTAAGATGACTTGGCCGTGGAGGTTCCATAATTATGAACGCTCCTCTCTCGAGGGTACGCCCACCTGAGATTATGAATATTCGACCGAACTCTCGTTCTACAATCGAATGTTCTTAATACTCGCTTTATGTTGCGAACCCCGCTATTGGGTTTTTATTTCCAATTCGGAAGAGTTACCTCGTCCTCTCTCGAGGGTAGAGCGCACTTCTCTTTACCCGTGAGTGATCAGTCCGTACACACGAGCCTCTCGGCTAACTAGGTACGAAAACGGAAATGAAAACCACACATCGATTATGTGGCTCCACTCAACGTGATTCTCGGGTAAACCTTAAGCGTTAATTATTTTAGAAAGAGATGTTTTAATTTTTATAGAAAAACTATTTTTGTGTCCCAATGCTCTTCGACGTCGTGCGCTAAAGGAAATTAGCCACTCATCGGAATGGAGACGGCATTATCGGTTGAAAAATACATGTTTGATAATTAAAGCGGATATAAGCGGATAAAAAGGAAATAAAAAGACTTATATAAAAACAGTAATAATATCCGTCCCAACCACCTTAAACAAGTGCTAAAAAGTTCTTAGCCTCTTATTTAAGAAGGGGGTGGTATAGAAATGAAAAGACTTATAAAGGTGCAGAAATAATATCCGTCCCAACCGACTTAAATAAGTGCTAAAGTAAATTAGCCTCTTATTTGAGAAGGGGGTGGTATAGAAATGAAAAGACTTATAAAGGTGCAGAAATAATATCCGTCCCAACCGACTTAAATAAGTGCTAAAGTAAATTAGCCTCTTATTTGAGAAGGGGGTGGTATATAGCAGTTATATAAAGACTGAAATAAAAACTAAGCTACAAAAAAGGAAAATACTATCTCATACACGCACACACTCTAAAAGAAACTAAAAAAGAAAGCGTTTAAAATGAAAGCGATAAAATAAGGCGAAAAAGAAAACGATAAAACTATTTTATGAAAGCTCGTAAATCTAAGCTATGAAAACAGTAAACCTAGATTATGAAAGCAATAAAACTAACTATAAAAGCAATAAAACTAAATTATGAAAGCAATAAAGCTAAACTCATACACGCACACACACTAACATTAATAAAAAGAAGATGATCCAAATGAGAAAAACATCATTTTATTTCTGAAATCAGCATTACAACTAGACTAGGAAGACGAAAAAACTACAAACGAACTTAAACTGAATTGCAGAAGAGAAGCTCACAATCACTCAAAAGAACTCACAATACAACAAAAACCACTCAAAATTTGGATGAAAATAACTTCAGCCGAGCCCCTCTATTTATAGGGAAAATTTGAGTTTTACACGCCCTAGGTCACGGGCGTGACTTGAATGTCACGGCCGTGACTTAGGGCGTGACATTTGCTCGGCTGTATTCGCCGCCTTCTGGAAGGTCTGGCCGTCAAACATGGCTGCACACGGGCGTGACTTGGTATGTCACGGGCGTGACTTGGTGAGTCACGGGCGTGACTATGGGTGGCTGATGTCGGCAGCATGGGTGCGGCTTCGAGACGTGATGCGCTGGCGGCTCACGGGCGTGACTCTGCTGGAACACGGGCGTGACTTGTAGAGTCACGGGCGTGACTTGATCAACTCTTCGAGATTTCACCTAAAAACGGCTGCCAGCTGGAAATTTGGCTTTTAAAATTACACGCCCTTGGTCACGGGCGTGACCTCGGGCGTGACTTGAGCGATTTGTCGGGATTTGATCTGAATTGAGCCGTCCCGTTGATATTTGATCTTTAAAATTACACGCCCTTGGTCACGGGCGTGTCTGAGGGCGTGACCTGTGAAAATTTTGCAAAAAATTGCAAAAACAAAAATAAAACTAAGTTAGAAACCAGAAATAATAAAGAAGCAATTTATTCATTAATTTACATAGAAAATTCACAATATTAATTAAAACTATACTAATACTTATACCAAAAATACATATATTTTATTACTTATCAAGGGCCAGGGGCGCTGTGATGGACTGAAGCCTTTGGGCTGGTAGGAGTTGGATAGGGGCAAACAACTGGCACTTTGAACACTTCCTTGCAAATTCCACCGCATCCTTGTTGAGAGTAGGCCAAAAGTAGCCCTGCCTCAGCACTCTCCCTTCCAAGGTTCGACTCCCCGAGTGGCTGCCACACTCTCCCGAGTGGATCTCCTCCAGAACCCTCGGTACTTCCTCTTCTGACATGCACCGGGCTAGGAGCCCCGAAAGTGTTTTCCGGTATAATCCCCCTACATGTAAGGAATAATAGGTCGATTTATACGTGAAGCGCCTCTTATCCACGTCCCCTTCGGGGAACTTTCCAGATGACAGGAAGGTAATGAAGGGGTCCATCCATGATGCCCGCTGGTCCACCTCCATCAGCTCTCCCTCTTCGATGGATGGTCGGAAAAGGTCCGACACTGTTCCCCCTGCTCTGGGGCCAAACTTGGCCAGGAGGTCCGCCGCGGCACTCTCTTCCCTCGACACGTGACAGATTGAGAAGGTCCGGAACTGACCTACGAGCCCCTTGACCTTTTCCAAGTACCGTTGAAGAGTCGATTCCTTTACTTCGAATTCTCCCCCAACCTGGCAAGCCACCACCATGGAGTCCGTCGAGACCTCCACATCTTGTACTCCCAGCTCTAGAGCCAGGCGAAGGCCTGCTACCACTTCTTCATACTCGGCCTGGTTGTTGGTAAGGGGAAAATGAAAGTTGATTGCCAGCTCGATCCTCGTCCCTCGAGGGCTCACCAAAACCACCCCCCTCCGAAGGAACGCTTTCCCGAGGCCCCGTCCACCAGTATCCTTCAGGTTGTTGAGCAGCTCAGACTCTTCCACCTCAGCTACGTAATCCGCCAGAAAGTCCGCCACCGCCTGGGCCTTGATGGACAGTCTCGACACATATGATATATCAAACTCGTGTAGCTCACCGACCACTTCGCCAACCTCCCCGAGTGCTCTACCCCTTCCATGACGCTGCAAAGGGGGTGGTCGGTTACTACCTTGATCGGGTGTGCTTGGAAATAGGACCGGAGCTTCCGAGCCAACACCACCAAGGCAAAGGCCAACTTCTCTAGGATTGGATATCGGAGCTCCGCCTTCCTCAGTACTCGGCTTATATAATAAATTGGGAGTTGCCTTCTGCCTTCTTCTCGGACCAGCAACTAACTCACCTCCTCAGGCCCTACCCCCAGGTACAGGGACATATCCTCTCCTTGCCTCGGCCCCTGCAGCAAAGGAGCTCGGGCCAGCTGCTCTTTCAGTGCTTGAAGGGCTCTTTCACATTCGGGAGTCCACTCAAACTTTTGGTTCCCCCGTAGTACTTTGAAGAAAGGTGCACACTTCTCTCCCGCCCTGGAGAGGAACCAGCTAATCCCGGCCAGCTTCCCCGTGAGGTGTTGAACCTCCTTTGCATTCCTTGGAGACCCCAGCTCCATGATGGCTTTGACCTTGTCTGGATTCGGCTCCACTCCCGTTGGGGTTAGCAAATGGCTTAGGAATTTCCCCCGACTAGCACCGAAGACACACTTCAGGGGGTTGAGCTTCATCTTGAATTTTCTCAACGTCCCAAAGGTTCCCCTGAGGTCGCGGAGGTGAGACTCAAGGTCTCGACTCTTCACCATGAGGTCATCCACATAGACTTCTAAATTTATACCCCTTTGTTCCCGGAAGACCCGGTCCATAATCCGCTAGTAAGTAGCACCTGCATTCTTGAGCCCGAAAGGCATCATTTTATAACAATAACACCCATCCCCCGTGATGAAAGAGACATCATTGATGTCGGGTGGGTGCATGCGGATTTGGTGATAACCTGAAAAATCATCTAAAAAAGACATTACAGAGAAATCGACGGCTGAGTCAACCAGCGCGTTGATTCGGGGCAAGGGGTAGCAATCCTTGGGGCATGATTTATTAAGCAATGAAAAGTCGATACACATCCTCCACTTACCTCCACCCTTTTTCACCATAACCACATTGGAGACCCAGCCTGGATACTGGATCTCTGATACAAAACTTGCCTGAAGGAGCTTGCCCACCTCCTCTCGGATGGGTCCTTCTAGCTTGTCCGCTATGGCCCTTTTCTTCTGTCGGATGGGTCGGGTGCCGGGGTCAAGGTTGAGACGATGGCAAGCCACGTCCGCGTCAATCCCGGGCATCTCTGCCGCGCTCCAGACGAAGATGTCCACGTTCTCCTATACGCAGGACAAGATCTGCTTCTGTTCCCCCGGGCTGAGCTCGCCACTGATCTTGACTTTTTCCACCACCCCTGCTCGGGTGGTGACCTCGAGCTCCATGAACTCATCTACGGCCTCCAGCCGGGATTGCTCCCCCCAATCTCCCTCCTTCTCCTCTTCGCGAGCCAACGCTCCGGCCTCCTCCTCCCTTCCTTCACGAACCTCCATCACTTCTTCCACCCCCTCCTTCTGGACCCCCCTTGCCTCTTCTCCTCTCTCTTTTTCCTCTTCCATTGGCTCCTCTTCTCCTTCCTCCTGGGCCTTCTTCTCCTCTTCACCTTCCTCTCCGATCCTTGTCGGCTCTCCCATCTCTCGGCCCCACTCCACTGCCTTAGCCATCCAGTAGATGGTGTTCACGGCCGTCACGTAGCACTGCCTCGCTACCTTAGGGTCACCCCTTACCCGGACCTGAACTCCTCCCGAGTTGAACTTAATGCATTGGTGGAAGGTGGAGGGGACGTAGCGGATCACACTGATAAGCGGCTGCCCGAAGATGGCACTATAGCTGTTGGGGGCGTCCAATATGACGAAGCGGCAATTTCAGGACTGCCCCCCAGGACCACGTGGAGTCCCACTCCTTCTTCTACCTCCTTCCTCTCTCCGGAGAACCCAAACAACGGTCCATCCGAGGCCAGCACCCTCTTGTTCTCCACTTTCATCTCATCGAACGCCCTCTTGAAGATGAAGTTGACTGAACGTCCGTTATCCACGAGGATCTGGGACACCGTGAAGTTCTCAATGGAGGTATGGATGACCAGCGCATCGCAGAAAGGGTCTTCATGACCCGACATGTCCCTCTGGGAGAATGTAATTTTTTCCGCCTGGGGTGGGGCTTGGGAGGTCGAAGTTACGCTCCCACGATAGATGGTGTGGAGGCTCGCCTTGCGGGTTGCCTCAACCCCTATACCCCCGTAGATCACTCCGATCCCTCCTCGGGTCCCCACATCGACCCTGTCCTCGCACCTTTCCTCCTCGTCCTCCCGAGGCAGGACATCCTCAATCCTCACCTGCTGACACTGCCGCGGCGCCGACGCTCTGGCCCTCTTCGTTTCCAAGAACTCTGGGCAAGTGGTCGTTGCGTGACCTTCCTCGTCATGGAAGTCACAATACGGCAACACCACCTCCGCCCTCTCGACCTCCACCCCCCTGTTCCTCCTTCGGGCTGCTGCCCCTGCTCTACCCCTTGCTCTTCCTCCTCTTCCTCTCCCTATTGCCATCGCGTGCTCAGGCGGGGGAGGCATATGCCTCGGACCCTGCCTCCACCCCAGCTGAGGTCTCCCCTGGCCTCCATGGAAGTGTCCCCCTCCTGGGGCAAAACCTCTCCCTTGACCTCCTCCACCTTGCTGCCTCCACCCCACCTCCGGGGCTCTGGGCTCGTCCCTCCTTCTTACTTCCGGTTGCCTGACCTCCGGCTCACTGAGCTTTGCTAGCCTCCTGGTGAGCTCCGGGTTTGCCTCCTCTCCCTCAATCTCCTCTGCCACCATCTCCATCAGCTCCTCGTAGGAGACGGGGGCCTTCCTCTTCAATCCCATTTTGAAGAAACTCTCTCTCAGCCCTACCATGAAGGCGAGCTGGAGAGCAAACCCAGGCATCTCCTGGGTTAGCATCACCTCCTCCTGGAATCGATCCGCGTAGCGGGCTAACGACTCCCTGGGTTCCTACTTGACCTTGAAGAGAGACTCAGCGTCTTTCTTCCTCTTCTTCGAAGTCGAGAAACGCAACAAGAAGCTTCGACGCAAGTCTTCAAATGCGTAGATCGACCCCACATGGAGTTGATGGAAGTAGTCTCTAGTCTTCTCTTTTAGGGTGACGACGAAGAGCCGACACTTAAAAATATTCGACATCGGCCTGATAGAGACCGAGTCTTCGAACGACTGCAAGTGCTGGACGGGGTCGTTGTTGGGTATTGTATCCACAATAACCTTGATTTGTAGAAAGTCAACTTTGAACCAAGATTGAATTGTTTGTGTATTTGATATTTTTTTCTATTATTGTTCTTGCAGGTTCACATTGCTAAGTGTAGACCAATGTCAGGTCACAATGGGCCAATAAGCACAGTCTCATGCAATGTAATTCTTCATTGTGTGGGGTATGGGGTTGACTCATGTGTGATCTCTCAATTGGGATACACTTTATGATCAAGACATTAAAGATTCAAAGCTTGGAGTGCAGCATTGGTCTAAAGACAAAGGAAGAAATTTTTCCTAAGTAAATTTTTCGAGATGTAAAGGTACTTTTCGAGAAGTCCTTCTATACTCTCGAGAAGTCCTTGTTATTTTTCGAGAAGGGTTGTCTCAGAGGTATTTCTCGAAAAAGTTGAATTTTTCGAGTAGTTATTTTCATCTCTCGAGAAATCATTGTTATCTCGAAAAGTCCTCTTAGTTTTCGAGAAAACTTCTTTTTCGTTTGTTTTCGAGAAGTCTGTCTCAGCTCAGCTTTCGAGAAGTCCTTCCTCTCTCGAGAAGTACTTTTGCTTTCGAGAAGTTTCTTATGCTCTCGAGAAGTCTTGTATCTCTCGAGAGGCCCTTTCATAATTCTTTGATTGTTGAAACCTGCAACAGGCCTCTTGAGTTCGGACCCACTGGGGGTGTAGCCGATGCTTACTTCTCCCTCACTGGACTCTCTTGACGGTGGATGTGAGAATAAGAAAAGACCCAAGGCTGAAGCGAGGAGGTCCCGCCACACACCCGGAAGATCTTAGAGAGCTTCCCCTCCCAAACCAGAGCTCAACCGGGCACCTTGGAGGGCACTAGCAGCCGACCAAAAACTAGCCTGGAGGAGAGGATTCTCTAAAATCGGATCTCCTCCAAGGTGCCCTTAAGGGTCTATTTATAGTTTTTCCTAGGCTGGTCTGCAGATAACACGAATCCGCCTTTTAGTTTTACTAACCGCACCCCAAATTGGTCTGCTAATAGCCTAACTCCGTTGTTTCGAAGGGCTATTTGCAGCCCACAAGGGGCATTATGGTCATTTCCCCCTCAAAGCCTTTGGGGCGAGTGGTCCGTGAGGGCACCACTCGCCGATCTCCCGCTCAGCTGGGTGAGTACCCATGCTACTGAGCGAGTGGTCCGTGAGGGCGCCACTCGCCGAACTTCTTCTCGCCTGCAGTTTACCCCACTAATCCGGGGATCTCTCCACCTTCCTTAGCCTGGGCGAATGATCCGGCTGACCCAGGTCTCGCCAGTTGGCTTGGGGGACCCACTCGGCGAATACGGGTTGTACACAATCCCCGCTCTTTGCGAGCGGTTCCTACGCTCGGAAAGAACAGTCCAACCCTGTATTCGGTGAGTGCTTGCTGACTGGACCTATAAGACTCTGTGGGTCCCACCGTCATCCTATATATACCTCCTCATGTCAGACTTTTCTGGACCATTTTTATATCTCGGCCCGGAGTTTTCTCTCCCTGGACCTTTCGCCACTCCCAATGTCTTTCCACAAGCCTTCCACGAGGCCCCTCTCGCAAGAAATGATCGAACACCTGGCTGCGGCCCAGACTGCAACCGCCCCCAAAACTGCCAGATTTGCTCCCTGGCTTAAATCCAAGCGAGACTCGAGCGCCCCATATGTCTCGCGGCGAGCCAAAGCGATTCGGATGAATCGCCACAAAGGCGAGACCGCCTCGGACTCTCCGACGAATACCCCTCCAGACCCCAGGACTCAGGTATGAAGATTCTTCCTGCCTTTCTTTTTAGTTTCTTCCTCCTTATTCGGCAATCGCTCCGACCATTCGCAGGGGATTTCGGTGCCTGAGGACGGCCACGGGGCCGTTTTGAACAGTGTCGTGGTGCCACCTCTCGCGGACGAGGCACCTCCTCCAGATCTGGACCTTGCTCCTCCACCCCCTCTGGGCGAGACCATACTCCAATCCAGTAAGTTGTGAACCCTCTCGATTTTTCTTTCATGTTGCTTGTTACTGACCATTACCTTCTCGCAGCCCTCAACCCTAACGTCCCGCTGCGGGACTCCATTCCTCAAAGTTCCCCTGCCCAGCAGAACCCCTCTGTTATCACGAATGAACCGAGGTTCTCCCCTGAGCGGGAACTGGATCAGCACCTCCGTGTTGATGATCGTACGAATGCTCCGGCTCCTCCTCCTCCGCTTTACCGCCCTGGGAAAGGGAAGGTTCTACCACCTTCCGCAGGCTTGTCTGGGGTCCTCCCCCATTCGTCTCGCCCTTCAGGTCATAGGGAACCCGTCCCTGGTCAGTTTACTCTCCTGCCCCTACTGTACTCGCTTATTTTACCGCAACTGACCTAGTTGTGAATTCGCAGGCTATCGGGAAGCCTCCCCCCTTGATTCCTACAACGAGGGGGAAGAGGGGATGCTCTCGCCTCTCCCTTCCCCTGGGGATCTCGCTGATTTCCTGGGCGACTCCTCAGATCACGCGACCCTGAAGGAGCGGATCACGGAGGTCTTGGGGAAGCTCATCCACATCCAGCGGAACGTCGCCGGCCAGGTGGATGATGTGCGGCTGAGAGTCGCGCGTGAGTTAAAGGACCTTCGGCGGGACTACTCGCGCCTTCTCGCGACGGTGGAGCGCCTGGGGGGTGAAGGAGGGGAGTTGTCTCCCGAAAGACACGCCGCTCGAGCCCGGGACCAACTCCAACTGGCTTCCCATGAGATCACCAATATGCTCGCGTACTACCGCCCGCGAATGCCCCTGGAAGCTGGGTCGCGAAGGCGAGGTCGGTGGGTCTGGGAGGAGTTCTGATCTAGTCGACATTCACCCCTCCTGTTATTTCTCTCCTCGTTTTCTGTGTTGCAGATGCTGGACTTTTATACTTGTCTGTAATAATTTTATACTCTACGCTTTGCGAATGCTCTATTTCTCGTTTTTTTTGTTTTTCTCGTAGTTTGCCTGGGTATTGCCGAATGATATGATATTGCCGAATGTTTTCTTAGCTCTTTCGCGTGGCCGTCGAGCGAATGGCCACAGGGCATTCGCCATTAATGGGCGAGAGGGATCGGCCCAGGTTTCGAGGCGTCGGGAAGGCGCGATTGCCATCCGCATACCTGTTACCTCGAAAGCCCAAATGTCATTTAGTCCTTCTATAAATAGGCCTTTCAACCACCGTATTAAATACCTTAACATCCGTTCCCCCTCTTTCCTCGCGTTAGCATTCGCGCTTCTCCCTTCCCTGCTGCTCCCTTCTCCTTCTGCATTCGCGAAATGAGTGGTGATGCGGAAGGTAGGGCCAGGTGCGCCAGCGCATTCATCAACCATACTTTCGATTCATGCGACCTCTCCGAAGAGGCTTACTTGACAGCTGTTGCGGATTACATTCCGCCGGGGTTCGAGGCGCGAAAGCCCAGGCCGGAAGAGCGCATAAACTCCATCTCGCCCTGTGCTCTCGCGATTCCGCTAGAGCATTTCGAGGTGGGGTTTCGCCTTCCCATCTGGACGGAACTCCGCCAGACCTTCAGGTACTACGGGATCGTGCCCGGCCAGCTCAACCCCAACTCCATCGCCATGCTGGTCGGGTACGCGAGCTATCTGCGAGAAGAGGGGATCGAGTTCTCGCTGCCCGTCTTCCGCAAGCTCTACACCTTCCGCTGCACCAACGACATCTCCTTTTTCTTAGGTCTAAGCCCACTCAAGCACTACGGGCTCCCGAACAAAAACCACGACTGGGTTCGCCGCTTCATCTTTGTCAGCGGGAGCCTGGGAAACACCCTTCTCGCCCCGGTGCAGGAGGAGGAGTCAACCTTCCGCCCTCCGACCTAGGGGGGCACGAGACCAAACTCCACCAATATATTCTGGAGCACGGGATGGACCTCGTCTACCTCCGGCGAAACGTCAACTCGCTCCCGCTCATTCCGCAGGGCGAGGGTAAGTTTTCGAGACTTCCTTCATTCGTTTTGGCCTTGTGATTCTTACACCATTCGCTAAACCATTCGCAATATTATGTAGGTGTGCGTAGCCTCCCCCTTCATCCGCCGCGGCCTCCTGGGTTTTGCGTGCCTCTCGCGCAAGCTGCCGCGGATGCCTGCCGGGAGGGGCCTTCCTCCTCCAAGCCCAGCAGCCGAAAGAGAAAACCCGCGGCGACTCCTTCCTCTCCCCCTAGCAAGTCGCGATGCCCTCCTTCTTTCAAAGGGAAGGGGGTTGTGGGCGAGACCTCTGGAGCGAAAGCTCCAACCCAAACCCCAGGGACGGAGGTCCCGGCCCAAACCCTGGGGACCGAAGTGCCGGCCCCAACCTTGGGGTCGGGTGTGCCAGATGGGACGGTGGTTCAGGCGAGATCGTCGCTGCCGCCGCCTCCGCTGCCCAGGGACCACCGCAACTTCCCAAACGACGAGAAGTACGTGGATCCCTCAGGGGCTCCCCTGGTCAAGTGGGACAGAAACACGAACAGGGTCTCGCTCTCTACCCTCCATCCAACCTGGATAGAGAGCGACGTCGCCAGCGGCGAGGCGTACGCCATTGCGTATGCCCTCTATGGCCGTGAGGATGCCGAGGTCTTCGATGTCGAGAAGACGCAAGTTCTCGCCCACGAGGCCGCTCGAGCCATGCTGCGGGCCCTGGAGCTCTCGCACATGTCTTCTCGCCGGAGCATCAACTTGGCACGGAATCTGGACGTGGTCGAGGAGGCCAGGGCTCTCATCTCTAGGGAGGCGACTGAGCTCAGAGTGAAGCTGGAAGCCGCGGAAGCGCTTCTCGCCCGCCGCCCTGTTGCAGAGGAATACTTTCTCTCACCCCTGCGGATGACCATTGCTGATTGCCGCACTTTTATCTCAGGTTTTATTTCATTCCTTCAGGATGCTACAAGCGCCGGGATGCTTCGCGCGCGGGTGATCAACCTTGAAGAGGAAGTTCGCCTGGCCAAAGCCGAAGTCCAACGGTTGCGAGAAGCCGGCGCGTCTACACTCGACCCGGGAAGTGGGGGGCACTTTTACCCCCATCACGAGCTAGAGCAACTGATGCAAGAGAATGCGCAAAGTGCCGTGAAGCATGCGCTGCAGGTGCTGCGGCGAGCTGGGTATCTGAAGGCGGAGGCCGAATGCCTTTCCGCTCGCCAAGTCGTTCCCGAGCTCTACATTCTGATCCCCTTCCGGGAGGACGATAATGGCGAGCCGCGGGAAGACGCCCTCATCCCGGATTCTGGCGAAAGCGAAGGATCTTCAGGCGAGAAATCTGCCGACCCTTGAGAAGGGCCTTTTGTATTTTTTACTCTTTTTGTACTTACCATTTTGAATGTAATCATGAACGGGGCGAGTGCCCTTAAAAGATATATATATTGACTACAATTTTTGTGCTATCTCACTTTTTGTGCTATCTCAACTTTTCTCTCATTCGTCGCTATATCTCGCTGGACTCATTAGGACGTTACTTCTTTCTCATTCGCCGTTATATCCCGCTGGGCTCATTAGGACGCTAGGTCGAAGTGCGACTGTCCTGGCCACCCAGCGAATGCTCGAAGATGACTTAGGTGTGTTGCCCCTTTTCGACTTCCCGCTTCCTGCCCCACTCGTATCTCCTTACCATTCGCC
The DNA here is from genome assembly GCA_033032865.1 of Dactylorhiza incarnata. NCBI lineage: Eukaryota > Viridiplantae > Streptophyta > Magnoliopsida > Asparagales > Orchidaceae > Dactylorhiza > Dactylorhiza incarnata. Next base: position 1,344,227 of record JAWHQI010000173.1, read on the forward strand.
CAGACCGGGGTTTCGCTTAGGTAGTCAGGAAGAGAGGTGAGATTACTTTACTGGCGCGTGGTCCCTGCGAGTGCCCTCAAGATCCACCCTTGAGAACTTAGAACCTGCCACCGAGTGAGCCTTCGGACCTGCCAGCTAGATGAGAGCCTGGACAGCAGGTCTGCTCGGGGCCATTTCCTTTATCACCTTAGAACCTGCCACCGAGTGAGCCTTCAGACCTGCCAGCTAGATGAGAGCCTGGAAAGCAGGTCTGCTCGGGGCCATTTTCTCAATACCTTGGAACCTGCCACCGAGTGAGCCTTCGTACCTGCCAGCTAGATGAGAGCCTGGACAGCGGGTCTGCTCGGGGCCATTTTCTCAACACCTTGGAACCTGCCACCGAGTGAGCCTTCGGACCTGCCAGCTAGATGAGAGCCTGGACAGCGGATCTGCTCGGGGCCATTGTCTCAACACCTTGGAACCTGCCACCGAGTGAGCCTTCGGACCTGCCAGCTAGATGAGAGCCTGGACAGCGGGTCTGCTCGGGGCCATTTCCTTTATCACCTTAGAACCTGTCACCGAGTGAGCCTTCGGACCTGCCAGCTAGATGAGAGCCTGGACAGCGGGTCTGCTCGGGGCCATTTTCTCAGTACCTTGGAACCTGCCACCGAATGAGCCTTCGGACCTGCCAGCTAGATGAGAGCCTGGACAGCGGGTCTGCTCGGGGCCATTTTCTCAACACCTTGGAACCTGCCACAGAGTGATCCTTCGGACCTGCCAGCCAGATGAGAGCCTGGACAGCGGGTCTGCTCGGGTCCATTGTCTCAACACCTTGGAACCTGCCACCGAGTGAGCCTTCGGACCTGCCAGCTAGATGAGAGCCTGGACAGCGGGTCTGCTCGGGGCCATTTCCGTTATCACCTTAGAACCTGCCACCGAGTGAGCCTTCGGACCTGCCAGTTAGATGAGAGCCTGGACAGCAGGTCTGCTCGGGTCCATTTTCTCAACACCTTGGAACCTGCCACCGAGTGAGCCTTCGGACCTGCCAGCTAGATGAGAGCCTGGACAGCGGGTCTGCTCGGGGCCATTGTCTTAACACCTTGGAACCTGCCACCGAGTGAGCCTTCGGACCTGCCAGCTAGATGAGAGCCTGGACAGCGGGTCTGCTCGGGGCCATTTCCTTTATCACCTTAGAACCTGCCACCGAGTGAGCCTTCGGACCTGCCAGCTGGATGAGAGCCTGGACAGCGGGTTTGCTCGGGGCCATTTTCTCAATACCTTGGAACCTGCCACCGAGTGAGCCTTCGGACCTGCCAGCTAGATGAGAGCCTGGACAGCGGGTCTGCTCGAGGCCATTTTCTCAACACCTTGGAACCTGCCACCGAGTGAGCCTTCAGACCTGCCAGCTAGATGAGAGCCTGCACAGCGGGTCTGCTCGGGGCCATTGTCTCAACACCCTGGAACCTGCCACCGAGTGAGCCTTCGGACCTGCCAGCTAGATGAGAGCATGGACAGCGGGTCTGCTCGGGGCCATTTCTGGAGCTTTCAGAGTCTTTCCTACAAGTTGCGGCATCACTCTCATACACATAGTTTAAATAAAATATTCTTATTCAAAAACACTGTTACTACATACTGCTAGGGATAGAAGCGTTTAAGGTCGTCGCCATTCCATGTGTGGCTGAGAGGTTGGCCCTCCACATTCTGAAGGCGATACCCCCACAGACTTTAGTGCCTCTTCCACGACATAGGGGCCTTCCCAGTTGGGGTTAAGTTTTCCCACCGCGGCGGACCTCTCAGCCGCGTCGACCTTCTTGAGCACCAGATCTTCCTTCTCGAACTGCTTTACCCTAACGTGCTTGTCGAAGTACTTGGCCATCCGCCGCTTGACCTCTTCTTGGTGAATGGCTGCTAGGTCCCGAGCTTCTTCGATGAGGTCGAGGGAGAGCCGCAACTCCTCCTCGTTCTCGGCTCTCCAACCTTACTCTCCACTTGCGACGGCCTTTACCCGTGGTGTCATAACCTCGAACTCTATGGGAATGACGGCCTCGCAGCCGTGAGAGAGCTTGAAAGGGGTCTCTCCTGTGGCGGTGCTAGGGGTAGTTCTTAGGGCCCATAGGACCGATGGAAGCTGTTCCACCCAATTGCCCTTCATATTTTCCACCTTCTTCTTGAGCAGGTTCACGATGACCTTGTTTGCCGCCTCCACCTGCCCGTTGCTCCTGGGATGGTGAACGGATGCAAACCTGAGGTCTATCCCCAACTGGCCACAGAAGCTGATGAATTCCTCGCTTGCGAACTGCGGACCATTATCCGTGACTATAGCCTGTGGAAGCCCATGTCGACAAATGATCTCCCCCCATACGAAGTTGCAGATTACCTGGGAGGTGACCTTAGCCAACGCCTTGACCTCCAACCACTTTGAGAAGTAGTCAATCATGACTAGGAGAAACCTCCTCTGCCCACTAGCCTGGGGGAAGGGTCCTACCAGGTCCATCCCCCATATGGCGAATGGCCAGGGCGCCGTGATACTCTTTAGCCTCTGAGCTGGCATGAGCTGAAGCGGGGCGAACATTTGGCACTTCTGGCACCTCTTGGCGAAAGCTGCCACGTCTTTACTTAGGGTTGGCCAGAAGTACCCCTGCCTCATTATTCTTGCCTCCAGCTCCCCGAGTGGCTGCCGCACTCGCCGGAGTGAACTTCTTCCAAGATCCTTGGGACTTCCTCCTCTGAAATGCATCGGGCCAGGAGGCCCGAGAGGGTCTTCCGATACAAGTCCCCCTCATGGAGCACGTAGTAGGCGGACTTATATCGGAAGCGCCTCTGGTCCGGAACCTCCTCCGGAAACTTTCCCGTTGCAAGGAAGGTGACGAAGGGATCCTTCCAGGAGGGCCGCTGCTCTACTTCCATGAGTTCTCCCTCCTCGATCGAAGGGCGGAATAGGTCTGTCAGGGTCCCCCCGGCTCGAGGACCGGATTTGGCCAACCGATCCGCCGGGGTGCTCTCCTTCCTAGGGACGTGCCGGATGGAGAAAGTTTTGAACGTTCCCACGAGACCTCTCACTTTGGCCAAGTACCTTATGAGCGCAGGTTCCCTCGTCTCGAACTCTCCCCTGATCTGAGAGGCTATTACCATCGAGTCGGTGAGGACCTCCACGTCATGGACTCCGAGCTCCTGGGCTAGCCGTAGACCGGCGATCACCGCCTCATACTCCGCCTGGTTGTTGGTGATTGGGAAGTGTATCACTAGTGTCTGCTCGATCTTTACTCCGTGGGGACTCTCCAGTACCACCCCTCCTCTGAGGGAATTCTTGCCCGAAGCCCCGTCCACCAGCAGCTTCCACGGAACATGACGAGGGGCTCCATCTTCCTCCATCTCGGCCACATAATCTGCCACGAAATCAGCCACCACCTGTGCCTTCATGGATAATCGAGGGACGAAGGTAATGTTGAATTCACTTAGCTCTATCGACCACTTTGCGAGCCTTCCCGAGTGCTCCACTCCTTCGAAGATCTGGCGGAGAGGGTGGTCCGTCACTACTTGAATTGAATGGGCCTGAAAGTATGGCCTGAGCTTCCTTGCTGCGACGACCAGAGCAAAGGCCAACTTCTCCAGAATCGAGTACCTGAGCTCCGCCTCCCTCAGGACCCTACTCACGTAGTAGATGGGCAGCTGCTTCTTGCCTTCCTCCCGAACCAGGACGGAGCTTACGGCCTCTGCCCCGACCCCGAGATATAGATATAGATCCTCCCCCTCTTTGGGACCTTGGAGTAGTGGAGCCTTGGTGAGTTGGCTCTTCAAGGCCTGGAAGGCCTCCTCGCATTCTTTGGTCCACTCAAACTTCTGGTTACCTCGTAATGTTTTGAAGAAGGGGGAGCATTTCTCCCCGGCTCGGGAGAGAAACCTGCTCAGCCCTGCGAGTCTTCCGGTCAAGCGCTGAACTTCCTTGGCGTTCCGCGGCGACCCCAGTTCCATTATGGCCTTAACCTTGTCCGGATTAGGTTCTACCCTCCAAGGGGTGAGAAGGTGCTCCAGGAATTTCCCCTTGCTGGCCCCGAACACACACTTCAGGGGGTTCAAGCGCATCTTGTACTTGCGTAGGGTGGCGAAGGTCTCCTCGAGGTCCTGGATGTGAGAGTTCACGCTCTTCACCATAAGGTCATCCACGTAGACCTCCAGGTTCCTTCCCCTTTGCTCCCTAAATACCCGGTCCATCATCTTCTGGTAGGTTGCCCCTGCATTTTTCAGCCCGAAGGTCATCATCTTATAGCAGTAGCATCCCTCCCTGGTGATGAACGAGACGTCTTTGACGTCCGGGGGGTGCATCCTGATCTGGTGATAACCTGAAAAAGCATCCAAAAAACTCATCACAGAAAAACCGACAGCTGAGTCAACCAGCGCGTCGATCCGAGGCAGAGGATAACAATCCTTAGGGCAGGTCTTGTTTAATAATGAAAAATCCACACACATACGCCAGCGGCCATCGGCCTTTTTTACCATTACGACGTTGGATACCCAGCCTGGGTACTGGATCTCCGATACAAAACCTGCTTCGAGGAGCTTGGTCACCTCCCCGCGGATTGGTTCTTCGAGCTTGCTGGCGAAGGTCCTTCTCTTCTGCCGGATGGGGCGGGCTCCTGGATCGAGGTTGAGACGATGGCAAGCCACGTCCGCCTCGATGCCTGGCATATCAGCTGCGCTCCATGCGAAGACATCCACGTTCTTCTGGATGCACTCCAGCATATTCACCCTGTCCTCCGGGCCGAGACCCCCGCTGATCCGCACCTCTTTCACTCTCCCCTCCTGGGTGATGACCTTCATCTCTACCACCTCTTCTGCCGCCTCGAGCCGGGTTGGCTCTTCCCATTGGCCCTTTGCCTCTCGCCCCTCCTCCCGGGCTTCTTCCTCTTCCTCTACTCCACTCTTCTTCACTTCTTCTCCTGGCCCCTCCGGCCTCGTCATCTCCTTATCCAACCTCTCAGCCTCTGCCATCCAAGAGATGGTGTTGACGGCAGTCACATAGCACTGCCTCGCCACCTTAGCATCTCCTCGGATCCGGACCTGGACTCCTCCACTATGGAACTTCAGGCACTGGTGGTACGATGAGGGCACGCACCGGAAAGCACTAATGAGAGGGCGTCCGAAGATAGCATTGTAGCTGCTCGGAGCGTCAACGATGACGAACCGGCAGTTCCTTGGGACCCCTCCTAACGTCACTTGGAGACCCACGCCTCCCTCGACTTCCTTTCGCTCCCCTGAGAAACCAAACAGTGGTCCGTCTGAGGCCTGCACTGTAACGACCCAGGCCCGACTCGTCAACACGAGATCCAGCGGGACCCAGCCAGGCCGCTACCGGGCTGCAGCCCAAGCACCCCAAAGCCTCTCCGCGCCACTATTTATCAGCAACGGCGCATTGTTGCAGCTCAATTGGTGATGAGGAGTGGTTTGAAAACTCCTTATCAAGGAGGTTGCGGGTTCAAGACCCGGCCTCAACAATGCGCCGTTGCTGATAAATAGTGGCGCGGAGAGGCTTTGGGGTGCTTGGGCTGCAACCCGGTAGCGGCCTGGCTGGGTCCCGCTGGATCTCGTGTTGACGAGTCGGGCCTGGGTCGTTACAAAAAAAAGTGCACTTTTTTTTGTAACGACCCAGGCCCGACTCGTCAACACGAGATCCAGCGGGACCCAGCCAGGCCGCTACCGGGCTGCAGCCCAAGCACCCCAAAGCCTCTCCGCGCCACTATTTATCAGCAACGGCGCATTGTTGAGGCCGGGTCTTGAACCCGCAACCTCCTTGATAAGGAGTTTTCAAACCACTCCTTGAAAACTCCTTATCAAGGAGGTTGCGGGTTCAAGACCCGACCTCAACAATGCGCCGTTGCTGATAAATAGTGGCGCGGAGAGGCTTTGGGGTGCTTGGGCTGCAGCCCGGTAGCGGCCTGGCTGGGTCCCGCTGGATCTCGTGTTGACGAGTCGGGCCTGGGTCGTTACATGCACCCTCTTCTTCTCCACCTCCATCGCGTCGAAGGCCTTCTTGAAGATCACATTCACTGAGCTCCTCTTCCTCTGCCTACCGCCATGGCTTGCTCCTGCGGAGGAGGAGGGGGTCGGGGGCCCTGCCTCCACCCCGGGTTGACTCCCCCCACCTCCCTTCCTTGGTATCCTCCTTCCTGACCTCTCGCAGGTCCCTCCTGATTCCTCCATCCCAACCTGTTGTGGGGCTCCTAAAACCTCCAATTCCGAGGTGGCCTCTCGAACCCTTGACCTCTGGGTTCCTCCCTCCTTCTTCCTCTTGTTGCCTCACCTCAGGCTCGTTCATCTTCGCCAACCTTTTGTAGAACTCCGGGTTGGCCGCCTCTCCTTCTATCTCCTCCGCCGCTCGCTCCATCAACTCCTCAAAGGAGACCGGAGCCCTCCTCTTCAGGTCCATCTTGAAGAACCCGTCTCTCATTCCCACAATGAACGCCATTTTGAGGGCAAACCCTGGCACCTCCTGCACAAGGTGTATCTCTTCCTGGAACCTGTCCACGTAATGTGCCAGGGACTCCCCCTCCCTCTGCCTGATCTTGAAGAGAGCCTCCGCATCCTTCTTCCTCTTTTTTGACGTCGAGAATCATAGCCGGAAGCCCCGATGCAGATCGTCGAACGCGTAGATGGAACCTACGGGAAGCTGGTGGAACCAATCCCTTGCTTTCTCCTTCAGGGTGGTTGCGAAGAGCCGGCATTGGAATGCATCTGACATGGGGAGAATTGAGGTCATGTCCTCAAACCACTGCAGGTGCACGACCGGGTCCTCTTTTCCGGTGTAGTAGGACATCTCCGGCCCCCGGAACCCCTCTGGCACTGGAGCCGAGAGGATCATCTTGCAAAAGGGGCTCCCTTCCCCTGCTCGGCGAATGGTCCTCTCGCGCGGAGCCAACTCGCACACCTCAGCACTCGCCGGACTGCTGAACAGCTGCCGCCCCGGGAGATCTCGCGCACTTCCTTCTGCTGCCACCTCCTTTCCCGGCCGCTGCCCCGGAGCGTTCTCGCTGACCTGCTGGGGTGGAATGATGGGAACCGCTGGCGTCTCGCATTCGCCCCTTGCCGCGAGAACTGTCTGCAGGACTTCTCGCTTGAATTTCTCGAACATCTCCAGCCACTCCCCTGCCGCTGGTGGCTGCGAGTGGCCTGAGTCAGAACCATTCCCTCCATCTCCTGTCATCGAGTCTAGCTTGGGATATTCCTTCACTGGCTACGGTCCACGCTCACCGCACCAAAAATGTTGAAACCTGCAACAGGCCTCTTGAGTTCGGACCCACTGGGGGTGTAGCCGATGCTTACTTCTCCTTCACTAGACTCTCTTGACGGTGGATGTGAGAATAAGAAAAGACCCAAGGCTGAAGCGAGGAGGTCCCGCCACACACCCGGAAAATCTTAGAGAGCTTCCCCTCCCAAACCAGAGCTCAACCGGGCACCTTGGAGGGCACTAGCAGCTGACCAAAAACTAGCCTGGAGGAGAGGATTCTCTAAAATCGGATCTCCTCCAAGGTGCCCTTAAGGGTCTATTTATAGTTTTTCCTAGGCTGGTCTGCAGATAACACAAATCCGCCTTTTAGTTTTACTAACCGCACCCCAAATTGGTCTGCTAATAGCCTAACTCCGCTGTTCCGAAGGGTTATTTGCAGCCCACAAGGGGCATTATGGTCATTTCCCCCTCAAAGCCTTTGGGGCGAGTGGTCCGTGAGGGCACCACTCGCCGATCTCCCGCTCAGCTGGGCGAGTGCCCATCCTACTGAGCGAGTGGTCCGTGAGGGCGCCACTCGCCGAACTTCTTCTCGCCTGCAACGTACCCCCACTAATCCGGGGATCTCTCCACCTTCCTTAGCCTGGGTGAATGATCCGGCTGACCCAGGTCTCGCCAGTTGGCTTGGGGGACCCACTCAGCGAATACGGGTTGTACATTGATATTTTCTTCTAAAGCTGTTTTTCAAGAACTAGCCGGTTTCTCTCGAGAAGCCTTGGATCTCTCGAGAAGTCTGGTTCTATCTTTTCTCGTAAACTTTGTTTTTCCATTTTGACGATAAGTCTTTTCCGTCAAATTGACGTGACGTCTTTCCTCGCATTAAGGTTTAATCGTTAGGTCTTCATCTATATAATGATTGCTCCTTAAGAAAGAAATAACGATTCGAATTAGAAGATCAGAGTTCGTACTTTTCTCTCTTTAACCTAATCTGATCCAAGATCGTCGTCAAGTGCCGTGCATCGCCATCGTTGGAGTTCGATCGTGAGTTATCTGATTTCGTCTCCAAGTGGAAGAAAAAGGTCGATCGATCATCTCCTCACTCGTCCTGTTTTCATTGGATCGATCAAAACCTTAGAAGATCTGATTTGTGCCGATTTGATTCTTCTTCTTCAACATCAAGCCAAAGCCATTTCTATCTCAAGAAGGAAGAAGATCATCATCAAATTATTCAGATCTGATCGTGATTCGTTAAGTATTGTTTCAATCCAAATTTACATTTGATTGTAGGAGAGATTGTTCTCCGAGTTTGTAGGAGAGGTATTCTCCGAGTTGTAAGAGAGGGTTCTCTCTGAGTTTGTAGGAGATTGATCTCCGAGTTGTAAGAGTTTTGACTCTGAGGATTGTAGGATCGTTCTTGATCCGAGTTTTAGTGAAGTAGTCAAGTCTAGCTGTGGTGCTAGATTGGCGAGGCCGGCAAGTGGAGTACCCAAGAACGGGGAACCACTATAAATTTCTTGCGTCGTCTGTGATTGTGATTTGCATTCTGTGCGTTCTTTATTTTCAAGATTTTCAATTCCGCAAAAGACGCAGTTATCACCTATTCACCCCCTCTAGGTGATTTTGGTTGGCAGCTAGATATTACAGTCGTCCTTCCCGTGGTAGTAGACCCTGTCCAACTCTCTGAACCCTTCCGGGATGGGTGCGGAAAGCACCAGCTCGCAAAAGGGGCTTCCCCCACCTGCCATATTCTCCCGCTCCACTCGCCCCACGAGCTCTCTCGCCAGGCTTGAGCTCGCGGGAACCATGCTTGCGAGAGCTACGCTTGTCGGGGCCGTACCCACGGGAGCTGCGCTCGCCAGATCCGGGCTCGCCTGCGCCGAGCTTACTTGCGCCGCGCTCGCCGGAATCTCGCTCGGCGGGCTGGCGAACAACTCTCGTCCCAGCAGGTCTCGCGCCGACCCCCCGCCACCTCCTTCCCAGCCCTTCCACCCGGGGCATTCTCGCCAGCTGCTGGAGGAGGGAACACCTGAGGCGCCGGGGTCGCGAACTCGCTTCGCAACGATGCGACGACGAATCCGATGGTGTCGAGGACTTCCCTCCTGAAGTCCGAGAACATCCTTGGCGTCACCACCGGGGGTGACCCGTGAAATTCCCCACTCTGCTCTTCATCTCCTGCCATGTCCCTTCTTCGGAACTTTCTTGGACCAACTACACTCCACGCTCACCGCACCAAAAATGTTGAAACCAGGACTTGGCTTATATGTGGAGCCCGGGCCCCCAACAAGTTGAGGGGCAGCTGGAGCTTACTGATTCATTGGAAGGAACCGACCGGAGACTCGGAACTAAACACAGACCCTTGGTCGCAGCGAGGAGGTCCCACCACACACCCGGAAGATCTTTGAGCGCTTCCCCTCCCAAGACAAAGCTGAGACTGAGCACCTTGGAGAGCCGGAGGGCTAAGCCAAGATAACCAAGGGAGGAAGAAGCTCAGAATACTGAGATCAGAATCCTCTCCCAAGATGCCCTTCAAGGTCTATTTATAGTTTTCCAAGTTTGGTCTGCTAATAGCGGGATTCCGCCTTACTCTTTTGCTATACGTAGACCAAAATGGTCTGCCAACAACCAAACTCCGCTGTTCGGAGGGGCTAACTACAGACCACCATGGGTTTTAGGTAAAAGGATCATGAATCCAGGACTGGGCGAGCCACCCATAAGAGTCTCTCTCGCGAATCGAGAGGCTCGGCTCGCTCACCTTCCTGCGAGCGAATGACGGGGGCTTAGCCCGCTCGCCCTCACACGAGCGGCCGGCGAGAGCCCAGCTCGCCCGACCCCCTGGCTCGCTCACCTTCTTGCTCTTCTCGCCTATTGGTTCCTTTGTCTCTGCTATCCTCCTGGCGGACACCGGGGTTGTACAAACGCGGTGGTCATGAACCGTCATTTGTGAACGCTCAACCTCACCTAAAAAAATTCAAGCATTTTATACTCAAAATCAGTTCATTTTCTTGGGCAGCGGTCATAACCTTTGTCTTGCCAAACATGCATTCTATGTTAATGGCGTTTTTGACCAAACTCACCGGAGCGAATAAGCCGTGCCAAACGAAGCCTAAAGCTTAGGCTCCTTTTGTTTAAACTTAGGCTTTATTTGGAAAGGTGTCGCGAGACGGTGCCAGAGCAACCATAGGTGGGAGAGGTGGGTTTGAGACGGGGCAGTTCAGGGGCTTTTGCGAAGGTTTGCGGGAGCAAACGCTGCCGCGCGCGCGCGAACGTTTATTTTTCTGCCTTGCGGCGGCGATTGCTCCCGCACCGACGGGAAAGCGCCCTACCAAATAAAGCCTTAATAATGCAAGTGTTAATTTTTTTTTGAAATAATATAATTTTATTTTTTTGTAGGTATTTGATAAATAATGATTAGAGAACTTTGCTAGTAATGATTAGTCGTGTGCTTTAAAACCGGTCCGAACCGGTCCGGGCGAGACCGGACCGGGTCGGACCGGGTCGGACCGGTTCGAGACCGGTCGTCTCTAGGACCGGTCTGGGACCGGTCCTAGAAGTCTCGACGGTCTCTATTATTTGGAGTTAGACCGGTCTCACATCGGGACCGGTAAAAGACCGGTTCAGACCGGTCTTTTATCGGTCCCGGTCTGGAACCGGTCTAACTCCAACGGCTCTTAAAGAGCCGTTTGCTGTGTAACGGCTCTTAGCCGTTACACAACATTTCAAGCAGGCCGGCAGCAATGCTGCCGACCTGCTTGAAATGGACAGCCTAGGGCCTAGGCTGTCCAGCCTAGGCCCTAGGCTGTCATTTTTTTAATTTTTTATTTAAATTTTTTTTTAATGATTAAAAAAAAACCTATAAAAACCCCTACCCGCCCACTATTCCCCCCCCCTCTCTCTCCTCCACTCTCTCCCCTCCACTCTCTCCCCTCCACTCTCTCTCATTCTCTCTCACACTCTCTCTCACTCACTCACTCTCATCAAATGGCCTCCTCCTCAACCGTGCCGGCATCCTCGTCTGTGTCTGTCGCTCACGAAATTTTGGAGCATCACCACAAAGCGCCAATATGGGAGAAGTTTGACAAAGTGCGGGTCGACGGCGAAATAAAGGCGAAGTGCAAATCTTGCGGGAAGCTAATGGCCGCTGCCAGCAGCAACACAACCCTCGCGCGACATTCGAAATAATGTATTGCCAAACAAGCCCCGGAGTCCACTCAAGCTCAACTTTCGTCGACCGGGCACATTTGGACGTACGATCAAGGTCGCCAACGGCAGCGACAAATGCAAACTGTCGTCAAAAAAGGTCTCCCATTCAACTTCTACGACGACAGTGAAATGACGTTCTACTTTCACGAAGAACTCCAACCCAAATATCAGCAAGTAAGTCGCACTACCACTAGACGCGATGCTTTAGCGGCGTACCTGCAAGCAAAACAAGATTTAATAAATTTTTTTGAAACATTCGACGGTCGCGTTAGCTTAACGAGCGACGTTTGGACTAGCGGTTTAGTAGACGGTCATTCTTATATTTGCATTACGTGTCACTGGATCGACCCAGATAATTGGGAGTTAAATAAACGTATAATTTGTTTCCAAGGGTTTAAATTTCCGCACACCGGTAAAGCAATTTATCAGGTTGTTAGTAATACAATTAGGGAATTCAAAATTAAAGAAAAAATTATGAATATAGCTTTCGATAACACGTCAAATAATGAGATGACCGTCAAATATTTAATTTCGGATTTGCATCCAATGTTAGAAGGAATTTTTTTCCATACGCGCTGCGTTTGTCACGTACTAAATTTAATTGTGCAAAATAGTTTAGGTTTTATGAATGATTATGTTAGTAAAATCAAGACTATGTTACGAGTTATTTATAGTTCTAAAAAGAAAAAAAACAAGATTTCAAAAAATTTGTAATTTCGCAAGGTAAAAATTTTTTATGTCCATCGTATGATACGCCCATACGATGGAACTCCACATATAAAATGCTAAAACGGGCTTTGTCACAAAAAACTTTACTAATTGAATTTTATAATAGTGTAGAAACACATGATTTATGTGAGTCGGACGTACTTGAAGATTACGTTAATTTATTAGAAAGTTTTTATCGGGCAACAACTATTTTATCTGGAGTTTACTATCCTACTAGCTCACTAATTATTGAAAACATATTATTAATTTCAGAAACCTTTAAAAATTACAAAACAAACGAAATATGACGACCGTTAATATTAATAATGGAGGAATTTTTTTTGAAATATTACAAAGATATGCCTTCTATGTTTTCTTGCGCCGTGGCTTTGAACCCTTTAATGGGTGTAGACGGGGTAGAAAATTTTATAGAAGAAATTAATCGTAATTTAGATTTAGACGAATCCTGCAGTTTTTCTATTAATATTAGCGTTGCGAAATTTAATTCTGATTTTACTCGTCTTTATAATTTTTATGATCATATGTATGGAGCGCGTCCTCGCGAAGAAACAACTCAGCCAAAAACAAAAGACGCTTTAAAAAATAAAATGTTAGAATTAGCATCTAGGAAAAAACAACGAACGTCAAGCACTTTAAATGGATTAGGTTTATATAGCAAAACACAGTTTCAGGATTATATGACCGCACACGAAATTGAAAACTTTGACATTTTGAAATGGTGGAAATCTAAAACAAACGTTTATCCTATTTTGGCCTTAATGACCCGTGATTTACTAACAGTCCAAGCTAGTACAGTAGCTTCAGAGTCTGCGTTTTCTTTGAGTGGCAGGATTCTGAACGAGCGGAGAAGCCGGTTGACCGAGACGTCTTTGCAGATTTGCATTTGCTACAAAGATCATTTGGATGCTCTGAGGAGGAGACAACATGTTTCGTCAATCGAAAATAGCGAGGAGGAACTTGAAGACGAAATAAGCAACTTAAGCCTGGACAGTACTACCGAGGAATAAACGAGCAAAATGTAATTTCATTTTCTTATTTAGTTATTAAATGTAATTTTTTTTAATGAAATGCAATTAGATAAAATTTTTATTTTGTTTCTTTGTAAATTGCAATTTTTTTAATTTGTAAATTGCAATTTCAATTTGTATTTTTAATTAATTGTAATATTTTGTTTAATTTTTTAATAAAATTTGCAGTTTTTTTATTTGTCCTTTTTTTCAAATAACAATTTTTTAATTAATTTTTTTTCCTATTTTTTAAAACCGGTCCGGGACCGATTAGGACCGGCTCGGACCGGTCAACCGGTCTCGGACGGTCCTCCTCAAAAGGAGGAAAACCGGTCCCGGACCGGGACCGATTTCGGTTAAACCGGTCCGGGACCGGTGGCTAGAAAGACCGGTCCCCCCTGGGACCGGTTCAGGACCGGACCGATGGTCCTTTTACGCAGGATGATTAGAAAATTTAGCTACTTTTTGAGTGATATTGAAAGAGTAATAATATGATTAGATCATTTTTGGCTATTGGCAAATCAAAGATTTGAAAATCTAAGCATTTTTTCTCCTCCTCATTTTCACTAAAGACAGCCCGATCATTTCTCCTGCTGGAACCGATGGAATATGGTGCCGATGGCGAGCTTTTCGAGTTATTCTTCCGCTCAGCAGAGATTCCACCCTCCATTCCCTATTCAGGTGCAACCTTAGGGGGCTCGCAGTCCATCGCCATCTCGTTCCAAAAAGGAACGTACCAACTAGTATCAGAGGATTTGTTTCTCCGACCGCCGCTGATTTCATGTCGATACTCTGGGACCGCCGCACCACCCTTATCATGGAGGCCTTCGATTGTCTCGATAAATCATTCGACCTCCTGTACCAGAAGATCGACGCGCTCCCGCTCGCTATACCGACTTAGCCGCCACCCGCAATGCCAACGCCGACGTCGCCATCACCGCCACCAATACCGCCGCCGCCAACGCCCTCGTCGCCGCCGCCAACGCCTCGTCGCCGCCACCAACGCTATCGTCGCCTCCGCCTACGCCATCGTCGCCTCCGCCAACGCCATCGTCGCCGCCGCCAACGCCATCGTCGCCACCGCCAACGCCATCGACGTCGCCTCCAACTCCAACGCCAACACCATCGTCGCTGCCGCCAACGCCATCGTCGCCGCCGCCAACGCCATCGTCGTCGCCTCAAACTCCAATGCCATCGTCGCCGCCGCCAACGTCATCGTCGCGGTCGCCGATTTGATGATCTGAGGTTAACATTCTCGATTGTCTTGAGCTACCATTAACCAAAAGGACAATACTACACATACCTAAAGTTTACCTAAAAGCCACAAAAATAGGGCCCACAGGTCACAAAAACACCCGATTCTTCTTGGGTTAGGGTAAAAATCACAAAAAGTGGGGTCCACTCGGCACAAAAACACCCGACTTTAGAGTTTGGCGCAAAAAACCCCATAAATTGGGTGTTTTTGTGACCTGTGGGGCCCATTTTTTGTGGCTTTTAGGTAGACTTTAGGTATGTATAGCATTATTCTAACCAAAATAGATTTGCAACTGTCACCTATAAGGCGAGAACCTAATTTAACGGTCTAAATTGTCAAACTTGACCATCAATTTTCTTCAATTTTCTCGGGAATTTCACCCCAGTCTCGTGGTTCCCTTAGCCGAAACCCTAGCCAGGGGCGATCTTCGTGATTTCAGCCGTTCGCGAAGATCAACTGCCGTTGTCGAAGATCAACTGCCGTAGTCGTAGCGAAGAGCTGTGTAGTGAACTTCGACTATCGACCTTTCCGGCCCATCCGATTATCCGGAAATGAAGAAATCCAAATCAGGAAAGGCCAATCTTCTGCACCAGAACGGACACGTTCTCCCCTTCAAGTTCGCGAAGTTGCTCGATCCGGATGCTTCTTGGGACAAGGTATATTACACGCTGGTTCGATCGTCAATTCTCCTTTTCTGATTCCTTCTCTTGTATTTGCAATTAAATTGATTAGAATACGATTTTGTTGCGTGTTTTATTTTTCAGGATCAATTGGGCGATGCTCTGCATTGGATCCGACAAGTGGTGGGTTTAGTATGTGGATTAATTTGGGGCGCAGTCCCTCTTGTTGGTGCCATATGGATTTTGGTGTAAGTCCTCCAAAAACGCAATTAGTGCTTAAATATAGATTAATACGAAGATATGTGTGACTTTCATGACCTCAAATTTTCAATCATTATATCTCACATATCATATATTAAATGAATTCAAGGTTTATGAATCACAATTTCGTATCATATCATAGATGGAGCCCCTGAATAAAATACGTAATTAATTGACTCTAATTACTTATCATCTAACACTTTCTCTTTCACATACATTTTTTTATTTAAAACTAAAAGTCTCATCACTTATCATCTAATACTTTCTCTTTTACATACCTTTTTTTATTTAAAACTAAACAATTTTTTTTCAAAATTTTAGGGACGAGTTTCTTAAAATTCCAAAACATTTCGAATATGATACATAAGACTTTTGCAAGTATTCATGCTTCTTAGCTTATAGCCCTAAATTGAGTTTGCTGTGATCTATATCATTTCTGTTTAAGTTTAAAGCCAATTTATTTAATGCAATCCAATGTCAGATGTTATTGTTTGCTGAGTCATATAGTTGTATCACACCAACATTATGATAGTTGTTGTTCTTAGTCATTGATCGCTTTCCTACCTGCATGTACTTTTAATTATGTTAGCATCGAATCCTATATAGACTTCTCCCGCGTCAATAAACACATCGAGAACGATCGACATTTACCCAAGAAGAAAAATGAGGCATCTTTTGCTCATGTTTTGTCGATCTGGAGAAAATTGTTGATATATTTAGCAATTTAGTTAGGAAAGATATTCATATCTTACTTGTGGGGAAGCATTAGGTTTTATTAGTAGAACTAATATAGTTAAAGTATTTCTATCTATACTCTATATAAAGGAAAAACACCCTTTGGTGAAACACACATCTTTCCAAATTTACCCTTCTTTATTATAAATTTTTCAACTTTTCATAAGCGAAGTTAATTTATTTGTTTTTTATTTAAATTTAAAGTGTATCACCATTCTCACATTTTTTGTTGTTTTGCATTCGACGCGACAAATGTTTTTATGGAGACGATGAACAAAGGATGTACTGTCGCACCAGGGCACATTGGAATCCCATGCACGACTGCTTATATATACACACACTATAAACCTCAACCTTTCTTCACCTAGCGC
Source organism: Dactylorhiza incarnata (assembly GCA_033032865.1). NCBI lineage: Eukaryota > Viridiplantae > Streptophyta > Magnoliopsida > Asparagales > Orchidaceae > Dactylorhiza > Dactylorhiza incarnata. The sequence goes on from JAWHQI010000173.1 coordinate 1,360,603, forward strand.
TTTTATAGATGATGCACATCTCTTAGCTCCTTGGTTCAATCTTCATTCCCAAATTTCATTTCCAGGTCATGTGCATCATAGCTGAGGCCAAAATCTATCCTAACAAATCATTCAGCCTAGACCCATTAAAGAGTACTTATTGGCAGAGCATTATTTTTCACAAGGCTAGAATGCTCATTATTGATTTAATTCATTGCGCATATCACATGCTTTTTGTGATTTTTGAATAATGTTTTGTTTGCGAAAATATAATTGATCGACAACCACATTGTCTTCTCCATCGCAGGTTAGTTTGTTTCTTCATAGAAACACTCTAAACAACTTACAAGAGAGTGTGAAATTCTGGAGGAGATCATCGTCCCTTTAATTTTCTAATTCTTCTTCTCTCTCTCTCTCTATATATATATATGACACATATCGGCCTACACGGCGTTCAGAGCCGTTAATTTTATGTAGATCGACGATCCGAGGTTTTAGTTATTTTTCTATATATTTTTCATTTTTATTTTGACGTATTTAAGGGCCGTCATGATCGGAGAATCATAACCGTCCATGATGACCCCTTAGTCTATATATAGGGGTAGGAGGTTCATTTTAGAGGCATTGAAAGATTGAGTGAAGAAGAGAATCTTCCTTTTTTATTTATCATCTCCCCATCCCCTTCACAACTCCTAGCCAGCCACCCCTCCTCCACCTTTCTTGGCGGGCCCCTTCCTCCCCTCCTCCACTAGTCGACCACCACTACTACCTCTAACTCCCCTCCAAAATCTGTCCACCGCCCAGCCCCCTGCCCACCGCCCAAAAATCTGTCCAAGAATCTTCAAAACTGTTGCCAGGTGCTGGAATCACCTCCCAGCCGGCGGTTTTCCTGCATTCACAATCCCGCGGTCTCAAAAAAAAAACCCTCCTAACCCTCTAAAATACCCAACTAGCTACTGGAAGAGAGTTTCCAAGTATCGCCTCTACACGCCCCTCCCGAGAAAACTAGTTGTTCCGCCCAGGACAAAATTTGGACTGGGATTCCATCACTCCACCACATCTACCTGACCACCCTCTCTCTTGTTTGCTATCAACACCCCCAGGATCCTCTTTCCACCCCCACCAAGGCCCCATACTACATTCCATCCACCTGTCAGCCTCCAGTCCCTCGACAACCTTTTACCAGCCTCCAGACATCCCAAAACAGCCACCTCATACCTTCCCAGCAACTGTTATCACAAATCCAGTCCTACGACAGTCCTCCAAAAAAGTTCTCGGGATAATCATCCAGCCCCTACCTCTTAATTGTGTAAGCTTTTCCAGTTTGGATCATTTATCATGTGTTGAATTTATGTGCCAATTTTCTACTTGAGGTGTATCTTTTTGTAAATTTTGTTTTCCACACCGTTTGTGACTAGTGTTGAGCTTTATTTGCTTGCTTATTTATGATTCACGCGCTCTCTCATTAATATTACATCATGTGCTCTCCATTCTATGAAGTTTTCTTCATTTGTGATTTTTCTTGCGCTGGTTTTCTAAATTATAATTATTGCAAGTTAAAAATTTATCGGGTTCATATTATTGCATTTAGGATTCATGCATTATTTCCTTGAGAGGACCATCCTACATCAGATTGGTATCAGAGCCCATGTTCGGACTTAGGTTAGAATACGCGGGACTAGAACATATGTTTCACCCTTGTCATATCATAGTAGCAATTACTGTTCTAATCCTTTATTTGAGGAACGGGAGTCCACCCATGTTCAAGCCCATAAAGTTCTCTCAGGAAGAACATCATGCTATTATGATTATCCTTGTCCCCGACCTATTGCTCATAGAGACCGTGTTGATAGTCCTCCAAAAAAGTGCCCCGGATAATCATCCAACCCCTACCTCTTAATTTTGTAAGTTTTTCTAGTTTGGCTCATTTATTATGTGTTGAATTTGTGTCTCAATTTTCTACTTGAGGTGTATACTTTGTTTTCCACACCTTTTGTGACTAGTGATGAGATTTATTTTCTTGCTTATTTATGATTCGTTCGCTCTCTCATTAATACTACATCACATGCTCTATATTCTGTGAAGTTTTACTCTTTTATGGCTTTTCTTGCATTGGTTTTATTAATTATAATTATTGTAAGTTGAAAATTCGTCGGAATTGTATTGTTGCATTTATGATTCATCCATTATTCCCCTGTAAGACTGTCCTGCGTCATGGGGCCTATGAGGTTAATAAATAATTATTGGCTTGATTGGTAAAATATGTGAAGTCTTTATCACTTTCTCATTTTCTAGTCTAATAGATCTTGAACGCGTGATAAACTGTTTTACGATTGTTTACCCGGGATCCTGCGGTCAGAAGAATGAATGTCAAGTCAGTCAGGGCGGTCAGGATATTGGTGTCCTCCCGGGCCTTCATTCAACAGTTTGTGCGGACAACCTCTCCGTGTCCCCACGCCCTCCCGCTCTTGGTTATCTGCATGCCAACAAGCCTTCTTCTCAGCGGTTCGGGCGGTCAGCCTCTTCGTGTCAGCTCGGCTTGTCCAAGCTATCTGTGAGCCAGATAGCTTTCCTCTTCAATAGTCCGTGCGGTCACAACCTTAGTGTCCGCCCGACCTATCAACTGGAAGCGTCCGTCAGCCAGGTGGCCTCCTGTTTGATTGCTTGAGCGGTCAAGCCAGCCGTGTCCGCTTCGCCTATCAAGCCCGCTCCATTCAACGCCGAACAGTTCAGCACCTGGAGTCAGTGCGGCCATCCCTGTGATGACTGCGTTCCCTTGTTTTTTAGGCTATCTGCAGACCATGTAACCTCTTATCTATGCCCGCCTCTTCTGTAACCCGGGCAGCCCGTCTTTTCTTAGAGCTACCCGTTCAGGCAACCCCCCACTAGTATAAATAGGGGTGAGCAGTACCCAGAAATGGGGCTCATTCTGATCCGAATCCATCCAGAGCTTGCGACAGCTCGCGAACTCGATCTTGAAGCCTTCGGGGTGTTGCGAGTTTTACTTAGTGCGGTCGCTCAGCTTGTAACCATTTTGACTAATCAATAAGATCACCCGCAACAACGAGTTGCAGTTGCGGGAAATTTGGCTTTGCCGTTTGCGACATTTTTTCTTGTTCTCTTCAGCTCACCCGTAACAATCACGAAGTAGTGGACCACTCTCAATTTCCCCTGTTCCCCCTCTTAGCAGAGCGTGAGTTTGTGGAGTGCAATTTTCACACCAACAGAACGAACACACGACCTTCAGATAGGAGTTGGTCGAGGTATCAACCGGTTAGCCTGGGTGACCGCGAGCTCTGTGGTTGATCGCCCGAGGGGTCCCGCCTTGGCTCAGGGGATGTGACCTCCTTAGATTCTCTTGAGCGGAGATTCGAGCAGTCTCAGCTAGAGACCACCCAAAGATTTGAGGCGATGATGCAGGCGATCGCCAACCTGGCTCAGCATATGATGCCTTCAGGGGTGGTCCGACTCCCGCCGCCTGTCTGCCATCCTAGTGACCGCGCCGCCTCTGCGGCCTCAAGAGGATGAGTTCGTTGCTGCTTTCCGCAACTTCTTCAGGGCAATTGCGAACTCTAGCCCTGCAATAGTTCTCAATTTTCAGGAGAACTATAGTACCCTCCCGTCGAGGAGGAAGATGAGCCTTCTCTTTTTTCTGACCAAATCTGTTGGGAAGCTGTCCCAAACGGATTTAGAGAACCTCATCTTCCCCGTTTCACCAGAAGGGAAGATCCTAACAGCCAGATGCAGGCTTTTAAGTCTGCTGTCTTGATGAGGACTCTCATCGAAGGGATTTAGTGCAAATTGCTTGCCACCTTTGATGGCAAGGCAATGAAGTGGTTTTACAAACTCCCGTCCCTGTCGGTGACCTCCTTCGGTGATCTACGAAGAGAGGTCCTCTTGAGGTTTGCAACCTCAAGAAAGAGGAAGAGTGGCCCTCACGCCCTTTTCCAGATCAAACAAGGCGCCAATGAAACCCTGGGCCACTTTGTGGACAGGTTTCAAGAGGAAATTTTAGGGCTTCACGATGTGAATCCCTCCATGTACCAAATGGCTCTTGTCTGCAGCCTTCAAGTTCGAGGTGAGCCGAAGGCCACCTAGCTCTTACCAGGAGTTAATCGACATGGCTAACCATTTTGTTGAGGGGGAGACCACCAATCTCGATCTCATCTCCTCCCTCAATAAGCTAATCAGGGAGAAGCAAGGAGGTGCTTCTGCCAAACCCCCTTCTGCTCCTTAGCGTCCACCCAAACACCACCGTCCAGAGTTCTTTCCACCCCCAACATTGCGTGGAAGGAACTTCCGTCACCACCGTCCTCATATGCCTCATCGACAATTCCATCAGATGAGGCCTCAACAACCTCATCCCCCTCAAAGGAACATGCCCGCTCCTCCTCCACATCTAGCCCCCATTCCTGTCAGCCGTCGTCCTCTCAAACCATGCATACAACATACTCCACCCAAGACCAGTATGATAACTTGCTAGAGTCATTTATTAACCTTAATCTTCCCATGGAGGAAGTTGTGCAAATCCTCCAGAGGCAGCTTGACTTCAAAAGCCCCCCCCTTTCAAGTCCGACCCGAGAAACTGCAACTTGGAACTTTTCTGTGACTTCCACAAGGACAGGGGTCACCATACTGACAACTGCCCTGCCCTCCGCAACCTTATTGAGAAAATGCTCAAGGAGGGCAAGCTTCGGGATCTGGTATGCAAGCCGAATGTTAATCCCGCTGTTGATAAGGGCAAAGAAGTTGCTGAAGTGCACCTCCCGGGTCAGTGGGAGTGTTTAAAGGTAGAAGGCATCGACTCCCTCAGGAGCGTCAACTGCGTAGATGAATGCGTCGAGGTCAGCGACGAAGGCCAGCTGAGCCAAATCAATTGTATTCACGGGTGGGGGGCTGGTCTCGAGTCCTCCCGCAAGGCCAGCATCAGAAAAATTTTCTTCCAAGAGGTTGCTACAACCTCATCCTTATCTCCGCTGCAGGAAGATGTCCTCTTCAACAAGGATGATCTCCCAAAGACTGCTAACCCTTTTAACGACATCATCATCATCAAAGCAGTCTTGGAGAACTACTCGGTGTGTCGAATCTTGATAGACACCGGGAGCTCGATCAATGTCCTTTTCTAGTCTTCCTTCGAGACCTTAAAAACCGGGAAGACCCTCCAAGCCAGTGATGGTCGTCTGTACGGGTTCTTCGAAGAGAGGATGATGTGTCACTTTCTTCGTGACCATGTGTGGGGTGACAAGGCCTGCCACTTTTGTTGCTATAGCCACCATCAACAGCTAGGACGCCATCTTTGGGCGGCCAATTCTGAATGAGTACCAATCAATCATCTCCATCTTCTACCAAGTTATCAAAATTGCCATGGAGGGGAAGCAGTTCTGGGTCAGGAGTGACCCTAAGATCGCAAGACAGTGCTACATTAACTCAGTTAACGCGATCGAGTGCTTCCCCCCAACATTTGAAGTTGCTCCACTTGCCGTGGAGGAGAAATTCGAAGTGACGGAAGCTGAGTCCGTTGAGAAAGAGCCTGCTATGGAAGTAGAAAAGGATGGTGCTCACTTGGAACCTTCTCAGGTCATCCCGAATGTCCAAGTTGCTGAAGGTGATGGAGATAGAGTGCTCTCCATCAACGCTGAATTTCAAGAGGAGGAGAAAGCCGAGCTGATCGCTTGCCTCCTCAAGAACCTCTACGTCTTCGCTTGGTCGGTGACCGACATACCTTGGGTGGACCCCGATGTCGCATGCCACCGTCTCAACATCGACCCTTCCTTCAGGCCGAACAAGCAGAAGAATAGAGGTGTGGTTACAACTCTTGAAGAGCCAATCCGGGAGGAGGTCTCTAAGTTGTTGAAGGCCAATTTTATTAAAAAAATTCAATATCCCGAGTGGATATCCAATGTTGTAATGGTCAAGAAAACCAATGACAAGTGGAGAATGTGTGTAGATTTTCCCCTTTTGATTAAAACGTCCTAAAGATTATTACCCACTGCCTCTGATAGATTCATTGGTTGATTCCGCTGTAGGGTACTCATTTATGAGCTTTTTAGATGCATTCTCCGACTATCATCAAATTAGAATGCACAAATCCTAAATTCCACACACCTCGTTCATTACAAACGACGATTGTCTTAAAAATGCTGGCGCAACTTATCAAAGATTGATGGATTTTGTGTTCAAAAATAAAAAAAGGCCGAATTCTTGAAGTGTACGTGGACGACCTGTTAATCAAGAGTAAAACGTTCAACACACACATCGTCGATCTCCTAGAGACGTTCGCTACTCCTTAGAGATTTAAAATGAAACTCAACCCTACTAAATGTGTCTTTGGGGCTAATAAGAGAATTTCTGGGATATCTCCTAACTCCCCAAGGACTCGAGCCAAATCCTGACAAAGTAAAGACAATTCTAAGTCCGCCATCTCCAAGGTCTTCTAAAGAAGTTCAACAATTGAGAGGTAGAATCGCTCGGTTGAGTAGGTTCATATCTCGCTCAGTGGATACATGTGCTCCATTCTTTAAAACCCTCCGTGGAGCTTCAAAGTTTGAATGAACTAAGGAATGTGATCCAACATTCGACGAACTCAAAAAGCAGTTAACGTTAACTCCGCTTCTTCAGAGTCCTCGCGAAGGGGAATCTTTCCTTGTTTACCTTGGCGTTACCTTCGACGTTATAAGTTCAGTGCTAGTCCAGGAAGATAAGAAAAAATAGTATCCAATTCATTATGTAAGCAAAATTCTTAAAGAAGCTGAAACGAGGTATCCGATTCTTGAAAACTAGCGTTAGCTTTGATCATCTCAGCGCGGAGGCTCAAGACTTACTTTTAAGCTCATACTATTCAAGTGGTCATAGACTTCCCTCTCAAGAACGTCTTAGAGAAGCCAAAACACTCAGGTAGGTTGGCCAAGTGGGCTATTTAGCTAAGGGAATTTGACATATCTTATGTGCCAAGGATGACAATAAAGGCTTAGGTATTAGGAGACTTCATAGTGGACATAGCGGAGGACACTATAGATATGGAAGTCAAGATGCCTTTGTCTTGTACTATGTATGTGGATGGTGCTTCAGGCAGAGATTCGTCATGTGTCGGTGTCATACTTATCAACCCAAATGGGGTTCGGCTAGAACAAGCAGTCAAATTCTACTTCTCAACTACCAACAACCAGGCAAAACATAAAGCTATCATTGCTGGTTTCAGGTTCGCCAAAGATTTGGGAGCAGATGACATTGGAGTTCAAACAAATTCACTAGTTATGACATCTCAGGTCAAGGAGACCTTTGAAACGAAAGATTAAATCCTCAAGCAATATCTTTTGCTAGTGAAGAAAGAGGTCGATTACTTCAAATTTTTTAATATTCAACATATACCTCGATCTGAGAACTCTGAAGCTCACGAGCTAACAAAGTATGGTCTCCTCTATGGAGGAACCACGACAGAACTCTTTCATCCATCTTTTGAAGGAGAGATTATACAGATTGATCAGCGCCCATCCTGGATGGATCCTTTTATCTATCTTTCTACACGGAACTTTCATTCATTTATATATAAGAAGCGCTTGATGCTGGAAGCGGCTCACCACTACCTTATCTTGGGAATCTTGTATAGAAGAACTTTCTTATCATCATTGGCAAGATGTGTCTCCGAAGAAGAGGTTCCCGTCGTCCTGCAAGAGGTTCACTCCGGAGAGTGTGACTATCACTGAGGAGCCCGAACTTTAGCGAAGCGGATCCTAAGGCAAGACTATTTTTGGACTCAAATGAGAAAAGACTCGGAGCAGTTTGCGAAGAATTATGTCCAGTGTCAGAAGTTCACTCCACTTCAGCTGCAGCCAGCTCAACGCTTAAGGCCCATCATGACTTCTTCGCTGTTCGCAGTTTGTGGGATGGATCTCTTGTGGCCTTTCCCAATGGCAAGCGGCCAACGCCGTTTCATTCTAATCATGATTGACTACTTCAGCAAGTGGATCGAGGCGAAGACATTGACAAAGACAACTACCTAAGTTGTGAAAAATTTTATTTGGGGTGAGATTGTTTGTCGGCATGGGATTCCGATGGCTATGATTACCGACAACGGTCCTCAGTTCAATAATGCAAATCTAATTAGCTTCTGTGATCAAATTGGCACTGAGTTGTGTTTCGCCTCAGTTCACCATCCTAGAAGCAATGGTTAGGTCAAAGCTGCCAATAAGCTGATCTTGAATTTCCTGAAAAAGAAAGTTGAGAACACTCGTGGTAAATGGGCAGAGCAGTTGCTTTCAGTACTGTGGACTCTAAGGACTACTTCGTCTTCTGCCACTGAAGAAACACCTTTCAAGCTCTCTTATGGGTCCGAGACACTCATTCTCGTGGAGTTCGAAGTTATGAGTCCAAGAGCCCCATCAAAGCATAGCGATGAGGCCTAAATGAACAAATGAGGAAATTAGATGCAGCCTTGATTTAATTGAAGAACTAAGGGATCAAGCTGTAATTAGACAAGAAGTTAAAAAAAGAATGACAGTTTTTTGACAAGCATGTCAGGGTGAAGCAGTTCGTCGTTGGCGACCTAGTTATGAAGAAAGTTGATTCAGCGGTTAGAACTGCTTCGGTTGGCAAATTGAATCCGAATTGGGCAGGTCCCTTCATCATCAAAGAAGTATTAAAGGGTGATGCTTATCGACTTCAAACTTATGATGGAGGAGACATATCAAACACTTGGAGTGATGATGATCTCAAGAGATTTTACTCTTAATAAAATATATCCTTTGCACTCCATTTTTTGTTCATACATACATATACATATCACATTGAATAAAAAACAAACAAAACAAAAAATCATTTCCCCCGAAGACAAAGACAGAGGCATCAGGTTCAACCTTTAAGCTTGTTCGCTCGAGCTCGAAGTTTTAGGGGAGGAAGATCACTCTTATAAAATTCACTGAGGGTAATCACCAGATCCTACTTTAACCCCCACAAATTGAAGATCACCTGTGTAATGCCACTAAGACCACGAGCAGCAGGGAGATTTAGCACCGTGTAGTGGGAACTCGATCCAATCTCATGTTGTGGTCTTTAGGACTCTGGATCTCCGCCGACATCTGACACACCTCTACATCAATGGAGGTCTAGGTGAATGCTGCAGCTTTTTCGTGCATCAACGGAGATATCACTATAACTAAGATGACCTTTTTGAGGAAAACAATGTCATTGGACACCTGCCAAACTGGTCCATCTTAGTGTTTGACCCTCGAGATCCCCTATGGTTTCCACTGAGAGGACTGCCAACCTATGACCTTGTCCCGTGAAACCTCAATGTGAGAAGAGTGCCAGCCTATGGCCTTGTCCCGTGGAACCTCAATGTGAGAGGACTGCTAACCTATGACCTTGTCCCGTGCAACCTCAATATGAGAGGGCTGGCAGCCTATGACCTTGCCCCGCGGAATCTCAATATTAAAGGACTCCCAGTTTATGGCCTTGTTCTCACTGTGTCTTTTTTCAAAGACCAACCTTACTCAAATATGAAACCTTCGACATGAAAAAACTGACTGACACTTGAATTCTTCAAGGTTTCACAGTGGTCGCGGACAACATTATTGTGTCCGCGCGGACTCGTTATTTTTCTTATTCACATCGCAAATTCTATTCATCTGTCTCTGCATGACATTAAAGTGCCCGCTCAAACGATGCCAAAATTAAAATGTTATACTAGTAGCAGACAACAGAGTACGTTCACACATGTTGGTCTTATTAAATTCGCAAAGTTATCTTAATGGGTACATCTTACTCTACGTGGCCTCAATATGCATGTTCGTACAGGCTTTATTGGACTGGTCTTCATCCGCTCACCATGTTGAAATAATCTGTGTTGTATACACATCAAATACCCGCGGACACTCATCTTGAGACGTCCATGCTTATGAACATCTAAGCAAAATATATCAACGCACATATATTAAATATTCTTGTGTCCGCTCTGACTTACAATATATCTGGATTTCACTGAATCAGAAGACATTCTTATAAATATCGAGATGTCCGCGAACAATCGACATGATGTCCTCTTCATTCTGATCTCTTGTGTATCTTCTTTCTATGAGCTTACGCGGACACTCATCTTGAGACCTCGCCTGCTACACATGCAATTCTTCTAGCAGAGGAGATTATTACTTATGTAAATATGCCACGGACAGAGAGGCAATGTTCGCACAGATTTATCAAAATCTAACACATAAGAGCATTCGAGCATACACAGACAACTATAGTAAGTTCACACATAAGAGACAAGGTAAAGTAAAAAGCTGTCTTTCATTTCTTTCAAAAACATTTCAAGTGTTTTTGTCCACACTTACAAAATATGACGTGCGGACGCCTTAAGCAAAAAAGAAAAAAATTACATTCAAAGTTGTAGCCATCGATCATTACTCGTGAAGCTTGATCTTTCCCTAGATCTTCTTCTGTTTCTTCTTGCTTGGTTCAGGTGTCTGCGAACCCTTGGACGAGCCGGAGGAAAATGAGCTATAAGAACTTCCAGATGGCTTCTCGGGCTCTTCGGTCTCTCCGCTGTCCGCTTCTTCCTCATTTAAACTCTCGGGCAGAGGTTGCCACCTTCAGCCTCCAAGTCGTTTGCAGCGGCCTCAAATTGCTCTGTGCTCTCGTTGGCAGAATTTGAAACTTGTAATTCTGCATATCGTGGGAACCAAAAGGCATAGTTAGAGTTCGCAAACTCTGGCTTAAAGCCATCTTTCTCCTTGATGGCCCTTAAGGTATCCTCCACGGACTCTCAGCTATACTTGAACATGACCTTGCAAAAGGCAGGGTTTTATATGCACAATAAACTTCCTGCAAAACGAGAAGACGAAGTATTAGCTCGCGCAGACAGGTAACTCGTGACCGCAACGACTGATGCAAACTACACTCACATCGAGCTATTTTTGCAGGTCTTCGATCTGTTTCTTCTATATATTGATCTGGTCGGCGCGTTGTTGAGCTCGAAGCCAGTGTGATGGTTGAGGACGGAGCTCCTCATTGTGTCTTGGGCGGCCAAGAAAGATAGGTGGTCTGCGGGAACTTTTTCTAGCTCGCTCAGACCCTGCCGCCCGTATAACGCTGTGCCAACTACAAAGGCATGGGAGGTGACACGGTTATCCTCCTTCTAGCTGGGAAAGGAAGTGTTGGGCGCAACGCTCCTGCTTTCGCGGTCCCACTCCATCAGAGGTCCTTGCACGACATCCTTCAACCCCTCGCCATAGCCGGTGAAGGGAAAAGACATCACAACAGGTGACCGCACAGACTTCTTGTGGGAAGATGAAGAGCCCGCGTCAGCCTCATCGTCTTCCTCCTCCCTTTCCCGCTCTCGCATCTTTCTCTTCTCGCGGGTAGTAGGGACAAACATTGGGCTCAAGCGGCCGGTTCTTAGGAACCATTATAACCACTGCAAGGAGAATAAGTCGGGTCAGATAGAAAGAACAATTGGATGGCGCGGTCAGCAATCCGCGTGCCCTTACTCTAGTCTTCAGCAACGTCTAGAACTTCTTGTGCCCACGACAGATAATGATCTATATCTAAGCTCGCGCTGGCCAGGAACGTAGCAATTTTAGTTTCAATTTGTTTCAGTGCAGGAGTCCTAAATGCGTTCTCATTTCGAGGCTCCGATTTCATCAAAAGCCTATAAAGTCCCTTTTGAAGAAGGCAAAGTGGTCATTCCAATTATGCACCTTGTTCGGCAGGTTTATGACCCTCATCTTCATTGTCCCAAAGCATACCATGCCCGCAAAATGCATGTCCTCACCTAGTCTCTCTCTTTCTGAGACCGCATAAAGAATAAGCTCCTGAAGGCATCAAGGAAGAATCAGACTCTCTGTCCGCAAGTTAATCACTAATGAAGAAATCATCGCAATTGAGTTTGGTGGGACCTGAGTGGGCACAACCCCGTCATGCTTGAATATCTCCGCGACCTCCCAGAAGGGTGGGAGTCTAAACCCATAATTGAAATGGTCAAGAGGGATAGCGAGCTCGTTTTCACTTATGGTGTTCAATCTCTCTTCCCCGCTTGGTGTCCAAAGTCCAAACGACATATTGGATACAAAGAGGGCAGTGCGTCAAGAAATATTTGAAATCGATTTGAGTCATCTGCGATCTTGAAGGTTTCACGACAAGAAAGTCTCAGTAGCGGAGGCACGAGCGGACACCATCATGAATATTCGCCCAAATTTTTGCTTTGGACGCAACCAAATGAAATGATTTCTTGGCAACGGGCCACCCCTATTTATAGTTTTCCCTAGTGGAAGTCGAAAAGGCGGAAGGTCTAGTGACTGCTTGGCCTGCTCCGTGTCCGCGCTGTCTCGCTTTCATCTCCTGCAATCAATAATCACAATAACAAGCAATGTTCACGGGCAGTCCTTCAGTGTCCTTATTCCTGCAAAGATCAAGCAAGTTGCAAGCAAAATGAGCGGTCAGTTTATCCGTGTCTGCCCAAAGCAACAAAAATCTCAAAATATCCTAAGTGTTTTTAACCGCAAACATTCAGAGAGCATATCGAACAGAAAGATCAAATTAACATCACAGAAGTCAAACACATAAATTATTACTAGCAAGATGTCCGCTACAACTATAATCGAGCACTCAAGAAATTATCAGGTTAAAAAATTACAACATTCACATCAAAGGAAATAATCACTTATGCGGCTTTGACTTCTCCTCTCCGATGTGAGCAAGCCCGTCCGTCAACTGGGTGACCGATGAATACACTTGAGACAGCCCCCGGTTGATCTGGTAGATAAACTAGTGTAACCGCCTAACGTCGCTCTTTACGCGAGCTCCACATGTAACCGCTCCAGCCTCGACCGGGCCTGCTTCAACGCGAACATTAGACATAACCGCATCCGCCGGAACTTTCCGCCTCAGATACCTAATCTCTGCGGACATCAGAGATCTTGTATGCAAAATATTTGTTGTCCTTTTCTAGGTAGCAGATCCTCTCAGCGAATAACCGCATATCCTCTGAATAGGCTTTCTCCATGTCCTCCATATGCTTCTTCATCAGCAACAACTTTTCAAGTACCGAGGAAGACGCGGTCACTGCGCATGCAACCGCAATGTTAATCTGTCAGAATTATCAGAAGAAGCAAGTAGCAGTAACGAAGGTAATGCAGATATACTTTTGATGTCCATCACAAGTATATCCTCGAATGACCGCGAGGGATCTTCGACATGTTGAGTGTCTGCGACAGCTACCGATTTAAAGGAAAAAAATGGGACGTTTTCTCCGCTCGGTGTCAAAGAACATGAGTTTGTGCTTCCGCACCAACTCCCCTGTTTTTCGCCGCCGCTTAAACTCTTCGTAACTTAAAGGAGGCTCACCTTTAGTGGGGATGATGACAGTTTGTGGTCGCGGTAGGGGAGGTACAGGCTTGAATGAAGACGCCGACCTATGTGGTTCCAAGCTTGTGGTCGTGTCCGCCACACCTTTACCCTTCCGCACGACGTCCACTGCTGCAACCCTGTCTGCCTCCACAACCTTGTCCGCAGCTGCCTTGTCATCATTTGCCTTGTCCGCAGCCGCCTTATCTTATGTTGTTCTGTCTTCCGCTCTTCAGCACCCAAATTCTTTTCCTTCTTCATCTTCTTCAAGTTGTCTGCCAATGCCCTATCGGCCGCCTCTTTATCCACAACTACTTTGCCCGCTGCTGCCTTCTTTGTTTCGGCCTTCTGCCTGGCCTCGACTTCAACTCGAGCTCTCAACTCTTCTTCATCTTGAGCGGACATTGCAGCATTGTCCACTCCAGTTCCTTGACCCCAGGCTGTCATGCATTAGACTTTTATATATATGTTGTTCTTTTTGGACATGTAAAATATCTGGAATAAGAGTTTCCTTTCTGTACTGTCATTCAATACTTATTTGTGGCACATTAGTATTATTATTGCTGCGCTGCTTTAAATACTTCATAAAACAAATGTATATTATTACTCTGTGGCGGTCTGCGGGCTGTTACACAGGCTCCAATATTGATCTCCTCTTGAGACCATACATGCTCACCATCCTCAGCTGGAGTGGCATCAACATTTTCGACATCATCGGTGTTCGCGGAGGTCCTCTTCCCAGCGGCCTTCGAGATTATCTTCAGTTTCTTCTTCTTTCCACCAACGTCATCTTTCTCGGAAAGTTTTCTTTTTACAGCCGCGACAACCTTCTTCAGATCCTTGGAAATATCGGATTCGGTCACTCCAGATTGCGCGGGCAGGGAGGGGACATCTTGTTTGTTCGCAGGTTCTTCAGCATCTGGGGTTTCGAAGGCCTCCTCCATCGCCTTCGCGGTTATGAACTTCAATGTTACCCGTCCACAGATCTGGTTGAGGTGAGTTTGGAGTATTGTCGATATCAACATAAACCCCGGGACAAGGAGTCTCCGCAGGCTTAGAAGCGATCTCGCTAACCCCTTCGCCAACCCTATTCTTCTTGTGAGCAACGATCTTCTTCTTTCTATGATTGCCAGAGCCCCCATGCTTCTGACTTCTTTCGAGGGGAGCTGCGAACTTTCTTCTCCTTCTAAAGATGTTTGCACTACTTGCCATAGCCTTCTTCAAGACAATGACCGCGATTGGTGAGAATCGACCCATCGGAAAATGGTATTTCGAATCTCGGCCCCTGACAGTATTTAGAGTTTCCATGCATTAAAGGACAATCGCAGTATCCGCAATCAAAGTTTTACTTTTTCAAAGTTTGCGTGAACTTAAAAAAGTGCGGGGATCATGTTTATCCGGGATCCCGCGGTAAAAAGGATTAGTGTCAAGTCAGTCCGGGCGGTCAAGATATTGGTGTCCGCCCGGGCTTTCATTCACCGGTTTGAGCGGATAACCTCTCTGTGTCCGCTCGTCCTCTAGCTCTTGGTTATCTGCAAGCCAGGACACCTTCTCAGTGGTTTGGGCGGCCATCCTCTTCATGACCGCTCAGCCTCGCGTCCAAGCTATTTGCGAACCAGATAGATATACTCTTCAACAGTCCGTGCGGTCACGACCTCAATGTTCGCCCGACCTAGAAACTGGAAGCATCCGTCAACCAGGTGGCCTCCTGTTCGATAGCTTGAGCTGCCAGCCAGCTGTGTCCGCTCCTCTTATCAAGTCTGCTCCATTCAACGCCGGACAATTCAACACCTGGAGTTCGTGCGACCATCCTTGTGATGACCGCGCGCCTTAGTCTTCTAGGCTATCTGCACACCATGTAACCTCTCATTCCTGCCCGACTCTCCTGTAACCCGGGCAACCCATCTTTTCTTAGAACTTGATGCATCCTGTGACGCATCCGAATAAATCTCTGATTTATTCTTTCAGCTTTTATTTTTGTGGTTGTTTTACATCATATTGTATTTTTGTTCGTGCACATATTACATGTCATCGTATGTTCTCCCGCATATTGCATGATTGTTCATCATCGTGTTGCATATGTTTGTAAGTTATTTTTGTATTTCACAAATTTTGGCTTATTGGCTCTACCAACCAATAAGACCTTAAATAAATTGGTCCGTCAACGCAAACTATGAGTGATATGCAAGAGAAACTAAAAGCTGCATAAAATTACATAAAAAAATTAATTAGTTTTGGAATAAAATATTATTCTGAAATTAACTATGAGCTAGCTAATTGGAGAGCCCTCTTTTTTTGACTTCCATTCCCCTCCTTAAGTTGACATGTTTCTTTTATCAAATCTTCTCTTTTAATAAGTTTGAACCATCTCTCCCATGACCCATTTACCTCTATTTAATCCCCCCCCCCCCCCCCCCCCCCCACTTCTCCCTGACAAAGGCAAATTGGGTCAAATCGAGGAATATGCTTTTTCTATTCCTCGGTAATACCAGCACAAACCTCCCACGCCTTGCCTTCCTTCTCTTTCCGTCTCCTGCTAAAATGTCGCCCGTCTCCGACGTGTCTACCCGAGGAGCGGAGGACCTCCGACGACCCCAATTCGATCTTCCTCTGGTGACATCGACATCTCCAACAAAGTTGTCGTCCGGTGTTTTGTTTTCTCCCACCTCCCTCCGACTGCTACGATCTCGTCCACCTACAACATCTTTTGAGGGACGGCCGACCTCCGACGACCCCATCCCGACACTGTACGGTAACGTCAGCATCCGTTTGGAACTTGCGGCTCCCGTTCTGCTCTGCCCTGCTCCTGTCCGACATCCCCATCTGCGAATCTCTCCTGTAGCTTTACTTACTTCATACACACCTCTTCCCGATCCTGTAAAATCCTCCATGAGCCCACCTACTTGTCATTTCGTGCCAACAAAATACCAAGTTTGTTTCATCTGTACCCAGCCGGCCTCCATTCTTCATCCAAAGAGCCTTCATTTTTTTTCCTGTCCCAATCTACACGACCCTTTAATCCCCTCTGTTTTTTGATCTTCTATATTCCTCTCCAATAACTCCCGACAGGTATAATCTCGGCTCTGCTCTGTTAATTTTAAATTTTATGCAATTAAGTTTTAAGTGATCACGACCTATTGCTTGCATCCACTTTTCTTCTGTTGACGTTATTACTCGTACTCATTGCTAAAATTGTGATTATTATTTGTGAAATGCTAACGGTTAATTAATCTGTTCTATCGTCAAATATTTATATAAAAGGTTTAAGCTCGAGAATCTCTAACGCGAAACCCACTCTCTCGGTGTCGTAGCACAGTTAAATTAAGTAGCTGAGTTCCTAATCTCCAACACATTTTTCAACTTAGGGCTTGTTTGGCGCAGATTATTCCCACGGATGAAATCCGCGCGGGAGCCAACCGCCACCGCGGTTGCCACGGAGCAGATGAAATCTACGGGACTCCGCAGTTTTTTGAGGGCGGGGTGGATGTCGCAGTGCGACCGTGGCCCCGCCAAACGGGTGGCGTCCGCTCCGCGCGACCGCGCCGGATCTGCCCGGCAAACTAGCCCTCAGTCTACATCAGTTTAGTATCAGAGCTAGGTTGACTCACTCCTATCGTGAGTCAAACGATCTGAGATATACAATTTAAAAAAAAAAAATTTTGTTACTTTCCTTTGAGTTCCGAAAGTAAAAAAAAAAAACTGATCTTTAAAAAAAAGTTTCATTTTCTTGAGTTTAATCCAAAAAAAACCTTTTAAGAAAATATATGATAAAAAAACTCACCTAAGTTTAATTTGAGTATTTTCTCATAAATGTTTTTCCAAGTATTTTAAAAAGAGTAAAATTATTATTTAAAGGTTTTCCTAATTAGAAACAAACACTTTATGTACTTTAAAACATACATTTTTATTTAAAAAATGGATAATCGAGTGGATCTCTTAGAAACGAGCGTCGTTGACTTAAACCAGCGCATGTGGAACCTCATGCAATTAGTTGAAACACTCACGACCAACATGGGTGATGTTCGATAAGTCATGACTGGGTTAAGGACCACCGTTAATAATATTGAGGCTACCATTCATTTGAGCGGGAATCAAGCACCTCTACCAAACCCTTAATCCTAAGCCTCAGAAGCCATGGAGCTCTTCCTACTCTCGGATGGCATACCTGAGTCCATTTAAGTAACGTGACACCGTAATGTCATCTTCCTCTCATATGTCTAACCTAGACCGGAGAAAAAGAAACTCATTGGTGTATTCATCCACCGTGAGTTTATCTTGACGAAGATTAAGAAATTTGCGGTGTAGATTTTGTAGGTAGTCTGGGGAACATATCGCTTTATTAGCTGGATTTTAAATTCTGCCCACGTGGTAATAGGAGCTACCTATGCTAAAATGTGTGCGCTCTAATTGGACCCACCAAACTAGTGATGGCCCCTTGAGCCTAACGGTGACATATTCTACCTGATGATTTACGGGCATTTTTTCCATACCATGAATCATTTCATACGTTCACACCAATCTAAACTTCCTTCCGGTTCTACTCGGACCTCAAAATCTCCTACATCTAACTTAACGTCAGTATCCCAACATGGTTGATTTCGGGGTTCAAGATATTGTGGTATATGTGCTTCTTCCCTAGGGGACCAACAATCTCTTTTCCTTTGGATGAGGCAAGAGGAATCGTAGAAGTACTAGTGGAGCCTAAGGGACGACTATGTGTTTGGGTGTAGTAACATGAGGGGTTGCATTAGATGGTATATCCGTAAGTCTAGGTTCTGAAGCTTTCTTTTGAAGGGAAGACTCTGCATGTCGGGCCCTACTGGATATACCATCAGATTCGGATCCGACTCGAAGATGAATGGAAAATCGCATTCAAGACCCGAGAAGGATTATTTAAGTGGCAAGTTATGCCTTTTGGGCTTTCTAATGCCCTAGTACCTTTATGCGACTGATGCACCAGATCCCGCGACCTTTGATCGGAGTTTGCGTGGTCATCTATTTTGATGATATACTGATTTATAGTACTGATCTCGACCGATATTTAGAGCACTTACGTAAGGTTTTACAAAATTTATTAGAATGTAAACTCTATAAACCTTAAGAAATGTGTATTTCTGACTGATAACTTAACTTTCTTGGGGTATATTATATCCTCAGAAGGAATCAAGGTTGATCTCGAAAAGGTCCAAGCAATTAGATTGTGTCTTAGTCCAAAGACTATCACCGTAGCTCGTGGCTTTCACGGGTAGGCTTCTTTTTATCGCCGATTCATTAGGAACTTTAGCACCCTCATATCCCCTGTGACCGATTGTCTTAAAAATGGTCATTTTATTTGGACCGAAGAGGCGGAGCGTGCTTTCACTCTCGTGAAAGACAAGCTTACTAGTGCCCCAGTACTAGCGCTCCCCGATTTTGATAAATTTTTTGAGGTCGACTGTGACGCTTCCATCATTGGTATAAGAGCTGTACTTAGTTAGGAAGGTCGCCCCATTGTCTTCTTTAGTGAGAAATTGTACGATGCTAAAACTCGTTATTCCACTTACGATCTTGAGTTTTATGTTATCGTTCAAGCTCTCCGTCACTGGCGATACTATTTGATCCAGCGCGAGTTCATCCTAAATACTGATCATGATGCACTTAGGCATCTTAACTCACAAAAGGAGGTTCGTAGACACGCAAAATGGCCAGCCTCCCTCCAGGAGTTCACCTTTCACCTAAAACATAAACCCGAGGTCTCGAATAGGGTTGCAGATGCACTTAGTCGACACGCACACATCTTAGTGACTTTACAACCCCACATTCTAGACTTAGATTCGCAGAAAGATTTGTACCCCTCTGACCCATATTTTGGTGAGATTTGGGCTGATTGTCAAGCTAGTGGTACTGATTCCACTACCAAATATATCATAAGCGAAGGTTTTTTATTTAGGGGAATTCGTCTTTGTATTTGTAAAGGTCCTCTTCGAGAGACCTTACTTAGTGAGTTTCATTCCTCAGGGCTAGGGGGACATGTTGGACAACCCAAACTTTTAGATCTCGCTAACACCCGTTTCTTTTAGCCCAAGATGAAAGCGGATGCTGCCAACCTAGTTAGAACATGTTCCACGTGTCAATTATTTAAAGGTTACGCTCAAAACACTAGAGTATATACTCCTTTATCCATTCCCGAGAAACCGTGGGATGAATCCATGGATTTCATTGTCGGTTTACCTCATACTAAAAGAAGAATAGATTCAATTTTTGTCGTAGTAGACAAATTTTCCAAAATGGCACAATTTATGCCATGTGAAAAAACTTCGGATGCTACTCACGTCGCTGATCTTTTCTTTCGTGAGGTTGTACGTTTACACGAGATTCCCCACACTTTTACCTCTGATAGAGACACTCGTTTTATGAGTTACTTTTGGAAAACGTTATGGGGGTAAATTAGGAACCAAACTAGAATTTAACAGTGCCTATCATCCACAAACCAATGGGCAAACAAAGGTAGTAAATCAGAGCTTAGGAGATTTTCTTAGATGTTTAATAGGAGAACACCCGTAGCAATGAGATTTGGTTATACCGCAGACAAAATTCACATATAATAACTCAAAAAATCGCTCAACCACCAATTCTCCCTTCAATATCGTATATGGTTACCCGATACCCCTCTTATTTGATCGTCATTCTCTTCCTTCTTTTGAAAGAACTACTTCTGATGCTCTCACTTATATTGATCACTTTAAATCTCAGCATAAATTTATTTCTAACAGTTTGCAAGCATCTTCTGAGAAATATAAAGCTATGGCTGACGAACATCACCGAGACTTATATTTCTCAGAAGGAGGTTGGGTTTTTGTCTTTTTCAGGAAAAAGAGATTTCCCGTGGGTACTTATCATAAATTCTAGCAACAGCGATTTGGCCCTTGTCAGGTTAAAAAGAGACTAGACACTAATACATATCTCTTTGATCTACCAACCGAATTTGGTACCTCCCCTATTTTTAATATTGCTGACCTTGTGCCTTTATTTGGTGACCCCCAATTGCTACCCCTAGTCCACCCTCTCTCCCACCCACCGACACCCCATATTTCAGTTTTCCCACATCCACACCTACAGCCGAGGAGATTGAGCAGGTATTGGACGTTCACGAGTTTCAAACGCGCACTGGAGTGTATCAACGCTACCTCGTATCTTGGAAAGGTAGGAGTCTCTCAGACAGTTCTTGGGTCAGTGCCTCTAAGCTTCGTCATTGGCGTCCCGACCTCAGTATTGCGGGTTATGCTAATTCCTAATTCTCTCAACCCCGAGGAATTGATGTATCCTGTGACGCATCCGAATAAATCTCTGATTTATTCTTTCAGCTATTATTTTTGTGATTGTTTGACGTCATATTGTATGTTTGTTCATGCGCATATTACATGTCATAGTATGTTTGCCCGCATAATGCCTAATTGTTCATCGTCGTGTTGTATATGTTTGTAAGTTATTTTTGTATATCACAAATTTTTTCTTATTGGTTCAACCAACCAATATGACCCTAAATAAATTGGTTCATCAATGCGAACTATGAGTGGTATGCAAGAGAAACTAAAAATTGCATAAAATTACATTAAAAAAACTAATTAGTTTTGGAATAAAATATTATTATGAAATTAATTATGAGCTAGCTAATTGGAGAGCCCTCTTTTTTTACTACCATTTCCTTTCCTTAATCTATCAGGTTTCTTTTATCAAATCTTCTCTTTTAATAAGTTTGACCCGTCTCTTCCATAACCCATTTACCTCTATTTAATCCCCCACCCACTTCTCCCCAACAAAGGAAGATTGGGTTAAATCGAGGAATAAACTTTTTCTATTCCTTGGTAATACCAACACAGATCTCCCACACCTTGCCTTCCTCCTCTTTCCGCCTCTTGCTGAAGTGTCTCCCGTCTCCGACGTCTCCACCTGAGCAGCGGAGGATCTCCAGCGACCCCAATCCGATCATCCCTGGCGACATCGGTATCTCCAACAAAGTTGTCGTCCGGTGTTTCATTTTCTCCCACCTCATGCCGACTGCTATGATCTCGTCCACCTCCGACAACACCTTCTGAGGAACGGTCGACCTTCGGCAATCCCATCCGGCCCTGTACCGCAACGTCGACATTCGATTGGAACTTGCGACTCCCGTTCTGCTCTGCCTTGCTCCTGTCCGACAACCCCATCTACAAATCTTTCCTGTAGCCTTACTTCATACGCACCCCTTCCCGATCATGTAAAACCCTCCAGGAGCCCACCTACATGTCATTTCGAGCCAACCAAATCCCGAGTTTATTTCATCTCTACCCAGCCGGCCTCATTTGTTCATCCAAACAGCCTTCATTTTTTTTTCTGTCCCAATCCACACGACCCTTTAATTCCTTCTGTTTTTTGACCTTGTATATTCTGCTCCAATATCTCCCGACAGGTATAATCTCGGCTCCACTCTGCTGTTTTTATATTTTATGCAATTAAGTTTTAAGTGATCATGACATATTGCTTGCATCCACTTTTCTTCCGTCGACCTTATTACTCTTACTCATTGCTAAAATTGCGGTTGTTATTTGCGAAATGCAAGCGGTTAATTAATCTGTTCTCTCGTCAAATATTTATATAAAAGGTTTAAGCTCAAGAATCTCTAACTCAGAACCTACTCTCTCGGTGTCGTAACACAGATAAATTAAGTAGCTGAGTTCCTAATCTCCAACACATTTTTCAACTTAGTCTACATCAGAACTGCCCATTCGGGCAGCTCCCACTAGTATAAATAAGGGTGAACAGTACTTAGAATGGGGGTTCATTCTGATCCGAATCTAGCCAGGGCTTACGATAGCTCGCTGCGAATTTGGACTTGAAGCTTTCATGGTGCTGCGAGCTCTACCTAGTGAGGACACTCAAATTGTAACCATTTTGACTAATCAATAAGATCACCCGCAACAACGTATTACGGTGCTCGGGAAGGAATCCGGCGAGGGGGAAGGGCCGAGGAGACAAGAGAGAAGAAGAGGGAAGGAAGATAGGAATAGGGAGCAGCCCTAATTTCAGAATTAATCCAAGCATAGCAAAAACATACAAACACCCCCTTATATAGAGGAGGGGTGCCAATAGCCAAAGTTCGGAATTAAAAGGAAATACAAAATACAGCGAAATAAAATACTCCTGCGATCAAGATAAAATACTCCTGCGATAATTCCCCTGTCGGGTTTGTCTTCCTGCGCGTGTATACCCTCCACGGTGGCTCCTCATCGGGCGTGTCCGTAACAATACCGCCGTCTGGAAAATTTGCCTTGTCCTCAAGGCAGTAGTCCGCGAACTGACGGCGAAAATCCTCCCGCGGTAGCCATGTAGCATCAGAGTCGGGGTGATCGACCCACGCAACGAGGATCTCCTCGGAAGTGGGGTCTCCGGCCATCGGGCAACGACGATCCAGGATCCGGGATGGGTAGAAGGACGGCTCGCCGGCGAGGTCAATGTCAGGGGGAATCTGCTCCGCAGTGGTGTGGTTGCCCACCGCGCGACGTAGCTGGGACACATGGAAGACCGGGTGGACGCGGCTCCCGGCGGGGAGGCGGAGGCGGTAGGTCACGGCGCCGATGCGCGCTAACACCTCGAAGGGCCCGAAGAATCGCGGGGCCAGCTTCGGGCACGGGCGTCGGGCTACTGTCAGCTGACGGTAAGGGTGCAACTTGATGAAGACCCTCTCCCCCACCTGAAAGGAGAGGTCTCGCCGCTTCCGGTTGGCGAAGGCCGTCATTTTCTGTTGTGCCCGCAACAGATGCTGCTTCAGATGCTCCAAGATGGTGTCCCTGTCCCGCAGGGAGTGGGCTAGACTCTCCACCTGGCATTCGCCCGGTAAGTGGCGGAGGATGGAGGGCGGTGGTCAGCCATAAACGGCCTCAAAAGGGGTGGTGCCCGCCGACAGGTGGTAGGCGGTGTTGTACGAATACTCGGCCCAGCACAGCCACTTGGCCCATGTCCGAGGCTGCTCCCCCACGAAACAGTGAAGGTAGGTCTCCAGACAGCGGTTGAGGACTTCAGACTGACCGTCTGTCTGGGGATGGTATGCCGTACTCATGCGCAGGAGAGTGCCCTGCAGCCGGAAGAGTGTGGTCCAAAAAGTACTCAGGAAAAGGGGGTCGCGATCGCTCACGATCGACCGCGGAAACCCGTGGAGTCGGACTTTGCCGCTGGTGAAGCGGTCGGCCACGGAGGCGGCGGTATAGGGGTGGCGCAGGGGAATGAAGTGCCCGTACTTGGACAGGCGGTCCACCACCACCAGAATGCAATCAAAGCCCTGAGAGCGTGGAAGACGCGTGATGAAGTCCATAGCGACGTCCTCCCAAACACGGTCCGGAAGTGGGAGGGGTTGCAGGAGGCCCGCTGGAAAGGTAGCCTCATACTTGGCCTTCTGACAGGGCAGGCAAGCGGCCACGTACGCCTTGACCTGGCGGAACATGTTGGGCCAGTATAGGGAGGCTGCCAGGCGGCGGTAAATGCGGAAGGCGCCAGCGTGCCCGCCGGTGGGGGACGCATGAAACTCAGCCATGAGTCGCGGAATGCTCGGAGACGAAGGTGCCACGACCATGCGCCCCTTGTGGAACAGGCGGCCCGCGATGAGCGAGTACGGGGGATGAGCGTCTCCGTTGACGAGGAGAGCGGTACGGATGCGGGCTAGTACGGGGTTGGCGTCCACCTCCTGCTGAATGACCGCCGCATCCTCCCACACTGGGCGGGAGATGGCAGACAATTCTGTGGTCTGGCTCTGACGGGAGAGAGCATCCGCTGCGCGGTTGGCCTTGCCGGGCCGGAACTCGATGGTAAAATCGTACCCGAGGAGCTTGGCGACCCACACCTGCTGGGCGGGGGTGGCAATCTTCTGCTGAAGGAGGTAGCGCAGGCTGTGATGGTCGGTGCGAACTACGAAGGGGCGCCCCAGTAAGTACGGGCGCCAATGCTGCACGGCGAGAACGAGGCCCATGAGCTCGTTCTCGTATGCGGAGCGGCTGCGGATGGTGCTGGAGAAGGCACGGCTGAAGTAGGCGACCGGTCGGCCGGCCTGCATAAGGACGGCTCCTACCCCGGAGCCGGAGGCGTCACACTCTACCAGGAAGGGTCGAGTGAAATCCGGCATGGCCAACACCGGGCCCTGGACCAGGGCCTGCTGGAGGGCGGAGAAAGCGGCAGCGGCCGCGGCCGACCACTGGAAGGGGCCCTCTGCGGACTTCGTCAGAAGCTGGGTGAGGGGCCGCGCTAACGCCCCGTATCCCTGAATGAAGCGACGGTAGTATCCGGTCAGCCCGAGGAAACCCCGGACGTCGCGGAGCGAGCGGGGTGTCGGCCAGTGGAGCACTGCTGAAATCTTGTCCGCGTCCATGGCGACCCCGCGGGCGGAAATAGTGTGGCCCAAGTAGCTGACCTCCGTCACTCCAAAGGAGCACTTCTTCGGATGGAGCCGAAGGTGGTGTTCGCGGATGGTGGAGAGAGTCTGGCGAACGTGACGGAGGTGATCCTGCCATGAAGAGCTGTAGATCAAAATGTCATAAAAAAAAACAAGAATGTGTCGTCGAAGTACCGCCCGGAAGATGTCGTTCATCGTGGCCTGGAAGGTGGCAGGGGCGTTGGTCAGGCCGAAAGGCATAACCAGGAACTCGTAGTGGCCGTCGTGCGTCCTGAACGTCGTCTTCGCAATGTCGGCAGGCCGGACCAGAATTTGATGGTACCCGGCTCGGAGGTCCAGCTTGGTGAAGAAGAGCGCGCCATGGAGCTCGTCCAGAAGCTCCTGAATCACAGGGATCGGGTATTTGTCGGGGACGGTGGACTTGTTGAGCTCGCGATAGTCCACGCAGAAGCGCCAACTGCCGTCCTTCTTCCGAACCAGGAGGACGGGGCTGGAGAAAGGGCTAGCACTGGGCCGAATGAGGCCCCCCATCAGCATCTCGTGTACTAGTCGCTCGATCTCATCCTTCTGCACATGGCCATAGCGGTAGGGTCGAACTGACACAGCCGCGGTGCCGGGCTGAAGGGGAATGGCGTGGTCCGTCGGCCGAGCCGGCGGCAGGCCGCTCGGGGTGTCGAAGACGTCGGCGAACTCGGAGAGGAGCTCCTGCAAGTCCGCGCTCAGTGGCAGAGTAGGAGGTGGCGGAGCAGACAAAGGCCACAGCCAGGCGGAGAAGTCGACGTCGGTGGTATGCTGAAGGGCCCGGAAGGAGACCGGTGTGCGGAGTAAGGCCGAGTCCCCCACCAGGCTGCAGGTACGGCCCCCCTGGAGGAACTGC
Organism: Dactylorhiza incarnata; assembly: GCA_033032865.1. Classification (NCBI taxonomy): domain Eukaryota; kingdom Viridiplantae; phylum Streptophyta; class Magnoliopsida; order Asparagales; family Orchidaceae; genus Dactylorhiza; species Dactylorhiza incarnata. The sequence continues at coordinate 1,386,192 of JAWHQI010000173.1, forward strand.
ATCGTCATACGCGCCCAATTGACGCGCACGTCACCGAGTGTGCGGAGCCAGGCCACGCCCAAGATGGCGTCGACCCCGCCGAGGCCAAAGGCATAGAAGTCCGCTGTCACCGTACAAGAGCCCACCGAGAGGGAGAGGTCGTGGCAGCACCCCTGAGTCGATCGGCGGCGGCCATCACCGAGGCAAACGGTGAACTCCGGGGAAGGAGTGAGCGGGAGCTGGAGCTGGTGGGCGAGCTGTGTAGACAAGAAATTGTGACTCGCGCCACTGTCCACCATCACTACAATGGGGCGGGTCTGCAGCTGCCCCATCAGCTTCATGGTCTGAGGGCCCGAAATGCCCCCCACAGAAAAACATGGTAACTCCAGGCGGCCACAAGTCGCCGGTGTGGGGTCCGCGACCACGTCGTCCTCCGAGATCTCGAGGGCCTCAAAATCCGCAGCGGTAATCTCTGAGTCGAAATCGCCGATGATGGCGTGAAACTCTTTGACAGGGCATACATGCGTCGGGGAGTAGGGCTGGCGACATCGGAAACAAAGGCCCTTGCGACGAAGTTCATCCAGGGTCGAGTTGGAGATGTGCTGGTGAGGGGGTCGGCCAGGCCGAGAGGGGGCCGGGGCAGCAGGAGGTCGCCAAGGTGGCCGCGGTGGAGGGGGGGTGCTCGCACTAGCGGAGGCCCGAGGTCCCAGGTCGGCCTCGACCAAACGGGCCATGCCAAGAGCGTCCGCGACCGTGCGCGGATGGTGTGTGCGAAGGTGGGAGCGGATGTGGGGAAGGAGGCCCTGCATGAAGAACCCCAGGTAGTGATCGGGCGGAAGGCCCGGAACATGAGCCACCAGAGCGACGAACTCATCGATGTAGTCATCAAGTCCGTCCGTCTGTTGAACGCCGCAGAGGCGCTCGATGGCGGACCCCGAGGAGCGAGGGTCGTAGCGGCGGATCATCTCCTGCTTGAGGTCAGGCCAGGAGATGGACGGATTGGTCTGACGGAGCCACCGGGCCCAATGGAGGGCGGAGCCGTCCAGACCGACCACGACGGTGGACACCTTGTCCAACTCCGGCGTGAGGTTGAGATCGAAGTATTGCTCGGCCTTGGCGATCCACCCCAAGGGATCGACGCCCGTAAAGGAGGGAATGTCGAGGGAGAGAGCGGACCGGCTCGGAAGGGCCGACGGTGGAGCGGTAGCACGGGGGATGGCCGGTGCGGCACCAAGGAGGGACCCGCCCTCGGCGGAGGAGGACGAACCCGGTGTGACGGGGGCGGCAGAAGCATGGAAGGAATCGATTTTGGAGTGGAGGGAGAGCAGGGATTCATGCATGGTGGCGAGGAGTTGATCGTGGGCCTCCACGCGGCGGAGGAGGGCTTCGGAGGAGAGATCCGCCGCGGAAGGGTCGGAGGAGCGAGTGTTGGGTGCCATCTGAAGGTCGGATGCCAGCCGATGCTAGGGCAGGGACGGACCAGAGAACGCGGACCGTGGAGCGGAAGGCGCGCTCGATGCGGACCGTGGAGCGGAGGAGGAAGAGGAAGGCGCGCTCGATGCAGACCGTGGAGTGGAAGGCGTGCTCGATGCGGACCGTGGAGCGGAGGAGGGAGAGGAAGGCGCGCTCGATGGAGGAGCCGGGAGCGAGCGGGGCCGATTCCGACGGAAGACGCGGGAGCGACAGCGGAATAAGCCGGAGCGGCGGGATATCTGACGGAAGAAACGGGAGAAAAAAGAACCCACCACGCAGAATTAATGGCTCCGACGGCGAGGAAGGCAGGCGGAGCGGCAGGTCGGACCAAATATTACGGTGCTCGGGAAGGAATCCGGCGAGGGGGAAGGGCCGAGGAGACAAGAGAGAAGAAGAGGGAAGGAAGAGAGGAATAGGGAGCAGCCCTAATTTCAGAATTAATCCAAGCATAGCAAAAACATACAAACACCCCCTTATATAGAGGAGGGGTGCCAATAGCCAAAGTTCGGAATTAAAAGGAAATACAAAATACAGCGAAATAAAATACTCCTGCGATCAAGATAAAATACTCCTGCGATCATTCCCCTGTCGGGTTTGTCTTCCTGCGCGTGTATACCCTCCACGGTGGCTCCTCATCGGGCGTGTCCGTAACACAACGTGTCAACGAGTTGCAGTTACGGGGAGTCTGGCCTCGCCGCTTGCGGCATCTTCTCTTGTTCTCTTCAGCTCACCCGTAATAATCGCGAAGTAGCCGACCACTCTCAGTTTTCCCCCGTTCCCCTCTTAGCAGAGTGTGAGTTCATGGAGTGCAATTTCCGAACCAACAACGGTCATAATTAATAATTTTTTGCTTTTCTTATTCTTTTGCACTTAGTTCGTTTGCGCGATTGAGATTTTATAAAGTTTATTGTAATCAACATTCTTTTTGTAACGTGATTTTTCATTTTGCATGTGACTTTTTCCATGGATTTTGGTACAGTAATCAAGTTAGGCTATTATTAAATTATCTTTTGGGGTGAATTTTTATTATTTTCTAATTTTTATCTCACAGACATAATTGCCCAAGATAATGGTTTATGAACTGCGATTTTTTACTTATCTGACACGAATTTTGTGCATATGACAGATCTGGATTTGGAAGCCCTAAATCATATGTTTTCCTGCATCAAATTTTGTAATCAGAGATCAAGGTTGCACTATGTTTTAGACATGGCATGGTATTTGAGTTTATTAAAACAGAAACTAAATGAAATTAGTTAGATCTTGACCCTAAAATAATACAACATAATTTTTACAAGGATCAACATTATATAAAAAACTTTTGAAGAACAAATGATTACGAAGCATTCCCCGTGGATGGTTAATATAAAAGATATCTTTGAATAGATTTGTTTCCTAATGATAATAAACTATGGGAACAAAATTATCATGATGTGCTTGATATTTTTGGAGAGAAAGTGTTCATTAAATAAAGAAAATGGCTAAGATGAAATATAAACTTCAAATAATATATATGACATATCATAGTTAATATTATGAATTAAATCTCAATTTAACACTACAAACAAAATGAATATATATATATATATATAGGGCTAATTACCGGGACCTCCCCTGTAAGTTTGTATACTTACAGGTTGCACCCCTCTTAGTTTCAAAATTACATTTACCTCCCCTCATAATTTGTACAGCTAACAAAGAGGCCCAAACAGCCAGATTTTGGATGAAAACTGTTAAAACTGACTGAACTTATTTTTTATATTCCTATTTTGCCCTTGTTAGTAATCCATTAGTTTAAGGGGTGTGTTTGTAATGTTTTACTTTGTGAAAGTATGATTTTGTAATGTTCTATATAAAGATGATAAAAAACAAAATTAGTGTAATATGATTTTTTTTATTAATCAATATTCATATAGCTAAGATTTTTTATATCATAATGAATTCTCATTCGTCCATCCTTCATTTTATTCGCCCATCCTTCGTTTTATTTGACCGTTTTATGAGCGAGTGATATGTATAGGTTCGTAAAATATTTTCTTCAGCCGAATTCTGGATGTCCATCTTCATTTTATTTGACGTTCCTTAATTTGAGCTTGGAACTCTCCCTAAATATGAACCGTTCACCCAAAACATTTCATTCACAAAATATAAACCGTTAAACAAAATAAAATGCATTGTAAATTGCATTGTAAATTTCATTCCCAAACTATGAACCGCTCATAAAAAATTATCTGTTTACAAAATATTAACGTTTAACAAAATAAGTTGCATGCAAATACTAGTCTTTCAAATACTAGTCTCCCAAAATATGAAAGGTTCACAAAATATTAATTCTTCACAAAATAAAGCTTGGCATTTTCATTCATCATTGATCTCCATTTTAACTTGGTGCTATCATGCTTCATGATTTTCCTCTTGAGCTTGTCGTGGCCTTTTCCTACGGTCAACAAATGTAGCCAGTGGTGTTTCATCATCCAACTGCAAAAGAGTACAAAATTAGAGCCAATATATAACTGGAAAAGAATGTAATAACAAATTTAGAGCGCAATATATTATATAGAACCTGCAAGCTTCCAATTTTGCATGTCCGTTTGTTATGACCACCACCTCCGCAGTTGCCACATTTAGTGACCGCAATCTTCCTCTTTCTGCTTATTTTACTTTGCCCACCGGGTTCCTTTTTCCTATTCTTTTTGGGTCTTCCGGGCAACCTTTTAATGCGTGGTGGTAGAATGGTAGATGGATTAACCTCAACTGATGGCCAAAACATTGAATCCGGAATGCCTTTAATCTTGTGATTGTATGCTTTGAGGTAATTTCCCTTGTAATAACATGAATGAGTGTATGCTTGAATGTTTTGTCTCTTGCTAGCTATAGCCAATGCAGCGTGTTTGCATGGAATTCCAGTTAAATCCCAAACTTTGCAATCACAGGTCCAATGCATTAAGTTGACAATGTAATGAGTGTGGTCTTCTCTTACTTGAAATTCATATTGACTTCCTACAAGTAATGTACACTTCACCGCCTCATCCTTTGTCGCATTCAACTTAGAAATGATACTCTCACAAACTTGACTTTTCCAAGTTATGCCCTTTTGATATCTGGATTCTATTCTACCCATTAACTTAGACGTAATGAGTGTGGTCTTCTCTTACTTGAAAATCCACATTCATTGGAAGGTAATCAAAGAGGAAACAAAAAAACTGGATGAGCAAACAAAAAAACTGGATGAGCAAACAAAAAAACTGCAGCTCGCTGGAAGAAAGAGGCTCACCCAAATAGGCGAAGCAATGACGGGAGCTCACTGGAAACTAGCCTCACCGGAAATGTCGAAGACGCAGGCTACGACAGTGAAGGGAGCTCGCTGGAAGCAAACAGTCTGCTGGAAATGCCGAAGTGGCAAGCCAAGGAAGGAAGAGGACGAGCGCGCGGTGGAAATGTCGAAATCGCAAGCTACGACATTGCCGGGAGCAAACAAGCGGCCGGAGAGCGGCGCAAGGCACCGAAGGAAGAGGACGAGAGACGAGAGACGAGAGAGCGGCGGAAATGTCGAGGTCGCAAGGAAGGAAGAAACTGAAAAGGCAGAGCTATTTTATTAAACCTAAGGGTAGTTTGGTCTTTTAAACACAAAAGTTATAGGCTTTGGACGGATTGGGCCTCTTTGTTAGCTCTACAAATTATGAGGGGAGGTAAATGTAATTTTGAAACTAAGAGGGGTGCAACCTGTAATTATACAAACTTACAGGGGAGGTCCCGGTAATTAGCCCTATATATATAGGTTATAATTATTATGCAGATTTCATAGATATTGTAGATAAAAAAACATTCAAGAATTGTTATCATTAGCTATGTTATTTGCGCTCTCTGGCAAAAAATAACCCAGAGTAATATGCTAGTTATCAAAAATTTAATATGAGGTTTATAGATCTATGTATTCAGGAGTGATGCTATCCTAGTTGCAAAATACCTAGTTATTTTGAATCAGATAAATACAAAAATTACTGTAATGATGAAGTAAACCTACATAATGATGGGGATTGGCCGCATGATCGTCACGGGACTTCGGGCCACCATTCGGCGGGGCCCACATTTGTGTACTTGCGCAAGAGACATTGATCGGATCGTGGATTGGACACCACGAGCGCGTCCAAAGCTCCGTTTCTATATTTTCTATGTATTTTATTTTTTTAATTTGGACATTTTTTGTGTATTTGGGCATCGGGCATTCCGGCCAATCAGAACCGTTCACGCCGTGTTCCCTAGCCCCCTTTCGCTATAAATAAGGGGGAGGGCTGCCATTTTGAGGCATTATTAGCCTTGTGAGAGATTCCAGAGCCAGCAATCAAATTATGGTGCGACGCCACGAGACCCCGGGGTGCGCCGTCCCAGTTCCCTTTTCAGTTTTCACGTTTTTTTTCCTTTCTCGTATCCCCTCCTTCGTAAAACCACTTGTTATGGTCCCAATCCCATTATTGTATCTGTTAGAACATATAAAAGCCCATGTATAAAAAGGCCCTTTTGGCCCTTTCCTCCTTAGCCTCCTTTAGTCCCACATTGCCTATTCTCTCTTTTCCTTCCTTTCTCCCTTGTCCTATTTAAGGACATATTCTTCTTGTATTAAGTAAGTGAACATAATACCATTAGTTGAATTTTCCAAATCTGTTCTTCTACATGGTATCAGAGGCAGGTTACGATCATGTTATTTCCGGTTGATGCTTTGCTCCCGGCTCTCCTCTTCCTGCTCTCCTCTCCCACTCGTCAGCTCCCACTCTCCCACTCGCCAGCTCCCACTCTCCCACTCGCCAGCTCTCCCTCTAGCCAAAGCTCCCTCTAGCCAGCTCCCACTCGGCAATGGGAACTGCTGCTGCCCCCACTTCTTCCACTCTTCCGGCTCTTGCTACTGCCCACGTTTCTGATCCTCGGGGATTACTACCATCTCCCTTGCCCGGAAGAAGAACATTGTGGAATGAGTTCATTCCGTTCGACGGGTCCTTCAGACTAAAGATCTCCTTCACCATCTTACCCGCACCCCTTCTACTGACCCCACTGAGACTTGGCTTCGCGATGATGGCCGCGTCCAATCTTGGCTTCTGAATTCCATGGAGGGTGAACCGTACCGGATGGCTATGCATCATTACACTGCCAAAGCTATGTGGGATGAGCTTCATTCCCTATACTCTGGAAAAGATAGTCTCCAACACCTGTTTGACATCTTTCTTGCTCTACAACAGCTTGACCCCGGGCTTGATGGGGATCTCACCTCTTATGTTGCCCAGTCCAAGACTCTTGTGGAGGCCTGGATACAACATCAACCCTCTACTTCGGACCTTGCAACTCAACGGGCTCAGAAGGAAGCTGTTGGTATTGCCTTAATGTTGACCCGCGTTCCTCCTCATCTCCACAGTGTTTGAGCAAACATCCTCTCCTCTTCTACTATACCCTCTCTCTCTGATGTTTGATCCATGTTGCTCAAGGTGACGCCACCTACTGACCTTCCGACCCCTTCTCCTGTGCTCCTTCATCACGGTTCAGATCACAAACCCCCTCCTTTTTCCCTCTTGGGGTGGCCGCTCTAATACACGAGGGAGTGGTCATGACGACCGTCATCGCCCTAAAGTCCGAACGCCCGTCTTTGCACCTTTTGTGGTCGGGATGGTCACATTGAAGCTGTATGTTATAGGAAACATGGGTTTCCACCGCAACATGGTTATTTCCTTCCCCATGCCTCCACTGCTCGTGAGACTGCCTCATCTCACACTGACATTGATGCCTTAAGGGGAGAACTGCAGCAGCTGCGTGGTCGGCTGTCCCTGCCATCTTCCTATAGTTCTTCTGTCTCCCATATAGGTATCTCCTGTTTCCCCCATAGCCCCTCCTGGATTTTGGATTCCGGTGCAACCAACCACATCACTCCTCATAAACCGGCTCTGTATTTGGCTCTCCATGTCCAAAGTTTATTACCGTGGCCAATGACGACACTACTCCTGTTACTGGTTGTGGCGATATGATGCTTATTCCAACTATCCCGTTGAAATCTGTTCTTCATGTTCCAGGCTCTCACTTTAATCTGCTTTCTGTCAGTCGTCTCACTAATGATCATGATTATCTTATTACCTTTTCTTCCTCTACTTTTTTATGCAGGATCGGCAGACTCGGAATATCATTGGTAGCGGGCGGCTGTCTAACAGACTCTATATATTGGATCCACCTGCTCCTGCGCTATCTTCCATCAGTTCTGTTGACTGGCACCGTCGCCTTGGTCATGCTCTTCTTCCAATCCTTCAGAAGGCTCTGGTGGACTATCATTTCTCTTCTTTCGATTGTGAATCTTGTATCTATGGAAAACAACATCGCTCTGTTTTTCCTCCTAGTTGTACTCGAAGTATTGCCCCGTTTGATTTAATGCATTCTGATATTTGGGGACCTTACAAAACTCCAAGTCTTTTTGGTTATCACTACTTCGTTACTTTTATTGATGATTACTCACGCATGACATGGTTATATATGATGCATGATCGCTCTGAATTCCTGTCTATTTTTCGTTCCTTTGCTGTTGAAACCACCACCTAATTTTCTCGTAACATCAAAATACTTTGCACTGACAATGCCCGTGAATACACTAGTCATGAATTCCAACAGTTCTGCAGTTCCTTGGGGACTATTCACCAAACCACATGTTCTTATTCGCCGCAACAAAATGACGTCGCTGAACGAAAGAATCGCCACCTTCTCGAAGTGGCCCGATCTCTCCTCTTTCAGATGCACGTCTTTACTTACTACTGGAATTTTGCTATCTCCACTGCATGCTACCTTATCAACTGCATGCCCTCCTCAGTCCTCAACTTCTCCACCCCCTTCTCTCTCTTATTCCCTGAGCGCGAACCATTTTCCTTAATTCCACGGGTCTTTGGCTGCGTCTCTTCATCCATCATCTTGGACCTCCAGTTGACAAATTAATCCCACGTGCAACTCGCTCCATGTTCGTTGGGTACTCCTGAACTCAAAAAGACTACGTTTGTTATTCTCCCTCTACCCGAAAACTGATTACATCTGTGGACGTTACTTTCCTTGAACAAAAGTCTTTTCATGCATTCTTGTCACGGCGTCAAGGCGAACCAAGGCGAGCGTCGGGCGCCTGGACGCTTAGGCGATAAGGCGGACGCCTAGGCGACAATAAGGCGAGCAAAAAAAAATTTGTGGCTAGGAAAAAAAATTTAAAATGACTTCAGACAGCTGTTTTTATAAAAAATGCTGTCGAAAGTCTTTTTTTTTTAAATTTTATTTTTTTTCAGCAAAAAAGGAAATTTTTTTTAATGACTTTAGACAGCGGTTTTTATAAAAACCGCTGTCTAAAGTCATAATATATTTTTTTTTTAGCAAAAAAAAAATATTTTTTTTGATGACTTTAGACAGCGGTTTTTATAAAAACCGGTGTGTAAAGTTATTAAAAAAATAAATTTTTTTTTTATTATTTTTTTGCTGAAAAAATTGTCTTAAAATTTAAAATCACTTTTGATAGTGGTTTTTATAAAAACCGCGGTCTAAAGTCATATTAGAATTTTTTTTTCTGGAAAAAATATATATGTTTAGAAATGACTTTAGACATCGGTTTTTATAAAAACCGCTGTCTAAAGTATGTATAGACCAGTTTTTATAAAAACCGCTGTCTATTCAATTTAAAAAAAAAAAAATTATAACAAGGCGTCCAACGCCTTGCACACATTCGAGCGCTTGGACGACTAGGCGTCGCCTAGGCGACGCCATCACAAGCATGTTTTCATGACACCGCTCCCATGACGCCGTCTTCCCCTCGTGATCTCCCACGTCTTGTTGTTCCTACCACATCCCCGTTACCACCTCTTCTGCCAACACCTCCTCCTCTCCGTGTCTATTCTCGTCGCTCCTCTTGAACCAGTACCTCGCAACAGCCCCTGCCGACCACGGATACTCCGTTGCCTGTTGATCCACCCGCACCTTCCACCGCACATCCTCTTTCCAATTATGTCTCCTTACATCGGTTGTCTCCTGATTTGCCGAGGTTTGCGGCTTCTTTGTCCTCTATTTCCCTTCCCCCTTCTGTGCAGGAAGCTCTTCAACATCCCGGGTGGCGGACCGCCATGGATGAAGAAATGACGGCTCTCTGGGCGAACAACACATGGGACCTTGTTCCCCCTCATCCTAACCAGTCCCTAGTTAGCTATAAGTGGATCTTCACTGTCAAATATCATCCCGATGGGCGGGTTGATCGCCTTAAGGCTCGTCTTGTCGCACGTGGATTCACTCAACAACATGGTCTTGATTATGAGGAAACCTTCTCTCCGGTTGCCAAGCTCAACACTGTTCGTCTGCTCATATCTCTTGCGGTCCATCGACATTGACCGCTACACCAGCTTGACATCAAGAATGCCTTCCTCAATGGTGATCTGATGGAAACGGTTTATATGGAACAACCTCTTGGTTATGCAACCACGGGGGAGTCCCTAGTTTGTCACCTGAAGAAATCCTTATACGACCTCAAACAGTCTCCCCGGGCATGGTTTGAGAAATTTAGTCGAGTGGTTCGTGAGTGTGGCTTTGCCCAAAGCTCAGCAGATTTCTCATTGTTTATCCGTCGACGTCCCTCCGAAATTGTTATTCTCTTGTTCTATGTTGATGACCTTATAAGATGGGCTCTTGATTTTTGGAAAGCTTATTTTAAATGTTTGCCAAAATATCTGATTTGTTTAAACTTATTTCTTTCGTAAGGTCTTCATTTTTTTTAAGTAATGAAATAAAAATCTTTTAATTTAAACCATTTCCATCTTTAGACTTATGTGTCCTTAATTAGTTAAGCTTGCCTCTTTCGTCCTAGTTGCTTAAAATTACCGGACCATTTATTTAGGGTCTCATCGGGTGATCAATCCGATGAGCCGAAAAACTCAGAAAATGATCGATGCGCGAGAAAAGAAAATGACATAATTTAAATGAGATAACAAAATAAAAAAGATAAATGATGCATGACGATATCATGCTTCCTTGGATGCGGCGAAGGGTGCATCGATGGAGAATACGGAAGCTGACGAGATAGCGAAGTATGAACTTCCTTCAGGAGGAACCATCACGAATTTTTCCACCCGACAATTGAGGAAGAGATAATGGAAATCGATAAACGCCCTTCATGGATGGATCCATTCATCCATTATCTCTCAACTGGAGAGTTTCATTCTTCGGTAATTGACAAAAGAAGATTCAAATTGAAGCAACTCATTACTTTCTCCTCTCAGGGATCTTATATCGCAAGACCTTTTTGTCCCCTTTTGCAAGGTGTGTTTCAGAAGAGGAGATTCCAAGGGTTTTTCAGGAAGTGCATTCAGGCGAGTGCGACAACCACTCTGGGGAAAGTCCCTTGAAAAGAGAATCCTTATGCATGGATACTTATGGCCTAGGATGAAGAAAGACGCAGAGCAATATGCCAAGAAATGTTTTCAATGTCAGACGTTTGCTCCGCTTCAATTAAGATATGCTCAACAGTTACGTTCCATTTCCACCCCATGACCCTTTGCCGTTAGGGGGATGCATCTATTAGGACCTTTTTCTATAACAAGCGGGCAGCGGCGTTATATCCTCGTGATGATTGATTATTATAACAAATGGATCGAGGCCAAAACACTGACAAAGATAACCACAGATCGCAAAAAATTTCATTTGGGGAGAAATTGTATGCCGACATGGAATTCCGATAGCTATCATCACAGATAATGGACCTCAATTCTCCAACAAAGATTTGAGCAGTTTTTATCAACAAATCGAAATTGATCTGCGTTATTTCTCAATACATCATCCCATGAGTAACGGGCAAGTAAAAACAAGAAATAAGCTGATTCTGAACCTGTTGAAGAAAAAGGTGGAGAACGTTCGTGGGAATTGGGCCGAGTAGTTACCTATTGTACCATGGGCATTCCAAACGACTCCTACTGCTACTGGTGAAACACCGTTCAAACTATCCCATGGATCTGAAGCCTTGATACTCATGGAGTTTGACGTAATGAGTCCAAGAGTTCTGTTATTTAGACGAGACAAAAAAACTAAATACAAGAAAACGAGGAAGATATGCGCTGTAGCTTGGTTCTGATTGAAGAGCTTAGAGATTTGGCTACTATTCGGTCGGAGGAGGTTAAAGAAGGATGTCTAAATACTTCGACAAAAATGTGAGAATTAAGCAATTCACTGCCAGAGATTTGGTCACGAAGAAAGTAGATGCCGCTGGAAGAATGTCCTCGGTTGGGAAACTCAATCCCAATTGGTCAGGAGCTTTCATTATAAAAGAAACTCTGAAGAATGGAACCTACGATTGCAAACTTATGACAACAATGATATCTTGAACACTTGGAGTGACGATGACTTGATGAGATACTTCTCTTGAGTCTCCTATATCCTTTATATGTTTCTTACTTTACTATATCCGTTACAATACAATGATTGAAGAATTTTCCAATGCGCTTACTTGCGTCTCCCTAGAATTCTAATCTCAGGGTATAATCCCGCGAAAAACTTCATGCATCAATATTCAATCAAAAGGTTCACTTGACCCCCTTGATTTGAGGTCTCCGGACTCAATCTTGCGGAGGACTTTGAACGACCACACCAAGATTCAAAATGCTTTCTTGATCCCCCTTGAATTGAGATCTTCGGATCCAATCTTGCGGAGGGCTTTAAGCAATGGTAATTGACGTAGCTTACTTGAACCCCCTTGAATTTTTAAGATCGCTGGAGTAACACCCACTTTGACCACAATAGGCTCGAAAGTTCTCGCGGTTGTGTAGTGGTATCTTGATCCAATCTCTCGCAGAGGTCTTTAAGTTTCCAGATCTCTGCCGACATTTTTCACACTCCTCAATCGTTGCTCTAAAATCCACTACTATTGATTTGGCTGGAATTGCTCGCGACTTGCATGTGGTTTGTTAATTAGAGTGACAACACAACCCTGTCGTGCATCAACAGATATATCGCTCCTTCCGGTAACGGATGCCTTATGCTCAACTAGTCCACCTTAGCAGATAGCTTTCGAGATCCCCTAAAACCTTTGTGCATAATATTCCGATAAGGCGAATTCGCACAAAGGCTTTTGCAAAATCATCCGAGATGGTACTCGCTGGTAATATATTAGGTATTCATTCGCTATATATTCGATACTCGCTAGCCAGACAATCGGTATTTGTTGGACGTAAATTTGGTATTCGCGGAATGTATACTCATGATCTCCCGAGATTCATTATCCTCATTCCTAACAAGTTATTACTATTTGACATGTTATACTTGTAGAACATACATTTGTTCAGCTTCCGCTATATGAATACTTCGGTGCAGTATTATTGGGAAAAATTCATTTATGATTTGACATATCAGGTTATTAAAGTGATATAGAAAAATGCCTGTGTGTATAGATGACATATTTGTCTTTAATCGGAAGTTCAGAGTTATTTCAGAATGACCAAGATGCTCTCAAAGAACTCATAGTATAGCTAAGTAAAAGTTTCTGCTTTGATAGGATGTTAGCTTAAGTCGACAAGTAAAAAGAAAGATATTGACGTACATCGAGAAGTATGCAAGAAGATGTCGACGTATACTGAGAAGTTCTACTACGTGCTTCGACTATGAGCTAACACAGACTATCAGTGATGCATTGAGTTCTATTTTACCAAAGTCAGAGCATAAGTATACATTGAGATATTCGTTTTTCTACCTTATCTCAATGTACATCTACTTCTAAGTCAATGTTCAAGAAGCATTGCATCGACTTCTATACAGAACTGTTTCGATTGAAGTTTGAGCAGATTAAGGCAGTGATTCAGATTTAATTGTGACCGTTGAAATCTAATTAAGGAAGGTCTTCTCTCTGATTGAATCACATCTGACATGAGATTTTTTTTGCAGCCTATATATACACACATTCCTATTCTGAATGAATGACAAGATGTCAGACAGAATATAAATGTAATTGTGAAGAAGCCGTCTCTCTCTCATCTCCTTCTAAATCTTCCTCCTCCTTAAGAAGTTCTGATAGAAAAATACCCGTCGACAAGATCATTTTCTCTAGATCTGAAGACTATTTTCTCTGAAGATTCAAAAGGTTTTATCAGATATTCTTTCTTGACAGATTCACACCTCTCTCTATTGAATCTGAATTCACAGGAGGAATCTACATCAAATTCAATTTGCTACAACAAGTATCCACATAGTGCTTTCAAAGAATCAAACCTCAGAGGTTGCTGAAGGGGACAATATTGTAGAAACAGATTTTCAAAATTAAGTTTCTGATAGGGTTTTGAGAATCTCTCTTCAAAGGATTCAGAGGTTTAAGATCTACCTTATCAAAAGGATCTTATAGTGGTTTTGAGTCAACCTTATCAAAAGACTCTCAGATTGGTTTAGCCACCTTATTAATAGGCTTTTGGTTGAAGATACCTTATCAAAATCTCCTTTGGTTCTTAGAATCTCCTTCACAAAAGATTCAGTTGTAATTGGCTCTAAGAGTCTCCTTATCAAAAGTCTCAACATTGTTTAGTGGATATCCTACCAAAGGGTAGAAGAGGGGATGTGCCCAAATTTGGGGAACCTCTATAAAACTGTGTCTTCTGGATTGCATAGATCTCTATAACTTTGTTTATTTATTTCTTTACTCAAATTGATTCTGCTGCAACAAACAAACAAACTTATCTGTGGGATGTGCTGCGAATGATTAAAAGATATAAATTTTTATTTAAGTACTCTATTCACCCCCCTCTTGAGTAATTCTTAGCATCCTACCTTACTTTTCAAGTATTATCTTCTCTGAAACCGCTGATTTACAAAGTACTTGCTGGTCATATAGCCCATATTCACTAACTGTATATAAACGGTACTCGGTGGTCGTATATTCGGTATTCACAGATCATATATCCGACCAGTACTCGCCATATGTATGTACTCTGGCGCAATGTCATCTGTTTAAGGGGGGATCAACAAAATTTATCAAAGGAAAAATTCTTAGATAACTATCTTCGATATATGACGGTCTCGCATAAATTAGGTACTCGCGGGGATGCTTGCTTCTTATACTCGCGACATGATTAGGGTTTCATGCGTCTGGTACTCGCTCGCCATATCTATGATATTTTATAAATATTATCTATGTAAGAACTCATTCAAAATAGAAAGAATCTTATTTGTCGGCGATTAAAACTACTATTAAAGATGCTCGTCGGAACATGATCGCAAGAATACTCGCCGGATGAAAACAAGGTAAAAGATTTCTCATTCATAAGTTCAAAAACATTACATGATTTCTATGTCCTTAAACAGGAAAAATATATCACATCATTCAGCTCAGATCTCGCCACTCCTTCCTCCCTGAAAGTAGTAATCAGGGATAACATGAGATCTCGCGACTCCACTGCTGGATCACTTCCATTTAAATGACCCAGGGAAATGCGAGAGCTCTCCCTGGGAGGTGTAAAATCGATATCTCAGAACTGCTGGTCTTCACATGACCTAGAGCCTTCCAAGCCCGGGACTCCAAGAGAGCGCGATAACTTCCCACCAGGAGGCTCGAAGTCATTGGCTCAGATCAAATGGCTCTTCACAGTTGCTTAAAGAGTCCACTGATTTGCGGCCTCTTAAATCTGTTGCATCCTTGATTGTACGACTCCCATGCTAGATCACTTGACTTCATGTGACTCGGGGAAGTGCGAGAACCCTCCAGAAGAGACTCGAATTTGGAGTCAACAGTTCAGATAGAATGGATCTTCATGATGATTAGACTCCACTGCTCCACTGCTGGATCACTCCCCTTAAGGTGACCTAGGGGAGCGCTGAAGCAGTGGAGTCTTAAGGGGAGTGATCTGCGTGGAGGTGTGATGGTTGGTCACGAGACTCCGCATCATGAGTCTCGCCGCGATGTTTGGAAGATCTGGAAGCCTTACACTCCGCAGCTCGTCAATCTCTTCCTTGGTGTACACCATATGAACAAATTTGAATACATCCAGTGAGTTTCTGTATGAGGGGAGTTGTGAGCTCACGGAGAAGCGACACGTCTCCTCATCCCAGTAGACCAAGGGTTGGCCCTCTGAGTCTAACATGCCTGTGGCAGCGTGAGGAAAGGGGTGGCCAGTACTCGAGGGCGAGTACCCCTCTTCGGTCGCCTGACCTCGCGTCCTCGGTCCAGACGAGGACTCACCAATGTATGGAATTGCCTTTCGGTTTTTCTTCAAATACCGCCGTCTTCTGATCCTCTGCGCCTCCTTGGCAATCTCTGCTGGGTCATCTTCTGGATCCACATATCCTTCATGACGGAAAGTGCGATTTCTTGGAAGGATGAGGTTAGCGCCAGCAGAAGATAAAAAGTAAGATCTCGCTGCATCTTCGACAACCAGTACTCGCTGGACGTATCCTCACCTTTCGGGGGATCGAAGTTGATGACTTCGCTGATACGTGCCATGCAATGGTTCATGTCCAACGAGTTGTTTGCAATAAAATCCGCTATCTTCCGTTCAATCCACGTGGGAGTAGTAATCACGAACATCTTCTCGGTTCTCTCCGAAGGTCTGAAGGCAAGGGGGCTGAGATCTCCCTTGTAGAAAGCAAAGTGTTGAATCCAGGAAGGAATCTTGTTTGGAGAATTCAACACTCGTACTCCCCCCCCCCCCCCCCCCCCCCCCCGAAAAAATGGTCTCGTCCTTGCTACTCTTTCCTAAGAAAAGTTTTCGAAAGACATCATCCTCAAAAAATCTCCTCTAGGCGAAGGTATATGGTGAATGCTGTCAGGATCATCGACACCAGAATTTGAGCCGTGACGATCCCGTAATGATGGAACATTTCAGCGAGTTCCGACCATAACGGGAGTCGTAGGCCAAAGTTGAAAGCGTCAAAGGGGATAACGACCTCCCCCACAGGAGGATCGTTGATTTTCTCACCGGGAGACGAAAGTTTCGCTGTAACCCCAGGAGGTAAAGGGTATCTGTTGAGGAGAGTTGCGAGTTCTCCCAGGTTTCCTTCTGAAGATTTGAAGGTGTGCTTCAGAAAGTGTTCACCAATCTTCGTCCTCTCGGAAGGATCTTTCACCTTCTTTAGTTCTCTCTTCGCCCCCAAAGCCGAGTACTCGCCTCACCCAACAGAAGGTACTCGTAGCAGCAGGGTATCGTGGAAAGCTGAAGGAAGCATGAGCTCAAAGAGGTGGCGAACCCAATTTATAGGAAAACTGTATTGAAAGCCGAAACGCCAGGGCTCCTATACTCGCTGTCCGCCTATCGAGATCTCGCGGTACCTGTTTAATTTCAGCTCAAGAAAAATGTAAGTCTTAAGGATTGGACCAGTAGACGGAGAGTACACTAAAGTGGTCTCGCGAGAACAAGGAAATCATTTCAAAAAGTAACCACAAGCATAAATGCAGGAGAATAATATGCCAGAACAACAACAATCTGAAGCGAAAATAGTTACGATTACAGGCATGCCAAACTTAGAAAATGGCCCGTCATCAAAATAAAATGCGAGCACTCGCTCTAGAGAAAAAAAGAAGAAAAAGAACACTACAAGATCCTGGTATAATGTGTCGTGGCATCAGTCAGCTGGCATGACGTAATATCTGCCTAAGCCCTGTAGTAAAGGAGTTGATTAATGAGAGCATGTGTTTTCCCAGTCTCCCTCTCTTGGCGAGTACTCGCCGGGGCTGTAGGGGGGAACCGTGCTCACGATAGTGGCCATCTGAGGTTGCTTCTCCAGGAGACTCCACAGCCGCGCAATCTCGTCTGATTGCGATCTCCGCTTATGTTCAAGCCATTGGATCTGCCTCTCTTGGGCCTCTTGCCTTCTCTCCCGTGCCTCCTGCCTTTTTTTCCTGGATCTCCTACCTCTTCTCCTGAACTTCCCGCTTCTCCTCCAATGAACGGAGCCGCCTCCAAATCTTCTCATTATCATCGAGTACTCACTGGAACTCCGCCTCAAAACGATCCCCATGACTTCGCGGGGGATCTTTCCCAAGAGTCAGTCTCGCACCTGCAAAGAAAAGTAGGTTAAATCGAAATCGGCAGAAGTTCACTCACTATACCTAGAAACAACCAGAATATGCGGGATCACCAGAAGTACTCGCCGGATGGCGAGAATCAGTAAGAGGGACATTCCCATCGCCCCTTGGCGGTTCCACAGAAGGAGCATCTTTGGACGGTATCGCATGAGGTGTCAGCCCGTGAACATCGGGGTCAGCAGCACCACCGACGGCGGGATCTATGCTCTTAGATGTTAGATCCCAAAGCACCCTCACCATCCTTAGAGGACCTCCCATATGGAACATCCTCGGCGGACCCCGACACAAACCCGGAGATAGCGGGATCGACAGAACCAGCGGCAGCGAGATCTTTCTTCGTCCCCGCAGATGTGTTCCTGGAGGTGGTAGGCTTTGCCGGGTTAGAATCAGTAAGCTTTTTTCTTTCAGACTTCTCCTTCGCCAAGCGGCGACGCTTCAATTCGTCTTCGTCACGGATCTCTCCCTTCTCTTCAAATAAGAGGCCTCTCTTTGGTGGAGGCTTATGCGCCCGGGACTGCAATGCTTGCACCGACTTGAAGTGCGAGATCACTTTTTTGCTTTACGTTGATCTCGCTTATCCTCTTGTCCTTCGCCGCCCCCTGCTTGTCTGCGAGCTCCTTCTGAATCGCAAGGGCCTCGCCTGTCGTTGGCAGATCCTTTGTATTCGTAAAGGGAGGATGCCCCCCTCCCCCGGTTTTCAAAAACGTCTTCGCCAAGACGATTGCGTTGGAAAGACCCACATCCACGACGACCCTGACCTCAGTATTGACGTCATAGACTTTTCTTCCAGGAGTTGCCGGTTCTCCTGCGAAATCATTCACCGGATCCCTGGCGGACTAACTCGCCGCATCTGCGTCCCCCTTCTTCGAGTCCAGGGTTTTCCTCTTCTGAGACTTCTTCTTCTTGTCCTCATCGTTCTCACCAGTACCTTCAGCACTCTTCTCCTTGGCACTCGCTGCCTCTTCTTCTTCCTTCTTTTTCTCCGCCTCCTCCGCCTCCTTGATCCGATCAAGAACCACCTTCTCTCTTTGGAGTTTTAATGCCTGGACCTTCGTCGCATTCTCCTTTTCTTCTCGTTGCAAGGCTAAGAGCTCTTGCTCCGCTTTTGCGAGCTCCCCGGCCTCATCGTCGGCCTTCTCCTTGGCAAGGAGGGAGCTTCTTTTCCTCTCCTCAATCGCCAGTCTCGCGATCTCCATGGCCGATTTTGGAGTCTCGTTGCTTCCCCCGTCCGCTTTCTTGCCTTCCCTGGTGTTTTCCTCCTCTGGAAGATGGAGGATTTGGAAGAGTGGCATCCGGTCCTCGCCTGAGTACGCAACATTTCCACTAGTCTCATCGAGATCTTCCATCTTTTCCTGTTCAGGATCACCAAAGCAATGTTTGTAAAACGTATTGAACGAAACACTCAGACTCGCGGTTGATGTCGCGATCTCGCAGGAAGGGGTGCCCATCTCAGGGGCCTCAAAATTAGTAATGTTGACCACCGAGGGAGGACTCGTCACATGCTTGGAAGTGCTCGTCTCGCCAGACTCTCCAACCATGGGAGATTGCTTCATCTTCTTCTGCTCCTTGGCCAAAATATACTCGCGGATACTCGCAGCAGACACAAATTTGTCTCTCGCCATATCCAGAGAGAGTACTCGCACAACCGAGGAGAATCGGGCCGTCGTCAGAAGTAATTAACAAGCCAAAGGTCAGCCTATATATAGGCGCGAAGAACTCAATTCTCTTCTCTTGTCTTCTTTTACATTTTGTTATTGGCTATATACAATTTGATTTTCAGCAGATGCAAAAAATTTCCTAGCTTTTCTGTGGTTCTTTTTATCCCGAATCAGTAGTAGATAGAAGTCCATAATGACAAGGACTCTAAATTACGTAAATTTACTCTTATCGGAACTAAAATTCTAATTTAACTATTATTGTTTTTCCCAGATTTTTGGTGCTATCATCGGGTATCATCTATGTATACTATGCTCAAATATTGAAAATTGATGTGGATGAATTTGGGGGACAAGCAGCATTGCTTCAGGAGGGTCTATTTGCTTCCTTCTCCCTTTTCTTGGTATGAATTTCCATGTCGTATTCATTCTCAACGTTTTATTTGTTGCATTAAAAATGATAAGCAATGAGATTAAGGCTTCGTTTGGCGTGGTGGTGGCGGTCGTGAACGCGGTGGTCATGAACCGTCGTTCGTGAACGCTCGACTTCACCTAAAAAAATTCTTGCATTTTATGCCCAAAACTAGTTCATTTTCTTGGGTAGCGGTCATTACCTTTGTCTAGTCAAGCATACATTCTATGATAATGGCGTTTTTGACCCAACTCACCGGAGCAAATAAGCCGCGCAAGGCTTTGTTTGGCGCGGTGGTGGCGGTCCCGAACACGGTGGTCATGAACCGTCGTTCGTGAGCGCACGACTTCACCTAAAAAAATTCTTGCATTTTATGCCCAAAACTAGTTCATTTTTTTGGGTAGCAGTCATAACCTTTGTCTTGCCAAACATACATTCTATGATAATTGAGTTTTTGTCCAAACTCACCTGAGCAAATAAGCCACGCCAAACGACTCCTAGATGATAATTAAGTAAATAAATTTCTTCTTGCACCTGCTGCAGCTTGCTTGGATAGTGGTATACAGCTTGGCACACTTCTAGAAGCCAACACCATTTATCTGCAGTGTCAGTTTTTAGGTAAAATAACAGCTTGTATAATGACTTTTTTTGCACATTTTACTGCAACCGTTTGGCTCTTCTGTCCCTTTGCTTTCCTCTTGTTTATTTAGTTCTATTAATTGCCTTGACTTCCCTCATTCAGCTATTTTTAAATTCACAAGAAGCAATGTTTTGTAATAACATTACAAATTATAAACTGTGGCATACTCAATATGAGGCAGTCTACTCTTGTTATTTAAATTTTCTTACATGACCCAAAAATGAGATTCAATTGGATTTATATTCCCATCTGCAGCTGGTTAATGAATCATTTCCAATCTTTGTGAATCATTTCTAATCTTAGCGAATCATTTCTAATCTTTGTGAATCATTTCTGATCTTTGTGAATCAGTTCTGATCTTAGTGAATCATTTTTAATCTTAGTGAATCATTTCTAATCTTTGTGAATCATTTCTCATCTTAGCGAATCATTTCTAATCTTTGTGAATCATTTCTAATCTTAGCGAATCATTTCTAATCTTTGTGAATCATTTCTAATCTTAGTGAATCATTTCTAATCTTTGTGAATCATTTCTAATCTTAGTGAATCATTTCTAATCTTAGCGAATCATTTCTAATCTTAGCAAATCATTTCTAATCTTAGCGAATCATTTCTAATCTTTGTGAATCATTTCTAATCTTAGGGAATCATTTCTAATCTTAGTGAATCATTTCTAATCTTAGTGAATCATTTCTAATCTTTGTGAATCATTTCTAATCTTTGTGAATCATTTCTAATCTTTGTGAATCATTTCTAATCTTAGTGAATCATTTCTAATCTTAGTGAATCATTTCTTACATGTTAGCTCCGTGGAAGGTTATTTTAGAGAGGAGGAAGTTTTTAATTACATATGCATTGCTATTATATTTAGCATTTTAAACAACCATATGCTCTGCTTTAGGCTGTGTTTGGGATAGTGTCAGTGGAATTTTTTTTATTCTTAGGGTCACTGCTATTTTGAAAGCGTTTGGTTTCCTCGTGACGAGAAAATTGCTCCCGTCAAAGCATTTTTTGGTTTTTTTTTGGAAATGATACGAGCTAGCTTAGTCGTATCACGAATAAGAACGCAAATAAGAGATTGCATTGCATGAAATAGAAGATATAACTCGGGAGACACTTCCACCAAGCACCCGGAGGCTGGGTCCTCCAAAGTACTTTCCTCTCTAAAGAGAAATCAAAGACTAGCACTAAAAAAGATGAAGATTTCACCGCCTAAGGGGCTCTTTATTTAGATGGAGGCCCCACTACAAGACAAGGAAATGACATGAACACGGATACATATCAACAACCCCTTCTGAAAAATGACCTTGCTCTCAAGGTCAAGGTCCGTAGGGGTCATCCACGAGTGTCAGAGGTTTCAAGTCCCTGAAGTCAGGACTGTTGTCTTCGGATCCCACTAGCATGCACAAATCTTTGAAAGTGCAGACATTGGTGGGCGAGTTTGGCCGCTGGCAGCGAAAGCGAAGGCCTCTGCGGTGAAGCTCGAGGTGTTGTTCGTGAGATAAGCGGTGGGGCCGCTGGGGTGCCGGTGGAGGTGGGATTGGCTGAACTAGCGGCGACGGGCCTTGCAACGGGGGCCTAGGCGGGGGTAGGTGAGATTTCATCGGCAACGGCTTGTGGGGTGGTCGGCCCGAGGAAGACGACTGGGTTGTGTACAATTCCTCGCCGAGGCAATAAGCTTGCTCCATGGCTCTGGAAAGAGTCGTCGAATTGTGGACCCGGAGGTGCACCCGAAGGCGGGGTTGTAGACCACCAATGAAGTATCTGAGGTAATGGTCAGGAGATAGATACGCTTTGTGCCATAATTAATTGAAAATATATTTAATACATGTCGGTGTTTCAACAATAATATGTTTTTCCCAATTTTGTGATTACATCTTGAGAAGAAAATAAATATGTTTTTAATTATTTGGAAGTTATAATTATTTGTAAATTAGAAGAATACAAATATTTTTTCTTTGGAAGAATATAATTTCAAAATCAAAGAGGATAAGAGTGAAGAATCTTTGTTATTTGGAAGAGAAGTACTTAAATTTTAACTCCAAAAATAATATCTATGACAGAACAGAGAATTATCCCGAATTTCAAAAAATTTATTTCGAAAGATTTCAACTCCCTCCCTCGAATCTATATACCCATAGGTAATTTATTTTTCAAATCCTCTATAAAAATTTCATTTCAAATAATTTCATTGGCATATTTTTCATTTTCGTCATGGATTTTTCGTGTTTTATTTTCTTCGCCATTGTAAAATTTTTTATGATTTTTAAGACGAAAATTTTCCAGGTGATTTATACATTTTTAGTAAAGATCATAAATCTAAGTTGTGTGATTGTTATGTTCGCACTTTGCTTTATTAAAAATAAAACAAAAATAAATATTTATATTTCTAAGCATTTTTAATTTTGTTTTTTTGTGTTTGTTTTTCGTGTTCATAATTCTGCAAAACTATCATACAATGAGGACATTGTCACCATTAAGTGTGAGGGGACACTATTTTGAACAATTTTTAACAAATTTTCATCTGATGACTTGTAGATTATAATCATTTTTAAAAGTAGATTCAAATGTTTTCATACTTACTCTTGCTATAAATTGATCAAACATCACTATGATATTAGTTTTTCGTAAGGGTTATTGATTGCTAGTTTAGTTGTCTCAAGCAAAAGTGCTCTCTCCATATTTAATATGCTATATTTGTAACACACGTGCTAATAACTAAGTTTGTATGAATAAAATAAAATTATGTTTTCTATGAACTTTTAATCAATTGATCACCTCTTAAAGTTGAATTAATAAAAATGTAGTAATTCTTTCATAAAAATCATGAAAACGATTACATAAGCCCTTTATAAATAATTTCTCTATTAGTGCTAAATTTTAATTCTTTATACACTTTGAGCAAAATTTAAAATAAAGGCTTGTAGTAAGGAAATGATTTAGGTCACTTTGATTACATTTAGTTTGAGCCTTTAAACTTAACCTTCACATTTTCATAACATGCACCCTCTTTTGAGCCCATTAACTTTATTTCTTTTGTAACTCCACTAAAATTACCAAAGCCAAAGTTTTCTATGCTAAATATCATTACTAAAGAGCTTTTGTTCTAAAAAAATCATAAGAAGGATAGAGAAAAGAAAATTCTATGATTCATTTATGTGAGAATAATGAGAATATTATTGGAGTTCCTATGATTCAATTCTATGTGGAGGTGATGAGGACATTAAAAAAGAAAAAATGAAAGATAATATCTATACTACTATATACGAAAATAGGCTTATCGGTGTAATGCTCTGCCAATCAATACCCACCGTCCGATCTAACAATGAAATTTCTCTATTTAAACTCAGCCGTCCGATCTGATTTCATCACAACATCTCAGCCGTTCGATCAACCTGGAACGTTGATTCAATCTCGACCGTCCATTTTTTTCCTAGGTCTCCTAAACCTACCTTGATAGGGTGTCTTAAACCTATAAATTTTATAGGACCCCTACCTTACAAAGTGAAATTACTATCTTACCCCACTATTTTGAAAAAAAACAGGTTGCGGGCGGGGCAGGCCTGTGGGCCCCGCTTATTACAGTTATAGGGTCTTGAGCGGGGTTTAAACTGTTTTTTAATTTAAAAAATATAAATTTTTTAAAGAATGCGGCAGCCCAGGATCGAAGTGGCGACCTCCCATACAGGAATGTAAACCTTTACCACTCTGCCTACAATGGAGATGTGAAGATCCCAGAACTATTTTATACATATAATAATAAATTGATATACATATTATGCCCCATGCGTTATGTTTTGTGCAATTTTTTTTCTTTCTAATATTTATATATATATATATAAAACGGTTCAACCCCGGTTAAACCGGTTGGACCGATTCGACCTTGAACCTCTCCCTCTGTCGGTTCGATGCCCGGTCCGATTTTCAAAACCTTGATATTTTTTTTTTAAAACATTAAAAAAAACTTGCTTTTTTTAAAAAAAACACATTTAGAAATCACATCATCCGTGAATTCATTTTCTTTAAAATGAATTTAAATTTATTAATTAAATTAATCATTATTAATTATGAGTCGGGCACCCCGAAGCCCGTCGGGCGCCCCGATGCCCGCCGGTGCGGGCGAAGCCCGCCGCTGCTGGCCGGGTACTGTCGCACGGGGCACGGGGGGCCCCCCGTGCACTGTCACTCGTATATATATATATGATGCAAAAATTGCACCTCCACAACGACACGTTAGGGGGAGCTAGGGGGGAAGGAGAAGATCGAGTGTTATCAGTTACTTTGTGGTCAGAAGATGTCAGAAAGCGACGGCCCGCCGCGACGAATGCCTCTCTTGCGGCGGACACCCGAATTGATTTGGAACTTGCGGTTACAATAAGAGGCTAACCGGGCCGTTAAGCGAGTAGCTCACAAGGGCTAGATTTGAGACCGCTTCCACAGGAGGCAAGCTTAGGGATTCGAATTCGTCTCCCTTATGGGTACTGCTCACCCCTATTTATAGATTTGGGGGTCTTACCAAACGGGCAGACTCTAAAATTGCGGGTTGCCCAGGATACATGAGAATCGGGCAGGGGTGAGAAGATACTTAGGCGAGAAAGAACTCTGACCGCGCGGTCCGGCGGTCAGACAGGCACTTGGTCCTGGTCTTTCCTTGAGATGCTGGAGAGAGCGGGGCAGTATGGGCGGTCACCGAACTCATGACCGGGCGGACCGGTCTTTGAGGAGAGCTGAGAGCTGGTCGCGGGATTCCGGGTAAACATGATCCCCACACATTTTCAAGTTTCTTGAGAACTTCGCGGAGACTGCGACCTATCTTTCTTGCTGAAAATTCTATATATACGGTTGCGGAGGCTTGGAAATTCATTTCAACCATTGAGACGACGAATTTCTCTCCCCTAGCGGTAAGAACATTAAAGACTGCGGCGAGCAAAGAAAAGATGAGCCTGATGAAAAGTATTGTCGGGGTCTCCACCTGGTCTTCCCCCTTGAAAGATTCTATTGACAAAAGAAGTTCTCGGGAGGTCAATACTTCAAAACCGCGGACTGAAGGAAGTTCCAAAATGGTCAAGACCGTTGTAACCGCAAAGAAAATATCTGCACCAGAGAAAATAGCCGAAGTTATTGAGAAAACTGAGCCCTTGAGGGCGGTCGAGGTGGTCACGCCGTTCATATCTCCGATCATTGATATTGATGGCGCTCTCTCTACCGACTTGATCACCATGTTGCTGGACGGTGCTGACATAACTTTCGTTATGTCCCAACTTGACGACGATCTCGGACAGGTCGTCGATCAGAACATGCCAAATCCTTCTGCAGGTCAAGGGAGTTGCGATCAGTAAGACTGCTTGCCTATAGACAATTCTAATGTTAACATGGTCAAACTTGATATGATGAAAATCATAACTGCTGTCAATCAGCTGAGACAAGAACTTGGAGTTCGGTCAAAGCTTGATGATGCGACAAGAAAGCGCGATCGATCAGATTCCGAGCCGTTGGAAAAAAGTGACAGTATAGTAATTAAAAAGAGAAAGTTGACTAAGGAAGAGAAGAAGAAAAGATAAGAAGAAAGTCTTAACCGTCGAGACCGACGCGATTAACGAAGATGTCGTTGTCAGTGAAGAAGGAGAAGTGCCACAGTCTCCTGTTAAGTCTTCCGAGAATGAAAAAGAACATTCTGATCGGGGTTCTCCACCCTTGGCTGGTTCTTTGCCGCTCGAGAAGATTGATTATGGTTTAACTGCATATTTAGATGATGCTTTCTCTGAAGATGATGATTGTAATCATGAGGTTAATTTACAGGTCCTTGATGTCCATGATGTCAAGGAGAAGAAGGAAGAGGAGAACCAGATCCAACCAGCTCTAACAAGGATTGTCCTGACCGATAATGTCGCGGTCACTTCAGCGACTAAAAAAATTGAGATTGAAAAGGCTGCGGCGGCTCGAGCAGAAGCTGTAGAAGCTATCCGGTCTGGTAAGGATCACATCAGACCGCGACTTTCTGTTTCTTCAAAGGACTTCAAGTCTTACTTGTCGCGCAATAGGAGACCATAGATTGAAATTATCCCTTTGGACGATCTCTTTCTGATGAATAATGTCGGCTTAAAACAAAGACGCAAGGAGGGAGAGCGGTCTCTAAAACAACAACTCAAAGATACAGACTCTGAATGATTTAGACCTTTTGATCGCTTAGATCTGACTGCTCGTTCTGCGGTCAACAAAGTAGATGAAGTGCTTTTGCATACTTCCAATCTTGCTGCTTTAGAAGTAGAAAGTATATGTCTTCTCTGCATTTCATTTTTATTTTTCAAGTGAAAACATATACCTTACTGAGCGATTACTTCTTACAACAGATGAAGAACCAGTGAAGAAGGTCAAGCCACCCATGAAGATCCCAAAATCCCTCCGAAAGCTTCTAAGTCCCATGATCGAGGATATGAGGACAATGCGTCAAAGAGAAAAGGCTCTTGAAGACCAGGTGCGAGCTCAAGTTGTTGCTTCCGATAAGAAACCGAAGGAAAGGCTGGTTGAAATGGAGATGCGAAATGAAGAACCAACGCAAAGAGCATACTGACCACATTCAGAAGCTAGAGAAGGACGTCGAATACTACAAAGGAAAAGCTGCGGCCTTGTCCGCTGATGCCGATTGATATAGGCGGTCTGAACCTGTGTAACGACGAGCAAGGTGGGAACATCCGCTGTCGGTTAGCAGGGAGAGAGGGTGAATCTGTAACACCCCAGTTTCCCAATGCTTGAAGGCAAGATTTCTGTAGCAGAAAGGTAACACACAGCGGTAAGTACTACCGCTGGCGGCAGCGACTACAAGCTCCAGTTTATTAGCCTAAAACTCACTCTGCGGCTAACGTCACACGGTAGCTATACGGCTGGCGGTAGCTTTGTGCGTCGAGAAGATGTGTGTCGAGAAGATGTCATCGAGAAGATATCGTCGAGACGCCAACACGACGCGATAGCGATACCACCGACGGTAGATCTTCAAGACGATATGTGGCGTATCATCGTTGAGAGAATGAGACGATACACTGAAGGTTAAGATCAAAGGCTAGCGCGTCGAGGTAGCGCTACCGCCGGACGATAGCTGATGGACCATATCCGTGAATTAACGATCGTGACGGTCAAATCTTTAAGTTTTTTGATCCAACGACTAGGAGATGTTCCAGAAATAATTAGGGCTTGACCAAAGGAAGCTTATCATCATTTGCTTAAGTCTTTTCTCTCTCCAAGCTTGAGAAAGAGGAAAGCTAAGGAGGAAGAAGAAGACTATTTCCGCCATTGATGAAGCTCCGAAGCTCCGAATCACGATCCGTTTCCAGATCTACGGAGAGCATCCCGGTGCGGTTCTTTCCATCCGATTGAAATCTCGGATCCATGGCGCCAAAGAGATCGGAAAGAGTAACGATCCTTCCTCCCGGTCTTAGGACGTGTTTTGGTCCTTTCATCACTTTTCTATGCTTGCATAGGGTTGTCTCTTTCACTAATTAGTGAAGTGTAGGACTCCCTCTAGTTCTTCGGAACTTCGGGTCGATTGTTTCTGTCCCCGACATTTATTGCATGTAGAAATCCGGTGGTCGTACGAATTTAGGCATTTTGTGTGAAGCCTACCCGTATCCGTTAGCCCGGATCGGTGATGTTTGATTGTGACGTGCATTTATGTTAAGCCTAGAATGTGTGTCGAAGAATGACTCCGCGAGATATTCCATTATGAATACGGGACTTGGGTTTTAAGTGTCTTTTGGAGATCCTAACGGAAGCCCCATGCTTGAGTTGTGGTTGAATGCAAACCTTCACTATGAGTTTTGAAGTAAAGTGTCTTGGACCTCCTTCGTTGGTTATATTTGCGAAGTCTATGTCCTCTTGTAAGGATTAGGTGTGTAGCTTACCTTTTGAGTAGCACTTGTATGTGTTAAACCCTTATGGGCCGAGGCGAAGCCGTACCCACGTCGTGCGGTTGGATCACGACGATTAGAGCACGGGAAAATCTGAACCGAACCCGTTTCCATGCAGATCGGTGAGAGGTCCCAACATCTTGTACGTCGTGCGATCATGGGAGAAGCCATGGAAGGTGTTCACCTAGACTGGCCAAAAGCTCTTTTCCCACCTAAGATTGCATAACTTAGGATGATGTTTGTGCTAGTGGAGGAGTACTTTGGAAGCATGCCCTGTGTGTATGAAATGTGGGTCGTGAGTACCCACATCTGTATTATGATGATTTGATGACATGTTAGCCTCATGCGCTTGCTTAGGCGGTTGTGGGGGTCCTCCGGGTGAACCCAACTAACATCATGTGCATACCTATGTTCCCATTTCTTTGATGTTCAACCTAGAAGATTGATTGTGCTTGAAACCTCACCTTGTGTAGAGTAGATGCACTTTCTTTATTATATTATATGTTGCATGCACGACTTGCTTGCAGGTTAGCTGTGTCTCGCCCCTAAGCCTGCTAGAATGGACCCGGGGTGGGATCGTTGCGCGGTTTGTGGTCAGCTCATAGCTGACCCTCATTTACCTCTTATTTATGGATGGTGCAGGTGCTGGTGAGCCGAGCGCAAAGTAGCGGGCTGAAGCCCATTGTTGAGTTGACCCTTGAAGGCCAGCCTACTTTTACTGTTTTCCTTGTATTACCGGTCTGCGTGCCGATGCATGTTTTAAGTTAATTACATTGTTGAATGTAAGACCTTAAGACCATAACTTTAATGTGACATTCCTAAGTAGGTGGCCATCTTATTTTGCTATTTTAATGAAATCTTCCGCTTACGCTTTATTTATACTCTCGTGCAGTTCTTTTCTGTGTATCTTCTTCTGAACGTCTAACTAGTGTGTTCAATATGGTGCGGGGTCCCGACCGGACCTGTTGTTATATTGTTTGTACTGACAAGATGTTACAATTTGGTATCGGACTTTATGAGTCGATCCGTAGTTTAGCGAATTCGAGGTCGAATTCCTTTTTAAGGAGTGGTGTGCACGTGTTGTGCGTTCACCTGAATCGATAAAAACTAATAAGAATTTCCACTTAGGAATGAAAAACTTGCTTGATTGTGTAACCTGAGCGTTCCATGATAGTTTGTTTGTCATATTTTCAGTCACTAAATTGCGTGTTACACGATTATAGGTGACTAGGAGTGGTGCAGAGTAGTTTCAACCCCGTAACACTGCCGAAAGTAGTGCATCCGCTGAGGTGCCAGCGACCACTCCTTCTACTGAGATGATTAAATTAGTCGTCGAAGTGGTTTTTGCGATGATCAATACTCAGCCAGGATGACTTGCACAACCTACTACTCCTACTCCGGATGTGGCCCCAGTGCCTGTTGCTGTAGTGGAACCTACAATGGAGCCTAGGTTGGAACATAGAGTTGAACATGTAGCTGTTGGACGAGCTCGTGACCAACAATCGAAGAACTTTCTGAGCTTCCATCCTCCAACCTTCTCGAGGACCGAATCCCCAACATAGGCAGATGATTGGCTGTCAACGATAAAAAGAACTCTAAAGGAGACAACAACTGATGAAGCTATGATGGTCATCTTAGCCACTTTCCTTCTGGACGGAGAGGCAATGCTTTGGTGGGGAGAGCTAGAAGTGCACAAGTTTGGTAGTAGAGAAATTACTAATATCTCGATGACAGAATTCTCATAACTGTTCCTTCAGAGGTTTATCCCCTCTGCCCAGCGCATTGCATTGCAAAATCACTTTCGGCGGTTAACTCAGGGTGATCGCTCTGTAGACGACTACTTGCACGAGTTCACCAGACTGGGTCGCTATGCGGGATCTTTGGTAGAAGATGAGGAGACAAAGACAAATAAGTTCTACGAAGGACTTCGTAATGAGTTGAAGCCGCTTCTAGCAGACTCAATGAATTTTGGCTTTCATGTTCTGGTACAAACTGTCAGATCTCTGGAAATGGATTTGCAGAGGGTGCAACGCGTGAAAGGACTCAATGCAAAGAAGCCATAGTTTCATGCGTCGACCTCTCAGTCAAAACCTGAGTTCAGAAAGAACAAGAGGATGTCTAGGTTCGCGGAACCAGCTCCATCTAATGTATCAGGAGCAATTACTGCACGGGGTCTCATAACGTGTTTCACTTGCGGAAAGGTGGGACACAAAGCTCGAGTGTATCGAAGTGGTCCCCCGAAGGCAGAAAACCGAGCAGTGGATTATGCCCGTGCGGCGGGTTCAACTTATGTGGATAAAAGTAAAGTTGCGGAGTCTTCAGCTTCCCAGCATCCTCTGACCCAAAGGAGAGTCTACTCGCTTGACCAACACGAAGCCATCCGACAGAACGATGTCGTCACATGTATGAATTGTAATTTAGCTTTTACAGCTTGGCGTGATTTATACTTCGTGTGCGACTATACATTTGTTGGTGTATGCAATTAGGCTTTGTCCTAATTTTCAACTATCCGGCGAGAGCTCTTTTTGATACTGGAGCATCACACTCCTTCCTGTCTAAGGACTTCGCGGTGTGAATCGGAGTTCTGTCTACCTTGGTAAAGGATAGATGGGAGGTAGTGCTGCCCAAGGGGTCTCGAATGAGCGTGGATAGGTTGAGCTGTGTAATGGTGCGAATTGGGAATCAAGATTTCGACTTGAAAGCGTCATTATTACCACTTACTGAATTTGATGTAATCTTTGGCATGGATTGACTCTCGAAACAACGAGCATGCATAGATTGCAATCTGAAGGAGATCACTCCGGGAAAGAACACCAGTGATGAGACCACATTTGCTGGCATGCGAGGAGCGAGCAAGACACTGATGTCTGCTCTCCAAGTGGTTAAGGTGGTGAGGAAAGGCACGTAGTTGTTCTTCACTTTGTTGGAGGCTTCAGAGCCTAAACCCAGTTTAAGTGATGTCATGGTAGTAACGGAGTATGCTGACGTGTTTCCAAATGTACTCCATGGGGCTCCCCCTCGACTAGAGATTGATTTCTATATTGAGTTGGTGTCATGTGCTAAGTCTGTGTCCCGCTCGTCGTACCGTGTAGCGCCAAAGGAATTGGTAGAGTTAAAAGTTCAGTTGCAAGAACTGCTAGAGTAAGACTACGCACGTCCAAGTTCATCCCCTTGGAGTGCATCAGTCCTCTTTGTGAAAAAGAAGGATGAGAGCTTGCGTCTATGCATCGACTATCGAGAACTGAATATGCTGACAGAGAAGAACCGTTATCCGATTCCGAGGATCGATGACTTGTTCGACCAACTGGTTGGGTCGACGGTGTATTCTAAATTAGACTCGAGGTCCGGTTATTATCAGCTCAGGATAAGGTAATGTGATATTCCAAAGACGACGTTCAGTACCTTCTTCGGGCACTACAAGTTCACAGTCATGTCGTTTGGTCTCTCCAATTCACTGTCAATATTTATGGACTTGATAAATAGAACATTCCGAGAGTATTTGGACCGATTTGTGATCGTCTACATCGATGACATATTGGTATACTCTCAGTACGAAGAGGAACATGCAGAGCATCTGCACGCAGTTTTGAGCACTTT
Source organism: Dactylorhiza incarnata (assembly GCA_033032865.1). Taxonomy (NCBI): domain Eukaryota; kingdom Viridiplantae; phylum Streptophyta; class Magnoliopsida; order Asparagales; family Orchidaceae; genus Dactylorhiza; species Dactylorhiza incarnata. Next base: position 1,417,885 of record JAWHQI010000173.1, read on the forward strand.
GAGGAGGAGTCAACTATACGTCAAGTTCTCCAAATGCGAGTTTTGGCTATCATCAGTGACATTCCTTGGTCATGTTGTTAGTGGTGAGGGAATTGCAGTTGATCCGTCGAAGATAGTGGCAATCCTAGAGTGGTCTTGTTGAAGCCAGGAAAATCCTAGGCTCCAAAATTCGGATCAATGCAGCCGGAGGCTACTCGCCCAGCAGTCCGGCTAGAAGGCTTGACTGACAACGACGAAAAGGGCTCGGACTAAGAACAACAGGACCCCAGGCGCTGCGACAAGGAGGTCCCATCACGTACCCAGAAGTTCAGAAGAGACTTCCCCTCCAAAACCCAAAAATGGTCGAGCAGGGTACGGAGAAGGCACCGACTTGGCTAGTACCGGGAGTAACAACCAAGGATGACGGGTCCAAGAATTCAGAAATGGGGTTCCAAAAGCTCAAGTTCAGGTGTCAATCCAAGTACCCCTGGGGTCCTATTTATAGGAAAACCAAAGGGGGGGTCTTATTTATACCCCCACCCAACTCGGCAACTTTGCGACATTGAGGCGACTTCGCCTGAAGAGTGGCGAGTATCACCTATGGTCGCCCACCTTTTTGGCGAGTATATGGACTACTCGCGCGAGTCCATCCATACTCGCCCATGCCTTCTTCTGCTCCTGTTGGCTGAGCTGTCTTGTGTCTTGGACTGTTGACCTCTGTGTTGACCTTCTGACCTTGACTCCTGCCTACGTGGCTTTGAGTGGGCCCACCCTCGGAGAATGAGGGTTGTATAGGCCTGCGCTGAAAAACGTAGCGGAAGTCCAAAGTTTCTTAGGGCTTGCCGGGTACTATAGGTGCTTCATGGAGAACTTCTCGAGGATTGCACTTCCTCTCACTAAGTTGACTAGGAATGATCAAAAGTTCGCTTGGTCGCTCGAGTGCGCACAAGTTTTTGAGGAGCTAAAGAGTCGTCTGACCACGACGCCTATCTGATGCTCGCCAAGTGGTACAGAAGGCTACGAGATATATAACGACGTCTTAGGGAGCAGCTTGTGTTGCGTCCTGACACAATTCAGAAATCTGATTGCTTATGGATCTCGTCAGTTGAAGGTACATGGGAGGAACTACCTGGTCCATGACTTCGAGTTAGCGGTCGTGGTATTTGCTCTTAAGCTGTGACAACATTACCTATATGGCATAAAGATTGACATCTTTACGGACCACAAGAGCGTAAAGTACCTGTTAAATCAGAAGGAGTTAAATATGCGGCAAAGGAGGTGGATGGAGTTCCTTGGGGACTACACGTTTGATATTCGTTACACTCCTGAAAAGGGAAACATGGTTGCAGACGCGTTGAGTCGGCGGGCTCCCGCGCAAGCAAATTGGATTTTGATGCATGATGAGCGTCTGATCCGTGATCTAGAATCCCTGGGGATCTCTTGTGTCGATAGAAGAGTGTCTGCTTCAACATGATTGAACTGGACGGAAGTTCAATATGACCTTGCCAACTGAGTTCGAGAAGCTTTGGAGCTAGATGAAAGCATGATGCGTTATAAAGCGGAGACTGCGGATGGGTCTAACACTAAATTCTCCTTCGATGATGGTCTGTTATGGAAGAATGCTAGAATGTGCATCCCAAAAGTTGCCAAATTATCGGAAGAATTGATGTATGAGGCTCACTTTACCAAGCACTCGATCCATCCGGGGAGCACAAAGATGTACATGGACATGAAGAAACTCTTTTTGTGGTCGGGTATGAAGAAAGACATTGCTCTGTACGTGGCCAAGAGTCGTACTTGCGCGTTGGTGAAGGTTGAATGTCAAAGACCTGGTGGGTTTCTAAAGTCTTTGCCGATTCCGGAATGGAAGTTCGACGATATTTCGATGGATTTCGTGCACGGATTGTCGAGATCACATCATGCAAACGACGCCATTTGGGTGATCATAGATCATTTGACGAAAGTATCGTACTTCATTCCAAACTGGAAGGATGATTCCGTGGAAAAGCTAGCCAAGCTATACGTTGATAATATCGTACGATTGCACGGAGTTTCCCGTAGCATCGTAAGTGATCGAGATGGGTGTTTCACATCAAATGACTGGAAGCTGATTCACAAACTATTAGGTACCAAGCTAAAGCGTAGCACGACCTTCCACCCACAAACGGAAGGGCAGACCGAGAGAACCAATAGGACAATGGAAGACATGCTCCGGATGTGCGCCTTAGATTTCGGAAAGGGATGGGAGGACCACCTCTATATGATCGAATTTGCCTACAACAACAGCTACCAAACAAGTATTAAAATGTCACCCTTCAAGGCTCTTTATGGTAGAAAGTGTCGTATGCCTTTGACTTGGGCGGAAACAGGCAACACACAGTTGTTGAAGCGCAAAGACGTGGATGAAGCGAATACATCCATCCGTGCATTACGAGAGCGGTTGCTAATTGCCCAAAATAGGCAAGCGAAGTACTATAGTGCAAATCACCGGAACGTCTAGTTCGCCATTGGCGACTGAGTTTACTTGAAGATCAAACCGTTCAAAGAAGTATCAAGGATACGACGCTTGAAAAAGCTAAGTCCAAGGTACTTAGGACCGTTCGAGATCTTGGAGCGCATTGGTGAAGCTGCCTACCGACTTTCTCTATCTACAGAGCTAAGCGGTTTGCACGATGCATTTCACATTTCGGTGTTGAGAAAGGTTGTGAAAGATCCTACACATATTGTTGCGGTCGACGAAGTGCCGGTAGATGGCGGGCTAGTGACGAAAGTCAAGCCCATTCACATCGAAGACACCGAAGTGAGGCAGTTGGGGAACAAATCCATTTGGATGGTAAAGGTCCGTTGGGATAATTGCGGGAGAGAGGAACTCTCTCGGGAAAGAGAGCAAACAATGCTTGCGAAGTACCCCGAACTATTTCTCTCAGGTATAAATTAATTTTATACTTTACTGTTTTCGAAATTTCAGGACAAAATTCTTGTAAGGGAGGTGGAGTTGTAACACCCCAGTTTCCAAATGCTTGAAGGCAAGATATTTGTAGCAGAAAGCTAACGCCCAGCGGTAAGTACTACCACTGGCGGTAGCGTCTACAAGCTCCAGTTTATCATCCTGAAACTCACTCTGCGGCTAACGCCACACGATAGCTATACCGTTGGCGGTAGCTTTGTGCATCGAGAAGATGTGCGTCGAGAAGATGTTATCGAGAAGATATTGTCGAGACGCTAACGCGGCGCGGTAGCGATACCGTCGGTGGTAGGTCTTCAAGATGATGTGAGGCGCGATATTATTGAGAGAATGAGACGATACACTGAAGCTTAAGATCAAAGGATAGCGTGACGCGGTAGTGCTACCGCCGGGCGGTAGCTGACGGACCAGATCCGTGAATTAACGATCGTGATGGTCAAATCTTTAAGACTTTTGATCCAACGACTGGGAGATGTTCCAGAAACAATTAGGGCTTGACCAAAGGAAGCTTATCCTCATTTGCTCAAGTCTTTTCTCTCTCCAAGCTTGAGAAAGAGGAAAGCCGAGGAGGAAGAAGAAGACTCTTTCCGCCATTGACGGAGCTCCAAAGCTCCGAATCACGAGCCGTTTCCAGATCCACGGAGAGCAACCCAGTGCAGTTCTTTCCATCTCACTGAAATCTCAGATCTATGTCACCAAAGAGATCCGCAAGGGTAACAATTCTTTCTCCCGGTCTTAGGACGTGGTTTGGTCTTTTCATCACTTTTCTATGTTTGCATAGGGTTGTTTATTTCACTAATTAGTGAAGTGTAGGACTCCCTCTAGTTCTTCGGAACTCCTGGTCGATTGTGTTCGTCCCCGGCATTTATTGCATGTAGAAATCCGGTGGTCGTACGGATTTATGCATTTTGTGGGAAGCCTATTTGTGGTCGTTAGCCAAGATTGGTGATGCTTGAATGTGACGTGCATTTAGGTTAAACCTAGAATGTGTGCCGGAGAATGACTCTGCGAGATATGTCATTATAAATAAAGGACTTGGGTTTTAGGTGTCTTTTGGAGATCCTAACGGAAGCCCCATGCTTGAGTTGTGGTTGAATGCAAACCTTCACCACGAGTTTTGAAGTAGAGTGTCGTGGACCTCCTTCGTTAGTTATGTTTGTGAAGCCTATGTCCTCTTGTAAGGATTAGGTGCGTAGCTTACCTTTTGAGTAGACCTTATATGTGTTAAACCCTTACGGGCCGAGGCGAAGTCATACCCGCGTCGTGCGATCATGGGAGAGGCTGTGGAGGGTGTTCACCTAGACTGACCAAAGCTCTTTTCCCACCTAAGGCTGCATAACTTAGGATGGTGTTTGTGCTCGTGGAGGAGTACTTTGGAAGCATGCCCCGTGTGCATGAAATGTGTGGTCGTGAGTACCCACATATGTGTTATGATGATTTGATGACATGTTAGCCTCATGCGGTTGCTTAGGCGGTTGTGGGGATCCTCTGGGTGAACCCAACTTACATCATGTGCATACATATGTTCCCCTTTCTTTGATGTTTGATGATTAATTTAGAGTTTTTGAATGCTTTTTGAAATTTATCCAAAGTATTATTCGATGAAGGCAAGTATAGCTTATCACGTATAATATATGATATTTTTAGAGAATCTCAAGGTCGTATTTTTCCACGGATCGCGTTGATTATTTTTACTTGTACGGAACAAACTATTATTTTATCGGAAAAATATGTTGATTTGGTTTTTAAATTTTAGAGAGCGATAGTGATAATATAATTAGGGTTTGAAAACGATGATAAGAATAACGCTCAATGTCGAATTACCTTGAGACAAAAAAAGTTTTTTTAAGAAGTAAAAATTCTGATTTTCAATTAATTATAACAACTTGGCCGTGGAGGTTCCATAAGTATGAACACACCTCTCTCGAGGAATACGCCCACCCGAGATTAAGAATATTCGACCGAACTCTCGTTCTTTAATCGAAGTCCCTAATACTCGTTTTATGTTATTAACCCCTCTATTGGTTTTTATTCCAATCCGGGAGACTTATGTCATCCTCTCTCGAGGGTAGCGCGTAGTTCTCTGTACCCGCCACCGATCGATCCATACGCACGAGCCTCTTGACTAACTAGTGTATAGAAACGGAAATGAAAACCACAAATTGATTATATGGTTCCACTCAATATTTTTCTCGGGTAAACCTTAAACTCGTTAATTGATTTGAAAAGAAAGAGATTTTTAAATTTAGAAAACAATTAATTTATCCCAAAGCCCTTCGACATCGAGTGCTAAAAGAGACTAGCCACTCATCGGAATGGGAACGGCTTTAGTAATTAAAGAGTTTATGATAATCTTTTAAGCGGTTACGAGTGTGTTTAGTAAAAATGAAGAAAGACAATTAGAAACGAAAAACACACTAAATTGAATAGTCACACACTCTACAATAATTTAAATGACAAGTAATAAATCTAAATTAACACACTCACACACTCTACAATAATTTAAAACTAAGTTACAAAAAAGGTAAAATTATCTCATGCACACACTCACTCTACTTTGAATTGAAAACAAGGTTATAAAGAAAGATAAAAACTATCTCTCTCTCTCTCACACACACACACACGCACACGCGCACGCGCACACACACACGCGCACGCGCACACACACGCGTGCACGCGCGGGCACGCGGGGGCGGGCGCGCGCCCGCCCGCCCGCCCGCGCCCGCACCCGCGCGCCCACGCGCGTGTGCACACACACACACACACTACTTTGAATTGAAAACTAAATTATAAAGAAAAATAAAATCTAAAACTCATACAAACACACATACCAACATAAAGAAAACTAAACTAAAAGAAATTAAAATCTAAAACTCATACGCACACCCACATTAACATAAAGAGCAACTAAATTAGCGAAAACAAATAAAATCTAACTCTCTCACACACACACACTCTCTAACATAAAGAAAACTAAATTAAAGGAAAACAAAAGCACAACTCATACACACACCCACACAAACATAAAGAAAACTAAATTAAAAGGAAAAAAAAGTAAACTCATACACACACACACACACTAACATAAAGATAAGAAGAACACTCAAAAATAAACTAAAATTGTGAACCCTTGGACTCAAATGAATCCCTGTATTTATAGGAAAAAATTTGGATTTACACGCCCTCGGTCACGGGAGTGACCTGCGGTGTGTTGGAGAGGTCAGAACAGCTGGCCTTCTGGATGGCTCTGGAAGAGTTTGACGGGAGAGGTGGCTGAACACGAGCATGACCAACATATCACCGGCGTGACCTGGGGCGTGACCTAACAGTGTGTCCGAGAAGTCAGAATGGCTGGCCTTCTGGATGGCTCTGGAAGAGTTGGTTGAACACTAGCGTGACATTCTACACGACCTTGGTCACGGGCGTGACCATGGGCGTGACTTGATCATTTTTCTGAATTTGCTCTGAAAGTGGCCGAGAGCTGAGATTTTGACATTTAAGTTTACACGTCCTATGTCATGGGCGTGACAGCATGACCTAACAAAAAAAACAAAAAAATTGCAAAACAGAATAAAGCTAGGTATATTTTACTACTCACAAAATACCCTCATACTTAAGCCTTTGTTATTCCAGAGCAAAAGTAAGAGAGATATCCATAAAAAATTAACCTAAGTTCTAATTTTAGGCTATCTTTTCATTTAATCAAAAGAAGGACCGAAATAAAAATCCGGAATATAAAGAGTTAAGTCTTAAATTATTTAAATGATTTAAGTAAGGAGAAATATCTTAGCCAAAAGACTTCTTAAGATAACCAAATAGTAAGCAAAATTGCAATCATTAGTAAACAAGGCTAGATCAGAATTATAAGAACCTTTGCTTTAAAGAAATTTGAAGTAAATAATACAAGTTACTGATTATGCTCTCAAACTTTATTTAAATTAAGTCTAGGAACAATAAATTGGCTAAGAGGAAAGAGGTATAAAGCTTTTGCTAAAGAAGAGTACATGAATTAGGCGTGTTGAATTTTATCCTCTGACCCCTCCTTTTTTTTCTTTTTCTTTGGGGCCCACCGTGGTTGTTGGGAAAAACATCATTTGAATTTATCTTACAAATTATGTAAAAGTGATTTCATCATCTATGATTCATTACCCATGTTGTATAGTGAGGTTGATATGGTCATTAGATGTCCTAGGATGTCACACTCATATTATGGTGTCAAAGACCAGTCCAAAATAGTGCAGAAATTCAGTAGAGTTAATTCTGCATCGACTTCAAGTCGACGCAGCTTCGACTTCAAGTCGACGCAGCTTCGACTTCAAGTCGACGCAGCTTTGACTTAAAGTCGAAGTAACTTTGAATAGAAGTAAGGATAACTCAGGCTAGTAGTCGATGCATCAGTTGAAGTCGACGCAATGTTGAAATGTACTCGACGCAGAAGGCAGAGTCAGTCAAAGCAATATTGAAGTCGACGCAACTTCGAATTATAGTCGACGCAGAAGGAAGAGCTTAGAGTCTAGGCCTTCATCTCGATGGATACATCGATAAAGACTCGCTACAACGTTGATATACGAGTTCATTTCAAAGCTGAGGAAGATTTCGAAGCAGCTTCAATTAGAACTCAGAGGTGTGTCGATAAGAAGACAAATGTATTCGATGCAACGTCGAATACAGACATGGAATTAGAATACTTCCTGTATTCTATTCTGAAGCTCATTCAGAGGATATAAATGGAAGTTATTTGAATTCCAACAGGTCGTCCATATTCAAGAATGGAAAGAAGAATTCCAGAGATACAATAAAGATATATTTGGATGTTGTTCAAAAAGGTTTGGATGGGCTGGGAACAGAAATGGAAAGAGAACAATTCTACCTCTTGAATATTCCTACTAGGGAAATAACAAAAGAGGAAATGAATTAATCATGATTCGACAGAAGAATAAGGAGACAGAGGAAGAGAAGAAAATAATAACAATCTTAGAGATTTCGAGAGGGCTTCTTTTTCTTCCTTCTTCCATCATACAAGCAGAGAGACAGAAAAAAAAAATACAAAAACACATCTTCTACTACTGTTTTCTCCTCTCTGCTGCAACAAACTGAAAGTACGTGACAAAAGCTTAACAATCCTTTTCTTCTTCCTACAAAGGATTAATCATATACAAGATCCAGTCCACTAGCAGTGCCAAGAATTCTCAGAGAAATTTGCTGAAAGAGGATTCAAATCAGAAGACTTACTTCTTCTTCTACTCTATTCTTACTCTTTCTTTCACTTTCTGTAAATTAAGTAAAGAGACTTTAGAATCTCTCTTCAAAGGATTCAGTGGTTCAAGATCTCCTTATCAAAAGATCTAGCTTGGTTCTTAGAGTCTCCTTAACAAAAGACTTAGACCTTGGTTCTAAGAGTCTCCTTATCAAAAGACTCAGTGGTTCTAAGAGTCTCCTTATCAAAAGACTCAGACACTGGATAGTGTATTCCTACCAAGGTGGTAGAAGAGTGGAGTACCCATATTTTGGGGAACCACTATAGATTGTGTCTCATCTGTGTTGTGCTAATTTTCTGTGCTGTCCCATTTTTATTTTACTCTGTGTTTATTTTATTCTGGATTAGAATTTCTGAATGCATAGTTGTTAGAATTATTATTGTTCTGTGCACTTATTTTGTTAAAAGTTTTTAAACTCTATTCACCCCCTCTAGAGAATACTCAGAGGGCTCACTGTGCATTTTCAATTGGTATTAGAGGGAGGTTGATCACAAAAGGTTAACACCTTGATCAAAAGATCCTCTCATTCAAATTTTTATATCTTAAAATTATTTTCAGAAAACGAGTTCTAAGGACTATGCATCTACAAGACCACCAGTGTGCAATCTGAATATGTTTATACTCTAGAAGGCCAGAATAAAACTCTATATGAATTTTATTGATGAATAAGTTTTTGATATTATTGTATCAGGTCCTCCAGTCCCATTCATAAAAGATGCAAGTGAGACTGTGACACAAGAACTTGTCTCTAGAGCAGAATGGACTGATGCTGAGAAAAAGATGAATGCATGTGATGCCAAAGCCATGAACATCCTGGTGTCCACTATGTCAGAAGACATATTCCAAAAGGTGGCTAACTGCAACTTAGCAAAAGAAATCTGGGAATCACTGTCTAGACTAGTTGAAGGAAGCTCAGATGAAAGAAAGGACATGAAGTCCCTTCTCATATCCCAATATGAGAACTTTCAAAAGAAATCTGAAGAAAATTTTGTTGTGATGTATGAGAGATTCATCATCATTATTTATGAGCTTAGGGGACTGGATAAGGAGATCTCAGTGATAGAGATCAATGACAAGCTTCTCATGTGCTTCACAAGCAAATGGGACTCAAGGATCTGGGCCATTAGAGAATCCAGATGTCACAGAAAAATCTCCACTGATGCCTTACTAGGCAAGCTCAAGTCCTATGAGCTACTACTGAAAAGTAGGGCTGAGACTGAGGTAAAGGAGAAAGCCTCAATCCCAAAGGAAATGACTATAACATTGAAGGCAACTGAAGGGGAGCCTTCTACTTCTGAAGAAGAGATGTTCAATCTATTGGCCAGAAAGTTTAGAAAATGGGTCAAGTCTGAAGACTCCAGAAGGAAGGAAAGGAGCTCAAACAAACCAATGTTTGATAAAACTCCAAAGCAGAAAATAATCCGCTTTGCATACAGAAAACCTGGGCACATTGCCTCCGACTGTCCTGAAGAGCCAATGGACAGAAGCAGCAACAAGAAAGAGCATAAGAAGAAGTCCTTCAGGAAGAAGGACAAGAAGAAGGGAAAAGATTTCATAGCTGAAACCTGGAGTGACTCAGAATCCAAGTCAAACTCTTCATCTAACAGTGATGAAGAATGCGCTGCTGAAGAAGCTTGTCTAATGGCTTTAGAAGATTCAACTATTGAGGAAGATCAGGTATCCTTGTTTGATGATTTTGATTTTACTTTAGAAGACTTTAAAAATTACTTTAAAGATCTGTGTCAAGACTATCTTAATAGTAAAAAAGAACTTAAAACAATTAGAGAAGAATTAGAAAACCTTAAGAAAGATAACTTGTATTCTGTTAATTATGAGCCAAGGAATCAAATATATAGAAAAGAAGCAGAAATAAATAAACTAATTAGTGAAAACTCAAACTTAAAAGGAGAGCTTACAAATGCAAAAGCCTTTGAAGACTCACTCAATGGGAGGAGTTAAAAGCTCAAGGATATTACACAAAATCTCTCCATGAGATTTAAGCACCTTGGTTCAGGTGCAGATCCATCCACCAACATAGTAATCCCTAGCAAACCTGCCTGGAAAAATCCTATAGTGTTTATTAGACCTAATGAAAATCAATTTTATAACAACTTAGAACCTTGTGAAGAATTGAATAACAACCCTAATAAGATCACAGTATTCAATAGGGTAAACATTGCTGAACAAAAAGGAATTCTAGGTAAGCACCCATTAGAAAATTCAATCAATAATTATCAAATTATTAATAAAAGAAATTATACGTCGAATAGAACTCGACACAATTTTAAAGATGTGTCGAATGCAACTCAACGGAGCTCTGCATATGCTTCGACATCTACTCAAAGAAGGTATGAAGATGCGTCGAATTACACTCGACACAATCACTATTTTGCATCAGCGTATTATCGACGCAACGATGCAGACACGTCGATTTGCACTCGACGCAACTCTAGAAATGCATCGAATTCTTCTCGACGCATGTTTCCAGCAAGTAATGTTAAGACATATAGACTTCTCTCTCATATTTTCACTACAATTCTAGATGTTTATACTGTTCTAAAGTTGTGCACAAGGCCAAACATTGCTGGCATAATAAACCAACACTTCTTCAACTTATGGGTGTACCATGAATGGCCAACTTATTCTTTCATAACTCTTTATAATGATAGAAGAAAGGGACCCCAACAAGTGAGGGTTTATACTAATATTTAAATCATGTGCCTAAAGGAGACTGTTCTACCACAAACCAGCAGTGGTACCTAGATAGTGGATGCTCCATGCATATGACTGGAGCAAAACAGGTGCTGAAAAATTACAAGGTCAAGGAAGGCCCTAAGGTAATCTTTGGTAACTCTCACTCTGATCAGACCAGAGGATGTGTTGTGCTCAGAGTTGGAGAAATCTCCTTCTCCAAGGTAACTTATGTTGAAGGTCTTCAACATAATCTAATCAGTATTAGCCAATTATGTGATGATGAATACAAAGTTGTATTCACTAAGTCTTTTTGACATATAGTTATTTATATAACTAATCAAATAGTATTGACTGAACTTAGAAAAGATAAGGTATATGTAGTAGATTTTGATTATGCTAAGTCTGATGTTTGTTTGTTCAACTCCAATCTAGAAAATAATGAGTTATGACATAAGAGACTTAGTCACTTAAATTTTAAAACAATAGCTAAGCTATCCAAGCGTAACCTAGTAAGAGGCTTACCAATTGGTAATTTTAAGAAAGACCATCCTTGTAGAGCCTGCAACTATGAAAACAAACCAAATCATCATTCAAATCAATTGGTAAGAATGATTCCCCTAGAACCCTCTATCTGTTGCACATGATCTATTTGGTCCTATCTCCACTCAAAGCTTAGCAGACAAGTCTTATACATTAGTCATTGTATATGACTTTTCTAGATTCAGCTGGGTGTTCTTTCTAAAAGCTAAGTCAAAAACCTTTAAGACCCTCCTAAGATTTATTAGATAGATTCAATCTGAATTCAATACTCGGGTTGTTATGATCAGGAGTGATCATGGTACTGAGTTTGAAAATCAGTTAATCTGTAGATTCTGTGAGGATGAAGGGATAAGACAAAGCTTTTCAACTCCTAGACCCCCCCCCCCCCCCCCCCAACAAAATGAGGTGGCTGAAAGGAAAAATAGAACCCTAATTGAATCAGGAAGGACATTATTGACTCAATCTAATTTGTCAAAGTCCTTTTGGGCTGAGGTAGTGAATACAACCAACTATGTTCTGAATAGAAGTCTCATCCACAAAACTAAGTTAAAGACTCCTTATGAGTTATTGAAAGGAAAGACATCTATAGTCACATACTTTAGAATCTTTGAATGTACTTGCTTCATTCTGAGCAATGGAAAGAGACAACTTTCTGAATTTGACAAGAAGACTGATGATGAGATATTCTTGGGATACTCCTCATCAAACAAGGCTTATAGGTGCTATAATAAGTGCTCTCTCAAAATTGATGAGTCAATGCATGTGGTGTTTGATGAGACTAACATGTTCTTCAAGTGGAAGGAAACTTCGACCAATGCTATATTGCAGGAAGAGGATCAACTTGCAGATCAAGTTGAAAGGCTCAACATTATAAATCACTCATCAGCCTGCCAAGACAAAGGAAAATAGCAGATTGACAATGAAACAGATGAAGATTCTGATGTAAATGACGATGTCATTAAGACACCTATTCTACTAGAAACAGAGATTACTCTACAGGAAGAAAATAGTGCTCCCACAGTCAATGAGAAAGAAGAAATCCAGGAAGATGTTAATCCACTCAACAGTTCAACAAGAATTAGGATAATCCTAAAGGATCGCCCTCCATCTCAAGTTATAGGAAATATGATAGTGGGAGTGAAGACAAGAAACTAGGTCACAAATGAGACTTTGTTGTAGTGCTTCCTCTCACAATATGAGCCAAGAAAGTTTGAAGAAGCAGATAGTGATCCCCACTGGATAGCTGCCATGCAAGAGGAGCTTGCACAGTTTGAAAGAAACAAGATTTGGTTTCTAGTTAAAATACGAAGAAATTACTCAATCATAGGAACAAAATGGGTATATAAAAACAAGATGGACTCCAATGGAGTCATAGTCAGGAACAAAACCAGACTTCTTGCTCAAGGATACAGACTAGAGGAGGGAATTGACTATAATCAAACATTTGCTCCAGTGGCTAGACTATAAGCAATCAAAATGTTCCTTGCTTATACTGCACATATGAAGATCAAGGTATATCAAATGGATGTGATGAGTGCTTTCCTAAATGGAACTCTTCAGGAAGAAGTATATGTGGAGCAACCCCCTGGTTTTGTCAATACATCTCATCCCTCCTTTGTTTATAAATTAGATAAAGCACTGTATGGTCTCAAGTAAGCTCCAAGAGCTTGGTATGAGACCTTATCCACCTTTCTTTTAGAACACTCTTTTGTAAGAGGTAAGGTGGATAAAACACATTTCACTAGAGCGCATAAAGATCAACTACTTCTAGTACAAATATATGTAGATAATATAATATTTGGCTCAACAGACCAAAGACTTTGCAAAAGGTTTGCTGACCTAATGCAAAATCAGTAGTTAGATTACAACTTTCCCTTGAGAACTCCACAATATTCAGTGATAGTTCTAGTGCTATTTCTATAGCTTCCAATCCTGTTCTCCATAGTAGATCTAAGCACATAGAGATAAAACATCACTTTCTCAGAGATAATGTAGAGAAGGGTAAGATCAATCTTCAATACATTTCTACATTTCACTAAGCCACTTGATGAAAGCAAACACAATTTCTTCATCAATGCACTGAGAATGCTTGATGGAGCTCTTTAGGTCACATTTATTATGTAATAAAACCTATTTTCCTTAGAAAGGTATTGCTGGGAAAAACAACAAAATTTTTGAGGAAAAAAATATAACTGTTCAATCGGAGTTGCATCAAATACAAATCGACGTACCATCGGTTTCTACTCGACGCTAGCTTCGAGAGCTGACTGGAATAGTTAATTCGAATGGCACTTGACGCAACTTCGAATTCATATCGACGTATGTGCCAACTTAATAGTTACTACAAGAACCCGAAGTCACGTCGATCACCACTCAACGCAACGTCAACATGTTAAGCACGCACAGTGTTGCTTCTAGAAGCTACATCGACTTAGTTTGGCGCGCTGTATCTATTTTTTATCGATGTTGTTTCAAGTACAACCCTAAGTTGCGACGAACCATCTTCTAAAAGCAACTAAGTCGTTAGACTTTAATGTGTTTTCGAATTCTCTCCATCTCGCTCTCCTCTTCTTCTGCCTCTCTACTTCTGTCTTCTTTCTTCCTTGCAGGTACACGACGATAAATCAATGGCCCCTCATAGAGATCAAAGAGACATTCTTGAAGCAATTGATTTGGCACTACAAACATTATTGTCTCAGTTTTCTTCTCTATATCTAGATTTCTCAAAAGACTGATATCGCAAGTTGTGTGACCAACATCAATGATTAAGGAACCTTACTGCCCAGGCGAAAGCCATCGAAAAGGAGTTGAAATCGTCGACGCTGTCTGCTGAGTTCTTTATATCTTTTTTCAATGATATAAAGCAGAGTGAGAATTGCGACAGCAGGCCCCCTCCTGATTCAGTGTACACTGCAATAGAGCATCCATATCAACAATCTCCCTATGTTTCTTAAGGAGAACCAACCATCATCTCCCGATTCTCTATGACACCTACACCATCCTCCCCTCCCAGAATTCTTCTTGCAATCCAGGGGGAGTCATCAAATCAGGGGGAGTCTAATCTATTCTCAAATGATGAGAAATATTTGGTCAGTTTGAAAGAATTCTCATTATGGGCTGATTCACCCATCCCTGAGAACATTGAACTCTAGCCTGCTTCTGAAGAGTCAACCACAGTACCACCTGCATCTACTCAGGCTTCTGAGCATACTCTATACTTTCCTGATTCTACTCCAGACCCTCTTTCTTCTACTCCTATTCTAATAGCCCCAACCCCCAGACCAAGGGACACATTCAGAAGAAGAAATATAGTCAGAGGAATAAACACATTCAGAGGAAGGGGATATGTGAGACACATACCTATTTGGGAGAGATACATAAAGGAACATAGAAAACAACACAAAAGGACATGTCATACAACAAAACCTATCAGAAAATTGAAATGCCTGAAAATCAGATGAAATTGTACACTGACCCAATTCTTGAGAAAGCCTTTAAAGAGGTTAGAGAAAGAGAACAATATGAGTATGAGGCATCTCAAAGAGAAATTGAAGAAAAGAGAAAGAAAATCATTGAAAGACTGAAAAAGGGGAAATATGTTGTGGAAGAAGAGCAAATAAAAGAGGCAATTCAAATTCCAAGTACTCTATTTAACCCTTCAAAATATGTTGCCAAGAACCATAAAGCTAAAATCCTAAAATACAAAGGAAAACTTGACAAAAGGGGTCTTTGATATAATCAAGACATGGAAGATCAACCATAGAAAAAGAAGAAGAAGATTGTGTTCAAGACAGCTCCAACTTCTGGTAACCCACAATCAACATTCATAGTGCTAGATCCCGATTCAGAAGAGCTTGATCTGGTTGAAATAAATGAGTTGACTGCTAAAGTCATCCGCCATGGATTCAAGATCAATGATGTTTATCCTGATGCAGAAGCTGACTTGGAAAAATTATTCAAAGGGCATGACAGAGTCCCGAAGAATCCAGAAAAGGCCAAACCAGCCAACTTCAAATATGTTGAAACAAAGTTCAGAAAAGTCTATGAGGCATTATCTACTTTTCTCAAAAAGAAAAAGTCGAATATATCTTTGGGTAGCTAACTCTAATAAACACTTATTTCTATTAATTAGTTGTGTGAATTTATTCTGTTATAGTGTACTCATATGTACTCTGCTTTAATTTTCAATATGATTGAAATCACTTAAATTTTTTGTAAAATTTGTTAAGATAAATATGAGTGATTGTTGGGAAAAACATTCTCTTGATTTATCTTACAAATTATGTAAAAATGATTTCATCATATATGATTTATTACTCATGTTGTATAGTGAGGATAATATGGTCATTAGATGTCCTAGGATGTCACACTCACATTAGGGTGTCAAAGGCCAGTCCAAAAGAGTGCAGAAATTTAGTTGAGTTAATTCTGCGTCGACTTCAAGTCGAAGTAACTTCGAATAGAAGTAAGGATAAATCGGACTGGTAGTCGATGCATCAGTAGAAGTCGACGCAACGTCGAAATGTACTCGACATAGAAGGCAGAGTCAGTCAAAGCAATATTGAAGTCGACACAACTTCAAATTACACTCGACGCAGAAGGAAGAGCTTAAAGTCTAGGCCTTCATCTCGACGGATATGTCGATAAGGCTTCGATGCAACGTCGATATCAGAGTTCATTTCAAAGCTGAGGAAGATTTCAAAGCAGCTTCTATTAGAACTCAGAGGTGCGTCGTTAAGAAGGCAAATATATTCGATATTGTTGGGTCTAGCGTTCCTTCACTTGACCTGTAGCGCCCCTTCCTACTTCCTTAAAGAAAAGTAGTGCCCTTCCCATCAGTTCGGGCTTTTGGGACAGTTGGTTGCGCTTGATCCTACAAGTGGTATTAGAGGGTGATTGCGGGTTTGAGACCAGGGGCTGATAAATCCCGAAATTTCTCTACCTGTGTGGGTCCCGGCTGGAAGGCGACCACGACCATGTGAAAAACCACCTATAAGCCATGTGGTGCTCCACCTCCGAGCCATGTGGAACACCTCTGAGCTTGCGGTTCGTGCTGGACGTTGTGGGGAGGGGATTGTTGAGTCCAACGTTCCTTCACTTGACCTATAGCGCCCTTTCGTACTTTCTTAAAGAAAAAGTAGCGCCCTTCTCATCAGCCCGGGCTTTTGGGACAGTTGGTTGTGCTTGGTCCTACAGACGTAACGTCGAATATAGACACGGAATTAGAATACTTCATGTATTCTATTCTGATGTTCATTTAGAGGATATATGAAAGTTATTTGAATTCCAACAGGTCTTCCATAATCAAGAATGGAAAGAAAAATTCCAGAGATACAATAAAGATATATTTGGATGTTATTCAAAAAGGTTTGGACGAGCTGTCAACAGAAATGGAAAGAGAACAATTCTACCTCTTGAATATTGCTACTAGGAAATAACAAAAGAGGAAAGGAATTTATCATGATTCGACAGAAGAATAAGGGGACAGAGGAAGAGAAGAAAACAATAACAATCTTAGAGATTTCGAGAGGGCTTCTTCTTCTTATTCCTTCTTCCATCATACAAGCAGAGAGACAGAAAAAATACAAAAAAACAAATTTTTTACTACCAGTTTCTCCTCTCTGCTGCAACAAACTGAAAGCACTAAACAAAAGCTTAACAATCATTTTCTTCTTCTTACAAAGGATTAATCATATGCAAGATCCAGTTCACTAGCAGTGCCAAGAATTCTCCGAGAAATTTGTTGAAAGAGGATTCAAATCAGAAGACTTACTTCTTCGTCTACTCTACTCTTACTCTTTCTTTCACTTTCTATAAATTGAGTAAAGAGTCCTTAGAATCCCTCTTCAAAGGATTCAATGGTTCAAGATCTCCTTATCAAAAAATCTAGCTTGGTTCTAAGTGTCTCCTTAACAAAAACTCAGACATTGGTTTTAAGAGTCTCCTTATCAAAAGACTCAGTGGTTCTAAGAGTCTCCTTATCAAAAGACTCAAACACTGGATAGTGTATTCCTACCAAGGTGGTAGAAGAGTGGAGTACCCATATTTTGGGGAACCACTATAAATTGTGTCTTATCTGTGTTGTGCTAATTTTCTTTGCTATCTCATTTTTATTTTACTCTGTGTTTATTTTATTCTGGATTGGTATTTCTGAATGCGTAGTTGTTAAGATTATTATTATTCTGTGCACTTATTTTATTAAAACTTTTTAAACTCTATTCACCTCCTCTAGAGAATACTCAGAGGACTCATTGTGCACTTTCAGTTATTTACGAGAGAAATATAATTCAACTTCAATTAACCAAATGCTTATGTATACAGAACGAAATCTTATTCTCATTGACATAAGATCTTTTAATTTTTATTAAGTGCCTATGCTTACTGTTGAAACCGTCAACTAGTCTCTTGAGTTCGGACCCACAGGGGGTGTAGCCTACACCTACTTCTCCCTCACCGACACTCTTGATTGTGGATGAAGAAAAATGAATAGACTCAAAGCTGTAGCGAGGAGGTCCCGCCACACACCCGGAAGATCTTAGAGAGCTTCCCCTCCCAAACTAATGCACAACCGAGCACCTTGGAGGGCAATACGAGCCAACCAAAACTAGCTAGGAGGAGAGAGCCAAAAAGATCTGATCTCCTTCAAGGCGCCCTTAAGGGTCTATTTATAGATTTTCTAGTCCGTTCTGCAAGTAGCGTAAATCCGCCTTTTAGTTTTGCTAATCGCACCCCAAACTGGTCTGCTAACAGCCTAACTCGACTGTTCTAAAGGGCTATTGGCAGCCCACAAAGGATATTTAGGTCATTTCCTCACTTAAGCCTTCTGTTCTCGCGCACTAGGCTCCACTGAGCGGGTAGTTTGTAGGGACACCCCTCACCCGATACTTGGCTCGCTTGGCGAGTGGGGTTCCACCCTCACTCCCCTTGGCCTCCCGTGCATTCACACTCCTATGCGAGCGAGTGCCTTGCGGATGAGGCTCGCACTCTCCCTGAGGCTCCCCTGCCTCTCTTGATCTGGGTGAGTGCTCTCTTTGACCTACCTTGCATGCCTTTCGACCCTTTGGGAACCGATGACCCACTTGACGAATACAAGGTTGTACACAATCCCCGCTCTTTGCGAGCGAGTTCTACGCTTGGAAAGAAAAGTCCAACCCTTAATATTCGGTGAGTGCTTGCTGACCCGGAGGGAATCTTTTTGGTGGGCCCCACCCCTCGGCTATATATATATATATATATATATATATATATATATCTCAGGCCGCTGCCTTGAGGGTATCTGTCTTCCAATTACTGTTTCTCTTTTTCCCCTCTGAGCTCTCGCCATTTCAATGACGTTCATGAGGCCGTCACCGAGGCCGCTTTCGCAAAGTCTGCTGGAGCGTCTCGCCGCGACGCATAAGGGGAATACCTCCAAGTCCGCTCGCTACGCCCCCTGGCATTCGACGAAGAGGGACCCATCTTTACCTTATCAATCCAGGAAGGCCAAGGCGGTTCAGCGGGACCCCCTGGTGACCGAGTCTGCGTCGGGGAATCCGCCTCCTTCTTCCTCTTCTTTGGCGTCGAGAACCTCAGGAGGAAGCACCGTCGCAGATCCTCGAAGCAGTAGATCGAGCTTGAGGGTAGCTGGTGAAACCACCCCCGAGCTTTTTTCCTTCAGGGTGATGGCGAAGAATCGGCACTTGAAAGCGTCCGACACTTGCCTGATAGAGACGACGTCCTCGAACCATTGAACGTGTTGTACCGGGTCATCCCTACCCGTATAATAGGACATAACTGGTTCCATGAACCCTTCTGGGACCAGGGCTGAGAGGATCAGCTTACAGAAGGGGCTCCCTTCCCCCATTCGGCGAGTGGTGTGTTCTCGCGGAGTCAGCTCACACACCTCAGCACTCGCCGGGCTGGGGAAGAGCTGCCACCCCAGGAGATCTCGCCCACTCGCTTCCGCCGCCACCTACTTCCCGGGTCGCTGACCGGGAGCATTCTCGCCTATCTGTTGGGACGCGACCACCGGGAATGCAGGTGTCTCGAACTCGCTCCTCGCGGCGAATGCGAGCTGCAAGGTCTGCAGGACCTCCCGCTTGAAATCTTCAAACATTCCTATCGTCACCCCGCTCGCGACTGGTTGCGAGTGGCCTGGGTCAGATCTTTCTTCCTCACCTCCAGCCATGAAGTTCAGCTAGAGATTTTCTTGTGTAGGCTACGGTCCACGCTCACCGCACCAAAAATGTTGAAACCGTCAACCGGTCTCTTGAGTTCGGACCCACAGGGGGTATAGCCTACACCTACTTCTCCCTCACTGACATTCTTGATTGTGGATGAAGAAAAATGAATAGACCCAAAGCTGTAGCGAGGAGGTCCCGCCACACACCCGGAAGATCTTAGAGAGCTTCCCCTCCCAAACCAATGCTCAACCGGGCACCTTGGAGGGCAATACGAGCCAACCAAAACTAGCTAGGAGGAGAGAGCCAAAAAGATATGATCTCCTCCAAGGTGCCCTTAAGGGTCTATTTATAGATTTTCTAGTCCGACCTGCAAATAGCGTAAATCAGCCTTTTATTTTGCTAATCGCGTCCCAAAATGGTTTGCTAATAGCCTAACTCCGCTGTTCTAAAGGGCTATTGAGAGCCCACAAAGGATATTTAGGTCATTTTTTCACTAAAGCCTTCTGGGCGAGTGGTCCGTGAAGGCACCACTCGCCAGATTTCTCATGCACTAGGCTCCACTGGGCGGGTGGTACGTAGGGACACCACTCGCCCGATACTTGGCTCGCTTGGCGAGTGGGGTTCCTCCCTCACTCGCCTTGGCCTCCCGTGCATTCACACTCCTAATCGAGCGAGTACCTTGCGGATGAGGCTCGCACTCGCCCTGAGGCTCCCCTGCCTCTCCTGACCTGGGTGAGTGCTCTCCTTGACCTACCTTGCATGCCTTTCGACCCTTTGGGACACGGGGACCCACTCAACGAATACGGGGTTGTACACTTACGGAATGAAATTTTATTCTCATTGATATAAGTTCTTTTAACTTTGTATTTTTCTTCTTCTATCTTTTCCATGTCACGCTAAATGGGTGCATACTGGGGATTTTCAAGAGAAATTCTAGATTTTAAAAAAAAAATTGAGAGCAATCTTAGTAGTTTGAACGTTCCTAAATTTCTAAAGGCTTAAAGTATAGATAATTGAGGTTTAAGGTTGTTTTTCTAACATAATACGCATGCCTCTATTTTAGATGATTTAGAAGTAGTGCTTGAAAATTAATCCTCTATTTAAATTAGAAACACAAGATATTCTTTAAAACTTAACCCCGTACTTTTAAATCTATCAATCTGTGATAAACAAACGGTCAGCAAAATAAGAATTATGAAAATCCTAAAAATATAGATATTCTCGAAACTAGATGCTTGAAAAAAACAACGTAGGGTTTTATTACATTTTGTTTTTGTTTTTTCTACTACAAAATAGATTGTTTTTGGAAGTTTTGGGGTTTTGTAATTTTTTTTGTATAGTTTTTTTATTTTTCTACTACGAAATATACTATTTTTTGAAGTTTTGGGGTTTTGTAATTTTTTTGTAATTTTGATTTTTCTAGCAGTTTTTTGTTTTTTGAAATATTTTTAAATGAAAAAGAGAAAACACCCCATACTTAAAACCCAACATTGTCCCTGGATTGAGGTCGGTGAGTCCGCAATAAACTCTGCAAAACATGTAAAAATAACGAAGCATAACAAAATAAAATATTAGATAAATATGAGGTGTCTCCCACAAGCGCTTTGTTTAACATCGTGTAGCTTGACTAATTTGGCGGGGGAAGATTATATGTTGGGGAGGGTTAAAGATTCGATTTTTCCGTCCACTGGATCACCCACAAGATAAAGTGTTAAACGATGTCCGTTCACTTTAAATGAGCCTTTTTTTGGGTGGGAGATAGAACGGTCTCAAATGGCCAAACCACTTTGACTTCAAAGGGTCGGACCATCAGGACTTTAACTTACTCGGAAAAAGCCTGAGGCGTGAGTTATATAAAATGATTCGAATCGAGGTTTAAAAATTTTAAAGCCCAAAAAGTGCGGTGCTCTAATTCTACTGGTGAATGACACGCCTTGTAGTTAGAGATGCAAATTTGGCCCGGTCCCGAGCCCGATTATGCCCGGGTCTGGCTAGGCCCGGGCCAGACCCATGTCGGGCCTAAGGGGGCTCACCAGACCCCTTATTTTGCAAGAGCCCGGTCTGGTGCCCGGGCTAGGCCCAGGCCCAGACCCACTTGAAAGCCCTCTTAAACGCTGGGCGGACAACCCATGCTTGTTCTTTGGGGCCTGCTTGGGCCCGATTTTGTGGGCTCAGCATGCCCTCTTAGATTGGAGGGGCCCGGGCCCAGTTTGAGCAGGGTCCGGTAGCAAAAAAGCCCGGGCCCAGGGGGCCCGAACCCGGCCTGAGCCCGACGGGCCTTTTCTGCACGCCTACTTGTCGTAGACTAATCGATATGGCGTACAACCGATGACTGTCTTGTACGCCGTACGATACGCCCAGAACGCGTCGTCGAGTCTAACAGACCAATCTTTCATATTTATCGACACGGTTTTTTCTAATATGCGCTTAATCTCTCGATTTACTTTCTCAACTTGTCCGCTTCTTTGGGGGTGATAGACGGTGGCGAGCTTGTGCGTAACTCCGTACTTTGATAGAATTTTTGCAAACTGAGCGTTGTAGAAGTGCATACTCATATTGCTCTCTATCGCACGAGGCGTGCTGAAGCGAGAAAATAATTCGACTCTCGCATCGTTGGTGGGGAGAGTTTGCGCTTCCGTCCACCTGGATACGTAGTCGACCGCCATTAAAATATAGCGATTGTTAGAAGGAGGTAGACGACCTACAAAATCTATGCCCCACAAATCGAAGATCTCGCACTCTAAAAATTGGTTTTGGGGCATCTCGTCACGACGAGAGATGTCACTCGACCGCTGACAGCTATCGCAAGAACTCACAAAAGTGTGAGCATCTTTGAGGAGAGTGGGCCAATAAAAGTCTGCCTCTAGCGCCTTCCGCACGGTTCAGTTGGCTTGATAATGCCCACTGGCCGGCCCCTCGTGGCAGTGTCGCAAGATTTGCGCACACTCGTTCGAAACGCATCTCCACACTACTAGGTCCATGCCGACACGAAGAGAAAAAGGTCCTCCCAAAAGTAGTTTTTCAAATCAGAAAAGAATTTCTTCTTTTGCTGGGTTGAAAAATCTTTCGGAAGAACCCGCGCAACTTAGATAGTTGGCGCAATCTGCGAACAAAGGGGTGGGAGAATTTTTTACGTTATTAACAGCTAAGAGGCGCTCCTCAGGAAATCTATCATCTATGTCGGATTCTATGAGCGCTTCCGCGGCTGGGTTTTCTAAATGAGAGAGGTGGTCGACCGCCAAATTTTCAGTCCCCTTCTTATCCCGGATCTCTAAGTCGAACTCCTGCAGGAGGAGGATCCATCGAAGCAAGTGGGGCTTGACGTCTACTTTAGCTAGTAAAAACTTGAGTGCGGAGTGGTCGGTAAAAACGATAACTTTTGATAGCGTGACGTAGGATCTAAGCTTATCGAAAACGAAGAGAACGACTAGCAGTTCCTTTTCCATTGTAGTGTAATTAGCATGTGCGGTTGTGAGCGTCCGTGAAGCGTAATAAATAAGATGAACATATTTATTAACACGTTGCCCTAATATGGCTCCTACAAGGATATTGTTCGCATCGATCATGATTTTGAACGGAATGGACCAATCCGGTGCCACCAAAATATGAGAATTGATAAGTTTTTCTTTAATAAAATTAAACGCCTTATACACACTCGCTATCAAAAATGAAAGATAATTCCTTTTCCAAGTGGTGGATTAGCGGTTTTGTTATTTTAGAAAAGCTTTGGATGAACCGTCGATAAAACCCCGCACGGCCTAGAAAACTTCTAATGGATTTTACGTTTGAGGGCGCGTGAAGTTTTTCGATAATTCCAACTTTGGCTTTATCGACCTCCATCCCCTTGGCATAAATCTTATGGTCGAGGACCAAACCCTCTTGGACCATGAAGTTACACTTTTCCCAGTTCAAAACTAAATTTGTTTCTTAGCATCGCTGGAGGACTCGATTTAGATTTTTCAAGCAATTTTGAAAAGAGCTTTCGAATATGGAAAAGTCATCCATGAATACTTCCATAATATCTTCTTCTACAAGCTCACCAAAGATTGTCATCATACATCGTTGGAATGTAATTGCATGCAGAAAGCTACAGTTTGTCGATTAGGGTCCTACTTCTTTTTCCTCCTGGAACCCTAACACAGACAGATAGAGAAAACAAGTGCTCTCTCAGACCAAAAATAGAGCTACTTCCTCATCAACATCATATAGCAGCCAGATAGCAAGCAAGTGATATACAAAATGATCTGGAGAATATAACCCTTACAAATCATCACAATCATAAGCAAGGGTTCATCATTAGCAGATCCATTGAAGGGAAAAACAGAAGTTGAAAGCTTCTACACATTCTGAGAACATAATTCTTCTCCATTTTCTTTCTTCTTTCATCTTCCTCAACTGTACAGAGTTTTAAGAATCCCTCTTCCAAAGGATTCAGTGGTTTAAGATCTCCTTATCAAAAGATCTAAGTGGTTCAAGATCTCCTTATCAAAAGATCTGAGTGGTTCAAGATATCCTTATCAAATGATCTTTGGTTCTAAGAGTCTGCTTATCAAAAGACTCAGGCACAGGTTGTGCATTCCTACCAGGTGGTAGAAGAGAGGACTACCCACATTTTGGGGAACCTCTATAAAATCTTGTGTCTTCTGTGTGTGTTGATTTTCTGTGTTATCCCATATAACTTACAATTTTTCTGCTTTACTTTAACAACATTAATTTTATTTTGTGTTAGGAATTGTTGAAGCATAGCACTTAGTATTTTTATTATGTGTGCACAAATAGGATAGAAATATTTTTAAATCTCTATTCACCCCCTCTAAAGTTACTCAGAGGCGCACTATGCACTTTCAATTGGTATCAGAGATAGGTTGATCATTAAAAGGTTAACACCTTGATCAAAAGACCTCCTACTCTCATTTATTTACTTTAAAATTAATTAAAACTTCTTAAAGAAAATGAGTTCTAAGGATTATGCCTCAAAAAGACCTCCTGTGTGTAACCTAAATAAGTTTACACTCTGGAAGGCCAGAATAAAGTTATATATGAACTCTATTGATGAAGATATCTTTGATGTTATCATTACAGATCCTCCAGCCCCATACAAGAAGGATGCCAGTGGAGCTTCTACACAAGAATCTATACCCAGGGCTGAGTGGACAAAGACTGAAAAGAAGCAGAAGGCATGTGATGCCAAAGTTATGAACATTCTGGTATCCACCATGTCAGATGACATCTTCCAGAAGGTGGCTGACTGCCAATCAGCCAAATAGATCTGAGAATCTCTTTCCATACTGGTAGAAGGAAGTTCTGATGAAAGAAAGAACATGAAGTCCCTTCTCATATCCCAATATGAGAACTTTCAAAAGAAAGCTGATGAATCTGTTGCTGAGATGTATGACAAATTCAGCATCATTGTCAATGAGCTGAAGAATCTGGATAAGGAGATATCCTTAATAGAAATAAATGATAAGATCCTCATGTGCTTCCCTAGCTCATGGGATTCAAGGATCTGGGCAATCAGAGAGTCCAGATGCCATAGAGAAATCTCTACTGAGGCTTTGCTAGGAAAGCTTAAGTCATATGAGATGCTTCTAAAGAACAGGGCTGAATCAGAGGAAAGGGAAACAACTCCAGCTCCTATCCAAAGAAGTCTGGCTCTGAAAGCTACTGAAGGAGAGCCCTCCACTCCTGAAGATGAAATGTTCAGTCTCCTAGCAAGGAGATTCAGAAAATGGGTCAAAACAGAAGACTTACGAAGAAGAGAATGGAGCTCAAAGCCCAGATATGATAAGACTCCAAAGAAGGAGATAATCTGCTTCACCTGCAATAAGCCAGGGCACATTGCCCCTGAATGCCCACAGGAACAAAGGGCCAGGAGCAACATCAAAGAAGAGAGAAAAAGAAGTCTTTCAAGAAGACAAAAAGAAAGGCAAAAGTTTCATTGCTGAAACGTGGAGTGACTCTGAAGCAGAGTTAAGCTGCTCTTCATCTGAGAGTGATGAAGAAGCAGAATCAGAAGCAGCTTGCATGATGGCTTTGGGGATGTCATCAGATGATGATGAAGAAGAACAGGTATCTCTGTTTGAAAACTTTGATTTCAATTCTGATGATTTTAAAAATTGCTTTAAAAAATTTTGTAATGATTTTCTCAATAGTCAAAAAGGAATAATCGTAGTTAGGAAAGAGATAGAATAACTTGGGAAAGATGATGTATACTTAAGAAATCAGGACTTAATAGATGAAATTAACAATAAGGAATCGGAACTGATCAAAATAAGAAATGAAAATCAAGAATTGAAAGAAGAGCTAGCAAAGACAAAAGCCTTTGAGGACTCTCTCAATGGGAGGAGTCAAAAGCTCAAAAATATCACACAAAATCTCTCCATGAGATTTAAGCATCTAGGTCTAGGAGCAGACCGATGCACTGACACTGAAATCACTAGTAGACCAGCCTGGAAAAATCCAGTTAGATTTATTAGACCTAGTGATTATCAACCAAGTGAAAGGAGTGAATTAACTGAGAATCAAGATAACAATAATCCTGATAAAATCACTATATTCAATATAGCAAATTCTAAGAGTGAAAATGGAAATGCTAAGAAAATTAATCCAGGCAAGCCTACAAATCTAAATCAAAATGCTAAAGTCAAAAATAAAATAATAAAACACTTTGCTGATCTTTTATATTGTGATTCCTTCTATGCACATTTTCAATACCAAGGTAATAAACATAGGTTTGGGAAACCCATTCCTTATCATCCAAAATGGTATCACGAAAGACCCTTCTATTCTTTCATGCAACCCTACAATGGTAAAAGCAAAGGGCCCAAGGTAACCTGGGTTCCTTATAATGTTTGAATTATTTGTGCAGGATTAGGTAGGATCCCTCCTAAGAGAGAATGGAGTGGAAAGAAAGACCTAGGTCATGAAGGAAGAACTAAATGAAACAAAGGGAGTGATTTCTTCTGTAAATTCCCTTGTTATTCTTATAGTTCATAAAATTAATAGCATAAACATTATTGTAATATCTAGTTGCCAACCAAAATCACCTAGAGGGGGGGGGGGGGGGGGTGAATAGGTGATAACTGCGTCTTTTGCGGAATTGAAAATCTTGAAAATAAAGAACGCACAGAATGCAAATCACAATCACAGACGACACAAGAAATTTATAGTGGTTCCCCGTTCTTGGGTACTCCACTTGCCGGCCTCGCCAATCTAGCACCACAGCTAGACTTGACTACTTCACTAAATCTCGGATCAAGAACTATCCTACAATCCTCAGAGTCAAAACTCTTACAACTCGGAGATCAATCTCCTACAAACTCAGAGAGAACTCTCTCTTACAACTCGGAGAATACCTCTCCTACAACTCGGAGAACAATCTCTCCTACAATCAAATGTAAATTTAGATTGAAACAATACTTAACGAATCACGATCAGATCTGAATAATTTGATGATGATCTTCTTCCTTCTTGAGACAGAAATGGCTTCGGCTTGATGTTGAAGAAGAAGAATCAAATCGGCACAAATCAGATCTTCTAAGGTCTTGATCGATCCAATAAAATCAGAACGAGTAAGGCGATGATCGATTGACCTTTTTCTTCCAGTTGGAGACGAAATCAGATAACATACGATCGAACTCCAACAATGGCGATGCACGACACTAGGCGACGATCTTGGATCAGATTAGGTTTTTGGAGAAAAGTACGAACTCTGATCTTCTACTTCGAATCATTATTTCTTTCTTAAGGAGCAATCATTATATAGATAAGACCTAACGATTTAACCTTAAAACGAGGAAAGACGTCACGTCAATTTGACGGAAAAGACTTGTCGTCAAAATGGAAAAACAAGGTTTACGAGAAAAGCTAGAACCAGACTTCTCGAGAGATCCAAGACTTCTCGAGAGAAACCGGCTAGTTCTCGAAAAACAGCTTTAGAAGAGAATATCAAAGGATTATGACAAAGCTTCTCGAGAGATGAAAGACTTCTCGAGAGCACAAGAAACTTCTCGTGAACTCCAAAACAATTTCAAGAAAAACCTTTAGAGTGAAAGCTTTTCGAAAGAAACGATGACTTCTCGAAAACAAAAGCACTTCTCGAGAGAGGAAGGATTTCTCGAAAGCTGCCACTGAGACAGACTTCTCGAAAACAACTGAAAAAGAAGTTTTCTCGAAAACTAAGGGGACTCTTCGAGATAACATTGATTTCTCGAGAGATGATAATAGCTACTCGAAAAATTCAACCTTTTCGAGAAAGACCTTTGAGACAACCCTTCTCGAAAAATAACAAGGACTTCTCGAGAGCATAGAAGGACTTCTCGAAAAGTACCTTTACATCTCGAAAAATTTACTTAGGAAAAATTTCTTCCTTTTTCTCTAGACCAATGTTGCACACCAAGCTTTGAATCTTTAATGTCTTGATCATAAAGTGTATCCCAATTGAGAGATCACACATGAGTCAACCCCATACCCCACACAATGAAGAATTACATTGCATGAGACTGTGCTTATTGACCCATTGTGACCTGACATTGGTCTACACTTAGCAATGTGAACCTGCAAGAACAATACTAGAAAAATATATCAAATACACAAACAATTCAATCTTGGTTCAAAGTTGACTTTCTACAAATCAAGGTTATTGTGGATAATCTCCCCATATTTGTAGAAGTCAGAACCCTACTCACCAAGATGAATTGTACCAAATATAAAATATAACAAGATATACTGGAAAGAACATTAAAAACAATATCTAAATATAAGAACATGATTGTCACATCAAAAACCAAAAACTATATTTAGATTTAAGATTGTCTAATGAATTAATGTTCACACAGGCATATAGAAATAAAGTTTTAAAGATCTTCAAAAACTTGACTTCAGATGTTTGCATTTCTCTTTCTCAACATTTCTTGCCTTTCAAAGTAAGCATATGGCTTTGGATGATACTTGTGAGGAGCTTCTGGAGCTGTTGGATTGTTGTACCCATAATTCTTGAAATGGATTCTTCTCTTGATTTGGCTTGTCTCATACTTCTTCCATTCAGAAGTGCTGTACAGTTCAGAAGCTTTCACATTCCCTTCTTCTACAAGCTTGAGAGAGTCAAGAATGATAATCTTTGAAACTGGACTCCAAAGTTCTGGATAAACCTTTGTTTTATCTACCACTGCTTTGCCAGAACCTGCTGAGCTGGAGCCAGGAATAGATCTGCTTGCAGAAGGTCCATCACCATACTTCCTTTTCCTAGAATAATGCATGGAGGAGTGAGTCTCTACTGAAGGAATATCATCAAACTACCCTGCTGACCTTGGAGAAAATTGAGGAATAGAAGGAGCTTCAGATTGAACTTGATCAAAATGAGGAGGAGGTTGAGCAGGGTCAATACCCAAATCAGGAAAGATTTCATGGTGGAGCCAAACAGCAGTATTAGAAGTGAAATCTTTTATCTCATTTACCTGCTTTTGAACACCTTGGGACAACTGCTCAAATCTACTAATCAAATGTCTATGAAAATCAAAAAGAGTTTGATCCAATAATCTAGTCATCTTCTCAGTTATACTGTCCTCCCCCTTTCGGACTTCTACAGATAGGGTTTGGAGAATAGAATCCTTAAACTGTCCAACCTCATCAATAATCTTAAAGGTATTTTCCTCTTCCTTTGAAGCCATGTACTCTTGGGTTTTTCTGACCTGAATAACCTCTGCTAGAACTGTGGCTACACCCTCTATGATGTGATCAATGGCTTTTTCTCCCTGAATGACAACTTCTTTAAGTTGATCTGAACTAGTCTTGAATTCTTTCAACTTCTTAGTCATTTCCTTTTCAATATCTGACAGTCTTGCATGAACTTCTTTGAAGGAGTAATCTATTTTGACACTCTGTCTTTGAAGCATAAGTTCAACTTTACCAAGAATTGTACTTTCATCAAAAAGGGATGGAGGAATAGGGGCTGGCAGAACTTCTTCTAGGATATCTTCAAGAATAACTGAACTTTGGAGCTTGACAGGAGATAAGTTGATTCTCTCATTTTCTTCATCAACAGGCTTTTCCTGATCATCCTTGTTTGTTTTTAAGCAAGGCTCTTGCTCCCCCTCAATATGTACTGGGGGAGGAGATGAATCATGCACTGAAGCATCATCTACTTCTAGATTAAAATCATAGTCAGCCCCTGACCCACCCATGTGGTCACTAGTGCTAAGCACATCATCAGCACCCTTTAGAATTTCACTTACCACATCTGCTATGGTGGAATCAACTCGGTCTTCATTAATAGCTGGAGGAGGTGAGAAATGATCAACTTGTTCTTGTAACAAAGAAGTGTCTCCCATAGGAGTATCTGACAAAACTTGAGTATCTGGGATGGATGGAGTTTTGGAAGGAACTTGATCTGAAGGAACTTGTTCTGATGGATCCTGAGCTGATGGAGGAAGAACTGTGTCTGTTGGAGGAGGAAGACTTGGCTCTGCTGAGGGAATGGTGCCTTGTGGAGCTGGAGATGGAGATGGATCTGGAACTGGACTGTGTTGCTGAGCTGGAGGTGGAGCTGGGATTGTTGGTATTTCTGGAGGAGGAGAAGCAGGAGCTTCATACTCTGGTGCTGAGTGAGTTGAAGAAATGGGTTCCCCCTGGAGACCTGCATCTGCAGTTGGCTTAGTAATCCTGATGTTCCACCTCTTCATTGTGACAACATCTACCTTCTTCAAATGATGTATAATAGCTCCTTTGGACATGTCAAACACATCTGGATTAAGCTGATTTAGATAGAGTGACAGAATCCTTGCAAAATTTGGACTCATAATGCTTTCTTTAATCTTATTGAATAGAAAATCTGCCCAACTGAATCTTTTTCCACAAATCACAATTGCTACCAAGCTGAAAACATCTGAAGAGACATGACTCAGGCTGCCAGTATGACATAGTAAGACTTTTGAAATTATGTCCACTAGCAATTTTCCAACATCATTCATCTTTTGTCTACGAATAGTTGATGTTCCTTTATCTAACCCACAAAATATTAGGGCATGAGCCCAATCCTCATTACTTAGAGTATCCTCAATTTCTACCAATGGAACTTTCAAATACTTAGAAAGAGATTTTGGATTCATCTTGATTTTGAAATTTCCAACACTTGATTTCATCTTTTTCCCGTTTTTATGCACTTTTATGTTGATAAACAGATCCTCTACCTCTTTAAACAGAATTCGACATTGATGTTCTAGTAAGAAAGACAGGCCAGCTGCGTCTAGAAGATAAAAGAGGTTTTGAAACTCATCTGAAATCGATTGGAGACCTTCTCGCACAAGTTCACTGCCGACACCGATCTTAGGTTTTCCTGAAGGAGCCATCGAATGAGAGGAGTACTTGAAATGTGAGCTAGAACGAGAGAAGATCCGTCTGAAGGCGAACTGGAACGTTGATTTTGCGAAAGAAGAAGATGAACCGTCGGCGCTTTTCGAGAGGGGAAAGAAATAACCTCGCGTGTTCTTTTAATTCATTTCGAGAGTCTATTTATAGTTTGGTTCGATGTGACAATCAATTTGATTTTAATTAATATTAAGAAAATGAAATACGCGCGTACCTGTCTTTTCATCTTCTCGAAAATTTGAAATAGAAATCTCGAAAAGTATAAGACATTTCTCGAGAGGTAGTTAAAATTCTCGAGAAGTCTCAGAACTCTGCCGATCTTCTTCCGAAAGAGCATTTCTCGAGGGATAACCCATTTCTCGAGAAGTATAAAC
Source organism: Dactylorhiza incarnata (assembly GCA_033032865.1). Classification (NCBI taxonomy): domain Eukaryota; kingdom Viridiplantae; phylum Streptophyta; class Magnoliopsida; order Asparagales; family Orchidaceae; genus Dactylorhiza; species Dactylorhiza incarnata. The sequence goes on from JAWHQI010000173.1 coordinate 1,449,221, forward strand.
TTATTTTTCGAAAAGTGTCTTCAGTTTTCCGAAAAGTTTTAGCTCTATCCATATTCATAAAAAGCAAGTCATTGCTCGAGATATTAACTATATTTCTCGAGAAGTTTAATGATGACTTGGATTTTTCTTCTTTGATTTTTCTTCTTTGCAAATGACAAACCTGTACTTCATTTTAGAACATAAAATAAGATAAAACTTTAAGAAAATTCACTTATCTTCTTCTCTTCTCCTTTGCTTGACCATTATTCCATGTTGAGCATTCCAAGTTCTGTCTTGAAGAAAGAGAACTTAGTCTCATCCAGCGGCTTCGTGAATATATCTGCAATTTGCTTGTCCGTAGGGACATGGCTTAAGTTGATATCCTCATTCTCCACATGTTCTCGGATGAAATGATATCTTAACTCGATATGCTTTGTCCGACTGTGTGAGACTGGATTATTTGCTATAGCAATTGCACTAGAGGAGTCACAAAACATTGGAATATTCTTTATCTTCAAATTATAATCTTGAAGCTGATTTCTTATCCAAAGAAGTTGTGCACAACAACTGCCTGCAGAAATATATTCTGATTCGGCTGTTGAAATTGCAACACAATTTTGCTTCTTGCTGCTCCAGGAGATAAGCCTTCTTCCGAGAAATTGGCATGTTCCGGAAGTGCTTTTCCTGTCGTCTCTACTACCTTTGAATGCAGCATAGGCTAAGAACATTCTGATCGCTTCAAGTCTTGCTACCGGAGCATAAGTTTGATCGAAGTCGATCCCTTCTTCCTGTCTGTAACCTTTTGCTACAAGTCTGGCTTTGTTCTTTATAATTGTTCCATCTTCATCCAACTTGTTCCTGTAGACCCACTTTGTTCCAATAATATTTTTATCCTTGGGTTTTGGAACTAGTGTCCACACCTTCCAACGCTTGAATTGATTTAACTCTTCTTCCATTGCAATTATCCAGTGGGGGTCTTCATTTGCTTCTTGAAACTTCTTCGGTTCAACCTGTGAGAGAAAACTTAAATGCATATTTTCATTAGTAGTACCTCTTCTTGTTCTAATTCCGACTTGAGGATCTCCTATGATTTGATCAATAGGATGATCTCTCATGTGTCTGAACTCAAGGTTTCTTGCATCAGTTTGAACAATTGGAGCATCATTTGCTACTTGAATGTCTTCTTCCACTTGTACTGGTTCTTCATCAATATGATCTTCTTCTTCATTTGTGATTGGGGAAGAGATCTTGACGAAGGTTTGAGCATCAACTTTGACTGGCTCATCCAAGCTTATATCTCGTGTCTTTGAACCTGTACCTTCAATAGAAGCACTAGAAGAGCTGCCATGTAGCATGCTCGTTTCATCAAATACAACATTGATTGACTCTTCTACAACCAGGGTTTTCTTATTAAATATTCTATAAGCTCTACTATGGCTGCTATAGCCTACAAAAATACCTTCAAAACTCTTTTCGCTAAACTTGGTTTTATAATGCTTTCCATTATTAAGTACAAAGCATTTGCAACCAAAGATTCTAAAATAAGAGATGGTTGGTCTCTTCCCTTTTAGTAGTTCATAAGGAGTCTTTTCATGGTTTTTGTTTATGAGTGCTCTGTTTTGCACGTGGCATGCAGTGTTGACTGCTTCAGCCCAAAGATATTCGGGTAGAGAAGTGTCACTCAACATCGTTCTGCAAGCCTCAATGAGTGTTCTATTTCTTCTCTCAGCTACCCCATTTTGTTGTGGAGTTCGAGGAGAGGAAAACTCATGAAGGATACCTAGACTTTCACAAAAATCTGTCATGGCCCCAGATTCAAATTCCGTTCCATGGTCACTTCTGATCTTGACCACCGAACATTCAAATTCATTCTGGGTTTGCTTGACAAACTTAGTGAAAACGTCAAATGTATCTGACTTGTGTTTTAGAAAGAATACCCATGCAAAACGTGAGTAATCATCTACAATAACTAATGTGTAAGACTTACCTCCTAAGCTTCTAACTTGCAAAGGACCAAACAAGTCCATATGAAGTAGGTATAAGCACCTAGTTGAATCTTTGCCTATAATGCTCTTAAAGGCAGCTCTTGTTTGCTTGCCTTTTATACAAGCATGACAAGGTCTATCTTTAAAGCACTTAATATTTGGCGCATCACGTACTAAGTTTTGTGAAAACAACTTATTTATTGTTTTGAAATTTATATGTGCTAATCTCTTATGTCATTGGTCAGCAAGAGATGCACTATCTTTTGCTAAAAGACACACTGGTGTAGAAGATGATAAACAAAGAAAATTTAAACAGAACATATTTCTACAACGAGTGCCTGATAGAATCGTTTCTAGATTATCTGCCGATTTTATCAAACACTTATCTCTACGAAAATCAACTATGTATCATTTATCACAAAGTTGACTTATGCTTATCAGATTATGTTCTAATCCTTCCACATAAGCTACATCTGAAAAGGATACATTACCGTTAGAAATCATACCATAGCCTTTTGTTATTCCTCTATCAAATCCGCCAAAAATAACTTTTGGACCGTTCTCTACTGGAATGAAGTTTTGCAAAAGGCTTCTTGTTCCGGTCATATGCCGAGAACAACCACTGTCCAAATACCAGATAGGATTTTTGTTGGCTTTTGGACATACCTTCAAAAACAAATTATTTTGCCTTAGGAGCCCAAACAACTTTGGGTCCTTGGTCCCTTGTTAGTTGAGCACCACGATGAACATTAACATTGCGAGCGGTCTTTCTTGCATTGTTTAGTTGTGGTCTCTTAGAATATGTAGAGTTGAACCAACAGTCTACGGCAAAGTGACCTATTTTGCCGCAACACCAACAATTAAACCTGTTGTATCTTTTCTTAATATTTTCCTGCTTAACTCTTTGAATGTTGATTTTAGCAGGAGCAATCCTTCTTGATGAGGATGCTTCATGAGTACAGCATACACAGGGTAACGCTTTCTCCTTTGGCTTAGGTACAACAGTCTTTACTATTGGTGCTTTAACAGCACTTGGACCATGAACATAAGGACCATAATCTCTCAGATTTACTTCTTCATAAGGTGCTTTGAAAGCACTTTGACCGAGGTATTGAGGACGAGCCCACCCCTTATAGTCATTGACAGGCGCAAAATTAATTGGCCGTGTCAAGTGACCATAAGAGCTTTCCATGTCATAAGCATTTGTGGGAAGTAGAACTTTCTTAAATTCCACTTGTTCTAGATGGGCTTTCCCTTTTTCTTCGATAGTAGCTTTCTTAGCATTCTTATTTTTCTTCTTGGCAAGGGTGCCCTTAGAAGAATTACTTGGCCCAGCCACATGACCTATACCACTGCTACTTGCTTTAGCAGAGAAAGTATTAATGATTGGAAGAATGGTTTTCGGTTGTGAAAACTTTTCAACTAGCTTCTTCTCAGCGGCTGGCTGGTCTTCCAAAACTTTGATGGAGTTCTCTCTCCGATCAAGGAGCTCATCTGAACTTTTGATCTTGTCTTTCAAGACTTGGTTTTCCTCTTTGAAGGAAGAAAGTTGTTCAACTTCCTTTCTCAAATTAGATTCCACTTCTTTGAGAGACATGATCTCCTTGGCCTGAATTTTGACTACCTTTCGGCATTTGTCAAAACTTTTAAGCATTTCAGTGTATTGGGTCATGAGGTTTGAGTCATCATCTGAAAGATAATCCTTTTGTTCAGCTGAAGCATATTCAGAATCAGATAAGATGGTGTGAGAATTTACCTTCCCGGTATATAGAGGTTCTTCTTCTTCATCAGTCATAGCCATTAGCCCGAAGTAGGCTTCTTCTTCACTACTTGATTTTTCCGAGTCACTGTCGCTTAAAGTTTTGTTCTTTTTAGCGACTAGACTCTTTTCAGTCTTCCTTTTCCCGTGGGTGGATTTCTTTTCTTCTTTTCTTCCACCCTCTTTCTTTTTATAAGGGCATTCAACAATCATGTGCCCTGGCTTATTGCAACAATAGCAAACTATGTCAGAAGAAATATGTTTACCAGTTTTAGATTTATACCTGTCATGATTGCTAGAACTCTTTTTGTGATGATCACCATCACGTCGAGAATGTCTATTTTCAGAGGAAAACTTATTCTTCATGTGTCTTCTTTTGTTTAGCAGTTTCTTAAACTGACGAGAGATTAGAGAAAACTCCCCATCAGACATTTCAGAACTGGAGGAGCCGACTTCAGATTCTTTTTCATCATCAGATTCTTTTTCATCATCAGATTCTTGTGTTCTAACTGGAGACAAAGCTCTGCTTTTTCTGGAGCTCTCGGCTTTCATAGCCAAGGTCCTTTCCTTGTTAGAAATTCTATTCTCATCTTCTTCTGTTTTGCGAATGTTCATTTGCAGTTCATGAGATAATAATTTCCCAAACAGATTCTGTGGGTCTAGGTTTGGTAACTTTCCAAACTCTCTGATTGCAACTATCTTGCTATCCCAATCTTTCGTTAGGGATCGCAGGAATTTGTTGTTTAGTTCACCATTAGTAAATTCCCGACCATAATTCCTTAAGCCGTTTACTATTTTAAAGAATCTTTCATAAGCATCGGCAATGCACTCCTTTTTATTCTGCTTGAAAGCCTCGTACTCTTGATTCAAAAGAGATCTTCTATCATCTCTTACTTCTTCAGTACCTTCCATAAGAACTATTAAAGATGTCCACATTTCTTTGGCAGAATTACAGTGAATCAAGTTTTGCAACATCGAATCATCCACTGCACTTGCAATTATGTTCTTTGCCTTTTTGTCTAAAGCAACGAGAGCGATCTCATCCTTTGTTAAATCCATCATTTTCTTTGGCACTTGAACTGTGGGATTGATTGTTGAGGCGGTCATTGGCACATGAGGTCCTTCTTCCACGACTTGGAAGATTCTCGGGTCTGCGGCTTCCATATAAAATCTGACTCTTTCTTTCCACATAGGAAAATTAGCCTTAGTGCATATTGGCAATTTCAACGAAGACGATTCCTTGCACTTTTCCATGATTTGTTAGCAATTAGAATGGAGAGATCCTATTCAAGGTGGTAACCTTTCAAGAACAGCCTCCTCTGATACCAATTGTAATATCTAGTTGCCAACCAAAATCACCTAGAGGGGGGGGGGGGGGGGGGGGGGTGAATAGGTGATAACTGCGTCTTTTGCGGAATTGAAAATCTTGAAAATAAAGAACGCACAAAATGCAAATCATAATCACAGACGACACAAGAAATTTATAGTGGTTCCCCGTTCTTGGGTACTCCACTTGCCGGCCTCGCCAATCTAGCACCACAGCTAGACTTGACTACTTCACTAAATCTCGGATCAAGAACGATCATACAATCCTCAGAGTCAAAACTCTTACAACTCGGAGATCAATCTCCTACAAACTCAGAGAGAACCCTCTCTTACAACTCGGAGAATACCTCTCCTACAACTCGGAGAACAATCTCTCCTACAATCAAATGTAAATTTAGATTGAAACAATACTTAATGAATCACGATCAGATCTGAATAATTTGATGATGATCTTCTTCCTTCTTGAGACAGAAATGACTTCGGCTTGATGTTGAAGAAGAAGAATCAAATCGGCACAAATCAGATCTTCTAAGGTCTTGATCGATCCAATAAAATCAGAACGAGTAAGGCGATGATCGATTGACTTTTTTCTTCCAGTTGGAGACGAAATCAGATAACATACGATCGAACTCCAACAATGGCGATGCACGACACTAGGCGACGATCTTGGATCAGATTAGGTTTTTGGAGAAAAGTACGAACTCTGATCTTCTACTTCGAATCATTATTTCTTTCTTAAGGAGCAATCATTATATAGATGAAGACCTAACGATTTAACCTTAAAACGAGGAAAGACGTCACGTCAATTTGACGGAAAAGACTTGTCGTCAAAATGGAAAAACAAGGTTTACGAGAAAAGTTAGAACCAGACTTCTCGAGAGATCCAAGACTTCTCGAGAGAAACCCGCTAGTTCTCGAAAAACAGCTTTAGAAGAGAATATCAAAGGATTATGACAAAGCTTCTCGAGAGATGAAAGACTTCTCGAGAGCACAAGAAACTTCTCGTGAACTCCAAAACAATTTCAAGAAAAACCTTTAGAGTGGAAGCTTTTCGAAAGAAACGATGACTTCTCGAAAACAAAAGCACTTCTCGAGAGAGGAAGGATTTCTCGAAAGCTGCCACTGAGACAGACTTCTCGAAAACAACTGAAAAAGAAGTTTTCTCGAAAACTAAGGGGACTCTTCGAGATAACATTGATTTCTCGAGAGATGATAATAGCTACTCGAAAAATTCAACCTTTTCGAGAAAGACCTTTGAGACAACCCTTCTCGAAAAATAACAAGGACTTCTCGAGAGCATAGAAGGACTTCTCGAAAAGTACCTTTACATCTCGAAAATTTTACTTAGGAAAAATTTCTTCCTTTTTCTCTAGACCAATGCTGCACACCAAGCTTTGAATCTTTAATGTCTTGATCATAAAGTGTATCCCAATTGAGAGATCACACATGAGTCAACCCCATACCCCACACAATGAAGAATTACATTGCATGAGACTGTGCTTATTGACCCATTGTGACCTGACATTGGTCTACACTTAGCAATGTGAACCTGCAAGAACAATACTAGAAAAATATATCAAATACACAAACAATTCAATCTTGGTTCAAAGTTGACTTTCTACAAATCAAGGTTATTGTGGATACAATACTCAACAATTATTTTCAATAAACATCATTGCTGGGAAAACCACAAGAATTTTCTAAGAAAATAGAACTATTTATTCAAAATTGCGTCGAATAGAATTCAACGTATCGTCCGGAACTACTCGGCGCAAGCATCGAGAGCCAATCAGAGCGGATAATACGAATGTTATTCGATGCAGCATCAAGTTCATATCGACACATGCGTCGACTTAATAGTCACCGATTAAATCCAAGGTCGCGTCGATTACAGCTCGACGCAACGTCGACATGACTACGTCAACTTATTTGTTCCTAAACAATCTCGAAGTTGCGTCGAATAGTAATCGAAGCAACGTCGAGATGCCAGCGCGCACAGGATTGCTTTTAGAAGCTGTTCTGGCATATATTGGCACGCTGAATATTAATGTATATCGACGGTGCTTCGATTTAAACCCTAAGTTGCGACGAATCATCTTCTTTTAAACAAGTTCAGCGTCGAATTATTTACGCTTTCGAATTTTCCTCTCCTTGCTCTCGTGCTCTCTTGCTCTCTCTTTCTCCAGTTCTCTCAGCTCGGCCATGCCACGACAAGGCGGCTGCTGGAGTACGAGCAGATGATCAAAGTGCAGAGTAAGAAGCTCATCTCCATGGGGCTAGAGGCCGCCAAGTGGAAGGAGTATGAGGTACTCGCTCGTCGCCCTTCTTTACCTGATTCTAGAATACTCGCCCGTGTTGCTGACTGTCAATAATCTCACTTTTCGTATTTTGCAGGCTGCCGAGATAGAGGCTACGAAGAAGATGTCCCAGCTAGAGAATGAGCTGGAGGATACTCGCCAAGCTCTGGAGGTCGCCCAAGTTCGCATTGCCGAGCTGGAAACTCGGCCTGCCGAGCAACAACCAGCGGAGGCGGGCCCCTCTAGGGTCGGCAAGCAGATCCGGATTCACGGCGATGAGATGCCTCATATTCGCTTGGAGATCGCGCGAGCAACCGGGAAGGTCGTCTTGAACTGGTTGAAAGCTGACGGTTACTTGAAGCCGGAGGCGATGAACTTAACGGTGGGGGACCTCAGCCCGGCGCTGCTTGCCGAGGAGTCCGCCTCCCCTAGGCGAGATCTTCCCCCTTCTTCCAGTGATGCCGAGGATGATGATTCCGAGGACGAGGATGATGACGATGAAGATGTCGACGTGGATGGCGAGGATGATGGATAGTCGCCGGTCCTCTTTTTGACAGCTGTGTATCATTTTTTGAAGATGTAATTACAAAAGTAATGAAATACAGATTTTTGTGCTCGCCTTATGTTATCATTCTCGCTTTCCGGTTTGCATGCCGAGTAGATATTTAGGCTTGTGACGAGATTGAGTGCTCGCTAGGCTCCTAGGCACGGGCGAGATTTGAGTTCTGCGGTCAACGATCATACCTTATTCGCACCTGCATGCTCGCACTATATACTCGCACCAGTATAGTCGCACCTGTATACTCGCCATCTTCAAAAATCCTTGCTGGAGTCAATCTGTGAAGGGTCTTTGGAGAGGGTCCTGAGGGACAAATGCTCCTAAAGCTTTCTTTTGTACCTGATGAAGGACGCCAGTACGCTTGTAATAATAATGAACTCCAGGATGAGAGAAGTAGAGGATGACCATCGGGCTGGTCCTAGGGGACACACCATCCCGAGGTCTCCGTCCTACCGTAATGTCGATGCTGGTGAAGAGATCGACAAGTAGGGACTGACAGTCGGGGAGGTCCAAAGACACACCATCCCGAGGTCTCCATCTTACTGTGATGTTGATGCTGGTGAAGAGATCGACAAGCAGGGACTGACAGTCGGGGAGGTCCAAAGACACACCATCCCGAGGTCTCCATCCTACTGTGATGTTGATGTTGGTGAAGAGATCGACAAGTAGGGACTGACTGTTGGGGAGGTCCAAAGACACACCATCCCGAGGTCTCCATCCTACTGTGATGTTGATGCTGGTGAAGAGATCGACAAGTAGGGACTGGCTGTTGGGGAGGTCCAAAGACACACCATCCCAAGGTCTCCATCCTACTGTGATGTTGATGCTGTTTCGACGAACTTTTTCTTGATATACTCAACAATTAGAAGGGATTAAACACACCAACTCAAATGATTGGACGGGGTAATCAGAAACAAAATGTCATGCAACGAGCTTTCCACTCTTGAGAGTTTGTGACGCCTTTATTCAAGGGTCCCCTGAGAGGTTAAGTCGATCATCCTATCGTCGAGTTGGGAGGTCGGCGTCGAGACTTCTTCCTGATAATCTCTCCAGTCGGATGAGAGATGCGGTCAAAGGGAACTACGGCCAACGTGCAAGGGGGAGCTGATCTCGACCGTCAGTGCAGAGGCTTGGTCTTAGGAGAACGCACTACCGAGGCACCGTCCCATCATCCGTTCCGGATCTTACGAGGATCAAGTCGGAGACCTGTTTCCCAACCTAACGCGGAGGTCGGCTTCACCTTCTTTCCTTCTTTTCTTTTAAAGATTTGTTGTTGTGATAGAGGTAAGAATCTCTTGCCATCCCATGTTTCAGGGAGGTGAGGAATTTATTTATAAATAAATTTACAGGAGAGGGATGTACACGTTCCTGCTCAGGGATAAAACCTTTTCAGGTCATCGCCGCTCCAGGTATTCTCCAACAGCTCCCCTTCGTGATTCTGCAGGCGATATCCTCCTGTTGCAAGTGATTCGTGGACGATGAAATGTCCCTCCCAATTTGGGTTGAGCTTTCCAACGACTGCTGATCTTCCTGCCGCGTCGTCAGCCCTCGACACGAGTCCTCGAAGCAGTAGATCGAATAACGAGAATTAGACTCCGATTTGCATCATCGATAACGACATATGACAGTTGCAGAGAAAGGCTATCAAGATGGTGAGAGTCTGTTGGGACAACTGTGGCCGTGAGGAGCTCTCTTGGGAGCCAAAAGAAATCATGCGCGAGGAGTACCCTGATTTGGTTACTCAGTTATGACGAATTTCATTTTGTTATTTGTGCTTTAAATTTCGGGATGAAATTTCGTCAGGGGGGTGGGGAATTGTAACGCCCCAAAATTTAATAAATCGAGTTGCGGTGTGTGCATAGCTTGTTTGGTGTGCGTTTAGAGGAGTGGTCTGCGGATAGCAATTTTGGCTAGGTTTAGTTAAAACCTATACCCTCTCCTCTCTCCATCCCGATCCCTCTCACTCTTTCGCGTGGAGCGTCGATTGGAATCCGCAAAGGCCCCCCCCCCCCCCCTCTCTTCTCTGTCGTCGGCCTGGAGGAGAAGTCCCTCTCTCTCTCTCTCTCTCTCTCTCTCTCTCTCTCTCTCTCTCTCTCTCTCTCTCTCTCTCTCTCTCTCTCTCTCTCTCTCTCTCTCTCGTCGCCTGGAACCCGAGCCCCTTCTCCCGCCGTCGCTTGGAGCAGGGAAGCGCCTCCCCCAGCCTCCTCCCTCTCCTGATCTCCCTCTCCTCCCACTCTTCCCCGTCGGCCTGGAGCAAGGAGAGCTCGAGCCCCTCCCTTCTCTCTCTCGCCTTATTGCTGGAAGGAGAAGCCCGAGCCGAGCCCTCTCCTCTCCTCCTCTCTTTGTCACGGCCGCCGCCGGCTAGGAGGAAACCGAGCCCCGACCTTGGGGTGGGGCTTTTGCACTTGTTGGAGGAGGCCGACCAGAAGCATTGGTGGAGAGCAACAAAGGTTTCTGCCTTCATCGTTCGTGTTCGAGCTATGCCTCGAAAGCGTGCGTCAAGGGTAACGACTTTTCTTCTTGGGCAGGTGAATCTCTTAATTAGCATACTTGCATGGAAGCCCCTCTCCACCGACAGGTGAGGAAGAGTGCCCTCCGATGGGTCGATGTTTACATCCCTGCGATTAATTGCATTAGTGTCCGGAAGCGCGAGTACGGAATAGACATGATGTGTGAAGCCCATCCGGACACACTACTAGAAAATTGACTTTTAGCCACGCTCATATTGCCCACGGCCATTTGCCGTGGCAAATAGTGAAATTATCGTGGCTAAATGTCTAAAATCGTGGCTAAAAGTCATAGAAAAATGGTATTTGCTAGGCCTGTAAGCGGTTCGGTTTGGTTCGGTTTTGGGTAAAACCGAAACCGAACCGAATACCCTCGGTTTTCACACATCCCAAACCGAAACCGAACCGAATCCATTCGGTTCGGTTCGGTTTGGTTCGGTTTTTAAAACTCGGTTCGGTTTTCTTACATAGTTAACTCATAATAAAATTTGACCAAAATATTTTCATTAAGTTCTCATTAATTTCTTTTTAACTTAAATGATAAATTGACTTAGATATATTGGTAACTTAGAAATAATTACTCGTGTCATGTGATATATAACATGTGCTAACTATAGTTCAATTTAAATTAATTATGAATATAATTTGTGCCATTTTTATATTTAATCAAGCAAAAAATGATTGATGTAAGCGTGTATATTACCATGACTTAAAGATAATACTATGGTCGAACTAGTTAAGTTGATGTATAACTTAAGCTTTTATAATTTTTTAAATTATTAGTTTACCAATTTTAGTGTTAGTTGGTGTCACCTAGAACAAAGAAGTTGGATATCTCGATCCAAACAAAATTATAATACTTAAACTTTGCTAATTATTTTTATTCTCTAACAATTTTGTGTTGGGTACGACGACTTGAGCAACGGGCTTGGCTGAACTGTACATGCACTATGTAGTGTAATTAGACTACCTAAGGAAATTGGTATGTTGTTACAGACATAGAAGAGAGCCGGGGACCTTGAGTCACGGTTAGCGAATGCTCAATTTTGTGTCATCCATTCTAGGACTGAGGATGGTAGTGGGACCGGGGAAATCCGGTACACCGTTAAGGTGCCCTGAGTGCACGAGACGTTGAGCCGGTCGGGCCAACGTTTGTGATGTTTGATGCTTAAATGACACACTCTGGCTTTATGTGATTATGCTAATTTGCTTGCAGGGAAGAAACACCGCCACCCCGATAAAGGGGTGGGGCCGTTATAATTGGTCAGCTGCGCTGACCGTTGCTTTGTTTGTCACCGCTTGGTGGAATGTTCTTATGCTAGAGCAGATGAGCCTAGCGGGAAGTAGTGGGCTGAAGCCCTTGTGCTGAGCCGGCCCTCAAAGGCCCGAATGTTTTGTTTAGCTTTTACATGTGTTGTCGGCCAAAAGACATTGATTTGTTAAAACATTATTCATGTAAGGCCTTGAGGCCAAACTTTTATTGTACGTCTTTTCATTCCTAGTTCTCTTTTTAGTGGACATTCCTTATTGAGTGATTATTTCATCTCTTTAAAAGCTTCCGTTAGAATGCAACTCTGTGTTAAGGTGCGTTTTGAAAACAATAGAATTTTGTGGTCTCATTTAGTAATGCGTTCGTCTGTCCGTATAATATGGCGTGGGGCCCCGGCCGGACCATCTATTATATTACCCGCGACGGATGGGGGTGTTACAGGTCCCTTCCTAAGGACAATGCGATGTGGGCGGAGAGAGAGAGGCAATAATACACAGGATTTTTATTCTCAATTTTCGTGGTGAAATTGTTTTTTCTTTTAATTATATCCGACTGCACTAAATTGATTTTTAGAATATTAATGAGGAAGAAAGCCTCCATCAATATGACCTTTTTGCCCTTCTGGACGATTGCAATGTTTTGTTTTATTCCTAAACACCCACTGCTTGGACCGACTTCGCAGATATCATATGCATTGAGAATCTCCTGTCCCTCAGGTCTTCATTGATGTACACGTGTCAGTCTGTGATTGACTCTACCGGTTTCTTCGAAATGTGCGCCGCATTAAAAAAAAGAGTTGATATTAACCGTCCAATTCTCGCTATTCGAACCCCCAAAAGTTGTAAAAACCTCAATATATTCGCAGTCCAATTCTCACACAATCGAATATCCTCCTCTCCATCTTTCTCCTCCCGCTGCCTAAACCCTAGTCGTAGTTCTATCGGCCGTGTCGTTTTTCCCCCACTTAGATTCACCTTCTTCAAAAAAGAAGAAAATTATTCAGCGAAAAACCCAAAAAAGTAGTCTGTTTTCTATTAGAGGAAGGTTTGCATGTCATTTAACTTGTTTTTCTGCTAGGTATTTTTAAATTGTTTTAGAGTCTTTAAGATGTTTCTCCATGCTTCTATTGTTTAATAAATCAACAAAGTGTTTCGCTTATTCATGATGGGAGTGCGGTGCAAATGTAATTTTGGACTACGAATAGCGATGGACTGCGACTAACCGGTTCGGGATTGCTAATATCAAATCTAAAAAAAAACGCTCGATGGACGGCGCTGAAGCATCCCGCGCGCCACACTCCAAATACGTTGAGCGCACCTACAAAATTTTTCTTCTAGTACAGTTTATTTGTCAATTTCGATTTCATCAACCATCATAAACTTACCTACAACACTCAAAACAAAGTGCCTTAGCTTAATTTTTTGCCTAATTTTTAGATATTAATTTGTACTTGAAAATTCAAAATTATAAATAAATTTAAGTCATAATTACAATTACCATTAATTACATCCTTTTTTATTTAAAATATATGGTGATTGATATACACACACGTCCAAACTGGCTATTCGCAGTTTCTATTTTTAAGTTTTAAAAATAAAAATCAGAAATCCTACCTCTTCATAATCGCAGCCCCCCTTTCTTTTTCTCGATACCAGCGCCTCTTCACCCATTCCGCCCAGTTCGATTCTGGCTTGCCCGCCCCCTCGCCTGAGCACACAACCTCGCCGGAGGTATCTCGTCGGAGAGACTTTCACGGATGCTATTGATGCACTGGGTCGTTTTTTCATCTCTATTTTTCATTTTTTTTTTAGTTTTATGGTTCATCTTCCCAACAAGGCATGAATGTGTACTTGAAATTTAGAAATCCGAATGATAATTAATTTTGTTTTGTTTTGGGCTATCAATAGCAACATGGTGTATAAATATCGGTTTAAGGGCTGCGTATATCAAAGAGTTGCGAACAGCCAAATTAGATGCACATAATAAAGAACTAAAACCTTGTTCTATTCACGAGGATGCCAGCCAAAACCTTGTCCTCCTGAATATGATAATGCATTGAATATGTTAAATAATTTTATTTATTTTTTGCTTGACTTTGCCCCAAATAACAAATATTCGTTTAATATAATCGAATTTCTTTTTTATTTCTCATACTATTTCTTTATAGACTGCAGCATTAAATTAAATGAGTAATTCAGAGGCTCGAAAATGTCAAAACCTAATCTGCGTTACAATTCCTCAGCTATCTACAAATGGCTACAGCAAATGAAATCACTCAACATTTCATCCACTTAATTTAAATCTGTCAAAATCATGCCACCGAATAATATATCGGTTTGTGAGAAACAGTCAACTCAAACTTGTATATCTGCTAAATACTCATGGTTCATTCGGAATTGAGATTCTGAAATTTGAATTGAAGGTTTAGTTTCAATTTTGATGCTCGTTTGCGCATTAACATTGGAATTAGAATTCTAATCATGCGGTCGAACAATAAAATTGGATTTAGACCCAATATCAATTCCTGCATGTATTGGTATTTGATTGAAAATCAATTCTTTAAAGTCAATCTCTTCCAAACGAACGAACCCTTAGGGTCCGTTCGTTTGAATGGAATTGACTTTCTGGAATTTGTTTTTCGACGAAAACCAATATCTACATGAATTAGCTTTGTACATAATTCCAATTTTATTGTTCGGCTGTAAGAATGAATTCAGTCAACAGAATTAGAATTGAGGCACAAAAGTTGTTCGGCTGAATGATGGAATTAGTATTGGAATTGACATTATACAATAACTTTATAAAACTCAAAATAGGCGTCAACGTCGAACGCATTAAATTGCATAATATGTTTTAAGACGCGCGCTCTTCGCCCAAGCGCAATTTTTTCGCACATGTGCGGATTTTTTCCAGGGCGCGCATTTTTCTCCAGGACGCGTGTTTTTCGCCAAGGTGTGTGTTTTTTGGCCCATGACGCGAGTTCTTCGGTTGAGAGTGCATTTTTTGGCACGGAAGCACATTTTTTGTTGGACGTGCATTTTTTGGCCGTGCGCGCATTTTTTTCACCGGCGCACTTTTTTGCCCGAGCTGGTGTTTTTCCGCCCAGGGTGTTTTGCGGCCCGTGCAAAAAATGCAATGTTAGGAGAAAAATGCGCGCCAGAGCAAAAACGAGCGTCCGGGCAGAAATAAACACGGTTTGGCGAAAAATGTACACCCGGGCAAAAAACATGTTCCCGCACGGAAAATGCGCTTCAGGGCGAAAAACGCGCGCCCGAGCGAAAAATACGTGCCCGGGCGAAAAACGCGCACCCGTGCGAAAAACACGCGCCCGAGAGCAAAACGCGCCCCCGGGCGAAAAACGCGTGCCCGGGCGAAAAATGCGCCCGCGGGCAAAAAACGCGCTCCCGGGAGAAAAACGCGCGTCAGGAGCGAAAAACGCGCACCGGGGAGAAAAACCCGAGCCCGGGCGAAAATGCGCGCCTGGCGAAAAACTCGCGTCCGGGAGAAAAATGCGCGCGCGGGCGAAAAACGCGCGCCCGGCTGAAAAACGCTCGCCCGGGCGATAAACGCGCGCCCCTGCGAAAAACGCGCGCCCGGGCGAAAAATTCACGTCCTGCTGAAAAATGCGCGCCCGGGCTGAAAAATGCTCACCCTGGCGAAAACGCGCGCCGGGAGAAAAACGCCCGCCCGGGCGAAAAACGCGCGCCCGGGCGAAAATCGCGCTCCCGGGCGAAAAAACTCGCGTCCGGGCGAAAAATGAGCGCGCGGGCGAAAAATGTGCGCCCGGGCGAAAAACGCGCGCCTGGGCGAAAAATTCGCGTCCTTCTGAAAAACACGCACTCAGGAGGGAAAATGCGTGCCCGGGCGAAAAATACGCGCTCGGGCGAAAAACACGCGCCCAGGCGAAAAACATGCGCCCGAGAGAAAAACCTGCGCCTGGGGAAAACCCGCACCCGGGCGAAAAACACGCGCTCAGGCGAAAAACACGCGCCCGGGAGAAAACCCTGCGCCTGGGTGAAAAACTCGCACCCGGGCGAAAAACATTAGACCTGACGAAAAACGCGCGCCTGAGTGGAAAAATTCGCGTCCGGCTATAAAATGCGCGCACAGGTAAAAAAAACGTGCGCCCGACCGAAAAATATTAGCATTGGTCAAAAAAATGCGCCCCCGAGTCGAAAAACGCTCGCTCGACCGAAAAATGCGCTCCCGTGCGAAAAAATTGCGCCCGAGCTAAAAAAGAGCCGAAAAACAACCGCCCGGGAGAAAATTACGCGCACGGGTGAAAAACACGCGCTAGAGCGATAAATCGCACTCCTGGGCGAAAAAGCGTCTGCATGGGCGGAAAATGAACGTGCGGTCGAAAAACACGCGCCCGACCGAAAAATATGTGCCCGACCGAAAAACACACCCTACAGGCCCGGGCGAAAAACGCGCGCGTATGTCGAAAAACTCTGGCGAAAATACTCGATTATGCGGAAAACCCATGGGCGGAGATAAGAATTACGATTTGATTTTTTAGTTCATAGTCAAAGTCTTGTGTTTTCACATGAAAGTCAATATCCGCATAAATTCTGTTGCGCCGAACATTAGAATTAAATTTCTAATCGTCAATGCCTATTCCAGAAAGTCAATTCCGTTCAAACGAACGAACCCTTAGGGTTTATTCATTTGAACGGAATTGAGAGATCCTGAAATTTGAATTATTGGTTTAGTTCCAATTTTGTTTTTCGTTTGAGCGTTTGAACGTTCGAATTAGAATTCTAATGAATTTCATGAAATTCATTTTGAGTAACGTCATTTTTTTTCAATCTATATAAGAATTGGATAATTCTGGTCGGGACATGTTTTTCACTCCCGACACGTTTTTCACCAGGGGCGCATTTTTTCACCCGGGCGTGTGTTTTTCGCACAAGCGTGTATTCAACAGGGCGCATGTATTTTCGAGCGGCCGCGCATTTTTTCTCGCTCGGGCGCGCTATTTTTGCCTAGCCGCACTTTTTTCGCCAGGGCGCGCACTTTTCATCTTGGACCACACTTTTTGCTCATGCACGCTTTTTAGCCTACACACATTTTTTGGCACGAGCGTGTTTTTTTTTCGCTCGGGGAGCACTTCTCACCCAGGCGCCTGGTTTTTCGCTCGGGCGCGTGTATTTTGCATGAGCAAGCATTTTTCGCCAGGACGCGCATTTTTCGCACGTGCACGCGTTTTTCGCCCAGAGGTGTTTTTTCGCAAGGGCGCGCGCTTTTTCTCCTGGGCGCACATTTTTTGTCCAGACGCACTTTTTTTGACGGGGCACACATTTTATGCTCGTACGCATTTTTTTCTAACGGGTGCA
This sequence comes from Dactylorhiza incarnata, assembly GCA_033032865.1. Lineage (NCBI taxonomy): Eukaryota > Viridiplantae > Streptophyta > Magnoliopsida > Asparagales > Orchidaceae > Dactylorhiza > Dactylorhiza incarnata. Next base: position 1,466,239 of record JAWHQI010000173.1, read on the forward strand.
CATTTTTTTCCGATCGAAATTGATAGGTTCTTATTGAATGCATTATGCTATAATTAATGTCAATATATGTGAGAGAATGTTAGGGTATTCATAATATATGCGAGTGAATGTTTAAGTATTCATAATATATGTGAGTCAGAATCTGAATAACCATGGGCTCACTAGCTTCCACTGCATAGATTTTTCCACGATCCGACAATGCACACTAAGGCTCAGTTTGGGGGGACTTATTTTCACCGGTCAAGCGGTCACGACCGCATGAACCGGACCTTAATTTAAGGTCTCCCCAAACGAAGCCTAAGAAAGGTTAGTGCGTTGCTAGTAACTTCCATATACATGGTTCATTCAGTTTTGATGCTCAATTGTAAGACCCTCCTCCCACCCAACTATTAGGCATGATCAAGGGAAGTCTTATGCTCAGGATAACCGCCCTATGATAGTGCTAGCATACTGGCTAATGCCTATCACATGACACTTATCCTGTCAGTTAAAACATCATCACATATCAAACATAGTACACATTAATAGAAGCAAAGAGAACTAGAAGAACTATCTAAAAGTAACACAGCATAATCACATACTAGTCAGAGTAAAAAGTGCGAAAAGAAGGGCAAGTAAAAGCCCATATAAGATGTCCATCAAACTATAAATATATAAATAACAATGACCCTCACATCATTCTCTGCAAAGATAGAAGTTGTCGTGATGTGGGGAGGTGCGGGAGTCATCCTCAATGCTACTCTCCTACCCATGTAAGGGTAGAACCACTACGACCATGCCTGTCGGTGCTCCACCTATTGGGGATCCAACTCGCCCTGTGACAGATCCTCAATGGTTACATGAGAAACCATTAGTCGAAAGACTAAGTGACTCAGACACCCTCTCCCTCAATGCTAAGCCTAAGCAGCGAGAGAGACAAGGGCACTAAGTTGAATAACAAGCTAGCATAATATAATAAAAAGAGAGGATACGACTAAGAAATATATATAAATAATAACTTATCATATAAGAAAGCTAATACAAACTAATATGATATAGTCCCAGTTATAATAACAGTAAGAATAGTGACTTATCTAATAAGAGTACTCATATAAACTTATAAGATAAGATTCTACTGTAAAAGTATGATTATGCAATACAGTGCAGTATATTAGATGATTATATACGTATAACATCACACACTCTATGTCGACATAGACCTGATCAGATTAATTGAATAGCAAACCTCATAGGCCTCATCTTCGTGGGAAGATAATAAGAGCAAAATAGTCATCCCTGCTTCTAGGTAAGTGACACACTACAAGACTAGGCCTATGTGTATGGCTCTTGCTAGTATTACCTTGGAGTAATATCTGCTCAATCAGCAAAGTCTCTCCTAAAACAAGCTAAAGGGTGGTGTCTATCGATGAACTAGCACTAGGAAGAATACTTAGGTTATCCTACAATACCCATCACCCCAAGCCTAAGAGTTTGCACTCAACTCCTCATCAATGTGCTCTATTCAGAAAAGTGGGAAGACCAACCACATAAATTCTACAAAACACTTGTCATAATTTTGACAGTTGTTCAACATCATTAAGCTTCTAGTGGTATAATTAGGTGTAATATTTTATACCTATATCAAGTACTTCGTTGAATTATGATTTAGTCCATAGAGGACTTCACACCACTCAACCTCTCTCACCTACATATAGTCTTCAACAAACTATCCAGGAGGCCAAACCTAGGTGTAGTGGGGATAACAGTATAAGGAGCCACTATTGTTATCCTAACAAGACTAATGCATTAGTCTAACATACTCAAAGTGTTCATAAGTACTACCACCAACATATTGAACACATAGACTACTAAGGTAAGTGATATTGTATTACTAGGTATAGGTTTCTCTAGTTGGGATACATCCAACTAATGCCCTAAACTCCATGTTTACATGATAATCCTCTGAATAATCTTCTCATTGATCAAGCATTATGAGTTCATGCATGATCTATCAGTCTATAAACTATTATAATGAAATTCAAGTCTTATACAAGATATTAAGTTTTTTTGACATGATAATCAAAAGAACGTTAAAACACTTCCAAATGTCCCAAAAAAATTTAATCGTGGTATCATTATGACATAATCAAACCATCACCAAAATTTTACTTTATAAATCATTGTAAAAGTCTATACAAAATGATTTAATCATAGTTAATAAGACATCAACATAAGACAATACTTTAGGGCAAATGAATTTAAAAAAATCCTTAAAATCTTTTGAGAGACTCATATGAGTACTGAAAGCATCAACTTAAAATTTCACAGGACAACTCATTGTGAAATTTTCCGGACCTTGTGAGAGCAAGCAGGAATAACAACAAGAGATGCAAGCCAAACAACCAGAAACAAACTTAGGCGAACAAAACGATCTTTATTGAAAGCAACACTTCAATTACAGGGCAAGACATGCTCGACGAGACATGATTTCGTCAGCACAAAACTTCAAAGAGAAAGAACAGAAACTGAAGATAACTGAGACCGCACGGTCTCTTGCCGAACTCAGCAGCTTGCCAAACCGCTGCTGCCAGACCGCAACCGCTCCCGATCTCGAAAACACCACCAGACCGCTGCTTTGCCGATCTCCTGATTCCCGAACTCCAGCACCACAACTCCAAGCCGCAGACCGCCCGAACACTTTCAGAGGAAGAGGTGATCGCTGCCGCCCACACTATCCGCAGAAGCTGCACAAGGAAGAATTCAATCAGAGACCGCTCGGTCAGAAACACAGACCGCAGGAACTAGGCAAACTCGGCTTACACTTGGTGTGTTCTTCTTTTTGCTGCTACAGTGGCTCCCTATTTATAGGCGTGAGACCTGATCCAGTCACCACCCTATGAGATAGAGTCACCACCCATCAGATCGTGCGACCTTACCGGTCAACCCGCGCGATCACTGCAACCCTCCTGCTTCATTTTGGTGAGCGTCGACTTCACTCCAGACCGCGGGAGATCGCTACTCCCTTGGTCTGAACACGACTCCACATGGAGATCGCCAGACCGCCTAGAAGTCACCCACCACCTGTGTTCGCCTGAGACCGCAAACACAGCCAGCTCGCCCTCCTGGTCTCCTCCTGAGACCGCGAACTGAGACCGCGCGACTAAGAATGACTTAGTCCGCGAACTCCTCCAGAACCCTCTGGAAAGCCACCAGACCGGATTCAAGAGCCAACCCGTGCGGTCACGCCAGACCGGCACGTCCTTGAAGAGAACAACTTGTCACGCGGTCAGAGACAGACCGCGCAACCCTGAGGATGATCAGCCGTCATGCGGTCACAGCCAGACCGCACGACCTCCTCCTCCAGCAGCCCTTGGACCAGACCAGCGGTCAACCCTGGAAGCCGCAGCTGACCAATAGACCAGATCGCCATTGTCAGACCGCCAGACCGTGCAGTCAAGCCAGACCGCCCGGTCTCTTCCCAGACCGCCCAGGTCCAAAAGCCTCCTCCACTTCCACTTCAATAATTTCAACACTCCCCCTTGAAGTGGGAAGTGGAAACTAGCCCAAGTAGCTCCCTTAGCCGTGTGAACGGCCCCTTTGCCAGCGCCTTTGTGAAGATGTCTGCGACATTGTCCGCACTCCGCACATGCTCGGCCGAAAGAGATCCCTCCAGCACCTTCTCCCGTATGAAGTGATGCTCGATCTCAATATGCTTGGTCCTCGCGTGACAAACTGGATTGGTCACCAGTTTGAGAGCACTCTCGTTGTCACCGCGTAGCAGAGTCGGCTCCCGAACCTCCTTGTGGACGTCTCCAACCAACCTCCTAAGCCAGATGGCTTCCTGAGCTGCCAAGGCCGAAGCCTTGTATTCCGCTTCTGTGGTGGAGACCGATACGGAATCCTGCTTCTTGCTGCACCATGATATAGCCGTAGGGCCCGCCATGAAGACGAATCCAGATGTCGACTTCCGATCATCCGAATCTCCCCCGTAATCAGCATCCATGTATCCATGCACTTCGAAGCCCGCATCCCTTCTGTATAGGAGACCCATGTCCGAGGTCGCCTTGACATACTTCAGAATGTTCTTGGCCGCTAGCAGATGAGGTACTCGTGGTTCCGCCATAAACCGACTCACCCTGCCCACTGCATATGCAATGTCCGGCCTCGTGATCGTCAGATAGATTAAGCTCCCAACCAGAGCTCGGAACACCAACGGATCTTGCATGATCCTTCCCTCATCCTTCCGAAGCTTCATAGCCTTCTCCAGAGGTGTGGAAGTGCACTTCCCTTCCTTCATGCCGAACCGCTCCACGATCCGCTCCGCATATCCGGCTTGGGTCACCAGCACTCCACCTTCCTTCCTCTGCACCTCAAGTCCAAGGAAATGGTGAAGCTCACCTAAGTCCTTCATCTCGAACCTGATGGCCAGCTCGGCCCGAAGCTGTGCTACCTCCTCCTTCGAGTTCCCCGTCACGATCATATCGTCAACGTATAGCAGCACGATGACCTGAAGCTCCCCGCTCTTCTTGACGAACAAGCTCGAGTCCGAGTCTGAAGCAACAAATCCACAGAATAGGAGATATTCTGCGATCTTCCCGTACCACGCCCTCGGCGCTTGCTTCAACCCATACAGGGCCTTCTTCAGCTTGCAGACATGCTCCGGAAAATCTTCAGACACAAAACCTGGTGGCTGAACCATGAAGATGTCCTTGTCAATCTTGCCGTACAAGAAAGCGTTCTTAACGTCGAGCTGCCAAATTTTCCATCCACTGAACGCCGCCAAGGCAATGATGAACCGAACTGAAGTCATTTTTGCCACCGGACTGAATGTCTCATCATAGTCTTCACCGTATTGCTGCGAGAACCCCCGAGCTACAAGACGAGCCTTGTAACGCTCAATACTGCCGTCAGCTTTCTTCTTCAGCTTGTAGACCCACTTGCATGTCACAGGAGTGATGCCCTTGGGCTTGGGCACAAGAGACCAGGTCTCGTTCTTCTCGAGAGCTGCCATCTCTTCTTGCATCGCAACATCCCACTCCTTCACGCCTTGGGCCTTCTCAAAGCTCGACGGCTCCCTCTCATCCAAGGGACCAGCAAAGAAACATGAGACAAAGCTCACTGCGTTTCCTCCTGTATAGCGATCAGGGGCGATGATAGATCGCTTCGATCTCCTCAGCTCCTTCCCCTGAACCGCTTCATCTCCAGCTGCTTCTTCCCTAGCTCCACTTCCAGACGTGTTAGGAGCATTGCTCCCCCTGCTCCCTGAACCAGAAGCCCCCGTCTCGGAACTAGAAGGAGATGGACCACCTGGTGACACAGGTAGCTCCACCTGAAGATTTTCCACAGCTTTCTCCGGCACTTCCACCCTGCTTTCTGGTAGCTCCACACCAGAAGACCCCTTGTAAGATGTCACCTCATCGAACACGACGTCGCGAGATACAACAAATCTCCGCGTCTCCGGGTCCATGCACTTCCACCCTTTCTTCCGCTCATCGTATCCCACGAAGACTAGCTTCCTTGCTTTCGCATCTAGCTTCGTCCGAAGAGCATCTGGGATGTGCACATAACAGGTGGAACCAAACACCCTAAGGTGTGCCACACTTGGCTTCTCCTTGAACATCATCTCATGCGGGGTCAACATGTTGATGGGGCTCAAAGGCATCCTGTTGATGACGTAGGCAGCACAAGACATTCCCTCCGCCCAGAAGGACTTTGGGATACTCTTGGCGTGCAGCCAACACTTGCAGGTCTCCGTCAGATGACGAATCTTCCGCTCTGCAACTCCGTTCTGTTGTGGAGTATGAGCACAAGTGAGCTCTCTCCGGATGCCCGCCTTCCTGCAAAAAGTAGAGAACTCACTGGAGGTGAACACCCCTCCGTTGTCAGTCCTCAGCTTCTTCACCCGCAGTCCCAGCCGACCTTCCACGAGCTCCTTGAACTCCACAAACTTGGCAAACGCCTCTGCCTTCTCCTTCAGGAAATATACCCAGACATACTTGGTGTAATCATCGATCAACACCAGCATATACCTGCTGCCTCCGAGGCTTGGGGTAGCAGTAGGTCCCATCAAGTCACCGTGGATGCACTCCAACGGCACACTACTCCTTGTCTGCGACTTGTCAAACGGTAGTCGATGAGACTTGCCGAACTGACATCCTGCGCAAACATGACCTTCTCCGTAGGAAGACAGACTTGGCAGGCCCTTGACCAGACCTCTCACCGCCATAGCTTTCAGCTTGTCCATTCCTACATGCCCCAACCTCTCATGCCATATAACGGCACCATCATTCGTCTTCATCTTGTCAACGTAGGAACTTGTCGACAAAACGAACAAGTCCTTCGCCCTTCTCCCGACATGGACGACCTCGGCCTTCACGGCCTCTACATTTCGCAGAAATTTCACTTCTGTCGGGCCCGAACAGAATGTGATACCCAGCGTCAACAGCGTTGGTCACGGAGAAGAGGTTTTTCTTCATTCCGGGCACATGATAGACACTCTTCAAAGTAAGTGGCCCTCTATCACTGCCCAAAGAAACAACCCCCACCTTCTCGACTGCATGCACAGTATTATCAGCAGTGATAATAGCATTGTTACCTGTGTACGGCTCTGCTGAAGAAAGCTTCGACTCGTCCCCGGTGAGGTGATGACCACACCCCGAGTCCACGATCCAGTCCTCCTGATAGTTGATAAGAGCCGAGGCTCCAATAGAAGCCGAGAAGGCTCCTCCCCATCCTCCATCAAAGTGCCTGGCTGGTGCTTCCTCCTTCTCAGCAGCATGCCCTGGCTGAGTATTCAGCCTGCAGTCCTTCCTAAAGTGCCCAACCTTTCCGCACTTGAAGCATTTGAGACCTTCCTTCTTCTTCTTCCCGTCAGCCTTGGGAGCATACCCCCTTTCCTGCTGCCCAGAAGTTGAAGGCCCATAGCCTTCCGTGGTCTTCTTCTTCTTCTCCCACTTCTTCTTCCCTGAGAAGAGAACCTCGCCATCTCCCCCAGTCACTGACACCCCCGCCATCTGCCTTGCCAGACTTTCCTGCGAAGCTAGCAGATTCTCCAGCTCTAGCAGAGACGGCTGATTTGCCCATCCCTGTATCGACGTCACAAAGGCCACATATTCCTTCCGCAAGCCGCGGATGATGTGCCTCTTCAGCTTCGCCTCAGAAATTGGCTCATCAGGATCCAGTGCTGATATCTCAGCGCAGAGATTCTTCATCTTCAAAAAAAAGTTCGAGATAGAAAGATCACCTTGAGCTGACCTCGCCAGCTCATTCTCTAAGAACTGTAGCCTTGCTATATTCTTTTTGTTAAACAGCCCATCCAGGGCTCTCCAGATCTCAGCAGCTGATCCACACCCCAAGATGTGATCAAAGAGATCAGGTGAAATGGCACGCTTCAAGGTGAACTCGGCCTTGGCGTTGGTCTTCCTCCATGCCCTCACGGCCGATCCATTATCACCTCCTTCTACTGCCTTCACCTCTTCTGTTTCATCTCCTCCTACCACCTCCCAGAGGTCCTCACCCAGAAGATAGCTCTGCATACACGACTTCCACTTCTTGAAGTTAGTCGATGTAAGCATCTCAATACCAAGACCTCTTGCAAAACCACCTTCCATTGCTCTTCCTCTGGTTCCTTCTTCACAAAGGCGATGGCTACTCTAAGTTATTCACTGCTCTTTCAACTCCAACCTGGCTCTGATACCATGTGAAATTTTCCGGACCTTGTGAGAGCAAGCAGGAATAACAACAAGAGATGCAAGCCAAACAACCAGAAACAAACTTAGGCGAACAAAACGATCTTTATTGAAAGCAACACTTCAATTACAGGGCAAGACATGCTCGACGAGACATGATTTCGTCAGCACAAAACTTCAAAGAGAAAGAACAGAAACTGAAGATAACTGAGACCGCACGGTCTCTTGCCGAACTCAGCAGCTTGCCAAACCGCTGCTGCCAGACCGCAACCGCTCCCGATCTCGAAAACACCACCAGACCGCTGCTTTGCCGATCTCCTGATTCCCGAACTCCAGCACCACAACTCCAAGCCGCAGACCGCCCGAACACTTTCAGAGGAAGAGGTGATCGCTGCCGCCCACACTATCCGCAGAAGCTGCACAAGGAAGAATTTAATCAGAGACCGCTCGGTCAGAAACACAGACCGCAGGAACTAGGCAAACTCGGCTTACACTTGGTGTGTTCTTCTTTTTGCTGCTACAGTGGCTCCCTATTTATAGGCGTGAGACCTGATCCAGTCACCACCCTATGAGATAGAGTCACCACCCATCAGATCGTGCGACCTTACCGGTCAACCCGCGCGATCACTGCAACCCTCCTGCTTCATTTTGGTGAGCGCCGACTTCATTCCAGACCGCGGGAGATCGCTACTCCCTTGGTCTGAACACGACTCCACATGGAGATCGCCAGACCGCCTAGAAGTCACCCACCACCTGTGTTCGCCTGAGACCGCAAACACAGCCAGCTCGCCCTCCTGGTCTCCTCCTGAGACCGCGAACTGAGACCGCGCGACTAAGAATGACTTAGTCCGTGAACTCCTCCAGAACCCTCTGGAAAGCCACCAGACCGGATTCAAGAGCCAACCCGTGCGGTCACGCCAGACCGGCACGTCCTTGAAGAGAACAACTTGTCACGCGGTCAGAGACAGACCGCGCAACCCTGAGGATGATCAGCCGTCATGCGGTCACAGCCAGACCGCACGACCTCCTCCTCCAGCAGCCCTTGGACCAGACCAGCGGTCAACCCTGGAAGCCGCAGCTGACCAATAGACCAGATCGCCATTGTCAGACCGCCAGACCGTGCGGTCAAGCCAGACCGCCCGGTCTCTTCCCAGACCGCCCAGGTCCAAAAGCCTCCTCCACTTCCACTTCAATAATTTCAACACTCATCATATTTTGGGAATTATTCAAACAATATAATTGTCGTAAGTTAAGCGTGTCATACTAATCCTGGTGATTTACAAGCTAGAAACCAGCTTAAATGACATCCAATTGATCCCAAAAAAAAAACAAAAGACAAAAAACCATTTAGACCAACAAATCACGAGCTCAAGACTACCATAACAAGGGTCTGTTTGGCGCGACATTTTCTCCGTCGAGTTTGAACAAAAACGCTACTGCCAACAAATACGTGTTTGGCATCACAACGCTTATGACCGACCATCAGAAATAGAACTAATTTTGAACAAAAAAAGTGAATGGAGTTTCTTTGGTGAGTTCGGGAGTTAAAGAAAGACCGTTCATAACCACCGCATTCACAACCACCACCGCGGTGCCAAACGGCCACTAAACCATCTAGACACCATCAAATAATTAATACCTACAATTAATTTGATGACAGAGAAAATATAAAGGTATAAAATCGCGTCGAAAACAAAATCATTCGATATCGATCACATTTAATTGATTTATTTATATGGGTTTCACCAGGGTAAACTCTCATCCAAGTATCTATCCAACTGTTCTTGATTCAGCAAGTTTGTGATTCTCGGCGAAATTTTCACCATACAAAGCCCTACTTCTGCGAAGCCCGTCGATTTCTTTTGATGATGTTGCTGATAACGCTCGCCTCCATTTTTAACCTGCATGTTGTTTTCATGCCAAAAACATTATTAGATATCATCAGCTTTCCATCAGCCTCCATTTCTTTTGACGATGTTGATGAAAAAAAATTCACCAAAAATTTCATTTTGTTCCTAAACAATTTTCTCAAAACTCTGTTTTGTAAACTACATTTCATCCAAACAGTTTTTTTAACAAAACTCTATTTTTCAGATACATATATTATCTTGGTTTCCATCAGCAGCAACAGCCCGGGCAAACTAAACTCTATTATTAAAACTCTATTTGTTAACAAAACTCTATTAGTGTTAAAAATGGAATTTCAGACTAATATAACTTAATTATATTTTAAAAATATTGTTTAATTAAGGTAAATAATTTTTGACAGTTCATGATGAGGATAAAAAATTTCATATTATAATAATTTAAACTAATATTTTTTAAATCTATTACATAAAAATTGCACTCATTTCAAATATAATTAATCATGTAATCGTGTGTGTATATATATCAGAATTACATATATAAGCTCAAATTTTTTTAAATCTAAAAAAGTTTGAGCTTATATACTACAATATATGTCAGAATTAGACAAATAATATATGCATTTTATATGAAAGAACGAGATCTACAATTTTTATGTTGAACATTTTTCCAAAATTTGCATGGTTGGCCGGAATCTGGCCCAAAAATTTGCTTGCTCGAAATGAATATAATAATAATAAATTTCAAAATTTGAGGCAGCAACCTTTCGGGCCAGATTCCGGCCATACCATACAAATTTTGAAAAAATGTTCAACATGAAAATTGTAGATCTTGTTCTTGCATACAAAATGCATATATTATTTGTCTAATTCCGATATATATTGTGGGAGAACCAGCACAAGTTTTTTTAGGGTTAAAAAAGCTTGAACTTATATATTCCAAACACTATATATAAAAATACCTGATCGAAGGTTTCGCAGCTTAAGATTGATTCAAAATAATGACTGCTCAAAACCTGTAACAAAAATATGATAAAAATTAAAAAATAAAAATATTTTACTATTTAAGGCTCTGTTTGGGGGGACTTATTTTCACCGATCAAGCGGTTACGACCGCATGAATCGGACCTATATATATATACACGGGATGCAATCAAAATTACATCTTTATAATAGATAAAGATATATACCCTAATCCGTTCGTGCAGTGTTTTGATGTAAATTGCAGCCTCATGAAGCACCGATGAGGTATCCGTCTGAAATAATTTAGATTAATTTTGAGTTAATTATATATGAAATATTTAATAAATTATCATTATAATAACGCGATTGTTAACCGCAACACGTCGTTGGCTATCCGCAACCCAGAATTTTAAAAACTTTAACCTCTTTTGTTCTCCTCCTTCCTCTCGTTGAAGCTGCCCGGCGCCTCCTTTCTCGGGTAATAACGGGGTGCGGCAAGTCAAATATCAGGTTGCGGTTAACAATCCCCTATGATAAATACTGCATGTATTTTATTTTATTTTATTTTCCGAGTTGTTTTGTAGTAGTACCTTTCCGAATGGAGAAACTAGCTGCTGCAGAGCAGTGACTCTCTCTCCTATCTTCATGCTCTTGCTCATAAGCGACCCCTTCACGTAAAACATACAATACATATTTAGATCTCAATTTTATTCGGCTGTCACTTTTAGGTGATTGTTATCAGCACTACAGTTTTGGCTATCAGCACTCTTTTTGCATGAGTTATTACGTGCCTTTTCGAAATACGTCTTGTACATGCATTTTTAGGAAAAGTGTTCAACATGAAAATTGTAGATCTCGTCGAGATCTACAACTTTTGTTTTGAACACTTTTCCTAAAAATGCATGTACAAGAGTATTTCCAAAAATTCGCTATATTTACGCACATGTTTCAAATATGGCGGCAATACGTCTTCTGCGTGCATTTTTAGGAAAAGTGTTCAACACGAAAGTTGTAGATCTCGACGAGATCTACAACTTTCATGTTGAGCACTTTTCCTAAAAAAATACATGTACAAGACGTATTTCCAAAAGACGCGTAATAACTCATACAAAAAGAGTGCTGATAGCCAAAACTGTTGTGCGGATAACAATCGCCCACTTTTATAGGGCATTTATCGGAACCTGCCCTCTAACTTTGCAAAATTACAGATTACACCCCTCTTATTATTGAAATTACAAAAACCTCCCATCAATGTTACAAAACATAACATTTACTTTCCCTGAAAATCACATTTCATAACATTCATGCACAAAAATACTTCCTTTTGAGTACATTTTCGGAAGGAGGGGAGTATTTTGTGCATGGATGTTATGAAATATGAACTTCAGGGGAGGTAAATGTTATGTTTTATAACACTCCGGAGAGGTTTTTGTAATTTCAATAATAAGAGGGGTGCTATTTGTAATTCGGCAGGAGAAAAAGTAAGGTCAACCGTGATTAGGACGGCATTATTAGCTCCGCGAACTCGTCTAATTACTCCAAATGGAGGATTTAATTTTCTCTGAAAAAATAGCTTTCAGCAGGGTTTTCATCAATATATTTTTAATATTGTCAATATTATTCATTTTCGTATAATATTCATGTGTAATGTACTAATGTGTACGTTTTCGGCGTCGTGTGATCAACCACGCGAATCGAGTTGAACAGAAAAAGATTTCGTGCCAATATGAGTCTATTTGGACTCCGCACAGATATTGGTCCTTTTAATGTCTACTTGAACGGTCATATCTACGATAGGTGGGTCGATCGTTTCATTAATTAATTTGGTTAAAAGCGATCGAATTAGGGTTAGGTTAGGAGGAGAACAATATTAACACTAAATGTTAGCTATGAATTTCAATCTCAAGATGAAATTAAATATCTCTCAATCGATCGCGTGAGAAGCTTTGGCCGATCTCCCGCTCGATCCCCTTCCATCGATCGATTCTAGACAGACTCCTCTCCTGATATTGTGAAGAAGACTACAATCGTTTTGCATTCTCCTCCTTTCCACCGGCCGAGCGTTCACGAACGACGACGGTTCATAATTAACCACCGCGCGTCGTGTTCATGACCGCCACCGTTGTACCAAACGGAGCCTTAATCATAGCTCGAACGGCTTCGAACCAATCTTGCGCCGGGGCGAGATCTCTACGATGTTAATCATGAGCATGCTTATTATATCAGCCATTAGCAAATTAATTAAGTACCTTATAGATTTCCTGAGTTTCCATCATATTCGACGGCGGAGATGAAGTCGATTTAATCGACGGTAGATAATTAGGGAGCGTGATCACTTCATGAACGCCGGACTTCTGTTTCTTACTCTCTCTTGCATCTTCCATATTAATGCTCCGCTTCTTTTTCTACAAACCAACATGAAATATACGTACAATTTAGCACAATTAGGTGGATGTGTGGTATCACGAGACTGGATAAAATTAGGAATGAATGCATCAGTGATAAGGCAGGAGTGACGTCAATTGTAGAGAAGATGCGAGAAGCTTGTTTAATTAAGATGGTTCAGACATGTACATAGGAGACCATTAGAGGCGTCTGTTAGGCGTTGTGAGAGTTTAGTCACTAGACATGTTAAACGAGGGAGGCGTTATGATGTACTTAGGCATTAGTGACACTAACCTCGTGTTGGTCATTCCTCGCAGTATTCACAGACTTCGAACAGCTTCCCTCTCCTGCGGCATTGTTCATCGGTTTATAATTAGTCCCGCCGGCGCAAAATGGATTTGATTTAACGAATATTTCAGCTAATTTATGATTAATTATTAGAACCTTGAAAGGGTGAGAGGGGAGGATGTGAAGGTGATTCTAAGCTGAAATAATTAGCATCTCTATTCGGCAAAGAGATACTGATGCAGCAATTACAATTCCTGTAGAACAAAATAAATTCACCAAATGATTAATCAAGAAATCAACCGCAAATATAACAATAAAATTTAATTGTGAAATATTAAAAATCAAGTTTGACAAAATTAGCGCACATGGAGTCGGCGGAAGAGGAACTGTTTGGGCTCGAGGACCGAGATCCGTTATTGCTTTCCGGCGCCGGCGATGGAAACCACCGTCCTTTCACAAGATCCACCGTTGCAAGAGCCGAAGGGATGCGCCGACGGGCGGCCGGCGCATCGCTGTTCTGACTGTGGTAGCGACGAGCCTCTTCTTCTCGGAGCCTCGAGTCGACGGCGGCGGTGCGGCGGCGTGGCGGGAGCGGAGAGGTGGCGACCGGCAACCACGTGTCTATTTCCGGCTCGAAAAAACGCAGCATGGTTTTGAATTAAATGAAGTTGTGACTTGTGAGAATGGATGATGAGGTTATGGTGTGTAAGTTGATTGCTTAAGTAAGGGAAGCTATATGTTCTATCTCATAATCAAGTCAATGTTTAATGACATGATTAAAGACAAAATCATTTAACAAAAATAAATCAACCCAATTGTTTATGGGAGTTGAGATTAGCAGTCCTCCGGAATTGGCTATTCGCAGTCCGTAAACTTTATTTGTAGTCCAAAATTATATTTGCACCCCACTCTCATCCCAAGTAAGCGAAATATATACTTTGCTGATTTATTAAACAATAGAAGTCTAGAGAAACATCTTTAAGGACTCTAAAATAGTTTTAAAAACTAGCGGGGAAAACAAGCTAATCTCAACTCTAAAACAAGTTAAATGACATGCATGGAGAAATCAACTCTAAAACAAGCTAAATGACATGCAAATCTTCCTCTAAGTAGAAAACTGACTACTTTTTGGGGATTTTCGCTGGATAATTTCCTTCTTTTTTGAAGAAGGTAAATCTAAGAGGGGAAAATTAGACGGCGCGGCCGATAGAACTACGGCTAGGGTTTAGGCAACGGGAGGAGAGAGATGGAGAGGAGGAGGTTATTCGATGGAGTGCGATTAGCGAGAATTATAAAAGGCCTTATTTTCGGCCTAGGGCTCGAAGTTGTTGAAAAATCAGAGGAGGCGCGGCGGAAGAGGTGAGGTGTATTCCTTTTGATCATTCTTCGTGGTAGATTTTTTCTGGGCGCGGGGGGTTGTGATTTTTTCCCCGATTTTGGGGTTTTTCCACTTTAAAAATCCTTGTGCATGTGTTTTTTGCTTGCTTTTTCTGAGATTCTTACGTGTTCCGTGTGCGTCGTATTTTCCTAACATTTCTCTACACGGGAAAGAATCGTGTGTCGTCCGATATATGATCGGACGGTTCACGAAATTTTGTGTTCTTCCCCACCTTCTTCTACGTGCGTTGCTCCTACCTAATTATCTCTCGGCACAGAGCCCCAGTACATATTTTTCTTTTGTCGCGCATGTTATGGAAAATTTTAAGCAACTTCCGAGTGCTGGCAAAGTTACGAAACACTCTGTTCATAACGGCTATTTTATTAAATAACGTCTCAATTATATTAAAATAATTAAATTAGTTATCAAATTAATTCATATGATGTAGTTAAATTATATTTTAAATTATCATTTATATTATTTTACTATTGATGTAATTTTCATGTTTATATTTATTATTGTATAATAAAAACAAGTAATCCTTATTGGTGAAGCCAAGAACTGGGATCACATGTAGGAGCCCAGATCTCATCCTGCTGCAAAGGGCAAAGGTGATCACAAAGTTCAGATTGTATATGTTCGAAGGCTTCATGTTCGCGAGCGACCATAAAAACAATAGGCAAAGTAGAGAACAAAATACTATTTTTTTGTGGCTCGGCAAGGCAGTCTGTGTTACATTGCGGAGATCCCCAGAAATGTATATGAACTCTCATTTTAGAACCAAATGTTATGCGAGTTCCGGGGAAGCCCAAGGAGGATCTTATGCCCTACGGTAGTGTTAAAGCACATGCAACGACCAACAATTATCGCATGACACTTATCGTTTAAGGAAATCATGATCACACAACATAACTATTTATACAGCGGGAGTAAAGGACACATGAAGTATCATATTAGCCACACAACACATGAGAAATCTACATAAACTAAGGATAAAACAACTAACAAGCTCTCACAACTGTTAATATATATTTGGTCAAATAACGGGTTCGAAGGTATAACGAGTCGGTTGGGTACACGGATACCCATCCCCGTAGGTACTCCTAAGGTTTTTCCCTATATATACCCGCTAGGGGCAACGGGGAGTGGATTCCACTTTGATCCTCCTCCGGATGCTTCGAGCAAACCTTCTCAATCTCGAATCACGCCCCTAGGTTTTCGCTCGTCCGCCCGCCGTCGCTGTTCACGCGAAGCTTTCGCGAAGTAGATCGCGCCTCCTCCAAGCTCGCGTTTCGTCGCTGGTTCTTCCCCGCAGCCTTCGTCCTCGCTCGTTCGCTGGTTCGTGGCCGCTCGTTCGCTGTCGCTCGCGAGAGAGGAGGTTTCGCGCTTCCCGCTGCTCTCGCACAGTCGCCGTTTGCGAAAGGAGAAAAGAAGTAGGAGGTCGGCGGATCCAGATCTGCCGCCGCCTCTGCCGTGTGCAGTCGACAGAATCGCCAGATTCGCCGGATCTTGCCTCCGTCGTCCAGATCTGCCGCCGACGCCTCCGTCGTCGTGCCCTAGATCTGCCTCTCGTGCGAAGGAGACGAAGCTGCTGCGAGCAAGAAAGGGAGTTCGCGCATGACCGATGTTCGTGCGCTCGACCGCTCGCGCATGACTGTTGTTCGTGCCCTCGACAGCAGCCAATTCCCCACACGACCGCTGATCGTGCGCTCCTTGCTCACGCACGGACATTGATCGTGCGCGTCTCAGTGGTTCCGCCGCCGTCTCAGCGGTTTCAGTGTCGTCTCAGCGGTTTCCGCCGTCGTCTCAGCGGTTCCTCCGCCGTCTCAGCGGTTCGCAGCCAAGCCGTCTCAGCGGTTCCAGTCTCGCCGTCTCAGCGGTTCCAGCCCAGCCGTCTCAGCATTTTCCTGTGCCGCAGCCTCCCTTAGCTGCTCCAAGTTCAGATCCCCCCCAGCCGCCGCCGTCAAGTCTCCCGCCGCCGCCGTCTCCAAGCTAAAGCTCGTGTAGCCCTTGTGTTGTCGTCCGCCGACAGCGTCAGCGACAGCCCCCTGTCGCTACCGCCAGACGACAGTGCCGACGACAGCCCCCAGGAACCCCGTTCATCCCTGTTTTCGTGTCGTTCTCTGACGGGCACACAATGATGAAGGGGAACAACGTGGCGTCCCCCGTTCCGATGATAAAGCTGGAGAAGTTTTCGGCGACTGAGTTCAACGATTGGAAGTTGAATACTCAGTTCGGGATGAAGTTTCTGAATGTGTTTTACACAGTTCAGTCTGATTGTGCTGAGGTCGTAGGGACTCCTGATGAGGCACAGTGGGTTTCTTATGAAGACTTCTGCAGGGACTACCTACTGAACTGCGTGTCTTCTAACTTGGCGAAGACGTACATGAAGCTGAAGACAGCTAAGACCATCTGGGATGCGCTGTAGGAGCACTTCAGGAAGGAGGAGGACCTGTCCAAGGCGCACTTAGTGGACAAGTTCCACTCGTTCACCTTCGACGAGGAGAAGGCCATTCTCCCTCAGGTATCAAACTTTGAAGTTTTAGTAGATTCCTTGCATAGCGAGAATATTGCGTTGCCAGATAGCTTTGTTGCTGGCACAATTGTGTATAAGTTGCATTCTACGTGGTACAATTTCAAAACTGAAATGTACCGCAAGAAGATGCAGGTGGGTTTGAACGAACTCAAGCGTTTTATACGCATTGAGGATGAAAATAGGACGCGACACGCTCTAGAAGTCGTTAGCAAGCAGAAGGCTGCTGCTAACATGATTTCGAACTCTAGGCGCGTGTCGAACCCTAGGAAGTCAAAACCCAACCCGAGTAGCTCCCAGGTTGCAGGCCCAAGTAAACAAATCAAAAAGTTTAAGGGCAAGTGTTATAACTGCAACAAGTGGGGACACAACGCATCTGATTGTAGGCTTCCTCGTAAGGAGAAGGGCAAGACACCACAGGAAGGCAACCATGCTAACATGGTTAGTCTCACTGAGCCATCCGACTTTGTTGCCATGGTCGGAAACGGAAAGGCCAGTACATAGTGGTTCCTTGACTCGGGGGCAACATGTCACATTTGCAACAACTCTACTCTGATGACAGGTCTTACTGATGCAAGAGAATCTGTGACTGTTGCCAACGGTGAGACAGCTGACGTGCTGAAGGCGGGGAACGCAACTTTGCTGTTATCCTCAGGTAAGACTTTAACTTTAAAGAATGTTAAGTTTATTTCTTCTTTAACTGCTAACTTAGTGTCTATTAGCTTACTTTGTGATGCTGGTATGTCCTTTACTTTCTATAGCGGTAGAGTAACACTGTCAGTTAACTCAGACTATTTTGGATGTGCATACGTCCAAAATAGGATGTACAGATTAAGTCTAGCAAAGGAAATAGTTCAACAAGTTCAAACAAACTTAGTTAGCCCTAAGACTCTACATGAGAGACTAGGACACGTAAACTATAGGAAAATGTTCCAAATTGCTAGAACTCACTAGATAGCTTTAGACACTACAGTCAAAACTGATAAATGTGAAGTGTGTGTTCAGACTAAGATCACTAGGAAACCTTTTAGTGCGGTTACTAGAAGCACAACACCCTTAGAACTAATACATTCCGACATATGTGACTTCAAAAGTTTTGTCACTAGAGGAGGCAGGAAGTATTTGATCCCCTTTTTAGATGATTGTTCTAGGTTTTGTCACATTTATTTCCTTAAAACTAAAGATGAAGCGTTTGAAAAATTTTGTATTTTCAAAACCAGGGTAGAAAACTAATTAGGCATGAAAATCAAAAGATTTAGAAGTGATAGAAGAGGAGAATATATGTCCAGTGAGTTCAAATGTTTCCTTACCCAACATGGAATCATTGCAGAAACCACTGCTCCTTACTCGCCCCAGTCTAACGGCATAGCTGAGAGTAAAAAGCGCACGTTAACAGAAATGTTAAACTCTATGCTCCTGTCTGCATGCATGCCTTCCGCTTATTGGGGAGAAGCAGTCTTAACTGCAAATCACATTTTGAATAAAGTTCCTCATGCCAAGTTAGAGGTTACACCCTACGAGCTTTGGTTTAAGAGACCCCCGTCTTTTACTAGACTTAAGACTTGGGGCTGTATAGCCTATGTCAGGGTCCCTAACCCTAGACAGTCTAAGATTGGACCTAGGACCAATACATGTGTCTACCTAGGTTATGCTGAGGATAGTGCTGCAGATAGATTCCTAGATATTTCTAATAACGTTGTTATAGAATCTAGGGATGCAGTGTTCTTTGAAGATAAGTTCATCAAGGATAAGAACCTGTCTCTCTCAGGTATGCAAGTAACTATTACTGAAGATGATCCTACTTCAGTACCGAGCACCTCCTATTCCGTTCTGGTAGATAACTCTGGCCGAGAGTCTAGGAGAACTTCTCTAAGAGAGCGAATTCCCAGAACCTTCGGTAGTGACTTTGTCATTTGCCACGTTGAGGCTGATCCATCCACCTATAAGGATGCGATGAGATCCAGGGATTCCCTACTCTGGAAAGAAGCTATTGATGAAGAGATGAATTCTCTACGTCAGAATAACACCTGGACGTTGGTTGATAAGCCAAAAGGGGCTAAAACCGTAGGGTGTAGGTGGATTCTGAAAAAGAAACTAAATCCTGATGGTAGCGTAGCTAAGTATAAAGCACGACTGGTGGCTAAAGGTTTCACACAAGTAAGCGGAGTAGATTATTTTGATGTCTACTCACCCGTGTGTCACTTAGCAACCATTAGGGCCCTCCTTGCTATTGCATCTATAGAGAACTTTATTGTTCATCAAATGGATGTTAAGACTGTGTTCTTGAACGGAGATCTGACCGAAGAGATCTACATGAGTCAACCTGAAGGTTTTATTGCAGACGGCCATGAAATAAAGGTTTGTAAATTACTTAAATCTTTATACGGACTAAAGCAAGCACCGAAATTATGGCATGAGAAATTTGACTATAGTGTAAAGAACATGGGATTCATGTCGAGTCTCTCGGATAAATGTCTTTACATACGTAATAGATCGGATAAAGTCGCCATAATATGCTTGTATGTAGATGATATGCTCATTCTAGGGTCTGATCAATCCGAAGTGGATGACGTTAAGTCAGACATAATAAAAGAATTTAGCATAAAAGACCTAGGTGTAACTAACACTATACTAGGCATGCAAGTGAGCTTTGGGAAGAATGGCATCTCCCTAAGTCAAAGCCAATATATAAAGTCCATGTTGGACACGTGGGGATACAGTGACAGTAGAGCATCTGAGACACCATACGACTACACTAACCACCTAAAGCCCAATGAAGGAGCTATGGTTAGACAGTTAGATTATTCTAAACTGCTTGGTAGCCTCATGTATGTTATGGTCTGCACTAGACCTGACATAGCCTTTACGGTCGGCATGTTGTGCAGATTCACTAGTAATCCTGGCCAAGACCATTGGAACGCCTTAGATAGGCTAATGAGATACTTAAAGCACACCCAAAAGTATGCTTTAGTTTACACTGGTCATCCTTCAGTTCTTGAAGGTTATTCTGATTCATCATGGTGCTCGGAATTAAACGACAGTAAGTCCACTAGTGGGTTTGTATTCACACTAGGAGGAGCAGCTGTAGCCTGGAAGTCCAAGAGGCAATCTTGTATTGCACTCTCTTCTATGGAATCCGAACTCTATGCTCTTGCAGCAGGCGAAGAAGCAGAGTGGTTAAGAGATTTGGTGATGGACATTCCTTTATCGAACCTGAAAATGAGTTCTGTTGCAGTTTACTATGACAATCAGTCTATGAAAATGATTGCTACGAACACTTTGTTCAATGGCAAAAGAAGGCATCTCAGGCTGAAACAATCCTGGTTGACCTCACTCACAAGTCAAGGGATTATGACCCTGATTGATGTGAGATCGAAAGATAATGTTGCAGACGCCTTGACCAAAGGCTTGAATAGAGCTCTCACAATAAAAACATCGGGGGAGATGGGACTAAAGTTCATAGAAATATGAAACTTTCCTCCGCAGTTTATGTTTTGATTGTGAGAACTTATAGTCGCAACATTTAAGCATCTAAAGAACAGACTGAAAACCCCAAATAATTTCTTGATGAAAACCCAAGATGGTTAGATGCATGTTATTCCACATTTGATAACTAAGCATCTTTCTCATTGTAAGTTGATTCGAAAATTATTCAACTGGGAATAGAAAGTCGTTGTAGTCGGTTATCTAACATTGATGATCATAGCACATTATTCCACACCTGATAATGTTGCAAACGTTGTTGTGTCATATCATTCAACTTTTGTTGATGAGGCACATAATGATCATTAATGGATATGATAACGGTTGATTTACAAAATCAACACTAGACTGGTTCCTGCTAAACCAGATAGAGATGCTGACAGTGCTACTTTACCATTACTACAGGTTATAAGCTCACTTATGTAAGAGCTAGTTCTCTTTCTACGTTACTGCATATGTTCATGAATTCATAGAGTTTTCTAACTCATGAAATTCCTTGCAGGCTATGGTGGAGATGGAGGAGAGAGAGTAGTATTTGACATGGATGCTGATGATCTACTAGTCGAGTAGAATTATCATATGTTTTATCCTTGTCATTTTTGTTTTCAGACTATTTGTTGAGTAGCACTTTTTATTCTGGATATTTTGTGTAAAATCCTGCTGTTACTTATTGTGCTAACTCTCTTGTTTATGTTAAGTTGAAAACTCCTTTTTGCTTTTACTATTTTCTGCACTTCGAAACGTATACGTTATTTGTCACAAATATAGGAGGAGATTGTTAATGTATATTTGGTCAAATAACGGGTTCGAAGGTATAACGGGTCAGTTGGGTACACGGATACCCATCCTCGTAGGTACTCCTAGGGTTTTTCTCTATATATACCCGCTAGGGGCAACGGGGAGTGGATTCCACCTTGATCCTCCTCCGGATGCTTCGAGCAAACCTTCTCAACAACTACTTTGGGGTGGTATTAGAAGTACCACCACATGCAAGTACTATCGTATCCTCGTCTCGATATTATTGTTGTTCAGCTGATAGTGTTGCTACAGTTGTTTCTCCTACTATACTCCTAGTGTGGTGGCAACTAAAATAGTAGTCATAAAGACTAAGTGCTTCCCTCCCACTCCCCTAATGAATCCTAAGGTGTCGGGTGGAAGGAAGGATAATTAAGCTGCATATTTAGCATAGGTGACAGTACAATAACTTATATATAAAGATTCTAAGAGTTGTAGTATACATAAACTACATAATAACTTATCACATAAGGATGCGCATACAAACTTATATGATGAAGATCCATATGTTATATAGAAAGAGCAAGTAACTTAACATATAAAAAATGCTCATACAAACTTATATGTTATGGATACAGTTCAATATATATAAATGAGAGTAAAGTATCATATCATATAAGAATGTCCATACAAACTTGTAATGATGCATAATATTTATAATATTATTATAGTGTGCTCTTTAATATGTTGACCCAGTAATTCTCACGACGACTCAAATACACCTCTATGCTGACATATATAGAACCGGACATCTTGTTAAGTGGGTGAACTTCACAGGTCTCATCGTTGTGGCAAGACGATAACAACCAATTAGTCACCTCCAGTTATAGGAATTTGACCCGCTACAAACCTAGGCCCCTTCGTACATTACCTACATGTACTTTGATGGAGTATAGTCTGCCCTGTCAACAATGTTCTCACTAAAGCTAGTTAAAGGGTGTAGTGCACCGAGGACTAGCACTAGGGATCCAACCTACAAGATAAGCACTATTAGACCAAGAGACTAGCTACCCGCTCCCAGTCAATGGGTTATGTTCCGTAAAGCCGACAGACCCACCACAACAACCACAAGCATGCCAACTAATCATGTACAATGAAAAGAGGCACTTCAACTTATATCTTTAAGCAACAAGTGGTGAAAAGAGCTACAAATACTTTTAGTCAAGCATAACCCCAACTGATGAGTGATTTGCGTACAGTGTTTTAGGCACACTTATATCACTATTTTCACCCTTTATTTGCTCATTCTTATTGGATTTACATGTCATATCATTAGAAATCTCCATTGTAGTTCGGTGAGCAAGTCTAGGCTAGGAAGTGTGTATTTTTTATGTTTATTGCATGAGGGAGGTTTTCTCTCCCTCTCATTTCTATTTCTTGATCATATAAGCTGTATTATGTCTCTATTTATCTATTATGAACGTTTGGTTGGGGTCCGAGCAGTACACATTGGGTTTTAAAGCAAAACAGTAACTGCTCGTGCGTTTTGAAGTCGCATGGGCGTGTGTTTGTTCATGCACGGAAGGATGTTGTCTATTTGCATAACGCACGATCATATGTCATTTCTTCTCGCACGATCACTTGTTACTCGCGCACGATCGTGCATCTGTGTGTGGATTTACCCCGAGCTTTTGGTCCTTGATAGTAAATGGTTGTGCGACATTTCGCACGATCGCGCGACTATTAAGTCTGTTTGTCTAGGTCGGCCCTCTTTCCCGTGCATGTTCACATGTCTTCACGCACGAGCTGGTGCTTTACAAACGCACGATCATGCGTGTGCTATTTTTCTGTCGGCCTATAAATAGCTCCTCCAGCAATTTCTTTCAGAGTCTGGATTTTAGCCGTCATTTTCAATGGTTCTTCGCCCAGAAGACTAGGGTTTCAAACCCTAGCCATATCCTACCTCCATAAGCATTGTGAAAGATTTAGGTTGTCTATAATACACCTAGAGGGGGTGATTAGATGTTTTCAATTATTAATTGTTACTTTAAATTCTAGCTAGCACAGCACAGAAAACACACAGGATTTATAGTGGTTCCCTTCAAGATAATGTGTCAAGAGGTAGTCCATTGTCCCTCCCACCTATCTAGCAATGTGCTAGACTAGGCAACTTCTCCAACTCAGATATCTTCTCAATAAGCAGATCTTACAACTCAGACTCACAATGAACCCTATCAAACTCAGACTTTACAAATCTCACAATAACTCAGATCGATCTTCACCATGATCCTATCAAACTCAGATCTATTAAAAGATCTTACAAGCTCAGGATCAAAAAGAACCCTACATAATAAGAAAGATGTTTCTCTGTTGCATAAGAGAAGGCTTCAAGATAAAAGCTTTTGAATGAATGGTCTTCTTCTTCTTCTTGCAAATGTAAGCCTGGAGATTTATTGAATCACTGAACTTTTCTTGAGAATCTTCTTCAGAAAATATCAGATGAACTTTTCAAGCAGGGAGGAAGATTCTTTCTTTCTTTTTGATCTTCACAACACATCAATGAAGTATTCTTATTGAGCACTTTTCTCTCTTTTTTGTTTGTATGTGTGAGAATAAGAGTGAGAGAATAACTGTATCAAGTGTATTCTGAAATCGAGAATTTCTCTCTTTTATACTCTTCTGCAATTCTGCATAAAGGCCCTCATTGAGTCATTTCATAATTAATTTGCCAGTTTGAAATGTTGACAGAAACAGCAGAATATATTATCATAAATGATTTGCCGTTCTTGGAACTTGCAGAATATGAAAGTGAAAAATATTCTTCATTAATGTTGTGAAAAATATATCATTTAATATTCCTTGATTAGCGTACAAGACAGGCGGCGCGCACTTTCCCTGTATTTCAATTTCCGAGAAAATCTGCGCATTAAATGTTGTTTAGCATCTATCAAGACGATAAATTTCCTTCAAGGCGATATCGCCTTGATCGTCTCGACGATATGTAATATTTACGACGATATCGTCGGCATACATCTTTCTTCAAGACTTTACTTATTATCTCAACGGTACTGCTTCTTCTAAACGATATCGTCGAGATGTTTTCTTCTACACGATATGTCTTCGATCTTCACGACGATATGTCTTCTTCAAGACGATATCGTCTAGACATCTAAACTTAGCTTTCTCAATAGTAAAGCTTCTTCAAAACGATATTATTGAAACTGTCTCGACGATATATTTCATTTCTCAAAGATTTTTCTACTAAGCCTTGAAACGATATTTTTCTTAATGAATCTTCATTACTTTTATAGTCTTGAATTAGTAATGTAGCTTTGATGTATCTGCCACAACATGAATTTAAACATAGTATCAAAAACAACTTATTTTATCTATACTTGTGTTCCTTCTTCAAATCTAGAAACATTGAGTGCACATTTCTCAACAATCTCCCCCTATTTGAAGAAGCCAGAACTTACAATTATAGATAAGCTTGACTAACAAATATATTCAACAAAGATCAAACAAAATCCAGAACACTTGATGTATATATTAGATATTGTCCCAAGCATAAAGATACATCAAACAAAAGTATAAAATATAGAGATGTGCATGTGTTCCTAGAATCCTTTCTCTTCAATCTTCCTAAACAGCTTTTTCTTTCCCAGATGATCCAGCCTTTTTGGATTGCTCGGCTTCAGCTAACTTCTGCTTTTTCCTTTCAAAATAGTTATATGCTTAGGATGATATCTCAGAGTAGGATGAGCGGGCACTGAAGGATCTCCCAGCTTAACATTGTTCCAATAATCTCTTTTTCCAGCTTCACCCATCTGATATTTATGCCATTCTTCAGAGCTGTAGAGTTTGCCTCTGTCATGCTTTCTTTGCTGATATAGAGTCCAGGTATTTAGTATAATATCCCTTGAGCATGGACTCCATTCCTCAAAATTTGGGTTCTTTTAACTTCTTTCATTCTCTTCCTCTTTGCTTCTTGCTCTGCATTATCTACATGATGTCTTTTGCCCTTTCTGACTTTTCCACTACCACTTGCAGACTCATCAACAAAATATCCTTGATAGCTGTCAGGTTGTAGATGTCGCTCTGGAAGATCTTCTGGGAGATCTTCTGTTGCTTGCACTTTAGATGAACCTACAGGGACAATACTTTCTTATGTAATGGGATGTTGATAAGCAATCCCAAAATCTATTGCCTATTGACCTATAGAAAATTTGACTTCATTGGAAAGCCACATAGCATGATGACTAGACATAATCTCCCCATTTTTGGCTTTTGAAAATATCTCTTTAGAGAGAGTTGCATGGGAGTTCTGAATTTATCTGGACAGAAGATTAATCAAATTGTCAATGACATCCATAAGGGTGCCTTGGGATGTCCTGAGAGATTGATTTAGAGAAGTGGAGAGTTGATCTTGGGTCACTAGAACTTGATGTAGTATACTTTCACCCATATTATCTACTAGCTCATTAGAGGTTTGAGCAATTGATGATATTCTTTGAAGTAAGGTATTGATGGCATCTTCAAAATCATTAAAGCTCACATCCTGGTTGTGTATGATGGCCTGTTGATTATCTCTTAAGGTAGACATTCTATCAAGCACAATATTTAGCTGTTGTCCAATTGGATAAGTTGCTTCATTGTTATGGGCTATTTCAGTTCCTGTATTAGCAACAACATTGGCAGCAGTATGATACACATTTGTATTGTGATGATTTAAATGTTGGATGTCTTCTTGCAAGACATCTATCATGGCAGACAGTTCATTCTTGCAATTTGTGACAGCATTATTTACATATGCTTCAAAATATACTCTTTGTCTATCAAGTAGAGTCTCCATTTGGGACATAAATTCAGTTGATGGGGCTATGGAGACTATGATGATTGGAGGATGTTGCTCATTTTCTATCCTTGGAGGCGAGGGATGCACTGTGATTTGAACAGTAGACTCCCCCTCTATTGGTGCAGGGGTGTCAGAGGGCTGCTCATATTCTTCTCCATCTGTACTTTGATGCATGTCATCATTTAAAAATTCATTCAGTGATCTGTCAGATTCTTCTACTTCTTCAACAACTCTATGTCCACCACTTGGGCTTTTCTCAGATTCCTCAACTTCCTCATGCAAGACAGCCTCTTGAGCAATTGTTAGAACATCTTCTTGAGTCACCTCATCTTAAGGTACTAGAGCACTGCCCATCATAGTAGAATCTTCTTCCAGAGGCTTCCACTCAATAAGAGCAGGGAAATTTGGAGTAATTTGTGGGAGGTGTGTTGTGCTTTGAGGGACATCAATTCTTGGGGAGGAAGGTTCACCTACTACCTTTTTGGTGAATTTCTTCTCCCATCTGCTTATGGTCTTCATATCTATTCTTTTTAGATAATGAAGGAGAGTTGATTCAGACTCATTAAGATGTTGAGGAATGGAGTGCTTTAGGTACAAGGAAAGTATTCTGCCAAAGTTGGGGGCCCTTCAGGCTTTCTTTGATCTTGTCAAACAGAATGTTTCCCCAGTCAGTCCTCTTGTTCAGGATTACTCTTACCATGACTTCAAACATGTCTTTGGAGGCTCTGTCATGTGATCCTGTCTTGCATAGCAGCACCTTACCAATAATGTCTGTGAGTAACTTCGTTTGTATGTTCATTTTCATCTTTTGTAAACTCACATAGGGTTTATGGTCAAAACCACACCATTTTAACCCTTCAGAAATATCTGCCTCAGTTACTGTTTCTTCTTCTTCATCCTCATTGAAATCAGTAAGTTGTAAAGCCTTTGCCAAACTAACAACCGTAATCCTTAATTGTTGCCCAACAACAGTTGTATGAATAACCTTTCGAGACTTGCTCAAATCTGTTAAATTTTTGAAGTGGAAGTGAATTTGAGCTGGGCGGTCTGCGGATTGGAGACCGCAGAGACCGCGCGGTCTGCGTTGGTTCTCTGGTCGGTTTTGTCTCATCGGTTTGATCTGAGCGGTCTGATCTGGGAGACCGCCTCTTCTGTCTGAGCGGCTTGCGCGGGTTGGTCTGGCGACTTGTCCTAAGTCGGTCAAATGTTCTTGGTCTGCCTTCTTGCAGTGACCGGGCGGTCTGACGACTATTCTAGTCGGTCTGGTTACTGAAGAAGTTCTTTGCTTTGCAATAAGACCGGGCGGTTTGCTTATTGAGACCACGGTGACCGGGAGGTTTGGTTGTAACTGCAAGGTTTAATAAGGGAGCTGTGAGTTATGCTGAGCTCCGGCGGTCTTCTTTGCGAGACCGCTCGCGATCTGATGGGTGATTATTATATCCCGGTTTGTGCGGTGACGACATCCGTCTGTCCGCCAATAAATAGGGGTGCAGAGCGTCATCAACAAGAACGAGAACTGTAAGAACCAAAGTTGGCTTGATTGTGCCGGTCTCACTTTGAGGTCGTGCGGTCTGAGATCTTTGTCTGACCGGTTTCTGTGTTCGCAGGTTAGCGGCTTGCAGCTCGCGATCAGCTTGTCTCCCTTCTTCCATCTTTGAATAAACC
Source organism: Dactylorhiza incarnata (assembly GCA_033032865.1). Lineage (NCBI taxonomy): Eukaryota > Viridiplantae > Streptophyta > Magnoliopsida > Asparagales > Orchidaceae > Dactylorhiza > Dactylorhiza incarnata. Next base: position 1,494,056 of record JAWHQI010000173.1, read on the forward strand.
AGTCCGGGCGGACTGTGTTTAGGTGTTCGCGGTCTATGCAGCTGACTCAGTTGATCAGGCGGTCTTGAGTTGAGGTCTGTCGCAGATAGCAGTTTCTATGTTCAGAGTTTGCGGGTTCTTCTTTGATCAAGACCGTGCGGTCTGGGCGATCAAGAAGTGCGAACTGGTTGTTTTCAACAGTGGAATAAAGCAGCAAGTTGGCGGTTTATGGTTGCAGTCTGGCAGGTGTGGCTTGTACTCTGTTCGTGCGGTCTCAGCGGCTTCCGTCCGGCTTGTCTGTTCGCGCGGTCTGGCGGTCTTAAGTGTCAGATCGCTGAAGCTTGTTTTTACCCTTGTGTTGTGTGCTTCTCTCCTCCGTGATTCTTATGAATCATGTCTCGTCATGTATACCTCGCATTGTAAAGAGATAGTCAATACCATAGTACTATTCGTTCTTCCCATTATCATTGTTGTGCTACACTTGTGAAAGGTTTTGTGAAGTGTGTTCCGCTTCTTTTTACTTCACCTCCGGACCTCAAGTTTTTCAACATGGTATCAGAGGGAGGTTGCTGAGGTTGCGAAGCAGAAATTGTTGGTACTTCTCTCGGGTTTCTCAAGTGGTTAGCAATCAGTGGGATAGCAATGGAAGGAGGATAGGCTAGAGGTCTTGGTATTGAGCTCCTTACGCAGACTAAATTCAAGAAGTGGAAGTCTTGCATGGAGAGTTATCTTCTTGGCGAGGATTTGTGGGAGGTTGTAGGAGGAGAAGCAAGACAAGCTGTTGTTCCTGCTGAAGGGAATGTTGAGCTCGTGAAGGCTTGGAGGAGAACGAATGCTAAGGCGGAGTTCACTCTCAAGAGAGCTATCATTCCGGAGCTGTTTGATCACATCATCGGATGTAGATCTGCTACTGAGATTTGGACATCATTGGATGGCTTGTTCAATAAGAAGAATGTAGCGAGACTACAGTTCTTGGAGAATGAGTTGGCGAAAGCAACTCAAGGAGATTTGTCTATCTCAACGTTCTTCTTGAATATGAAGAACCCCTGCGCAGAGATATCGTCTTTGGACCCGGATGAGCCTATCTCAGAAGCTAAGCTGAAAAGGCACATAATCCGCGGATTGTGGAGGGAGTATGTGGCATTTGTGACTTCTGTTCAAGGCTGGGCCAATGCTGGAGCTAGAAAACTTACTTGCTTCGCAGGAAATTTTAGCTAAGCAAATGGTTGGGATGTCTGTCTCTGGGGGAGAAGGCGAGGTTCTCTTCTCTGGCAAGAAGAAGAGATGTGACAAGAAGAAGAAGACATCTGGAGATGATGGTCCGTCTACTTCATATCAGCAGGAGAGGAGTCATGCTCCTAAGCGTGATGGGAAGAAGCAGGAAGGACCAAGATGCTTCAGGTGCAACAAGCTTGGTCATTTTAAAAGGGACTGCAAGGTCAATCTTCAGCCAGGGCATGCTGCAGGGATGGAGGAGGTTGGTTCCAATTCAGAAGGTAGTTGGGGTGGTGGAGGTGCATTCATGACGGGCACGTGTGTTCGGGCCATGACTTCCATCAACTATCAAGATGATTGGATTGTGGACTCTGGGTGTGGTCATCACCTCACCGGGGATGAGTCGAAGTTCTCCTCATTACTAGCATATACAGGTAATGACGCTATCATTACGGCTGATGATACTATTCATGCAGTTGAGAAGGAGGGTGTAGTTTCATTGAACGATGATAGAGGTACTCTTACGTTGAAGAGTGTCTATCATGTTCCCGGGATGAAGAAGAACCTCTTCTCGGTGACCAATGCGGTGTATGCTGGCTATCACGTTCTGTTTGGTCCAACAGAAGTGAAATTTCTCCGAAACGTTTCAGCGGTGAAAGCTAAGGTCACTCATGTTGGGAGACGGGTGAAGAACTTGTTTGTTCTTTCAACAAGTTCTTATGTTGATAAGATGAGGGCTAATGGAAGCATTGCTATCTGGCACGAAAGGCTTGGGCACGTTGGAATGGATAAGCTGAAAGTTATGGCGGGAAGAGGCCTGGTGAAAGGTCTGCCTAGCTTGTCATCTTTAGGGGATAGTCATGTTTGTGTAGGTTGTCAGTTTGGTAAAGCTCAACGCTTTCCATTTGACAAATCACAAAGCAGATGTAAAAGACCATTGGAGTGCATCCATGGTGGTCTGTTTGGACCTACCAACACTACCAGTCTTGGAGGTAGCAGGTATATGCTGATTTTGGTTGATGACTTCACCAGATATACTTGGGTATATTTTCTGAAGGTGAAGCGGAAGCTTTCGAGAAGTTTGTGGAGTTCAAGGAGCTGGTGGAAGATCGACTAAACCTGCGGGTGAAGAGGTTCAGAACTGACAATGGAGGGGAGTTCACCTCCAAGGCGTTCTTTAACTTCTGCAGGAAGCATGACATCCAAAGGGAGCTTTCTTGTGCTCACACTCCACAACAGAACGGAGTTGCAGAGCGGAAGATCCGTCACCTGACGGAGACCTGCAAATGTTGGCTTCATGCCAAGAGTATCTCAAAGTCCTTCTGGGCAGAGGGAATGTCTTGTGCGGCCTATGTTATCAACCGGATGCCTCTCAGTCCCATCAACATAAAGACACCTCATGAGTTGAGGTTCAAGGAGAAGCCAAGCGTGGAACACTTTCGAGTGTTCGGTTCTACCTGCAATGTGCATGTTCTGGATGCCCTTCGAACGAAGCTAGATGCTAAGGCAAGGAAGCTAGTCTTCGTCGGTTATGATGACCGGAAGAAAGGGTGGAGATGCATGGATCCCGAGACACGGAGATATGTGGTCTCTAGGGATGTGGTATTCGATGAGCTGACGTCATACCAAGGTTGCTCTTCTGTTGAGTTACAAGGAAGCAGGGTAGATGGTGGACCAGAGGAAGCTGCACGGGAAGTTCTGGTGGAGTTACCTGTTTCTCCAGGTGCTCCTGGAATTTCTAGCTCTGGGTCATGTGCTTCAGGTTCTGGAAGCAGGGGGAGCGATGCTCCATGTTTACCTGAAAGGAGAGCTAGTCCAGAAGCTGCAGTTGAAGAGGTGGTTCAGAGTCAAGCTCTGAGGAGGTCCAAGAGGACTATTATTCCACCTGATCGGTTTACAGGCAGGAATTTGGTGAGTTTTGTCTCATGTTTCTTTGCAGGTCCCCTGGATGAGAGAGAGCCATCTTGTTATGAGAATGTCGTTGGAGTCAAGAATGAAACTTGGGACTTGGTGCCTAAGGTTGAGGGAGTTACTCCGGTGACTTGCAAGTGGGTTTTCAAACTGAAGAAGAAGGCTGATGGAAGTATTGAGCGGTACAAGGCTCGCCTTGTAGCTCGAGGTTTCTCTCAGAAGTATGGGGAGGATTAAGAAGAAACGTTTAGCCCTGTTGTCAAGATGACTTCGGTCCGGGTGGTGATCGCATTGGTAGCTTGCCAAGGGTGGAAGATTTGGCAACTCGACGTGAAGAACGCTTTCTTATATGACGAGATTGACAAGGATATCTTCATGAATCAGCCACCTGGTTATGTATCCGAAGAGCACCTAAGATATGTTTGCAAGCTCAAGAAGGCTCTTTACGGCTTGAAGCAAGCGTCTCGGGCGTGGTATGGGAAGATCGCAGAATACCTCCAGTTCTGCGGATATTTTGCTTCTGATTCAAATTCAAGCTTATTTGTAAAGAAGACGGGGGAGCTTCAGGTCTTGGTGCTGCTGTACGTGGATGATATGATCGTCACGGGGAATTCTGAGATGGAGGTAGCTAGGCTTCGTGTTGAGCTAGCTATCAGATTCGAGATGAAGGATTTGGGCGAGCTCCACCATTTCCTTGGGCTCGAAGTGGAGAGGAAAGAGAGCGGGATGCTCGTATCCCAAAAGGGCTATGCGGATCGAATCGTGAAGAGATTCGACATGGAAGGGGGTGAGAGAAGCTCTACTCCACTAGAGGTTGGAGTTCATCTTCGGCGAGATGAAGGAAAGGTTCTTACCGATCCTTTGGTGTTCCGGGATTTGGTCGGAAGCTTGATATACTTGACGATCACGAGGCCAGATATTGCTTATGCAGTGTAAGATCCCTCTCCCGCACCTGGAGAGCAACCGGATCTTATGCCCAGGACCGCCGCCTTACGGTGACACTAACACCCGAGTTAGCTATCTCCGCAAGACGTCGATTCTGCCGGCAAGGACGATCGAAATGCCAACAAGAGTTAAGAAGGAAAATAAACAAAACCAAGTCCACAATCACACATTTATACAACAAAATATAAAAGTCCATCAATGAGTACAATAAGTAAAGGAGAGAAAGGGTTTAAGCCCGGTACATATCCAAGTGAAGTACAAAAAATCTCTCACTCTACATCTGTTCGGAAGCTAAACAAACTCTCAACTCTCGAACACCTGTCATGTAGTAGAAGTAATGCGCGGCATAAGCTCCTCAGGTCATGTCTCCTCTTCTAGCTGGGGCTCCATCACCTCGTGTACCTACGGCACAACTGACCGATAGTCATAAAGACTAAGCCGATTTTGTCTCCGCCTCCCCCCGCGACTCCTAGGCACCGTGCGGGAGGACGAAGCGGAGGAAAAACAAGGGGTAAAAGAAACAAGGCAGGTAACAAATGTCGAGACTAGCAGGGTATATAAATACTAAGCAAGTAAAGGTAACCATTCTATTCTAACCAGAGTAAGTACGACAGCAGATAGTAAAAGACAATGCAATATAAATAAGCAGGTACAAGAAATAAGAGCAGCTACGAAAGTAACCTTAACTTATATGCACACACAAAAACACATAAGCTAAGGGATCTGGCAAGAAGTAAACTCATCGTATAAAAGAGCCCATACAGATTTATACGATGAGGTCTCTGTTTGTGCAGAAATGCTATGATATGATGTGCAATGCAATGATGCAATGTTTGTATTATTATTTCATACACATGCAACTCACCCACACGACTCTGTACGTACAGACCTTTAGTTCCCACTTTTCGGAGGTAGCTAACCTCTCGGGCACCTCTCGTCGTGGTCAAACGGTGGCAGAGGAGCGGGCGTCTCCTCACCTAGGTGGGTAAGTCACACTACCAGACCTAGGCCCAAACGTACGATGTGATACTGGTACCCGGTACTCACGAGCTCCTGCGTATTAAACTGAATTGGCCAGGCAGGGTTTAGGGAATTCGTCCCGTCGGACGCGCAGTAAAACAACCTGGCCCCAATAAAACCACTAGCACTGCCGAGTCAACAAACTGCTGTCGGTGTGACGACTAAGACAGAACCGAAGACCCGCCACATCTTATACACAAGCAACAAGTATTAGCCATTTACTACCGAGCCTCCAGCTCGCAATTCTATATCAACATTTATAAAGTAGAGCATGCCGCTCGCCAGACTATACCAGTCTTATATTTAAACTACGAGCCTACCGCTCGCTACACTACACTAGTCTTATATTTAAACTACGAGCCTACCGCTCGATAGACTACACTAGTCTTATATTTAAACTGCGAGTCTACCGCTCGCTAGACTACACTAGTCTTATATTTAAACTACGAGCCTACCGCTCGCTAGACTATACTAGTGTTATATTTAAACTACGAGCCTACCGCTCGCTAGACTACACTACTCTTATATTTAAACTACGAGCCTACCGCTCGCTAGACTACACTAGTCTTATATTTAAACTGCGAGCCTACCGCTCGCTAGACTACACTAGTCTTATATTTAAACTACGAGCCTACCGCTCGCTAGACTATACTAGTCTTTCCTTATATATCCCGAGCTTACCGCTCGCAGGACTATCCCAGTCCTTCCTTATATCCCGAGCATACCGCTCGCAGGACTATCCCAGTCCTTCCTTATAACCCGAGTCTACCGCTCGCGGGACTATTCCAGTCCTTCCTTATAACCCGAGCCTACCGCTCACAGGACTATTCCGGTCCTTCCTTATAACCCGAGCATACCGCTCGCAGGACTATCCCAGTCCTTCCTAATAACCCGAGCCTACCGCTCGCATGACTATTCCAGTCCTTCCTTATAACCCGAGCATACCGCTCGCAGGACTATTCCGGTCCTTCCTTATAAAATGTTCCGATTTGGGATGAAAGTTAACTTGTCAAGTTCTCCTACTTAACTAGTCTTGTTTATAATTTAGTTGATCTTAGAAGCTTAGGGTTAGCCTTGGACTTCTGAAGGGTTACCCGGTGAGGGGCTCGCAGCGGTACCAGGAAGTGTAGCGGGCTGACACCCTGAACTTCCTCTTCCCAAGGCACTTAATCTTGTTGGTATCTACCCCATTCTACTTGATCCCCATTATCCTCTCCAATTACATTAAATCTCTATGATGAGTTGAACTTGGCTCTTAGGAGTGGGGGAGTTCTTTTAATCTCCAACACCACCCATTGTGACCGGGTGCTGACTCTCCCGTCGTCACATTCTAAGCTTGAGTTCCCTTCTTCACCGAGGAACTGCACACATTCAATTAGGCTTCTCAACCTTACTTGGACTCACACTCCTATTCTTCGTCATCCTTAATCCAGGGTTTGCCTTAGATATTTCTCGACTTCTCCCTTGAGTAGTTACCTTAAGATGGCTCACCCGGCTAAGGGTAGTTTTACTTCCATATAATCATTTAACACAGAAGAGTTGTCTGTGGGGCCCTTGATGAGGTCTAACCTCCTTTTTATATCATTATAAATTCCTGCACTTATAGCTTCGCTAAACGCACCCCAACCCTTATTTCCCATGATGCCCCTTAGAGGTGTTCTTCCAAATAATCTGAGCCTTCATAATAATCAAAGAGTTAATAGTTCTATGTGTGAAGGTCAGTGGTGGTCTAAATCATATAGATCAGTTTTACTATTCGCAGACCAAAATAAGATTGAGCTAGATTTGGCTCCTAAGGTGCAATCTTGATCACATCATATCCAAATGAGTTCCAATTATTACCATGGGTTCACATTGAGTAGTGATCTAACAACCTCGAATCCTAATTTCATAAATTCTCCAAGGAATCTTAAATCTTAGTCTCTATTAAAATAGAAGATGTGCAGATAGTGATTTATACATCGACTGTCAACTAATGATCTCCATAAATTCTGATAAATTCACTGTAGCATAATATTGGTCTAAAAACCTCAAACCCCAAATTTCACATTTTTACAGGAACTATTTAATCATAATTTCTATTTAACATAAATGGGGTGCAAATAGAGATTTACACTACAGGTGCTATGTTAAGACTTCAATAAATTCTGGGAAAATTAACCTAGTACAATAATCATCTAGAAACACCAAATCCAAAGTTTCATAATTTACCAGGGAGTATTTATCCATAATTACTATTTATTACAAATAGTGTGTCAATAAGGGATTACACTACAACTACCATTTATATGTCTCTATAAATTCTGAGAAAATTAACCTAGTACAATAATCATCAAGAAACACCAAATCCAAAGTTTCATAATCTACCAGGGATTATTTAGCCATAATTGCTCAATAATCAAATAATTTATCCATGAAAGACATTTCCAAAACTTGTAAAGGAACTAAGCTAAATTTTCATCTAGGCCACATGAGATTACTCCTACTGATGTGCCTCATCATAAAGCTACAAATTCCAGAGAATCAACATTTTCTATATATAAATTTCTCAATAATTAATTAAATTGCCCATGGAGGGCATTTCATAATTTGTAAAGGAGCTACCCCAAATTTTCATCTAAACCACCTGAGATTGTTTCTAAGGATATGTAATGTCATGAAAAGACTATGCCTAGAAGATGGGATTTTTGCTAGTTGTTTTAATCTCATAAATTTCATTAATTTACAAGTGTGACAATTTGAATTTACTTAGAAACTTTAAGAAAATAATTTCCAAAGGTCATGAGACTTATGTCATAGATGTATATCCTCATGACATACAAAAACCCCAAGGTTTCAGAGTCATGCAAGGTGATTCCCACCTTCAATTCCATCAAAAAGTTCAAAAGCCCAAATTGACTATTAGCACCCCAATTTAACTCTTAAGTCCCAAAACTTCAATTTGAAGCTCAGAGAAATCCACTCATGCACATGTGATTAAATTTTAACCAGATCCCATACATGACCTAAAGAACCCCTCGCCAAAATTTGGGGTCATTAGGAGTTATATAACTCCAATTATTCCATTTATTTAATTTTTTAAGTTTGGAACAAAAACTATAGAAAATTTATCTCCAAAAAATCTTATATTTAAATCTAAGCTAGGTATGAGGCACATGCATGCATGGCTAAAAGCTCAAGTCCATAAGACTTGGCATTAAAAAATTACACTAGTTCAAAGATCTGGTTTGTATTTTGACCAGCCTCACGAGAATGAGTGTTGTGGGCCCTAGATTTAACCAAATGGCCTGATTCCACTTTCATTTGAAAGTAGACACTCATATCTACAATTCCTATATCTGGGGATTTTTTTAAATATGGCCTCTAAAGGCCTCAAATTAAGCTTACAAGGTCAGATATAAAACGTGACAGATTGTATAAAACACATATATATATACCTACAGGAATTACATCATCCAGCACTAATCTAGAAGCAAAATAGACGAAATCTGGCCATCTTCCTCCTTGAGCCAACGGTTGTGATCTGCCCCACCTGGACCACCTTCCACCTCCATTTCCCGACCATCCACGACCCACCACTGCCGGCCACCGCCTCCACCACTTCCGTTGAGGTGGTGGCTAGCGTTTGACGGTGACACGGCCACCGGAGATGGCCTCTCCGGCGATCCCGAGCAAGAAGAAAAGGCTCGGATTCCTCCCTCAATCTCGCATGGAATCGAGCTCGATTGAGCCCAATATCACTCCTAAATGGATCTAGATTCTAGCACAGAGGGAGAGGGGGAGAAACCGGACCTTAGTGGGGCTTGGCGGCGGCGGCGGCGGTTGTCCATGGATCTTCTCTCCTACGGCGAGCTTGCTCCCAATCTCGATTCTCCACCTTTTTCTCCTCTGTAAAGCTACAGCCCGACTCCTTTCCCCCTTCTAAAGCTAATGGTGGCATCAATTCGAGATGAGGAGAGCTGTATAGAGAATATTTGAAAAGTGGTGGTCGGCCTCCCCTTAGTTACTCCTCCCTGCTGCCAAATGGCACCCCTCCAGCACCAATTCGGCTGGGAATTAACTAGGGGGGTCAGATATGGCCTTGGGCAGAAGTGTGGAGTGCCACTTGGCCTTCATTCCCAAAATTCTTCTTGTTTCTTAATGGATGAAGGGGGATTTTCCACTTTTGCCCCCATGCATGTCTTTGCACGTTGAATTCAGTGGGCAAGGTAGGTCATTATGCATGTGGGCTTCAGAATGGGCCTTGTTTAAGGCTTTATTCCATTTGTATTTGGTTTGAATCCAATTTAAGCCCAATTTAGGTATAATTGACCCTATGTTGACTTCTGAGTTGACGTGGTCAACTAATGAGTAGGCTGACCCCACATGGTGACTATGGGGTCCATAGACTCCCTTTGGGGTGATTCACGGCTTGGTGAACCCTCTTTGGGCACTTTTGACCTATTTAGGTCAACTTAGGCAAAATGGGTCAAATGGTGATTTTGACCCAAACCCTAGATTTGTCTTGACCCATTGGGTTATTAGTGACCCATTGAGTACCCTATAGGATTAGGAAGAGTTAGGTGAGGTCAATTGGATCATTTTGAGGCTTAGACATCAAGCCTTAAACCTTGAAGTCATTTTGTCTATTTGCACGCCAAGGTGTTTTTCTCCTTTTCACCTTGGTTCTAGGGCAATTCTTGGTCTCTTAGAGCAATGTCATGACCTTGTCATGACAAAGTGCACCTTAGGGGTCTAGTAGTTCTGGGGATGTTACATGCAGTTGGCAGGGTGAGTCGGTTTATGGCAGAGCCTCGGAAGCCTCATCTTGTGGCGGCTAGGAGTATGTTGAAATATGTCAAATCTGTTAAAAAACTTGAGGTCCGGAGGAGAAGTGTAAAACTATGCGGAACACACTTCACAAAACCTTTCACAAGTGTAGCACAACAGTGGCAATGAGAAGAATGAATAGTACTATGGTATTGACTATCTCTTTACAATGCGAGGTATACATGGCGAGAAATGATTCATAAGAATCGCGGGGGAGAGAAGCACAAAACACAAGGGTAAAACAAGCTGAAGCGACTTGACGACTTGAGACCGCCAGACCGCGCGAACAGAACAAGTCGGGCGGAAGCCGCTGAGACCGCATGAACAGAGTACAGAATGCACCTACCAGACCGCAACCACAGACCGCCAACTATTCTGCTTTATTCCTCTGCTGAACAAAGCAGTTCGCACTTCTTGATCGCCCAGACCGCACGGTCTTGATCAAAGAAGAACCCGCGAACTCTGAACAAAGAACTGCTGCCTGTGACAAACCGCAACTCAAGACCGCCTGGTCACTTAAGACCGCCTGATCAACTGAGTCCGCTGCACCATACCGCGAACACCTAAACACAGTCCGGCCGGACTGGTTTATTCAAAGCTGGAAGAAGGAGACAAGCTGACCGCGAGCTGTAAACCGCTTAACTTGCGAACACAGAAACCGGTCAGACAAAATCTCAAACCGCGCGACCTCAATTTGAGACAGGCACACTCAAGCCAACTTTGGTTCTTACAGTTCTCGTTCTTGTTATGAATGACGGGCCTGTACCCTTATTTATAGGTGGACAGACGGATGTCATCACCGCTCAAATCGGGATACAATAACCGTCCATCAGATCGTGAGCATTCTCGCAAAGCAGACCACCCGAGATCAGCATAGCTCACAACTCCTTTATTAAACCTTGCGGTTAGAACCAAACCGCTCGGTCACATGCGGTCTCAGAAACTAGATCGCCCGGTCATATTCCAAAGCAAGAAAACTCCGTCAGTAACCAGACCGACTAGAGTAGTCGTCAGACCGCCCGGTTACTGCAAGAAGGCAGACCAAGAACATCTGGCCGACTTAAACAAGTCACCAGACCAACCCGCGCAAGCCGCCCGGACAGAAGAGGCGGTCTCCCAGATCAGACCACTCAGAACAAACCCGCCTGAGACACAACCGGCCAGAAAACCAGCGCAGACCGCGCGGTCTCTGCGGTCTCCTATCTTCAGACCGCCCAGCTCAAATTCACTTCCACTTAAAAAATTTAACACTCCCCCTTGAAGTGGGAAGTGGAAGTCAGCCCATGCAAACTCCGCAACCGACCAAAAGGTCCCTTCGCCAGTGGCTTAGTGAATATGTCAGCAATGTTCTCATTGCTCTGCACATGCTCCGCAATCAAAGATCCCTCCAACACCTTCTCACGAATGAAATGATGATGAATCTCTATGTGCTTCGTACGCGCGTGACAAGCTGGATTGTTCACCGGTTTGAGAGCACTCTCGTTGTCACCACATAGCAGAGTAGGACCTCCCACCTCCCTATGAATGTCCTCCACAAGCCTCCTAAGCCAGATGGCTTCCTGAGATGCCAAAGCCGAAGCTTTGTACTCCGTTTCCGTGGTAGAGACAGACACATAATCTTGCTTCTTGCTGCACCATGATATAGCTGTAGAGCCTGTCATAAAGACAAATCCAGACGTCGATCTCCGATCATCCAAATCCCCTCCATAATTAGCGTCCATGTACCCGTGCAAGCAAAAGCCTGAATCCCTTCCATAGAAGAGACCCAAATCCGAGGTGGATTTGACATATTTCAATATACTCCTAGCCGCCACAAGATGAGGCTTCTGAGGCTCTGCCATAAACCGACTCGCCCTGCCAACTGCAAAAGCAATATCTGGCCTTGTGATCGTCAAGTATATCAAGCTTCTGACCAAAGCCCGGAACACCAAAGGGTCGGTAAGAACCTTCCCTTCATCTCGCCGAATATGAACTCCAACCTCCAGTGGAGTAGAGCTGCTCTTCCCCCCTTCCATGCTGAATCTCTTCACGATTCGATCCGCATAGCCCTTTTGGGAAACGAGCATCCCACTCTCTTTCCTCTCCACTTCGAGCCCAAGGAAATGGTGGAGCTCGCCCAAATCCTTCATCTCGAATCTGATAGCTAGCTCAGCACAAAGCCTAGCTACCTCCATCTCAGAATTCCCCGTTACGATCATATCGTTAACGTACAGCAACACCAAGACCTGAAGCTCCCCCATCTTCTTTACGAACAAGCTTGAATCAGAATTAGAAGCAAAATATCCGCAGAACTGGAAGTATTCTACGATCTTCTCGTACCACGCCTGAGGCGCTTGCTTCAAGCCGTAAAGAGCCTTCTTGAGCTTGCAAACATATCTTGGGTGCTCTTCGGATACATAACCAGGTGGCTGATCCATGAAGATATCCTTGTCAATCTCGCCATATAGAAAAGCGTTCTTCACGTCGAGTTGCCAAATCTTCCATCCTTGGCAAGCTGCCAATGCGATCACCACCCGGACCGAAGTCATCTTGGAAATGGGGCTAAACGTTTCTTCATAATCCTCCCCATACTTCTGAGAGAAACCTCGAGCTACAAGGCGAGCCTTGTACCGCTCAATACTTCCGTCAGACTTCTTATTCATTTTGAAAACCCACTTGCAAGTCACCGGAGTAATACCCTCAACCTTAGGCACCAAGTCTCAAGTCTCATTCCTCCTAAGGGCAGCCATCTCTTCATCCATGGCTCCTTCCCACTCCTTGACTCCAATGGCATTTTCATAACAAGATGGCTCTCTCTCATCCAGGGGACCCGCGAAGAAACATGAGACAAAGCTCACCAAATTTCCGCCCGTATACCGATCAGGTGGAATAATAGTCCTCTTGGACCTCCTCAGAGCTTGACTATGAACCACCTCCTCCACTGCAGCTTCTGGACTAGCTCTCCTCTCAGATATACATGGAGCCTCACTCCCCCTGCTTCCAGAACCTGAAGCACCTGACCCAGAGCTAGTAATACAAGGAGCGCCTGGATAAACAGGTAACTCCACCAGAACTTCCCGTGCAGCTTCCACTGGTCCACCACCTTCCCTGCTTCCTTGTAACTCAACAGAAGAGCTACCTTAGTATGATGTCAGCTCGTCGAATACCACATCCCTAGAGACCACATATCTCCGTGTCTCAGGATCCATGCATCTCCACCCCTTTCTTCCGGTCATCATAACCGACGAAGACTAGCTTCCTTGCCTTAGCATCTAGCTTCATTCGAAGGGCATCCGGAACATGCACATAGCAGGTAGAACTGAACACTCGAAAGTGTTCCACGCTTGGCTTCTCCTTGAACATCAACTCATGAGGGGTCTTCATGTTGATGGGGCTGAGAGGCATCCGGTTGATAATAGAAGCTGCACAAGACATTCCCTCTGCCCAGAAGGACTTTGGGATATTCTTGGCATGAAGCAAACATTTGCAGGTCTCCATCAGGTGACGGATCTTCCGCTCTGCAACTTCGTTCTGTTGTGGAGTGTGAGCACAAGAAAACTCCCTTTGGATGTCATGCTTCCTACAGAAGTTAAAGAACTCTTTGGAGGTGAACTCCCCTCCATTGTCTGTTCTGAACTTCTTCACCCGCAGGTTTAGCCGACCTTCCACCAACTCCTTGAACTCCACAAACTTCTCGAAAGCTTCCGACTTCTCCTTCAGAAAATATACCCAAGTATATCTGGTGAAGTCATCAACCACAATCAGCATATACCTACTACCTCCAAGACTGGCAGTGTTGGTAGGTCTAAACAGATCACTATGGATGCACTCCAATGGTCTTTTACATATGCTTTGTGATTTGTCAAATGGAAAGCGTTGAGCTTTACCAAACTGATAACTTGCACAAACATGACCATCCCCGAAAGATGACAAGCTAGGCAGACCTTTCACCAGGCCTCTTCCCGCCATAGCTTTCAACTTATCCATTCCAACATGCCCAAGCCTTTCGTGCCAGATAGCAGCGCTGTCGTTTGCCCTCATCTTATCAACATAAGAATTTGTTGAAAGAACAAACAAATCCTTCACCCGTCTCCCAACATGAGTGACCTCAGCTTTCACCGCTGAAACATTTCGGAGAAATTTCACTTCTGTTGGACCAAACAGAATGTGATAGCCAGCATCCACCGCGTTGGTCACTGAGAAGAGGTTCTTCTTCATTCCCGGAACATGATAGACACTCTTCAACGTAAGAGTACCTCTATCATCGTTCAATGAAACCACACCCTCCTTCTCAACTGCATGAACAGTATCATCAGCCGTAATGATAGAGTCATTACCTGCATATGTTTGTAACGAGGAGAACTTCGACTCATCCCCAGTGAGGTGATGACCACAACCAGAGTCAACTATCCAATCATCCTGATAGTTGATGGAAGTCATATCCCGAACACACTTGCCCGTCATGAATGCACCTCCACCACCTCAACTAAATTCTGAATTGGAACCAGCTTCCTCCTTCCCTGCAGCATGCCCTGGATGAAGATTCACCTTGCAGTCCCTTTTGAAATGACCAAGCTTATTGCACCCGAAGCATCTAGGTCCTTCCTGCTTCTTCCCATCACGCTTAGGACCATAGCTCCTCTCCTTCTAATATGAAGTAGACGGACCATTATCTCCAGATGTCTTCTTCTTCTTGTCCCGTTTCTTCTTCTTGCCAGAGAGGAGAACCTCGCCTTCTCCCCCAGAGACAGACATCCCAGCAAGTAAGTTCTCCAGCTCCAGCAACGAAGGCTGATTGGCCCAGACTTAAATAAAAGTTACAAAAGCCACATACTCCCTCCGCAAGCCGCGGATTATGTGCTTCTTCAGCTTAACTTCTGAGATAGGCTCATCCGGGTCCAAAGCTGATATCTCTGTGCAGAGGTTCTTCATCTTCAAGAAGAACGTTGAAATGGACAAATCTCCCTGAGTTGCTTTCACCAACTCATTTTCCAAGAACTGTAGCCTCGCTACATTCTTCTTATTGAACAAGCCATCCAAGGTTGTCCAAATCTCAGCAGCTGATCTACATCCGATGATGTGATCAAACAACTCCGGGATGATAGCTCTCTTGAGAGTGAACTCCGCCTTAGCATTCGTTCTTCTCCAAGCCTTCACGAGCTCAGCATTCCCATCAGCAGAAACAACAGCTTGTCTTGCTTCTCCTCCTACTACCTCCCACAAATTCTCGCTAAGAAGATAGCTCTCCATGTAAGACTTCCACTTCTTGAAGTTAGTCTGCGTAAGGAGCTCAATACCGAGACCTCTAGCATATCCTCCTTCCATTGCAATCTCACTGATTGCTAACCACTTGAGAAACCCGAGAGAAGTATCAGCAATTTCAGCTTCGCAACCTCAGCAACCTCGCTCTGATACCATGTTAAAAACCTTGAGGTCTGGAGGAGAAGTGTAAAACTATGCGGAACACATTTCACAAAACCTTTCACAAGTGTAGCACAACAGTGACAATGAGAAGAACGAATAGTACTATGGTATTGATTATCTCTTTACAATGCGAGGTATACATGGCGAGACATGATTCATAAGAATCGCGGAGGAGAGAAGCACAAAACACAAGGGTAAAACAAGCTGCAGCGACTTGACGACTTGAGACCGCCAGATCGCACGAACAGAACAAGCCGGACGGAAGCCGCTGAGACCGCGCGAACAGAGTACAGAATGCACCTGCCAGACCGCAACCACAGACCGCCAACTGTTCTGCTTTATTCCTCTGCTGAACAAAGCAGTTCGCACTTCTTGATCGCCCAGACCGCACGGTCTTGATCAAAGAAGAACCCGCCGAACTCTGAACAAAGAACTGCTGCCTGTGACAAACCGCAACTCAAGACCGCCTGGTCACTTAAAACCGCCTGATCAACTGAGTCCGCTGCACCAGACCGCGAACACCTAATCACAGTCCGCCCGGACTAGTTTATTCAAAGCCGGAAGAAGGAGACAAGCTGACCGCGAGCTGTAAACCGCTTAACCTGCGAACACAGAAACCGGTCAGACAAAATCTCAAACCGCGCGACCTCAATTTGAGACCGGCACACTCAAGCCAACTTTGGTTCTTACAGTTCTCGTTCTTGTTATGAATGACGGGTCTTGCACCCCTATTTATAGGCGGACAGACCGATGTCGTCACCGCTCAAACCGGGATACAATAACCGCCCATCAGATCACGAGCGGTCTCGCAAAGCAGACCGCCCGAGCTCAGCATAGCTCACAGCTCCTTTATTAAACTTTGCGGTTAGAACCAAACCGCCCGGTCACATGCGGTCTCAGAAACTAGACCGCCCGGTCTTATTGCAAAGCAAGAAAACTCCTTCAGTAACCAGACCGACTAGAGTAGTCGTCAGACCGCCCGGTTACTGCAAAAAGGCAGACCAAGAACATCTGGCCGACATGAACAAGTCGCCAGACCAACCCGCGCAAGCCGCCCGGACAAAAGAGGCGGTCTCCCAGATCAGACCGCTCAGAACAAACCAGCCTGAGACACAACCGGCCAGAAAACCAGCGCAGACCGCGCGGTCTCTGCGGTCTCCAATCTTCAGACCGCCCAGCTCAAATTCACTTCCACTTCAAAAATTTAACAAAATCCACCTCGGATTTGGGTCTCTTCTACGGGAGATATTCGAGCTTTTGCTTGCACGGGTACATGAACGCTGATTATGGACGAGATTCGGATGATCGGAGATCGACGTCCGAATACGTCTTTATGACGGGCTCTACAGCTATATCATGGTGCAGCAAGAAGCAGGATTATGTGTCTGTCTCTACCACGGAAACAGAGTACAAAGCTTCGGTTTTGGCGGATCAGGAAGCCATCTGTCTTAGGAGGCTTGTGGAGGACATTCATAGGGAGGTGGGAGGTCCTACTCTGCTACGTGGTGCCAACGAGAGTGCTCTCAAACTGGTGAACAATCCAGTTTGTCACGCGCGTACGAAACACATAGAGATTCATCATCATTTCATTTGTGAGAAGGTGTTGGAGGGATCTCTGATTGTGGAGCATGTGCAGAGCAAGGAGAACGTTGCTGACATATTCACTAAGCCGCTGGCGAAGGGACCTTTTGGTCAGTTGCGGAGTTTGCTTGGGCTGACTTCCACTTCCCACTTCAAGGGGAGTGTTAAATTTTTGAAGTGGAAGTGGATTTGAGCTGGGCGGTCTGCGGATTGGAGACCGCAGAGACCACGCAGTCTGCGTTGGTTCTCTGGTCGGTTTTGTCTCAGCGGTTTGATCTGAGCGGTCTGATCTGGGAGACCGCCTCTTCTGTCCGGGCGGCTTGCGCGGGTTGGTGTGGCGACTTGTCCTAAGTTGGCCAGATGTTCTTGGTCTGCCTTCTTGCAGTGACCGGGCGGTCTGACGACTATTCTAGTCGGTCTGGTTACTGAAGGAGTTTTTTGCTTTGCAATAAGACTGGGCGGTCTGCTTATTGAGACCGCGGTGACCGGGCGGTTTGGTTGTAACCGCATGGTTTAATAAGGGAGCTGTGAGCTATGCTGAGCTCGGGCGGTCTGCTTTGTGAGACCGCTCGCAATCTGATGGGCGGTTATTGTATCCTGGTTTGTGCGGTGACGACATCCGTCTGTCCGCCTATAAATAGGGGTGCAGAGCCCGTCATCAACAAGAACGAGAACTGTAAGAACCAAAGTTGGATTGATTGTGCCGGTCTCACTTTGAGGTCGTGCGGTCTGAGATCTTTGTCTGACCGGTTTCTGTGTTCGCAGGTTAGCGGCTTGCAGCTCGCGGTCATCTTGTCTCCCTTCTTCCAGCTTTGAAAAACCAGTCCGGGCGGACTGTGTTTAGGTGTTTACGGTCTGTGCAGCGGACTCAGTTGATCAGGCGGTCTTAAGTGGCCAGGCGGTCTTGAGTTGCGGTATGTCGCAGATAGCAGTTTCTCTGTTCAGAGTTCGCGGGTTCTTCTTTGATCAAGACCGTGCGGTCTGGGCGATCAAGAAGTGTGAACTATTTGTTTTCAGCAGTGGAATAAAGCAGCAAGTTGGCGGTCTGTGGTTGCGGTCTGGCAGGTGCGGCTTGTACTCTGTTCACGCGGTCTCAGCGGCTTCCGTACGGCTTGTCTGTTCGCGCGGTCTGGCGGTCTCAAGTGTCAGATCGATGAAGCTTGGTTTTACCCTTGTGTTGTGTGCTTCTCTCCTTCGTGATTCTTATGAATCATGTCTCGCCATGTATATCTCGCATTGTAAAGAGATAGTCAATACCATAGTACTATTCGTTCTTCTCATTGTCATTATTGTGCTACACTTGTGAAAGGTTTTGTGAAGTGTGTTCCGCATCTTTTTACTTCACCTCCGGACCTCAAGTTTTTCAACAAAATCAGCATACTCATATAACTCGGCGATAACAGAATTGTAAAGACGGGTTGGCTCAGTTAGGATATATTCTACCTCAGAATCATATAGCGGAGTTATTACCATATCAAGATCATCTGCTGCACCTTCAAATCCACCTTTTAAAAGTTCTCCACCGGATTGAACTTTCTCATCAGAAATTTTAGGCGCCATTCCTTTTGCAGAGAGTTGTCGGGAGGAAAGAGATGAAGGAGGGATTCTAGGGTTTTGTGTGTGCGTAATTTCTATGTTATGACAATGTCTAATATATACTAGTATGCATTGGGAAGGCAAAGAGGCGCATACCTGTTTAAATCTTCCAGAATCGTTTTGAGAATCCCGGAACAACGACGTATTATGACGCTGACGTGTCCTGTGATATCATTCTTCCAGAATTATTGTGAGTCCTCCAACAAGAAAATAAGTAACATTAACATGAAGTATTTTGTTTTTAAAATTAACTTAGATGAATGCTAATTCAATTTTTTTATGTCGAATAGAGAGGACACGCAAAGCCAAAGATGAAGGGCCGGCAATAACTGAAGTGCCAAAGCTACCAAAGGAGCATAACTTCATGGATCTTTCTTCTTGCGAGTTCGATTCAAATTCAATACCAACTTCCACACCTGTTGATCAAAACGATGGTTTCTCTATAAATGATGGCTTATCCATAAACATGCCTTTGGATTTTTTCATGCATTCCAGATGCGTTCAAATATTGATTTGTATCTCACAAATATTGTATTTGTACTGTTTGTTCAAATATTGATTTTTCATGCATTCCCAGTGTTGTACAGATTTTGTAATCTCCTTCTCAAGCTTTTTTAATGTAGTGTTTTTTTTCTTCATGATATTGTTTCAGCTCAACTTTCAATTCTTTATATTTAATGAAACAATTTGACCGCACATCCTCTAATCAAGGTTTCATGCTCCAGATTTTCATTTGAAACCTGTAAGCAGCTTGTTGCTAGATTGAAAACAATGGGGACAGAGATTGATCTCATTCTCCTTAGATCTTGTAAACTCACTCATACAATTTTTAACAACAAATCTTCTAATGAAACAATTTCACAGCAGATGCTATAATTAAACAATTTTCTAAAGGCTATTCTAAATTTATGTTAAGTTGTTTATCCATGAAAATTAAATTGTTGCGATTCCAATGTCATTCTTCACCTAAACTGACAATTCTTTACCAATTCTCACATTTCATACAGTCACAATAGCTACGAACATTCCGAAAGTTTAACCACTTTGCAAATACTTTATGGTTATATTCTATATTATCACTACGGTGTTGTAAGACAATATGATTGAATTTCTGCAAATCTGATCATATGTTACTAGGAGGAAGCAAACATAAATAATATTGTTGATATTTTAACCACCTGCAAAATAGAAAATATACATTTTTAATATGAAGTTCTACTATCACCATATATTAAGCAAATAAATAGCAGTCAATCTCATGAAAAAAATCCAAAATTAAGTAAGTTGGTGTTGTCTCAAAACAATTGGATGTCAAAGTTCCAAAAATAGGAATGTTCAGAATTTACAAATGCATTTTGAAAGACAAACCACAACCATTTCACAGATTAACAAAATGTGTCACTCCCCTTGAGTATTTCATTTCATGAATGTCTCAATCATTTCCACCCCTATTTGTGCCCAAAATTTTGCTTTGTATTTCTTCCGGTGGATCTGCTGAGTAGTGACCAATGTCTTCATATACATCATCATGAAGACTC
The DNA here is from genome assembly GCA_033032865.1 of Dactylorhiza incarnata. Classification (NCBI taxonomy): domain Eukaryota; kingdom Viridiplantae; phylum Streptophyta; class Magnoliopsida; order Asparagales; family Orchidaceae; genus Dactylorhiza; species Dactylorhiza incarnata. The sequence goes on from JAWHQI010000173.1 coordinate 1,514,053, forward strand.
CACAGTCATCCCCATTACTTTGTTTTGGTGTTCCTTACATATAATTGAGTGACCACTCAATTATATTTTTAGGTAGTATGCTAGCAATATCTTCATATAAATAGTTCATCTTCACAAATGAAAAGATTTTCTTAGATTTATACTAGAAACTGCAAAAATGAAGAAAATTGAGATTCAAACATTATCACTTCGGGTGCGGATTTGTGAGACCTGGTAGCTGACATTGAATCATAAAATTCCCAAATGTGTTTGTTTAAGTTTGCAACCAGTAAAGTCCAATGGTTGATTACATAGACAAGAATTAGAATGAAATCAGAGTACTTCGCTGCATCTGGCGTAATATGATTAATGTAAACCCGACTGCTACTGATTTTACTCTTTTTAATTAACTGGAAGTTAAAAGTGTACAAGAAATCAGCATTAAATAAATGTAGTCAGAATAGAAATTATGTGATAAACTTCATGCAATTACTGCGTGATTGGATGAGACATAAAGGAAAAGCCGCACTCTCTTTGGACTCCTATATCTATGCGCGCTCAAATCAACACTAAAAGAGTCCAAGTGGGCGTCGCTTATCCATCCAGTCTCCGAAAATTCTACCATGGTTGAGTGATACATAACAATATTACCTCGCTCAAACAAAATGCTGGAGCTGCAAAATTTTGGTTCAATTAAAGAAGTCTTTCAAAGTATCATTGCCTAAAAATATACAATTTATTATACCTTTCAGTTTGGCAAGATTATAAGTGAACGCTATCTATTATTTTCTGCTCCCTAGATGATATCATGGTTCTCCTAGGAAAATCAAAAACTGTTGGTGTTGGAGAGAAGACGACGTTATTTTTTCTGTCATCATGACCCTTAATTTGTTTAATAAGTGTACCCTCCACCGACTCCACATCAGGAAACGCAATAACTAGGGCCGAAGAATCAAGTGACGATTGTTGCGGAACGCTTAGGGCTCTTGGTAGACCGGTTCACTTGAACCACCTTAGCTCGTGAGCGAACTAAGCGCGCAAACAGTCAATTAGAGATTCGTTGATTGCACTGGGACTTTTTAGCGTGGAAAACCCGGAAAGGGTAAAAAACCACGTGGTCGGAGCTGTGCCGACCAAATTCCACTATCTTCAGGGGGGTTACAAAGTGAGACTTAGAACTCGAGTGCGACAGGCCGCAACTCGTTACAGTAGTAGAGAGATAGAGAGATCCGAAGGCGACAGGCCGCCTCTTGGAAAAAATTAAGTCCTTTTCTCCTTCTGAGAAAGGTGGAGAACAAAAGTGAGCTGCTCCGGGGAACAAAAGTGAGCTGCTCCTGGGAACAAAAGTGAGCTGCTCCGGGGAACAAAAGTGAGCTGCTCCTGGGAACAAAAGTGAGCTGCTGCGTCGCCTTTCGGGATGAAGGAAATCTTCAAGTCCGGAAAGGAAATCTTCAAGTCCGGAAAGGAAATCTTCAATCTCCGAAGGAGAATTCCGCAAAAGTCTGCAAGGAGCTCTCCCAGGTCCAGAAGTCAAGGTCCCTTCAAATGAAGCCCCAGGGCCCTTTTTATAGCTTTGGCCGGGGGTAGTCTGGTAATCTTGTCGTTGGCAGTTTCCATAAATGCTTGGTTGACGAATCATATTTTCCGGTTTGGGGCACACGGATCGCCATTTTTCGTAAATGACCACCTTGCCCTTCGGGCAGCTTGGGCGGCTCGGGCAGTTCGGGCAGTTCTGTTGGGGGCGAAAAAGGCGACTGGCCGTTCCTGAAAAGTGAGACGCCTAAAAGACAAAATGTGAGAAGTCAGGAAGACAGAAAGTGAGAAGTCAGAAAGACAGAAAGTGAGAAGTCAGAAAGACGGAAAGTGAGAAGTGCGCGCTCAGAAGCGTTCTGAGCGCGCAACGAGCGAGGGAGCGCTCTGAGCGTGTAATGAGCACGTGGGCGTTCTGAGCGAACGGAGAGGCGTTCTGAGCGCGTAATGAGCGCGGGAGCATTCTGAGCGAACGGAGAGGCGATTGGTCGCGATCCGAGAAGGAAAACGGGGTCCGTCGTTCCTGGCGAGGAGCTCGCCCGAAAAGGCGCCCCGTGAGTCCCCCTGTCAGAAAGGTGGGAAGGAGGGGGAGGAAACGGTCACCCTCCCCCGCAGAGAGGGAAGGCGAACGGGACGCACTCCCGGGAGACGCGGCCAGGCCGCACCCAAGGGGGGTGCGGCAAGCCACACCCAAGGGGGGGGGGGGGTGCGGCCAGGCCGCACCCCACCCGAGGGGGGTGCGGTCGGGCCGCACCCCTCCAAAGGGGGGTGCGGCAAGGCCGCACCCCACCCCAGGGGGGTGCGGTAAGGCCGCACCCCAAGGGGGGTGCGGCCGGGCCGCACCCCACCCGAGGGGGGGTGCGGTCGGGCCGCACCCCACCCCTAGGGGGGTGCGGCAAGGCCGCACCCCAAGGGGGTGCGGCCAGGCCGCACCCCACCCGAGGGGGGTGCGGCCGGGCCGAACCCCATGGGGGTGCGGCGGCGAGGCCGCACCCCGGGTTCGGCCGCACCCCTTGCGGGCGTGCGGCTCGGCCGCACCCCTTGCGGGCGTGCGGCTCGGCCGCACCCCTTGCGGGCGTGCGGCTCGGCCGCGCCCCGTGAGGTGGCGCGGTTGCGCGGGACGGCTTCAAGATGGGAGGCGGTCCCGTTGCCATTCTCGGCGTGGCTCCGTATGGCAACTCTGGCTTTATTTCCCTGGATCCCCTGCCAAACTGGTGGGGGAGCGCTTTTGGAAATATCTGTTGTCATTGCGGCTTATAAATAAGAGTCCGTTATACGAGCCCCCATCATAAGCCCCCCAAAACCGTCGGAGTCCAGAACTTGTGAAGGAGTGCGAGGGTTTTTTGAATATTTGCGTGGCGTAACGGACGATGCCGGAGGTAAGCTATTATTTTTTGAAAAATTTAATTGGAGGGAAGAAAAGGAGGCCGGGCTTGAGCGGCCGGCATCCGAGCGGCACCCGCGCGCGTGCTCGCGCGTGCTTGCGCGCGGCCGGGGCCGACGGAGGGGCGCGCGTGTCCGCGTGAGGGGCGGAGGGTGCGGCCGCGGTGGGGGTGCGGGCGGCCGGCGCTGCTGCGCCCCTACGTGCGGCCGGCGCGCGGGAGCCCGTGATCGGCCGCGTGCGGCAGGGGGCGCGGGTGGCCGGCGCCGTTGCGCCCCCGTGCGGTCGGTGCCCGCGCGCGGAGGTGCTTCCGCGCGCGGGCCAGCTGTGCGCGGCCGGCGCGCGCTTCCCCGCGCGCGGCTGCGCGCGGCGGGCGCGTGCTTCCCCGCGCGCGGCGGTGCGCGGCGGGGGGTGCGGACGGTCGGCGCCGCCCCTACGCGCGGTTGGCGCGCGGGAGCCCGCGCGCGGCAGGGGGCGCGGGTGGCCGGTGCCGCTGCGCCCCCGCGCGGCCGGTGCCCGCGCGCGGAGGAGCTTCCGCGCGCGGGCCAGCCGTGCGCGGCTGCGCGCGGTGGGCTCGCGCTTCCCCATGCGCGGTTGCGCGCGGTGGGGGGTGCGGCGGTGGGGGGTGCGGCGGCCGGGGCCGCTGTGTCCCCGTGCGCGTCTGGTGCGCGCGGTCGGTGCTGTTGCGGGTCTTGGCGGTGCGGTCCGCATCATTTTGGTCGTTTATCTATTTATTTTAGTGTCTGTGATTATGTGTTTCTTTTTTCAGGCTTCGAAACGGGGCGGTCAGTCGAGGCCGATGCGTCTGCGTTCTTCTCTTGACGGTGCGCGAATTGAGATATGCGCAAACGGTTTGGACTGACGCCTAATACTGAGGTGAGGATTCCGGGAGCGGAGGAGCGCGCCCAGAATCCGCCTACTGGCTTTATGACCCTTTCCGAGAGCTGCTTGAAGTCTGGGTTCCACATTCCTCCATCCGAGGAGGTTCTTGAGATACTTCGGTTCTGCGGTGTCCCGATTACACAGTTTACGCCTGCTGGGATGGCGAATATCATGGGGCTGGTTGTATTCTTCCGGGAGCACAGCGCGCGCTTTTCGCTCGAGCTTTTCAAAGACTGGTGCGAGGTTTCCACCGACTCGGGTGGTCGTATCGAGGTCCGTAGCAACAAGACCTGGTTCCGCTTTGGCGAGAAGGCAGATTACCGTCACGGAAACACCCTCTATGGGTATGTCCGTAATCGCTGGGAGCTGCCGGAGCTTTGAAGAGCGCTCCCTGGTCGTTGCCGTCGGCTGACCGGGCGGGAAGACGAGTTCCTTCCCATTCCCGGTTTCCCTGGTCGGGAGGGCCTATCGAAGGCTCTGTTCTGTATTCACAGCTGCGTGGAGGAGAGCCGACTACTCTCGGCGGGGCTTTCTTGGGATGCCGAGCGGGAGGCCGCTGTTCCCTTAGAGCGTGGAAGGAAGAGAAAGATTGTTTTCAGGAATGGAACTCCTGGTTCGTGTTCTGCTCCGCCGGAGCCTAGGAGCCACGATCATGAAGCCAGTCCGAGCCGCCGTCGGGGGGAGCCGATTGCTTCCGACCCGGAGGTCGAGATTCTGGCCTCCCCTACTGCTGAGCAGGTTGCGCAGGGAGACTTGCCGCCACCTCCTCCTCATCCACCGTCGAGGCGAGTTTCCTCGTCCCTCCAGGCGATGACTTCTGCAGTAAGTGAATCTCTCCTTTCTTGGGTCTTGACTTGTCTTTGCTTTCATTGTTTATGTTTCCTGATTGCTTCCTTCGTGTTTGCAGGCGAACGCTCTTACCAATGTTGCTCTCACGTGGAACGACTGATACGTGGGCCTCAAGGACAGCTACATCTCCCTCCAGGAGGAGCTGAGCGTGATGAAGAGGGACATGTCTGCTTTACAGAAGAGGAGGGATCGCGATCTGTCCCGCGTCAAGCAGCTGGAGGCCGACCTCTCTTCTTCCCGATCTGAGGGTGAGAAGCTGCAGGAGGCGTATGGTGGAGACAAGGCGCTTGCCCAGGATGCGCTTCGTCAGTTGTCTGAGGCCCAGGGGGAGATGTTTCGTATGGAGGGGGAGCTGGGTTTTCTGCGGAGCGAGGTGGAGCGGCTGTCGTTGGTTGAGCGCAGCCTTGAGGATGCCAAGGCGGCCGGAGTGGCCGAGTTCCGAGATTCTCTTGCTTTTGTCGAGGAGCGGTTCCAGATGGCGGAGGAGATCCGTGCCGAGGTCATGACGAAGGAGGTCGAGCCCTTGTTGGAGGATGAGCGTGAAGTCGCCTTCCAGCGCGGTATTCAGAAGACTCTGCGCCTGGTGGGGAGGAAGTTCGGGTGTGATACCGCTGGTCTTGGAGCGGGAGACCTTTCGGAGGATGAGTGTTCGGACGCAGCCGAGGATTGACGTTGATCGTCTTCTGTTTCCTTGCTTTCCATGACGTTGTCTGTTTGTGCGTCGTTCTGAGTTGGTTTGTTTGCATTTTGCTTTTCCGCTTTCCGTATTTTTGTCTGTTTTGTGCGCAGCGTTGAGCTGACGCGGTTATCGTGTTTATCGTATTCACTTCTTTGTGTGATCCTGTTAATCTGGTTGTTGGCACCTGCATAGTTTGTCTGTTTTCAAAATGAGTTTCGCACGAGATGGAGCCCGCGGCTTGCAGATGTATATATATATAAAGAGTTAGTATGCGCAAGTCTGTGCCCGCGACTTTCTTGCACGAGTCTGTGCTCGCAGCTTTGGTGCACGAGTCTGTGCTCGCGGCTTTGGTGCACGAGTCTGTGCTCGCGGCTTTGGTGCACGAGTCTGTGCTCGCGGCTTTAGTGCACGAGCCTTTGCTCGCGACTTTTTTGCACGGTTCTGTGCCCGCGGCTTTAGTGCACGAGCCTTTGCTCGCGACTTTTTTGCGCGGTTCTGTGCCCGCGGCTTTGGTGCACGAGTCTGTGCTCGCGGCTTTGGCCGGTGAATAGCGGGTGTATTCAAACCGGGGGTGAACGCAGGGGGGTCAGGCCCCCACGACACCGGGACTCGACGGCGGAGGAGAAGGGCGAACCTTCAATCGACGGCGGTGCAGAGTCCCCGGGGCAGGGCCCCGAAGCGGTACCTGCAGCAGAATAGATTGGAGCAAGTAGAATTTTATTAGAAAATGAATACTGATATATGCGCAAGTGTAATCTTGCGATCCCGGGGTTAACAAGTTTCTGAGACAGGCTTTATTGAGGGAGAAGATAGCGTTGAGCTTCGTTTGCGTTGCGCTTGCTCGAGTCTCTTCGGTCGTTCAGCTTGGGGGGCGACAGTGGCCCGGCGGTTGACTCTCGATGGCCTTTTCCTGTGCCTCTACGTGGAAGGCCTCCAGGTATCCTAATTGGACAAGGCGTTCGATTTCATCTTTCAGTCGGGCACATTGCTCCGTTCGGTGCCCTCGGCCTTTGTGGAAGTGGCAAAACTGGGATTGATCTCCCCTGAGCAAGGAGAGCTTTCTGGGCCAGTGGATGATCTTGCTATTACAGATTACGGACAATATGCGCTCGCGCGGTGTATTCAGTGGGGTGAAGCTCCGGGAGCCTTGACTTGCTGGCTCTCGGAGGCGGTCTGCTTGGTTCTGAGCGGGCAGTTCGGCTTCCTCGAGCTGCTGTTGCTGCCCCTTTCTCTTGCGGCTTGTATCGAAGGGCGGCGAGCCTGTCAGCGTCTGAAGTTTGTCTTTTCCAATTACTGCAGGAGTCGCTTGGCCTTTCCGTGCACCCTGCTTCTCGGACTTCGATCTCGGCGACGGGTTGCTGTTGATCCAGGGGAGCCTGGAGGCGGGTGTGTCGAAACCATGCATCGCGCTCCTGAGGATATTTCCTTTGCTGGTCATGCGTCGGGACATGGAAACGTCGTGGTCCATGGCGTCCAGAAGGAGGCTCCCGAATATCGCGTCGTAGGGGGAGTCTGCTTCGGCGACGATGAACTGTACATCGTACTGGACTGGTTCTGCGTGCGCCCCTACTTGGACGGGGAGGGTGATGCTTCCTACGGTAGGTACCGTAGTTCCATCAGGGAGCTCCGCTTCGCTGGCCCTAAGCTTGAGGTTCCCGCTTAGGAGCTTGAGCCGAACTATTGCTGCTAGGAATAGAACGTTGAATGAGATGCGGTGAGTTATCAATGCTTTCCTCATCTCACAGGGGGGACTCCCTATGCTTGCGTCCAAGATGAAGTCCATCCATGCGCAGGGGCGCTCTTGGTGAAAATTTGTGCCTATTTTCTCCGATTGCTCGTTCCGCTCTTCCTCCCCTAGGAGGGGTGGTTTGCTTGCACCGGGCTTTTCTTCCCCTTGAATCTTTGTCGTGTGTGTCTCGTGCTGCTCGACGAACAGTTAGGACAACTCAGTGAAGTTGTGTATTGCTCCGTTTGGCAAGGATTGATACCAGCGGAGGGCGTCTCCACACAGTGTTTTGGTGAAGATTTTGCAGCTGACTGGGTCGGGAAGTCCGAGCCTCCGTATCGTTATCAGGAAATGATTAACGTGCTCATATGGATCTTCTGCTCCGTGGAACTCCTTGTTGTAAGGGAGCTTTAGCCATGATGGAACTGGGTATTCCAAAATTGACTTGGAGAGGGGGGATCGCCTTTGTCCAGGCGTATCATCGTTCGGATCCTGTCCTGCCACGAGAGGGGTCGGTTTGCCAGTCGATCCAGGCCAAGGGGGCCGGATGGGTGCAGTGATGAGCGCTCCTTTCACCGGGCTCTTTGGAACTGAGGAGCTGTATGCGTCGGATAGTTCAGGGGAGGTGTCCACTCTTGCTGGTTCCGAGAATTCCGGCGAAGCGGGTACTGCGCTCGGAAATGCTTTGCTTAGAATTTGGGAATCCATTCTCACAGACGGCGCCAAACTGTTGCGGAACGCTTAGGGCTCTTGGTAGACCGGTTCACTTGAACCACCTTATCTCGTGAGCGAACTAAGCGCGCAAACAGTCAATTAGAGATTCGTTGGTTGCACTGGGACTTTTTAGCGTGGAAAACCCGAAAAGGGTAAAAAACCACGTGGTCGGAGCTGTGCCGACCAAATTCCACTATCTTCAGGGGGGTTACAAAGTGAGACTTAGAACTCGAGTGCGACAGGCCGCAACTCGTTACAGTAGTAGAGAGATAGAGAGATCTGAAGGCGACAGGCCGCCTCTTGGAAAAAACTAAGTCCTTTTCTCCTTCTGAGAAAGGTGGAGAACAAAAGTGAGCTGCTCCGGGGAACAAAAGTGAGCTGCTCCTGGGAACAAAAGTGAGCTGCTCCGGGGAACAAAAGTGAGCTGCTCCGGGGAACAAAAGTGAGTTGATGCGTCGCCTTTCGGGATGAAGGAAATCTTCAAGTCCGGAAAGGAAATCTTCAAGCTCCGAAGGAGAATTCCGCAAAAGTCTGCAAGGAGCTCTCCCAGGTCCAGAAGTCAAGGTCCCTTCAAATGAAGCCCCAGGGCCCTTTTTATAGCTTTGGTCGGGGGTAGTCTGGTAATCTTGTCGTTGGCAGTTTCCATAAATGCTTGGTGGACGAATCATATTTTCCGGTTTGGGGCACACGGATCGCCATTTTTCGTAAATGACCACCTTGCCCTTCGGGCAGCTTGGGCGGCTCGGGCAGTTCGGGCAGCTCTGTTGGAGGCGAAAAAGGCGACTGGCCGTTCCTGAAAAGTGAGACGCCTGAAAGACAAAATGTGAGAAGTCAGGAAGACAGAAAGTGAGAAGTCAGAAAGACAGAAAGTGAGAAGTCAGAAAGACGGAAAGTGAGAAGTGCGCGCTCAGAAGCGTTTTGAGCGCGCAACGAGCGAGGGAGCGCTCTGAGCGTGTAATGAGCACGTGAGCATTCTGAGTGAACGGAGAGGCGTTCTGAGCGCGTAATGAGCGCGGGAGCATTCTGAGCGAACGGAGAGGCGATTGGTCGCGATCCGAGAAGAAAAACGGGGTCCGTCGTTCCTGGCGAGGAGCTCGCCCGAAAAGGCGCCCCGTGAGTCCCCCTGTCAGAAAGGGGGGAAGGAGGGGGAGGAAACGGTCACCCTCCCCCGCAGAGAGGGAAGGCGAACGGGGCGCACTCACTCCCGGGAGACGCGGCCAGGCCGCACCCAAGGGGGGTGCGGCAAGCCACACCCAAGGGGGGGGGGGGGGGGGGGGGGGGGGGGGGGGGGTGCGGCCAGGCCGCACCCCTCCAAAGGGGGGTGCGGCAAGGCCGCACCCCACCCGAGGGGGGTGCGGCAAGGCCGCACCCCAAGGGGGGTGCGGCAAGGCCGCACCCCACCCCTAGGGGGGTGCGGCAAGGCCGTACCCCAAGGGGGGTGCGGTCAGGCCGCACCCCACCCGAGGGGGGTGCGGCCGGGCCGCACCCCATGGGGGTGCGGCGGCGAGGCCGCACCCCGGGTTCGGCCGCACCCCTTGCAGGCGTGCGGCTCGGCCGCGCCCCGTGAGGTGGCGCGGTTGCGCGGGACGGCTTCAAGATGGGAGGCGGTCCCGTTGCCATTCTCGGCGTGGCTCCGTATGGCAACTCTGGCTTTATTTCCCTGGATCCCCTGCCAAACTGGTGGGGGGAGCGCTTTTGGAAATATCTGTTGTCATTGCGGCTTATAAATAAGAGTCCGTTATACGAGCCCCCATCAACGATAATGGTGCGAGTGTGACTACTTTTTTTGGTGGTGATGATACTACTAGTGATGGCTTAGTAACTGGTGATGACTGCAATGGAGATGAATTTGAGCGGGGTCTAAAATAGGACACCAGTGCCGCCAATACTTCCACCTTGATGGACCTCCGGATGCTTCGAGCAACCCTCTCAATCTCGAAGTCCCGCCCCTAGGTTTAGCTCTCGTCCCTCTCCCATCCGGTTTCCCAGTTCACGCAAAGGATTAACGAATCTGCACGCCGCTGCCGTTCGCGAGAAGGAGATCGGGTAGCTGCTGGTTCGTCCCGGCCGCCTCCGTGCGCAAGGAAGCAGTTCGCGTCTCCAAGCCGTCGCGGTTCGTCGCTGCCTTCTTCCCCGTCGCCGTGAGCAAGGAGGTGTTCTCGATCCGTCCAGCCGCTCGCTCGCTGGAGCCCTCCCGTCGTTCGTTGCTGCTGTTCCTGGCAAGCCGCCACGCGCGATAGAGGAGATCGCCATCGTGCCCAGCCGATGCTCTCATCTCCCGCTGCCGCAAGTCGTTCGCTGCGCTTTCCCCAGCGTGGATCGCTGCTGTTTTCGTCCTCTGTTCGTCGCCGTTCGCACGCGAAGAGGAAGACATCACGAGATCTCCTCTCTGTGTCGCCGCCGCCTCTGCAGTACGTCGTCGCCAAATCGCCGGATCAGAGGCCGCCACCGCTGTTGCCACCACTGCTGCTGAAGAATTAGCCGCCTCAGTCCAGATCCCCCCAGCCGCCGCCATCAGCTCTCCCGCCGCCGCCGCCGCCGTCTCCACGCTCATGGAAGTGCTTCCCTAAGCGCTACCGCTAGCGCTACCCATTAGCGTCTGGCGCTAGCAGCCGAATAGGCTACCGCCCAGGCTACCATCGGTGCTAGAAACGGAGCCTTTACTCCTCTATTTGGTGGCTTGTTCTCGTCTGTCGGGCGCACAATGATGAAGGGGAACACATTTTCTTCCCCCGTTCCGATGATTAAGCTGGAGAAGTTCACGACGACTGAGTTCAACGACTGGAAGTTGAATACTCAGTTCGGGATGAAGTACCTGAACGTGTTCTACACAGTTCAGTCTGATCGTGCTGGGGTCGTAGGGACTGATGATGAGGCTCAGTGGGTTTCTGATGAAGACTTCTGTCGGACTACCTGCTGAACTGCCTATCTTCCAATCTGGCGAAGACGTACATGAAAATGAAGACAGCCAAGGAGATCTGGGATGCCTTGCAGGAGCACTTCAGACAGGAGGGGGATCTATCCAAGGCGCACCTAGTGGACAAGTTCCACTCCTTCACCTTCAACGAGGAGAAAGTCATTCTCCCTCAGGTATCTGATTTTGAAGTTTTAGTAGATTTCTTGCATATCGAAATATTTCGTTGCCAGATAGCTTTGTTGCTGGCACAATTGTGTATAAATTGCCTTCCACGTGGTACAATTTCAAAACTGAAATGTACCGCAAGAAGATGCAGATGGGTTTAAACGAACTTAAGCATTTTATACGCATTGAGGATGAGAACAAGATTCGACACGCATTAGAAGTTGTTAGTAAGCAGAAGGCTGCTGCTAACATGATTACAAACTCTAAATACGTGTCGAACCCTAGGAAGTCAAAACTCAACCTAGTAGCTCCCAAGTTGCAGGCCCCAGTAAACAAGTTAAAAAGTTTAAGGGCAAGTGCTTTAACTACAACAAGTGGGGACACAGTGCATCTGATTGTAGGCTTCCTCTCAAGGAAAGGGGCAAAACACCACAAGAAGGCAACCATGCTAATATGGTTAGCCTCACTGAGCCATCCAACTTTGTCGCCATGGTTGGAAACGAGAAGGCTAGTACAGAGTGGTACCTTGACTCGGGGGCAACGTGTCATGTGTATAACAACTCTACTCTGATGACAGGTCTTACTGATGCAAGAGAATCTGTGATCGTTGCCAACGGTGAGACAGCTGACGTGCGGAAGGTGGGAAACGCGACTTTACTGCTATCCTCAGGTAAGACTTTAACTTTAAAGAATGTTAAGTTTATTCTTTAATTAGCTGCTAACTTAGTGTCTATTAGCTTACTATGTGATGCAGGCATGTCTTTACTTTCTGTAGCGGTATAGTAACACTGTCAGTTAACTCACACTATTTTGGATGTGCTTACGTCCAAAACAGGATGTACAGACTAAGTCTAGCAAAGGAAATAGTTCAACAAGTTCAAACAAACTTAGTTAGCCCTAAGACTCTACATGGGAGACTAGGACACATAAACTATAGGAAAATGTTCCAAATTGCTAGAACTCACCAGATAGCTTTAGACACTATAGTCAAAACTGATAAATATGAAGTGTGTGCTCAGACTAAGATCACTAGGAAACCTTTTAGTGCGGTTACTAGGAATACAACACCCTTAGAACTAATACATTCCGACATATATGACTTCAAAAGTTTTGTCACTAGAGGAGGCAGGAAGTATTTGATCACCTTCATAGATGATTGTTCTAGGTTTTGTCACATTTATCTCCTTAAAACTAAAGATGAAGCGTTTGAAATTTTTTGTATTTTCAAACCAGGCTAGAAAACCAATTAGGCATGAAAATCAAGAAGTTTAGAAGTGATAGAAAAGGAGAATATATATCCAGTGAGTTCAAATATTTCCTTGCCCAACATGGAATCATTGCAGAAACCACTGCTCCTTACTCGCCCCAGTCTAATGACATAGCTGAGCGTAAAAATCGAACGTTAACAGAAATGTTAAACTCTATGCTCTTGACTGCAGGCATGCCTTCCGCTTATTGGGGAGAAGCAGTCTTAATTGCAAATCACATTTTGAATAAAGTCCCTCATGCCAAGTTAGAGGTTACACCCTACGAGCTTTGGTTTAAGAGACCCCCGTCTTTTATTAGACTTAAGACCTGGGGCTGCATAGCCTATGTCAGGGTTCCTGACCCTAGACAGTCTAAGATTGGACCTAGGACCAATACATGTGTACCTAGGTTATGCTGAAGATAGTGCTGCAGATAGATTCTTAGATATTTCTAATAACGTCGTCATAGAATCTAGGGACGCAATGTTCTTTGAAGATAAATTCCTCAAGGATAAGAACATGTCTCTCCCAGGTATGCAAGTAACTATTACTAAAGAAGATCCTACTTCAGTACCGAGCACTTCCTATTCCGTTCCTGTAGACAACTCTGGCCTAGAGTCTAGGAGAACTTCTGTAAGAGAGCGAATTACCAGAACCTTCGGTAGTGACTTTGTCACTTGCCACGTTGAGGCTGATCCATCCACCTATAAGGAAGCGATGAGATCCAGGGATTCCCTACTCTAGAAAGAAGCTATTGATGAAGAGATGTATTCTCTACTTCAGAATAACACCTGGACGTTGGTTGATAAGCCAAAAGGGGCTAAAACAGTAAGGTGTAAGTGGATTCTGAAAAAGAAACTGAATTCTGATGGTAGCGTAGCTAAGTATAAAGCACGCCTGGTGGATAAAGGTTTCACACAAGTAAGCGGAGTAGATTACTTTGATGTCTACTCACCCGTGTGTCACTTAGCAATCATTAGGGTCCTCCTTGCTATTGCGTTTATTGAGAACTTTATTGTTCATCAATTGGATGTTAAGACTGCGTTCTTGAACGGAGATCTGACCGACGAGGTCTACATGAGTCAACCTGAAGGTTTCATTGTAGACGGTCACGAAACGAAAGTCTGTAAATTACTTAAATCTTTATACGGACTAAAGCAAACACCGAAATTATGGCATGAGAAATTTGACTATAGTGTAAAGAACATGAGATTCATGTCGAGTCTCTCGGATAAATGTCTTTACATACATAATAGATTGGATAAAGTCGCCATAATATGCTTGTACGTAGATGATATGCTCATTCTAGGGTCTGATCAATCTGAAGTGGATGACGTTAAGTCAGACCTAATAATAGAATTTAGCATTAAAGACATTAATGTAGCTAACACTATACTAGGCATGCAAGTGACCTTTGGGAAGAATGGCATCTCCCTATGTCAAAGCCACTACATAAAGTCCATGTTGGACACGTGGGGATACAGTGACAGTAGAGCATTTGAGACTCCATATGACTACACAAACCACCTAAAGCCCAATGAAGGAGTTATGGTTAGACAGTTAGATTACTCTAAACTGCTTGGTAGTCTCATGTATGCTATGGTCTGCACTAGACCTGACATAGCCTTTACGGTCGGCATGATGTGCAGATTCACTAGTAATCCTGGCCAAGACCACTAGAACGCCTTAGATAGGTTAATTAGGTACTTAAAGCACACCCAAAAGTATGCTTTAGTCTACTCTGGTCATCCTTCAGTTCTTGAAGGTTATTCTGATGCATTATGGTGCTCGGAATTAAACGACAGCAAGTCCACTAGTGGGTTTGTATTCACACTAGGAGGAGCAGCTGTAGCCTGGAAGTCCAAGAGGCAATCTTGTATTGCACTCTCTTCTATGGAATTCGGACTCTACGCTCTAGCATCAGTAGGAGAAGAAGCAGAGTGGTTAAGAGATTTGGTGATGGACATTCCTCTGACGAGCCTGAAAATGAGTTCTGTTGCAGTTTACTGTGACAATCAGGCTACGAAAACGATTGCTACGAACACTTTGTTCAATGGCAAAAGAAGGCAACTAAGGCTGAAATATTCCTGGTTAACCTCACTCATAAGTCAAGGGATTATGACTCTGATTGATGTGAGATCGAAAGACAATGTTGCAGACACCTTGACCAAAGGCTTGAATAGAGCTCTCACAATAAAAACATCGGGGTAGATGGGACTAAAGTTCATAGATGTATGAAACTGTCCTCCATTGTTCATGTTTTCATAGTGAGAACTTATATAGTCGCAACATTCAAGCATCTAATAACAGACTGAAAACCCCAAATAATTTCTTGATGAAAACCCAAGATGGTTAGATGCCTATTATTCCACATTTGATAACTAAGCATCTTTCTCATTGTAAGTTGATTCGAAAATTATTCAATTGGGAATAGAAAGTCGTTGTAGTCGGTTATCTAACATTGATGATCATAGCACATTATTCCACACCTGATAATGTTGCAAACGTTGTTGTGCCAAATCATTCCACATTTGGTGATGAGGCACATAATGATCACTAATGGATAAGATAACGGTTGATTTACAAAATGAACACTAGACTAGTTCCTGCTAGACCAGATAGAGATGCTGACAGTGTTACTTCACCAATGCTACAGGTTCTAAGCTCACTTATGTAAGAGCTAGTTCACTTTCTACGTTACTGCATATGTTCATGAATTCATAGAGTCTAACTCATGAAATTCCTTGCAAGCACTAGTGGAGATGGAGGAGAGAGAGTAGTATTTGACATGGATGCTGATGATCTACTAGACGAGTAGAATTGTCATATGTTTATCCTTGTCATTTTGTTTTCAGACTTTATATTGCTGAGTGACACTTTTATTCTGGATGATTTATATTTCTGTATAAAATCCTACTGTTACTTATTGTGCTAACTCTTATATTTTATGTTAAATCGAAAACTTCTTTATGCTATTTACTACTTTCTGCACTTCGAAACATACATGTTATTTTTCACAAATATAGGAGGAGATTATTAATGTATATTTGGATAAATAACATTGTTCGGAGGCTAAACGGGTTGGTCGAGTACACGGATACCCGATATCCGTAGACACTCCTAGGGTTTGCCTATAAATACCCCGCTAGGGGCAACGGGAAGTTCATTCCACCTTGATGGACCTCCGGATGCTTCGAGCAACCCTCTCAGAATCTTATCAAACGTCATCTTAACATGCGCACAAGTTACTATGGCATATAAGTGGAGGGAGAAATTAAAGGTTTAATGAAATTAAGACCGTATAGTGTCTACTTTGTCACGCTCAATCAACATTGACCTTAAGGATAAGTAGAACTTCACATTCAACCTAACCTTAGCAGACCATCGATTTAGTCGTGGTCTGGCTAAGTCATCCACAACATCCTTCATATTTGTTAACTCAAAAAATCAAACTTGGAATAAGAGATTAAAAATGTGTGTTATGTTATAATTAAAATTAAAAATTAAACATAAAATGATCTTAACTTACCACTAAAAGAATGGAACAACACTAAATAGCTCAGACTCTCATTAATTGTCTTCGTCTTTGCTCGACGGCTCATTGGTCTAAACTGGAGTGCATAAAATTGTGTGCAACCTTTGACCAATTATATTCCTTAAAATCTTGAAGACCTCCAAACCTTTGCAAACATTATGAGATTTTTAATGTCATGATATGAAAAAAGAACTTACACAAAACGTACTTTACAAGCGTGTCGACCCTCTGTGACTCAATCTCCCCTGATCACTCTGATCTACCTAGCCGCAATATCTCGGCAACAATATCTTTCTGCTCTAAATTAGAAAAAGGGTGCCTCTTAAAATTGAAATATCAACCATGGTTAGGAAGACCTATCAACATAGCCACTTGATTCACCGCAAACTTCAGGTATAACTTTCCCAATAAGAAAGCCCTCTTTTCAATATCATACGATCTCAAGAACGTGTTTAACAAAAGAATATTTAGCTTTATGTCTGGAAATGAAAACAACGGGAGTATACCAACCTCCCGTAATAAATCCTTTGAATGCTCAAAAATGACATTCAAAAGAGGGTTTGAACACTCCTTAAATGAAGAAATCGCGCACCGACAGTTTAGATATGGATTGCTAGTCATCTGCAAAAACAAATGCTGGATCAGTTCATGTTGACGATAAAATATGCTGAAAATAGATATAACACTGCAATCCAAACCGACAACAATTAAAAATCCATCTGAAGTTATGAAAAACGGCTTTACAGAGATATTAAATGGTCGTATAAAATATGTACAAAGCTCTAAAACATATGTCAAAACAGGAACATTCCCAATACGACCATATGTAAGTATAAAATATGAAATAATAGTAGAACTTACATTTATATTGGTGTATGTAAACAATCATGTTATCTACCGTACCGGATGTTACTCTAAAGTAAACCAAGAAAATGCTTGAATTAGCTAAAACGCAGTATTGAAAATTACCGTATAAGTGTCATAATTCCAGTGCCACTACAGAAATCCCATGGATCAATTGAGTCGCTCAATACAGAAACGATTGTATCTTGATTGTCGTTCTTGAGTCGCGCAGTGCACACAGGAGTTTTCTCCGACGTGATTCAGTGGTCATCGTTTAGTCGTGCATGGCCTCCGCCAGTTTCCTCCGACGTGATTAGGGTTTCGCTTGTCGGGAGTTCTAGGGGGTTTCGTTTCTCAGAGGGCAGAGGAGAGCGTGAGCAAAAATTGCTCCAAATGCGGGCCTACCGTGAAGGCCAAATTTTAGGTACGCGCGCACACAGAGAGGATCATAGGAGAAATTCAAATATACGCTGTTTTTTTTAAATCACGAAATATTGATACATGTATTTTTATGATCATTTTAAGTAGTCATGTGTATATATTTTAGGAGGAATATACACTTATAAAAAGTGAAAATTTTAAACTAAATTACAACTGTAATTTAAACAAAAAATAGAGACCACTTACAAGTTACAACTGTAACTAAAAATACAACTATAAAAAAAAAGATTCTCTGCAATCCTCTTACACAAATGCACTCTTGTCACGGATCGTCTCGCGTCAAAAAACCCTAACCCCGCAGTGTTCGATTCCAGCAAACACTGCAAGCTTCAGCTGAACGAAAAAAAAAAGAGCGAGTTTTCTTCCTCATAATGGCCGACGACCACTCTTCGGATCAGGATTCAGAATTCAGCGACTCCGAGTTAGAAGATTACGCCGAGAAAGCCTACTTGATGCTGAAGACCGGAAATTATCGAATTTTAAACTCCGACGGCACAATGCGCTGCCCTTTCTGCGCGGGGAAGAAGAAGCAGGATTATCGCTACAAAGATCTCCTTCAGCACGCTGTTGGAAGAGGTTCCTCCACCTCCCGGAAGGCCAAGGAGAAGGCCAACCACCTTGGTTTTGCCCGATTTCTCCAAATAGACCTCGGCTTCCCAGATGACCCTTCGTCTGCTCCTCCTCCAGCCGCTGATCCGGCAGGACCCAACTCCAATTCTGGTTTGGTTGAGCTGTTCGTGTGGCCATGGGCGGGAATAGTTGTCAATTTTCCTATGGAGGAAAACTACGCTCCTCTTGAACAGCAATTCTCAGAGTTCAATCCCATACATGTCATTGTCTCCCCTGAGAGAGACCGTGAATCAGGGAGAGGCGACGCTGTGATTTTCTTTAATAAGGATTGGAGAGGATTCAAGGATGCAATGTCATTTGAGAACCACTTTAAAGTAAAGCTTTTGGGCAAGAATGAGTGGAGTGAAAAGAAAGGTGTGAACTTGACTGGTATTCATGGATGGATTGCCCGTGATGATGACTATAATTCTGGCACACTGATTGCGAGGATTCTGCAGACAGACGGGGTGCTGAAGACTGTGGCGGATGTAACAGAGCAGGAAGCTATGGAAAATGGGATGGTGGTGGCTGCGCTTGCAAAAAAAATGGAGGTGCGGAACAAGTACTTGCATGAATTGGAGTGCAGGTACAGTGAGACAAGCATATCACTGAAAAACATGATGGATACGAAACAAAAAATTCTGCAGGAGTACAATGAAGGTCAATTGCTTATCCTCACTGATTATCTGAGATGATCAAAACTTACATGCCGTTTATTTGTTTGCTTTAGATTTTATTCCATTGTGGTTATTGCATAGATCCATACCCCCAATGATTGGGGACTATATGGGTTCTGTTGTTGTGGTTATTGCATAGATGAAGTAATATGCATGAAAATATGAGCACATTGCTTTCCTGTTTGTCATGTTCTTCTTAGGCTCTGTTAGTTTGGGTGCTTTTTTTCTCCATTTTTCAGAAAATGCAAGCACTTTTTTGCCCATTTGAATAGCCTCAATGTGAAACCATGAATTCCCCAAAAAAATTCTCTTTATGTCTGATTCCAACCGCAAGAAGGGAGCTCCATTCAAAAACATTGTTATATCTTCATCTCCAATCGCTCCATCTCCTACCGCCACCATCCACCCAAACATGCCCTTAGCCTGCTCCCTATGCATTGAATTTGGAACGTTTGATCTATTTATTTATACTCTTTCTCTTCTTATGAGAACCAACAATGCTCTACGATTCTAAGTGTTGGGCAGTGAATTGTGTACATGAGCAAAAAAATGGGAGGTGCGGAGATGAGAATGCTTAGGTGGATGTGTGACACACGAGACTGAATAAAATTAGGAATGAATTTATCAGGGATAAGACGGGAGTGACACCGTTTGTAGAGAAGATGTGAGAAGCTCGATTAAGATGGTTCAGACATGTACAAAGGAGACCATTAGAGGCACCTGATAGGCGTTGTGAGAGTTCAGCCACTAGGCATGCTAAACGGGGGAGGGATAGACCAAAAAAGACTTGAAATGAAATTATAAGGAAAGACATGATGTACTTAGGTATTATCGAGATTATGACTAAAGATAGGGCGCAATGACGACAAAAGATCCATATAGGAGACCACACTATGACGGGATAAAAGCTTGAGTGTTGTTGTTGTCGTTGTTTGAGATACATTTATCTATGTTCTCGGTAATTCCCATACGTCGAATATTTAAAGAAAGTTATCAAGTAGCATCATGTAATCTTGTTAGTACGGTAGTACCTATTCTGTCATTAGCTTAAATATAAAAAATACAGGGGTTGGCATATGTAATAATACATATTATGGGAATCTGTATTTTTTGTAGAAGGTTACACTGTAACGAGTAATGTTGAATTAAAGCAAATAAATTATATATTGAGATTATAGTCCCACAACGGGAAACTCCTGTAGCCTTGTGTACTTAATATAGATCCTAGGTTCGTCCATTGACAACTAATTGTTTTTATGTTGGGTGCGTTTGGCGTGGCGGATCCCGCACGATCGCACAGACCGAACCGCCCAGTCGAGGTCGCGACCGGGCAGCGTGATCCGCCCTGTCTATCGATTTCCGCAGATTTTCCATGGAAATCTACGCCGCGGTGGTCTCCGCGCTGATTTGCTCCCCGGAGCCAAACCCAACCGTTGTATGCTTATGTTCTAATATGATGATAAAGTGGGATACGCCCAACAACACATTACCATGTCGAGCAATTAAAGAAAGAAATTCACGTTTTAGAGGCCAAATACTCTACGTGTGTGAAGGCGTGTTGAGAAAGTAGTCCAACGTCAGGAAACACATGTAATCTTGTTTACTTTATAATGATCATGCGCCCAACCACCTATAATAATTAGTTTTAGGTTGGATATTTATGTTTCAACATGGTGTCAGAGCAGTCTAGGCACAATGACCTATTCTAACTTCATATTATTAAAAAAGTCGATGCCCCACTCATTGGGTTTGTTGGTTGCGCCTAAAGATACAGACCCTTTTGCGTATGTGCCTCCAACTAATGTTAATCAAACACTATGACCACCGTTACTCCAACAATGCGGTAAAACTATCTTATGAAGCTTAACAAATTGTGTCCCTCGATAGCTATGTTGGAGTTCACTAAACCAGTCACTCATGTTCCTGGATTACCTGCCGACCACTATTTGGGCTTCTTCATGCAAGGACCCCAAAACCATATCCTCTTCCGCCTCCACTCCCACCATCCTACCTCTATCCCAGAAGCTATGAATATTACTCAACTTGTGAAGCGACTTTCTCTGTCAAAACCACCGATCATATTTGCTACCATTCTTCCTCTACCTTGTACTCGCCTTGCAAACCCTACCGGCCTCTATCTACCACAAAGTCAACCACAATTTCCCCATTCCTCAATATCAACCAACAGGGGGCGGCTCGCGGGTTTATCTGGGGAGAAATATGTTAGAGCCAACCGGTCTTGGGAGAAGGGTCGGTATAGAAAACGAAAAAAGTTTTTTCATTGTCGCCTTGATTTCTAGTGTTATAGAAATCAAACATTTTGTAATCTAAGTTTTATGAAATAAAATCATGTCTCTCTTTGTTATTTACTAATTGGATTTTATTTTTTATTCATAAATGTTTTAAATAATAGCCTTGCAAACCCTACCGGCCTCTATCTACCACAAAGTCAACCACAATTTCCCCATTCCTCAATATCAACCAACAGGGGGCGGCTCGCGGGTTTATCTGGGGAGAAATATGTTAGAGCCAACCGGTCTTGGGAGAAGGGTCGGTATAGAAAACGAAAAAAGTTTTTTCATTGTCGCCTTGATTTCTAGTGTTATAGAAATCAAACATTTTGTAATCTAAGTTTTATGAAATAAAATCATGTCTCTCTTTGTTATTTACTAATTGGATTTTATTTTTTATTCATAAATGTTTTAAATAATAGCCTTGCAAACCCTACCGGCCTCTATCTACCACAAAGTCAACCACAATTTCCCCATTCCTCAATATCAACCAACAGGGGGCGGCTCGCGGGTTTATCTGGGGAGAAATATGTTAGAGCCAACCGGTCTTGGGAGAAGGGTCGGTATAGAAAACGAAAAAAGTTTTTTCATTGTCGCCTTGATTTCTAGTGTTATAGAAATCAAACATTTTGTAATCTAAGTTTTATGAAATAAAATCATGTCTCTCTTTGTTATTTACTAATTGGATTTTATTTTTTATTCATAAATGTTTTAAATAATATTTTATATCGAAGTTTAAACTCAAAATATATTGCAAGGTTCATTAGTGTTCTATAACTCAAGAAATTCAATCTTTGTGAGCTAGCGCCGATGGTAGCACCGATGGTAGCACTTACTGCCGGCGATATCAAAGAAAGTTTGAATTCCTCCTTTTCTAAAAAGTAACCTTCAATACGATCTTTTCTGCAAAGTTAAAATAAGGTTTTCTATTAAATATCCTGAAACCTCTTTAATTCACAATAATATTTGTATTCAAAATTAAAATCTTAAAAATCCTTATTCACTCACCCCTCTAAAGGCGCCAGTAGATCCAACAGTAGCAACCTCCTAGTTATGTTGCTCAGGGGGAGTCTAAGGTCTACAAGCTACGCAAGGCTATATATGGCCTGAAGCAAAGTCCTCGCGCTTGGTTTGACAAGTTCAATCAGGTCATCTCTACTATTGGTTTTTTCAGAAGTACCACAAATCATTCTCTCTTCATACGGAAGATCACTCACGGGCTGGTCGTTCTCGCTGTATATGTTGATGACATACTTCTCACAGGTGATGATTCCTTTAGCATAGCGTTGACAAAGAAACATTTGCATTAGCACTTTGTCACCAAAGAATGGACTCCCCAAAGTACTTTTTGGGCATTGAAATGGCAATGCACAACTCTGTCGTTCTCTCCCAACGCAAGTATGCTCTTGACCTTCTAAAAGAAATTGGTTTTCTTAGCTCAAAACATGCTAGATGTCCAATGGTTGTAGGTGAGGATAAACTGTGGAATGAGAATTCACCTGATGCAGGACAGGCGTCACACCTGCCTGCCACCCTGCAGCCTGGCGTCGCACCAGCCCAGGGGGCCCACCATGGCGTCGCACCAAGGCGTCTTTAATCAGGTCCGCGGCCCGTACACCCCAACCCATCCCCGGCCCCACCACAGGGCCGATAGGTTGTTGAGGCCAGGATTCGATCCCCTAACCTCCTGGATAAAGAGCTTTCAGGCAAGATCTCAACAACCCGCCGCGCTGAGAATAGGTGCGGAGACGGGTTGGGGTGTCTGGGCTGCAGTCCTTTCGCGGCGCGTGCCAGTTCGTGTTCCGCTGGCAGGTGTGACTCCGCCGGCCGGGGCGGGTCCGGGCGTGCTGCATCATCACCTCTCCTCCCAGACACCACACGGTATAGGCGATTAGTTGACAAACTTATTTACCTTACAGAAATAAGACCTGACATCTGTTACACGGTTGGAAAAGTCTGTTAGTTCATGCAAGCTCCTAGGGGTGCCATCTGCATGCAACTTTAAAAATATTACAGTATATCAAAGGATCTCCGGGCAAAGGTCTCTTATTTAAAAAGAACCATCTTCACATAGAAGCCTATTCTGATGCTAATTATGCAGATGACAAAGGTGATCGCAAGTCCACCTTATGGTTCTGCACCTTTGTTGGTGGTAATCTTGTTACTTGGAAAAGTAAGAAGCAAGTTGTGGTTAGAGTTGTCACTTAAAGCCAAAAATCATAAACCGAACCAGAATCGAACCGGAACCGTAAAGAATCGGACCGCACCGTTCGCGAATTATTCGGGTTTCGGTTTGAATTTTGGAACCAGGAACAACAATGGTCCGAGTGCGGTTCTTTCATTTTATTATCTGGACCGGAACCAGAACCGCAACATACAAGTCTCAAGCGGTTTCATGATTTTTAGACCTGATCCGAACCGAATCGAAGCAGAACCAAACCGCAACTCGTTTATTATTATTATTATTATTTTATAATAAATTATTATTATTATTTTATAATCTATCTATGATATCTATACTTACTATATTATTCAAAAAAATACTACCCTTTAGTGTAACGCCGTCGGACCGCACAAACCATCATGGTCGTAGATTAATGGTACCCCCGCGATTCTCTCACTTTCCCACTCCTCTCTCGACAAATTAGGGCTCTATGCGTTCCCCATTCTCCTCTTCATTACCAGCCGTTCTGCTCCTCGCTAGAGGCCTCCTTTTCGACCCCTTACTGACAGAGCGACGCATTCATCTACGACGGTAGGCCTTCGGCGAAGTAATCTAGAGCCCTCGCCGAGCTCTGACAATTTTAGCCACCATCCCAGAAGATCTTTCCGCCTTCAACTCCTCCATGTATCTCTCTATTTTCTTTATGAACGTCCTCCTTTCAAGTTTCTTCCATGCCCATTGCTACCTCTTCGCAACACTCCTCCGTTCAACCCTGAAACAGGCACCGTGGAAGACCAATAAGCGTTGATTGTCAGGCTTCTTATCCTCCCCTCAGGCTTCTTTTCTTTTTGAATATGTATTTTTAAAGAGATAATAATCTTTGTGATTGCGTCTAATGACTCAAATTATAGAGTATAAAATGATTAAAACTATGACATAGAATCGATTGGAACTGGATCGAACCGCATAGAACCAGACCGAACCGTTAGTGCCCGGTTTGTTTTGGTTCTTGTTGAACCGAAACCGTTGACACGAAGATTCTAAAAATTATGCTGGAACCAGAACCTGAACCGAAACCGGTCAAACCAAATAATATTTTGGTTCTAATTTGAAGAATCGTTACCATAGCGGTTCGGTTCACGGTTTTAGTAAAACCGGAACTGAACCGGAACTGTGACAGCTCTAGTTGTGGTGTCCAAATTAAGTGCGGAAGTAGATATAGAAGCATGACTCAAACTGCTTGTGAATTAAAAGGATTATGTACACTTCTAAGAGATTTAAGAGAAGCCTACAATCATCCTCTACCTATATTTTGTGATACCATGTATATCTCAAAAAATCCAATATTTCATGAAAGAACAAAGCACATCGAAGTCAACTGTCACTTCATCAGAGAATAAGTTTTGAAGAATCAGATATGCACTCCGTTCGTCACTTACGAGAAAGATTTGGCTGACATCTTTACAACCAGTTACTTCATCCTTCTCAAATATATGTGACAAGCTGGGCATGATCAACATACATGCTCCAGCTTGAGGGGGAGTGTTAAAGCACAAGATCAAGTGTTGTTGGAGTATAGGAGACCGGGCGGTTACTCATCATGTAACCGCCCTCTCCTATTGTATGAATGTAGTCCGGGCGGTTACTCGTGTTTGTAATCGCCCGAACCCCTTTGTCTCAAATGTATATTTTAGTCCTACATCGTCTGTTGTAAATTCTCTCCTCCTTTGTTCTATATAAATAAGAGCCTCTCCTATGTAATATTTAGATTTTTGGAAATAAAATTATTGTTATTTTTAATTTCTCACAAGGATTAACCTTTTTGTATGCATGCACCGCATTCTCATGGAAGATAATTATAAGCCATTGGTCCAATCTCAGAGGAGACTGAACCCGATTACACAAGATGTGGTAAAATCAAAAGTTATCAAGTTACTAGATGCAGGAATGATTTACCCAATTTCAGATAATACATGAGTAAGTCCAGTACAAATTGTTTCTAAGAAAGGAGGTATGATGGTAATTGACAATGAAAATAATAAACTCAGTCCTAAATGTAAGATTAATGGTTGGCGAGTAGGCATAGATTATCTCAAGCTAAATGATGCTACACGTATGGATCACTATCCACTTACATTCATAGATCAAATGCTTGAACGACTTGTTGGTCATCATTTCTACTATTTTCTAGATGGATATTCAAGAGTACAATCAAATTGCCATAGCCCTTGATGATCAAGAGAAAACATGATTTACATGTCCATATTGTACATTTGCATTTCGAAAAATGTCATTTGGCCTGTGTAATGCACTTGTCATATTTCAAAGATATATGATGGCGACATGGTCGAGGATTTCCTTGAAATCGTTATGGATGATTTCTCCATCTTTGGGTCATCTTTCGAAAACTGTTTAGCAAATCTTACTCTTGTGTTACAATACTGTGAAGAAAAGAATCTTATTTTAAAATGGGAAAAGTGTCATTTCATGATTAGTAAAGATAAAGACATTGTGCTAGGACATAAAATATCTCACAGGTTCCACATTAAAGTTGAAATAATAAAAAAACTACGCTTTCCTAAAACTGTGAAAGATATTTGTAGTTTCCTTATGCATGTTGGATTTTACCGCCGTTTTATCAAAGACTTTTCAAAATTATCTAAGCCATTAACAAATTTATTAAGTTATTAATGAAAGATGATGTTTTTATATTTGATAAGCCATGGAAGGCACCATTTCAATCTCTAAAACAAAAACTTACAACTGCACCAATCATAGTGCCCCGGATTGGTCACTATCATTTGAGTTAATGTGTGACACTAGCGACACAGCTGTGGGTGCTGTTTTAGGGCAAACCAAGGATAAAATATTCCGCACCATCTATAATGCTAGTCACATATTAATGAAGCACAATTAAATTATGCGACTATTGAAAAAGAATTGTTAGCGGTCGTTTTCACCTTTGATAAATTTCATTCCTATCTTTGCATGTCTAAGACTATCGTATACACTGATCATGATGCTTTAAAGTATTCGTTTTCAAAAAAAGACGCTAAACCTATTGCTAATTAGGTAGATACTCCTCAAGAGTTTGATATTGAAATTAAGGATAAGAAAGAGGTCAAAAATATGGTCGCCGACCATTTCTCATTAATTACATTAGAAGAAACACAACCAACCGATGTAGGAACAATTCGTGAGGAGTTCCCGGATGAACAAGTATGCAAGTTCAATGAACCACTACAAGTACCTTGGTATGTCGATTTTGTAAACTTTCTAGCATGTGGCATTATTCCCCATTCTATTTCTTATCAACAAAAGATTTTTCTTTTTTGCTGAAGTTTAACACAATTTTTCGGGAAGAATCATTGTTATTTCGAGTCTGTGCAGATAATATGATTAGACAGTGTGTACCTGATGATGAAATCTCATCAATTTTATAACATTGCCATGATCATGAAGCTGGTGGACACTTCGGTGCCCACTAGAACTGCTGCGAAGGTCCCCCAGTCTGGATTATTCTGGCCATCTTTATTTAAAGATTGTTTTACATACGTCTCTGTTTGTGATAAATGCCAAAGGAGTGGAAACATTTCGAGACAAAATGAAATGCCCTTGAATAATATTTTAGTTTGCGAACTATTTGATGTAACGGGTTTGTGTCCTAGAAGCAGCCTCTTGCAAAAATGCAAGGTAAGGTTTGCTTACATTTCACCCTTGTGGTGGGACCCTTCCCCGGACCCTCGCTACGCGGGGATGCTTTGTGCACTAGGCTGCCCTTTTTACTTGATTTTCTATTTAAATTTCACCGCTTGCCCAAATTGTTGCTTGCCTAATTTGATGGACTTTTTATTTATGCACTTATTGGTCGGTAATGCCAATAAGCCGTACGACAAGCACGAGTGAGATGCGCGATGCGGACACAAATACCCAAGCTCAAATAATGTGTGCGAACATAAAATACGAAATGCGAGAAAACATGTGCTACATAAAATACAAAGGAGCGAATAAAAATAAAAATAAAATGATGCACCGCATGTTGCATCAAAGATGACCGGCTAAATGGTGGGAGGAAGGTGGTCTAGTCTTTGACACCTAGAGTCCATGAAATTGGCAGCATTGAGAGAATGCAAGAGTCCGAAAATCTGTCAAAATTTTGCAATGATCTGAAATCAGCCCCCACTAGACACCTATTTATAAACATAGTAACCACTACCGATGATCTAGATCGTCCGAAGCATCACACCATACTAATACATGAAAACATATAACAATATAACAAAAATACATAAAAGTATCTCGTCGTCGGTCGGAATGCGACTACAGTCACAGATCGTCTATATGATGATCCTTACTATGCTTCCTGTGTATGTAGACCTGTGCTAACTCCAATAAATATCAGCCCGCCCGCCATCTGTGATACCCATCACTTAGCCCTTATGTTTCTATAAAAGGTGTGTTATCATTCATCTATGGGTTCTTTAATTAAGCATGTTTTGCGTAGTGTGAACTGTGCTAACCACTTTTTTAATGAATTCCAAATCCATAAGAGTGGTCTGAGCATCTTGCCAACCTGAGACTATTTTTTTTGCTGCCGTCTGACCTCTCTGAAGCAGTCTTATTGTCACTATCTTAATTCTAATTCTGGTATTTTTAATGCATAATGATGGTAATAAAGATGAATATCGGTAATGTATTCAAATTTTGCATTATATGGAAGCATCTAAAGGGTAGATCTATGCATTTTTGTCTCAGCATTGAGCACTAACATGAAAAATGCACATGGCCGACTCATTCCATTTAATACTCTTTTACTATCTCATTCCTTTGCCACATATAATATCTGTCTTCTTTTGACATGTTTTAACCAGAAATGCGTAATATTCAACGAAAAGCACGTGAGAATGCACGACAGATTTTGATGGAGAATGACAAGTTGAAGCTAGATTTGGATACAAAGAAGAATGAGATTGAACAACGATGCAAAGAACTTTATAAATATGAGGTGAAAGGTGACGGTGAGAAAAGAAACTTTGACATTGAGAAGGAAAAGGTAACTTATGGAAGAAGTTGATGTCTTATGTGTTATTATAGTCTTTATTACCAGACTGCCAGAGTTATTTCAAACCAAACTGATGTTATTTGCATGGTTATTTTAACCAGAGATTATATTCCTGTCTAAGAAACTATCATTTGATACTCTATTTCAAATTCTTTTCAGTAATGCACATGCTTTTTTACTTAGACTGATCGGGAGAATACTAACCTTGAATTAGCAACCATTGAGAAAGTGAAAGCTGATGAAGATGTTAAGAAACTTATGGAGGAACATAAGGTAATCTAAATATACATGATGCTTTCTGGTTATTTTTTATTTTTTTTCCTTCAAAAAAATCTGATTCTTGGAATGACCCACTGTGGCTTAGAGAGAGAAGGAAGTTGCTCTTGCAAGAATACTTCAGTTAGAGAGGGAGCTGGATCAAAAACAAAAACTGGAGCTTGAAATTACTCAGTTGAAAGGTAAACTGAAGGTTATGGAGCATTTGCAAGGAGAAGAAGATATAGACAAGAAAATAGAAGAAATTCATCGTAGATTAGAAGAAGACAAGGAAGGTTTAGAAGAGTTGCACAATACTCTTTTTGTGAAGGAGCGTGAGGCCAATGAGGAGCTCAATGAAGCTCGTAAGGAACTGATCGAGGTATCCTTGCTTCTTCTCCCTCTAGCTTTCTGTTTCCTGTTGTTCAATCTTAATTTTTTTATTGTTTTGATCATAAAACTTTCAGGGTCTAACCAAATTGTTGAAAGGTCCCACATTGATCGGAATAAAAAGAATGGGTGATCTTGATATCAAGCCTTTTGAAAGCGCATGCAAGAAAAAGTTTCCGGCTGAAGATGCCGACATGAAAGCTTCCGAATTTTGCTCGAGGTGGGATGAGGAAATTCGTAATCCGAGCTGGTATCCTTTTAAAGTCATCGAGAGTGATGTGGAAACTAAGGTAGTGATTCAACAGTTAATATAAAATTCTATTTCCGGCAGGTCACTTGTTGGTTATTGAAATTGTAAATGATGCACAGGAAGTAATTGACGAGAATGATCCAAAACTGAAGAGTCTATGGATCGACTTTGGAGACGATGTTTTGAATGCTGTGAAGAAAGCATTGTCCGAGTTGAATGAATATAATCCCAGCGGCCGATATCCAGTGTTTGAGCTATGGAATTGCAAGGAGGGGCGCAAGGCGACCATGAAGGAGGTAATCCAGTACATTGTGAAACAATTTAAGGCTCGCAGGGCTCGAAGATGAAATTTTTTTTTCCTCTTGTTATCGTCCACTCATGGAAGGAATGTTGTATTATTATTATTGCTCTTATGAAGAACGTAAACTCGACTGCCTTGTTAGATTTTTGATAGACAGTATTGCTGGCCTGCTAGCTAACCTATTGATATATTTATATATGGACTTCCATGTTAGATTTTTATTTTTTTTCTTAATTTTGTTCTTCCTAGTAGTTCTGATACGAATACGACTCCCCAGATTCACAACCGCCTCTCTGTTCATTGTCATCTTTGTTTCGTTCATATTTTCTATTAACCTATGTAGCCTAGT
Organism: Dactylorhiza incarnata; assembly: GCA_033032865.1. Lineage (NCBI taxonomy): Eukaryota > Viridiplantae > Streptophyta > Magnoliopsida > Asparagales > Orchidaceae > Dactylorhiza > Dactylorhiza incarnata. The sequence goes on from JAWHQI010000173.1 coordinate 1,543,289, forward strand.
GGTATTTTTCTCGGTAGGGCGTACCTCACATGTTTGTATCTTGTTTTGCCCTCTTAGTTCAATCAATCTTTCTGTTTTGTATCAATTGATTCGTCCTTTCGATCTCGCCAGTCGCCGAGCTCCACGAATCTAGTGTTTCACCCTTGCAAGAGCAACTTCCGCGATTTCAATTTCTCTGTCTCGCGCCAACCCGATCTCACGATTGGATTGATTTCCCGCTTTATGTGTTCCATCCTTTAGCATGTGTTTTCTGCCAACAACGATGCTCGCTCTATCTGCCTTTGACATGTGCGTCTCATCCCTGCCGAGACGACTAGGTCGATGTGTGTACCTCCTGCGCTCGGCATCGACAAGTTCTAGACCATGGCTTGATCCACCTTTGTTGGCGTTCAACATTGTTCGTAGGCCAACCTGCATTAGTGAGCCTCAACTCCTTGCAAAACTTCACCACCTCATCTTCAGTAGGCAACTCCCATTGTCCTTGCTAACTGTAGTCCTCCTCATCATTTTATTACCTCCTTTGGCTCCTTCCCTTCTTTCCGATAACCCGCTCAATTGCCATTTGCACCGACGAGGGCGTCTCCGCTTCGACCTCTATCGATTCCACTCGCTTGGATCTACTTGAAGCTCGAATGGAAGATCTCATGTGCCTCCTTTGTGAACTTGCCACCCCCGCCCTTGTACGACCCCAAAGTTGAGTACGTGAGATTCTTACATCCTGCCGGGGCATTCACGTGGTCTAAATCTGCCGTATTGAGATATCAGTGTTCAACGACAATGACCCACTAGGTTGGACCGGTCGAGCATGTACAATTCTTCGATCTCATGTCCACCCCGCTAAACCAGAAGGTCCCTGTGGCGATAATTTACATGGATGGCCCCGCGCTTTATTGGGTGTGTTGGGCGCGCCAGAACATTCATGATCTCTCCTGACCCAACTTAAGGAGGAACTCCACTACGACACTCATTAAACATGATATGCGTATGAATGTCTCAACTCTGTTTGTCAATCTGACCCGGTTGCGGCTTACGACACTGAGTTTATCGTTGTGGCCACGCACATGACATGCCTATATCCGGATCATTACATGGGTTACTTCCTTACTGGTATGCAACCCCACATTTGTGCGCGCCTTCACGTTCACAACCCCTCCACCATCTCCCGAGCTATGGAACAAGCTCAGTGCCTTGACAAAAAACTCTACGCGGCTCCACTACCGCCCTCTCCCTGTCCACACCCCAGCCGCAACAACCTCCCAAGCCCTATCTACCATTCTCATGACTGGATCCTCCACCTCGACAATACCTCCAATGATCGGCCAACCACCGCCTCCACTAGCTTCCTCTACACCAGTACCTCCTCCACCCCAACACTTATCTCACCATGAGTATCAAGAGTTTCACCGGCATGACCATTGTTTTCGATGCAAGAATCCGTACTCTCCCACACACAAGTGTCCTCTCAAGGAACTGCGCTTGTTGATTGAGTGATCGGTGCCGAAGATGTTGACCCCGACTTTGTGGACTTGGATCCTGTAATGCTCTATGACAATCCTTTGGGCATTGACCTTGAGGTCAAGGTCGATCTTCAAAAATGCAATATTGATACAAATACAACTTCTTGGACCCACAACCGCCTTGTAGAGGACTGCCATCATATTATCGTACGCAAATTCTATTTACCAATGTAGCCATAGTGGCTTTTTTGTAATAATGGATGAAAGTCCTAGAGATCATCTTGGACTCTTAGGTCTGGATATCTCATTTGGAGAGGAGCTTTAAGTCGGTACCGACTCTTAGAATCTAGGCGCGAGCATACCTTGCGAGTTTGTATCTTGTTTTCCTTTCATGTTACAGTCAATCTTTCCGTTTTGTATCTATTTCATAGTACAGTCAATATTTACAAGAACTATTTGACTGTTGGAATGATATATCTCTCTCTTTCGTTATTTAGGTTTGGGCTTTGTTGAGGAGGTTCTTTTTTGGACAGTTATTGTATTGTCCTCTTTATCTTCTTGCTGGAGACTGCCCTTCAATTCACTAGGGTTGTGATCCATGAGACTTTGATTCGAGTTTTTTGTGTTCTCCTTCGGGTGTCAGAACACAACGTTGCTAGGCTTCGAGTCGTAGTTTTTCTTCTTCCTCACGGTCTCATTTTCTCCTAAGTCGAGAGATGCAAATCTCATATGATCGTTGTTGAGCTTTATCTAGCTGGTCGACGGGCTCATCTTCCCCTCTTTCGTGAGCTGTGAGTTTAGTAGTCTCGACGGATCAACAATTCATGCTGAAGTTGCTTCTTTTTGTTCCTTCCTGTATGTGTTTCTCTCTATGTTTTTCATGCAAGATTTCATTGGTTAGTTTCTTTTTATTTTTTTGCTCTCATTAGGCTTTATTTGAAGGGGAGCCTTGGCGCACCAGTTGAGGTGTTGCCGTGTGACCTTGAGGTCACGGGTTCGAGTCCTGGAAGCAGTCTCTTGCAAAAATGCATGGTAAGGTTTGCCTACATTTCTCCCTTGTGGTGGGACCCTTCCCCGGACCCTCGCTGCGCGGGGATGCCTTTGTGCACCGGGCTGACCTTTTTTTTATCCGGCTTTATTTCAGGAACACCTCTGCTGATTCAACTTTCATTTTAGTGATTCATTTTGATATCATTTGTTCGCGGAGGTAATCTCTCTTATTAAGTAGAAAGTTGAGATCAGGATTCTGATATTAATTTCGTTTGACATGAGATTATGGGGCTGTAGCTCTGTTTTCATTTACTCGACAAAGCCAAGTGTCCACTTGTTGTGATGTTAAGATACATTTTTCATCAACTAGATTAACAATGAATATTCATTGCCTTTCGCTTTATTATATTGTGCTTATCTAATGTTTAACACTGTTTTTGGTCGCCATATTTTTTTAAATTCACTAAGAACGCATGCACATGGTATCCGCGAATTTGTAGTATCATCGCTGGTTTTGGTCTGCTAATTGTGAAAGAAATGAATCCAAAATGTGTACAAAAAGTAGAAATCTTAATTGAACAAGCTCAACATTTGAGGAATTGAGTAGGTTCACTTTTACGCTCACTTTCATTCACTCTTACGCTCATTTGCTTTCACTCTACGCTCATTTACGTTCATTTTTAGTTCACTCTCTATCTGCACTTATTTTTCGCTCTTATGCTCAGCTGCGTTCATTTTTAGTTCACTCTCTATCTGCACTTATTTTTCGCTCTTATGCTCAGCTGCGTTCATTTTTCCGTCACCCTATGCTCATTTATTTCACTCTTGTGATTGCTTATGTTCATTTATGTACTGTTATGTTCACTCTTACAGTTAGTACATTCACTTCTATTTTTTGTTTTTCTATGCAGCATGCATAGAAAAGAATCTAAATACGCTCATCACATAAGATTTCAATTTTCAGAAGATTACTTTGTAGAAGCATATAACCAAATACTTCTTAGGCAACCAAAGCTCAATAGATGCATGAATCTGATATAACACTATCCTTAGTCAATGATATGTCACGCGCCATACTAGAAATATTGATAGAGACACGTGCTTTTAGGCAAGCGCACGTTTCGTGTGTTGTATATGAGACATTTGCATCAATGTCGTATTCTATGGGGCTTTTGCGAGTACCTTACTTCATCCCTCGTTCTATTATCGTGTTGGATTTTTATAATAGATAAAGTCCTAATTTAGGATATGATTGTCCTAGACTAAGATAACTTGATGCATTGATTAACCTTTTTAGAAAGTAGAAAACTTAGAGATACCATATAGTATTTTGTTCAGTAGAAAATAGTTGTTTTCATGTCGTTAAAATATAAATTTCTTTGCTTAATGTAAGGGTTTTCTTCTCTCGATCTCACTCTCTCTAGATCGTGGGGGTTTCACACCACTCCGGTCCCAACATCATATGATTAGTCAGAGCTCTGATTTTAGGGAGGACTTTCTAAAATTTGTTCTATAGGTAGGGGGCCCAAAAGCTCGCCTTATTGCTCTGCGAACTCCCATGCCAGGCTTAGACATAGAGACGGGAGATTTATGGTTCCCAATTCTTTCAGGGAGCATGCAACTCTCTTTATCCGCATGTGATCCTACTCGCAATAATACTCAAAACCATATGGCCTGAATTACGAGTAATTAATATGAAAATGATAATCGCGATCTATCACTTCATTCTTTTATAAACCCGAATAAATCTTAGGAGAGTAGAAAAGAAGAAGAAAAATAAAGATTTTATTAAGTAAATTAAGTTTACAGCATTCAAACAACATTAAGAGACACGATTACATAAACAAAACTTACACATGATAAACAAGAAAATCGGAGGAAGAAGAGAGAATGGAGATATACAGAAGAATACAAAAGTAACCTCCCTTCTCCATGGATCCTCCTCCTTCTCCTCTTCCCTTTGTGGTGTTTCCATCTCCTTCGAGTTTTCTTGACTTTTGAGGCCGAATCAAGCATACATTCTTCAGGCCGAATTGTTGTATTTATAGAGATGAATCGGTCGACCAAGTTGTTGGTCTACACGCCCTTAGCACACTGGCATGTCGCTCAGTCGTGTACCCCAATCATTGCGTCGGATGTCTCCAAACCACATTCAACCATCAAAAACCGCTTGCACCGGCCACATGCCCTAGGCACACGGGCGTGTCGTCCGCACAAGTGCATGGGGGTGTCTTTTGCAAAATACTCCTTTTCATCACAGAACTTCTTCCACGTGCGTGGACAAGGATTACTGTCTTGTCTTGTTGTGTTTGTGGCCGAAAATATCTTTGTTGGTTTTACTTAAAATGCCACCAAAGCGCACAAATCCACATGAAATTGCACGCACATACTCCTACACACTTAAACACACATTAGAAGCATATTTATGAAGATAAAGTGCATAAAATTAAACATTATCTTCTCCAACATCTACTGTATTTCTCCATTGAGAACATCATTTCCAACATTTGCCTACGAAAAACATTATAACACATTTTTAAGTGACCCCCAAAAATTTTTCAGAAGCTCTTGATGCACAAATAGATTTTCTCACTCCAATGTTTGCTAAATAATTTCTTTTTCTCCAGCTTTTCTTGTTTTGTGGCTAGTCGGTTCAAAGGAGTGAGGTAGTAAAATTACTTGTGAATATGCAAAAGCTACATTAGGACTAACCGAATAATTTCTTATTTAGTAGACCCCTTGTTCACCGTGCGGAACAAATAGAGCCGTATGATCATGATTCCAATGACGAAGATCATCTGTAAAAATATACGGCCATGTTTTTTTACTACGATCGTATTGAATACTGATCATATTTTAGATCAATCATGCCCGAAAACTCGTGTTAGATGAAATAGACAGCGGGATTGGAGGTTCCGCACCGTGATCTTAAGTGCGTTACTCGCACAAACAATTCAGTCCACCTTGACACCCCGCTCAACACTAGTCTACACTAACACCGACACATTTTTCCTTATTTTCACCCTGGAAACCTTCTTACTTACGATTGATGTAATGTTTCATTTGATGAATGTCACCTTAGAAGACTTTCTATTGGTTAGAAATAAAGGAGCTATAACTTAACAAGGTTCAAGACCCATAAGTGACCTCCCATATAGTATGTTGGAGTAGTAAGACAACATTAGAATATGTGTGTTGTGGTTGTTGATATGCTCGTTTAACAAACGTGCATCGCTCACATAAGTAATAAAAGTGATGAGATAATATCATCGCCACATGGATTCTAATCGAACTACTCTATAATTACTCTTAAACAACTTATCTAGATTAACGATTGTTTATGATTAATAAATTCTAAATTAAGAAATAGAAAAAACAAATAACAATGGATTTAAACAATGAGATTTAAGAGTTAGCGTGATCGTTTCATACTATGAATATTAACTAAGATTGATCGTTTTTCCCAGGCACATTGAAACCCTTTGGCCCGGGTGAATCAATTATATTTACTAACAAATGAGATACTGACATATCTAGAATGATAGGAAAAAACCTAAAACTTCATGAAAAATTGTAACTTCACTCAATTGAGTGAGGCTAACACATATATCATACTACATGCGCTCGTAGATATATATATCTATGGTTCTATTCATGAGATTCGTTAATCAATCAATTCATTGTCTGATAAACTAAAGATTATACACAAAATTAGTGTAGTGACCAACAAATCTAGAGTTTACATTAGACACGTGAATAGTGCTCAAATATTTAAGAAAGAAAAAAAAAAGAAATAATAATTCACATTAACTCACTACAATGAAGGAATCAATTCATATAACTACACAATTGACCCAAGACAAGAGCTAGTCTCTCATTGTTGGGCCAACCATCAGAGAATAAGAAAGAAAAGATAATAATAACATAATTTCAAAATACAAGTCCACAAAATATAGATTTGTGTGCCAAAATACACGACCATGCCTTGGGAATAGCTGTCGATTGAGTGGAGAAGCCAGGAAAACAAGCGATTGTGCTCGAATACACATGGTCATGCTTCAAAAAGAATGCATTGACGTGCATGAAATTTGAAATGCAGTCGAACGGTTGGTAAGAATCACACAGGTGTGCTAACTATCACGCGTCTCATTTACGCCAATGCATTCTACCATAACAATCCAAAGTAATCATCTAAATACTTAACCCGCCCCACCTCTCCTCGAGTGCGGAGTTAAGGCAGTCTCAGCCGCAACATTACGATCAAGTGACCTTGAGATCTGGTGGTCAACGAACTACGATTTAACATGAAAAAAGGAAAGCAACTGAAGTACCCCTTCAAAGAATTCGCAATCGCGTTGGATCAACAACTAATGCGGGCTCCAAATATAACCCACAATACTCACCGTGCAAAATATTCGAAAGTGTCTACAAAATCGAAGACAGGGAGATGGAACACATCTAGAGGCCTCAAACTATTCAACATATCCCAATAGTGGGCGGAGATGGAAATAGAACACTGTCAATCAATATCGAACTAGAAACAAAAGAGAATGCTCTTTTAATAAAACGGTTGGTGGAAAATTTGGATATATTTTTCTGGTCAGCGACCAACATGCTTGAGATAAGTCCCGATGTAATTTGTCACTGTCTCAACATCGATTCGACCTTCAAACCTATCAAACAAGAGAAGCGAGCAATGACTACAACAATAGCAGGACCTCTATGAAAAGAAATAAAGAAACTTCTCAAAGAAAAATTCATCAAACAGATTCAATACCCAATATTGATCTCCAATATTATAATGGTGAAAAAATCCAATGAAATGTGGCATATGTGTGTCAATTTCACTAAGCTCAATAAGTCGCCCTAAGGATTTATATCATCCTCTACCTCAGTTAGATTCATTGGTCGTTTCAGTCGTAGGGTTCCCGAGTATGAGTTTCTTAGATGCTTTCTCAGGATACCACAAATTCGAATGCTCGTTCTAGATATTCCCCATACCTTCATCATCACGAATTATGGGTGATATTGTTGCAAGATTATGCATTTTGGCCTCAAGAACACTAGTGCTACATATCAACGAATGATGGATCACATATAAAAAAAATGCAATCTTGAAGTATATGCATATGATATACTCATAAAGAGTTGGAAACGTGAGTATCATATTCAAGATCTCACAGAGACATTCTCGACTTTGAGAAAATATAAGATGGGACTCAACCAAACAGAATGTGTATTCAGTGCTAGTAAAGGTAAATTCCTGGATCATAACATCTCATGGACTTGAACCCAATCCACATAAAATCAAAGCAATTTTAAGTATGCCACCTCCCTGAACTCTAAAAAAAGTACAACAACTGACAGGATGAATTGCTGGACTCGGTCATTTTTAGTTGGACCTACAGCGCCCTTAGAGGGAGGGTGGGATTTAAAAAATCTCTTAATAAAAATAAAAATATTATTTCAAATCATATTAAGTTCAGAAATAATTTATTTGATGATACCACAAGTGAGAAACTCGTAGACCCAATCTCAATTTCGGGGACGAAATTATTTTCTTTATGTATTGGGATTTGTAACATCCCTAGACCTACTAGACCCCTAGGGTGACTTTTGTCATGACTAGAGTCATGACATAGGCTTAAGTCAACCTAAGTGGCCTTAGAAACCAAGTAGTTAGGTAAAATGCTACTTGGGGTGCTAATATCAATTTTAAGCACTAACCTAGGGATTAGCCAAAAGGGTCTCAAAATGACAAATCGACCCCACCATTACTCCCCTAAACTCTTAGGGAGTCCCTTGGGCCACTTAAGACCAAATGAGGTCAACTCAATTGGTCAAATTGACCAAAGTCAACCATACCCTAAATTGGTCAAATCTCCTTAATTTAGGGTCCCATAGCCATCTAATGACTCAACTGACCTCATCCAACTCTTCCTAATCCCTGAGGGAGATTAAGTGGTCACCAATAATCCTTTGGGTTCAGGTCAAACCTTTGGTGTTGGTCAAAACCAACTTTGGGCTCACTTAGCTCAAATTGGGCCAAATAGGTCAAGTGGACCTAAATTGACCTAACCTTAGCCACAATCCACCCTAATTGGTGTGCATGAACCCAATTATTCCATTGTGGGTCAGCCACATTGCCTTGGTTGACATAGAGTCAACCCTAACTCCATAAGCTCAATTTGACCACTTTAGGTCAAGTGAACCTAAAGCTCAATTTCAATTGGGTTTAACCAAGGACTAAGCCCACATGGATTTAATCAAGGGAATTAAAGCAGGAAATAATCAAGGGCTGAGATTGAACCCAAGGAAAATCCAAGCAAGGTGGTGGTCGGCCACCCCATTTGGAATCCAAGGAGGGAAACAAGGAATGAGTGCCAATTGCCACTCAATTCCCTCTCCCAAAGCTCTCATTGAGCTTAGGGAATATATCCCAACATTCCCCAGGTCGTCCAGCTGCCAGGTAGTGGAGGAGGAGGGTCCTATAGGTGGGCCAAGAGGTGCCATAATGGCACTCCTTGTTTAAGCCCTCCCCACTCAAATTCGAGCACACCACCACCTTTAGAATTCCCCAAGAAACAGAAGCCCTGGAGAGCAGATTTGGCATAGGAGCTCGACCTCACCTCCGGCAATGGTACCCAAGAGAATTACCCGGCAATCGACATCAAATCAGGTAGGCTTCCCTTCTTCAACCCTCTGTGCTAGATCTAGGATGTTTGTAAGCTCAATTTGAGCTCAATTGAGCTCGAATCAAGGAATAAATCGGCTCAGATTCAAGCTATTTTTCTCCTCCCCACATTCCATGTTCCGGCCGCCGCCAACCGGCTAACCACCACCCAACGACAGCCACCACATCAGCGCAGGTGGTGGTGGTGGTGGTGGTAGCCGGACGGGAGAGGGCTCAGGTAGCCGGGAAATAGCCACCAAAGATGGCCCGGGATGGGATAATCGCATCCCCTGGTTGGATGTTGAAGATGACCTCCTGGCCGTTAGATCTGGCTTGATGGTTAACTGCAGGCCATATTATGATTAAATGATTTTTCTATCACACTAATTACTGAAATTTCATACTAGATTTAAGGTCACTTAGAGGCTGTTTTAGAAAAAATGACTAGAGACAAAAGTTGTAGCTTTAAGTGTCTAGTTTCTATATGAATTTGAATCAACCTATTTGGAGCATGTAGCTCCCCCAACACACATTTTAGTGTAGGGTGTATATAAGTAGTTCAAGTCACTCTTTTGAGTGCCACCATCAAACCACTCACTCAAATGAGCTGAAATTTCAGTCATGCATGAGTTATGATCTGATGCACCCCCATGACCAAAAATGGTAATTTTTGGGAAAGATTTTTCTAAGATTTTGTAAAACATTTGATTAACCATGCATGAATTAATTAGGTGAACAAATGACCTCAAAATATGACCCTGGTCAAAACTATAGACCATTTGGGTTAGTGCATGTTGAGGAAAATTCACATGCATGTTAGCTTAGGAAAGGGGTGATGTGCATTTAGCACTTTCTACATGATCATGTGATTCCCCTTGAATCCATAAAAGTAAGGATGTGGAAATTTGTACATGCATGTGAAATGGTGAAGTAAATCACCTTTAAGAGTTTGGAAAGATTTGAAAATGATTTTCCATATATTTTACATTTAAATTAACTAGTCTCACTTACATTTTAAAGAAACAATTGAGACCAAATGATTAGGGAAAACTAACAAACTCTGGCACATGGATATTTAGGTCAATTTATATTCTAGGAAATTTTTCTGGAATTTTTAGAGTTCAATTATTCCCCTAATTGTCATTAGTTTAATTTGTCACTATGGTTTACAAATAATATAAATGTGATAAAATGACATGTGAAAAATATGAAAAATTGTCGGTATACATTTTAGACCAAAATAGACCTCTGGGATTTTATTTCAATTTTTAGTTAATGGAATTCAGTGGTTCCTTCATTATGTGGAATATTCATAGTTTTGAGTAATTAATTATTACTACTGGAAATAAATATTAGAAAAATATGAACCTCTGTTAGAATGTTTAAATGGCCATTTATATCCACTGGAGAATTTTTGGGCATTTATTTGAAGATTGAAATATTTTATATTAAATATAATGTGTCATGGCCATATTTAGTAAAATGTGGTTATGTGATTATTCCTGTCTAAAAAATTATGAAATTTTGTAGGAGTTCATTTTGGATCATTATTAAGTCTTGGGAATTTTCTTGTAATTTTAGTTGGCTAAAGCATGGTTATCCTTAAATAATGAGATTGCTGCCATATTTAGTAAAATTTGGTTATGTGATTATTTCTTTTTGGAAAATTATGAAATTTTGTAGGAGTTTATTTTGGATCAATATTAAGTCCTGAGAATTTTCTTGTAATTTTTGGTTGGATAAAACATGGTTATCCTTCAGTAATGAGCTTGTGGCCATATTTAGTAAAATTTGGATATGTGATTATTACTATCTGGAAAATTATAAAATTTTGTAGGAGTTCATTTTGAATCATTATTAGGTCTTGAGAATTTTCTTGTAATTTTTAGTTGACTAAAACATAGTGATCCTTTATAAACATTGTTTAGGCCCAATTTTTGTATTAATTATTATTGACAGTGGGTAAGATAGAAAAATTACCAAATTCTGAAATTCTTGATATTTGACCCAGATGAACCTCTGGAAAGTCTTATAGCATTGACAACCATCATAAAACAATACCTTAAGTTGAAATTGGAAGTCAATAAATAATTATGAAAGGTTAAATAATTAGGTCATTTAATGGAAATTGAACAAGATTGATTATGAAGGCATTATTTGACATGAATAACTTCAGGAATAAATTTGAAGTCCTTTGAACATATATAATTTTCATATACACTTCATGAGGGTCTTAGATTTCACCTAGAATCAAGTTGGTCTGCGGATAACAAGACTGCATTTAGTGATTTGAACATCTTTTGATCATGATACATAGATCCAACAACCTTGGAACTATTAGGTACCACATGGGATGATGGGTAGGTCAATTCATCTTGGAACAATTCTCAATTAGGTCTGGTGTGCGGTTAGTAAAATGCTTAATTTTGAGCTTATTAAGCATAGGAAGAGGGATGAGATGATATGAGCCACCAGCAATATTATGGTGTGTTAAGCTTCTGAGAAGTAATTAGTCAACAAATAATGGACAGCGTTGAGGTTCAATTGAAGAACAACGTTCTCATGTTTAACTATATTCACCTTAGGGCTCTAAGTAATTAGAGAGATTGTGGGGGTATGGGTAGCCAATAATAATAATAAATATCTTGAGAAAGGGGGGTTTGAGATGTCACTCCATCAGACCTCCTAGTACCGCTGTGAGCCCTTCACCAGCTAGACCTCGAGAAGTCTAAGATTCACCCTAAACATCTAAGTTTAACTAAGAGGAGAAAAGATTAGATTGTTTAGGAAAAGTGAATGAATTCTATATACACACACATCTTAGGGGAAAAGTAGTTTATGGAGTGGAATGGACAAGTCAGTCCTTGGAGCCATAGGCTCGGTAGTTATAAAGGACGGGTTGGTTTTGCGAGCTTGATGCTTGGATGATAGAAATGGAACATAATTGCATGTGCATAAAATGTGGTGGGTCTTCGGTACTAGCCTAGTCAACACACCGATGGAAGTACGATGACTCGGCAAGTGGTAAGTGTTCAGAGGGCCAGGATGTTTTATTGCGCGACCAAAATGTCTTATTCCCTAATAACCCTACACTTAGCTTATTTAAGGTCTGGTCCCTACGGGTCCAACAAGAGTGCGCATGAGCTCATGTGTACCGAGGACAGGTGCCACATCGTACGTCAGGGCCTATTTCTAGTAGTGTGTTATACCCGCATAGGTGAGGAGGCGTCTGCTCCTTTGCCACCGTTTGACCACGACGGGAGGTGCCTGCGAGGTTAGCTACCTCCAAAAAGTGGAAACTAAAGGTATGTAAGTGCATTGTAACGGTCTCCTCAACACACATCTCGCAAGGGCGACCGCCGGCACCCACAACATCCAACTCGAAAGGGTTCAGCCTCAACCGGTCTGCAAATTGTGCACCCCAACCCCTCTCTGTCCCACCACAGGGCACAGCGGGTTGTTGAAGGTCGCAACCCTCTCTTTCACGAGGAATGTTTCAGTTAAGTGGCAGCGCAAGGACTTCCAAGGAGGTCACCCATCCTATGACTACTCAATCCCAAGCACGCTTAACTATGGAGTTCTTTCATTTCTCATCACCAATTGAGATGTTGCTGCTTCCCGTCTCGCACGCTCCGGTCTCGGGATGCAGCGATCGGCTCTAGGACAGAAGGAGGCATTGCTTGATAAAGTACCAGATGTGGTGATCGGTGCGGAAGCTGATCCATGGAGCCGAAGGAGGATATGATGGAGGATGTCTTCAAGATGTTGGGCCCTGACGAGTTGGCCATATTGTTGAGGGCCTTGGGCGTTGAGGCTGAACCCTTTCGATTTGTGTGCTGGGGGTGTCGACGGTCGTCCTTGCGAGTTGTGTGCTGGGGAGATCGTTACACGAAGTGGGATGAGGAGGTCGTTCTCTCTGATGGGGAGTATGACTACTTGGAGAACGAAGACGTGTCGAAGTGGGATGAGGAGGATATCCTTTCCATTGAGGAGGTTCGCACTTCTTCATCGGACGAGGAGGTCCAACTCACCACCGAGGCACTTGAGTTCTCGGATCCCCCTCGCTATGATTCATATGACACCGACAACGATCAATCTTTGGATCCTGCTAGGAGTGAGACCGAGACCACTCCCACGATTACTGATTATTTATGTTTTTTCTCTATTTTATTTCCTAACCCTCTTCACTGTCCGAGCCTGTGCAGGTTGAATTTTCACAGGTACTTCAGGAGTATATTGAGTGTTCTGCTTAAGTCAATGAGGAGAACATCCCCTTATGTGAAGAGGCTGATCCCCCCTCCATAGAGGAAGCCCCCTTCATTGCCTTAGGCTTCATTTGGCGCGGAGGTGGCGGGTGGCGTTTGCGGCAAACGCCACCGCAAGGCGGGTAAACAAATGCCCGGCGGCAGCGTTTGCCGCGTTTGCACCCGCCGCGCCATGGAAAAAGCTCCAAAACAGAGCTTTTCGAGCCCCGCCTCCTCCCCTCCGTTCCCAACCCTCCCTCTCCACCCGCCGGTTCTGCCCGCCACCGCCGCGCCAAATAAAGCCTTAACCTCATGCATCCGTCCTGAAGAATATGACTCCTTGTCGGGCAAGGACATTTATTTTGGTAAGATTAGCGAGGAGCAACATTCATTTTCTTACATCTTATTTCCTTTACCTGTGAGGAACAAGTATTATTATTTAAGTAGAGTAACTATTTTATCGTTGTATCGGTACCTGCTATCGAAACAGATATTAAGACAGTTACTTATTCATTTCTATTTTCATAATTTTATAAGCTAGAACTTTTCAATTTTTGAATAAGGCATACTAGGGAGACAATAAAATCCAGTAGTTACCTTGTTCTCATTTGGGATGTTTGTAATCTTTATTGATATGTACTATAAAGCATCTACACGCCATGACCATTAGGCGTAGATGTTCATAGTTACATTTTCTATTATGAATAGTTTGGATTAGATAACTTTTGCTCTTGTGATTTTGTGATTTGTGGTTGTTATTGGTGTGTTGCGACGGCAATGAGCGAAGCGGATGCTTACGACCCGCAGAAGTGCAAAGCGGAGGAAAGCGACCCGCATAAGTGTGAAACGGTGTCGGCGACCCGCATAGTTAATTAGTTTTCTTTTATTGCACGTAGTTGTTAGTACCAAATCAAACACCCCGCAAAACACCGACATAAAGAGACTTCTATCTCAAGTCTCATCTCGAAAGATTACTTCACCCAGCTGTGTTCCATGTGAGGGGGTAACTCCTCGTTTTATTATTACTCGGACGACCGTGGTGCACTTCCCCGCGTGTGCATCAATTTTTTGGCGTCATTGTCGTGGAACACGGACGTGTGATATTTCCGTAGAGATGGATTAAAGTTATAAGTCTTTTTCCATTTGTATATCGCGATTGTTTTGATTTTATTGCTTTTTTATTTTATTACATCATTTTTTTTTGTTTTCCTTGTTTTTATTTTAATAGCAACTTTTAAATTTATTTCTTCCTAACCTAATTTTACAATTTTCAGCAGGCTATACTTGTTTAGAAATTTATTGTGTGTAGTTAATCCTTGCAAAAATTAAAATTTTCTCGTGAATCACCTCACAGCAATATGTATGCATATTTGCAATGCAGATGGTCTGAGGCATCCAATTATCGTAGTGAAGAATGTCATACGGTAAACCGTAGTTATGATTCTTACGGCTCTTCTTATGGGGAATTGGTATCATACGGATCCTCATACGATAAGCCTAATTATCATAGTCATGCACTTTCACCACGAACATTATCCCAATATTGTATCCCGCCTCTTCCGAAGTCAAGGGTTAATCACAAGTGTATATTTGTCATTGTACGAATCATGTCTTGAAGGATTGCGTCGCTTTTAAAGAACAAATGAAGGAAGATGATGAACCGGCTATCTGAATCATGCCTCCATCCCCTCTTGATTGCACTCCAACTTCTGATTCATACTCTGACAACACGGAGCTGTCTCACATTGTACATTCATCACCTATTTCTGATTCACCTTCGGAGGAACCAACCCACATAATCTTTGATGATGTTATTACCATCGTTCCTCCGCCTTCTTTGCATGAGTTTGTTATACCTATTTTTGATGATCTTGTCATAGATATTTTGCAGGGTGATAATTCGGAGCCCTAGGCTGTGCCGAAGTGGGATGAGGTAATTCTCTCTAATGGGGAGCATGACTACTTGGAGCACGAAGACGCTCCGAAGTGGGATGAGGAGGATATCCATTCCATTGAGGAGATTTGCACTTCTTCATCGAACGAGGAGGTCCAACTCACCACCGAGGCACTTGAGTTCTCGGATCCCCCTCGATACATATGACACCGACATCGATTAATCTTTGGATCCTACGGGGAGTAAGACCAGGACCACTCCCATGATTATTGATTATTTGTCTTTCCTCTATTTTATTTTCTAACCCCACTTCATTGTTCGAGCCTGCGCAGGTTGAATTTTCATAGGTACTCCAGGAGGATATTGAGCATTCTGCTCAAGTCAGTGATGAGAACATCCTCTTATGTGAGGAGGTTGGTCCCCCCCCCCCCCCCTCCGTAGAGGAAGCCCACTTCATTGCCTTCTCCTCCGGCATCCGTCCTGAAGAAGATGACTCTTTGTCGGGCAAGGACATTTATTTTGGTAAGATTAGCGAGCAGCAGCACTCCTCTTCTTACATCTTATTTCCTCTACCTGTGAGGAGCATGCATTATTATTTAAGTAGACGAGTAAATGTTTTATCGTTGTATCGGCACCTGCTACCGAAACGTATATTAAGACAGTTACCTATTCATTTTCTTTTTCATACTCTTATAAGCTAAAACTTTTCAATTTTTGAATAAGGCATGCTGAGGAGACAATAAAACTCAGTAGTTACTTTATTTTCATTTGCAATTTATTTTTCTAATCTAATTTAGTTAGTTAAATTCTAGTTATTGTTTCAGTTTGCATGTTTGTTTTTCAGCGTTAATCTCATTGCAGGTCTTTGGTGAAATCGCGGATATTCTTTAGCCGAGCCGATGCCGGGAAAGAAATTCAGATTCAGATTTGGTCACTTCTGGAATGCCTCATTCTTAGGCATTGTGGGTAATGCGTTTCTATCCCGCTTTATTTTTCTGCATTCCTCATGATTCATTCGCATACATGTTTGCATTGAGGACAATGTATCATTTAAGTTTGGGGAGGTAGATTATGTTATCTGATTGCTCGAGCACACAACATTTTTGCATTCTGTTAGCGCTTTCTTTTTAATTTTGCTCAAAATGTTAAAATTTCAAAAAAGTTATCCCTCACATGCATTTCATTTCCCGCACCCACATCTTGATGACTTGAATTTCTGTTAGTCCCTTGTTTTATATTTACATATTGGTGTGTAGGTTAGACTAATTTATTACTAAAGGTTGAATTCGGTAGTGGATTATAGACTCGAGCAATGCTCCTAGTCGAGTGCACGTGTTCTTGGGTAGAAATAGGTTTAGAGCTAATTTCTTTGCATATGTTAATTACACTTTCTTTCTAATAATTATCATCATTTATATCCACTCTTTGTTAGAACGTGATCGTGTCCAACGCTAATGTAAAGTTGTGTGTAGTGTTACTAGTGGTGTATTATATGGTCATGACGAAGGGGTGTCCTTTCTCGGTGTCTAAAACTCGCCCCTAGCGATCTTCGAAGTATGTGCACAAAATACTAATTAACTCTGCTTATATGATTTAGGCATTCTTTTGGATAGTTTGAGTCTATGCATCCGAACCTACTTTCACTACCATTGATCACACATTTTGAGCCTATCACCATTTTTGGGCTGATTCACCCCCACCATTACTTCACCAAAGCTAAATTGCCAACTCAATTGAGCACTTAAATTTTGAGCAACATCAAGCAGTTGGCGAATCTTACGTTTGGCGATGTCGTTCTGTTGAGAGGTGTAAGTATAAGTAGTGTGATGTAAAATACCATAAGTCATACATTAGTCAAAAAATTGATGACTAACATATTCTTTGTCATTATCAGTGCGAAGAATTTTAAGAGAAACACTAAACAGAGTGTGAATTTCATTATAAAAAGTACTGAATACAGAGAACATTTCAGAGCAATCTTTAAGAAGATACACCGAAATACATTTTGAAAAATCATCAATAAGTTTCAAAAAAAAATACTACACCTACCAACATTTTTGGTAAGAGAGGGACCTCAGATGTCTGAGTGAACAAGGTCGAATGGACGAGCCGAACTATGTCCATTTTTGGCGGGATAGGAGCGGTGATGTTTGTCGTATTGATAAGCTTCACATTTGAGAGAGGAGGTATCTTTCTATAGTTCTGGCATGAGATGGTAGAGTAAGCGAGGAGGAGGATGAGCAAGGCAAAGATGCCACTAATAGAGGGAGTCGTAGGTGGTGGAGGCAGAGAGAGCAGAGAGATTGTCAAGGAAGTAGAGGCGGACGCTTTCAGTCCCAATATCAAATGTCTCCTTGGAGCGAAGATCCTTAAAATAAAAGTTAGTGGAAGTAAAAGTAATAGAGCATTGTAGTTTCCTAGAGAGAGCAGTAACAGGTAATAAGTTGCATAGAAAGGTAGGCACATAAAGAGTATCCACAAACTGGATAGACGGAGTAACCTAGACCATACCAGTCCCACATACAGGGGATGGAGAGTCATTCGCTATCAACACCGGTGGGGACCGATCATGTTTTTCCAAATGAGAAAATATAAGAGCATTTCCTATCATAAGATTGGTGGCACCAGAGTCAATGGAGGCAACATGTGCGCTACCTGAAGAGGTAGCAATGGAGGCAAAATGCTTGGAGGCATGAGGAGGGGCTTCAACAGCTTGTGGACGAAGATGAGGATTTTGGTGAAGCAATGATCCACAGAATGACCCCGCTTGTCATAGTAGGAGCAGATGTGCCTGCTAGAGTCCTCTTCCACCAAGGCAGCCACCACATCCACAAGAATGACCACGGTCAACAGGATGAGCAAAACTATCAGAAGTACTTATTTCTATTTCATCTATGCTCTTTTGACAGCTCTATTCTAACCACTGCTTTCTCATAGTGACTTTCACATCATCATCAACTGCTCAAAACATAGTTGAAGAAGCTAACAAGTTGCATTGTATATAAGTACTGAGAAAAACCCGCATAAATGTAGGCGTCGTTGCCCACAAATTTTGATCTTTGACCAAGATTTATGTTGACATTCGTGGCAAAAAAAAAATCCTTTGCAATTTGAACCTGAAAATTTTCCTTTAGATAAGAAATTTTAGAATGAAAATTATGTATTTAATTTTCCACTTTGATTGTGATAAAACAAATTGTTTTTTGTGTCATTATCAAGTGTGTAAATATATAAATTTGAGCATGAAATATAATTTGCCTGCACATTATTAGAAATTGCATGACTAATTTGAATTCGGTCATTTCTAACTAAACCCAATATCATGGAATAATCAGATTTAGAATCCAATATCATGAAATTGATTTTATGCTAACGAAATTCACTCCCCAATATATGATGTATTACTTGCAAACAAAATGCTCCCAATAAAAAAGAGACCACAAGCGCTCCTCAACTTGGAGCTCGGGCTCTTCTCCACTTTGATGATCAAGGCGGCGTCAAGGCTCCCCCGCCTCAACAATCCAAGGGCCAAATCTAGAGCTCCTCAATTAACCATGAGCGGCGCCATGGCTCCTCAATGATCCTGGAACCAGCAAGTGCTCAGGGACGATCCACAACAACTCAAGGTAACCTCCTCAACAATTTGACAAACAACTATATGGTTTCTCCTCCATGACGAGTTGGGAGATCAACTTGTTGGTTCCAAATCTTTCAGATCTGATATCACATGTTCGTTCCAAATCTTCTTCACAAATGGTTAGTGCTCAAAGCCATCTCCGGTGAAGGATGAAAGCTTGATTTTTGAATCTCTTAACATCAAGATGATCTCTACCAACTTTGTTACGGGATATAGAAAACTTTAAACATCATCCTAGTCAATTTAATTTTGCCAAGAACCAAACTCAAGCCACATTAAGAGAATTCTAATAACGTGGAGTTTTAGATGGTGCCCAACATAGCTCTATTCAATTTACAAGTAATAGCTATATGTGAGCTGCATTTCATGTATAATGGATGTACATATTATGACCGACTTCAATGAACAGACTTTAGAAACAAGGGAAGGGTAAGACATGATTAAAATCATGAAGATTTGTGATTGAATTGTAGCAACCTACATTGGGAGACTTTTGCTTTAAAAAGCCATATAGATTAAAATGTCGGGGAGAAATTGACTCAATTTCCACATCTTAAATGCATTTATAAAAATAATAATTCTTTGATTATAAATTTTATCCAACAAACAAACAACAAAATTGGCACAAAAATCACCAATTATATTTAAAATTACTTTAAATTAAATTTTAAAGTAATTTTAATGTTTAGGAAATTAAATCTACAAAACCTAAAGATAGAAATAAATTATTTACAAATTCTACTGCCATTTCACTGCCCAGGAGTGCTCACAGGGATGCTTCAAAACAATAAGCTTCCAGTACTGACACGTGCTCCAAAACAATGTGCTTAGGGAGCCGATCTGCCCCATCCATTTACCATATAAAACAGTTATAACATGCATACGAAAGTGAAATAAAATTGATCTAAGGGCTGATTTGGTTGCTTGATATAAATCATGTTAGAAACAGATTTTATCTTCCACATTTAAAGATTCGCACTTTTATACCGAGTTTTGACGCTTCACACGTGTAATTTAAAGTACGAACAGAAGCATATCTCAGCAATTACGATTAAAAATATTTCAGAAAGTTCATGCACTCCTACTCAGCATGAGATTGAGATCTCATCACCAATAGCCTCATAAAACTGTTCAATATATATATATATACATGTTTCTTCAACAAAACATATCATTCAACTAAAAGCATATATAGCACACAAGTTAATTGTTGGCAAAACATTGACATTGTAATAATTCAAGTACACCCATTTCATCCCAGTAACAGCATCCAAGCATATCATATAATTCAAAATAAAGATGAGGAAAACAATTTGGTATGATTATAAAATCTATGAAGAACAAAAGGAGACATGGCTCCGTTTGGCGCAGCTTTTTTGCTCCCGTTGAGTTTGGGGGAAAAAAAAGGCCACCGCCATAGAATGTTTGTTTGGCATGACAACGGTTATGACCGCCATCAAAAAGAGAACTAGTTTTGAACATAAAAGTGTATGAAGTTCCTCCTTAGGTGAGGTTGGACGTTCATGACCGCCACTGCCACGTCAAACGGAGCCGTGGTAATCAAAGAGAAACTAAACTTGAAGATTCACACAATGAACTTAGAAAAGAGAGCAAGACGGCTAAACATAGAAAAAAATATATGGATATTAAGAAATCAATTTGACTACATGCCAAAAAGATCCAAGAACCAAAATCAATTAATAGAAACATTAAGACCAATAGAAGGATCTGCATTTAATTTATAGCATAAGAAAGCTTAAGAGATGAGCAACACAAGAACTGAATTGACTACATATTGAGAAAAAAAATAAGATGGAAGTGGGTTTCATAATGTCGTTAGAGAAACCAACAAGAGTCATTTAAAGTTCCCTCAAAACATTTTCAGACAAAGGGCATTTAAAGTGAGTTTCCTTGAATAATTTTCATAGTCGATCAATGGAATCTGTGAGATATGTGATGAAGTGGTCGAAAATTAACAATGATGATGTTTACACTATGTAGAATGCCTTGGAGAGGTTTACGTTATAAAAAAAATTATTAGACTTCAAATATAAATTGATAAATGGATGTGGAAAAATTAAAAAGAATATACCAAGGGATTATGAAGGATAATGGTTGCATCTTGTTATGGGTCAGGATTAAAAAATCCAACTACAAGCCCAACTGCACTTTTAGTAGGCCATATGAATAAGCCCAAGAGACATAAGAAGGCCCAAGATGTAAGAAGACCCATGAAGGAACTAGAAGTTTCTTTGGTGCTCTCATGAGAATATTATAGAGAGGATCTGTTGTAAATAGTAGAAATTGGTGGAATAGAAAAGTAGGAATCTAGATTATTTCATTCTTTTGAGAGAAACATCCATGAGGCTATATAAATGATACTATATAAAGGGAAGGCTCCCTCATTTGTAGGCATCCAAGTTGGAATAAAGCTTTTCAAGTTCTCTTGAGTTCTTGTGCTCTCTTTCTCATTTTTCACCAAAAGGGGTGGCAAGAGGAGCTAAGGTCGTGTGCGGTATAGTCAAAGGGATAGCTCCATGACAACCTGCTAAAGATGTGAATATAGAAAATGGTTTGTGTGATACGGACATGTACCATAGCATAGAAATGCGCCCCTATACGAGGGATAGATAAAATTATAGTCAAAGAAATAGGAAGTAAAGCAAAGTCGATATATGGGTAAAAGTTGAACGGAAAAAATTTGCATAGTGCAGGTTGAACACCACATGCGGACAATCAGTAGGAGAATTAGGGGAATGAGAATTCACAAAAAGCTGACACAAGTAGTTGGGTAAGTTAAGGATGATAATGTATTCCACATTTAATGTATTCTAAATAAAAGAGAAGACCTCTCTATGGTATATCATTAGGCAGAGAGAATAAGAGAGGAAGAGAAAAAGCATGTGGGCACCAAATGCACATAGAGAGGGGAGAGAGAGGGAGAAGCTCGTGCACAGGAAACATGCGAAATAAAACAACTCATTTTGAAGCACTCAGGGAAAGTCTAGCAGACAAGGATTCACAAAGTTGTGAGAAGGATTCCCAGTGCAGACCGCATCTAGTTGGAGAATAAAGCTAGCGATAGCAATGCATACAGCATGTAATAAGAATAAATGCTAGGTAAATATTTCAGATTTTAAGGAATTTTTTGAAACCTAATCTCCTACATCATATATAATAAAATATTAACTGGTTTATTTATTGACAACTCTAGAATATATTCCAATAATAGTTTGATCATGTTGTTGCTAAAAGAACCTACTTTTTAACATTAAAGATCACTGGGGATCCTAAATCACCCAGAATTAAATTAATGGAAACATGGCAATCCTCTAGGAAATAAATAAGCTATAAAAGTCTATTCACTTGTTTTATGTTAAGCTTCCCAACAAGGTTAGGATGTTTTGATTGATTGTATTGTCCTTTTTATGTGCAGCATACAATATACAATCATAAGTATTATAACAAATATGGTTGAGATACTTGTTAAGGATAATGCCTGAGATTGTCAGATCGCCAAGGGTTCGTAGTTGAGGCAAATCATTTGATTATCAATCATCAACAAAATCAAAACTTCAGCATATGATTGGAAAATGTTGGTCATTCACTACTTTAACAATCTAATCTAAATCCAAAAAATTCTTCAGTAATTCTAAGCAAAGAATAATAGTGTAACTCCCTGAGTCCCAACACACCAACATTTTTTGCTAGGGTATCCTAAATGTTAGAATATGGTTTGACGCTCTTAGTTTTGAGAATAACAAATATTGATGAGTATTGATGTGAATTTTGATATTGTGAAGGTGATACACACAAAGGAGATTGCAAAACGATCAAAATACCAAAAGCTGCAAATTTGTTCTTCACCAACGCCTAGTCGTTAAGGCTACTGGAGGCGTTAACTGGTGTT
The DNA here is from genome assembly GCA_033032865.1 of Dactylorhiza incarnata. Taxonomy (NCBI): domain Eukaryota; kingdom Viridiplantae; phylum Streptophyta; class Magnoliopsida; order Asparagales; family Orchidaceae; genus Dactylorhiza; species Dactylorhiza incarnata. The sequence continues at coordinate 1,566,094 of JAWHQI010000173.1, forward strand.
TTGCATGCCATGACTTTGCCTTTTGCTACCTGAAAAGGGTTATTTATAATGCCGAGGTGTTAGCAAAGTTGTACACACTAATGCCCGGCGTTAAAGGTATCTCACGTGTTAAAGGTAATTGGAAATGCTTTCATTTTGATGTGGTAACCCTGATTATTTTTCATAATGCTGAACTAGCATCATAATAAGAATTGCCTTGGCAACTGATGGTACTCTCACGCTTCTTGACATCCATTAAGCTCCCATCATATTCATATATAAATTGTGAGAAATTATTTTTTCAAAAACCTATGATCATCATTAGTGATAGATCTAATACACCAACTCATCTAATTAATCACATAGAATTGACAATATCATTGTATTAGTGCCCCTAATGATTTTCGATGCAATTTTTCCTTACTGGATCTAATCTATGCTATTTGCATATGCTAATATTCTTCTCGTTAATAACAATGGGGGGAGATGCTAAAACTTTGAGAAATTGAAAATTGCATGTACTATCCTATTTAACGATTATATCCTCACACTAACAATTTACTGCTGCTTTAATTTCTCCAAAATCCAAATTTGTTGTGATCAAATGGGGGAAGTTTGAGAACATGGTTAGTCACTAACTTGGTTTTGAGAATGATAAATACTAGTGATTATTGATGAGAATTTCAAGTTTTGATAGCATGCAGGTGAAGAGCCAGCAAAACGATTAAAAGACAAAAATCTACAAATTCGTTCTTCACTAACGCCAAACATTGAGGCTACCGCCGGCGTTACAGAAGAAACTAGTATTCGCATGTAGTGACTGCCTTTAACTACCGAAAAAGGGTGTCAGCCAAATTGTACATTAATACCTGGCGATAAAGGTACCGCTAGAGCAAGCTTGCAGATGTCGGATGTCGGACTCATGTCGGTTTGGATTTTTTTATGTCGGATGTCGGATTGCGGGGGATATATCGGGGACATTTCAAAATGTCGGATTGTAATATTATATGTATATATATTATATATCATAATATTTTTTAATTAGATGGTAATTATTTTATTTAATGAAGTATACACAAATTCATATTAGAAAATGAAACTACTAACCAGTGTTTAATCAATTTGTAATAGATAAAAAATGTTGCATACTTTCGAAATGTCGAAGTGTAACCAAAGGAGAGCTGCGAAGAAGACGAGAGCTGCGAAGAAGACGAGAGCCAGAGGCGGAGATTAGGGCAAGCGAAGAAGACGAGAGCCCAGAGCGTCGTGAGGAGGACGCGAGGAAGATGAGTCGTCGTGAGGGGCAAACGTAGTATAACTATATAAGTATATAATAAAAACTGATTTAATTATAAAATTTAATAAAATAACTTATTAATTTCTAATGGCCGCCATAACCCGCCGACATGTCCGACATGTCGGCCGCAATACTGGAAAACGCCAGTTTCGTGATATGTGGCGGTAACGTGTCGATTCTCCCTCAAAAATGACATGTAGGCCGACATGTCGGACATGTAGGCCGACATGTCGGACATGTCGGCCGACATCTACAAGCTTGCGCTAGAGTTAATGAAAACATGATTTTGCAACTAGTAAGGCAGTAACTTGGGTCTTTGCTACCAGAAAAGGGTTCTCTAACACAGCTAGCATTAGCTCACACTCGACAATACAGCAGGTCGGGTAGCCCTAATACAGGAATCCGTTATTTCACCTGCAACGGCCCACATTTAAGATTGAGCACTAACATCGGAAGTAGTGCTAGCGGGTGTTAGCTCTTCGCACCCAAATTTCCGGTTTATAAATTGGTCTGAATTTAATAGCAAAACAAGGATTTTGAGAGTTAGGTAGCCCTAGCCATCTTAAAAGTAAGGAGGACGAAATTTCTAGGACCCTTGGGGGGGATATCTTGAAGGAGATCCAAGGACAACGATGCTAGAGCTAAGAACTCATCACCATGGAAGAGATCAAGCATGAGCCATCATCTTCTTCCATTGAATCCTTGGAAATTTTCTCATTCACCAAAGAATCCTTGACGATGATGTTGACGATGATCGGGAAATCATCTTCCAGAGATTAAAAGAACATCTCAATGCTTCAACGACGATTAAGATCGAACCTTTGGACAAACAAGAGAATTATTCACGGATTGATTGATTGATTGATTGATTGATAGGGGATACTTCACATTAAACTATTTTCTTATCAGCTTTTGTATATTATGTTGTAATCTTCTAAATTCTGTCATTTAACTTACCTTGGAGAGGATATTTTGATGGAGTAGATCTAAGGAAAAAACTCGCCTTGGTGGCGACTAGACCGGGTAGAGTATATAACACTATAACTGTATAAGGTATCTCCAGGAAGAAGAGGGCTAACAAGCAATCTGGGTGTGGATTGAAGATAGACAACCAGGTCATGGTACACCCGGTATAAAAATGACATGGTTACGCGTTGCCTCGATCTTGGCATTACAATATCACAAACAAATATTCTACATACTGTATAACGGTTTACGCTTTCATTTGTGATCATGTTTAATCAATTTCGAAGATTGTGCGTTTACTCTGCTGCTATTAACTTTGTGATATCTCATAAAGTTATAAAACCTCATACCCCCCCCCCCCCCTACCCCCACCCCAAGGTTGTTTCACGATCCAACACTTAATTCTAAGAAAATTCAATGGAACATATTACCATAGACCTTTTTGTATGGAAAATAAACATGAGTAGGGCCATTCACAACCAATATATCAAGCAAATAATTAATTATTAGACATTATACAGAAACATAACTTTCTCAATAAAATATAAACTGGGGATCCTTCAAAGCAACTAAATTACAATGATCACCACCAATTCTAATGTAGAACATTCAGGGTGTCAAATTTCCTAAGGAGATCTAACAGTTTGAAAGGAGGCAGGGACGCTACTAATAGCCGCACATAAACATAGCAAAGAACAAAATAACAAGCATTGTGGAAAAATATTCATGAATGACAGCACAACGAAAGCAATAAAATTACAATCATGGATATATAAATTTTCTAATTAGGACAATCAGAGGTTTAGAATTTCCCAAAATGAACTAATATTTTAAAGGGAGGAAATGTGATATTTAACAAATATATGCAAAATACAACTGACTAAACTAAAGGTCATGTAATTCAAAAGATTTATGAGGAAACAAATTGAAAATGCAATCAATTACTTTAACCTTATACAGTCTGTTGGGGCGGAGATAACAAGCCTGTGTGAATCAATAATAGCTCTCCTACAAGAAACTAACCTCAGTGATTACAACTCACATAAAGAATCACAACAACAATTATAAGATCATACAAAAAAATTGATGATCAAGAATGAAAGAGGCAACACTCGAGCCTTTATCCCACTACAGTGGGCTCGGCTCAAGAATGAAAGAGAACTGAAGAAAAATATAATAAAATGTCAAACATCACATCAAAAGCCTTATCGTAAGCTATTATAGTGGATGTTTTTGAATTCTTATTTTCCATATGCCAAAGGTGTTAAACAAATTCCTAGTAAAAAAAATTCAGCTTCCACAGCTTCTCTTTTCTAATCCGCAAACACTAATTTTATTTAATAAGTGTTTTGAACTTGTTCAAATCAACTTAATCAATTTTCAATTGCCTTAAGCTAAATAAATCTCACTGCAATTATTTCTCTAAATCAAACATTCTTTCACCTATCCTCTCTAGTGTTAAGAAAAGTCCATCTTAAATTCAAGCATTTCCACCATGACTAACTTAAATATTAAGACCGATTATTACATCAAAAGACCATGGATCCAAATAATCATGTAGTTGATAAAATTAAATTGAAGTTGTCCTTGTCGAATTTGTCAGCCACTGGTCGGTGGCTGTTACGGAAAACTTTTTGCGAACGGGAGGCAAGAGAGTGAATATTCAAAGAGAACTTGCATCAAACGATAGCAAACATACACAATACAAATCAAGAGGCAAGCTACGGTCAACTCTCTGATGTTGGGACCTCCAAAGAGCTCTACTCTCCATGAGAGCCAAAAGACTAATGATCCAAGAGATAGCCTATCACTAATGCTAGAGTTCCTCGTATAGATGAAAACCCGCTACAAGAAACACACTAAAGGCAAAATACATAATTAATTATGAATACGATATCATCCATAAAAGGAAGTCGCGTCTCAGAGGGAAACTCTCACATGGTGAGGACAGTCACCTAAACACGTGTTGATATGCCCTAGTCGTATCAAGAACAAACACAAACGAGAATTTAGATTGCAATAAAGGAACAAGGATACAATCGGAAGGAAGGCTGCAGCCAAGTACCTGGAGGATCGGACCTCCAAGGTACTCCTCTCTCCAAGAGAGCCAAACAACTAATACTCCAAAGATACCTCATAACTCCCTAAGGGGCTCCTTGTATAGATGGAGGCCCAACTAAAGGACAAGACTACATGATTGATTACACCTCGTGTGCGTATCAATACACCCGTCCTGAAAAGCGACCTTGTCCTCAAGGTCGAGCCGGGCAAGGTCCCATTAGTGTGTCTACGAGACTCGGGCGGCTCCTCTGGTGGGCGAACCAGGTGAAACATCAGAAGCGTAGAGGCATCGGGGCGGACCATTTGCTGCAGAACTGTGATACAAGTGACTGAAACGGTCGTAGAACTCTGCATGAGACTGCCTGAGAGGTGAAACACAATCATGCCCGCAAAATAGCTCATCCTCAAGGACGAGCGATGAACGCGCCAGTTGGACCAGTGCTGGGGTCGATGGCCAGATGCTAGGAAGACTGATGGGGGGAAATCCATCCAGGTGCTGAATGAACACGCCAGTTGGACCAGGGCTGGGGTTGGTGGCCAGATGCTATGAAGACTGATGGGGGAAATCCATCCAGATCCTGAATGAGGGTCGTAGGGCCAGACATTAGGTCGATGAGTAAGTAGTGATGATTTGGAAGGAGACCCAATGGGAAGGATGGTCGTAGTGGGAGAGTGACAAGATGTGAGGGTAGGGTAACAGTGGGCTCGAGAGATGTGGGAAAAGATGAGTCGGGAGATAAGAGAGTTAACAGGCGGGCAGAAGTCTCCAAAAAATGGCGGGGGAAGAAAAAACCGGTGGCGACGTGTGAAAGGTTTGCAAGGTGTCAGGTGGAGCCCTGTCACGGATATGTCGGCAGGCGGGCGGATGGGAGGGAAACTAATTTGTACAACCCCGTGTTTGTCGAGTGGATTCATCAAGCCATCAGGTGATCTGGAGCAGAATCGGGTCTGGGCGAGTCGACCGGGCGAGTGGAGCACCTCGGCTCGCACTCGCCCCTAGAGGGCACTCGCCCCCAGCTCGAGGTGAGTGGCGAGTCACAGCTCTACCGGGCATTCGCCGCCCCAGCGAGCCGACCTAGGACAGCTTGGACTCGCCCATTAGGTAGATGGTATGTTCTTCAAGGATTCTTTTTTGGCCTGCAGTTAGCCATTCCAAACAGCGGGACTCCGCTGTTGGCAGACCGTTTTGGGCTGCTTTTAGTAAAACCGAGAGGCAGGATTCCGCTATCCGCAGACCGTTTTAAGAAAACAATAAATAAACCCCCAAGGGAACCTTTGGAGAGCATCTCTCACTTGCTCTCTCCTCTGGTCAACTTTGGTCTGCTAGGGAGGACCGACTTGCTGCTCATCATGGTTTCCGGGTGGGTGGACAAGAACTCTCTAGCACCCTCCAAGGTGCCCAGCTCAGCAATTGGCTTGGGAGGGGAAGTTCTTTAGATCTTTCGGATTAGTGGCGGGACCTCCTCGCTGCAGCTCGGCGGTCTGTTTCTAGTTTTCCACCCATTGTGAGAGAGCTTCCTAGTCCTGAGTGCCCGATCTAAAGATTAAATTCAGGAGAAGTAAGAGTAAACTACACCAGTCTGAACTCCTCAAGCCATGGTTTCTGGGCTCAAAGGTTGAATTGTGGTTTCCTGGTTCAACATGGTGGGAATCAAAGGATTGGGGGGGAATTATAGAGGGCGTGCCGAGGTCGGCAACGGGAGAACGAAGGGGTGTCGGAAAAAGAGGAAGTGTCGGCGGTTCTAATGGTCGAAGACCCACTGACGGGTGGCGGTGGGATGGATGGAAGAGGGGGTCTGTCGGGAAGAAAAGTGGCGGGCCGGGGCCGTAAGGGGCATATGGAAGAAGCCGATGACGAATCTCAAGCGCCGCAACGAGGAGAGTTTCCAGGGAAGCTTCAACTCGATCGCTGAGAGCATGCACTGAGTCTGGAAGGAGATCCATGGTGGAAAAAAGGGGGGAGGGATGCCAGAAAGAGGCAAGAGGCTCAGGAGGGCTGTTGGAATGTTGCAGGCGCCGCCTGAGGGCTGCCGGATTGATGCAGGAGCCGTTGAAGGGCTGCGGTCGGAGCCGCAGGAGGGCTGTGAGGGTGATGAGCGGCCGCTGGAAGGCTGCAAAAGCCGCAAGAGGGCGGCGGGGATGTGGAGCGGTTGCTGGAAGGTTGGGGACTCCAGAATGCGTGTGAGAGAGCTGGAGCCAGGAGGGCCACTGGAAGAGGGGTCGGGTGCAAAGAGGTCAGTCGAAGCTGGAATCGGTCGCGGAGAGGGGAGTCGGACGAAGTAGCCGAGCGCTGGAGTCGGCAAAGCATCAATGTCGTTCAAGGTGGGTCGTCTCCAAGGAAGGGAGGAAGGGAGCAACGCAGACACGGAGCGGCGACAGCGTCGACCGCGCAACATCAACGTTGGATTGCGTGCAGTCGGGAGAGGCGAGCTACAGGGGCGAATACGTTAAATTGGGGGGTGATCGGTTGCGTGCGGGAACGACACAGATATCGGATCGCTAGCGACGAGTGTGGAAGGGCAAAAGTCATATCAAAAACAGACATGAATGTGAATTTAGATTGCAATAAAGGAACACAGATACAATCGGGAGGCAGGCTCCCGCCAAGCACCTGGAGGCTGGGTCCTTCAAGGTACTCCCCTCTCCAAGAGAGCCAAACAACCAATACTCAAAAGATACCCCATAACTCCCTAAGGGGCTTCTTATATAGATGGAGGCCCCACTACAGGACAAGACTACATGACTGAATACACCTCATGTGTGTATCATGTATCACTTGTTTGCATCGCGTATTCATAACAATAGATCCTCTGTGAAAATTGACCTAGTTCCCAAGGTCGTGCGAGATGGAGCAAACTTGAAGACATCTGTGGCGATGGAAGCGTATCGTTTGGTCCAAGGCTACGACCGGAGTCGTGACGAGAGAAATAAGGACGGGGCAAGTTCGTCGGGGGGTCTTTTGTGACATTACAAAAAAGAGCAACTTTCGCCAAAATGGGAAGTGGTGCTATAACGAATGCGGAAAGGACGACGATGGGGAAATTAAAAAGGATACATGGTGTGAGGGTGGAATCATTTATGGTAAGGAGGAATTGATGGGGTGCATCAAGTGTGAGAAGAGAAAGATGAGTGTGCAGTTGGTTGAATATGTGAGGATAAAGTTATGGTTAGAAAAAATCGTAAGAGAATGCTCGAACCTTATATTGTAGCTTACTCGGGACCCCAATAGGGTGCCTCATGCAGGCTTCAAAACAGTATAAATATATATGAATCTTAAGAGGATGTGAGGAGTATAGGCCTCAAAGACTATAAATAGACATGAATTCTTAAGGAGAAGAGACATTGGTTGAGTTGTCTCTCCAAACCCTTGCCTTTGTGACAGTTTTTTTTCAAAGGGGGGTTCATTAACTTCTTGGTTAGCGGAGGGACCTCGGATTATAACGCCACTAATATCATTCTCACAGCTCTTTCAGTCTTGTGACCTTTTTTCTTCTTTTTGGGTCCTCGAGTCAAGTAAATCTCATTAAAGCAGTGTTAATGGAGCAACGACAAGGGGTGGGCGGCGCCAACAGTATTATCGCACAACACTCCCAAGAACTTCTACATTTTAACTTTCCAATCTTTACGCTACAAGTTTATTCTCATACATATCTGCACTTAACAAAAATAGAAGAAGTGCAAGAATGTAGATCTAGAGCCAAAGAAAAGTTCTCAACAATCTTCGACATTCAAGAAGAACAAAATAAAACGACAAAAGAAAAAAATCGAACAAGAAAGGAGGAAAAACTTAAGCCTTCATCTTCATCAAGGAGAAAGATTAGGGAGACAACATTTCATAGCGGGATTACATGATCGATGAAGACGAATAAGAATCAACCCACTCGAGATGATAGGATTATGATTGATTAGAGGCTATCCATTTGTATTTGTTTTTTATACTTACTATTGTGTAGCTATGGATGCAAGGCCAATGCTCTGGATGCTGAATGAAGGAAGCATGGTTATGTGCACATAAATCAAAATGGATTCTTGGGTCTGCCCTCTCTGATGTCTTTGATTTGAGGGCATGATTCCACAACAAACGTGACGGTATAGGGGGCCACTATTTCAGTGGTAATCTGTGAGCAGCCACTTTGTGCATTTATTGTCGAAGGTTCGGTCTTTCTCCTCTGAGAGAAGCCACTTTGTGCATAGGGCCAAAGGTTAGGTCTGTTTCCAATCTTCCCCCGCCCATACCCCCAATGATTGGGGACTATATGGGTTCTGTTGTTGTTGTTGTTGTTGTTGTTGTTGTACTATTGTGTAGCTAATAATAAATTTTGGATACTCTTCGAATTTCTTATATATATATATAACTCATTGTTTGTCTATTTGGTATGGCAACTGCTATTTTTAGAATATTCAAGCAAATTTAATGGGAGGGGATGGGACGCAGGGTAAGATGGTGAGCTTCTTGGTGGAATCCTAAAGCCAATCTATAGTGTTAATGAGTGAGGTTTGACCAAATTAAATATACACATAAAAACAAATAGCAACACAAGACTACATCTCAAAATTAAATTAATAACACAATCAACATTAGAGGATTCAAAGAGAGTTTACAAATAATTAAGTTATGTGCGACCAGAGTAAGTTAATTTAATGCGTGGCGATCTAAGCCCCACAAATCACGAAAGTTCAATGGAAAAATAATTTCTGAATAAATATCACTAACAATCAAAGTACAATACGTAAAATGAAATATATTACTCCAAACACAAACTTATATGTATATAAAGGCTAAAGGAGGAAGATAAAGTTTTGGATGTTTGGTGGTAGTATCCGACAATTATTGGCATTTGCATGAAGAAAATACACTGGATGAAGGGGAAGGGGTTGTGAGGCAATTTCTCGAGCTGAAGGAGACTTGTGGGGGAGTTGCAAGGGTTGGAAAATAGGTTGCCAAAGCTTGTAGGGTGGTTGGGAGTTGAGGGAGGGAGGGAACGGGCCTTGGGTGGGTTGGGAAGGTTTTCTGGTTGGTTGTGGGAAGGCAGGGAGGATACGCTGGTAGATTTTGTTTAGCCCTGAGGATTCAGTAGTAAAATGGGATAGGGAGGGCACGACTACAGAAAGGTAGGATCGTCAGAAAATTTGGTGTGGGATTGAAATGATTTTCTTACGGCGGGGAGCAACGGGAAGTAGAGAGGTTTCGAGGTTGGTTATGGTAGGTGTTAGGAGGAAATACTACTGGTGGGTTTCAAGAATGGAATTGATTAGTTGGGGTATTTTTGTAAGTGGGGGTTGGGTGGTTTCGGCTGCTGGATGTTATGTAGAGAGCGGACGAACGAGTTGAGTATTTAAGGTAATTATTGGTAGTTATTGGGTGGTTATAAAAATAGTGTGTATTTTTTATGGCTTTTTGTAATGGGATAGTTATAGTAATTGCAGGAAGTGGGGAGTGTGTGGCTGAGAGAAGGGGAGGTGGTGGTTGGTCAGAACAGGGTGGCCGGACAAGGGAGGAGTAAAAGTGGCCTAAGCTTCGGCACCTAAGTTCCACGGCTTCACCGTTGGGCGAGGACCGAAAAATCCTAGAAGTTTATCCAAACTCTTTGATGGATGAAAAGGAACCCATATAAGCCTACTTCTAGATGTACACGGTTATTATGCACAATCGCCGAATCATAATGCTCGCCGCATGTACATAAACAATACATATATATAAATAAAATATATATATAAGGCATGAAGTCAATCAGAACGAGAATGCGGACTCCAAGATTCCAAATGGTGATCCTACCTGTCTTATGAGAGTGTAAACTCATAGGGGTCTTGACGGGTGATGATTAGCTTTCGTGGAGTGATCTCCATCAACATGCATATAAAAAATGATAAGACGATATGTCGAAAAATATCATGATATATCGGATTGTCATATTGTAAAGCAATACTTTCCTCATAGATAGAGGTGTCATAGCATTGCTCTCCTTAAAACTACATATTGTCAGACATGACAAACATGTCCGTTGACATCTACAATAGTGAATGCACGTGCGACATGTTTTTCATATCAAGTTATTAATAAAAACATGCATTATAAACATAATGTTGTTGTGTCAAAAATTCTTCAAAATGTTGCAAGACTTTTATATATGAGGAAACTATTAAGTATGAGATATTATAATTCATTCAATTTAAGAACCTCCTAATGTTGGTACAAATTCTTAAAAAATGACTCCTGTTACAAGAGAAAAATAATACGGTGCATCTTGTCACGGCTGCTAGAGGTAGGATGCTCGGGGGAAAGCTATAAATCTATCTATCTAGGGTCTTACAGGAGGTAGGATGCTCGAGGGGGAGCTATAAATCTATCTATCTAGGGTCTTACGGGAGGGAGATACTCAATCTTGCTTGTTTTCTTAAGACGAATGGGCATTAAAATACTACCTGGGTGAATTAAAGACTACTTGCATGAATTAAACATCTTAATTAGCAACCGATTAAAATGTCATAAACAAGACAATTAAATATATTAGCCCATTAACTAAAGGTATTAACACTCCGTCTCTTCTTCAAATCGAGCTTGCCCTTAATTCAAAAGGGGAGTGAAGAGTTTGATTGTTGGTTCATCTAGTTACTTTATTCCTAGCAAGAAGAGATCCTTGTAATGATGGCACAAAGCCGAGAAATCACTACCATGTAAGTAAAATCCTTTCTACCCACTGGAGTGAAAGAGGTGATTGCAGAGAGTTCACTTGTGCAGAGAGGGGATCAGTGAAAGTGTGGCACGAGCACAACGGGAGTAATTATATGAATATATATATATGTATATATATATTCATATAATATGTGTGCACAATTTGATATACATATTTAATAGAATTATTATAAATATAGTACTATTTAATTAATTATTTATTTATACTATAACGGTTCAATCCTCTATTGATATATATCACGGTTCAATCCACTGTTGATATATATCACAGTTCAAGGTTGGATTTGTCTGTCCAACCTTAAACCTTTCAATCTTCCGATTCGACGTCCGGTCAAATTATAAAAACCATTGGATTCTTATTAAGTATGTATATATACACAAGTGACAGGCACAAGGCTCCGCACCTATGGACAAACGCGACAGTACCCCGACTACGACAAGCACGGGCTCCGCCCGTATGCTAAGTTTTTTCTGGGCAGAGCTTCATGCACGGGGCTTCACCCCTATGCTTAACTTTTTTCTAGGCATGTGATGTAATGGCGAGGACCTAGTGTTACGCCACTAGATCTACAGTACAAACTTTGTTATATAATATTTGTTAATTAATTATATAATCAATTTTATTTCATAGATAGAGGAAGTTGCATTAATTAATTAATGCAACTTAAAATAAACACACAAATGGCAGTCAAATCAACTTTAATAAAATTGATGGATTTAATGACAACTCCTCGAAAATACCGCGGATATGCCTAATGGTAGGCTTCCTCAAAAATACCGCTGGCATGCCTAATAACAGCCTACCATAGTAGGTATAGAGCTCTGCTTTTTCGATTTTATGGATTTCAATCATCACTTTTAATTTGGGGATAAGATGTAATTAATTGAATGAGTATTGTATTTTATTTTATTTTTGAAATAGATTATAATATATGTTAAGTCATTAGATTAAAACAATAAGGTTATATTTGTCCATTTTGAATGTTTCACCAAAGATAATTTTCCCTTTTAATAGTGTAGATATATATATACATATATATATATATGAAATTTCAGTTATTAAACATCACCGCATGATATTTCAGCTATTTGCATTAAAACAGTCACCACACAACTGTTTGTCAAATAGTTTTAATGATTTTGTTACACTCACGCACTCTCCGGAATGACTACTCGTCGGGGCCACCATACATCGCATATGGAGACCACCGTGATTTAGCAATTAATTAGAAGTTAATTGATTGGTTAATATTAATCGAGTATCATTAATTAATATTAATTAATTACTATTAATTAAATATGTTGTATTATTATGTGTGCCCTCCCTCATCTATATAAGGGAGGGATTTGTGAGTTGAGACCATCCTGGATGTATTAGCTATTTTGAGCACTTCTTGGAGAGAAGGATCTTGGAGGACCCAGCCTCCTTGGTCTTGGTCGGAGCTTGCTCCGGATTGTATCTGTTCTCCCTCTAATTAAAGCAATCGTTGTTCGTTTCTGATCGTGCAACATTCTTGTTCGTAACAATTGGTCCGACCTGCCGCCTTCTGGCCGCGGTTTCCGTCACTGGAATCTCACCAGCTCCCCCTTCGACCTCCGCTCCGACCATGTCCTCCACCGCCATCTCCGTCTGTGTGCGCCTCGATCGACAAACCGATATGCTCGCCAACCTCCGCGTCGTGCTCCATGGTCTCGAAGCCAAAGTCGACCGGCTCCTCGAGTTAGACGGACTAGCTGTCGCGACCCATCCTCATGGTCCTCTGCCCTCAGTCGTCCCGACCACGGCTATCTCGTACAACATGCAAGAGTTTCCTCTCAGTTTACAAACCACCGAAGCGGGCACTCCCTACCTCACGCCCCTACTGACATCCACATCGCAGGAGACTGATCTCAGTGACGACGATACAGTCGTTGAGGCGAAGCGCCCGATCCCGCTCAAGCTCCCTCAGCCTCCAACCCGACCGTTGACGCCTTCGACGGGGCCAACCGCTCAACGTCGGTGCCCCCAGCCTTTCCACAGTCGTTGTGCTCCACCGACAGCGCTGTTATCGCCTCCTCCTCAATCAGCGCTGCATCCCTCCCTATCTCTCCAGCCAGACGACGACCCCCACAGACTCACGTGTTTGGATCGTCGACTCCTCGTCGTAGCACCCGCAATCTTCCCCGCGTGCATCGATTCATCTCCCTGCAGCAGCTGTCCACCTGAGCCACACGCCTTTCAAACAAAAGCACGCCCTGCAGTAGCTGTCCCTTGAGCCGCATCGATTTATCTCCCTGCAACATTCTCCCGTCGACTCCTCTCCTTGAGCCGCACACCCTTCTTTTCTTTTCTTTCCCTTGGAACCCGTAACATCTATCTTATCTCTCCCTGCAGCAGCTGTCCATGCGGGCCCTACAACTCCCCATCTTTCTTTGTCCTTTTTACAACCACTACACGCCACCCTCTAGCTGCCCAAAATTCTCCACCATACACTTTCATTTTCTTTATTTTTACTCCATTGTCTTGTCACATCAACCTTTTTGTTCTTTTCTTTATTTTTCTCTTCCCATAACAAACAAAAGCACAACCATTTTTCTTCCCCCCAGCCGCCACCCTCTCTTGAAATGGTTTTTTTTGCTTTCTCCGGTCATCTCCTCTTTCAGTTTTATTTTTTATCATCCCTCCCTTTCCTCCCGCCAACAAGTTATACGTCCCTCGCATTCTTAAGGATCCCTATAGAAAATATAAACTCGACCTTGGGGACAAGGTCGATTTTCAATGGCGATGGTATGTGACACTCACGCACTCTCCGGAATGACTACTCCTCGCCGGGGCCACCGTACATCGCATATGGAGACCGCCATGATTTAGCAATTAATTAGAAGTTAATTGATTGGTTAATATTAAATGAGTATCATTAATTAATATTAATTAATTACTATTAATTAAATATGTTGTCTTATTATGTGTGCCCTCCCTCATCTATATAAGGGAGGGATTTGTGAGTTGAGACCATCCTGGATGTATTAGCTATTTTGGGCTCTTCTTGGAGAGAAGGATCTTGGAGGACCCAGCCTCCTTGGTCTTGGTCGGAGCTTGCTCCGGATTGTATCTGTTCTCCCTCTAATTAAAGCAATCGTTGTTCGTTTCTGATCATGCAACATTCTTGTTTGTAACAGATTCTTTGTTCTGAACAGCTCTGCAAACGGAGATCATTTGCAACAGAAAGTTTCTGATAGCTCCATTTGCCACCACACCTTCCCCTACCGCTATCACTTTCTCAAACGGGCACTTAGTTGTATTATGTATATCACAAGTGCTCATTTTAGCATTCATATCAATATGCTTTTGCTACTGTCCAAGGCGATCATAAAAGGTTATCTAAATATGTGTGAAATTACAATTGATGAGATTGTGTAATTTAAATGGGACGAATAAAAACATAGCAAATCCTTCTTTTCCAATGGAAAAAATTAAAACTAATGGCAAAAGAACCACCTTATGGGTATCATTTCTTCCATAATAAACCAAGAAAAAAATCATAATCTTAAGAGCATGCCATCTCCCATGTAGTTTATATGATTTAGAAGAATAAACACTTGTTTTTGCACACACTAGAATAGACCGTAATACTAACTCTACTTAGAGTAAACCTCAAGCTAATGGAAATATCCTTATGATAGATCATGGACTTGCATACTATAAATTTTAGAAATAATCTAGATCCAAGATCATTGGGATCATGGAGATCAAATGGAACATAAAAAAATGTAAAAACACTAGAGACCAAAAGGAGTTCTTGGGGAAATTTATGATGATCAACATCAAAGGAAAACTTATGGAGTTCATCATGACTCGAATCAAGGCGGATCTAAAGTAATAGGAAAGCCGGGATAAATCATAATGTGTTAACGAGTTGAATAACTCAGTTTGAGAATACATTTGAGGCGTAGTCCCTGAATGAACAAGTGGGGCAGACATGAAAGCTAGACCAAAGACAAATACTTGTCTAGTTATTACAAGTCTAGAATAATAAATTTGAGAAAAGACCATCAAACTGTAGTTAATATTTAATCAATTTGTAGAAATGAATTCTATATGTAACTTGGAAGAAGAAATGCGAACAGTGCATCTAAAATTTTGAATAAAATAAAGACAGAAGTATGACATTTTAAGCATATATAAATATAAAATAAGACGATCATAAAGAATTAGAACTTATACTTGCTCTGCAAAAAACAATTTCAATAAATCTATCACCACTAGGTCGGCTCAACCTGAGTTTATCAAAGCAACAAGTGCATGTCCTCCAATCCAGGTTACACCTAGGGCTGTTTGCGAACCAAATAGTTCGTGAGTAATATGGGAATTGATTCGTGAAGATTTGATTAAGATTCGTATTTTCGAATTCAAAACCGGATTCGAGTGGTATTCGAATCTGAATAATATTATCTTTATTGGCAAGATTCGCGGATAGTTCACTAATAAAAGGAGTATCTATATTATATATAAAGATGATCATGGCAGTCAGATTAAAGTCTATATATTCCATCACTAGAAGCAAATTCGAGCTCGAATTCAAACCCAAATCCAAATTTGAATCCAAACTCGAATCCCGGATTTCGGGACGAATCCGAATCCAAATTCAAATCTTCAAATGAACCTGAATCGCTACATTCTATGACAAATTTGGATTTGATTGAAGAGCTATTTGATTTGATTTGATTCGGTTCGTGAACAACCCTAGTCACACATATATCTTCTAAGAATCCTACAAAATGGTCAATTTATTGATATGTTGTATATTATAAGTGTCACCGAAAAGATTATAAAGCTTCCAGATCTCCAAATAAAATAATGATCATGGCACAAAAATATAATGATATTGTAAGTCTTAATGATGAAAATAATATGGGGTTGAAGATAAGAATCCTCCATCCAGATGATTTGACCACAGAAACAAAACATCATATTAATATCTTAAATGTCTTAACATTTGTGATTATCTGAATACAAGTCCAAATCTAAAATAGAACTCCGGATTAAATCTAAAAAAATTCGTGTGTGAATAGAGCTTACTTAAAACCAAAAACCGTAAGCCGAATCGGAACCGCAAAGAATCGGACCGAACCGTTTACGAATTATTCGGGTTCTGGTTTGAATTTTGAAACCGTAAGCAACAATGGTCCGGGTGTTTTTCCTTCATTTTATTATCCGGACCGGAACCGCAACATAAATGTCTCAAGCGGTTTCAGAATTTTTACATCTGATCCGGACCGGACCAAAGCAAAACCGAACCGCAATCCATTTTTCTTATTATTATTATTATTTATAATATATATTTATTATTATTATTATATTATTAATATTACTCAAATACTCATACGCAAGCCGCACAACATTAGGTCATTTCCCCGCGCCGCAGGCTTCCATCTCGCTTTGATTGCTCGATCGTTGAAAACTTTCTTCCCCAATTCTGGCAGTGTTCGTTCTGACCATTTTTATTATTATTATTATTCTTTATAATATATATTTATTATTATTATTATTATATTATTAATATTTTATAATATTAATAATATATACGACTATACTTACATCATCCGTCTTATTGCAGTATCGTCCTATTGCAGCGGGATTCAAATACTCATACGCAAGCCGCACAACATTAGGTCATTTCCCCGCGCCACAGGCTTCCATCCCGCTCTGATTGCTCGATCGTTGAAAGCTTTCTTCCCCCATTCTGGCAGTGTTCGTTCTGACCATCTTTATTATTATTATTATTCTTTATAATATATATTTATTATTATTATTATTATTATATTATTAATATTTTATAATATTTTATAATATTAATAATATATACGACTATACTTGCATCATCCGTCTGATTGCAGTATCGTCCTATTGCAGCGGGATTCAAATACTCATACGCAAGCCGCACAACATTAGGTCATTTCCCCGCGCCGCAGGCTTCCATCTCGCTCTGATTGCTCGATCGTTGAAAGCTTTCTTCCCCCATTCCGGCAGTGTTCGTTCTGACCTTTCTGCTAGGGCTCCGGATCTACATACAAAATCGGCGACTTCCTCGACTGGCTTCTCCTAAACAATCTTTCGGCAATGTTCGTTCTCGCCCTCGTTGTTAGGGTTTCAAATTTAGTGGCTTCTGACAACCGCCTAGTGAGCTTATTTTTTCTGACCTTTATGACTTCATCTCCTTCTCTTCCTCTAATTCCATTTCTTCTTCTCCTTTTACAATTGTTAGGGCATTTTGCTGTTGTCATCACCTCCATCATAAATCCGACATTTCATTTCATTCTCGCGATTAAGCTCATTCACAAACATTTTGTTGTGGTCATCACCTCCATCATAAATCCAACTCATTAGGATTGTCAATGGATTTCCATCCATGGAGTTATGTTGTGATTAAGAACCTGGTTAGCCAAAGTTTTTAATTAAAAAAGATTGTTTGCCAATGAAAATTCGTTGTTATAATTATCAAAATATCAGTTTCCTTTACTTTTTTTTTATTCTTCAATGTGTACTTCTTTGAAGTGTTTAGTGGTTGACCCATTCTTTTTCTATTCAGTGCGTCAAATCAGATACTATTGCATGCATATCTGTAATAGTTCAATTTTAACATATTTAGACTTAAGAAACCATGAAATTATCACTCTAACCATTTGAATTCCAATTTTCTTTTCAAATATGCATTTTTAAAGAAATGGTAATCTTTGTGAATGCATCTAATTATTCAAATTATAGAGTTATAAAATGATTAAAACTATGACACAGAACCGATTGGAACTGGACCAAACTGAACCGCTAGTAGCCAGTTTGGTTTTGGTTCTTGTTGAATCGGAACCGTTGACACGACGGTTCCAAATATTATGCTGGAACCGGAACCGGTCAAACCAAATAAGATTTTGGTTCTAATTTGAAGAACTGGCAGTTGGTTTCACGATCATAATAGAATCAGAACCAGAACCGAAACCGTGACAACTCTATGTGTGAATCTAAGTCTGAACATTAAATCAATATTGAAGTTAATAACTTAAACTTGAGTGTTTGAATCACCTCGTCGTTGAATATTAATCATTAGAAACCATATAGTTTGAGTTCCTCAAGCATACATTAAGCACACATTCTATTATTGTATGGGAGTGTGTTATGAATTGACAGAAAACAATATATTGCCATATTGGTTTGCAAATTCATGTTGGTACACATAATGAAAGGTGAATGACTATACCACATTCATTTTGTTTGGGAATTTTTTTACAAAAATCAATGATTTGACAAATGTGTCTTTTACCAATGATCTGCACTATATTATGGCTTTACCTACAACCATTAAACATATTGACACTGTTAGTATGCAAGGATCCAATGTGTTCATAAATACTTCCCCTTTCAATTATAATATTGATACTCCTTTAAATGATACTAATTTCATAGCAACTACGAGATACTTTCAAGCCATGAATACTTGTTATTTCCACATGAAATGATCTCCAGTACTTGGTTCCACAAGGAAAGTTTATGCAATTCAATGTGTGCTTCTATCTCTATCATTGAGATTTTTACTGGTAGCATCTAAAAATACTACTACAATTATTCTAAAAAATGGAGATTTCATCAACCTACATGTGATTCCATCACCTCACTATTTGAAGGAGATATATTCTAGCCCCGAGAGAATTAGTGAAGTATGGCCGGCGATTAGCTCAAGAAAGTTCAATTTCATAAGGCCAAACCCAAGAAGTTGAACTAGACCTCAAAAAAGTTGAATCATCAGTTTTAAAACCTCTTTTGTGAACCATTATTTACCATGTCCCAACTTCCATTAACTTTAATGTAAACTAGTGTTGAATAAAACTATGCCTAAGGCTATAAGTCTTATTTATTCTATCATAATTTTATTTAGTTCGGATAAGATTAGATTTAATTCACCAAACATCAATATTTACATAAAGGGATTTATGACCCGTAATGGGTCATTCATCATTAATCAGAATTTGAGTTTCTTACCTGGGATTTCACACTTACGGATGTTCAAGATTCAGCAATAATAGCTCGAAGATTCGCAGTTTATATACTTATCCTTATTATTCTATAATTTGCTTTCATCATTTCAATCTTGTTGCATCAACCTAAGTTTCTTCATTTCACGTTCTTTCTATTTACTGCAAAAATGCAACCTATAAGTTTTTGCATTTCACATTCTTTCTAAATACTGTAAACCTATAAAAATTAAGATATATGGCCATTCAAAAATTCAAAGATGGGGTATAAGCAAGGTTTGAGTAACACTGAAACAATGCCTGCCAATTAAAGAAAAACAATATTTCTCACTTGCCAAACCTCAGCCTATTCGAGCGTTTTTTATGTTATTCATGTGGTTGCTCATAATTTTGAAGAGTCTTATAAAACCAAGTGAATCTTCTACAATTTTAGTTACTGTACATGAAATACTATATTATGATATTCGTGAATAACTTGATTCATTAGATCAATATATATGTAGAGCAAAAAAAACCTAAATCAAATCTTTCATCCGAGAACAGAAAAGATAAAGAAAAAAAAAACACTCAAGCCTTTATCCCACTATAGTGGTGTCGGCTATATGGATCCTTTGTCGCCATTGCGCCCTATCTTTAATCATAGTCTCACTAATGCCTAAGTACATCATATCTTTCCTTATAGTTTCATTCCAAATTTTTTTTGGTCTACCCCTCCCCGTTTAACATGTCTAGTGACTAAACTCTCACAACGCCTAACAGGTGCCTCTAATGGTCTCCTATGTACATGTCCGAACCATCTTAATCGAGCTTCCCGCATCTTCTCTACAATTGGAGTCACTCCTGTCTTATCCCTGATACATTCATTCCTAATTTTATCCAGTCTCGTGTGACCACACATCCACCTAAGCATTCTCATCTCCGCAACTCCCATTTTTTGCTCATTTACAATTTAAATACTTTTTCTTGTTTTAAAAGATAAAGAAAAAAGTATTTAAAAAATTATTTACACATAAATAGAGCTGCATATTATTGCCGGAGTGATGCTAAAGGAACCTCATGCAATTACAGTTGCAGACTTTTCATTGATAATCACAAAATAAATTTCGTCCAACTCATGTACCTAATGGTTCTCCAATTACTAATACCTCGGTCACTGAATCACAAAAATATTACTTGACTGATTATCAATACTTCTCAAATTTATATTTACTCCATTAAACAAATCCAAAAAAATCAGTTTTCTTCTTCAAGACTAAGGGTCTGTTTCGGAGAGCGGTGGCGGTTGTGAAAAGAGTGGTGGTAATTTGAGTGTTGCAGAAGGAGTTGTAGGAATCTGGTTGTTGCAGATGAAAATCTGTTTGGATGATCTCCGTTTACAGAGGTGTTTAGAACAGAGAAATTTTTTGAGTTGTTTGACAAAACAACGGTGTGATGCTTATGTTAAAAGAAATTGCTCTAGTGGAATGCATGCCCTCAATTGATGTGTTCTAGCGGAATGCATGCCCTCACTTGATGTGTTTCATCTTCAAAATGCATTGAGAAAGGTGGATAAACGATCAAAAATATTCAACCAGACTAATGGAACTTGGGATAATATGATGTGGTTTTGTTTATTAATAAAATGCATATGATTCATTATGAGCTAAATAATATTGATTACTAATATAATTCTAACTCTTCCTCCTCCCTCCTGTTTGCTTTTTCAATGACTCCAAATCCTTCGGAGCAAATCAGACAGAGGCTTTCCGAGCTTTTTTAGCAACCGCAGGATCCCTTTCTTCTAGAAATCTATCTTCTGAATAAGGGTTGCTCGGGCAGGATCATAAGCTCTCAACACTCATCTTTTTGCTGGCCTATCTTCTAGTCATGACTAAAGAATGGAAGCTCGGCAACCATGGAGGGATTAGAAAAACCGGAGTAGTTGGCCTGCTAACATGCACTGAGGTAGAGTGATCGGGATTGAGGAGTCGATGGTTGGAGTACTTCTCCAACGCAGATTGATTGTGTGATCTGCTGTCGGAAAGCTCAAAGGCCAGTGTCGATGGAGAAGGGCCAGAAAGGTCGCTGGAGAACTGGCTCGGAGGAAACGTGACGATGTGACTGAAGGTGCCTAGCTCCCGTCGCGAATGGTGAATTTAAAACGAGGAAAAACGAGGACGTTCTAAACGGAAGCGGAAAACCAAACGGACTCTTCCTCGCATTGCGTTAGTTTTGAAACGGACCGACTCTCAAACGCTTAGTTAAACAGACCCTAAGACTCTATTTGGCATGGTGGTGGCAGTCGTGAACGAGGTGGCATTTTTGTCCAAACTTCATTCACTTTTATGTTGAAACTAGTTTTCTTTTCTTGGCGGGGGGTCATAATTGATGTGATGCCAAACCTACATTCTATGACAATGGCATTTTTGTCCAAACTCACCGAAGAAAAAACACCACGCCAAACGAAGCCTAAGTTAATCAAAACAACATGATTTCAAATTAGAGTTCCGTAACAAAATAATATACAATTGTCAATTGTGTTTATGATACAATTGCGACTCCCATGACCTGTTGTTGCCTTGCCGAGCACCATCACCTTATGTGCTCTCTATTTACCTATATTGGCATAGTGGAATTTCAGTAATAATAAAGTTGTATGACCACTCTAGACTATATAAAAGAGTCGAGGGGAGTCTAAGCATTTGGAGAGGGGCTTCAAGAAGAAATTCGCATTCAGAAGCTAGGCGCAAGCATACCACGCGAATTGTATCCCTACACTTTATCTCAATGCAATTCTAATTCGATTGATGGTGTTATCAAATTGTTCAACCATGCTGACCTTCAAGCAACCCAACCAATTAGGGTTCAACTCCAAACCCTAATCAGTCTTGTCATTCAGTTTCTACTGTCATTTGTCGCTCACACTTTGCTTTCACATGCTTGTGATTGTGCTTTCGCGTGATCGAAGCGCACATCTGCCGCCTGAGCGCTATCAACTGCCCCAACACCTACTTGGCTCCCTCTCCTGCACATCTCTGCGTTGTTCCACAGCAGTCCGGATCAACCTCTTCGTCGACGACAACATGAAGACGCTCGCGCGCCTCTCGTCGATTAACACTTCGGCATCTAGAAGCATGATTCCTCCGTTGAAACAGTGCCCTCTCTCTTCCATCCCCGGATACACATACCCAGCGTCTTCGTCTACTTACTGTCATCTTCCATGTGCCCACAAAACTCGTCAGCACATAGCCACCAAAGACGCGTTTGCTCCCATGTAGCCATAATACACATACCCAACGACTGTGTCTACCCAATGTCAACCCATCATCCCGCGCTCATTCATCCTTTATGCAGGCCACTATCATCTTTCCTTCACCAT
Source organism: Dactylorhiza incarnata (assembly GCA_033032865.1). Taxonomy (NCBI): domain Eukaryota; kingdom Viridiplantae; phylum Streptophyta; class Magnoliopsida; order Asparagales; family Orchidaceae; genus Dactylorhiza; species Dactylorhiza incarnata. Next base: position 1,588,453 of record JAWHQI010000173.1, read on the forward strand.
CCTCTGGCTCCTTCGCTTCATGCCCGTGAACTATTCTATGGCCCCCGTCGCTAACAAGGACACCTTCGCTTTGGCGTCCACAGATATCAACCACTTGAATCGGTTGGTGCATCAATTGGAAGACCTCCCGCTCCTCCGCGAGCTTGTCAGCACCAACCCATCTTGGCCCGCACCCCCTCCCCCATCCACCCTCACATGGGCCCATTATTGACTACATGGTGTTCCTATGCTCTGCCACAGACATCATTCGGCCCACCACTGCAGAATTGAGATCCAAGTGTAATGTGCTCCACTGAGTGGGTTGTAATGGGCTTCACCAATGATCTGGATGTTGAATGAAGGAAGCATGGTTATGTGCACATAAATCAAAATGGATTCTTGGGTCTACCCTCTCTGATGTCCTTGGCTTTGATTTGAAGGCATGATTCCGCAACAAACGCGACGGTATAGGGGGCCACTATTTCAGTGGTACTCTGTAAGCAGCCACTTTGTGCATTTATTGTCAAAGGTTAGGTCTTTCTCCTCTGAGAGAAGCCACTTTGTGCATAGTGCCAAAGGTTAGGTCTTTTTCCAATCTTCCCCCGTCCATACCCCCAACGATTGGGGACTATATGGGTTCTGTTGTTGTTGTTGTTGTTGTTTGCTGGCCCACACTTAAGGAGGAAATTCTTAACCACTGCAACACTCAAGCAGAAAATTCCTACGAGCGACTCATTTGATCACAAAGTCCTTCTAAGGAACCAATACATTTAACAAAAGCAATACTCTAATAGCTTGCGTGATTTTTATGATTCTCAAGCACATAATATCGGCTAAAAATTATGCCATTTAAGTAATGGTGAATGAGATATTATACAATAAAAGATCTTCAGATAGTGGAGACGAAAACTTAAATAAAACTTGCAACCAAAAAAAGGAAAAGGTTTTAATACATAAATAAATAGAGTTCAATGATGCTAAAGGACTCTAACATAATTACAATTATCATTAACCTAATAGTTCTCCAAATAAAAATTACTTCAATTATTGAATCTACAAAGTTGTTACTTTTATAACTGATTATAACCATTAATAAATGAAATATTTACACCATTAATAAAAGAAAGAGTTCAATGATGCTCACAAGAGGCGCGAGAGATTGCAAGGATCGGACGTGGCCGAGGCACGTGCGCAAGAAAAACTATCGGGCAGAAGCCCAGGAGTCGGGATGAGTGTGCCTAGTGAATGCAAACAGATGAGGGCGCTGAAGGCCCTAGATGAAGGTGAGTTGCGGAAATCAAAAGCGACAAAGGGGCCGGCAGAGATGGTCGAAGTGGAGGCTAAAGAATGGAGACCGCGAGGACGGTCCGTGGTGACACAAATTGTGGTGGCACCAGCGTTGGGCTGGAAGGCGATGATGTCGGTTTTGTGACTGTGTGGTGAAAACAACTGGAGGCGATGGTGGAGCGACAAGAGCTGCGGAGAGCGGCAGGGCTTCTACGAGTGCAGGTGGCATGAAGGATGGATGTGGCACCGCGGGGACGGGTGGCGGTGTTACAAACTAGGACGACGCCACCACGGGGCTCGGAGGCGATGATGTCGATGGTGTAAACTGCAGGATGGAAACCACTCGCGACAATGGTGGGGCGACAAGAGATGCGAAGAGCGGCGGAGTTTCTGTGGTCGTCGGTGCGAGTGAAAGTTGCTCTAGTAGAATCGGCGGCGGAGAAGGTGGAAGTTGTGTCTTGAGGCGGCTGACATGGGTAATCGGCGGCCTCGGAGGAGCAGTTGCCTGGAATAGAGGATGCGCGACGAAGACCGCGAGGACTGGTGGAGGCGACACAAACTGGGTCGGCACCACCACGGGGTTCGGTGGCGATGATGTCGGTGGTGTAAACTGCGGGGTGGAAACAACTAGCGGCGATGGTGGGACGACAAGAGTTGCGGGGAGCTGCGGGGAGCGGCCGGGAGCGGCGGGGTTTCTGTGACCATCGGTGCAAGCGGTGATTGCTTTAATAGAATCAGCGGCTGAGAAGGTGGAAGTAGCGTCTTGAGGCGGGGGCAGTGGCAGCAGTTGTCACAGCATAATCGACAGCCTCGACGGAGCAGTTGGGACATCGACCCATTGGTGATGTCAGCAAACGGAGAATAGCCAAATCGGCAGCGCTGAGTTTCATATCCAACATAATTAGTTAATGGATTAATTAATTAATCCAATTTAAGAATTAATTAATCGATTGTCACGTCCTTGGCACAAGGAAACAGTTGTGGCTGGCGGCTCAGGAAGGATGATGTCGGATCAGGGAAGCTCGGAAAAGATGTCGACAGTGAGGTGGAAGATGGCGGCTGCTGGAGCGGAAAAGCTCAATTGTTGGAAGGAGGAAGCAAGGTACGCAGAGAAGGACGCGTGATGGGTTGTCGATCGTAGTAAGACGCGTTGAGGAGGCTGATGCGCTTTGAGAACAGGAGGCAAGGAGGCGTGCGTCTTCGAGCGGCGTTGATCACGCAGAGAGACGTGGTCTTTGCGACTTTGTCGGTTGGCGGAAGAAACGGGGCGGACGATCGATTGCCTGGTGATGGGATCGATGGCAATGTGAAGCGGAATCGGCTGGAACTACGGGCAAAAGCTCGGAATCGTGGGATTCGACTAGAGAAGACTCGATGGAATCGACGGGACCTGAGATGCATCTTTTGTTGGTGCGCTAGAAGCTCAGAGTGCATAAGCGAGGTCGTCGTTTGGGATCGGGTACAAGGACGATCGAAGGAGAAGTTCCGGAGGAATACGATTTGACCCATTTTGGACCCTTGTGAACCTATCTCGCCGGAGAGGAGGGAGCTGATGGAAACTAGCGATGAAGAGGGAAAAGCGGCCTTGGAGTAGAGCAGTTAGGGCGCACAGGAAAATAAGAACGAGTGATGGAGAGCGAGAGAGAGAAATTAGAGAGAGAGATTGATAATAATATTTTTCATAATTTCATTCATCATCTCTTACATGACCCAAAAGGTTTATTTATAGACTTACAAAGTGGCGTGGGTGTAAATACCTGAAAATAAAACAAACATGAAACGCTAAAACATAGCAGACTCATACATTGACTCGATTAATAAAAGACGTCTAACATAAATACATGATGACACTAATTAACGACGTGACTAACTGGTCGGGTGGGACCATAGCAGTTTATTAGTAGTTAAATAAATAGAATGAACGGGTTTAGGCTATTTGTTATATAGGTCATCTTAGTTTTACAATAAATGACAAGTTCGAAGATTGCCCTTCTTGGAAATGTTAAGCATCTTAGGAATTGGCAAATGCCATCACATTGCATCAAGATTTCTTTCACCCTATGCCAAAAACAAGAATGAAATGTCTCACGAAAGTGGGTAGATAGGTTAACTTTGCTTTACTTTAGTTTCTCATGTAAATGTTAAAAAAAGAATAGGTCAATCGAATTTGGAATTATGTCAATCATCATAAAGGACACGGGTATAAATCATTCTCATGATCAATTAATTCAGTCAAGCTCGAATCTTCGTTTGGTACAAATATGATAAAAAAATTAACAGACATAAAAGGTCTTCAAACTAAGAACAATGTCAGCTCAAGCTTCATAGGACAAAAAATAAATGAGCATGAGAAAGAAATTCATTGCTTGGCTCCAGTTATACACAGCTCTAAGAAGATGGCAAGCAGACGCTGACTTAAGGAGGATAATTCACAACCATCTCTACCTCAATTGTGATAACATCATCAAACTAATGTTCAAAGGAGAACTCTCATGTTAGTAGCTGAATAGCTCCCACCTTACAATATCCCTTTTTTCACTATTTGTCATCTAAATCCTTGTTAATAAATAGTAAGTTGCATAAAAATATTATTTTATGGGTCAATCTTTGGGCTATGGATGCAAAATACTAATATGGCAACTAAAAGAATATGAAGGAAATAAAACTATAAGTTTAACCCTTAAAACACATGTTACTGCCAAAGATAAATGGAAGCAACAAATATGGTGAATAACCCCCATTACAGAAAAATACCAGCACCAAAGATAGTGATACTCTGTAATTTAAGAGTCAGTACAAGTAAATAATAACTCAGGCTATGTAAACATGAATCATAGTACTCGAAAATAAAAGATAGGTAAAGTGAACAAAATACTAAATTCAAACCATTATTTTCCAGAAGGATCACAGTATGAGAAGTTTGAAGATAGCAGGACTTCACTTTCTCCAGTTATATGGAAGTCTGTTGAACACCATTAACGTTTATTAGTTTCTGAATATCCTAAAGATCAAATCTTCTATGAATAGGAACTCTAAAGAAAATTTGGTTTATGGAAGATATTGAAGGACTTGAAATGCCATCAGTCATAAGACAATAGAGTAATTAAAGGAACGCTAATACTTAAAATTTGATACTTAATCAATTACCTAATTAAGCACTTCCTAAATCACAAAGGAGCTATTGCGGGTAAAGAGGGGCATAATAATACTACAGGACTCCAAGATTCCATATAGGAAAAATCAGTGGAATACAGCTACAATGAAATTTACATCAAAAACTAAACAAAGAACTTGGAAACAAATGATGTTAGCAAAAAGATTGCTTGAATTGGTCCAAACCATATAAGGTTGGGAATTGGTCCTCATAATTATAAAACATGCCTCAATTAGACAGTTTATCAAGGTCATTAGTGCCATTCTGATGATCCTAACCTCCAATAAGGAACGTAAAATACCACAATTGATTCCTATATACATGTTAAGCGGCTTCTTTGATGGATGGGTTAGTGAATGGAGATAAAAGTGTTTCCTTCTTCCAGGATAATATTACTGAGAAGATCATAGAACTAGTTTTAACTATTTGATCAACCGGCACTCTAGTTGTATAAATTTACACGTTTGAATTGACATTATGTTAAATTAATAATTCAATTTTAAATTATTTCTATACAATATTTATTATAATATTAAATGTAATATTAAAATATATATTTAACCTTAATCTATAGTCTTTTATCATTAAATATCACATTTCCAAAATTAAATATATCATATATTTAATATCCTCTAATTTAGTATCCTATTTCTTTAATTTCTTTAGTTTTAAATCTTGTTTGGAGAAGATTACTCATTTTTTCATATAATTACTCATATTTTACTCTTTTTAATATTTTGTTTTAGTGCCCATTTGGCACGAGGGTAGTGATTGTGAGCACAAGGGCCGAACCCTCGTTCGTGAACATCCAGCCTCACATTTGGATTTGTGCCTCCGTTTTGGTTCAAAATTAGGTTTTTTTATGGTGGGGGTCACAAATGTTGTCATGCCAAACATGTATCTTTTAGCAAGTGTTTTTGTCCAAACGCACCGAAGCAAAAATGTTTGAAACAGACACTTAGTATGGTCATCAGCCTCTCTCCTCCTGGATAGACTGTGAGATAGGACTGTTGTTGTCATGACCATCTATGATGCACCGACACTGACACGCGACACGACACGCGACTCGTCAATTCTCAAAAAATATCATATTCCGACACGCTGGGATACGTATATTAAATATTTATTTTTTATAACTATGAAGGAGTACGTACTCCAATTCCTCTCGGCACATGATGAAGAAGATGATTGTGCAAGAAGCTTTATGGCTAAACTTTGTAGCATAGGTGCACTTGCACCATGAATAACCCACCAAGCCTTAGGATCCATCGAAAATCGACTGTGAACTGAATCAAATTCTCTAAATTCTCCATTTATATAAGCAAAATTTGCGTACTCTAAATTCACCTTGATGCGATCCTCAATGTTAGGAAAGTACTTTCTAAAGCATTTTTTGGTTTCTTGAATGATTTCACTATCCTTGTATGGAGAAATTCTAGAAGATTCTTCATTGAGTCATTGTTCACTATAGTACCTAAATTTTAAAAATAAAACATCACACATAGTGGCCTTTATAGTGTTTCGAAGTGTCGGAGAGTGTCGGGGAGTCCGATGCGTGTCGGAGAGTCCGACACCGACACGCTGGGCATTTTGAAGTGTCGGTGCAACATAGATGACCATCTCTCTCGCTGGATAGTTTCTTAGAATGCAAGGTTTCTATTGCATTGCCCAGATCCTAGAAGCCTAGATTCACGAGGAACGGAGCAAGAATGATCGTAGGGTAACTACGTTATTGTGATTAAGGGAGCAAAGAAATTAGGATGGCAGAAAGAAGTCACTAATGAGAGGGTGAGGAAGAGAAAAAATAGAGGTGAAAGAGCACATAGAGGCACCATTAGTCTTCAAAGACGAAGGCGACAAGTTAGAAGGGGTATAAAAGTCCTTTTGCGCTGAAACAATGAACCATTTTTCTTCGCGAGCCTGCGGAGCCTTACAGAAGCATTTTTGGCCCCCAAAATGGTATTTTGGGGCCTAGGCGGTGGTAGCCACCACTAAGACAAATTGTGATGGCATTTTTAGCCCACCATAACAGAGCAAAGAAGCCCTACTCAAACGGAGCCTAAATATTTTGTTTGAAAATATATCAAAAGCAAGAATTATTTAAGATATCAAATAATTATTAATATACAAGAAATGACAACTATTGTAGTGAGTTGACGTTCTTCCCGTGAAAATTAGAAAGATTCACGTTAATATTAGCCTTGTGTTCCCTTGGAAAACAACAAAAAATAAATAAATAATTCCAATATTAGATGTGCCAATCATTCAAAATATATATTTTTAAATTTAATATAATCACAAATTAAGCTTTTTAATGAAAAGATGTTACCTCAAAAAGAAAATTTATTAGGCCTTCAAAAGTGTGGGCAACTCTAAATAATAAATTAGCACATATTTTCACAGGATTCATGTCAAAACTTCCGTAACCCATAGAAATATCAATATCTAGGACTACCTATTAAACTTAAGAAAGAATTGTAGTGCATGGCACTTGATTTAGTCAGAATACTCATGTTGTAATATTACACTACAATCAATGAAAATATCCATCCATTGTCTGCACTATTTGCATAATATAATTGGGAATGCACGAAGTACAAGATACATACAATAACAAAAAAGTATCAATATTGAAATATAAGTAGTTAAAGAACTTTGAAGCCTATGGGAATTCATTTTTAGCTATTAAAATACATATATATTCAAACTGCATAAATAAGTTCCTAACTGCTTGGATCACCCAAGCACCAACTTCAGTTAAGGTGTTTAGGGTGAAATAATGATCAGTTGCCTCCACGGATTTGAGTCATTGAATCAAACTCCCACTTCTCAATGGAAGAATTAGCTCTTGCCTAATTCTGATCCGGCGGGAATAATTTACATGTTAAAAATACCATTTTATGGTGTCTAGGATCAAATCAATGTTAATGATTTAGATTAAACTGAACAAATAAAAGAGAAGTTGTTTTCATTTGTTTAGAAATAACCAATTCATTGAAGAAACCAGCCAGAAAAAGAACCTAGTGGTACTATAGCATAGCAAAGGAATAAAACAGAACACCATAAAATACTATAAACAAAAAAAATAAGTTGAATCATTCCGGTCAAATTCCCAACTTTAAAAGTGAGTAAAACTTACATGAAAATTTCAGGAAAAGATAGCTACAATCTCCAAGGTATTAAAATATCACAACATCATTCATATAAAGCTGCACTCAAAGGAAGTGACAGGTAGAAACTTAAGAAATGCTTGTGCAGCAAATTGATAAGGAAAAAAAGCGAAGCAGATAGATGTCTCTTTGCAATAGTAGATATTACCAAAACCAAACTTAACTTGACTCGGAATCTTCAAGGCCAACCTAACCAATTTTGAGCAGTCACCTGAAAAAAAAGGGGAGAAGTAAACAAAGCCCTCAAATATTCATGTACAAAATACAGAAGTGCAAGACAATAAAAAGAAAAAATACTGATTCACTGGATGAATATTACCCTAAAAATACGGATTCACGGATGAATATTACCCGAAAATATCATCTTACCTGGAGTCCATGATTTTAGGATCTTCCTCCACGGTTCTCAAAGTTAACCTTCCTCAGTTTATTTGTGTCATCGGATTCTTCATATGTTCTACAACAACATTGGAACATATGATCCATTGCACAAGAAGCATTAAGTATCAAATATATGGAATGCAAGTTAAAATACCGACAATTTCTGCTTCTTTGCATTCTCTTTCTTGATGCTAAGTACTATCTCCATTGCCATATTCTGATGGTCCTTTGTCTGCGAGTGCACCTCAAGACCCTCAACAGTTTCGCAGTCTATCTTGCATAAACGGCACCATCCACTGCTTACATTCCTCTTCTTCCTCGAATTCTCAAAAGAATCCACGTCACCATGAAGAGAAACCTAGAAAAATCAAAATAACCACAAGATATGTTAGATTAACAGTATAAGCCATTTTGTTAAAAATAAAGCATCATAAACAATATCAAAAGGTAAATGAAAAATATATGAAAAAAGACAAACTTACTGAACCGTGCAGGGGATAACTATTGGAAAACCCTGAATCACCAATTGGAGTTCGACTATATCCACCAAAACCAAATGGCTCACCACCACGAACTAGGCCATGACTAGCAGGATCATTGAACCTAGGATGGCTAGGCAAATTGCGAGAACCAAATTGCTCACCAGCCCTAATATTATTTGTTAATCCATGGCCAACATGATCAGAAGCTCGCAAACGGTTGTGGGAGATATCAAAAGCATCTATTTCCTTCCTAAAATGAGCAGGATCAGTACGAAAATTTCCTGATACATCTGGAATACCTGAAACAATATGGAAATTAGTACGGGTAAAATAATATACCACCAGCAAAAAAGAAGAACATCCAATTGTGATTTTGAATGTGAACCATAGTTTCACTACCTGGACTTCTTATATGAGGAAGACTATCAAAATGTGGACGACCATATTCAGGAAAAGGCCTGATACGCTCAGGATGTGCATCATGCTTTCCACCCAAATCTTCATGAAAAGGAGGACCCCTTTGTCTATCTGCAATCTCCAATGGTACAAATTCTGAAGTACCGCTACTTTGTGGAACTCGACCACTCAATGGATGAGGGGGGAATGAACCCACCGAAGCTCTATCAAATGGCCTCAATCCACCATCAGAATCCCTGTCTAATGACCTACTAGAAGGTCCATAGGCATTAAAACTTTGTGCCCCATCTCCATCCAAATGACCAGGCCTTGGGAACAGTTTTAATCCATCATTAAATTCCCTATGATTTGCAATATGCCGGCCAGATTCCATCATAGGTCCAAATTGTTCACATTGTTGTGCCCTAAAACCTTCTTCAGGCAATGGCCTAAATCTTTCTCCAGGTGGCGGTCGAAATCTATCATCGGGCACACCATGTGAAAATGCTGAATCATGCACGGCAACAGCAGGCCCCTTGCCTGACAAACCATTCATTTTCATCATATTTGGCTGCATGGAAGTCTGCTGCCCAAATGGGGTATGTTCACCTGGCAAAGATCTATGGGAGTCAAACTGCCTGCCATCATAATATCCAGGACCACCCATGACCGATCGTGTCAAAGGATCTACATGTCCACTCACATGACTAACAGGAATAGATGGGGGGCCATAACTTTGGCTTCTCAGAGGGAATGGATTAATTTCCTCTATATTTTTAGGGGAAATAGTTGAACCATAAGGTTGTTTTAAAGCTGGTGTTTGGAAAGGCTCTGCCAGAACTGGAGCTTGAACCGGATAAGGAGAATTTTCTACATATCCAGGGGGCCTTAGCTGTCCATGTGCAGTCGGTGGGCCAGGAATAGAATAGGGAAATGGCTCCTTGAACCTCCTCTCTTGGCTCAATCCAGGTTGAGGCATAATTTGAGGGAACATTCGATCAGGTCCAGAAGGTCTTTGGGACACCATTGCTCCATCTGACATAATGGAAGAATGACCATGTGGAAAGCTTTGTGGAGCATGTATCTCATGATGAAGAGGTGGACCTGATGGAGATATTCTACGGAGACCAACTGCCCCTGATTGTGGCTGAGGGAATTGGGATGGACCTCTATCATGATACCCAGGTAATGGCAATGCTTTGTCATGAGATTCCACATCATGCTGCAGCTGACCCTGGAGCATAGGCTGGACAGCCTGCAAGCTGCTTGCAGCATTTCCACTTAGTTGACTTCTTGTACTATAACCTTGATCTCCATTATCCATTTCTTTATTTTTCCCTAACAGAGACTGAACAGTATTCGGACCGTCCGATATGGACTCAGTAGTGATCCCCTCAACCACTGGACTAGGTTTAATATTCTGTTTTCCTTCAGTTCTGTTAGCTTCTTTCTCGCTTTCAACAACTTTAGAAATATTTGATTCCTCTTGTTCATCTCCTTTTAACATCGACAACAAACCATCTTTTTTCTCAGTTGTTTCTATGTTCTCTTTGATATCAGTAATAGATGCCTCTCCCTCACCTAAGGATTTTGAATCACTTTCAGGCTTAGAAATAACAAGTTCAGAAGATCTAGATGTTTCAGATCCATCAGCATTTCCTGCAGCGTCTTTGGCCACCGATTGTTTCACTTGATTAACCCTATTTATAGAATCAGCCGTTTTTTCCACTACAGCTGATTTGGGATCTGATCCAGTTGCAGTTAATTGGTAAGCATCAGTCCCAGAACGCGAAGCTGCGGAAACAAGAGAGCCCTGACTTCCAGAATGTAGGTGAGACTGTTGGATGGATCCGTGTTGCCTAGCCAGATGATTAGGTGAGTGTTGATTCAAACCAGACTGAATAGGCTTAGCAGGTGAATGTTGAACCTGCTGTGACATTGGTTGATTTGGTACAACATTCCTACCTTGGGTTGGAGGAACACTCAATTGTGATTGCACATATGGCTGACCCAGAGGCCTTGAAGAATGCTGAGAATGTGAAGGTGGTTGTGATTGAAATCCACCTTGCTGCGGAAGTTGAGTGGATGGAAATTGACCTATTGATTGTTGTTGTGGATGTATTTGTACACCTACAGGCTGGTGGATTTGTTGACCAGGCTGATTAGCCAAGTGGTTAGCTTGTGAATGGGATGCAGCATTAGTAAATGGAGCTTGTGCATGAGGCTGCATAGCAGGGTACTGCTGTGCTTGCACAGAGATATGAGTTTGTGGAGGCCTCATTTGTTGGGATTGCTGGATGGGGAACTGACTTTGGGAAGCTTGTTGAGCCCCACCAGGCAGCTGGGGATGCGTAGGACGTTGTTGTTGCACACCATGAGGTATCTGCTGAAGTGACTGAGACTGTGGGTAAGAATGGTGTCCAGTAACCCCATGAACAGATAGATTGTGAGTCTGGCCCTGAGGATGGGACTGGGGCTGGGGTTGGGGCTGAGGCTGGGGCTGTGCCTGGGGCTGGGCTTGGGGCTGGGGCTGCATGTAAGGCTGAGGCTGAGGCTGGGGAAGGGAACGGGATTGTTGCAGAATATGGGATTGTTGAAATTGAGGCTGAACCTGCACATATGATGCCTGAGGCACTGAAACTGGGCGTGGCTGACTTTGGGGGTGGTGTTGTTGCATAGGTGGTTGTGGAAGCTGTTGTGGTAGAACTGCTGGTTGAACCACTGGTTGCTGAACTTGAGGATAGGCTTGCACTTGGGGATAATGGGGTGGCCCTGGATGTGCTGATAGCTGAGTGGTCTGTGGTACGATTTGTGGCTGTACTTGCTGATGAGATTGCTGAACAGGAACATGCTGAGCTTGAGGGAACTGAGAATGTCCAAGAACTTGGGTTTGGAGCTGTGGTTGAGGATGTATATGTGGCTGTGTTGAGGCCTGGGGCTGGGGTTGACTTTGGAATTGAGGCTGAGCATGGAGCTGAAGTTGGGGCTGGGGTTGGGGCTGGGGCTGGAGCTGGGCCTGAGGTTGGGGCTGGGGCTGGAGCTGGGGCTGGAGCTGGAGCTGGGCCTGGGGCTGGACCTGGGGTTGTGGCTGGATACTTGACTGAGGTTGTTGTGGTTGAGGCACAGTATGGGGATGTGAGTGGTGTTGTGGCTGAGGCTGCACATACGCTTGCTGTTGACCTTGAATTACCGGCTGTGGAGTAACCTGCATATGATTTTGTGGGTATTGTTGATAAGTTTGCTGTTGATACTGGCCATACTGTTGGTACTGCTGCTGATAAGGGTCATATCCAGGATACTGCTGATAATATTGTTGGTATTGAAGTTGTTGTTGTCGGTACCACTGCTCTGCCATAGGAGCTTGCATACCAGCAGCTTGTTGATAAGAAACTGCTACCGGTTGGTTTTGTGCCTGAACAACTGCATCGGCAACTGAAGCAGCAGCAGGGACAGAAGTAGGAGCGGACATTGATGGAGTTGTAGTAGCAGTTGAAACAACAGCTGTCAAAGGAGCAGCAGTGACAGCTGAAGTACCAGCTGAGGAATCCTGAATAACACCATGGTTTGATGCAGTTAAAGCCTGAGTATGAGCATTCTCTACTTGTTGTCCTTGAGGCTGCAAACCCTGAATAGAAGAATCATTATTTGTCATAAAGGCAAATAGAGAATAATTCAAGGCATTGATATAGTAAACTTATAAAACTCCCTTACCGGGCAGGTTTGTGCATGCTCTTGAACTTGTCGGTGTACAATTTGAGTTCCACACCTATTGCATACAACAGGAGAATTACCAAAGGTACATCCAGTGCAGTGATTAACACAATCAGACAATGTCCCCTGCCACTGGCACCCACTCCTATGGTAGAGGCAATAAACTTGTACTTTTCCTATCGCTTCAGCAAGTGACTTATTTGATTCTAAAAGAGGCTGCAGAATTCCCAAAAAAAACAATCAGATAAAGCAAAAAAGAATGACCTTTTAAGATTAAATTCTATGTGATGATAACTAAAACAGACCTTTGAGTCTACTTCAGTGACCAGATAACCATCATAAGGGCAAGCATGAGTAGTAGCGACAACATAGGCTAAGCAGGGCTTGCAATATAGATGGGTGCATTGTGACTGTAGAGCTTCATTGGGAAATATTAGAGTGCGACAAACAGGACAAAAATATTCACCAGGCAGTGACTGTATATTTAATATGCACTCATTATCAAAGCCCATTTTGGGAGTTATACTTCAGCAGAAGCTACCTATACAAAGAATAAACAAAAGATTAAAAATACTAAAATCATACTGGGTTAACAAAGAAGAAAATAGATAAGGTATATGAAAAGCAGAAATACCAAATAGGTAAGAAAAACAGAGAGTAATTAAAAGCTGGGCATGCATTAAAACTGTTAGTACTCATACTCCACCAGTCAACAACTTCAAGAGAACAGTAAGATCTAATGTTGAAAACAAAGTTAATTACTGCCATAGTATTAAAATGTGTTACCACAAAAAAAACATTTTGAGGCCAAGTATGAGACAAACATCTACAATGAACAGGACAAAAACAGGAGAAGCAAACTTTCGAAGCAAACCATCTAAATGGGCCACAAGACAATCACTAAGGAGCTGTTTCGTTCAGTGCTATTTAGAGTTCTTAAGATGTTATCTACCAAATGTTTTGTGTTTGATTCAATGTTATTATATTTAGAGAGGTAAATCTTTATAATATTATAATTGTTTTGATTAGTGTTAACTTTGAAGTCCAATACACTTATGGTAAGATAACCACTCTGTTCTTAATAGCTAAACAACAATAAACTTATTATGGGTACAGCTGAACTTACCTAAAGATCCAAATGAATGCAGTGGGGAAACTATCCGCCACAAGCCTGGCTCTCAAAGTCTACAATTGATAAATAAAATCACTATATATCGTGCATGTTGATAAAAAGGGCTAAAAATGTGTCTACAAGGCCAATAAGCACAGTGCAGAAAAAAGAGTAAAGACCTAGGAAACTACATGAACCAAAGAGAGAATAGAGGAGACAAGAAAGGAGGACGGTTTCGATGCAAGGAAATAACTGACTAGATGAACTTCATGGGCGCGACAACAGAAAATTGCGATTGAAACTCCTCATGGAAACATGAATGCATAGAAATGCTTAGAGTTTGGTTTGTCTCACAAGTTGACTCGATCAACTTCTCTTTCGTTGTCATGGCATTCAACAACACTTGCGCCCTGCATTGTAACTTGACCATGGCTCATGGCTCGAGCCCGTCCATGAAATGGAAGAAGGCTTCCTTGTAACATCCCCGATGAGGGTGATCCAAAAAAGGCAAAGATTACCTTTATGGCAGAGAAGCACGGAGAAAGGCAGCACTTGACAAACTTTTAAGATGGTAGGCTTCTATGTGAAAGAATGTGCAGAAATTATTGAACCCCGCATCAAAGAAGGAGAAAACATTACTAGGCTAAGTATGCTCTGGTAATTTCAAGATGGGTGACCTCTTGGGAGGTACTTGTAGGCCACCTATAGAAATAAAATAAAATCATGTGGTTGAGCTTAGTATGAGTCTCTGAGAAGAGTTGAACCAAATCAAACAGTACATCTAATATTATGAGTTTGTCGTTACAAATGGAGCAAGATCTCCTACAATAGAATATGTGCTCTGGGCATGAACCTAGCGAAAGCTAGTGGGTATGTAACATTCTCGGTGAGGGCAGTTCAAAAGGGGCGGGGAGTGTGACGCAGGGTAGGCCGTGTGACGGGTGTGCACAAAGAAAAGCATTGCTCCTGACAGGCTTCTAGAATAGCATGCTTCTAAATGCTATGTTGTTTAAGGCGCGCCTAAGGCTCAAGGCTCAAGGCTCGTCAGGCTCAGAGGTTTGCGTCTTCATGCGACTTATTTGCACATTTGGAACACAAAAGGCACACCTGAGTGAGATTTTTGCTGTAAACTTTTTTTTTTCAAAAATAAAGAATGAAATAATATAAGAACTCAATAATTTTTTATTGATTTAGTGTTTATGAAAGATAATTGTGCGTTGGGGCTTAGATATGATGCAAGTGACCACATTATTCCATTTTTAAGAGATATAAACGATAGTAATGAATGATTAATTAGTATAATAGATGAAAATTTTGATCTAGAAGATAAAATGATGTTTGATGCTGATTATTTAAAATGAATGTGGTTGCGCCTTACGTTCGTCAGGCGCGTGCTTGCGCCTTGAGCCTTGCGCCGAGGCTCCAAGACCCCTTTGCGCCTTTGTGTGTCTTGCGCCTTTAACAACTAAGTCTAAATGAAAGATGTAAATGAATGACTAAATCATAAATTGAAGTTGGAGGAACGGTTATATTGCTTAAGTAATAATTTGGACCTCAAATATCAGAGGAACCTTTTCAGAGTAAATGGTGGAGTTATGTTAGGTACTCCACAGTTAAGCATGCTCTGGTGGGAATAATTCTAGAATGAGTGATCTCTTAGAAAGTACTCAGTCGCGGAAGGGGACAATACCTTTAATATTATGGGTTAGGTTGTTGCATTTCTTCTAACTCATTAAAGGAATTTGAAGTAACTGCTCAACAAACTACTTCATATATCCCTTCTAATTTCAACTATACACCAAGATGAATTTTTGCCCGAGTTTTGCCCTTTTCATACTTGAAGCAGAATTGTTGGTAAAACTCCCTCAGAAATTCTTCTTAGGTCATTATGACCTTGTAACAATCTTTCATCACATTGAAGCCTTAGGTATACTAGAGCAATATTAACCAAATACATCCAAACACTGCCATTAGGGTACTAGCGATGATCTCTGCTACACAAAAATTATTCCATGCACCGCCAGTTGTAGTCCACATCCTTGGTTGATTATAAGGTATTGAACACCTTAGGCATAAAGATGTCCACAACTGGACCAACAAGCATCATGATGACCCCCACTGACTTGTGCCACGCTCATTTTGGCAATCCAGGCATTGAGGTCACCCATTTCTAGGAGAATAGGCTCCAACAAGACATGAAAAGCCTCGTGTCACCTTGTGAGCGTTCATTGACTTTGATACTCATGGTGATTTGCATCTCCCCTCGAGCTCCTCCAATTCAAATTCCAATCTCAATATTGCACTCTCTCAATCTTTTCTTGGACATCAACCATTAAGATCTCCAACGTCTTTATACAGGCTCATAATGCCCATGCCACATTCATCAAACTCTCACGATGCCACTTGTCCTTATCTTTTTGTCACAATATCAGACATATATTATATTTGATGTTCCTGCCATTGCGCACTCACTAACTTCTTAACCTATCTTTGATACAGCCTGTCAATGAATTAGAGATTCCTCGTGCTCAACACTCATGCAACCTTTAGGATCCCGCTCCTAAGTGATCCTTAACTCTCACACTTTTGGAATAAAATAGCGAGAGAGATCGAAGGAGATAACTCTTACTAACTTGGGCGATTATAATGGGAATGTTCACCCCCTTTTCTATGCTTTCAACCTCATTTTCAGTCAAAGAATGGAAGGCTTAAGAGTTCTCCACTCTAACAATCCTCCGAGAACCTTCTCCATATTCTTTAAGACTATTTACAACTTATAAATAATCTACATTATTCCAAATATTTCTACAACTAAGATATCACCAAACACAATTATTGCCAACTTCATTCTACAAGGGTTCTCCACATCAATCTAGAATGTTCTACTCAATTTCAATCCTCTAGAATCTCCATAACCATTTGGACTGCTACCTATATATCTAGGAACTGGCTTCAACGCGCCTAAGTAGGGTCATAGATGACTCATGCTTTACCATATATGACACTAGTTCATGCCCGATATGATAAAGATTCAAATGGATGCATTTTTTCAACGGGGTAACTTGAAAATAACATGTACCAAGTTCTAACCAACTAAGTGATGTGAGTACAAATAACATGATAAAATAAGCATTCACAAATTACTCATGATTTTTATTCATAAATTGTAGCGAAAACAAATTACTAAAATCAAATGCTCTTCACAGTGGTATTAATGTAATAATAACATTCCACTTAAATCAATATAACAAATAGTAATAAAAATTACACCATCATCACAATAGATCCAAATACTTCATGAATCATGTCATGGGATACCCATTCATACCCAAATACACAAACATGCAAACATAATCAAGTTCATACAAGGTATCTAAATAACGTAAAGCCTCGTTCGTTTCGCAAGAATTGGGAGAAAGGAATTGGTTTTGTCTGAAAACCTTCGAAGCGTAGGTTTTGGAATTGGGCCAAAACCAATTCCTTTGTTCATTTGCAGGAAGATTTTCAGACACAGGAATTGAATCTTTCAATTTTTCTATTCGGTTGCAGCATGGAATTCAAAGACAAGAGTTGATATTACATCTTTCAAAAATATATCGGTTGATCCAAAATCTATGGATACAAATGGAACCTAAACACGATCTAAACTCGGTAAACTAAATATAAATTTGATTGCATATACTCGAAATCTACAATGTCTATATCATGCAAAATTAAGTAAACACTTCCACAACATGTAGGCACTTAATTGTTAAATGCAAGAGTAGCCTATTATAATAAAGACAAATGACCATTCTATAAACATCATCAAAATTCTATCTCTAGAAGTTGCATTGCTATGATAATTTACATAATGATCATGTTGGATTTCTACCTCTACAAAACAAAAGATCTATTTACATCCACTCACTGTACTAAACTCTCATTGCACAGACGAACACTAGCACAAGCTAAATATATAACTGAACAAATTCCAGATGTTGAAGATAATGATCATCTGTTTGAATAAAAAAATACTTGGATTAAGCCAACAAGAGATGGATGAATCAAAATAAAGATGTGAAATTGGGACAAACCCTTGGTCTGAGCACAACACTAATCCACAATCCACCAGACTAAAACAATACACTTTAGTCATAAAAACCTCTCTCTCTGAATGATTATATATGTTCTCTTGCTTTTGTCCTAATATGTATGTTGATGTGGTGTTACTTTCATATTCATACCATACGAGAGCATTTGTATCAACTGTGAATACATTCATTATAGGTTTTTGTATTGTCCTCCTCCCAGAAAGGATATAGTGATTACTTCCACTCACCGCCCCAATCTACAAATCCTGAACAAGATTCAATCGACAAAACCCACGAACATGAATCGATACCCAAAAGAACTATTACACAGAAACAAAATATCAAATCCCCAGACCAAGCATTGCAAATGCTAAAATACGCTCATGAGGAGAAGCTAAACTTCGTCGTCGGAGAGGAAAAGTCGTACGCTCGCCGGAGAGGAGAAGGAGGACGCTCGCTGAGGAGAAGTCGGACGCTCGCCGAGGAGAAGTCGAACGCTCACCAGAGAGAACTCGGATGCTCGCCAGAGAGGGGAAGGGAGAACTCCAGTCACAAATCCTGCAAGCGCGTGATTTCTCCCTATTGAGCAATCCCCAAAACAAACCAAAAGTGGTCGGTTCAGCGATAGGGACAATTCACACTGAAAATAACGCCAAACAAACAACGGAATTGGAATTGGGAAACCCAATTCCAATTTCATTCCCTCAATTCTTGTGAAATGAACGGGCCCTAATAGTTTCTCACATCAACACATACAATAAACTTCCAATTATTTAACATGTTCATTAACTTTAAAATACATAAATGGAATCACATCATGAGATTTGATCATCACCCGTCAGGGCCCGTACAGCTTAAACTCATAGGAAATAGGAATAGGATTGTCATTTTGACGATCGAAGTCTGTAGTCGCATCCCGATCGAGGGCGAGATATATCTATGTATGTTTTTGTGCATTTTATTTTTTACATGCATCAACCATTATGAAATAACGATCATGATGATCCATAATGGCTCATTTGAGGGTATCGAAGATTTTGGATAGCAATTCCAGGATCGCTCGTTCTATCCAAGGTGCCAAAGTCACGAAACCAAGATATCGAATCCTATGCCTTCCCCTTATTTCACTTGATTGTCCATCCTCCACCACCTAGCAGGACAAGTACCTCATCGGTCGTTATGAAACAACAATCAACACCAACCATATAATTAATCAACACCAACCATATAATTAATCAATACCAGCCATATAATTATTAGCACTAACATATATATGATTTTAAGTTACAAAGGTGGAACATCATATGTTGTTTTTGAAAACTTGATATACTTTCACATAACTAATTAGGTAAGAAGGGAAGTATTTGAACTACTAATAGAATCAATGTCATCTATCTCAAACCCATTAACAATTAATTCAATTCAACAGTAACTTGTTTCCACATTCAGTGATTTATTATTAGTTTTAACTACAAGATAACATTAAGAACATATGGTATATGATCAAAAATATATTTTTCCAATTGCCATACACCTACTAAAATGATTTAAAACTTGGTTGACTTCACATTGTAACTCAGGCACACCTGCATCACACTTCACCAAGTATACAAAGCTAGCAAGTAGTAACAGTGTTAGTATCAAAGCTATTCCCAGAACATATGCAATAAATTAACTTGTCTAGTTGTTATCTTACCAAGAAGAGGGGCACAAAAGCTTACAAAACAATAGTGTGACATTTGTAACTTTAGTGACCTTTGTGTTTATGCAGGGTAACGGTTATAATTAGTGGTTTGGCTCACTCAACAAAATACGGATTAAATTGAGCTTCCATGCCAAAATGAATGGCCTAATAAAATCCTGTGGAATGATTATATAATAGAATATACATAAGGAAAATAAAAAAGGCTTAAAACACAGATCCTTGTGTTTATGCTGGGTAAGGTTGCAATTAGTGGTTTAGCTCACTCAACAAAGTCCGGATTAAATTGAGCGTCCATGTCAAAATGAGTGGCCTAATAAAATATCGTGGAAATATTATATAATAGAATATACATAAGGCAAAATTAAAGAAAAGGTTAAATCACAGATTGTGTCATAGATAGCGTTTCTGAACATCAACAATGAAAATATTTCCATTTGAATTCAACAAACTATCAAGGATTAAGGTTTCAGGTTAGAATACCGAAATATTAAGAAGTGATGAAGAAGAACAAGAGCAGCACCTTCACTCTTTGCGAAAAATGCCCGTTATAAACCTTCTCGATGACGAACTGAAACCAACCTCCTTCTCTCCTCGACTATGACTGCAGCTCCTGCAGCCGAGACCGGCAGAGACTTCGCTGAAGCCTCCGACGACGACGCTCAACTGTCTCCCTTCTCTACCGGGCTGTGTTTCTCCCGTGCTCCGCCTCTTACTCGCGCAGACAAGACGTCGGAATTAAATCGATGACCGCCGGGAATCTCGCCTCTTGCTCTCTCTGAGTTAGGTGCGATGAGCAACTCTCCCGTTTGCTCCCCTATGGTTTCCTCTGCCTCTCGATCGGATCTAGGGCGGACCAAATAAACCCTAGAAATATTAAAAACCCTCTGTCAACAGCCGTATTTATAATCTAGGGTTAAGGTCATGATAAATAATCAACGGTTCAGATTATTCTAGCCCAAAGCATGCTAAATATATATATAATCTAAGAATATATATATATATATTTATTATATATATATATTAGTCAGAGGCGTGCTGCATAATTACGTAAATATATATTATAATTAAATTATTTTAAAATAAATAAAAAAATTTGATAACATTATATTAAAAAAAAGCAATGTTAAAGGCAAGCATATTTTAGTTATATGCACCCATAAATTAAACCTCCTATTTCGATTTTCTCATATTCCTCTTCACCGAGCCAAAGCCCTAAGCGCAGGCAAAATTGCAATTTGTGAAACACTCCCTCGACGCAGCCGACAACTTCGTCATTTTGATCGCCGCTCTTGTTAACCCGCCGTTGGTTTCCTCCGTCGGGAGTTGCCGTTCTTCGAGCCAAAGGTTTTCTCCTGCGCCATTGTTGAAGGCTGGTTTGGGATCTAGTTTAGGGTGGTATTATTCATCTTCTTCTCGACATCGCCATTTTGATCGTCGGCCATGTCTACCCGCCACTCGTTTCCTCTGCCGGGAGTCTCATTTCTTCAATCAGCAGGTGTTCTCCTGCGCCATTGTGGCACTATTCATCTTCTTCCTCAACAAATTTAGGTCTCCAAATTTTAGCTCATTCTTTCCCTTTATAAATGATATTAGTTTCCTTCTATATGTCAATAACACCTCTTTTGCTGATTTTGAAGCCTCTTGTGTTTCCATTCTACCTCCGGTAAGAAAATTTCTTCAATTTTTTTTGGGAATTTCATAACCTTTAGATGGTGATTTTCTTAGTACTTTATTTACATAATTGCAGCAATGCTTATTTTGTTGGAGTCCATTAGTGCAAACCGAAGTCTACACGATTAAGGGTAATTGACTTTTTCTCCAACATGTGATGTGTATTCCAAATTTTTATTTATTTCTCTACTCGTTATGTCAAATTAGGGACGGTTTAGGGTATTGTTTGTAAAATTGGTTAACATATTTTTTCAGGTTTTTTTAATTGTGATAACAATGTGTTCAAACGAAGATTTGACATTGCTTGAAAAGTCTAGTAATTCTACACATTTAAATGTTGGAAATGAATTTATCATTGATACTCTTTTTCTAAGTAGAGATAATTTGGTTGAATTGGCTCATACTGTTACAAGAAGTATAGGGTTTGTTATAACCATTCAAAAAGTCGATAAGATTGTTGCACGCGATAAACCTAGGATTATGTTGGGTTGTGATAGAGGTGGTTTATCCCGATAAAATCAGCGTAATAAAGGGTTTGTTTAAAAGAATTTAAGAAAAACAAGCTCCAAGCGTTGTGGATGTCCTTTTGCATTACAAGCCCAGAGAGATATGTGTTTGGATGAATGGAAATTACAAGCAAAATATGGAATCCATAATCATAGTTTTGTTCATCTAAAGGCACATGCAAACGCTGGGAGATTACATGATAATGAACAAAAGGTTTTTCAAGAAATGATCACATCAGGTGTGAGACCTCGAAAAATTCTATCTGTTTTGATAAAAAGAAATCCAAACAATTGTTCAGCTATGAGAACAATTTATAATGAAAAAGTTAGACTGTCCAAGAAAGAGTTAAATGGTTCTACCCCTATACAGTTTCTCTACAGGTGCATTACTGAAGCCGGGTATATCAGTTATAATCATGTGAACGACATTACTAAAAGTTTGGATTTTTTGTATTTTGCTCATCCAACTGCAGTGCAACTAAGTAACACGTTTTCAGACGTTTTCATGTTAGATTGCACATACAAGACTAATCGTTACTAAAGTTGTCACTTAAAACCGAAAACTGTAATCCGAACCGGAACCAAATCGGAACCGCAAAGAACCGGATCGAACCATTCGCGGATTATTTGGGTTCCGGTTTGAATTTTGGAATCGTGAACAACAATGGTCCGGGTGTGGTTCTTTCATTTTATTATCCGGACCGGAACCGGAGCCGCAATATATAAGCCTCAAGTGGTTTCAAGATTTTTAGAACCGTTCCGAACCGGATCGAAGCAGAACCGAACCGCATACCGTTTATTATTATTATATTGTTATTTTTTATAATATATCTGTAATATATATACTTACTATTTATAGGAATTCATACATAGGTTCTCATCTATTAAAGGATGACCGGGTGGCGGTTACTCACACAACTCACTCCCCCCACTAAGGTAGTGGGGGGTGAGTGGTAGAGCAAACTGAACCCGTCATTTCCGTCGCCAACCGACAGTGCAAGAGTGCGCGTGGAGCGAGCCGCGCGCAGTAGTACACGCGCCAGCACGACGCGCAACCATCCCGCGCGCGGTAGCGCCACCCCCCCCCCCCCCCCCTCGTTTGTAGGGGCGGTGTAACCGCACCCGCCAAAAAGGGTGCGGCCAACCGCACCCTACAAGCGGGGTGCGGCCAAGTCGCACCGCCCAAGCGGGGTGCGGCCAAGCCGCAACCCATGGGGGTGCGGCCAAGCCGCAACCCATGGGGGTGCGGCCAAGCCGCACCCCCATTGGTTTGCGGCCATGCCGCCCCCCCCCCCCCCCCCACGTCGGGTGCAGCCAAGCCGCACCCCCCTTTGGGGTGCGACCAAGCCGTCCCTCCCCCCCCCCCCCCCCCCCCCCCGTCGGGACCCGGCGAAGTCACAGTTCCCCCTTTGGGGTGCGACTTCTCATTTCCCCGTTCGCCGCAAAATGCTCTGGCGCTCGTTGCGCGCTCAGAATGCTCTCGTGTTCGTTGTGCGCTCAGGGCGCTCCCGCGCTCGTTGCACGCTCAAAACGCCTCTCAGTTCGCTCAAAATGCTCCCGTGTTCATTGCGCGCTCAGAGCGCTCTTGCGCTCGTTGCACACTCAGAACGCCTCTTCGTTCACTCAGAACGCTCTCGTGTTCGTTGCGCTTTCAGAGCGCTCCCGCGCTCGTTGCACGCTCAAAACGCCTCTACGTTCGCTCAGAAGGCTCTCGTGTTCGTTGCGCGCTCAGAGTGCTCCCGAGTTCGTTGCGCGCTTAGAACGCTTCCCCGCGCGCTCAGAACGTTTCCACGTTCTGAATGCGCTCAAAACAATTCCACATCCTGAACGCACGTGCAGTTAACATTTACTAATTTCTCAGATTACAGGACTCGCTTGTCACCTTTTTTACCTTCAACGAAGCTGCCCGAAGCTGCCCGAAGGGCGAGACGGACATTTATGAAAAATGGCGATCTGTATGCTCCAAATCGACCAGCGTAATTCGCCCATCAAGTGATTATGGTGGTTACGACGGCAAAATTACCTGGCTACCCCGACCAAAGCTATAAAAGGAGCCCAGAGCCTTCATTTAGGGGGACCTTGCCTTCTGCATCCGGGAGAGCTCCTTTGAAGATTTCCTCGGAATTCTCCTTCGGCGCTTGAAGATCTCCTTTGTGGACTTGAAGATTTCCTTTCTCTCGAAAGGCGACTCAGCATTCTCACTTTTGTTCTTCCGAGCATTCTCACTTTTGTTCTTCACCGTTCTCAGAAGGAAAAAGACTTAGTTTCTGGGAGGTGGTCTGTCACCTTCAGAACTTTCTTTCTCTCTCTCTCTCTCTCTCTCTCTCTCTCTCTCTCTCTCTATTATTGTAACGAGTGGCGGCCTGTCGCGCTCGAATTCTAAGTACCTAACTGTAACCCCTCAGAAGATAGTGAAGTTTGGTCGACACAGCTCCGGTCGCGTGATTTTTCACCCTTTCTGGGTTTTCCACGTTAAAAAGTCCTAGTGTACTCAACGAATCTCTAATTGACTGTTAGCGTGCTTGGCTCGCTTCAGAGCTAAGGCGGTTCAAGTCGACCGGTCTACCAAGAGCACCCAAGTGACCCGCAACAGTTTGGCGCCGTCTGTGGGAATCAAATTCCCAAAGTTCTGCAAAGACTCACTAAAGGTAGCACTTGTCACCAATTGCAATGGCAAGACGAAGTGCTCGTACTACTGAAGGATCGATTCTGGAAGGACGCGTTGATCCAACACCCTCTCATTCGCTTATCAACGCACCTCTCGTAGCCGAGGAAGTGCTTGCGCCCACGATAGTATTGTAAGGGCGCATGCGACAAATGGAAGAACAGCGAGCCGAGATGTTGGCTCTCGTAAGAAATCTTGGGGCTCCTCGGGCTCCCGTTCAACCTACAGCATTGAACGTTCCGCCTCTCCCAGCTCCGAATCATGCTCCAAATGAGGGGGGCGTTCGAGAAGAAGATGCCTCAGAAGAGTTCTCTGAGGCCGCAAGCTCCACCCATCCTTTTCGGCCGCCCAGAAGACCAGAAGCTGATCACCAGCACCAGGGAAGAGCTCTCCCTGGACAAGTGATGGGAAGAGCCACTCGAGAAGAGATACGCGACATGATAGCGGAAGAGTACGGCCAGGCGGGGCGACTCGCAGCTCTCCCCTATCATCCCGCACACCACAGCTCCCCACTATCGCCTCAGGTCTTGGCCCATTCAGTTTTGAATGGTTTCAAGCTTCCCAACATCGAAACATTCGACGGGACGGATGACCCGTTAGAACATGTCAACCACTTCGCTACCATCATGAGGCTCTACAACACTCCAGATCAGCTCATTTGTCAAGTGTTTCCAGTAACCTTGAAAGGGCAAGCGCGCACTTGGTTCCATTCTCTGCAAGATGGAACAATCGATAGCTTCGCGGAAATGGCACAATAATTCATAGACCAATTCATCGCGAACCGCAGAACCGTCCGGGACTCCTCCCACCTTTCAGGAATACGCCAGAGCGAGGGAGAGATCCTCAAGGATTACTTCCGCCGCTTCACCACTGAGGCACGACAAATTCCAGGAGTAGACCCCGAGCTTCTACGGGAGTTTTTCTCGAAGGACTCCGCTCCGGTGGCTTCTACTCCGCACTGATGCGGGAAAATGTGCCTAGCCACCCAGACCTCATTCAGCGAGTCGAGGCTCGGATAGCAGCAGATGAGGCAATTGAAGCGCACCACCAGCAGTTCGAGGGGAGCTCAAAGAGGAAGAAAGAGGAGTCGTTGCCGCAGACAGTTCCCAATAAGAACAACAAGCATCACGACAACCCCAGCCGCGACCGAAGATCTCGCCAACATCAGGACTACACTCCCATGAACACTACTAGGACTACCGTTCTCCTCGCCATCAGTGATAGTAACGCACTCTGCAGGCCCGAACCGCTTACGTTGAGCGGAGGAAACCAGTCACAATATTGCGACTTCCATCGCAGGCATGGACACAGTACGGAAAGTTGCAAGCGGCTGAAGGAGGAAATCGAGTGTCTTGTCCAACAAGGACTCCTCGGAAGGTTTTTACTAAACCAAGTCCCAAACCAGTACGGACCGCAGGCTGACACTCCAGTAGAGGACAATGTCGTACCCCGACGCAGATGAGCGAGGGGTATTGGGCATGGGAACTTTCCCCCTAGTAGAGCGCGAATAGTCCGCGTCTCATCTATCATCAATTTCTGTTTTCTGCTTCTTCCAGTTTTTGCTTTTAAATAGTAAGCCGTAAGATTGTACTTGTGCACATGTATCCATTGTGTATTTAAAATTACTGCAGCTATTCTCTGGCTCTATCAGCAATGCGAATCATCTAGAATGAGGCTACGAAAGCTAAGCCCATGATCTTCGATACTAACACATAGCAGCAAATTCGCCAACGTGGCGAAGAGAAGAGGCCTCTTGCGAGTGGAGGATAAGCGTCAAGTACGACAATTTTAACTAGGTTTGCCCAGAAGACCATCTTGCCTCAGTGCTGCTTGGGCACATTGCCTCAGTGCTGTTTGGGAACCTTGCCTCAGCGCTGCTTGGGCACATTGCCTCAGCGCTGCTTGGGAACCTTGCGTCAGCGCTGCTTGGGCACATTGCCTCAGCGCTGCTTGGGAACCTTGCCTCAGCGCTGCTTGGGCACATTGCCTCAGCGCTGCTTGGGCACCTTGCCTCAGCGCTGCTTGGGCACCTTGTCGCAGCGCTGCTTGGGCACATTGCACCAGCTCTGCTTGGGCACGTTGCCTCGACGCTGCTTGGGCACATTGCTTCAGCGCTGCTTGGGCACATTGCTGCAGCGCTGCTTGGGCACCTTGTGTAACATCCCGACTTTTATTGGGTCACTAGGCCCTAGTGAGCCCAATAAAAGTAGGCCCGTATAGTAGACATAACCCGATAAGGGGTTATGTGCTACGAACCCCGAATTGACTTCTGTCAGTCTCGTTAGACTCATATGACCAATACGAGTGCAACAGAATTCGTTGCACCTCAATCCGAGGTCGTTTAGAGAAAACGACCATTTTGAGTATCGTTGTGCGCCGCTACCACACTATAGTGGGATAGTGGTCAAACATACTCCGAATTGACTTCTGTCAGTTCAGTTAGACTCGTATGAACGATACAAGCGCAACGGAATTCGTTGTGCCTCGATCCAGGGTCGTTTGGAGAAAATGATCATTTTGAGTGTCGTAGTGCACCACTACCTCATAATTATGAATAGTGGCCATACGAACCCCAAATTGACTTCTGTCAGTTCCATTAGACTCGTATGAACGATACAAGCGCAACGTAATTCATTGCGCCTCGATCCGAGGTCGTATGGAGAGTATGCCATTTTAGGACTATGCAGACTACCTCAGTGCAACGCACGAAATGTGAAGCACACAAACTCGGCATCGGCCCCGACAAATCTTGATGGACCCCGGGACCATGAAGGACCCCGCTCTAAGTTGACATCGGTCAACCCCCCCCCCCCCCCCCCCCCAAGCTTGAAATCCGTTGAGAAAAGAAAAGAAAGGGGGGAGAGAGAGAAGCCCCTCCCCCAAGGGAGGGGGCTGCCCATGGATAGGCAGCCCCCTATTGGAGCAAGGGGGTAGGAGAGAGAAGGGAAGGGGGGAGAAAATATCTCCCCCCACCCATCCCATCCTTTTAGCCCACGTGGGCTAAAAGGAAGGAGAGGGGAGGCCTCCCCTCCCCCATATAAGGAGAGGCTCAGCCCCCTCCCTGAGTGCCAAACCCCCTCTCAGCTCCTCCTCCTTCTCCCCTGCCGGCAAGACAGCCCCAGCCCCACCCCTGCCAGAGCCCTGCCCAACCAAACCGCCACCCTCCTTCCTCTCCATGGCGAGCCACCACCGCCCCTCAACCTCCTGAGCCCCTCCACCTCAGGTAGAAGCCTTCCCCTCCTCCTTCCTACTCCCCTGAGCCAGGCCGACCCCCTCCCCGTCGCCGGAGTGCCGCCAGCACCACCCTGAGCCTTGCAAGGCTCGGGTGGAGGCATGGCCGTGGAAGCCCCCCCCCCCAGCGCCGGAGGTGGCGCTGGGGAAGCAGGTCCCCCTCGGGGACCCTTGCGCCGACGAAAGGAGGCGGCCGGGCCGCCGGAGGACGCAGCCCCGGCGGCACTCGTGGCCCAGGTTCCCCCTCCCTCCCGTTTCCTGTACGGGGAAATACCCCACCCCCGGCGCCGGCCGGCGGCGCCAGGCAGTCGGACCACCCCCGGAGTGGTCGCCGGCCCCCGGCGCACCAACCGGGGGCGGCGCCGGCACCCTCCTAGCGGAGGCGGCGGCGCGGCGAGCCTGCATGGCGCATGCAGGCCGCGCCACCGCCTCCCTTCCCTCTCTGTTCTTTTTCCCGGTGGTAGCCGGCGGCGCCAGGCCGCCGGACTACCACCGGAGGAGTCGCTGGCCCCCGGCGCACCGACCGGGGGTGGCGCCGGCCCCAGCCGGCCGCTGCCCGGCGGCGGCAGTGGCCGCCTCCCGTTGATTAACGGGAGCCGCCCGATCCCACCATGTTACCTAGTCCCCCCCCCCCCCCCGCCTCAGCATATGTTCCCCCCACAGCGGATCCGCCGCAGATCCGATGTGGGGGCCGCGGGAGGGCGCAGGGTGCAAGACCCCTGCGCCTTCTCCCTGCCTCTAACCGCACCCCACTCTCCCCTCCCCCTTCCTCATTTTTCTGAGGAAAAATGGGGCATTTTGGGCAAAAATTTCCTAAATGAAAAATATTCCCCACTCTGAGGAGAAGCTCCATAAATTTTTTGGGATTTTTAGGAGATCATTTACTATTTTTAAAACCCTACCGAAGGTTTATTTTATGAAATTTAAAGGCCAAAAGAGTTGGGAAAAATCATCAAAAATTATAGGCTCTACTTTAGGGTATTTTGCAAATACTATCAAAAGTTGAGATGGTAAGCTTTTCTCGGTCCTTTAAAAGCTTTTACAAACAAAATAAACGCTCGAAAGGGAGCGAAATTAATCGGAATAAATCGGCGTCCTCACGACGCGTATTTTAGCAGTATAATAAAATTACGCGTATCGATCTAAGAAATCGATTAGGTTTAAAATATCGACGCGAAAATTGGGATGAAATCGCGGAGCGACGTCGCAATGCAGTAATGCCGAGATAATAAAAAGAACGAATCCATGGCAAAGGGAAAATACTAAATCTCATGGAACGTAAATAAACTCCTGAGAATGGAGTCGAACCCCTATAAACGGGGAGAAAGCAGAACCTCCTCCTAAGAACGGAGTCGACGTTGAAGCCTCCTGTTATGAAGTGATTGGACAACTAACCCTTTATTTATTTACTGCTTTCAGTACTTTCAATTCTCCAGTCCCGCACTGGTCCTTATTTACTGTTTTGAGTACTTTCATTTCTCCAGTCTCGCACTGGTCCTTATTTACTGCTTTCAGTACTTTCATTTCTCCAGTCTCGCACTGGTTCTTATTTACTGCTTTCAGTACTTTCATTTCTCCAGTCTCGCGCTGGTCCTGATTTACTGCTTTCAGTACTTTCATTTCTCCAGTCTTGCACTGGTCCTAATTTACTGCTTTCAGTACTTTCATTTCTCCAGTCTCGTACTGGTCCTGATATTTCGGCCCCTGCTTCCGGCCTTTCTTACTGCTTATGCTGCACTTTTTGTATTTTAGTGCTAACCGCAGTTCTACGCTGGCAAGCGGTGCTTCTCCTCCTTTCTGTGAGGCCTTAGTTGGGGAAGACCCGGAGTTAAGTCCCTCCTCCTGAGTCAGTCCCAAGTAAGGAGCCCTCATACCGCTGAGCCTCCCGGTCAAAGGTCGTGTGACCGGTCGAGTAAGTTGCCACGCGTCTTAAAGCGCTTATTCTGTATTTAAAGCAGTTGAAGATTGTTTGGAAGTGGCGGGTCGGTCACGCTCGCAGACCGTTCGTACCGGTGCGGGTGGGTTGACGACTCATGGCGACAGGGAGATGTGCACAGCAGGTTATCACCACTCCGAACCTGCAGTTTTGCCTCCGCTGGTCGGCCTAAAAATTGGTTCGTCGGATGTCGCTCACATCCAGTTAGTACATCAAGTTGTACAGGAGGGCCTGAGTGATACGGTACGACTACACTCAGAAGTGGCAAGACTGGCCACTGTCACCGACGGCCACATCGGTGAGGCCCGCGGGGTTAGCTCCCCTGCTTGAAATAAAGCGGCCTAAACTGTGTCGACACAGGGTTTTTATGTGTGTACAGGTTTGAATACCTGGGTGCGAGTATACGCAAGATAATGTTGTACAGGTTTGAATACCTGGGTGCGAGTATGCGCAAGATAGTGTTGTACATGTTTGAATACCTGGGTGCGAGTATGCGCAAGATAGTGTTGTATGTTGGTTTGAATACCTGGGTGCAAGTATGCGCAAGATAGTGTTGTATGTTCGTGTCACCACGCGAATATTAGGGTTGGAGGCCCTATTGATATATATATATATGTATATATGTTTACCTGCTGCTAACCCTCTACCTTGCTTCGGCTATTTATTTCTGTCCATTAGCTCGCCCCTTGATACGGATCCGGGGAGGGGATGTGTTTTCTACTTAGCTCTGTGACTAACGGTTATTCTTATAACCAATCACAGGAGATGGGACAGCGCGAAGCCCCCGCACCGCAGGATGAGTTACCAGCCTTAGAGATGGCTCGATCGGACACTCCAGCCTCTCCCCTATCTTCCGAGACGTGAGTCCTAGAGTATAGGACTAGCCTATGGTCTTTGTTATAGTCTATGTAGCCCCCGAGGCAGTGGTTGTAAACAATAGGCTTCGGCCTGCTTTAAATATGTAAATACAAGCTGTGAGCTTGGTTTTGTCTTTTTCGATTGCTTTCGCTATGCGTTCTAATGTGATGTTGTGATTCTTATGCCTGACAAGGAGACCACTCAGTGCTTGAGAGGGTGGGTCGTTGCCATCCGGGGAGCACTAGTGGCCATCTTTGGGCCGTAAGATCCCCCCTCCCTGAACCCGGTTCAGGTCTGGGGAGGGGGGGGGGGGGGGTCTTACACCTTGCCTCCACGCTGCTTGGTCACCTTGCCGCAGCGCTGCTTGGGCACATTGCCTCATTGGGCACCTTGCCTCAGCGCTGCTTGGGCACATTGCCGCAGCGCAGCTTGGGCACCTTGCCTCAGCGCTACTTGGGCACTTTGCCTCATCGCTGTTTGGGCACCTTGCCTCAGCGCTGCTTTGCCACATTGCCTCAGCGCTGTGTGGGCACCTTGCCTCCATGCTGCTTGGGCACCTTGCCTCAACGCTACTTGGGCACACTGCCTCAGCGCTGCTTGGGCACATTGCCTTAGCGCTGCTTGGGCACCTGGCCTCAGCGCACCTTGCGCACCTCGCCTCAGCGCACCTTGAGCACCTCGCCTCAGCGCTACTTCAGCACCTCGCAGCCAAGCTACCCAGACCTCAACGCTAAACGACAAGCTCGTCACGATATCCGGCACAATCACGGGGCGGCAAGCTCGTCGCGATCTCTGATGCAATCGCTGGGCAGCAAGCCCGAAGCCGATCATGACGAAATAAAAGTTTCTCCCACAACTAGAGTCGAGCGTCCGCGAAGGAAAATCAAAACCTCCGAACTCCTCCGCGCAGTAAGTTCGGACTCCGAAGTTTTGGGGGGCTTATGATAGGAATTCATGCATAGGCTCTCATCTATTAAAAGATGACCGAGTGGCGGTTACTCACACAACCCACTCCCCCCACTAAGGTAGTGGGGGTGAGTGGTAGAGCAAACCGAACCCGCCATTTCCGTTGCCAACCGCCAGTGCGAGAGTGCGCGCGGTAGCGCCCCCCCCCCCCCCCCCCCCCCTTGTAGGGGTGCCATGTAACCGCACCCCCCAAAAAGGGTGTGGCCAAACCGCACCCCATGGGGGTGCGGCCAAGCCGCACCCCACGAGAGGTGCGGCCAACCACACCCTCCAAGTGGGGTGCGGCCAAGCCGCACCCCATGGGGGGTGCGGCCAAACCGCACCCCCCAAGCTGGGTGCGGCCAAGCCGCACCCCCTTTGGGGTGCGGCCGAAGGCGTCCCCCCCCCCCCCCCCGACGGGACCCGACGAAGTCCCAGTTCCCCTTTGGGTGCGACTTCTCATTTCCCCGTTCACCGCAGGATGCTCCCGCGCTTGTTGCACGCTCAGAACGCTCTCGTGTTCGTTGCGCGCTCATAACGCCTCTCCGTTCGCTCAAAATGCTCTCGTGTTCATTGCGCGCTCGGAGCGCTCCCGTGCTCGTTGCACGCTCAGAACGCCTCTCCGTTCGCTCAAAATGCTCCCGTGTTCGTTGCGCTTTCAGAGCGCTCTCGCGCTCATTTCGCCCTCAAAATGCCTCTTCGTTGGCTCAGAACGCTCTCGTGTTCGTTGCGTGCTCAGAGCGCTCCCGAGTTCGTTGCACGCTCAAAAGGCTTCCCCGTGGGCTAAGAAGCCTTCCCCGCGCGCTCAGAACGTTTCCACGTTCTGAATGCGCTCAGAACAATTCCACATTCTGAACGCGCGTGCAGTTAGCATTTACTAATTTCTCAGATTGCAGGACTCGCTTGTCACCTTTTTTACCTTCGACGAAGCTGCACGAACTGCCTGAACTGCCTGAAGGGCGAGATGGTCATTTACGAAAAATGACGATCCGTGTGCTCCAAATCGACCAGCGTGATTCGCCCGTCAGGTGGTTATGGTGGTTACGACGACAAAATTACCGGGCTACCCACGGCCAAAGCTATAAAAGGAGCCCAGAGCCTTCATTTAGGGGGACCTTGCCTTCTGCACCCGGGAGAGCTCCTTTGAAGATTTCCACGGAATTGTCCTTCGGCGCTTGAAAATCTCCTTCGTGGATTTGAAGATTTCCCTTCTCCCGAAAGGCGACTCAGCATTTTCACTTTTGTTCTTCCGAGCATTCTCACTTTTGTTCTCCACCATTCTTAGAAGGAAAAAACTTAGTTTTCCGGGAGGTGGTCTGTCACCTTCAAAACTCTCTCTCTCTCTATTATTGTAACGAGCGGCGGCCTGTCGCGCTCGAATTCTAAGTACCTGACTGTAACCCCTCAGAAGATAGTGAAGTTTGGTCGGCACAGCTCCGGTCGCGTGGTTTTTCACCCTTTCTGGGTTTTCCACGTTAAAAAGTCCCAGTGTACTCAACGAATCTCTACTTGACTGTTAGCACACTTGGCTCGCTTCAGAGCTAAGACGGTTCAAGTCGACCGGTCTACCAAGAGCACCCAAGCGACCCGCAACGACTATTATGGGTGGAACTGGTGCGGTTTAAACCCAACCGCATTCACGACAAAAGGGGTCGATTTTGGACTGAACAAAACCGCATCACACCAAATCTATGCCATGTGGTTTGACATTAGTGCGATTTGGAATTTATTTTTGCGGTGTAGTTTTGGTTTTCTTACAGTCATATAATATAT
Source organism: Dactylorhiza incarnata (assembly GCA_033032865.1). NCBI lineage: Eukaryota > Viridiplantae > Streptophyta > Magnoliopsida > Asparagales > Orchidaceae > Dactylorhiza > Dactylorhiza incarnata. Next base: position 1,621,487 of record JAWHQI010000173.1, read on the forward strand.
TTTCAATTTTACTTACATATTTTTCTGAAATATTTTGTTTTAAAAATATAAAGAATATACAACTACTATTTAATAGTAATCATGAAAGACAAATCTAATTGTAGCTGATATATTAGTTAAATTGAATTAACTAATATATTCTTTAAACAAAATTTTAATTGTAAAATAAGATTTCAAGAGCAACAATTCAAAGTTCTTTACCCAATGTTGAGTCGTGATCTTCAGCAACATGAACATTGCATCAGCATTAAACGATCGTGATCTTTGAATTTTTAAAATCGACACGGTCTGGTGCAATTTTGTGGTTTCAATTTTTAACTTTTAGCTCGACTTACTATACATTATACAAAAAGTACTTCCACTTGGTGTAACACGAAATTCCTGCGCCAAGGCCTCAGACTTTGAAGTATCTCTTGCAAAAAACCGTTACCTTAGCGGCTCGGTTCACGATTTTAGTAGAACCGGAACCAAACCGAAACTGTGACAGCTCTAATCATTACAGATTGCCTTTGCTTTCTATTGTGGGGTTGACATCCACAAATTTATCCTTTTTTCATCATTTGTTTTCATGTCAAATGAGACTGAATCAAGTTACACATGGGCACTTGAAAAATTTAAAAGTATGTTGGATGAAACTGCAATACCATGTGTGTTTGTGATAGATCGAGAAATAACATTATGGAATGCTATTAAGGTTGTCTTGCCCTAAGCTTGTATTGTTTTATGTCAGGTACATATTAACATGAACATTCTTGCACATTGCAAGAAATACTTCAAAGCGGGAAAAGAGTTTGATAGTTTTCTATCTGCATGGCAAAATGTTGTAAACTCGCCAACACTGCTTGATTTTAATGATCGCTTCCGTTCTTTGCAAACTAATTATGAGGAGAAATATTCTGATGTACTTCAATATGTATTTACAACATGAATTGAGCCGTATAAATAATTATTTATTTCTGCTTGGGTGGATCAATATTTGAACTTTGAAAATTGCACAACAAATCGGGTCGAAAGTGGACACAGTCAGCTTAAACGATTTCTTGAAGTTTCGATTGGAAACTTGACAACTATTTGGAAAACATTTGATCAAATGAGTAATCTTCAACACACGGGAATTAAACATTCATTTGGTCAAAGTTCCATACAGGTTAATACAGGCTATAGGAGCTCTTTGTACACTGAATTGCTTGACACTATTTATCGTAGCTGCATTAGAAGTAATTAAAAAGGAGGAAGAATTGGTAAAGGGTGGGAGGCATAATTGGACTACTTGCACTCATAAAGTGAGACTCACAATGAGCTTACCGTGCGGGCACGAATTAATACCGTACATTACTAACTCGACCTCTTTTCCTTTATGGATGATCCATAAGCACTGACAACAATTACTTTTAGTGTGCAATACAAAAGACACATGCAAGGTTAAAGAAGAAAATGAGCCAATGCATGACATATATGTGGAGTTAGATGGAATACTCACCAAATATAACAAAACTGCGTCTATTTAGAAAAACGAATTGAAGTGAAAACTTTGTGAGCTTTTGGATCCAACAACAAGTCAGACAAAAGAACCTCTTCTTCCAATAAGATTAAAAGGAAGACCAAGATGGAGCCTAAACAAGGTGAGGAATGACTTCAAATCTACAAGAAGAGATCCATCCCTATTTGAGCATATTCTAATGGCTGAACATCAAAATGTAAAACCACATAGTAGAAAGAAATATGCTTCAAGAGGTAAAAAATTTCTTGAAAATATTCGTAAAGAAATGCCCTCCTATATTTCAAAAAATATAATTGATGCAATAGATATGATGGGTGATGGGCATTGTGGATATAGGGCCATTAGTCATGCTTTAAATATGTGTGACAATTGGGTACAAATGCGTCATGATTTGATTAAGGAAATGAAAAGTAACAAGATCTTGTACACTAACATATTTGGCAATGGAAGACGGTCTGATTGATGTTTGTCACTTGATTGTAATGCAATTCCATCACCTCTTGAAAAGTGGATGACGATGCCTGACATTGGGCTAGTAATTGCATCATGTTATAATGTCGTTGCGTTTCATTACTCAAAATATCAATCTTTCACATTTTTGTCTTTGCATTCTGCGCCTCCAAAAAATCGAATGACAATTTATATTGGATATGTCAATGATAATCATTTCATCCAACTATTGATGAAAGAAGACTCTCTATTACCACCTGTTTTCTCTCCAAGGATTCAGAAAATGATGCTGTCAACTTAGTTGATCCTCAAGAAGGTATGTCAAATCATTTTTTTCCACATTGCTATTTTAATAATGTAAGAAAAATTGATAATACATGCGTTCAAGATATTTGATTTCAATGAAGAAAACTCATTCACAATTGTTCTTTATTGTGCAGGAGGATTTCAAGCAAACATTTAAAATTTGATTATTTTGGGACAATTTTTGGAGATGAAAATCTATATGATTATGTGTTATTTACTTAATTTGAAAAGTTATAATAATTTTGAGAAATGTTATGTAATATGGAGATTATATAGACTATTGCAGAACTCTATAATTATGTTTAAAATGTTATTTTTATGTTTCAATTTGGGTGCACATATAATGTTTGGTTGCAAATAAAAATTTTCTGTGTGCACATAATATTGGTGCACATAGCCAAACTTGGTGTGAACGTAACATTGCTCTTAAAAAATACGGATAATATTGACATTATGAAGGTCACCAAAGGGTACTATATATATATACAAGCAGTCGTGCCCGGGGGACCCCGTGCAGGGGGCGCCGACTCTCGGCGGGGGCGGCGACACTCGGCGGGCGGCCACACTCGTCGGGGGCGGCGACACTCGGCAAGAAAAAAACCCAACATTGATTATAAAACCATCGAGCAATATGTACAAAACGAATAAGGGTACAAAAAGCGAAAATTAGGTCCTCCAACATGGTTTATATTCGTGATCACAATCACTGCACTGCACTGCACATGATTCACAACATATAAAAATCTGAAAAATGTAAAAACTTAAATGCACAAATCACCGAGATGTTGTAAAGGAAATATGAAATCTTCTTTACATAACTTCTATACAAATCTATACGATGTGCAGTTCCAGATGATGTCAAAATTTCTTACAATGGGAAGCATGAAATCAAAATACGGAAGATATTAGAAAGCCTTCTTAGAGAAGATATAAAAAAACCATTTAAACATGCATCATTGATATATGTGATTTAATAAATTTATTTTGCTGAAACGTTACACTTTATCTTCTATCTGCACGCTGCATTTAGTTCTTCCTTCTCGTATAAATGTCGCACTTGATTAGTATGTTCTCGGTATGAATGTTGCATTTTCTTATTCCTTATGCATTTGTTCTTCTCTGTAGGAAATTTATTTCTAGAATATATAAATTGGAAAAAAAATATTTCAAAATGGCATTGCATGTACATCTTATTCGAAGTCTTCATCGGTTCTTTCAAGTATTGATAGTCACACCTCCTTTTGTCTTGTCACCGAAAGCTCGCAATCAATGCAAATTTTTTGCGGAAAACTCGCAGCTTTTGGGTCCTTCTGGGACGAAAACTCTCAGATGCTTACCGCCACTTACCTAGGTTTGTGGTTGTCGAAAGCTCGCAGTTGCTTCCTCTAAGATCTTTCATTTCCTCTTTCACAATCCTCGAATCCCTGTCTCCATACACATTACCCCCAAAAAAGCAGAGGATGGATTGCAGAGCTTTTGCGGACGGAGATGCAGAGGAGAGTGGCTCAAAGAACAAAAAAGATTGAAGCGAGGGTGAGGGAGGATTCTGCTGTTGCCTGGAGCTAGGATTATGGATTGTTAACTGGACGTAAGGGCGAAGTTTGCAGATCCTCGCCAGGAATGTGAAGCTTCTTCGTAAGGAGCGAGGTGCGTGGATGCAGAGGTAAGGCGATCTTCTGTTAATGTAAAGAAATTGATGTGCATGGATCGATCACTGGCTGGAGGAACAATTTCTCTGCGAGGTTGAAGCGCGGAGCAGGGTGAGGAGAGTTAGAGGGAAGGCGATGTGTGTTGTCGTGAAAAAATCATGAGTCGTCTTTTTGGAAACCGTATTATACTGACAGGATCTGAAATATTTTGGTGGGAAAAGTGAGCGGGAATTTAGAAATGACCAAAAAATGATATGTTTTGAAAAAAAAGACGGGTTTTAGAAGGGTATTTCTGACGGAACAAATGTTACATCATGAGCTTTTGTCTTCCCTTATAATATAAACGAGCAGTCGTGCACGGGGGACCCTGTGCAGGGGGCGGCATTTGTCGTGGGGGCGACATTGGTTGTGGGGGCGACATTGGTCGTGGGGGAGACATTGATCGTGGGGGCGAGATTGGTCGTGAGGGCGACATTGGTCGTGGGGGCGACATTGGTCGTGGGGTCGACATTGGTCGTGGGGGCGACATTGGTCGTGGGGGCGACATTGGTCGTGGGGGCGACATTGGTCGTCGGGGCGACATTGGTCGCGGGGCGACATTGGTCGCGGGGGCGACATTGGTCGCGGGGGCGACATTGGTCGCGGGGGCGACATTGGTCGTCGGGGTACATTGGTCGTCTGGGTACATTGGTCGTGGGGGCGACATTGGTCGTGGGGGCGACATTGGTCGTGGGGGCGACATTGGCCGTCGGGGTACATTGGTCGTCTGGGCGACATTGATCGTGGGGGCGACAATGGTCGTCGGGGCGGGGGGGGGGGGGGGGGGGGGGGGGGGGGGGGGGGGGGGGGGGGGGGGGGGGGGGGGGGGGGGGGGGGGGGGGGGGGGGGGGGGGGGGGGGTGGGGGGGGGGACATTGGTCTTCGGTGAGATATTGGTCGGGGGGCGAAATTCACTCTAACTACATGAATAAAATATGACACCTCCTTTCAAACTACAACAATGCCATTAGGTAAACATAAATGCAATATCAGTAAAATTTATGACCTCTTGCACTTAAGGTCTATTGGCGAATTTAGTAAATTCCAAGCCTCTTGCACTCTATTGGCGAGTGCAGTAAAATTTCAGGACTTCTGCATCAATCAACATTGTAATAAGCATTGAGAGAGATCACATATAAAGGGCGGAAATAAAAATATAAGCATTGAACCATTTTATTCTCAATTGAGTTCAATGCTATTTTATAATTAAATCCAATCCAATAGTTTTTTTTAACAAATCTGCATTGAAAAGAAAATATAAGCATTGAAATGAGCCGTAAACTAATGGTTATAAATATTTAGATGATTTGTGCATTAAACCAAAAAATCTGGAAACCAAAAAATCTGAGAACTTTGTGTGTATATAAGAGATAAGCTGGAAAGCAAAGTTGAAGTCCGAATTTATGCAATGAACAGAGAAACACAAAAAATCATTCTAGGAAGAAGCATATATACCCTATACAAGTTATATTGCATATATAGTCTATAACATTGGCTTCTGATATAAGAAACACAAAAAGCTGGAAACAAATATGAAGAAAGAGACAGAGTTGCAGCATTTTAAAGAAGACAGAGTTGCAGCATTATTCTAGGAAGTTGGAGAAACAACCTTATAGAATGATTACTATTATATTAACAAAGCATCATAGATAACAACCTTTAGTTATACAGAGCATTATACAAAGTACCTTATAGAATAAGCACTTTATAAAATGGCAAACCATTAACATAGCATTATATTAAAAGAGCAATTTATAAAACGACAAACCATTAACACAGTATTAACATAATAACACATCAATAGCATAACAATAGTAACATAACAGCAGTAGCATTAGCAGAAATTAAGACAGAAATTAGCAACAAAATTTCCTTTAGCAACAATAACATAACATTATCATAATAAAGAGAACATGTTAAAGTAGGAACATGTTAAAGTAAGAATATGATAACTGATAAACTGCAGTCGATTTCAAATGACAAAATTGAATGGATTTGAAAGTACAACACAAATTTATGTGATGGAAAACAGAACTTCAATGAATATGATTAATGTCTATTACAGAATTGGATTTGAAACCCATGGATATGAATAGGATTTGAAAGAAAAAAAATCAAAAGGATTTGAAACCGCGTTAACTCAAACTGGACTGGATTTTTAAAGATACTATTTGGGTCAAATAGCAATTCTTACCTCCGCCCATAGGTTTTCCGCATAATCAAATGTTTACACTAGAGTTTTTCAACCTACGCGCGAGTTTTTCGCCCGAGCGTGCGTTTTCCTGCAGGGTGTTTTTCGTCCGGGCGCGTTTATTTCACCCGGGCGCATATTTTCGCCCGGGCACAATTTTTTCGCCCCGGCGCGATTTTTTCGCCAGGGCGCAATTTTTTCGTCCGGGCGCGTTTATTTCGCCCGTGTGCGTTTTATTTCGGCCGGGCACGTTTATTTCGGCCCGACGCGATGTTTTCGCATAGGGCGCGATTTTTTCGCCCGGGCGCGATTTTTTCGCCCGGACGCGTTTTTTTTCGCCCGTGCGCGATTTTTTCGTCCGGAACGCGATTTTTTCGCCCGGGCGTGATTTTTTTCGTCCGGGCGCGTTTATTTCGCCCGGGCGCATATTTTAGCCCGGGCGCGATTTTTTTCACCCGGGCGCGTTTATTTCGCCCGGGCGCATTTAATTTCTCCCGGGCATGTTTATTTCGGTCGGTCGCGATTTTTTCGCCCGGTCGCGATTTTTTCGCCCGGGCGCAATTTTTTCGCCCGGGTGCGTTTATTTCGCCCGTGCGCGTTTTATTTCGGCCGGGCACGTTTATTTCGGCGCGGCGCGATGTTTTCGCGCATAGGGCGCGATTTTTTCGCCCGGGCGCGTCTTTTTCGCCCGTGCGCGGTTTTTTTCGCCCGGGCGCGATTTTTTCGCCCGGACGCGATTTTTTCACCCGGGCGCGATTTTTTCGTCTGGGGCGCGATTTTTTCGCCCGGGCGTGATTTTTTCGTCCGGGCGCGTTTATTTCGCCCGGGCGCATATTTTCGCCCGGGCGCAATTTTTTTTTCCCCCGGGCGCGTTTATTTCGCCCGGGCGCATTTTATTTCTCCCGGGCACGTTTATTTCGGTCGGGCGCGATTTTTTCGCCCGGGCGCGATTTTTTTCGCCCGGGCAGGATTTTTTCGTCCGGGGCGTGATTTTTTTGTCCGGGCGCGTTTATTTCGCCCGCGCGCATATTTTTGCCCGGGCGCGTTTTAGTTCTCCCGGGCACGTTTATTTCGGCCGGGCGCGATATTTTTGCCCAGATGCGATTTTTTTGCCCAGGCGCGATTTTATCTCTTAGGGCGCGATTTTTTTGCCCGGGCGCAATTTTTTCGCCCGGGCGCGATTTTTTCGCCCGGGCGCGATTTTTTCTCCGGCCGCGATTTTTTCGCCCTGGCGCGATATTTTAGCCCGGGCGCGTGTTTTTTGCCCGGGAGCGCGCTTTTCGCCCGGGCACGCGGTTTTAAAATTTTGAATTTTAAAAATTTCAATTTCAGAAAGCCAATTCCATCGTGCAGCCGAACAACTTACAGATATCAATTCTGATTCTGTTCACTGGATTCCATCCTGCAACCGAACAGCAGAATTGGTTTTAGCTTCTGCGGAGAAGTTGACTTGCCTGAGAGTATGTAGAGGGGTTATAGCTTTGGCGGGGGCTCTCCCGTGGTGTAGACTTGTAGGAGGCAGCTTTCGATGGCAGATTTCGGCGGTAGAAGTCGAGGAGCAGAGATGCCTTGCGGGGAGCGTAGTGGCAGGCAGGGCAGACCTTACATGAGAAAGGAAGAGTTTGACATGAGAAAGATTAAAAAATGTCGGCACACTTTACCAGACAAGATTAAAATGAAAAAGATTAAAAAACAGCAGATTTTTAAAAAACAAGAAATTGATTAACTGAATGCCCCAAAAAACAATGATTTTGGGGAGAAGGTGGAAAATGTTGAGGGCATTTTGTGCAAGAGAAAGTTGCACCATCCACCTTTTGCCTTTGCTTATATAATAAAGATTTATGTTGTGCATACAGAGTCGCGGTCTTACCTGAGGAAGTGGTGAAGGAGAAAGAACCGTGGAAAGTAGCGAGAGCTGCTGAGGAGAAGACGGAACGTTAAAGAAATGGAGGAAGCAACGGTGGAACTTGAAGGTAGCAACGGTGGAAATTGAAGGCAGCAACGATGGAACTTGAAGGAAGCAACAGTGGAGGAGGATCTATCGAGGAGGGCTTCTTCAGAGGCTCGGGAGCTGAAGGCGACAACGGTGGAATCGTAGCAACTGTGGAGGCGAGCTTCTGCGGAGAAGGAGACTTGCCTGAGAGTATGTAGAGGGGTTATAGCTTTGGCGGGGGCTTTTGGCGGGGGCTCTCCCGAGGAGTAGACTTGTAGGAGGCAGCTTTCGATGGCAGATTTCGGCGGTAGAAGTCGAGGAGCAGAGATGCCTTGCGGGGAGCGTAGTGGCAGGCAGAGCAGACCTTACATGAGAAAGGAAGAGTTTGACATGAGAAAGGAAGAGTTTGACATGAGAAAGATTAAAAAATGTCGGCACACTTTACCCGACAAGATTAAAATGAAAAATATTAAAAACAGCAAATTTTTAAACAGCAAGAAATTGATTAACCGAATGCCCCAAAAAATCATGATTTTGGGGAGAAGGTGGAAAATGTTGAGGGCATTTTGTGCAAGAGAAAGTTGCACCATCCACCTTTTGCCTTTGCTTATATAATAAAGATTTATTTTGTGCATACAGAGTCGCAGTCTTACCTGAGGAAGAGGTGAAGGAGAAAGAACCGTGGAAAGTAGCGAGAGCTGCTGAGGAGAAGACGGAACCTTAAAGAAATGGAGGAAGCAACAGTGGAACTTGAAGGTAGCAACAGTGGAAATTGAAGGCAGCAACGATGGAACTTGAAGGAAGCAACAGTGGAGGAGGATCTATCGAGGAGGGCTTCTTTAGAGGCTCGGGAGCTAAAGGCGACAACGGTGGAATCGTAGCAACTGTGGAGGCGAGCTTCTGCGGAGAAGGAGACTTGCCTGAGAGTATGTAGAGGGGTTATAGCTTTGGCGGGGGCTTTTGGCGGGGGCTCTCCCGAGGAGTAGACTTGTAGGAGGCAGCTTTCGATGGCAGATTTCGGCGGTAGAATTCGAGGAGCAGAGATGCCTTGCGGGGAGCGTAGTGGCAGGCAGGACAGACCTTACATGAGAAAGGAAGAGTTTGACATGAGAAAGATTAAAAAATGTCGGCACACTTTACCTGACAAGATTAAAATGAAAAAGATTAAAAACAACATATTTTTAAAAAGCAAGAAATTGATTAACCGAATGCCCCAAAAAACCATGATTTTGGGGAGAAGGTGGAAAATGTTGAGGGCATTTTGTGCAAGAGAAAGTTGCATCATCCACCTTTTGCCTTTGCTTATATAATAAAGATATATATATATATATAAATAGAGTGACAGTGCACGAGGGGGCCCCCGTGCCCCGCGCGACAGTACCCAGCTCGCGCCCGACGGGATTCGCCCGTGCCCGGAGGGCTTCGCCCGCGCCCGACGGGCTTCGAATCTTTAAAAATTTTGTATTATATTATGTATATGATTTATTATAAAAAAATATATATATATAATTTATAAATATAAATATATAAATATATATATTTATAAAAATTTATAATATAATATATATATAATTTATAATTTATAATTTTATATTTTAAATGTAATATCTATATATAATTTATGTATTTAATAAATATTATATGTAATATATCTACCGGAAGCCCCCAACGAGGTCGTCGGATCCTGGCGAACCTGCGGGGTTAGTCTGACGACGACGCTCAGGTCAGGCTCACCGCCGGCGGTGGTCCTACCGGAGCGCCGCTGGACAAACCCCGACAGGTTCGCCGGGGTCCAGCGATCTCGCCGGTGACCTCCGGTCAGGTCGACGGTGGCTCCGGTGGCGGCGGGGAAGGGCAATGGGGGTTGGCGTACGGAAACGGGGAGGAGCAGGCGTCAGGCTTATTTCGGGAAGGAGGAGGCGGAAATTATTATTTTTTGGCTATTTGCAAACCTGATAGAGTACATTCGACGGTGGAGATTTAATGGGTGGTCCTATTTTGGCCTCAAAATGGGCCTGAATGTTTTTTCTTTATAATATACGAGTGAGGGCTCCCGTGCCCCCCGCGACAGTACACTACGCGCCCCCGGCGGGCTTCGCCCGCCCCGACGTGCTTCGCCCGCCCCGACGTGCTTCGCCCGCCCCGACGGGCTTCGCCCGCCCCGACGGGCTTCGCCCGCCCGACGGGCTTCGCCCGCCCCGACGGGCTTCGCCCGCCCCGACGGGCTTCGAGTGACAGTGCAAGGGGGCCCATCGTTTCCCGCGCGACAGTACGTACCCTACACGCCCTGGAAGGCTTCGCCCACCCCCGACACGCACGCAATTATATATAATTTTTTTTTCTTTTTTTAGAACTTTAAAAAAATTTAAAATTATGTATTTTAAGTTTAAAATTTCAAAAAATATATATTATATACGAGCATCTTCGCACGGGCTACGCCCGTGCTCGATGCTCTCCGCATCGACAGTACCTTAGCAGCGACAGTACCTCCGCTTAATCTCGCCCGCTCTAGGACGCTCAGTCAATTGACAGTGCATAGGTAGCCCCCGTGCCCCGCGCGACAGTGCCCCTCCTCGACATTGTCCCGGCGCTAGGCGCTCCCTCCGCTCGCAAACCCCCGTGGTTCTCTCCCCCATCCCGATTCTGTTGTGCCCACGGGGGTTCGCGAGCGGAGGGAGCGCCTAGCGCCGGGACAATGTCGAGGAGGGACACTGCCGCGCGGGGCACGGGGGCTACCTATGCACTGTCAATTGACTGAGCGTCCTAGAGCGGGCGAGTTTAAGCGGAGGTACTGTCGCTGCTAAGGTACTGTCGATGCGGAGAGCATCGAGCACGGGCGTAGCCCGTGCGAAGATGCTCGTATATATATATGCACAACTATTTTTTTCAAAGTAAAATAAATCTAATGTTGTTGTGTTTAATCCATTATAAATAACAAAACTCTAAATGATGGTTTAATTTCTTTAAATTTAAATGTATATACATTTGGCAGGGCGATATTAAGTATTTTGCTTTTTTTTAATCATTCAAAAGTCACTCCTGGAATCGTTTAAATAATTATACTTATAATAATAAAACAGTTAGAAGATGAAAGCGTGTTTAAAGTAAAGAATTGCCGACGACTTAGCTTCCTCCTCCCACTGGTTTGCAGGGAAATGGTGCGCAAGATGGTCTACTCGCCGTCCGATCCATCCTGCTCGCCGTTCGATCTAGTGCTTGTTTCTATTTTTTTCTTTTCGCTGTGTTTTACCGGCGGCCCGATCCCCAATCTGACGGTCAGCATTGTACCCGCACGACCAGCATGGTAAGCACGCGTACCTAAATATTTCTCAGTTTACAGGCTATATACATATTTCCAGACCAAGAGTACCTCAATCATATTTATAATATACATTCAAAGAACACCCAGATAAGAATAGGCACCGGCCAATACACTTGAAGAAATCTTCTTGTTCCAACATAACAGAAGATCAATAGCTACAAATCAAGCAGAATAATCATCACAATTTTTTGTTTTATACATGGAAACCAATACTCAAACAATGGTGACAGAAATGCTTGAAACATTACCGCCTGCAGTTTAGATTTCGTTTTTGATTTTGTTTTCTATTTCGTTTTTTGTTTTTTTTTTCAGTTTGGATTTCCTAAAATCTTTTCAGATTTCTGCCAAATATAGAACTTGTGTGGGCTATTTTCTTATTTTGAGTTGAGTTTCTTATTAGAAATAATCATCCCAAGCCCGCTTTTTGCAGGCAACAAAATCTCCTGATCGATGCATCACTTGAAGACTTTCTCGATGCATTTGCCAATTGAGCAAGAAATTCAGAAAAGATGCAAGCTATTAAAGAAAATTAAATGCAGAAAAGATTTAGCATCTAAATAATTACCGAAGCTATAAACATTATAAACAGTAGGCAAAAATAGGCAGACAACGTTAATCTTACACAGCTGATAAGGGAAAACTGCAACATTCAAAATGTCTAATGAGGCAATATAAAAATTGACGGATGCAAAAAGTTCAGGCCGGCCAGTTTCAATGGAGCACTATCCAAAGTGATTGAATAAAGAAACAATAAACATTATCCCATTGAACATATGATTTACCTGCCAGAGGTCAATTGCTGAAGATGAACCAACAGCCTGGCAAATTGTAGGTAGTTCGGGCAGTAGATAGAGCAGATCTGGAGAGAAACCAAAAAGGAAATGAGAAGCAGCTGCATCAGTTATCTAAGGCATGGGAGGAGACGGAATCAACACAACAATGTGGAGAGAGAGAGAGAGAGAGAGAGAGTAAGATTGAGAATTATTATGCATATAGCAGGTGCCAAAACAAACTACAAAATCATAAACATTATTTTGCATATAGCTGGTGAGCATGAAACATCTTGATCAAATAAATCTTCAAGTAAAATTCTATGTCGCAGGCAAGGTTCGTGCCCAAGCTCAGGCGGAAGAAGCATCGGCCACTGACAGATTCCGTCGGAGCTGAGCCCAATGATGCCGACGAATGAGATTCTTTAGTGTTCCGGTTGTTATAAGATTATTGGGATACTTTAGTGGGCATAAGATTATTATTGTTGAAGCAAGCATGGCAATATCAACGTTTTATGCGCGCGTGCGTGTGAGTGTGCACAAACTAATACCTAAGGATTAAAGTTCAATATGAACCAAAAGTGATACATAAATTAAAACATAATTACCTTTTATCAGCTATCGCTGAGATAATTTTATTTTAAGAACTTATGTCTCATTTGGGCATTTTATCAAACACATTATGAGCCAAAAAAATTTGTCTTACAAAAGGAATGAAAATAAGAAGGCGATCCTTATAAAAACACCAAGAAATCGGAGATATCTATACAAAAGAAAGTAAGAAACTTAGCCAACATTTAAATATATACATAAGAAAGTGAGAAACTTAGCCAACATTTGAACTGCAGCAAGGGACTGAGAATGAGCCTTATGTTTCAGGTTAATGAGAAAACCCAGTCCAGTGATGAAAATCAAAAAGCAAAATCATCAGAAAAAAGCAGATTTTCGATCAAAGAATCCAGCTCTGCAATTCAAACATAAGAGCAAAGTCCCTCGAGAAGAGCAGCTCGAACATGGATTGCGAGGGTGCCCCTAGCGGCCGCGCGGAGGAGGCAGAGAAGGAGTCTTGCAATGGGAATTTGCAACTCGAAGGAAGCTGGAAGGAAGGAGATTGAAGTCCGAAAAACCAAGAAGAGATGAAGGTTGAGGATGTCGATATCCAAGAAGAGCAGATCCCACCTTGAAGTTGAGGATATCGTAGGAGCCGGAAGGTTGATATCCATGAAGGTTGATCGAAGTAACGGGAGACTTTTGTACCTGCTGCAGAAGGGAAGCGGAATGCGATGTAGGAGCCAGAAGCGAGGAAGATAAATCGCTGAGGGGGCGGAAGCGGGCACGGGAAGATATCGCGGAGGGAAAGAACGAACGACGCGAACCGACCGTTGTGATTGTCTGCGAGAAGAAGAACGAACGGTGCGATGGCCTTCGTTTGCGACGGACAGGCAGGGCGCACTGTACAAATCAGGAATATCTTTATATATAAGTATAGATATATAATTTATATATGCATTATATTATATATAATAATAATAATATATATTATATTTAATTTATATATAAATTATATTATACGGAAATAATAATAATAATAATAATATATACATTAATTATATATACATTACATAATAATTTTTTACGGTAAATTTTTTTAAACGCAACTGAAGTCCGCCGCCTGACATTCCCTTCCCCGTTGCAGCCGGCGGAGCCGCTGCTGCCTGACCGTATCCCACCGGCGAGGTCGCCGGACACCGGCGAACCTGCCGGGGGTACTCCGGCGGTGCTCCGGCAGGGCCACCGCCGGCGGTGGCCCTGACCGTGAGGCCCAGATCCTCGCCGGTGGGCTCCGATCAGGCTGCAGCGGCTCCGCCGGCGGCGGCGGGGAAGGAAGTGGCGGAGCACTGTTCGGTGAACAGTGATATCGGGGGGGGGGGGGGGGGGGGGGGCTCGGGAGGCAGGTTGAGGTTTTCAAGAGTTTGGCAATTTGCAGCCCATATTGTCCTGATCCAACGACTGTGATCTACTGAATGGTTCAAATTTGGCTTCAATATGGGCCTAAAAGTTTTCCTTTATATAATATACGAGTGACAGTGCACGGGGGGCCCCCTGTGCTCAGCGCGACAGTATCCTGCCCGCCTCCGGCGGGCTTCGTCCGCCTCCAGCACGCACCAAGTTATATTTAATATTTCTTTTTTTTAGAAATTTAAAAAAATAAAAAATTATGAATTTTTTTATTAAAATATCTGTATTTTATATATAATTATATAATAACTGAATTATAATTCTAAATTTTGTATTATAATTAGTATTCTGAATTTTAAAAAATTATGTATTATAATTCTGTATTATATTTATATATTATATATAATAAAAAATATATATATATATATTATAATTTAATATCTATATATATTATATATAATAAAAAAAAATTATCCTTTTTTTTAACCTCCGCCCGCCATCTCCCCTCCGCCGCCGCCGCCCTTGCCGGAGCCCTCCAACGTAGTCGCCGGACCCCGGCGAACCTGCCGGGGTTAGTCCGGCGGCGCTCCGGCAGGGCCACCGTCGGTGGCTCCGGCAGCGGCGGCGAAGGGAAATTCTGGGCGGGGCGGTGAACATTGCAAAAAAAAAGATTATCGGGATTTCAGCTCGCGGGAGAAGGAGGGGGAAGCATTGTAGGGCTATATGAGACCACCGACATTTATTTGCAGACCTTTTTGATGTAAATGGGCCTCACGGTCAGGGCCACCGCCGGCGGTGGCCCTGCCGGACTAACCCCGACAGGTTCGCCGGGGTCCGGCGACCACGTTGAAGGGCTCCGGCAAGGGCGGCGGCGGCTCCGGCAGCGGCGGCGAAGGGAAATTCTGGGCGGGGCGGTGAACAGTGCAAAAAAAAAGATTATCGGGATTTCAGCTCGCGGGAGAAGGAGGGGGAAGCATTGTAGGGCTATATGCAGACCACCGACAGTTATTTGCAGACGTTTTTGATGTAAATGGAGGGCTGTGATTTATTTTGTGGTTCTATTTAGGCCTCAAAATGGTCCTAAAAGTATTTCTTTATAAGATATATATATATATATATATATATATATTTATTTATATATATCCTTAACTACTATATACAAGAAGTTGTCTTTGGTGCAACATTCAAAAATGTCAAATATAGTTTCATTCTTTTACTCCAATGACTTAACATATATTATGAAAAAAATGAAAATTTATAAAATATAACGACTATTTGTGTAATTACATTATATCTCTATAATAAAAATAATTATGGAAATTCATAAAATCCAAAAACTTTTTAGTAGACCTCATACACCTACTATGGTAGGTAATCCTTAGACCTCCTAGACCTACTTTAAAATGATTTTTTGTTAAAATATAAATGTTTTTGAAAAAAAAAAAACAATTATAAAATATTAATTAAAATTTGTGTGCGATCATTTTGTGTACTCATATGTATATATTGTGGGCGCAAGTGCGGGCGAAGCCGGCCGGGGGCGGGCGAAGGCTGCCCGTCTTCGACCGGGTACTGTCGCGCTTGGCAGTAGGGGCGGAGCCCCATGCCTGTCACTCGTGTTTATATATATATATATATACATATATATATATATATATATATACGAGTGATAGTGCACGGGGGGCCCCCCGTGCCCCGCGCGACAGTACCCGACCAGCAGCGGCGGGCTTCGCCCGCCCCCACGGCGGGCTTCGCCCGCACCGGCGGGCATCGGGGCGCCCGATGGGCTTCGGGGTGCCCGACTCATAATTAATAATGATTAATTTAATTAATAAATTTAAATTCATTTTAAAGAAAATGAATTCACAGATGATGTGATTTCTAAATGTGTTTTTTAAAAAAAAGTAAGTTTTTTTTAAATGTTTAAAAAAATAATAATATCAAGGTTTTGAAAATCGGATCGGGCATCGAACCGGCAGAGGGAGAGGTTCAAGGTCGAATCGGTCCAACCGGTTTAATCGTTATATATATATATATATAAATATTAGAAAGAAAAAAAAATTAATGTTATATAAAAAATTTGCAAAAAGCATAACCCATGGGGCATAATATGTATATCAATTTATTATTATATGTATAAAATAGTTCTGGTATCTTCACATCTCCTTTGTAGGCAGAGTGGTAAAGATTTACATTCCTGTATGGGAGGTCGCCACTTTGATCCCGGGCGGCCGCATTCTTTAAAAAATTTATAATTTTTAAATTAAAAAACAGTTTAAACCCCGCTCAAGACCCTATAACTGTAATAAGCGGGGCCCACAGGCCTGCCCCGCCCGCAACCTATTTTTTTTTTTCAAAATAGTGGAGGTAAGATAGTAATTTCACTTTGTAAGGTAGGGGTCCTATAAAATTTATAGGTTTAAGACACCCTATCAAGGTAGGTTTAGGAGACCTAGGGAAAAAAATGGACGATCCAGATTGAATCAACGTTCCAGGTTGATCGAACGGCTGAGATGTTGTGATGAAATCAGATCGGACGGCTGAGTTTAAATAGAGAAATTTCATAATTAATAATAATTAATTTAATTAATAAATTTAAATTCATTTTAAAGAAAATGAATTCACGGATGATGTGATTTCTAAATGTGTTTTTTTAAAAAAAGTAAGTTTTTTTTAAATGTTTTAAAAAATAATAATATCAAGGTTTTGAAAATCGGATCGGGCATCGAACCGGCAGAGGGAGAAGTTCAAGGTCGAATCGGTCCAACCGGTTTAATCGTTATATATATATATAAATATTAGAAAGAAAGAAAAATTAATGCTATATAAAAAATTTGCAAAAAACATAACACATGGGGCATAATATGTATATCAATTTTATTATTATATGTATAAAATAGTTCTGGTATCTTTACATCTCCTTTGTAGACAGAGTGGTAAAGGTTTACATTCCTGTATGGGAGGTCGCCACTTCGATCCCGGGCGGCCTATAACTGTAATAAGCGGGGCCCACAGGCCTGCCCCGCCCGCAACCTGTTTTTCAAAATAGTGGGGGTAAGTTAGTAATTTCACTTTGTAAGGTAGAAGTCCTATAAATTTTATAGGTTTAAGACACCTTATCAAGGTAGGTTTAGGAGACCTAGGGAAAAAAATGGATGGTCCAGATTGAATCAACGTTCCAGGTTGATCGAACGGCTGAGATGTTGTGATGAAATCAGATCGGACGGCTGGGTTTAAATAAAGAAATTTCATTGTTAGATCGGACGGGGGGTATTGATTGGCAGGGCATTACACCGATAAGCCTATTTTCTTATATAGTAGTATATATATATATAGGCCGGAGAATATACACTCGCGCTAATACCTGTGATATTAGCGCGAGTGTTTAGCAGCCTATTTTTTTAGGGGCCGGAGCTAATTCAATTTCTATTAAATTAAAATTCATATACATGAATAAATTATCAAATCAAAATCATACACAAATAAATGCATATAAATTTCATTTAGATTTCAAGGTAAATCAATTCGATTCAGGCAGTTCGAGCGCCGCCGGGCAGTGTCGGATCGACCAATCGACAGAGAAGATGCGTGGCGGTGTCGGATTTGGGGAGTCGAGCGGCTGTTCGAGCGGAGTAGAGCGCAGCCGGGCGGTTTCGGATTGACCTATCGACAGAGAAGATGTGTGGCGGTGTCGGATCTGGGGAGTCGAGCGCCTGTTCGAACAGAGTAGAGCGCCGCCGGGAGGTGTCGGATCGTCGGGCGGTGTCGGATCGCCGGGCGGTGTTCGAGCGACTCTCTGAAGGTTTAGGATTAGCGACGAGTGTTGCTCAGTCGGATCGCCAGGCGGTGTCGGATCCTACAGCTGTACACTCGCGCTATTATCATTTGATATAGCGCGAGTGTATAACTTATAAATCCTATATATGAGTGTGTTCAGGTGCGGATAATTGAAGGTGTGAATATGCGAATAGAGGATCTCGAGATTGAATCCAAATCTAGCGGTGGTGCGGCCATTTCCAGTAGCGGCGGCCGGCGGCGACACCTGCGATATCTGAGGTTGCCCTCTCGGCGACGACCACACCGTGCGCCGTCGGCGGCCGTCGGCGCAAAAACCAGCATGTCTTCGCACAGGTTCACATCATCTTCAGCCGACGGCTGCGGGCTATCCGACCACCGACCGCCCAAGGTTCACGCCGACGAACCCAGGGCGGCCGGTGGCCGGCGAGCCCGCAGCCGCCGGCCGCCGCAGCTTTGAAGCTTCACAACAGACTTTTACGTAGCAGCAGCGGCCGACGGTTGCGGGCTCGGCGGCCGGTGGCCGGCGAGCCCGCAGCCGCGAACCGAAGATGATGAAGCTTCTGGGACGTTGGATCAAGCATTGTAACCACCCAATCAGACGTCGCACATGTGTTTTTCACACATTCGCACAGGGCACCTCTTCGCATATGATCTCTGCTATATATATATACACACATACACACGAGTGCCTGACACGAGGCTCCGCCCTTACGGCCAGGTGCGACAGTACTCGGCCGACGACAGCGGGCTTCGCCCGCCCCCGGCGCGATGCTATCGGGCGGCCTTCGGCCACATCTAGGCGGGTTTTGCCCGCCGCCGCACGGGTTTCGCCCGTACTAGCTCGATGCGTCTGCGGGCTGTGCCCGCAACATATACATATGGGTACTCCAAATTACCGTAAAAAAATATATCAATATTACAATATTTATTTTATAAAAAAATATACGTACACTTAAAAAAATTAAATTTTCTCTCTTTTTTTCTCTTTATTTTTCTCTCTCTCCGCCACACTCTCCCTCCCCTCTCTTCTCTCTCCCCTCTTTCATTCTCTCACTCCTCTCTTTTGCTATGGTATAAGGGTAAAATACCCTTTGGTGCAAGGGCAAAATCATCCACCGAATGTTGCACAAAAGGGTACTTTTCGATCTCTTATATTATAGTATAGATATATATATATACATACATATATATACATACATATATAAATATATATACATATACATATATATCTATACATATATATGTATATACATATATATATACATATATATACATAATTACATATATATATATATGCATATATATATACATGTATATATACATATATATATATATATAAGATATATATATACGAGTGACAGGCACGGGCCTCCGGCCCGATCCAAGGAGGCATGTGTCGTAAGGGCGACATTTGTCGTGGGGGACGATATTCGGCGTGGGGGCGACATTCGGCGTGAGGGCGATATTCGGCGTGAGTGCAACATTCACCCCCCAAGTCAACAGTCGTCCCTATCCAAGGCAACATTCGTCGGGGCGGCAACATTGTCCGGGCCACTTTTTTCTTGTTCAAAAGTACACTAAAGTTACTCTTTCAAATACAGTACTCTTCCTCCACACATAGTTCCAAAAAAACTCTTAATCATGCGGTTCATAAAGAGATTTTTTCCAAAAAAAATCTAGGAGCTAATAAAGTTATAGATTTCTAATATTTTGAAATCTCATAACGAAATAAAATGGCGAATATTCTCCACACAGTTCAAAAGCATGATCAATCTACCGAGTTAAGCAAAGTGCATTTTCAGGATCTACCCTAAACAATTTGCATACCTGGAAGTGTGATAAGAACCGACCGAATCGGAGGTGGAGGAATGTCAAGCCTTTTCAAGTCACCATATCAGATTGGATGCAACATTCCAGAGTCCAGACTATATGCACATTCCAAACTATACATGCATCCTTAGATTGCTAGTTCAAAATCAAAATCAGGGGTCAGGTAAGTTTAGAAAATCTCACCGAAATTCATCCAACACAACATGAAGAGCAATGAGAGAACAGAAAACAATGGTCCTGTATGTATGTTTTTGATATAGAAATATGTAACTGATAGAACCATTCAGATTTCAATAGTCAACACAAATAAAAAATGAGCATTTTAGGTGAGAAAAAAGTTAGTAATCAATTTTCCAGCATACCAAATAAATTTAGAACCAAATCAGAAAACTACAACAAAATTTATGAAATTGACAATCCAAAACGAAGATGGAGAGGTTATGAACATAGCCAAAGTAAGGAAATCTTATTAAAATCTGGGGCTTGATTGATGGGGTTTGAAACCGTAGCTTTAACTGCTCGGGTTTTACATAGAAGAAAAGGAGCTTGTTGGTATTGGAGACATGTATCCGATTTTTCTTATGTGAATCATTGATGCCCAGGCTGTTCATGGAATCTGTAACCTTCGGTAACCTGATCCATCTTTGAAACAGAGAGCATCAGGATAAGAATCAACACACAACAAGTTGGAGGAGGATATATTTGATTTCAGAAGATAAATCTCAACAGAAAAAATTGATTTTGCTAATTGGGGAGAACACAAATATGAGAATGTTGAACTGTAGTTGAATGAAAATCAGAGAGAAGTGATATTTACCGGCAAAGTAGAAGGGGTGTATCAGATGAGAAGAAGTGGTTCGACTTCCTATGGATCTCTCCCTGCGAACAGTTCCCTGATGAGAAGAAGCACATGTATGTGTTACTAAAAAACCTTGCTGGCCACTCCTTGTACCACCCGTAATTCGTCGAGATCAGAAAGACCCAAGTGACGACTATGGAGAGCAAGTGGCGACTATGGAGAGCAAGTTGCGACTATGGAGAGCAAGTGGCGACTATGGAGAGCAAGTGACGACTATGGAGAGGAAGTGGCGACTATGGAGAACAAGTGACGACTATGGAGAGCAAGTGGCGACTATGGAGAGCAAGTGGCAACTATGGAGAGCAAGTGACGACTATGGAGAGCAAGTGGCGACTATGGAGAGTAAGTGACGACTATGGAGAGCAGAGGCGAGTATGAGCGACTATGACATAAGTACTCGCCGAGTATCCTATAGTCGCCGTGTTGGGGGTTGGGCTATAAAAAGCCCCCCTACCCTTTGGTTTTCCTATAAATAGGACCCTAGGGGTACTTGGATTGGCACCTGGACTTGAGCTTTTGGACCCCGATTCCCAAACTGTCGAGCCCGTCACCCTTGCTTTCAGCCAAGTCGGTGCCTTCCCTGTACCAAGCTCGACCACTTTGGTTTCGGAGGGGAAGACTCTCTCGAGCTTCTGGGTACGTGGTGGGACCTCCCTGCCGCAGCACCTGGGGTCCTGTTCGTTGCTCTTCTAGCTTCTTCGTAGTTGCCAGCCAAGTCATCTCGTTGGACTGGTGGGCGAGTAGTCTCCGGCTGCATCGATCCGAATCTTGAGGCCGGGATTTTCCTGGCGTCAACACTCCTGTTTTGTCGGACCGATGGCATGGATGCCTCCCTATGACGGTTTCCGATAACTGAGCAGTGGAAGGAAAGGGGATATCCATTGTGCTCTTGCTAGTTTGTTGAATAATGTCTGTAGTCTATAGGTTGAGAGCATTGCATCTTCTGCCTGATGAAGAACTGTCACTTTGCATGTGCCTCCCTCTCATTTCACAGCAGAAATAAAATCGAGAAACCCTTCCAAGTCCAGATCGAGCACGCAAAAGATGGCGAGAAAGAAATGATCTATCGGAAGCCTGAGTGAAGGCAAGCGAGGAAGAGAAATGAGATCTGGCGTCGGAGACATTGAAGGCGTCGAGGTTATTTTAGCGCTTACCTTTGAGAGGTTGTGGATGGAGGGCTGGACAGATGGAAGTCCGCGAGGCGCGAAATGTAGTCGTGGAGACGGAAGGAGGAGGCCGCCGGGTGATATCGTGCATGCCCAAATTTTTTGGGAGCATGGAGTTGCGGGTTTGGGAGTAGTGCGGCGGACGATGAGAGCGCTGAGTGCCGGAAGCCCGTCGCCTTCGCCATTGATTTAGGATGGGGAGCTCTGGAATCGATCTCAGATTTTCGGGTAAAAAGAAGAAGATGGAACAACGATTGAAGCCCTAACCTGTTGAGGATTCAGGGAAGATTTTGTCGAGGCTTCGTGTTTTGGGGGAAGCAGGGGCTAGGGAAGCACGGGAAAGAGTTGGAAACACGGGAGGAGTTTTGAATGAAATCGGGAAGAATGAGGCAAATGAGCGTTGGAGCCCTGCGAGCGGCGTGAAGGAGTGGAAGATGGGATTATGCCACTCAAGAGAAAGCTGACAATTTTTGAAATAGTGTGTTTAGAGGGAGGCCACGAAATGTGTTTTTTGTGTGCGTCCTCGAGTTCGAATAAAGATTCAAATTAAAGTGGGAGTGGATGGCTAAGATAGAATAGATGGTCTAAATTGGATGGCCAAGATTGTATGTTGGAGCTTCAAACATACTTCTTTATAATAGATAAAGATATACATATATATGTATATACATGTATATATGTATGTATATATATATACATATATATACATATTTATACTATATATAAAGAAATCCCCTTATCGGTGTAATGCCCAGTCAACTAATATTCACCGTCCGATAAGGAGAGAGAAAGAGAGAGGGAGAGAGGGGAGAGAGGGAGTGAGGCCCACAATTAAGAGAGAGAGGGGGGGGGGGGGAGGAGAGTGGGCGACATTTTGGAAATGGAGAGAGAAAGAGAGAGAAATAGATAATGAGAGAGAAAGAGAGAGGGAGAGGTGAGAGAGAGGGAGTGAGGCCCACAATTAAGAGAGAGAGAGGGAGGAGAAATAGGGCGGCATCTTTAAATTGGAGATAGAATGAGAGAGAAATAGAGAGAGATAAATGAAAAAATACACAATATTTTATAAAATACAGAAATTTTAAATATTTTAAAAATAAAATTCACAATATTTTATTTTTTAAAATTTCAGAAATGAAAAAAAGGAAAAAAAAATATAACTGGGTGCGTGCCGGGGGAGGGCGAAGCCCACCGGGGCCGGGCAGAGCATTGTCGCGCGGGGCACGGGGGGCCCCCCGTGCACTGTCACTCGTACACACACATATATATATAATATCTATAATTTAAAAAAGTTTAATTTCTATATATATATATTATATTACATATATAATATATATTAGTTTATGTATATATATTATATTACATATATAATTTATAATATTATATATACATATAAAATAGTTTATATACAAATAATTTATATAAAAATTTTACGTTTTTTTCTGCCCCGACGTATCCCTCCTCCGCCGCCGGAGCCACCGCCGGCTTGACCGGAGCCCACCGGCGAGGTCGCCGGACCCCGAAGAACCCGTCGGGGTTAGTCCGGCGGCGCTCCGGCAGGGCCACTGAATATATATATATATATATACCATCTATAAAGAAATATCAAACCCATGAATTTTAAAGTCGTTGAAATGATTACGGCCGTCGAATCTGGCATGATATTTCATCAGTCGTCGGATCAAACCGTTCCCTCTCTCTCTCTCTCCACTTTTTCATATGTCTCATAAACCTACTAGGGGTGACCTAAAACTATGAAGGTGTAGAGTACTCTACAACATGAAATAACGATTTTACCACTAAATTTATTGATTTTTTTTTAATCTAACAAAAATTATTAATTATGAGAATGAAACTCAGGTTTCCACTATGTCAAGCAAAGTTGACAACCATCACATCATATGGTTTTTGTTGAACAAAATTAAATTAAGTGTTATATCTATACTATTCTATAAAGGTAAAACACTCTTTATGCAACATTAAGTAATCCTAAAATACCTTGATTTTCGAATTTTCAAATTAAAGGTCATTTTCGACATTATACAAATCCCGCCAAAATCCCCGCCAAATCGTTCCCTTCGAGACAGTTTTCTCCCGTCTAATCATCGACTGCGCTTGAAGACCCTTCATTTCCGCCACGCCAACTTCTGCCTCATGCTTCTTCTCTCAGCTCAGCTTCAAAGATCAGGCTTCCTTTCTTGAATAAGGTTTTTTATGCTGACCTCTTCATTTTCCTCCGATGAGGTTTAGCCACAACTTCTATTTTATTTCTCTCTCTCTCTCTCTCTCTGCCATTTCACATGGTGTAGATGGTGCCCTAGCATCAATATAGTCGAGGGGAATTTTCCATTTGTGCCTCCGGCGATCAACCACCACTATTGGAAGCAACAGCAGCAGAGCATTCTATCTCCAACGGTTGCAAATTCTCTATAGCTCCTGCATCCCCTGCTGGGATGTCTCTGAGGATCACGGAAGGTGGTGGACGGATCTCCGGCCATCTCCGCCCATCCTTCATTTTCTGCTGAAATAGAGAATCATGAACCGCAGTTTCCGAAGTAGCTGACCAGAGGCTCCTCTCCCTAGATTTCTAGATGGGATCATGTCTGCGAGGAGCCAGATATTTCGTGAATTTAGACTTTGGCGGGCATGCCTGAGCACGATAACCATGAGAGACTTCCTTACTTTTCTGCCATTGATGAAGATCATACGACAATACTGAGCGCATGCTTGGAGCGAATGCATAGGGACATCAAACCTGCATCCTGAAATCTTCTCATGTCTTCCATCCCTGTCGGAGACGAACACTACTCAGCGTCTTCAAGCCCTCCGATATTTCAGATGCAAAATAACGCCTCTTCGAGCATTCCGCCAAATACCGGTAGAATACCTCATCTCAACCTCTTCGAAGCTTTTGTATAGCCATTGGTTTCATACCCCCATGTCTTCCAGGCTAGGGAATCCTCTACAGCAGGGATTTTCTCTGCTGAATACAATGTATTCCTTCTAACGTAATCTCAAGGATTCCTTCTATATTTTTTTCTCCTTCTTTGCGCTGATTCCTAATCGTTTCCCTCATGTATCTCCCATTGCTGGATTTTTTCTAACCTATAGAGTTTTGTTCTCTTATGTCCAAACTAACAGAAATTCAATGCTTGATTCCCTGCAAAAATTATTTTGGTAAATCACTACTCATTTTGAAGGAACTAGGCTTCGTTTGGCGCGGCTTATTTGCTCCGGTGAGTTTGGTCGAGCTCTATTTTTTGTTTTGTTCTTGCAGTAGCAGGGAAAGCGAGTTTGTGTCGAATTTGTCAACGGGGAGGTGGAGTTTAATTTGATAATATTTCATGATTTTTATTTGTACATATTTGGTGAATAAGGATTGCACTTCTTGCTATTATGTGATTTCAGGATTTCTATTTTTTTGCACATCTAAATAACTGGGCTAATTTTTTGCACATCTAAGTGTTTGCACATTGATTGCACTTACATCTGAATAACTGAGCTATTATGTGACAGGGACTTTCTTTTGGGCTAATAACTGAGCTAATTTTTTATCTGTACATATTTGGTGACAGGGACTTTCTTTTGGGACAACAACGAAATCAACCAAAATACCCCCATTGAAACAATCCAGGTAAGCCTGTAATCCCCAGTCCATTTCTCGACTGAGTTTTTTCAAGCTTTTGTCGGTTTTGTCAGCTGAAATTTCTCAGGCCGCCTTCAGGATCTCTCCTGCTACATCTTTCCCGGTGAGGATATAAATCGGCTGACCAATAGACGATCCCGACACCACGAAGAAGATCCAAGTAATCTTTAAGCCACACCAATCCAAGTAATCTTTCAGTTTAGGATTACCTTTCTTAAAATTAATTACCGAATGCTTCGTAACATTGTTTGAAGGTCTATATTAATTGTTGAGACTTCATTGCAATTAATTTTAGTCTATAATAGTTTTTTCTATTTTCATTACTTAGAATTACCTCTCTTAAAATTAAATGTTGGTCATATGTTTAGGGTCAGAATAGATGCTCTTGATGTGTACAACGCAATTCATATGGCGAGAGAGAGGGATGTATATGACACGTTTTAGTTGAGGTTAGTGAAATTCACTTTACTGACTCTATTATGGTTATTGCTTGCTTAGGCTTCTAAAAGGTTCTTTTTAATGAAAACTGCTCACATTTTGATTCTCAGACGTTCTCATCAAATTTTTTTCTAAAATGTTATTAGATGAATTTGAATAGAACTCCAGTCATGCTGCTGCCACCTCTATTTTTTTAACAAATTAGCGGTACATCAATTTCTTTATTGGTAGATAAATGATATTTACAGCTCATAAAAATGTATTCACATATCATTTTATTATCCATATGTTAGCGTAACCGAATCTAGAGCAATCCCTAGGGCGCAGCGGAATAAAGAGGATCGTGTATAGAGGGGTTATACCTCCGGCCATTACGACCACTTTTGGACGATCGGCTTCGACTGTAGCGCTGAGCGGAGCAACTCTGGATCTGAGCAAATAGGGCTCGGGCAAGGTATCAGCTGGAGGAGAGCTTAGAGCAAAGCTCTGCGATCTGATGGTATCGCCGGAGGAGGAGACTCGGGCGGAGCAGCTTGCCGCCTGATGATGTCGCCGGAGGGAGAAGACGCGAGGCGAAAGGGGGCTAGCGACTTCACTGTCGTTCGGCGACAGGAACGGCGGCAGCAGAGGAGGTCGACGCCGGGCTGGGGTCGGCACTGCTGGAGGTCAACGAGGGCCTGGAGGTCGGCACTGCTGGAGATCGACGAGGTTCCGTCGAGCGACAATGCCGGAGGAAGCGAGTCCGGGCGGAGCAGTGACGCCGAAGGGAGAAGAGGAGATCCCTGGTATCGCCGGAGGGAGTGGAGGCGTGCGGCTCCTGCAGGAAGAAGACGCCAAGCGGGGAATCGCCGAGCGGGGAATCGACTCTAAACCCTAAATCAGCGGCTTGGACTTCTGGAGGTGGGAGAGAACCGAATAGGGGGTTTTAGAGATGGGTTTAACTCCACCTATATATATCCCAAACCAGGGCCTCAAGCCAAACCCTAAACGATCACGACGTTCATCCTCCCATCTAGAGGATCTTGATCAAGCCGTGATCTAAATCAAACCACGCGTCACGCTCGTGCCTAGAGAGTCACAACCGTATACCGATCACCCTATCGGGCTCCCGCGGGTTGAATTAATTAGGAATCTAACATTTTCCCACTTGATTCAACACGGGGGAACACCTCCTATTATTTGAAATAATTAGTTTTATTTTATAGGAGTAAAATAACTATAGACTCATAGGGTGACGGTGAACAACAAACCTTTAAGAGTTTGTATACCATTGTCGTGAGGACTGCTTTAGCCTATATAGTGATTTCCTTAATTTGCATACGAGTCTAAGATGACTATCTGAAACGAAACCTTCAGGCTGACTCATGTATACTTCCTCTTCAAGATCCCCATTTAAGAATGTCATTTTGACATCCATCTGATGTAGCTCTAAATCGAAGTGAGCTACGAGGGCCATGATAATTCTTAGTGAATCCTTCTTAGAAACCGGAGAGAAGGTGTCATGGTAATCTATGCCCTCCCGTTGAAGGAACCCTTTGGCAACAAGTCGTGCTTTATATCTTTTGATATTACCAGAGGCATCGATTTTGGTCTTATAGACCCATTTACAGCCAATCACACGACAGCCTTCTGGTAATTCTACTAGAGTCCATACTTGATTGTTTGCCATCGAGTTTAATTCATCCTTCATGGCTTCATGCCATTTTTCAGAATCCGTACGGCTCACAGCCTCTGAAAAAGTGATGGGATCATGATTGAGTCCAGACATATAGTCGGTCTCTTGTAAGTATACAACAAAATCAGCCGGAATTGCCGACCTTTTGACTCTTGAGGATCTCCGTAGATCTGGTTGATCAAGTGGTTGTGGGGCGGTCTGAACCACTGGAAGCGGTTCCTGGATGACTACTTCACTAACCACACCTTCATGAGAGCTCTGGATAGGAGGATCATCGATCACTCCATCATATGTTGGATCTGAATAGGTAGGTGTTGAGCCATAGAAGGTATGAGCCCCCCAGGTTCAACACCACTACCTGAAGGTGCAGTCTCCTGCACCTCTTCTATCACAACTCAATGAGAACTACTCTCACCAGTATTGAATTCCTCAAAAAATCTGGCATTTCTTGCTTCAACTATTTTTAACGTGTGAGAGGGACAATAAAAACAGTAACCCTTGGACTTTTCTGCGTAGCCAATGAAGAAACCACTGACTGTCCTTGAGTCTAGCTTCTTTTCATGTGGGTTGTACACCCGAACCTCTACCTGACAGCCCCATATGTGCACATGATTCAAACTGGGCTTCCATCCATTCCATAATTCAAAGGGTGTTTTAGGAACCAACTTAGATGGAACCCTGTTTAAAACATACACAGCTGTTTTCAAGGCTTCACTCCACATGTTAGAAGGTAGATTGGAGACACTTGTCATGCTTCTGACCATGTCCATCAGAGTACGATTCCTTCTTTCGGCTACACCATTTTGTTGTGACGTGCCAGGAGTCGTATATTGGGCTATGATTCCATTTTCCTGAAGGAATCTAGCGAATTGACCAGGTCTTTGGCTTCCATCTATGAACCTACCGTAATATTCACCACCCCTGTCAGATCTCACAATTTTGATATTCAGACCAGATTGTTTCTCTACTTCTGCCTTATGGACTTTGAAAGCATCTAGTGCCTCAGATTTGTCATTCAGAAGGTAGAGATACATATATCTTGTGAAATCATCAATAAAAGTAATAAAATACTCTTGACCATTCAAACATGGGGTGGTAAACGGTCCAAAGATATCAGTGTGAATTATCATTAATTTAGCATCGCTTCTTCTAGCTCCTTTGCTGAACTTGCTAGTGTGCTTTCCCTTTATGCATGCTATGCAAGTCCCAAAGCAGTGAAGTCAAGTGTATGAATGACACCTTCCTTCACTAATCTCTTAAGGCGCTCTATGGAGATATGACCTAATCTCCTATGCCATAAGCTAGACGAGTGATTATTTTTCACACTTATATTGCTGCTATTTTCATGTGTCGTATTAAATGATTGCATATAATTTAAATCTAAATCAAGACTATATAAACCATCAGTTAATTTACCAGATCCAACAGTTACTGCATCTTTAATAATCAGAAAAGAAAAGTTCTTAAACTCAAAATCAAAGCCCATAGGCGATAGTCTTGACACAGATACTAAATTTTTTGAAAAGCTAGGAATAAAGAAGGTCTTCTCTAAGTCCAAAATGTATCTGGTCTGAAGGACGAGCCTGTATGTCCCAACACCTTCAACAGAAGACGACATCTTGTTCCCTGAATAGACGCATAGTTCCCCATCATTTGGTTTCCTTAGAGTTTGAAACCCCTTCATGCTTTGCGTGCCAAGTTTTATACTTGTTGCAATCCTTTTTCATGTGACCCTTCTTGTGGCAGAAGAAACAAGTTGATAGCTTTATGTTATCCGGTTTCTTGATGGAAACAGCCATCGCCTTGACTTTGCCCTTTGGGTCACCCTTGGACTTGCTTGATTGGCCTTTCTTGTGATGCACAAGATTTACAGATTCTAACTTTTCTTGCTTCAGCCTGCCTTGCTCTTGAACACACATGTTCAACAGCTCGTTCACTGACCATTTTTCCTTATGTGTCATGTAAGACACCTTGAAGGCAGTGTAGTCGGCAGGTAATGAAGTCAAGATAAGTGGACTAGAAATGACTCCGAAAAGTCAACGTCCAAGGCCTTCAGCTGAGCAGCTATGTCTCTCATTTCCATTATATGTCCTCGTACACTCTCTGTCCCTTTGAGCTTCATGGAGCAGAGTTTTGTCATTAGGGTGCTGGCCTGAGCTTTATCAGAGCTGACAAACTGCTCATCAATGGCCCCCATAAGTTCTTTAGCAGTTTTGCATTCAGGGATAGATCCCCTTATGCTCTGACTGACGTGGGTCTTGATAACCATTATACTGAGACGATTGGATCTCTCCCATTGCTCGTATAAGGTGCGGTCAGCTGGAGAGCTCGTCGCAGTGGGAAGAGCAGGCTCCTCCATGCGAAGAGCTAAATCAAGGTCCATGCACCCCAGGGCAAGAAGTACTTTATCCTTCCATATTTTATAATTATCTCCGGAGAGAGTGGGGATGAACTGTGTTGGGTCGATAACAATATTAAAAACTGCAAAAACCATAACACGCTTACTATTGATTTTAAAGCAACAAAAATAGTAGTTTATTACGCATCGAGGTAGAAATCTTTATTTAACAATTAACCCATATTAATTGTTAATGATAAAATCCAGTCTCCCTTTGGGCAAAGACCGCTACCGCATAGGATTTTATCACGCTTTATTCAATTATATAGCTAGTAAGAAAATGTATCACTAGTGATGAAATCTCGTACCTGTGGGTATGGAGACTCATTAATCGAGGTACACACTTACCACTACAAGTCAATTAAAGTCCTTCGTTGTTATCAATTACTCCTTGTGGGGCCGAGTAATTTTTAACAACCTCAGAAAATAATTGCAACGTGCAATAATTAGATTATTTTGTGATTTGTTAAACACACCCCATGATGTGATCCAGTATAATCACTTTATCGGGTTTATCAAGATGCTTTGGCTATTCTTGGTAAACTCAATAAAACTTTATTCTAATTAGAGCACTAAAAGCTAACAAATGTTTGGAGCTCATAAAACCGAAAAGAGGACCCGAATCTGATTTCCAACCACCCCGCCAAATTTTTGATGCAACGCGTCAAAAGCCGGATGACACGTGACTCCACCCCGCCAAATTGAAGTTGAAGGAGTTTTTCTTTCGTTTGCACCTCCACCGCCACATCGGAGAGCTCCCAGGAACACTGGATTGGAAAGTTGAGGTCTTCACCAAGAAACGGTCACGGAGATCGGATTCAGGTCGAAAATGTCGGAGTTTCCGTTGCCACCATATACATTCCAGAAAATTAAATAATAATTACATAGCCGAATTGAAAAAATATTACACCATCACAGAACAATGGGTAACGGGCAACCACGACATTTTCTGGCACACAGTAATGAGCATCCAAAAGATTTAGCAACGCGTATTTTGGAAGAAATCACCACAAATTTTTGTTTGAAAACTAAAGATCAAAACAATATTTTTGGGAAGAAATCTTCACAGTTTTTGAAAACAATAACCAAAAAAATTTGGGATGAAATCGTCACAGAGATTTTCAAAACCGATCTAGGTATTCTCCTCTATATTCGCTTTGATACCAAATGTTAGCGTAACCGAATCTAAAGCAATCCCTAGGGCGCAGCGGAATAAAGAGGATCGTGTATAGAGGGGTTATACCTCCGACCATTACGACCACTTTTGGACGATCGGCTTCGACTGTAGCGCTGAGCGGAGCAACTCTGGATCTGAGCAAATAGGGCTCGGGCAAGATATCAGCTGGAGGAGAGCTTAGAGCAAAGCTCTGCGATCTAATGGTATCGCCGGAGGAGGAGACTCGGGCGGAGCAGCTTGCCGCCTGATGATGTCGCCGGAGGGAGAAGACGCGAGGCGAAAGGGGGCTAGCGGCTTCACTGTCGTTCGGCGACAGGAACGGCGATAGCAGAGGAGGTCGACGCCGGGCTGGGGTCGGCACTGCTGGAGGTCAACGAGGGCCTGGAGGTCGGCACTGCTGGAGATCGACGAGGTTCCATCGAGCGACAATGCCGGAGGAAGCGAGTCCGGGCGGAGCAGTGACGCCGAAGGGAGAAGAGGAGATCCCTGGTATCGCCGGAGGGAGTGGAGGCATGCGGCTCCTGCAGAAAGAAGACGCCAAGCGGGGAATCGCCGAGCGGGGAATCGCCGAGCGGGGTATCGCCTCTAAACCCTAAATCAGCGGCTTGGACTTCTGGAGGTGGGAGAGAACCGAATAGGGGGTTTTAGAGATGGGTTTAACTCCACCTATATATATCCCAAACCAGGGCCTCAAGCCAAACCCTAAACGATCACGGCCGTTCATCCTCCCATCTAGAGGATCTTGATCATGCCGTGATCTAAATCAAATCACGCGTCACGCTCGTGCCTAGAGAGTCACAACCGTATACCGATCACCCTATCGGGCTCCCGCGGGTTGAATTAATTAAGAATCTAACACCATACCCTTAAAAGGTCCTAAAATATATCATATAAAAAATTGCTCTTAACTGCCCCTATCCGAGACAACATTCGGCGAAAATTGCTCGAAACTGGAACAATTTTATTTCCAACACAACTTATATAATTCATCTCATATCTTTGATCATTGTTTTTAATATTATTTAGTTTTGAACTTGGGGCAATTTTCTGTACTCTGTACAATAAACATGCAATTACTAAAAACATTATTTTCATATGTTTTCTTTTGGCAATGTAGCCCATCAATCGAAGGTGTTGAAGCCTCCACTCCAGTTGCTAAGTGCACCTTCAATGTATGTTAGATAAATTTTACTTATTTTTTTCTAATCACAACTTCGATATTTGATCTTTGTAATTTCACTCAATGTGCAAGTGCGAAAAATGCATTTATACCCCTTTGATTTTCTCCTCTTCGGCTTACTAAACATTTGAGTCACACTTACGATTGGAATGATTTACATGTTATTTACTTTATGACGTGCTTTCGTGTGTTAATTTCATGTCGGAGGGCAACCTGCGTCGGAGGGCAACATGCGTCGGAGGGCAATAATCGGGTTATTTTTAAATACTTCTTGATGCATTGGTAGGCATGCTTTAAGAAACCGATGCATTGGTAGGCATGCTACTGATGTTAAATTGAGAATTTTTATGAAAGATTTATACGGCTTGATACTCAGGTTGGTTGCTCATTTGTTTTTTATTTTATTTGACATTACATGATATTGTTTGTTTGTTGGCGGATGGTATTTATGTCTATTGACGATTTTTTGAGCAACTCTTAGATCCTGTTTGGTTTCTCAGTCTACAACCATATGAGTGCATGCTAATTACGAAGATGTGCACAAAAACATTTCCCTTTTACCGTATTTGGTCCTTCGAGTAATATTTTCAGATTCTTTACATTTTAGTTATGTTTTTTTTTTCAATTACGATGGTTTGCAATTCTCAATTTTCAAACTTTCTCGATTGCCGTCCTCAATTTTCAAACGTTTTCGATTGCAACCCTATCATAGCTTCGCTTGGATCATTACTAACACCATGTCATTAAGAAATCAAGTTTGCGATATCTTCATTCAAGGGTATGGCATCACAAAAATGTGGAGATTCATCGCAAATCCTACATCTACTTATGTATCTTTAAAGGTATTCAGGTTCATTCATACTTAGAGGTTATGTATTTCTTTCTTTTACGCTTGCGAACTACGATGAAATGGACTATTATATGTTGTTAATTTGAAGCTGTGATGGAGTTTTATGATTTTTTTTAATCTCATCCTCAATCTACTTCAAAATGTTTGGAGTTCAAAAATTCATCATGCTTTGTTTATTTTTGTCACTACTCAATGCAATTGTTAGTTTTATTTTATGATTAACATCACATGAGCAGTTGAATAATGTTAGATCGAGGTGACGTCGGAGACTAAGGAGTCACTTGCTCATGAGCTAGTCATGCACTGAGGTGATGATGTGGCTACTTGAGATGAGAGTTGTGAGCTCGTAGTGATCTAGTGTTTTGTAAATTTTTTTTTATATTAAGGAGATATTATATCTATATGATTTTAGGGTCGCATGCACGATCCCAAATATTGTACGCTCCGTCATTTTGGTATGTATGCATTTATTTTCTTACTATTTTTGTGACCGTTAGTTTTGCACTTACTTAATTATACATGTATTCCGATGCACTGATGATTAGCCTAACATGGGAATTGTCATACGGTAAAGAGTGGCCCGTTATCCGACTCCGCTATCGTAGGAAGGTTGACCTGATTATCCCCCGACCTGCTCTGAATTGGGGTGGGGGTCGGGGCTTACATATTGTACTTTTACTATTTGGACTCCTTTCCCACTCTCGAGCATATATGATACTTTGGGGTGAAAGAAACCACTTAGTCTTTTTAACTAATCAGTTCGTTGATACCACCTCGGGTGCAGCCCGAGAGGTTCGACCAAAATCAGTCATTATTAGTTCTACTACAATTCTTGATGAATGTGAGATCTGAGGATACCTTTTTGTACTTGATCAGTTTATATATTCTAGATTGTTGCATGCACATCCAGTTAACAACAAGCCTGAATGCCTTAGAAGTTTATATGTACTATTGACCCTTAGCCATTTTAACATTCAAGTTATCCTTTACTCTTACATGCTATCTCCTTTAATTTCGCGGCAAGGTAGTCGCTTTGGGCATAGGGTCCCATCTCACCCATGTCTACGTTCTGGCAGAGGGAACCGTACATACATGGCCACTGTCACAACCGTGTCGTTGGGTGTGTACTCCCCGATCAAAACCATATCTAACATGTCGTGTCCCGGCCGTGAGTCATTGGAGTGATGACACTGCCTATGATATGGTCGTGTCATATTACGTGTTGTCCTCACATATACGGCAAGCTGTACGCATACATGACCATGTACCTGGCTCACCATCAAAACTAAATACATGGTTGACAACATGGGCTTGTCGCACATTGTGTGCGGCAAGACCATCAGAAATCTCAGGACCAACTGCGACACGAGCATGCTACATTTAACTAGCCGCGCAATCCACCAATAAAGAATCTCGATGAAAATAAAGGAAAAACGACAACCGGGGCGCTACATTTAACTATTTACATGCGCGCATATTGCATTTATCGATCCTACCAAGGCAGGCCTATATTGCATGCATCTAACTTTGATGAAAGCATGCAATTAAGAACTACTATGAGAGTAATCCTTGATCACCACCTAACATTAATAGTTTCTATACACAGACATATTTTTTGAAAATATTTGAATCTTCGAAAGTTAATATTGATTCAAACTCGCCACACTAAGATTTAGAGATAACTTTTTAATAGTATATTTTACTTGCAACTTGCACTATTACTATATAATAAGAGTAATGATTAACACAAGGTAAGACTAAGGGTACAACCAAGAACCGAATCAGAACCGTACCGAAATTTTCAGTTCGGGTATGGTTCTAGGTTTCGAGTATATGGGTCGATTCCGGATCTGAAAAGTTGGAACCAAACCAATATGGATCGATTCCTGGTTCTGAGTGGAACCGATCCAAACCGAGAGTAATCCTTGATCACCACCTAACTTTAATAGTTTCTATACCCAGGCATTGTTTTTGAAAATATTTGAACCATCGAAAGATACTGTAATGTTCAATTTGATTCAAATTTGTCGCACTAAGATTTAGAGATGACTTTTTAATAGTATATTTTACTTGCAACTTGCACTATTACTATATAATACGAGTAGTGGTTAACGCAAGGTAAGACGAAGGGAAGAACCAAGAACCGAATCGGAACTAAACCGAAATTTTCAGTTCGGGTATGATTTTAGGTTTCGAGTACATGGGTAAGTTCCGATGAAAAGTTGAAACCAAACCTATGTAGATCGGTTCCTGATTCTGAGAGAAACCGATCCAAACCGACAATAATCCTTGATTACCACCTAACATTAATAGTAATCCAGACGTTGTTTTTGAAAATATTTGAATCTTCGAAAGATAATGTCAAGTTCAATTTGATTCAAACATAACTTTTTAATAGTATTTACTTGCAACTTGCACTATTATTATATAATACGAGTAATGATTAACGCAATGTAAGACGAAGGGTGGAACCAATAACCGAATCGGCCCCGAACCAAAATTTTCAGTTCGGGTATGGTTCTAGGTTTCGAGTACATGAGTCAATTCCGGTTCTGAAAAATTGGAACCGAACTTATATGGATCGGTTCCTGATTTTGAGTGAAACTAATCTAAACCGAGAGTAATCCTTGATCACCACCTAACATTAATAGTAACCCAGACATTGTTTTTGAAAATATTTGAATCTTCGAAAGATAATGTCAAGTTAAATTTGATTCAAACATAACTTTTTAATAGTATATTTTGCTTGCAACTTGCACTATTTGTGTATAATACGAGTAATGATTAACGCAAGCTAAGACGAAGGGTAGAACCAAGAACCGAATCGGAACCGTACTGAAATTTTCAGTTCGGGTATGGTTCTAGGTTTCGAGTACATTGGTCGGTTCCGATTGTGAAAAGTTGGAACCGAACCTATATAGATCGGTTCCTGGTTCTGAAAAGTTGGAACCGAACCTATATGGATCGGTTCCTGGTTCTGAGTGAAACCGATCCGAGTTGCACCCCTAATTGCATATATCATTTAAGAACCAGTAGGAGTAATTCATGATCACCATCTACTTTCTGCATTATGATCTTTGTTCCTCCATCATTAATTGAGACATGTACAAATGGTAAAAATAAGAATTCATGGGGTTATGGTGGGACAGTCTGCACATGAAGAAGCCAGGTGATGCCCCCTTCACACCACTAATCTTTTTTTTTACTTCTCTCCAATTACATCAGCAAGCTCTTACAATCCCTCCCTCTTCCTTCATCCCCATCTTCTACTTCATCTTCTACTTCATCTTCTCTTTCGATCTTCTTCATCGGCCGCTGCGCTTTATATGGAGTTATAGATGGACGAGAAGTGGAAGTTGTGCAAGAACAAGAGCAGCAGAAACAGCAGGAGCAGGCATGAGTCTACGGCCGCGGCCGGCGAAGGTGGAAACTTTCTGAGGAGGTCTTCGAGCCTGCCTGCTGCGAGGACGGCCGCTGCGGCCGACGGGCAGCCGTCTTTCACGAGCCGGTGCACCAACGTGGTGAAGGAGCAGAGATCCCGCTTCTACATAGTGCGCCGCTGCGTCAAAATGCTAGTTTGCTGGCGAGATTACCCCTGAGCTTTGGGTTTTTTTTTGTTCTTCATGCTAGAACAAGAACACATGGAAATGTGAACAAAGGAGGTGAATGAGGAAATTCTCAGCAGATATTCACATGTTATTCGGCTCTAATCCACTAGGATTTCTTGATCTGGCAGAACATTTTTTTGCAAAACTCGTAAATTTCAGTCGTCATGGAGCTCAAATCTATGTACATCATGTCTCTGCTGTTGATAGAGATTTATTGATAATATAAGAACATGGATCTCAATTAATGCTTATTAAATAGAGGTTTCTATGTACTGTTTATGGGTATATTTTTGGGACTGTTTGGGATTTCTGCTGGATTTCCATGGAATCGCGCCTTGGGATCCTCTCTATTTGGAGTGAAACGGATAATATACATTTCACGGTCCAGATCTATTTCTCGCTGATCCGACGGGTTCACCAATCGCATCCTTTTATATATTCTTTTTAATCAAAACATTCTTCACCGTTAGATCAAGTGAGAATGCATCCGCACCACGAAATGGATACTATTCATTTCACCCAAATGAAGAGAATCCGGATCCGTGATCACGCGGATCTGCCCACCCAATTGAGGCTTTTGCCTTCCGACAGACCGCGCGTCGAGTTCAAGCCGAGACAATGCGTCAAATCTAGAGAAAAAGGGTAATTGATGAAGAAAAAGGTATCAAATATTCATAGTGCATGAGAGTGAGTTACTGGCTTCGTTTTACGGAGCGTTTGGAGTGCTCCGTTTGGGGCAAACGCCGCCGCACGGCGCGTAACCAAATGGCCGGCGGCGGCGTTTGCGCTCCGTTTGCAACCTCTGAGCCATGGGAAATGGAGGAAAACGGAGAGATTCCAACCGCGGCCTCCCCCCTTCGGTTCCGACAGCCGCCTTCTCCTCCCGCCTCCTGAGCAAAACGCCGAACCAAACAAAGCCTCTCGGGTCCAGTCCCAACGGAGGGCATTTCCGCCACGCCGCTCGCGCATTTGGGTCGCCGCCATCCCGCCTCCGTTGCCCCGCTGTGCCGGAGTATGTTTGGCATGACGGTGGTTATGGCTGCCACAGAGAAAAGACCACTAGGATACCCTTAAGTGAGGTCAGACGTTCACGAACGATAGGTCGTAACCACCGCGTTCACGACCGCCACCACCCTGCCAAACGGACCCGAAGGCATGGTAATCATAGGAGCCACCTCTGCTTCGTTATTTTTGGGTCAATATTTGTTAGGGGGGGTTCTCTGCTTTTGGTTTGTGTTGTTTTCGGAGTTTCGTCTTGCAAGTTCAGATCGACATGATTTGATATTTTGGTTAAAGAGAGAGAGAGAGAGAGAGAGAGAGAGAGAGAGAGAGAGAGAGAGAGAGAGAGAGTGGGAAAGACACAGATACACAGAGAGAGAGAGAGAGATGCTCGTGTTCAAAGGCTTCTCACAAACCGACAGGCAGAATTATTTTAGATGACTGTGGTCAGTATAGTTGCTGGCCGTCAAAATTACAAATTTTATATGCAAGTTATATTTCTTTCCTCTTTCAAATGTCTTCAGAGTAAATTATTGATAATCTGTACATCTTTCATTTCAAAAAACAAGGCATTATTAGAGACATAGAATGTATAATTTTCAGAACAAAAGCTATAACTGACTTATCTTTTTCGTCGTAGTCAATACTTCTCTTAGGCTTTGTTTGGTGCGGCTTTTTTGTTCCGGTAAGTTTGGAAAAATACGCGCACCGCCATAGAATGTATGTTTGGCATGTCGACAGTCATAACCGCCACAAAAAAAAAAAAAAACTAGTTTTGAACCTAAAAGCGGATGAAGTTCGTATGCGCCTACTTCTACGTAAACATGGTCATGTATGTGCCTCACAATCAAAACTAATTATACGTAAAACGCCGTGGTTGTGTCGCATGCCAGCGCTACAAGCTATTCCAGAAAGCTCGGTACGACCTGCAGCATAAGCATATCACCGGCGTGCAATCCACCAATAATGAAGAATCTCATTCAAATTAAAGGAATGAAGACAGCTGAGGAGTTACACGTAACTTTTTTTGGTATAGTAACTAAGAGCTAGCGAACCCGTGCATATAAATAGTGTGAAGTTTTCATGACCGATGGAGCACCAAGACAAGAACACCAAGGATGAACACACACTTCTTTACAATTCAAGTTACAAGATTACATGACTGAACACAAGTTGCATACAACTCGATTTACAACAGCCAAAGAAGAAGTAAATAAACTGGTCGCTGCTCGCTATCGCCCGTCATTAACTCCTAACGCGCCGCGTTAGCTTACTCGCAAGCTCACTTCTCGCAGTCGCAGCTCACTAGCCACACTCGCAGTCGCAGCTCACTAGCCACACTCGCACTCGCACACTTAACGCCCGATGTTAACTCCTAACGCTCTGCGTTAGCTCGCGAGTACTCTCTCTCAAGGGACCTTCTCTAGGTCACTCGCCGAACTCGCTCCGAGTTCTCTACTATTTCGCTCAAAATAATCTCGTGTGCTTAGGGGGGGGGGGGGGGGGGGGGGGCTGCCCTCCTATTTATAGAAAAAGGAGGGACCTTCTAGAAGTTGAGCTAACGCCGACATTAGCTCTAACGCGGCGCGTTAGTTCAATTCAAACTCTAACACTCCCCCTTGAAGTGAGCTCCGGGAATAACTCCAAGTAGCGAGCGAAGCCTCCTGAATGACCCGGTACGTAGAAAGGGGCTTCGTGAATATATCCGCAAGGTTGTCTCGCTTCGCACATGCTCCACTGCAATCAAGCAACCCAATACCTTCTCTCTGATGAAGTGATGTTCGATCTCTATGTGTTTTGTCCTTGTGTGACACACTGGTTGAAGTCGACTTGTGATCATCAGCATCACCCGCGTAGTCTGCATCCGTGTACCCATGCAGCTTGAAGTCAGACTTCTCTTCATAAAACAACCACATCTCAAGGGTTCCCTTAACATACATCAGAATCCCTTTAGCTGCCTCCAGATGAGGCTTTCGCGGCTCCTGCATGTACTGACTAACTCGGCCGACAGCAAAGGCGATGTCTGGCCTCGTGATAGTCAGGTAGATAAGACTCCACATCAGTGCCCGAAAGATCCTCGGATCAGGAAGAATCCTCCCTTCCTCCTTCCGAAGTTTCAGCCCAGCCTCCAGTGGAACAGAACTGCTCTTCCCTTCCTTCATGCTGAATCTCTCAACAATCTTCTCAGCATATGCCCTCTGAGAAAGGAGCAACCCACCTCTTCTCTTTTTAACTTGAAGGCTAAGGAAATGGTGCAGTTCACCAAGATCCTTCATCTCGAATCGGATAGATAACTGCTGTCTCAACGCCGCGACCTCCTCCCTGTTATTCCCTATCACAATCATGTCGTCGGCGTACAACAGTACCAGCACATGAAGCTCTCCACTCTTCTTCACGAACATGCTAGAGTCTGAGTCTGAGGCATCATAACCACAGAACTGCAGGTACTCTGCAATCTTCCCATACCAGGCTCTCGGCGCCTGTTTCAACCCGTAGAGGGCCTTCTTCAGCTTGCACACATGATGTGGAAATGACTTGGACACATATCCAGGTGGTTGCATCATGATTATGTCTTTGTCAATCTCTCCATACAGGAACGCATTCTTCACATCAAGCTGCCACAACTTCCAACCTACGTACGCTGCCAGAGCAATGACCGTCCTCACCGATGTCATCTTCACCACAGGGCTAAACTTCTCCTCGTAGTCCTCTCCATAGGTTTGCGAGAAACCCCGAGCGATAAGCTTTGCCTTGTATCGCTCTACTTCTCCATCAACTCTCTTCTTTACCTTGTACACCCACTTGTAGGTGACAAGTTTAATGCCTTCAACTATGGGAACAAGGTCCCAGGTCTCATTTTTCTTCAAGACCTCCATCTCTTCATCCATGGTCACGTCCCACTCCTTAGTTCCAATAATATCTTCAAAGCGGGTAGGTTCTCTCTCGTCGAGTGGTCATGCAAAGAAGCAAGAGACCAAACTCACGAAGTTCCCCTCCTTATAGCGAGCAGGCGGGACGATGGTCCGCTTCGACCTCCTCAAGGATTGACCACTTTCTACCACTCCGGTAGACTCCTCCTTTTCAGCTCTTCTCCCAACGTCTCTTGAAGCACTGCTCCACCTGCTTCTAGAGCACGAAGCTCCCCCTGCTTCTAGAGCACGAAGCTCCCCCTAAGCCAGATGGCGATGGGGCACTGGTAGATAACTCCAACTCCACAGTAGAGTCCACGATGACTCTCTCTTCTCTCCTGCTTGAATCTCCACTCTCCTGCATCACTATAGAAGAGACTCCCTGATACGAGATTAGTTCGTCAAACACCACGTCGTGCGAGACGACGAACTTATGGGTGTGCGGATCCATGCACTTACACCCCTTCTTCTGCTCACCGTAGCCGATGAAGACACACATTCGTGCTTTCGGCTCCAACTTGGTTCTCCGAGCATCCGGGATGTGCACGAAGCAGGCAGAGCCAAATACTCTCATGTAAGCCACGTTTGGCTTCTCCCCGAACATAAACTGGTGTGGAGACACCATCCTATTGGGACTCAGTGGTAGCCTGTTGATCACGTGGGTAGCACAAGCCATTCCCTCC
This sequence comes from Dactylorhiza incarnata, assembly GCA_033032865.1. NCBI lineage: Eukaryota > Viridiplantae > Streptophyta > Magnoliopsida > Asparagales > Orchidaceae > Dactylorhiza > Dactylorhiza incarnata. The sequence goes on from JAWHQI010000173.1 coordinate 1,662,819, forward strand.
GCCCATAAGGCCTTGGGAATGCTCTTGCCATGTAGCCAGCTCCTGGTTGTCTCCACCAGATGGCGGATCTTCCTCTCTGCGACCCAATTTTGTTGACGGGTGTGGGCGCAGGAGAGCTCTCGCCGAATGCCAAATTTCCTGCAGAAAGAAGCAAACTTATTAGAGGTAAACTCCCTCATTGTCGCTTCTCAGCTTCTTCACTCTCAGGTTCAGCCTCCCCTCCACAAGTTCCTTCCACTCATGGAACTTCAAGAATACTTCTGACTTCTCCCTCAAAAAGTATACCCACGTATAGCGAGTGTAGTCATCCACCAGAACCAGCGCATACTTATTTCCTCCATAAGTAAGGGTGACGCACAACCTCATCACATCAGCATGTACGCACTTAAGAGGTGTCTTACACCTGGTCTCCGACTTGTCAAACAAAATTCGATGTGATTTTCCATATTGATAGTCCTCACACACATGACCATCGCCGTAGGAAGAGAGATTGGGCAGGTCAGACACTAGGCCATTCGCAACCATCATCTTCAACGTGTCCATCCCCACATGACCCAGCCTCTCATGCCAGATCACAGCGCTGTCGTTTGTCTTCAGCTTGCTCACATAGGCATTTCCAGACAGAACGTACAAATCCTTCACCCTTCTCCCGGTGAGTGTGATGTCAGCATCAACAAATGATAGGTTCTTCGGGAACTTCACCTCCTCTGGTCCAAACAGCATGTGGTATCCAGCATCCACTGCATTTTCAACCGAGAAGAGGTTCTTCTTCATGCCAAGCATGTGATACACACTCTTAAGTGTCACTGGCTTCTCTTCAATCCCAAGGGATACCATCCCATCTTTCTCAACTGGATGCACTGTATCATCCGCAGTGATGATAGCATCTGACCCTTCATATGCCTTCATGGAGGCAAACTAGACACATCTCCAGTGAGATGGTGCCCGCAACCGGAGTCCACAATCCAGTCATTGTCAAAATTGATGGAGGCTAAGACATCAACTGGCCTTGCAGTCATCTCAGCCAGGAAGCAGTTGTCTCTTCCCTCACTTCCCTGGTGACCTCCACCTCTCGCCCCACCTCTCTAGTGGCCTCTTTCCTTCTCAGCAACATGACCGACCTTCAGATTAATCTGGTAGTCCTTTGTTATGTGCATGTACCTCTTACAGACAAAGCAAAGAGTTATCCCCTTCTCATCGCGAGCAGGGAGGAACTTCCATTTATCTCCTTGAGAGGATGTTGACGGTCCATCTCCGGAGTTCTTCTTCCTCTTATCCCAGGACATCTTCTTCCCTGCGAACAACACCCCACTATCTCCCCCTGAGATAGATACTCCAACCATCTGCTTCGCCAAGCTCTCCTGTGACGATAGCAGGTTCTCTAACTCCAGTAAGGAGGGCTGAGTAGCCCATCCTTGTACAGAAGTAACAAACGGAACATACTCCTTCCGCATGCCTCAGAGTATATGCCGCTTCAACTTTACCTCAGAGATCGGATCATCAGGATCCAAGGCCGAGATCTCAGCACATAGGTTTTGTTGGAAAAACCCCTTTGATTTAACTTAACAAATTACCTAAAAGTGATTTTATTTCTTAAGATTGAATTGCCCATTATATAATGAGGGTAATTTGGTCATTAGATGTCTTAGGAAGTCACACTCAACATAGGGTGTCAGGACTAGATCAAGGGAAGCAAAATTGGGCTAAGTTAACATTTGCGTCGAATAGAATTTGACGCAACATAGAGTACATATCGACGCTGCTCTGACTAGAAGTCCAAGTAGTTCAACCCTTCTGTTGAAGTGACTCAAGTCGACGTTACGTCGAATAGATATAGACATAGAGGTCAGGGACTTGTCGGAGTAACTAGTGAAGATGTTACAGAAGATGTTACCTGTCGAAGCCATCTAAAGTCGACGCAACGTCGACTTCATCTCGACGCAGAAGATAAAGTTTAGAGCCGGGCAGATCAACTCGACGGACACGTCGATAAGATGTCGTCGTAACATCGACTAGCATAGTTCAATCAGAGCAGAGATGAAATCGCAGCTACTTCTACAAGAACTCGGAGTTACGTCGATAAGAGAAGAAATGAATTCGACGCTACGTCGAATACATTCTGTAAATGTTAAACTTTTCAGCTGTCATTTTGATCCTTCTTTCAGGCCCACATCCTTCAAGACCGCTCCTCAACGGCTTAATAATTGCATGAAATAGAAAGAAGCATTAAAGAAGGAGATAAAAGGGTTTCTTGGAAATATATTCCTTGTAGATGGACGAGCCGAGAATTAAAGAGGAAGGAAAGAGAATGTCATTGGAACATTACCTTTTCAGGGCATACCAGAAAGGGAAAGAAATTCAAAATTGACTGGGGAGAATAAAAGGAGAAGAGAAGACAGAAACAACACAGAATTAATCACAATCGGCTATTCTTCTTCTTGTTAGGGCTTCCTCTTCCTCTCTCTCTCTCAGGAACCCTAACACAGAAAAGAGATAAGAAAAGAAAAGCTCTGCTGTTCTTCATCTAATAGAACATGGATCTGAAAGCTGCTCTTCATCACAATCTCATAACAGCCAGATCTAAATCAGCAGAAGCACAAAAGATCTGACATACAAAGCACATGCAATTCATCACTATCTAAAGCAGGGGCTAATCAAGAGCAGATCCTGTGGAACATAATAGGTTGTTCTTTATACCGTCCTCTCAAGAATTCTAAGAACAAAATTCCTACAACTTTCTTTCTTCTCCTTCTTTCTCATTCTGTAAAAGAGTTTTATTAATCCCTCTTCAAAGGATTCAGTGGTTCAAGATCTCCTTATCAAAAGATCTGGTGGTTCAAGATCTCCTTATTAAAAGATCTGGTGGTTCATGATCTCCTTGTCAAAAGATCAGTGGTTCTAAGAGTCTCCTTATCAAAAGACTCAGGCACTATGGTGCATCCCTACCAGGTGGTAGAAGAGGGGAGTACCCTCATTTTGGGGAACCTCTATAAAAATCTGTGCGTCTTCTGGTTGCCAATTTTCTGCGCTGTCTCTATAATTAGTTTATTCTACTGTTTCTGCTTTACATTTCAGCACAAGTTTATTCTGCCTGAGATCTTTTGTGAGCATAAATCCTTACCTTAATTTTATTGTTTTCACAGTTATGATATAAATAAATTTAAATCCCTATTCACCCCCCTCTAGAGGATTCTCAGAGGCACACTGTGCACTTTCAGGTTCTTCACCTTTAGGAAGAAGGTGGATATTGACATCCCCTCTTGAGTGGATATATCGATCATTCCTAACTTGACACAAATATCAGAAAAAGAAGAAGAAATCGATTTGGTGAAAATGTATGTCAACTCTTTATTTAAACTAACAAATGAGTGCATATTCGTCTGATGAAAACTTTCTCTCTGATGAAGTGACAATCAATTTCTATATGTTTTGTTCTTTCATAGAACACATAATGTTTTGGATATGTTGATGACAGCTTTATTATCACAAAACATCAATAGAGGCTAGTTGTAAGTTTCACTAAAAATCATTCAGAAGTGTTCTCGAACACTTTAAATCGCAAGTAGTCTGAGCCACATTCAGCTTATGCACTTGACCTGGATACTACTATTTGTTTCTTGCATCTCCAAGTCAAGATTTCCTCTGCAATACATGTAGTATCCAGAAATGGATTTTCGACCTTTTTTTATTATTTGCATAGCTTGCATCTGAATATGCTTCAATATGTAAGTGATTGATTTAAAACAGTGGTCCTTTGCCCGGAGATCATTTGATGTCTCTAAATTTTTTAACACGACTTTCAAACAACACTCTCTTGGAACTTGCATAAACTGACTGACTTTTCCAACAACAAAGGAGACGTTAGGTCTGGTTACGGTAAGATAAATGAGTTTATCGACCAAATGCATATAACGAGTGATTTTTTGTAGAAGAGATGTGTTGAAACCGAAATCTTGCGAACAAGACTTGGTCTCTGTGGAGTTCGGGGTCCCTAAGAAAGGGTGGTCTCACACCTACTTCCCTCGAGCCAACTCTCTAGGCAAGAGCACTTAGATTTGGAAACGGACCAAGGGCTTAGTGGGGAGGTCCCGCCACATACCCGGAAGTTCCCTTGGAACTTCCCCTCCCAAGCCACTACTAAGCTTGGGCACCACTGGAGCCTCTCCTCACCCTCTATAGAGAGACTTGTTGGGGAGGGAGAAAGAGGAGAGAGCTAGCCTAGAATCAGATCCCCACAATGGTGCCCCCCTTGGTCCTATTTATAGGTTTTTCGGATCTGGACTGCGAATAGCCAAAACTGGACTGCAAATAGCCAAATCCCGCTGTTCTGAAGCGCTAAACGCAGACCGTTGGACTGCGAATAGCCAAAACTGGACTGCAAATAGCCAAATCCTGCTGTTCTGGGATGCTAAACGCAGACCAATGGACTGCGAATAGCGAAATGGGACGAAGGTGACATTCCCTGGGCGAGAGGGGGGGGGGGGGGGGGGGCGAGATCCCCTCTCCCTCTCCGCCCCTAGCTCTTGGGCGAGAAGGGGGGGCGAGAGCCCCTCCCCCTCTCCGCCCCTAGCTCTTGGGCGAGAAGGGGGGGCGAGAGCCCCTCCCCCTCTCCGCCCCTAGCTCTTGGGCGAGAGGGGGGGGGGGGGGGGGGGGGGGCGAGTGCCCCTCCCCCTCTTCGCCCCCAGCTCTTGGGCGAGAGGGGGGGGGGGGGGGGGGGGGGGGGGGGGGCGAGTGCCCCTCCCCCTCTCCGCCCCCAGCTCTTGGGCGAGAAGGGGGGGGGGGGGGGGGGGGGGGGCGAGAGCCCCTCCCCCTCTCCGCCCCTAGCTCTTGGGCGAGAGGGGGGGCGAGAGCCCTCCCCCTCTCCGCCCCCAGCTCTTGGGCGAGAGGGGGGGGGGGGCGAGAGCCCCTCCCCCTCTTCGCCCCTAGCTCTTGGGCGAGAGGGGGGGGGGGAGGCGAGAGCCCCTCCCCCTCTCCGCCCCTAGCTCTTGGGCGAGAGGGGGGGGGGGGGGGGGGGGGGGGGCGAGTGCCCCTCCCCCTCTCCGCCCCCAGCTCTTGGGCGAGAGGGGGGGGGGGGGGGGGGCGAGTGCCCCTCCCCCTCTCCGCCCCTAGCTCTCTTTTTTGGTGAGAGCTACGAGGGTCTAGTCGACACGTCTCGGCGGCCCTACGTGCTGGGCCTAACTCGATGGATATGGGGTTGTACACAATCCCCGCTCTTTGCGAGGTTGGCACAACCTCGGAAAGAAAAGTCCAAGCCCAAATATTCATCGAGGGGGCAGAACCTCGCTTCTGTGGCACGTTCGGCCCATCCAGCTAGTGAGAGCCTGGAATGAGGAGGACATCTCGGTGTTAAGCTCTTCTTCCCGAGGATCATTCGACCCACCCAGCTAGTGAGAGCCTGGAGTGAGGAGGACATCTCGGCGTTAAGCTCTTCTTCCCGAGGATCATTCGACCAAGCCAGCTAGTGGGAGCCTGGAGTGAGGAGGACATCTCGGCATTAAGCTCTTCTTCCCGAGGATCATTCGACCCACCCAGCTAGTGAGAGCCTGGAGTGAGGAGGACATCTCGGCGTTAAGCTCTTCTTCCCGAGGATCATTCGATCCACCCAGCTAGTGAGAGCCTGGAGTGAGAAGGACATCTCGGCGTTAAGCTCTTCTTCCCGAGGATCATTCGACCCACCCAGCTAGTGAGAGCCTGGAGTGAGGAGGACATCTCGGCGTTAAGCTCTTCTTCCCGAGGATCATTCGATCCACCCAGCTAGTGAGAGCCTGGAGTGAGGAGGACATCTCGGCGTTAAGCTCTTCTTCCCGAGGATCATTCGACCCACCCAGCTAGTGGGAGCCTGGAGTGAGGAGGACATCTCGGCGTTAAGCTCTTCTTCCCGAGGATCATTCGACCCACCCAGCTAGTGAGAGCCTGGAGTGAGGAGGACATCTCGGCGTTAAGCTCTTCTTCCCGAGGATCATTCGACCCACCCAGCTAGTGAGAGCCTGGAGTGAGGAGGACATCTCGGTGTTGAACTTACCCATCCGAGGATCATTCGACCCACCCAGCTAGTGGGAGCCTGGAGTGAGGAGGACATCTCGATGGCAAGCTCTTCTTCCCGAGGATCATTCGACCCACCCAGCTAGTGAGAGCCTGGAGTGAGGAGGACATCTCGACGTTAAGCTCTTCTTCCCGAGGATCATTCGACCCACCCAGCTAGTGGGAGCCTGGAGTGAGGAGGACATCTCGGCGTTAAGCTCTTCTTCCCGAGGATCATTCGACCCACCCAGCTAGTGAGAGCCTGGAGTGAGGAGGACATCTCGGCGTTAAGCTCTTCTTCCCGAGGATCATTCGACCCACCCAGCTAGTGAGAGCCTGGAGTGAGGAGGACATCTCGGCGTTGAACTTACCCATCCGAGGATCATTCGACCCACCCAGCTAGTGGGAGCCTGGAGTGAGGAGTACATCTCGATGGCAAGCTCTTCTTCCCGAGGATCATTCGACCCACCCAGCTAGTGAGAGCCTGGAGTGAGGAGGACATCTCGGCGTAAAGCTCTTCTTCCCGAGGATCATTCGACCCACCCAGCTAGTGGGAGCCTGGAGTGAGGAGGACATCTCGATGGCAAGCTCTTCTTCCCGAGGATCATTCGACCCACCCAGCTAGTGAGAGCCTGAAGTGAGGAGGACATCTCGGCGTAAAGCTCTTCTTCCCGAGGATCATTCGAACCACCCAGCTAGTGGGAGCCTGGAGTGAGGAGGACATCTCGGCGTTAAGCTCTTCTTCCCGAGGATCATTCGACCCACCCAGCTAGTGAGAGCCTGGAGTGAGGAGGACATCTTGGCGTTAAGCTCTTCTTCCCGAGGATCATTCGACCCACCCAGCTAGTGAGAGCCTGGAGTGAGGAGGACATCTCGGCGTTGAACTTACCCATCCGAGGATCATTCGACCCACCCAGCTAGTGGGAGCCTGGAGTGAGGAGGACATCTCGATGACAAGCCCTTCCTTCCGAGGATCATTCGACCCACCCAGCTAGTGAGAGCCTGGAGTGAGGAGGACATCTCGGCGTAAAGCTCTTCTTCCCGAGGATCATTCGACCCACCCAGCTAGTGGGAGCCTGGAGTGAGGAGGACATCTCGGCGTTAAGCTCTTCTTCCCGAGGATCATTCGACCCACCCAGCTAGTGAGAGCCTGGAGTGAGGAGGACATCTCGGCGTTAAGCTCTTCTTCCCGAGGATCATTCGACCCACCCAGCTAGTGAGAGCCTGGAGTGAGGAGGACATCTCGGCGTTGAACTTACCCATCCGAGGATCATTTGACCCACCCAGCTAGTGGGAGCCTGGAGTGAGGAGGACATCTCGATGGCAAGCCCTTCCTTCCGAGGATCATTCGACCCACGCAGCTAGTGAGAGCCTGGAGTGAGGAGGACATCTCGGCGTAAAGCTCTTCTTCCCGAGGATCATTCGACCCACCCAGCTAGTGGGAGCCTGGAGTGAGGAGGACATCTCGGCGTTAAGCTCTTCTTCCCGAGGATCATTCGACCCACCCAGCTAGTGAGAGCCTGGAGTGAGGAGGACATCTCGGCGTTGAACTTACCCATCCGAGGATCATTCGACCCACCCAGCTAGTGAGAGCCTGGAGTGAGGAGGACATCTCGGTGGCAAGCCCTTCCTTCCGAGGATCATTCGACCCACCCAGCTAGTGAGAGCCTGGAGTGAGGAGGACATCTCGGCAACAACTTACTCATCATATAAGCAAAATAACTCATCCATCTAATGGGGGGATTTCCCTTGTCAAAAACCTCCTGGCCTAACTAGCGAGGGGTAGAGCTTGTTACAAAGGAAAACAACAAAAAACAAAAAACACAACATACCCCCCCATGACACTCGCCTCTCAGGCTGCTTGCGCGAGATGATCGTTCCTCTTCTTCTCCTACCACTCCCATCCTACTCATGCTCTCCATGATCTTCTCCATCTCCTCCGCCCCTGCTTGCCAAGAGATGCTGTTGACGGCTGTGACGTAGCAGTGCCTCGCCATCCTGGGATCTCCGCGGATCCTGACTTGGATTCCTCCAGCGTTGAGCTTGAGGCATTGGTGGAAGGATGATGGTACGCATCGGAAGGCGCTGATGAGGGGTCTTCCGAAGATGGCATTGTAACTGCTAGGAGCGTCAACTATGACGAACCGACAGTTCCTTGAGCCTCCCCCATCGTCACTTGGAGTCCAACTCCACCCTCCACCTCTTTCCTTTCTCCAGAGAATCCGAATAAGGGCCCATCTGAGGCCAGCACCCTCCTTGACTCCACCTTCAACTCGTCAAAAGCCTTCTTGAAAATGACGTTGACAGAGCTCCCGTTGTCAACGAGGATCCGAGAGACAGTGTAACCTTCGATGGCTGTCTGAATGACCAGCGCATCACAGAATGGATCCTCGTGATCTGGCATGTCCCTGCTTGAGAAAGTGATTTTCTCCTCGGGAGGTGGGTCCTGTGACGTTGAAGCGACGCTGCGTCTATATACAGCGTGGAGGTTTGCCTTACGGGTGGCCTCGATCCCCCCCCCCCCCCCCCCCCCCCCCCCCGTGGATCACCGCGACCCGTCCTTTGGCTCCTATGTCAGTTCGGTCCTCGCAGATGTCGTCGTCCACTACTGCTCCAGGTGGAACTTCTTCAATCCGCACTGGCGGCTGCTGTTGTTCCTGACCTCTCGCCTCTCTCACCTCCAAGAATTCTGGGCAGGTAGTTGTTGCATGCCCCTCTGCCTGGTGGTAGTCGCAGTACGACACCACCCTTCCCCCCTTCTCCTACGGGCTGGGATGTCTCTAGCTTCGACTCCTCCTCTTCGAATCGCCATAGCTTGAGCTGGTGGGGGTAGGAGCTGCCTAGGGGCCTGCCTCCAAGGAGGAGGGTTGGGCCTCCCTTGGCCTCCGTAGAAGTTTCCCCCTCCTTGGGCGAGACCCCTCCCTTGCTCCTGACCCCCCTGGGGTCCCTGGTACCCTTGACCCCTCTGCTCTTCCCTCCTCCTTCCTTCCTGCTGCCTGGGGCCACCTTGCTCTCTTGGCTCGATCTCCACCAATTTCGCCAACTTCTTCGCCAGCCCCGGGTTCGCCGCCTCGGTGGCTATCTCCTTTGCAGCTTTTTCCATCAGGTCCTCAAAGGACAAGGGAGGCTTCCTAGTTAGACGCATTTTGAAGAGGCTCTCTCGTAGCCCTACGGTGAAAGCCATCTGGAGGGCATACCCTGGCACCTCCTGGATGTTCAGGATCTCCTCCTGGAATCTGTCCATGTACTGGGCCAACGTCTCCTCGTGCCTCTGCTTGACCAGGAAGATGGACTCAGCATTCTTCTTCCTCTTCTTGGATGTGGAGAAGCGTAGCTGGAAGCTTCGGCATAAGTCATCAAAGCTGTAAATGGAGCCAACCGGGAGCTGGTGGAACCAGTCCCTAGCTTTGTCCCTCAGGGTGGTGGCGAAGAGACGACACTTGAACGCGTCCGTCATGGGCCTGATGGAGATGGTATCCTCGAACCACTGTAGGTGCTGGACGGGATCATCCTTCCCGGTATAGAAAGTCATGTTGGGCTCCTTGAAGCCTTCCGGGATGGGAGCCGAGATGATCAGCTCGCTAAAGGGTGACCCCCCACTCGCCGGCTTCGCGAGCTCCGCTCGCGCGACTCCTGCTCCGAGCGAGACCCCACTCGCCGGGCTGGGAAAAAGCACTCGCCCGGCGAGGTCTCGCTCGCCACTCTCAGTCACTGGCTCCTTGCCTGGCCGACCCCCTGGGGCAACCTCTCCTGACCCCCCCTGGGCGAGCACTCCTTGCGACCCAGAAGGCGGTGTCTGGGGGGAGGGAGCCGAGCAGTCACCTCCCCTGGAGATGCCTTGGAGTAGCTCCATGATTCCCTTGATGGCCGTCATGAACTCTCCCCTTCCTACCACCTCACTTGGGATGTGAGACCCCTCATCGTCTCCTCCTCCGAGGTCCCCTGCCATGAGATTTGGCTCAAGGACTTCTGTGCTGACCACTCTCCACGCTCACCGCACCAAAATGTTGAAACCGAAATCTTGCGAACAAGACTTGGTCTCTGTGGAGTTCGGGGTCCCTAAGAAGGGGTGGTCTCACACCTACTTCCCTCGAGCCAACTCTCTAGGCAAGAGCACTTAGATTTGGAAACGGACCAAGGGCTTAGTGGGGAGGTCCCACCACATACCCGGAAGTTCCCTTGGAACTTCCCCTCCCAAGCCACTACTAAGCTTGGGCACCACTGGAGCCTCTCCTCACCCTCTATAGAGAGACTTGTTGGGGAGGGAGAAAGAGGAGAGAGCTAGCCTAGAATCAGATCCCCACAATGGTGCCCCCCCTTGGTCCTATTTATAGGTTTTTCGGATCTGGACTGCGAATAGCCAAAACTGGACTGCAAATAGCCAAATCCCGCTGTTCTGAAGCGCTAAACGCAGACCGTTGGACTGCGAATAGCCAAAACTGGACTGCAAATAGCCAAATCCCGCTGTTCTGGGATGCTAAACGCAGACCAATGGACTGCGAATAGCGAAATGGGACGAAGGTGACATTCCCTGGGCGAGAGGGGGGGGGGGGGCAAGATCCCCTCTCCCTCTCCGCCCCTAGCTCTTGGGCGAGAAGGGGGGGCGAGAGCCCCTCCCCCTCTCCGCCCCTAGCTCTTGGGCGAGAAGGGGGGGCGAGAGCCCCTCCCCCTCTCCGCCCCTAGCTCTTGGGCGAGAGGGGGGGGGGGGGGGGGGGGGGGGGGGGGGGGGGGCGAGTGCCCCTCCCCCTCTTCGCCCCCAGCTCTTGGGCGAGGGGGGGGGGGGGGGGGGGGGGGGCGAGTGCCCCTCCCCCTCTCCGCCCCCAGCTCTTGGGCGAGAAGGGGGGGCGAGAGCCCCTCCCCCTCTCCGCCCCTAGCTCTTGGGCGAGAGGGGGGGCGAGAGCCCCTCCCCCTCTCCGCCCCCAGCTCTTGGGCGAGAGGGGGGGGGGGGGGGGGGCGAGAGCCCCTCCCCCTCTCCGCCCCTAGCTCTTGGGCGAGAGGGGGGGGGGGGGGGGGGCGAGAGCCCCTCCGCCTCTCCGCCCCTAGCTCTTGGGCGAGAGGGGGGGGGGGGAGAGCCCCTCCCCCTCTCCGCCCCTAGCTCTTGGGCGAGAGGGGGGGGGGGGGGGGGGGGGGGGGGGCGAGTGCCCCTCCCCCTCTCCGCCCCCAGCTCTTGGGCGAGAGAGGGGGGGGGGGGGGGGGCGAGTGCCCCTCCCCCTCTCCGCCCCTAGCTCTCTTTTTTGGTGAGAGCTACGAGGGTCTAGTCGACACGTCTCGGCGGCCCTACGTGCTGGGCCTAACTCGATGGATATGGGGTTGTACAAGATGTCTCATCCCAGAGTTTGTCTGTGCCCATAGGCATAGGATTCCGAACAGACTTTATACCGAGAGGGCATGTTTCTTCGAGTAGATCTAGGGCATACAAGAACTAAGGTGTTATTGCGCCTCACAATTTCAATTCACAAGAAATATCTGGGAGGACTCAAATCTTTTGTAACAAAATGTGTCTTAAGATGTTTCATTGTTATCTCTATTCTATAGGAATTATCATGGGTAACAAGAATGTCATGCACGTATATAGCAAGAACAACCAATCTATGGTCAGTCTTTCCTATAAAGAGAGAGAGAGAGAGAGAGATCGACATTGTTTATGGAAAACCCAATGGTAGAAGCGACCTGACTGAATTTATCAAACCATGTTCAAGAACATGTTTAAGACCATAGAAGACATTCTGTAGCCTACATATCTGAGACTCCCCCTGAGTTACATAACCAAGAGATTGTTGCATATAGACTTCTTTATATAAATCACCATATAGGAAAACATTTTTGACATCGAGTTGGGACATGTGGCAGTTTCGGTTGACATCAACAGAGAAGAGGGCATGATAGTACTGATAAGGACAATCAGAGAGAACGTGTCAAAGAAGTCGACACTATATGTCTGAGTGAAGTCCTTGGAAACAGGACGAGCTTTGTATCTATCCACAGTACATCTGCAAGAAACATGATGGCAAAGACTCATCGACAACCAACAATACCACCATCATGTGGAGGAGCAGGAGTCCAAGCACCATATGATACCAAGGCAAAATTTCATCATCCATAATTGTCGTCCATCAAGGTATACGAAGAGCGTAATGATAAATAGTAAGGACAGTGGAAGTAGAGAGCAAACATATTGCATGATGAACTGAGATTGGCATAAGACACAACATTAGTGATAGGATATTATGTACTCTCCTTTATCCCCTTCAGCGGAGCAATAGGAACATCTAATTTCAAGTATGCCGAGGTGGAGGAACCATTTGAAGAGGAGAGAGCTAGTCTGACACTGAAGATCCTAGAGTGGAAGGGGTTATGAGAGAGGGAGTAGCGGGAAGATAATGATAAGAAAAGGGTAACAGAGGAGGCGTATTTCTAGGAGGTGTTGTGGGTGGTGTGATATCTGATGGAGGAGCATAAATGATAGGAAAAGAGGATATAGAGGTTGGGGAGAGGAGGGAGAGAGAGGAGGGATCTCGAGAGTAAGAGACCCGTCTTCCTTGGAGAATAAAAGATAGACTCAAAAAAGACGACATCACCGGAGATATATTGACGTTTCGAGATATGATCAAAACAATGATATCTCTTATGAGTAGACAAGTACCCCACGAAGATACACTTGTTGGTGCGAGCGAAGTGTTTGTCCCAATCAGACATAGGAGTGTGGACGAAGGCAATACAATCAAACACACGAAGAGTAAGGGAAAAAAGAGTACCATCCGGATGAAGAGAAAAATGTGTCGTACCCTGAGGAGTAAAAGAAGACAGATGATTAATGAGAAAACAAGAAATGAAAATTGCATGACCACAATAGAAGCGGGGAACATTCATTTGGCATAGGAGTGTTCGGGCAACGTCAAGTAGATGACGATTTTTCCATTCTGATACTCCATTTTGTTGCGATGTATGCACCAATTGATCTGATGAATGATGTCATTGATGTTACAAAAAGAGAACCGTTGGATCGTATATTCCTTCGCATATCTGTCCATAATATTTTTACGAGAAAAACCAAATTGTGTGAATTTCGGTATAAAATTTACATAAAACAGAGAAGGGTTTAGAGAATTTTTTAAAATATATACATAGGTACACCATTGTGCTTCACCAATGCTCTGGATGCTGAATGAAGGAAGCATGGTTATGTGCACATAAATCAAAATGGATTCTTGGGTCTGCCCTCTCTGATGTCTTTGACTTTGATTTGAGGGCATGCTTCCGCAGCAAACGCGATGGTATAGGGGGACACTATTTCAGTGGTACTCTGTGAGCAGCCACTTTGTGCATTTATTGTCAAAGGTTAGGTCTTTCTCCTCTGAGAGAAGCCACTTTGTGCATAGTGCCAAAGGTTAGGTCTGTTTCCAATCTTCCCCCGCCCATACCCCCAATGATTGGGGACTATATGGGTTCTGTTGTTGTTGTTGTTGTTGTATACATAGGTACACCAAGACTAATCATTGATATAAGTAGCAAAGTACATACTTCCGCCACCAACAAACTTGGTAGAATTAGAACCCCAGATGTCCAAATGAACATGGTCAAACGAGAAACATAACTTTTGCAAAGTTTAGCCAGAAAAAGTAGAATAATGATGTTTGCCATATTGGCAAGCTTCGAATTCTAAAATGGACTCTTGGTGAAAAGACGACGGGAGCTGGTGGAGGAGACGAAGCGGAGTATGACCAAGACTGTGATGTTATTGAAATAGAGAAGTTCAGATGACGGATATACAGGTTGTGGGAGACCATCCAGGTAGTATAGGTCTCCCCATTCAGTCCCACTAGCAATCGTCATCTTCGATTGAAAATTTTGATAATAATTAGTAGGAGAAAATGAGATAGAGCGGTGCAATTGTTTGGAGAGCGCACTGACAGATAACAAATTGCAAGAAAAATTTAGAATATATGGTGTCAGTTAATTGGAGAAAAGAGGTGGTAGGAAAACCTCTTGTTTCACAAGAGCAAGACAGCCATCAACCACAAATTAGGAAAGGGCTCGGGTTTTGTCTAGAGTGTGGATTATGAAATGTTGAGTTAGATTTAGGACTACTTAATTTAACGATCGATCCCGAAAATGTAAGAGTGAAATTGAAAACATGACGAATATATTGAGTTTACACCTCCCTTCATTATCTTTTATTTTTTAAAAGTTTTTTTTTTAAAAATGGGGCACTGGAAAAAAGTGATAAACAATTACACTTGATAAACAATATATTTAACATGATAGATGATATATTTGTTTTTTTCTTTGTAATATTTTAAGCATTCTACTATTCTTATACTATATTCCCTGCTATTTTGATGTAATAATTATTAATTACCCTTGATAAACAATATATTTAACTTTTTTTTTGTTTTTAATAAATAAGAATAAAGATACTCTGGAAATCATTCAATTGGGTCCATTCAACGAAAAGATATTACAAAGTAAAGGCATCAAACTTTAATAGGTGCGCATTCAATTGACTCGAACCCGTGACCTCAAGGTCACACGACAACGCCTTAACCGGTGCGCTAAAGCTATAAAAGAAAGAAAAAAAATTGATATTACATAAATAAAACCCTTTCGATGAATATTGTTTGCTAAATTTTAATGGATGCTTCATGATACTGAGTCACCTTCTATTGAACAGGGAAATTGGCTATGAGTACATGACCAATACCGAGCAGTCGGCACAATTTAGAATGCATGTATCAGGAACTTCTAAAAAAATTCTAAGGAATAAAAGAGATGTATCAAAGCTTAGAGGTATGGACCGTGTAGTACATGTAGAGGTACCTTCCCTTGTCTCTTAATCCTTACAAGATGAGTATTGAATACCTATAGAGGTACAATAACTGTTCCCTTGATCGTTCCCTGGTATAGTTCGTCTGCAGAACATAAGCAGCAAAAAAAAATGGAAGAAGCACCATCAAGATGTGCAGTGTGAGATTACTGGCTGATTTCCAAAGGTGAAGAACCGTCTGATCTCGAAACGTGAAGAAGAACCGTCTGATCTCGAAACGTGAAGAACCAGAGAAAGTGAAGAACCGGAGAAAATGAGAAGAGGCCTGAGATATAGAGCGATTACCGGCTATTTCAAACTTAACAAACTGTGGAGAAGCTCGGCGAGGGAGAATGAAGCAGCTCTGTCAATGTGAACCCTAATGTTTTTTCTCTTATGATGTTTCCTTCTAAATTCAAACAAAAAAGTTCATTCTTATTAACATAACTAAAACAAAAGGGCATATACAGTTTCATGAATGTTAAGATCAGCAACTTTCCTCCATGTGTGGCAGAAAAAGGAAAGAAAACAGTATACCAACCACAATCCACCAGATATCATAAAATAACAGACTTCTCTTCCAGAACAATACATAGTGTCAATGATCTCAAGTTGCAAAACCTACAATATGAACTTTATAATAATAACAATGATCGGGGAGAAATGTAAAGGTAAAAAGCTTCTTATTACAGTTCAACCAACTGAATCGCCGAAGAAATCTGACCATCGATCTCAGAGATTACCTCCTGATCAATGTGAACAACTGTGCACAACTTAGGCAGAGCAAAAGATAGATCTGAAGCTCTGTCAAATGCATCCTCAATCACAGACTGATCCTCATCGCCCACACTGCCAGAATGCCAGAACAAATGACTCTTCATCTCCATGCACGCTGCAAGATCATCTTTGTTCCGAGCCTTGTTCAATTTATCGATCAGAGCATCAGTTTCAAAGGTCTTCTCCGCTAGATTCTCGTCCAGTTTCATCGGCCTCTTCAGATCTCTATAAGCATCTAATTCATCGTCATTAGCTGAAGATGAAACTTCCCTTGCCTGCAATGTCCTCAAATTTTCGTTCACAATTTTCCTTGTTCTCTTCTTAATGGTATCCGCTCTTTTCGGATTATATTTCAGCTTTAATTTCATTGACGTGACCAAGTTCTCAATATTTTTGCCTGTTGTAGCTTGGGATGGGGACTCCCCAGTGGTAGAAAATGCCTCCTCCAGCAAGCTGGCATTTTGCAGATATCTCTCAAAAGCTTCACTTTCTGCTTCAGTATCTCCGTTGATGTGCTCCCTCAACTTGGAAAATCTCCAGTTGTTTATATTAGCGGCATCCTGACGAGCAAAAAGAGACAATTTTCCATGGCAACGATAAACAATCGAGATTTACCGGTATATCACCACAAGTTTCATGCTTTGCAATACCATGTAATTCTTAATAATTACTCTAATTCTTAATAATTAGTAGTATAACACACCATTCTTTAACCCTTGCAAGTATACCAACATGATTTGTTGAGGCTAACCGAAGAGATTCAAATAACATAAAACATATTTTATTTTGTGTGGAAATCCAACAAAGTTCTCATTTAAATTTAGACCGATAGGTAAAATCAATATTAATGAAAGAAATCAGATTACTTCTCCTATGAGAAATTTAAAGAAAATTAATCAATTGGAAGTATATACAGTAATAATTATCTCCGCTTTTAACATATCTTTAATGTAATATTTGAAACTATGAAAATTTGAAATATAAATAATTATTATTTCAACATTACTAACTTATTGTTGCAAATAATGTGGAAAGACTTAAGCTTCCATGAGGAAACCTAGCATATATATATATAATCTCAAGGACAATAATGTCTATACACCAAATTTACAAGACATATAAAATACAGAGATAATAATAACTCCAATACTCTCCTTCAAGCTGGTGCAAAGATGTCAATCATGCCCAGCTTGGAAATGGTCAAATCAAAAGGAGTATGGTCAACAGCTTTGGTGAAGGCGTCAGCAAGCTGGTCGGCCGAGGAGACGTAAGCTGGAAGAACAGTCCCAATATGAACGTGATCACGCAGAAAATGAACATCCATCTCGATGTGCTTGATGCACTCATGTAGCACAGAGTCCTGGGTAAGGAGATGAGCTAACTTATTATCACAGTAGAGAGTCGAGCCAGTAGAAAGGGATAGGCCAAGTTCAGTTAGCAGCTATCGGAGCCAAACCAACTCAGTGATGCCGTGTGCCATGGCGCGGTACTCTGACTCAGCCGACGAGCGAGATACGATGGGTTGTTTCTTACTCCGCCATGAAACAAGATGATCACCATGGAATACACAGAGACCGGACGTGGATCGTCGATCGGTCAAAGAGCTAGCAAAATCTGCATCATTGAAGCTGGAGAGACTGGAGGCACTATCAGCCCGATAGAACAGCCCAAGACCAGGAGCTCACTTAAGATAGCGAAGAACACGTCGAGCAGCCTCGAGGTGAGATGTCCTGGGAGAATGCATAAACTGGCTCAAAACGCCCACTGAGAAGCTGATGTCAGGCCTAGTATTGGTCAAGTATATCAAGCGACCAACCAGACGCTGGTATTGAGAGGGGTCTGGTAGAGGATCACCAGATTCAGCATGAAGGCGATGGTTGGTATCCATAGGAGTACTCGCATGACGACACCCAAGTAGACCCGTGTCCCGAAGAAGATCTAAGGTGTGCTTGCGCTGCGAGATGGAGATACCCTGCCGCGAGCGAGCAATTTCGATCCCAAGGAAATAACGGAGGGGTCCAAGGTCTTTCACCTCAAAGACTCAGTGTAGCGTAGCTTTCACCTCAGAGATACCAGAAGGGTCATCCCCGGTGAGAATAATATCATCTATGTAGACCAAGACAATGGCACGACGACCCTCTGGAGTGGCACAGATGAAGCAAGTGTGATCTGCACTGTACTGAGTGAAGCCGCACTGAAGGATAACTGAGCTGAACCGTTAAAACCAGGCACACGGGGACTGCTTTAAGCGTGCAGAGATTTGTGCAATCGGCATACTCTCCCTGAATACTCCCCCTTAAGAGCAAACCCCGGAGGAGGAGCCATATAGACCTCTTCCTGTAAATCACTATGCAGGAAAACATTTTTAACATCGAGCTGGTAGAGCGGCCACGCCCGAGAGGCAGCAAGCGAGAGCAGAAGGCGGACACTAGTCAACTTAGCCACGGGAGCAAACGTGGCACCAAACTCGTCCGGAGCCTGAGTAAATCCCTTGGCCACCAATCGAGCCTTATAGCGGTCAATGGCTCCATCAGCAGAGTACTTCACAGTATAGACTCATTTGCACCCAATTGCGCGTTTTCCGGGAGGAAGAGGAACCAGAGACCATGTCCCAGTACGATGGAGAGTAGACATCTCCATGGCCTGAACCCACCGCGGGTCAAGGAGATCCTCAGCGGTCGAAGAAGGTAGGAGAACAGAATCAGCAACAGCCACAAAAGCCTGGTAAGAGGGTGAGAAATGCTGGTAGGAAACAACACTAGCCAACGGGTGCTCAGAAACAAAGGAACGAACACAAGTACGCTTGCCCTTGCGCAGGGCAATAGGTAAGTCAACAAAAGAAGTAGGGGAGAGAAGCTCAAGAGAGGTACCTGCGACCGGAAGAAGCTGCTGATCCGGGACTGGAGGAGAAGTGGGTGTACGCTGGCGGTGAGAGTAGTCAGCGGGACAGACGGAGCAGCAGGTGGGACAGTGGCTGGTGAAGGTGGAACAACCGGGAGAGGTTACACAACAGTAGGAAGCACAGGTGAAGGCAAATGAGCAGGGAAGAAGGGAACCTCCTCATGAAATTTCACATCCATAGAGTAAATAACACGGCGCAACTGAGGGTCATAGCAGCGGTAACCCTTAGTGGTAGTAGAGTAGGCGAGGAAAAGACAATGGATGGCCTTGTCGTCGAGTTTAGTCCGAGAAGGGCGACGATCCTTGACAAAACACACACAACCAAAGACGCGGAGAGGAATGGGAAAGGCGGAAACAGATGGATGGATGAGGTTGTAGGGGGTAACGCCACCAAGAGGACGAGAGAGTCCTATTAATAAGGAAAGTTATTGTAAGAAGAGCGACGCTCCAATAGGCCTTGGGGACATTCATTCCCCGAAGAAGACAACGAACAGAGTCTAAAAGGTGGCGGTTTTTACGTTCAGCCACCCCATTCTGCTCGGGGGTACAGGGACAAGAAAACTGGTGTAGAGTGCGCTCATTCCGAAGAAAGAGATCAAAAGAACGAGAAGTATATTCACCTCCATTGGCAGAGCGGAGGATATGAACAAACGTGTCATGCTGGGTCTGTATCATACGAGAAAACTGAGAATAGACAAATAGGACCTCAGATTTATTTTTTACAAGATAAACTCATACGCAACGAGAATAGTCATCAATACAAGTCACAAAATAAGAGAAACTATCAAATGATACAACAGGGGCAGGGCCCCACACATCAGAATGTGCCAACTCAAAACAAGAAGTAACACGACTAATAGAAGGAACATACGTGTTGCGTGTGTGTTTCGACAACTCACATACATCACAGCGAAAAGGAAAAACAAAAGACACATCAGGACAAACAGACACCATCCGTTGAGGGCTAACATGGCCAAGACGTGGGTGTCAAAGTGAACTGGACGACAAAACATGGGAAGCAGCAGAAGAGGTAGGCGGGCATGTGTCGGTGGTGGTGGTAGCAGCAGTGGGAGAAGGTAGCTCCAGGTAGTACATCCCACTCCTCTCATATCCCAGACCAATAGTCCTCCCGGATCTCAGGTCCTGAAAAACACAACGATCGGAAAAGAAAGTTACTGAGCAGTTTAAAAAGCGAGTAATACTACTAACAGAGATTAGGTTGAGAGCCAACTGAGGTACAAGAAGAACATAGTCAAGAGAGAAAGAGGAAGAGAGAGGGACGGTGCCCCGGCTAAGGACAGGGGTAACCGAGCCATCAGCAAGGCGCACATCCCGGTGAGAACAGGGGACAACCTGAAGCAGACGGAAAAATGTACCAGTCATATGATCAGTTGCACCAGAATCAATCACCCAGGGTGACGAATCCTTGTCAACCGTGGTCACGGAGCAAGCAAACAGAGTACCTGAGGAAGAAGAAACACTGGAAGCAGAGGCAGTAGTGGAAGGCTGAGACTGCTGGAACTGTTGGAACTGCTGAAACTGGGCCATCATGTGACTAAAGTCAGAGGAGTTGGCACCCAAAGTGTGCTCGACGGGCTCGGAAGACTCGACAGAGGCAACAGTGTGCCTGGGGACACTACTAGGAGTGGTACGCTCAGAGCCCTTCAGGTGGGGGTATAGCTGATAGCAGCGACTGCGGTCATGATACAGATGCCCACAATGAGAGCAAGGACCAGGAGGGCCCACAGAGCCACGACCACCAGAAGAGCCATGACCGCCGGATCGACCACCCCGGTTCCGAGAGCTGGAGGTGGGAGGGCGGTAAGAAGCGGCAAGGGCCATCTGCTCAGTAGGAAGAGAAGAGGTAGTACGAGCGTCGGAAAGACTAGATTGCCTCTACATACGTTTGTCATGCTCTGCAACAATGGAGTAGGCCTCAAGAAGATCAGGCAAAGGTGACATCTCCACAATCTGAGCACGGGTAGACTCATATTTGAGGCGAAGCCCCATCAAGAACTGGTATGTCTCCCGTCGTTGTCGATGTTTCCGAATAAGAGTGATATCGTTAGGAGACTCCAGATCACTGAGAGGCTCAAGGTCGTTGAGCTCAAGGAAGCGATTGTACAACCCTTATTCTCCGAGGATGGGACCCACTCAAGGCCACGTAGGCAGAGGTTAAAGTCAAAGAGGCAGACAAATCAGCCAGCAGGAGCAAAAGAAGGCTTGGCGAGTATTGGCTAAATACTCGCCCGAGGGGCGACTATGGACGAAGGCTTGGCGAGTATCCCGTATGTCGCCCCAAGTGTCCGGCAAGCCACAGAAGACCTGCGCGAGTATCGGCCCGGCTTGTGCGAGCAGCAACCAATACTCGCCAGATGGGCGACTATAGTCGGAGATACATGCCGAGTATCCCGTATGTCGCCAAGTTAGGGCTGGGCTATAAAAACCCCCCTACCCCTTGGTTGCCTATAAATAGGACCCCAGGGGTACTTGGATTGACACCTGTGCTTGAGCTTCTGGATCCCGATTTCCGAATTCTCGAGCCCGTCACCCCTGCTTGCTAGCCAAGTCGGTGCCTTCCTCGTACCCTGCTCGGCCATTCTTGGTTGTGGAGGGGAAGACTCCTTTGAGCTTTCGGGTACGTGGTGGGACCTCCCTGCCCAGCACCTGGGGTCTTGTTGTTGCTCTCCTAGCTTCCTCATAGTCGCCAGCTTGATCATCTCGTCGGACAGCTGGGCAAGTAGGCTCCGGCTGCAAAGGTCCGAATTTTGAGGTCAGGATTTTCCTGGCGTCAACACTTTGGTGCGGTGAGCGTGGATCGCAGCCAGAGGGAGATAACCTAATAGGAAGACAAGATGGTCGTAGAAGGCGACCACGAGGAAGTGGTCGGCAACCCGTCAGGAACTGGCAGGTTCGTGACGATGGAAGTTTTCGAAGCATTCGCCCAGCGCATGGAAGGGGCTATGCGAGCAGTGTTCCAGCAGGGTGCGGAGGTCACGGCGACCTCGCCTAATCGCCCGGTGCTGACCGAGGGCGAGGAGGCACCCAGCGCGCAGGCAAGGAGCACGTCGATCCGGAGATCGAGCGACCAAGGAGGTCGCAGCCCTTCCCGCAATCCTCGCAAGGAATTCGCTTCCGCGAGGTGGAAGAGCAGGCGAGATATCAGGATACTCGGCCTTATGGCGAGTATGGCCATGATACTCGCCAGCTTGAAGACCGTCGTCCAGCGAGTGGGAGGAGCCCATTCAGTGAAGACATCCTTGCCGCGCCCGTGCCGGAAGGATTCAGGGATCCTGTGTTGAAATACTACACCGGGAGGGACGACCTTGTTCGTCACATCCAGTGGTTTGAGGATATTATCTCTATCCGAACCATGTCGGATGCGTTCAAGTGCCGGCTGTTCGCCATCACTTTTACAGGGAAAGCCAGGGACTGGTTCCACCAGTTGCCTCTGGGCTCGATCTACTGCTTCGAAGACCTGTGCCGTGGAGTAACGACCCGGTTCGCCACGGCCCAGAAGCTGAAGAAGGAGGCGACAGCTCTGTTCCTTGTGACCCAGAGGCCGGATGAGCCGTTGGGGGCCTATATCGAGCGTTTCCAGGAGGAGGTGCTGCATATCGAGGAGGTGGATCGCACCATCCTGCAGCTGGTCTTGACGTTCGGGATAGGGCAAGGCCTTTTCAAGCTGGAGCTCGGCAGGAACCCTCCCTACTCTTACGACAACCTCATCGTGAGGGCCAACAAGTTCGTTCAGGGGGAGGCTTCCAACCGGGACTTCTTGGCCAACCTAGCGGAGGTGACCAAGGCAGCAGAGGAAGGGATGGAGAAGGTCCCGGAGAAGAGGAAGAGGGAAGAGCCCCCGAGGGCAGAGAGGAAGAAGCCAGAGCGGCGAGAAGAGAGGAGAAGGGAGGAGCCAAGCAGGAACGATGAGAGGCGACCCGTCGTGGCTCCGGAGCGTCGAGAAGAGGAGAGGCGCTATCAGGTTCCGGACAACCGGCCGCCATGGAGGCCGGCTGGACGGCACCAGCGTCAGGATCAGAGGGGGAGATCCCCCGAAAGGAGGCCTTACCACCAGCAGGGAAGGCGAGAGGGAAGGAGAGATGAAGCCATGATGGTTGCCAGGCCTGGGCACCCTCAGGGCAAGAAGAAGAAGAAGAAGCAGCCAAGGAAGGAGCAGATGGAAGAGGTTCCGCTCTACTGCGACTTCCACCAGGCGGAGGAGCATGCCATGATGGCCTGCCCAGCTTTTTGGGAGGCCAGAAGGAAGCTAGCCGCAGGGGAAGACGGAGGAGAGCAGCGGAGGATCGAGGCCCCTGCCGAGCCGCAGGCAGGGCAGGCTGCCGTCGTTCGAAGGAGGAACGAGGATCGCGTCGACCGCGGAGGCCGTGGAGAGCTTGGCCAAGGGGGTCGAGGGGGAGGAGGAGTTGGAGTGATCCATGGGGGAGCCGGGCTGGGAGCTTCCCAAAAGGGGAGCCTCCATCAGATCTACCGTCGGAGCGTCGCTTCGACCTCGCAAGCCCCGCCCCCATTGGAGGAGATCACCTTCTCCGAAGAGGACATGCTAGGGAATGAGAATCCCTTCCATGATGCCCTCGTCATCCAGGCCGCAGTGGAAGACTTCACCGTTGATCGAATTCTGATCGTCAACGGTAGCTCCGTGAACGTCATCTTCAAAGGGACGTTCGATGGACTGTGAGTCAGGCCCGACAAAGTTCGAGCAGCAGATGGTCCCCTCTTTGGCTTCTCCGAAGAGAAGAAGGAGGTGGAAGGAGGAGCAGACCTCCTTGTAACCCTCGGTGGCACCTCCATCAACTGTCGATGCGTAATCGTCGATGCCCCGAGCTGTTACAAGGCCATCTTCGGGAGGCCACTTCTCAACGCCTTCAAGGTCGTCCCTTCCTCCTACCATCAGTGCTTGAAGTACTGCCAGGGGGATGTTCAGGTGAGGATCAGGAGCGATCCAAGAGCCGCCAGAGAGTGTTACCTCAGCGCCATCAGTACCATCAGCTGGATGGCTGACGCGGAAGAATTCGGAAGGGTGCTGGAGAGCCCAGCTAGGCTGGAGGTAGCCGAGGAAATCGAGGAGATCGAGGTGCTCTCCGCAGCAGGAGCATTCGGGCTGGTGAAGATCGGCGGGTCCCTGAAGATCGAGGAGAAGATAAG
Organism: Dactylorhiza incarnata; assembly: GCA_033032865.1. Lineage (NCBI taxonomy): Eukaryota > Viridiplantae > Streptophyta > Magnoliopsida > Asparagales > Orchidaceae > Dactylorhiza > Dactylorhiza incarnata. The sequence continues at coordinate 1,686,484 of JAWHQI010000173.1, forward strand.
GATGGCGGCGTGTCTTCAAGAGAACGTCGACATCTTTTCTTGGAGCGCAGCAGAGATGCCGGGGATCGATCCTGAGGTCGCTTGTCATCACCTCAATTTGGATCCCGCGGCCCAGCCCGTCCGCCAGAAAAAGAGGAAAAATGCCACTATCCTGGCCGAGCCAATCCGGCAGGAGGTGAAGAAGCTGCTAGACGCAGGCTTTGTGTCAGAGATCCAGTATCCAGGCTGGGTCTCAAATGTTGTAATGGTTAAGAAAGTAGGGGGCAGCTGGCGAATGTGTGTAGACTTTTCTTTGATGAATAAAAGCTGTCCGAAGGATTGTTATCCCTTGCCTCGAATCGACGCGCTGGTTGATTCAGCCGTCGGTTTTTCTGTAATGAGCTTTCTTGATGCGTTTTCAGGATACCATCAGATCCGGATGCATCCCCCTGACTGCCGCGATGTTTCCTTCATCACTGATGATGGCTGCTACAGCTACAAAATGATGCCCTTTGGGCTGAAGAATGCCGGAGCCACCTATCAGCGGATGATGGATCACATTTTCAAGGAGCAAAAGGGGAGGAACCTGGAGGTGTATGTGGACGACCTCTTGATTAAAAGCAAGAGCGTCCAGGAACACATTGTGGATCTGGTGGAGACCTTTGCGACGCTAAGGAGGTTCAAAATGAGGTTGAATCCTGCGAAGTGCGTCTTTGGAGCGGGAAGAGGCAAGTTCCTGGGGCATCTCCTTACCCCGGAGGGAGTAGAACCTAACCCCGACAAGGTTAGGGCGATCCTGGAGATGCCTTCCCCGAAGACAATGAAGGAGGTGCAGAGGTTGACTGGAAGGTTGGCGGGTCTTAGCCGCTTCCTGTCAAAGGCTGGGGAGAAGTGCTCTCCATTCTTCAGAACACTCCGCAAAACGGAGAATTTTGAGTGGTCCGAAGTATGCGAGAAGGCATTCGTAAAGCTGAAGGAGCAGCTGACTCAGACACCTCTCCTCCAGAGCCCAAAAGAAGGCGAAGACCTGCTCATCTACCTAGGAGTAGGGGCAGAGGCTGTGAGCTCTGTGCTAGTCCGAGAAGAGAGGAAGAAACAGTTACCCATCTACTACGTCAGTCGGGTACTAAAGAAGGCGGAGCTGAAGTATCCAATCCTGGAGAAACTTGCCTTCGCCTTGGTGGTGTCAGCGCGGAAGCTCCGGCCTTATTTTCAGGCTCACTCCATCCGAGTAGTGACTGATCATCCTCTCCGAAACATCTTGGAAGGAGTGGAGCATTCAGGGAGATTAGCGAAATGGTCGGTAGAACTCAGCGAGTTCGACATTTCCTTCTCACCCCGGGTGGCGATCAAGGCCCAAGCAGTAGCAGACTTCTTGGCAGACTTCTCGGCAGAAGCAGAGCCAGGGGAAGAGGTGTTCGACCCAATCCCTTGGATGATGTTTGTTGACGGAGCTTCGGGAAGGAGCTCTGTGGGAGTGGGCATCGTTCTTGTCAGCCCACAGGGAACGAGGATCGAGCAAGCCGTCGAGATCCTCTTTCCCGTCACAAACAATCAGGCAGAGTACGAGGCCATAGTGGCAGGCTTGCGCCTCGCCAAGGAGCTAGGGATTCATGATGTTCGGGCCTTTACGGATTCAATGGTGGTCGCGTCGCAGATCAGAGGAGAGTTCGAAGTGCGCGACACCATCCTACAGAAGTACTTGGTGAAGGTCAAAGGATTGATTGGAGGCTTCCAGTCGTTCTTCGTCGAGCACGTCCTGAGAGAGGAAAACTCGGTGGCGGACCGTTTGGCCAAGTATGGGCCAAGAGCTGGGGGAACCATCACCGAGCTGTTCCGGCCGTCCATCGAAGAAGGGGAGATGATGGAGATCGAGCAGCGCCCCTCATGGACGGATCCTTTTGTGGCATTCCTTGCCACCGGCCAGCTTCCAGCAAGTGAAGGGGATCAGAGAAGGTTTCGGTACAAAGCGGCGTACTATCTTTTGCAGGATGGGGAGCTGTACCGTAAAACCATCTCGGGCCCCCTAGCCAGGTGTATCTTTGAAGACGAAGTACCCCGGGTGTTAGAAGAGATCCACTCGGGAGAGTGTGGAAGTCATTCTGGGACTTGCACTTTAGAGCAGAGGGTCTTAAGGCATGGTTACTTCTGGCCCACTATCCGGAAGGATGCTGAGCTCTTCTCGAAGAAGTGCCAGAAGTGCCAGCTCTTCGCCCCCCTCCAGTTGCAACCAGCCCAGCAGCTCCGATCAATCACCGCCCCATGGCCGTTCGCCATTTGGGGGATGGATTTGATTGGCCCCTTCCCCCTAGCTAGTGGTCAGAGGAAGTTCATTCTCGTCATGATCGACTACTTCTCCAAGTGGATCGAGGCCAAAGCTTTGGCCAAGACCACCTCTCAAGTCGTGAAGAACTTCATCTGGGGGGAGATCGTCTGTAGGTTTGGGATTCCTCTCGCCATCGTCACCGACAACGGTCCTCAGTTTGCCAGCTTGGAGCTGGAAGATTTCTGCAGACAGCTGGGAACTGATCTTCGATTCGCCTCCGTGCATCACCCGAGGAGCAATGGCCAAGTGGAGGCCGCCAACAAGCTGATCATCAACCTGCTGAAGAAAAAGGTGGAGAACCTGCGAGGTAACTGGGCGGACCAGCTCTCCTCGGTTCTGTGGGCTTTGAGGACCACTCCTAGCTCAGCTACCAGGGAGACACCGTTCAAGCTCTCTCACGGATCGGAAGCTCTCATCCCAGTAGAGTTTGAAGTCAGAAGTCCAAGGGTGATCTCCGCCGAGGGCGGAAGTGAGGGATGGCGACTAGAGAATGAGGAGGCTCAGAAGCTATCTCTCGACTACATCGAAGAACTTAGAGATTTAGCTTCCGCCAGGCAAGAGGAGATCAAGCGACGAATGGCGAGGCATTTCGATAAAAATGATCGCCTCAAGCACTTCCAAGAAGGTGACCTGGTCCTGAAGAAGGTAGACGCGGCGGGACGATCAACGGCTATCGGAAAGCTCCATCCAAACTGGGAAGGGCCCTTCATCATCCACGAGTCACTCCTAACCGGAGGATACCGTCTGCAGAACCAGGAAGGAGAGCTGCTTGGGAATACTTGGAGCGGTGATGACCTGAAAAGGTTCTACCCCTAAGGGGGAATGTGTATGTCCCACCCTTTTAATCCCTATTGATTTATAAATAAAACCATTCCTCTCCCTGAAACACGGGACTGGGAAGCTTTTTTCTGTGACAGCAAGAATCTTCAGAGAAGAGAAAAGAAAAAGCCGGTAAAATTGGTCCACATGCTAGGTTGGAAAATGAGCCTCCGACTTAATTCTCGTAAAACCCCAGAACGGATGGTGGGACAGTGCCTCGGTTCAGCAACCCTCTAAGACCAAGCCTCTGCATTGACGGTCGAGATCAGCTCCCCCCTTGCATGTTGGTCATGGTTCGTATCGATTGCACTTCTCATTCGACTGGAGAGATTACAGGGAAGAAGTCTGGACGCCGACCTTCCGATCGGGCAAAGAAGTGATCAATTTAAACCAGCTCGCTTCAAAGCGTATTGTTGCCAGCCTTTCCTCCGATTGTGTGAGTTATTGTGCTTAAATGTGCTTAAACTCCCCTTAAAATTGTTGAGCAGCAGGAAACAGGTTTGGTCGGCATTCATCATCCAAGTAGGAGGGGACCTCGGGACGGTGTGCTCCCAGGGAACTCCCCGACTGTCATTCCCTACCACCAGTTGGGAAACGAGCCTCCGACTTGAACCTCGTAAATCCCCGGAACGAATGATGGGACAGTGCCTCGGTTCAGCAACCCTTTAAGTTCAAGCCTCTGCATTGACGGTCGAGATCAGCTCCCCCCTTGCATGTTGGTCACGGTTCGTATCGACTGCGCTTCTCATTCGACTGGAGGAAATACCAGGAGGAAGTCCGGACGCCGATAACCCGACTTGGAAAAAGAGGTGACCGATTTGACCAACCAAAAGACGAAGACAGCAAGCATCCAAGTCAACGGAGGCCCCGGGAATGTGTCCCTGGGGGACCTGCCCGGCTGCCATCCCATACTTGACGTCATCCTTCGAAGACAACAAACATCCAAGTCAACGGAGGCCCCGGGAATGTGTGTCCCTGGGGGACCTGCCCGGCTGCCATCCCATACTTGACGTCGTCCTTCGAAGGCATCAAAACATCCAAGTAAGAGGAAACCACGGGACGGTGTGTCCCTGAGGGACCTGCCCGTCTACCATTTCTTACTTGACGTCATTTTCCGTCGACATCAGTTTTTCAAGTAGAAGGGAGGCCTCGGGATGATAAGTCCCCCCGGGCCTCCCCGACTGCTGAACTCCACTTCTTCCTTCCCTTGAAGAGCTCCTTTTGATTATTGCATAAATCCTAACAAACTCTCCACTGGTGCAAGTCATGGCCCTGGGAGCAAGAATGCAGGTGCGAGTATGTTGGTGCGAGTATGCAGTAGCGAGCACTCAACCTTGCCGAGATCCTAAAAGCCTAGCGAGCACTCAACCTCGCCTCGAGCCTAGGAGCCTAAGCGACATACAAGCAAGGAAGTAAGTACAAAGGCAAAGAGCAGGCAAGCAATAAAATCCAGTTCCTTTCATTTATGCAAAAAATCTTGTGTACAACAAGTTACAAGTATATTAAAGAACTGCACAAAAAGGTCGCCGGGCGAGCAAAAAGGGAGCCCAGGTGACTAGGCGACATCCTCGCCTTCTATATCTACATCAGCATCTTCAGCATCACCACAGTCGTCGTCATCGTCATCATCATCATCGTCGTCATCATCATCGTCGTCGTCATCATCGTCATCCTCGGCATCACTAAGTCGCGGCGAAGATGCTCGCAAGGGAGAGGTGGACTCTTCGGCGAGCAGCGCCGGAATGAGGTCCCCCACTGTCAATCCCATAGCTTCCGGCTTCAGAAGATCGTCTGCCTTCATCTGGTTCAGGATGACCTCCCCCGTTGCTCGCGCGATCTCCCGGCGAATATAAGGCATGTCGTCGCTGTGCATCCTTATGTGCTTGCCCCTAGGAATGGCCGCCTCTGCCGATTGCTGCTCGGCAGGCCGAGTTTCCAACTCGGCGATACGGATCTGGGCGACCTCCAGGGCCGAGCGAGTATCCTCCAGCTCCTTCTTAGCCTGGGACAATCTCTTCGTTGTTTCCAGCTCGGCAGCCTGCAGAAGGTAAAAAGGGAAAGGTAAGTTTGACAGCTTGCAAGGTGGCGAGTATCTTAGTAACAAGCAAAGACGCAAAGGCGAGTACCTCGAACTCCTTGATCCGGAGCGCGAGGGCGATCAGCTTCGGACCCTGCACCTTGATCGCCTGCTCATACTCAAGTAGTCGCCTTGCTGTTGCGTGAGCCAGCTCGGCGGACCGCAAGAGGGACACGAGGTCTGGTGCGCCAGATCCTCGGTAGTTGTGTCCTGCAGGACTTCGGCGTCCGCGCGACCATAGAGGGCGTAGGTCACGTCGAAGGCCTCCCCCTTGTCCTCCCACTCATCCGACCAGGCGGGGAGGTTAGAGCTGAGGGTCACCTCGTGCGCGCGCTCAGCCCAGGTCACCAATGGGCGACCATAGGCATCCTCGCTGCGGGTGCCCTCATTGAAGAGCGGATGGTCGCTCGGCTCGCCAGCCTCCGAAGGATCCGCCTTCTTGCCCAGATCCCTGTGGGCGACCTCCTTCTTCTGTCTCTTGGGCTCAGCGACCTTAGCCTTACCCGTTCGCTTCTTGGAAATCCCGGCCTCATCGCCGGCGACCTTGGGATCGTCGCCCCCTGGCGACAAGACAATTGGGGAGGAACCCCCAACCTCGCGCACCGAGGTTCCCGCACCCCCTTGGGTGGCAGCCGTCGCCTTCACCGCGGAAGGAAGAGCGTCGCGCGGAAGAGTTTGCACGCCTGCAAACAAGAAGACCAAAGATTAGTCGCCTGATCAAGGCTCAAGGGCGAGTATGGCCGATGCTCGCGCAAAAAGTACCTTCCCCTAGGCGAACTTCCGTGAGCTCGTCTACTCGCCTCCTCCAAAACACCGCGTCAAAGCGACGATGCCTGAAGGAGTCGAGCAGCTTCTCCTGACTCTCCCTCAGGAAGGGGACCGTGAAGACATTCTCCGACGGCTGGATGGGCAAGCTGGAGATGCCCGCGAAGTCGCCCTCGATGGCGACTAGTCGCTCCACCCAGCGGTGATTCTTGTTTGAAGTACCCGCCAGAGTGCAGACATGGCTGCACAGGAAGATGACGCCCTCGCCGGTCGCCATGATGGTGAATACTCGCCTAAAGACCGCAAGGTCAAAGACGATATTCTGTTCCCGCAGGAAGCACAAGAATCCCATGATCATCGCCACTCCGTTGGGATTGATCTGGGCAGGAACTATCCCGTAGAAGATGAGTATCTGGCGGAACTCGGGCCACAGAGGAAGTCGCAAACCAACCTCGAAGTGGCGGATAGGAAGTATCATCGCCAAGGGCGAGGAAGTGTTTAGTCGCTCAGACTGGCGAGGAAGCCTGGCGACATACCCCGGTGTCTCGAACTTAGCCTTGAAGTCATCTAAGTCCTTTTGCCGAGTAATCGGCTTCTTGAAGGTCTCCTCGAAGTTCTTGGCATGATTTGCTCGCCTAATGGTCGCCTCGTCAGTCATTTTGGGAAGGAAGGAAAGGGAGCGAGTATGGAAGAAGGGCGAAAAGAAGAAGTCTGGAAGGTAGTCGCTCAAGGAGCTAGAGATCGCCGAAAGCGTATTTAAGACTCACCCACCCCCCCCCCCCCCCCCCCCCCCCCCCTATTTATAGTAGTCGGGTAGCCTGGCTTGTCGAACACGACTCCGCGAGCACGACTAGGGGTGGCGAGTATCGAAGTAAATCGGCAAAGGCTCAGAGCACGTCAAAATACCGACCTTCAGCTAGCGAGTACCTGCATCATAGAAATACGAAGAAACTCGCCAGGATGCAGGCGACATTCAACATATGCTCGGCAAACAGCAAAAAGAAGATAGAGAAAAAATCCAAACAACAACAGATAAAGTAAAGCAAGACAAGAATGAAAGGCGAGTTTCCAATTACTCGGCAAATCAATACTACTTCAAATAATAAAGTGTTCAAAGATACAAGATGCTCGCCAGGAGCTACAAGCTACAAAGAAGAAGAAAAATGAAGAAGGGGCAGCAGCTAGGGTTGTGCTTGGATGTTCGCCTGGGGGTCCTGGGGCTGAGGATGTCGCCCGACCCAGCCCATGCTGCGAGCACGCTTGAAATGCTCGGCGGCCACGGACATTGCGTCCTCGCCTTGTCGCAACTGGTCCTCGATCCTCACCAGCCTCCCCACCGAGCCCATGCTCGCGCGCATCCCGACCAGCTCGTCATGATGCAGCTGCTGCCGGTGCTCGATCCGTGTCACCCTGCGCTCCAAGTCGCTGATAGACTGGAGGCGAGCTTCAGTACCCGACAGGCGAGTATCAAACTCCTCCAGCCGGGATACTCGCGCCTCCAAATCAGTCAGGCGGCGGTGAGGGTCACTGGCCGCTAAGCGCTCAACCCGCGACTCCACCTCAGTCAAGCGCCGATGAGGCTCGCAGATCGATAGCCGCTCTATCCTGGACTCCAAGTCCAAGATGGCGCGAGTAGCTTTCTCTTGGTACTCGCGAGGGGGGAGCCCAACGGCGTCGATCAGTGCTCCCACGGGAGTATGAGCGCGACCTGCAGAATAACATATGAAGAGTCAGAACTCCAGCAGAATCAAAAGAGCGGTGACAACTATCCAAAGGCAGCGACCAAGTACCTGGCCGAAGACTGCGGGAACGTCGGCGACCAGGGCTGCGAGATCGCCGGCGAGGAAAGACCCTTCCTCGATGCGGGGAGAGGCTGCGATGGACGCCATCTCGGCGAGTAGAGTGGCCGCCGGGATGATCCCGGCTATGGGGCGTACTCCCCCGACCGTGACCATCTCCTGTGCGCCCTCCACCCCTTGGAGCAAAGAAGGCCGAAGACCCTCCAGTCCCGCCTCTGCGCGAGGACTCCCCTTGGTGGGTAGAGGGAGCAGTTGACATAGAAGGGCGCTGATCGCCCGGAGGAGCCACTGAGGGCGGAAGTCCAGGAGGAGGAGGCGGCAGCACGACCCCAGGCAGATGCGAGCTGCTCGCCAGCTCTGGTCGCGAGTCAGGTGGTGGCGGAGGAGGATTGATGCTCGACAGAGGAGCCCCATGCTCGCTCATCGGCCTCTTCTCCACGGATGAACTGTGGAGGATCCTCACCGCGCGACCACCCCGAGATCCACCCTCAGGCGAGATCAGCGAGGATGATCGCAGCGGCAGAGCATCCGAAGGTTCCTCCCGAACCTCGGTATTCGGCGGACCTGAAAACAGAAGCAAAAAAGCGTCAGAAATCCCGCCAGGAGTGGTTCTGGTAGCAGCATAGTCCTCAGAACAGCGACTAAAGAGCTCACCTCGAGCAGGAGGGAGGTCCGGTTGGGTTTGAGTTTGGGCCCCAGCCCTACTCGCCTCCGGAGCGACCTCTACCGAAGGGGGATGAGGAGCAGGAGCAGGCGAGAGCCCCTCGTGAGAGAGACCCAAATCTTCCAACAGCTGCTGACGCTGCCCGCTCAGAGGATCGGCGACGTTCTCCATAGTCGCCTCCTTCTTTTTCTCTCTCTTCTTCTTCTTAGCCGCCCTCTTCCTCTTCTTATTAGCGAGGAAGGCGTCTACCTCGGCGTCCATGCGAGGAGGAGGAAGGGGTACGCCGATCAAATTCGCGAGATCAGCCTTGGCCTTTTTGGCAGCCTCGGCAAGAGCTAGCGACATTATGTGCGAGTGCAGAAGGACGGATTCGTCAGAGACCCCCCCCCCTATATATAGAGCCCAGACGTCGGCCGGCAAGATTCCGAGTATCTCCCGATACTCGCCCAGCCAGAGGCTCGTCGAATAAAGGTTGGATGTTTCTTTCCGAGCAACTATGTTACTCGCAAAGAGCGGGGATTGTGTACAACCCTTATTCTCCAAGGATGGGACCCACTCAAGGCCACGTAGGCAGAGGTCAAAGTCAAAGAGGCAGACAAATCAGCCAGCAGGAGCAAAAGAAGGCTTGGCGAGTATTGGCTAAATACTCGCCCGAGGGGCGACTATGGACGAAGGCTTGGCGAGTATCCCGTATGTCGCCCCAAGTGTCCGGCAAGCCACAGAAGACCTGCGTGAGTATCGGCCCGGCTTGTGCGAGCAGCAACCAATACTCGCCAGATGGGCGACTATAGTCGGAGATACATGCCGAGTATCCCGTATGTCGCCAGGTCAGGGCTGGGCTATAAAAACCCCCTACCCCTTGGTTGCCTATAAATAAGACCCCAGGGGTACTTGGATTGGCACCTGTGCTTGAGCTTCTGGATCCCGATTTCCGAATTCTCGAGCCCGTCACCCCTGCTTGCTAGCCAAGTCGGTGCCTTCCTCGTATCCTGCTCGGCCATTCTTGGTTGTGGAGGGGAAGACTCCTTTGAGCTTCCGGGTACGTGGTGGGACCTCCCTGCCGCAGCACTTGGGGTCTTGTTGTTGCTCTCCTAGCTTCCTCATAGTCGCCAGCTTGATCATCTCGTCGGACAGCTGGGCAAGTAGCCTCCGGCTGCAAAGGTCCGAATTTTGAGGTCAGGATTTTCCTGGCGTCAACAGCGATCTTGAAGGTAAGTGAAGTACTCCTGAACAAAACGCTCCCCCTGAGTGGCGGAAGCGATGTCCTGAAAGATGCTGAAGATCTGGGCATCAACACGCGTGTGCCCAAAGGTGTGCTGGAGGGCGGACCAAAGTTCGGAGATATCCTCAAAACGCATGAATGACTGAAGATGCGGGACTCCATCGAGCACTGAATCCATCCAAGAACCATGTACTTTTCGGTCGACCACTTGACTAACTCCTCTTTCTTGTCATCTTTGTCGGTCGGTTTGGGCATAGGAGGGCCGCCGGTCAGCCATGAAAGCTTATTCCGGCCGGCGAGTGCCACTTTTATCGAAGTCGCCCACGAAGGATAATTTTTCTCATCAAGGAGAATGCTAGTAATCCGTCCTGTAGAAGATCCATAGGTGTCCTTGGAATCCATGATGCAAGGAAGCAACGAGAACAAGATCCCTCCCGCAAAGGAGATCGGGGACCGAAGAAAGAAGGAGGACAGAAACTTCACATACACATCATCATGAACGACTCCATGGAGAAAACTAGAGGTCATCAGTTCTCCATGGAGAAGACTAGGGCGCAGCGGGATCGGGAAGAGGAACCACTGGAGAGCTGGAGTCGGCGCTGCTACCGCTGGAATCGCTGGAGTCGAGGAGAGAAGGTGTTGCGGGATCGGGGAGAGGAGACGTTGCTGCCGCTGGAGTCTTGAAAGCATGAGTGTCTTGAAAACTTGAACTTTAAAATCATATCACATTGTATTGATAAATCTTTTTGTAGTTATACTTTACATGCTTGTCAAATTCAATTTGAAATATAATGTTTATCCTGCTTATTTCTTACAAAAACACATTCTCTTGGTTTATAATGCAAATTCATTACGACCTATAGTTTATAACGCTAATCTATTTATGATCTATGGTTTTATCAGGATTATCTTTTGTGGAGCACTTATGCTTTAGACAGTTATCTATACATGTTTTTCCCTCGCTATGCATTATTTTCACGATTTCTTTTCATTGCACACACTCCTTACTCGATCATGATTATATCTATAGCAAGTGGTTCACTATTTCACAAAAAGGATTATCTTTTATGTGGAGCACTTATGCTTTACACAGTTATCTATATATGTCTTTCCCTCGCTATGCATTATTTTCATGATTTCTTTTCCACTGCATACACTCCTTACTCGATCATGATTATATCTATAGCAAGTGGTTCGCTATTTCACAAAATATTTCACATTCAGCCTCTTTTGGTTATACCAAAAGGGGGAGAATAAATTGAGAATCTAGGGGGAGATGAATTAAAAACCACTAAGTGTAGGGGAAGAACGCACTTATGAAAATTTGTATATTCGTGTACTTGCTCATAGTCATATTATCATTCTAAAACCATGTTTTCACGAAATCACTTACTGCGCAAGTTCATAAACAACGCATTTACATTAATGATTGATTTCTCATTCATGAGATCTGTTATTATCAAAAGAGAGAATTTGTTGAAACATAGGTTCCGAATCTTTTTGTTTGAGAATAACAAATTCTAATCTGCATAAGATCTACTTTGTCTGTGTTTATAGTGTGCAGATCCCACAGGTACAATAGAGAGAAGTACATGGGAGATATGAACTGAATTCTCTACTACCGCGGGTGATAAGTACAACCGTCGGCGGTAACTATCGTTCAAGAAGGGCAATTGGCAAGGAGCATTTCAAAAGGGACTTGGCGGGAGCAAAAAGCTTAATATGTAAAGCATTACCGCGCTGCAATAAAACTATTGTGTGACGGTAACCTTAAGGAAACCCCGGTCAATCACAACATGATTGGGGAGCCAAATGAAGCAGGTGATCACATTTTGGCGCGCTGCAAATATTGCACTGCCGCACGGCGTTAGGTCTTACCGTGCGGCGATAATTGTTGCCTAAGATAACAGTTTCCCATCCAAATCAGGATGGACAGAACACGAAAATTCAAATATTGAGCTACCGCCGGCGATAGGTATTACCGCAGGCGATAGCAGACAGTGTTCTATTTAAAGGGCATTTCGCTCTGTCTTTCGTGGGCGAAAAGAATTATCTAAAGGGTGCCTTCATGCCTGACGTCCAGAGGGGTTCCACGTGGCAATTCCAGCAATCGGAAGAGATTTCGAAGGCGAACGATATCAAAGCTCATTCAACACGAAGAATAGACACATTTACGACGACAATCACAAGCGTCTCTTCGTCGTCGCCTTCAGAAGATCTATAGGGAGTTTTATTCCAAAATATTTTTTATTCATCTCTCTTGTATTTTCTCTTTGACTTCACTTACATTTTTATTGAGCGTAGAAGAATTCGTCATTGTGGTGGCGACTAGGTCTTTGAGCGACTTAGGGGGAAATTTGTCTTTTGTGTTCGGCGACTAGACTAAGGTTTATGTTTAGGGGGTGGATTGAGGCCTATCTCCGGATAGATAGGCTAAACCAACCGGTTCGAGGTGTGAGTTAGTATGGAAAATAAAAAAACTATTTCAATCATCGCCTTGATCTTTAGTATTAAGAAGGTCGAAATTTTGTAATCATTTTAAATGTAATAAAATCATGTCTCTTTTTGTTTTCATAAATGTTATTATTGAAGTTAAAATTCTATAAAATCATTCTAATCTTTTATTTATAAAGAAATTTTTATTTATAAAATTTTAATAATCTCTTATTCACCCTCACCCCCTCACCCGATCTAAAGGCGCTTCACGATCCAACAACAATAGCATCCAAGGTGGGAGTGTCAGGTTCTCTCAAGATCTGTTGGTGTATCATCTCATAGAAGTCCGAAAAACGTAGAAGATTGCAAAGCACAAAGAGCTCCTAAAAATTTTTTCGTTAGATGCAAAGTCAGCTGAGAAAGGCCGGTGTTGGAAAAGTTCTGTGCCGAGAGACTAAACTTCCTGATAAGCAAATCGGGATAAAGTGTTGGCCAAGCAAAGAGACCCTAATAGAAGCTGCAGATGCGAGAGGTTTTGACACCCTTGGAGTAAACAACAACAAGATGATCTCACGCAGCCTTCACAGTATCATCATGAAGGATGATAGGCAAACAATCATCAAAAAGACTGTTTACAAGCCACATGTGGACAAGAGCAGTACTGGAATCCCAATCAGCATAGGCGGGAGATGTGGAGTCAGGAGGAGTGTATGTGAGATAATGTCATTTGTGTTGAGAGCGCAAAAAGAAGGTGAAAGAGACGCTCCTAGCAGAATATTTGGGTTCATTCAACTTGGAAGTCATCCCCAGAATTCCAGATGCACTGGAATTGAGTGTGGGGTAGAAGTGAGCAGGGTGTTGCCATAGTTTAGCGAGTAGCGAGAGCGAAACTCACAAGAAAAGAGCTTGACAGGAGAACGGATCTCTGGAAGAGCTCGCAAGAAGGTTGATTGGGAGCTCTGAAAGAGCTTGCGGGAGAGCTCGTAGAAGATTAGTCTGGGAGAGCTCGCAACTGTGACTGGAGAGCTAGCAACTGCGCCTGGAGAGCTCACGGGAGAGCTGGAGAGCTTGGGAGGGAGTTGGAGAGCTCGCGGGGGAACTGGAGAGCTCGCGGGAGAGCTGGAGAGCTCGCGGGAGAGCTCCCAGGAGTGGCGACTGGAGAGCTCCCAGGATTGGCGACCGGACAGCTCCCAGGAGCGACGACTGGAAAGCTCGCGGAAGCGGTGACTGAAGAACTCACGAGAGTGGAAACTAGAGAGTTCAAGACAACTAGTCGATATTCTATAAAAAGGAGGGTGCAGTGGAGCTTGAGGACTTTTGTTGAAGTGGTTGTCGATGGACATGTTGGCGAGCTCGTTAGGAGAGGTCACAGACACCTGCTTGGAGGAGAGAGCAAGGAGAGCGGGAATGCATCCAGAGTTCACTAGTCCAAGTGACAAGAGTCTTGCATGTTTGTAGCCTCTTGTGCAAGGCCAGGAAATACACAAGAAACTAGATAGGTTTGAGGTGACCGGGAGAAATTATGTGAGTGATCGAGAGAGCAACAACAACAAAATCGTTCTGCTCTGATGCCATGTGAGAATTTGAAATATAATTATATAAATATTTATTATTCTAAAATTAATAAACTTAATAAATAGGAACCCCCTCTTTATATAAAGTAGAGAAGGAGGTAGAATATACACTTGAAGATGTGAGACTAAATACTACAAATATAAAAATGTACAATGAACTACCTTTTGAGCTTTTTCCAAATGGTGTCAACAGAAACAAAAGTATGCATAAAATATGATTGTGATTAATTTTAGCCCCACTAATAATTTCTGTTTACTAACTCAAATATAGTTAAACAAAAAATAATGTGAATTTATTGCACCTTTCTCGTAAGGGCCTTCCTCACGCGTAAAGAATTAGCAACAGCAGTGGAAAGCTGTCGAAGAGATGTAAGCCTCCAAGAAGCCCTGAAATTAATCGAGAAAATTAATTAGCAAGCAAAGTAATTTTCAGATTGGTAATAGAATTTAAATTTCATTTGATCATCCAATGATTTACCCGCTGGAGGGTGCGTCAGTAGACTGCGGCTCCAATGAAGGAATTGTAGAAGCTAGAGGCTTGTCAGGTAATGTGCCATTCTGTTTAAGAACTACAATTCTCCCAGTATGGAAAAAAGAATAAATCATGCTATGTAGAATTTTTATCTTTGTATATGTTGGTTTCTTAAATGGGATATAAAATGATTATCTCATTGGGATATTTGAACAAAACACGTTGACGCTTGTTTATTGAAAAAGAGCGATATTTTGAAGACTCAGTTTTCAAGGCAGTGGTTTATCCTACTTTGAAACAATGACAAATAATCCCGGTCATATGCCAGATTTTTTTTGTGTGGTGGGGGGGGGGGGGGGGGGGGGGGGGAATATCGGGAGAAGAAACGTGTCCAACCATACTTTTTTGATAAGTATGCGAATATGAAAATGTGAGAAGGAACCCTCGTGGAACAACTAAGGCTGTGTTACGGGCTAATCCCCTAAGATGTTGATATCTCGTCAGGGGCGGTGGTGATGTCGGCGGCAGTGGTGATGTCGGGGAGGTGGTGATGTCGGCGGTGGTGGTGATGGTGGGAGGGATACAAGGGAATGAAGCTCAACTTACTGAGAAGGTGAAGAGAAGGGGGGATCTTGCTCAACCCTAATCCTAGAATGGGACAAGGAGAAAAAAAATAGACAGGAAGGAAGAGACAACTTTCATAATTTCTTGGATAATCAATTCATGACCCAAGGGGGTCTACATATACAGAATTACAAGATGGCAAAATCATAACAAGTCCAAACATTCGGACTTACAAAAATAACATATGTGGTACTCGATGACCAGATAAATAAAAGATGTGACATGCATCGACACAAACATAAATTAAAACATACATAAAAAATAAGATAATTGGTTGTGTCAGACCATATCATCTCATATGTAATGAAGCACGGGTCTATAGGTGACTCACGGAGAATACTCTAACCTTAAATGCAAAGCAAGCAAGTGCACGACAGACACAAATGAGGCTATGACCAACTTTAAAATGTTATGAGTGCATACACACAATCCAAGAAAATGTCAAGTTAATGCGAATGCAAATGTAAGTCCGGTCTAAATTGACAATAGTACTTAATCAATATGAGAACTTAACAAGTGCAGAATTGTTCACATTAGAAAATTGAAATGAAAGCAAGAGTGAATTCACAAATATTTGAGGTGCAATTATATTAAGCGAGCGCCGAATAAGTCTAGCAAATCAGATATTTTACGGGAATTAAAGCATATAATATCACATCGACCAAACTAGAGTCCAAGCATACAAAATAGGAGACAATAACATAAAACTGTGACTCGCATAGGCAGGCGGCGGCGTATTATGGTAAGTAGCAGGCGTCTGGGGCTGTTGGCTCCATGTTGGT
Source organism: Dactylorhiza incarnata (assembly GCA_033032865.1). Taxonomy (NCBI): domain Eukaryota; kingdom Viridiplantae; phylum Streptophyta; class Magnoliopsida; order Asparagales; family Orchidaceae; genus Dactylorhiza; species Dactylorhiza incarnata. Next base: position 1,702,023 of record JAWHQI010000173.1, read on the forward strand.
AATGACTGTTGATGGTGGTTGGTAACTAGAATGGGTTGAGATTGTGTGGGAATGGTTTAGGAAGGTTGGTGGGGGTGTGGACAACGATTGGATTGCTGGAATATGGGTTCCTGGGTGCTGGAAAGAAGTTGCAGAACCCAGAATGGAAGATTCAGGGCTGGAACAGAGAACGTAAAGGGGAAATATGGGTCTGGAGTTGTTCTTGAGGGCGTTTGTAGGCTGTTTGAAGTGCTGGAAGCTTGCAGGCAGGATTTCGAAAGAGGGGATGGGAGTCTTAGAGGGGTGGGGGCTGGGAAAGGGTTAGGGGACTGCTGGGAGGGGCTTTTCCGGTAGCTAGAGAGAGTATTGGACCATTGTGCGGAAGTGGTGGGGGGAGAGGGAGAAACAAGTCTGATGGGATCCAAAAGTTGTGGAAACGGGCTGAAAGAGGCACATACAGGGAAGATCGAAGGCTGGAATGGCTAAATCGGTAGGGAAGTGGCGGATTAGGGCATAGGAGGATGAAGGGGGATGTTACCTTGGAGTCACACCAAGGATTGTCGCACGGCGTCGCACCGAGGGAGAGGACCGTCGGTTCCCAAAACTGAAATCAAACCCACGATGCCCAAAACTGCCGCCTACAACATGTATATATAGCATATAATTAAAATAGGACACCCCAATCGGACGGCTCATATCGTCTGAGCCGATCGGGTTTCAAATGCAACTAGAAATAAATAAAAATATACATGAAAAAGACTGACCAACCATCTGGGCGCATCCGTGAACTCAGATCGTCCGAACGGGTAGCGGATCACGACGATCTCCATTAATCTCCCCGGCTTGAAAGCACTCAACTCCGGTGAGTGAAGATGGTCATGCTCTCGGTGTAGCCTGGGGATAAATCACGCAAGCTCCTCAGGGAATGGGCGGAATCTCCAGGGGACAAGATATTGCGGCGATTCTTGCTCGCCTACGGCGGTAAAGTCATACGCAACAAACTGAAGTAAGTCTCTGGCGGTAGTTAGTAACTCTGAATAAAACATATTTCTGTCTAAAAGTTGGACTAGTGGAACCAGTGGTGATGTAAAGTGGCCCTCATGGTGTGACTCATCAGGCTGAGCCTGAGACGAAGTGGGAGGCAATAAAGGAAGTTGTGGCTCATGCATGGGAGCGAAAAAGGTGTCAACATAAACACATTCACCATAGTAAGGAATCAAGTCCTCTACCTTGATACTCGGTTTATCCCCATATTTTGAAGGATGTCAAACTCATATGCATTCGTACCGATCCACGCATGACTGCATAGAGACCCATTCAACGAGCACTTAATCTTTTTATTGTTTTCGTTGGGAACCTCTCAAATTGTATGTGAATTATCCTCTGCTCCCCAATTTCAACACTCAGATCCCGCTTGTACTGGTCTGCTAAGTTTTTATAATAATCATTGTTTATTGCAATTTCACATCAGACAAATTCAGGCAGCTTATGCGAATGATGCAAAACATATGATGGACTCGAATCATGCAACATAAGAGAGTCGTGCACTATAGGAGAATACACATGCAATTCATGCAACAGATGCAAATGAATGGCAACTAACACGGCATGCTGACTAAATGCATACGTTATATAGCAGTGAAAGTCCCTAAAGATGGGTGGTTTATCTAGAGGCTCTTTAGGCGAGGTGTAGAAAAACTTAATGAGTTTACGGAGACCACCCAACTAACTTAACTGAGACAACGACAGTGAGTTACGGAATCAAGATATGCCAAATATCTCCTACGGGATGCAAATCGTCAGGAGGCTCACCGGTGGTCGATAGAAAAATTCTGCGTGAATAACGCCATCACCCGAAAGAACGTCGTAGATGGTGACAAAAGAGCGTGATGCATGAGTGTGATGGGTACCTCTCAAATGATAAAGCCCGTCAGGTGGCTCACCAGAAGGTGTATACGAAAAGTCATCACGTACATGGTGATCATTAGTGTGAAGATGCAAACCATCCATACTAGATTGAATGCCTTTTGGGAGGAGAAGCTCGTCAAATGAGCCTCTCGGGGACTTAATCCCGAGGTCAATAATGGCAGGTTGGCCGTCCAAGAGGAAGGCACCAATAACGGTAATATTTGTGGGAACAAGAAAGACGCCCACAACAAAGTCAATGTTAGCCCCTTGACCCTCACAAGGGAGTGGTGGCTCATCCGGAGGTTTGGCATGGGGTTCATCAAAACATCCATCAATGTGGTCATGATCCCTCCAGATGAGTACTATCTAAAGGTGTGGTGTTCCCAAAAATGGGTGAGGCAACCACTAAGAGATCGACACTAGGATCTCGGCTCTCAGTCATGATGCGGCTCGAGACAATGCTAAGGGAAGAGTGGGAAGAGCCCCTATTCAAATGTGGGTAAATCGGTATAATGTCGAGGACTGGATCTCTATCCAAAGGGGACACAAGGTCTAAGTGAGCTGTGGAGGACGTATATACCATCACAATGTCACTGGGCCGCTCATCCTCACTCTCATAACCACTCTCTCTAGTCATACTAGTATCACTCTCCACCTGTGTCAAACAATCATGATCAGACTTGACTCCAAAATCAAGTCGGAACTGAGTCTCATCCGGACAAGATGAATCAATATAAGGTGTCTGTGTCCGGGCTCTCAAGTCAGTGGGAGCACTACTAGACGCATCGGTGGCTTGACCTAAATCTCTAGGCTTTCTTCTATTGATTCTTCCTAAGGCAGATCTCAAGTGATGAAAATGAGCATCCAAGCGATCAAATTGGTCAAGAACTAAACGCTGAAATTCATCCTCAGGTATCTCTATTTACGGGACACTGGGAGGGTGATGGCGATGATGTCCCGCCTTTCGCTCGTGTTGCTCGAGCCCGTTCGATTGATGGTGATGCAATCCCACCGCTTGTTCGTGATGACGTTGCTGATGATGTGGACGCTGTCCGCCACTTGGAGTTTGATGATCGTGATGGGCGCTGCCGCCAACTTGAGGATTCGGACGTTGCCGCGACAACCACCGTCGACGCCGCGTCGGCATCTCCACTTCTTGGGATACATGCAAATATATGATTATAAATTATTTTCCAACTCTTGGGATAATATTTATAATTATATATTTTCATTTATGCATTTTATTTTCAGCATTGCTTTTAATTTGGGACTTTGAATTTCAGCTTTTTATTTTATTTTGATGGACTGCATTTAGCCATCTTATTTTGGGTTGGATGAATGGTGGCGATGGAGTGGTGTAGCCTATAAAAGGCCTTGATGTATTGTTTTATGCTTAGATTATGATAGATTTGAAATTTGAAATCCAAACTTGGAATTCTCCCCCCTCTTCCTCTCTTCCTAGCTCTCTTGGAATTTCCGCCCCCTCCCCCTCTTTCTTCCTTCTCCTTGGCCGCCCCTCTCTCTCATTTCCCTCTTGAAGGTTTCGGCCTCCACCTCTTCCCTCTCTCCCTCTTCCTCTCTTGAGGAATTTCGGCCAGCCCCCAAGGCTTGTGGAAAGAGATCTCTTGGCTCGTATTTGGCTCTAAGGGCTTGATCGTGGTGTAAGCGGCGAAGGCGAACGTGCTCTACATCAAGTGACTCATCTCCGGTGATCTCCGCGGACAAACAATCTTTAGGATTCCTACATCTCGGATCTACGATTCCGAGGGGGTAACGAACTCTCCACTCGTGTGATTCTTTTCTTAGATAGTTCTGCGGTGGCTAGATCTGTGACGTGGTCTTTGAATCGTTGATTTTCTCGCGGATTTTCTTTATTTTGAATTGGTATTTCGATCTTGGATTTCGTTTTAATTCGACGAGGAGTGGCGATCCTCTTTTGTTCTTGTTGGGGGAGATTTTTCCATTTTCCGAAATCTTTACCTTTTTCGGAGGATCTCTCTTTGGTAGACAACAACAACCGCTCGATCGGATCGTGTGGATCCTTTTAGCCGGGAGCGAAGTTGGCCCATAGCCTCCTTCCGTTCCCTCGCGGTGTGGCTGCCCGTGCGTGATAAATAACGTGAATAAAAATCATTCCGCGAGTCGGCTGCGTTCGTTCATGCTTGTGTGAGATTAGGAAGCGTTGGGAGTAAACTAATCGATTGCGCATGAGTGAGTGAACCCAAACATCCTTTCCTACATCAATTTGACCCCAAACATCCTTTCCTACATCAATTTGGTATCAGAGGGAGGTTCGTGTCAATTTCTTAATTGACGCATTCCTAAAGTTTTCTTTGAACGCCGGCACTCACATTCTACACACGTTTCTACGCCCAAAATTTAAAAAAAAAATTCGTCGGTCTGCGAATAGCGCCCTAAAATTTTTATTTTTCTGCGAAAAACAAAAAAACAAATTTCTGGAAATTCTCCATTATTTTCTCAGCAAGAAAATCAAAACATATATTTTACTATCCTACTTATTAGGCGGGAGAAAAATTACCTTTCATAAAAATTTCGCCTGTTTAAAAGTTCTGGTCTGTGTTTAGCGTCCTAAATCTGTTATTTTCCAGCAAATAAAAAAAAAATCTTAATTGATACCATCCTAATTTATTTCTTACCGTAGGACGCCGACATGTAATTAATCTTGCACGATTCCTTTCCAAAACAACCAAATCTTAATTAATCTTGCACGATTTGTTTCCAAAAACAATTAATTTTCAAAATCGGGCTTGCGAATAGCGGCCTAAAACTTAATTGGCACAATCCTAAATTATATCTTACCTTAGGACACCACCGCACAATAAATCCTGTACGATTTGTTGCCAAAATCACAAAATTTTCAAAATCTGGCCTGCGAATAGTTAGGAATTCAAAATTCAAAATTCAAAATTTTGAAATTCAAAATTCAAATTCAAAATTCAAATTTTGAAATTGAAAATTCAAATTCAAAATTTAAATTTTTGAAATTCAAAATTCAAATTCAAAATTCAAAATTTTGAAATTCAAAATTCAAATTCAAAATTCAAATTCAAAATTCAAATTTTGAAATTCAAAATTTTGAAATTCAAAATTCAAATTCAAAATTCAAACTTTTGAAATTCAAAAATTCAAATTCAAAATTCAAATTTTTCAAATTCAAAATTCAAATTTTTGAAATTTAAAATTCAAATTTATGCTTGTAACGGCCTAAAATCTGAAATATTTTAGTATTTTGTTCACACTCTTAGGATGACTAGAGAGACCCCCCGAACTCTAACCACTATTCCTCGGGATGGAGTGCCACACCGCACTAATAAAAGTTATAACATTGAACCTCGAGCGTTAGATAAAGGGTGGGACACCGTTGCAAGAGTGATTAGGTTTGACCGTGACATAACAAGAAAATTTTCGAAAAATTTTAAGCACGGTGAGAAGTGGTGCAAACTAGTTGTCGATAGTATTTGCCGCATGAATGTCGTTTCTGAAAATGCTATCACGAGGATGTGTTTGACCACCGAGCCGCACCCCCGTCCCTATCTGCTTGTGCGTTCCGACGAGAGCACTGTTTTAGTGTCTAGGCGATGTTTGGTGCCCCTCACCATCAAAGTCTATTCTGAGCGTGTTTGGTGTGATGTCCTTCCTATGAAGGATTGTCATGTATTGCTAGGACGCCCATGGCTTTCTGACCATGTGGTCATCCACGATGACCATGACAACACGATAGAATTCCAGCATAATGGTCAGCTTATCACTCTTAGGTCCACTCCGCCTAAGACGCCTTTGGTCCCACCTGGAAGTACTTGTAGCCCTACTGAGTCGACACCACCGTGCCTAGCAACGAAAGAAGATTTTGACACTGTTAGTCAAAATCGGCCTATAGACTATATTAGCCCCTCCGAAACGAACACATTAGGCTTAATCGTTAAAGCTGAGGCTGACCCTGTTAGTCCAAGCCTTTCTAAGGACAATATTGTCCCTGCTGAAACAACCACGCTTAGCTTAGTATGTGAGACTGAGGTTATCCCGATTAGTCAACCATTATGTGATCCTTTTAGCCTTATGACGCCTTCAGTTGAACATCCCAAGATCATTCAGGAGGTTGACGAGAAATCTGAAGGTGAGTTTAGAGTTATTGATGAACATGTCGCGGTAGTTATGGAGGACAAGACCTTAAATTTAATCAATAACTTGGTGATTGCTCCAAATTTTCCTAACCAACCCAAGCATGAGAGTATTACATTAGCCGACCCAGTTTGGTCTTATCACGTTATGTGTAGCGCGCAAAAGAGAGCATCCCATTATAAAATGGAGGATTTAGTTATGGAATGTCTCAACCCTGAACGGTGGCTTTCCGGCGCCTTAGAGGACATCATGAGTCCGAACGCTAAACCTTTTCGAATTTCACTGAATTTAGGAAAGAGTACTTTTCATATGAAGGTTTCTGCTGAGTGGGGTTTGCCCCATATTTTTGATGTTTCAAATTTTACGTCATGCTTTCTACCACCACTTAATCAGTCTCCCCCTCCGTTACTTTCTACTAATCATTCTATTGGGTTGAGAGGTGAGCAGGGTAGTAGATTGTTTTCTCCTAAGGTTATCACTGGAGGTATGTTGTCCGTTGATGTTTTAGCATATTTTCCTTCGTTATCTAATACTGCTTTCAAGGTCCCAAAGACCAACTCTATGCTTGACAGGTTTATCCAGGTTGGCGTGTCCCGTCCTCTACTTGGCGACATGTTTCGGGTCTTGATTCGATGGCGTGATCACCCCCCTTTAGAGGACTCTTGGCTCTTTGCACCGGGGGTGTCTCTTCAGGTTTCTGCTATTGTTATGCCTGACAGGTTTTCCTTGATGAGTGTTGCCCGCACGACTATCAGTGGGCTGCTCGGGCCATATTTGGATCATGTGGGTTTTGCCTTCGACTACTTTCCCCTTCCGGGCCACTCATTGGTGATGAGTGATTTTGAGTGGGGGAGGATTGATGGCGATGATGTCCCGCCTTTCGCTCGTGTTGCTCGAGCCCGTTCGATTGATGGTGATGCAATCCCACCGCTTGTTCGTGATGACGTTGTTGATGATGTGGACGCTGTCCGCCACTTGGAGTTTGATGATCGTGATGGGCGCTGCCGCCAACTTGAGGATTCGGACGTTGCCGCGACAACCACCGTCGACGCCGCGCCGGCATCTCCACTTCTTGGGATACATGCAAATATATGATTATAAATTATTTTCCAACTCTTGGGATAATATTTATAATTATATATTTTCATTTATGCATTTTATTTTCAGCATTGCTTTTAATTTGGGACTTTGAATTTCAGCTTTTTATTTTATTTTGATGGACTGCATTTAGCCATCTTATTTTGGGTTGGATGAATGGTGGCGATGGAGTGGTGTAGCCTATAAAAGGCCTTGATGTATTGTTTTATGCTTAGATTATGATAGATTTGAAATTTGAAATCCAAACTTGGAATTCTCCCCCCTCTTCCTCTCTTCCTAGCTCTCTTGGAATTTCCGCCCCCTCCCCCTCTTTCTTCCTTCTCCTTGGCCGCCCCTCTCTCTCATTTCCCTCTTGAAGGTTTCGGCCTCCACCTCTTCCCTCTCTCCCTCTTCCTCTCTTGAGGAATTTCGGCCAGCCCCCAAGGCTTGTGGAAAGAGATCTCTTGGCTCGTATTTGGCTCTAAGGGCTTGATCGTGGTGTAAGCGGCGAAGGCGAACGTGCTCTACATCAAGTGACTCATCTCCGGTGATCTCCGCGGACAAACAATCTTTAGGATTCCTACATCTCGGATCTACGATTCCGAGGGGGTAACGAACTCTCCATTCGTGTGATTCTTTTCTTAGATAGTTCTGTGGTGGCTAGATTTGTGACGTGGTCTTTGAATCGTTGATTTTCTCGCGGATTTTCTTTATTTTGAATTGGTATTTCGATCTTGGATTTCGTTTTAATTCGACGAGGAGTGGCGATCCTCTTTTGTTCTTGTTGGGGGAGATTTTTCCATTTTCCGAAATCTTTACCTTTTTCGGAGGATCTCTCTTTGGTAGACAACAACAACCGCTCGATCGGATCGTGTGGATCCTTTTAGCCGGGAGCGAAGTTGGCCCATAGCCTCCTTCCGTTCCCTCGCGGTGTGGCTGCCCGTGCGTGATAAATAACGTGAATAAAAATCATTCCGCGAGTCGGCTGCGTTCGTTCATGCTTGTGTGAGATTAGGAAGCGTTGGGAGTAAACTAATCGATTGCGCATGAGTGAGTGAACCCAAACATCCTTTCCTACATCAATTTGAACCCCAAACATCCTTTCCTACATCAGAGGGTCTTGACATGTGATGTGATCCCAGGGATGGTTACCTCTATAGGGCTCCTGAGGGTCATTTAGATGGTCTCTCCTAACATAATAATATCGTTCTCGTAGGTGCACGTGAGCCCTACGATCGTGCGGTGGTGGTCGCACATATACAGACTCAGATTCCTCAACTAGAGGAGATGTGTAGCGACGATGATATGAACGATACTCAACTTTACCATCATAAGGTCGTGGAGAGGTTTAATGATGATAATGTGAGGACCTCTCGTCGTGGTGGTCGTCTCTAGCATAATGGAATCGTCTCGAAGGGTCGACAAGATCCCTGGAAGTGGTGTGCCGCGCAGGAGGACAATTATCGTAATAATAAGGGTTCCCCTCAAGGGAAGGCGAGGGATATCGATAATAGTACGACATAGGACAAAACATATAGACTCAATAACTGCGTGCTAACATAAAGCTCGAACCTATCTCTGATACTAATTTGATGCAGCACGGGTCTATAGGTGACTGACGACGAATACTCTAACCCTAAATGCAAAGCAAGCAAGTGCACGACAGACACAAATGAGGCTATGACCAACCTTACAATGTTATGAGTGCATACACACAATCCAAGAAAATAAAGTTAATGTGAATGCAAATGTAAGTTCGACCTAAATTGACAATAAGTACTTAATATAAGAACTTAACGAGTGCACAATTGTTCACAGTAGAAAATTGAATTGAAAGCAAGAGTGAATCCACAAATATTTGATGTGCAATTATATTAAGCGAGCAGCGAATAAGTCTAGCAAAATCAGATATTTCACGGGAATTAAAACATATAATATTACATCCACCAAACTATAGTCCAAGCATACAAAATATGAGACAATAACATCAAACTATGACTCACATATGCAGGCGGCGGCGTATTATGGTAGGTAGCAGGTGTTTGGGTTGTTGGCTCCACGCTCGTGATGACTGTTGATGGTGGTTGGTACTAGAATGGGTTGAGAGTGTGTGGGAATGGTTTAGGAAGGTTGGTGGGGGGTATGGGCAGTGATTCCATTGCTGGAATATGGGTTCCTGGGTGCTGGAAAAGTTCCAGAACCCGGATTGGAAGATGCAGGGTTGGAACAATAACAAACAACATAGTGAGATGTCACAAGCAGCATACACGTTTTACTATGTTGAGCAAAAAAGTAAAGGGGCCTATTATGCAATCACAAGCTGGCGCAAGCATGCCTTATCCATGAATATCTAAACCTAGTAGCGTACTACCATGTTCTACGCTACCATTCCATTAAATGCTCAACAGGGCCACAAACATCAAGACACCAAAACCCATTTAACTTGGTTCCCTAAGTCGGATACTTTTACAAAAATTAAGTCCTTCAACACATACCCATATCCGACATAACCAAAGAGTGCACTCACGACACTCAAAACAAAGGGACTACAAGTCCAAAAAAAGGGACAAGCAAAAGCTCCCCCATAACATCCAACCAGAGTATGCAAACTCAACAAACAAAAGAGAGGAGCATTCAACTCTTAGTACACAACCATAACATCAAGGCAGTCAAAGTACTCATGCCAAACAAAACAAGTAAAATGGCAATATACCTCCACAGTTTCTCTTATGGCTATTTTTCCTGGCAATGAAGGTAAGATCCTAGTTCAACAGGACAAGTATGGCAAATCGCAGCTATACTGCCCAAATAAGGGCAAGGTTGTATAATAAGCTTCAAAGTTGCGATTGCACTGACATTATACATACAGACCTGAAGACTCTCATGTTAGTCGTTCTTGGGTAGTATGATAAAGTTTCAAAGACGCTTTGGCGACAACAGTATACATACTAACAGGATGATAAAGCTCAACGTCCTCTCCAGGGAGGTCGAATAACATCAAAACCCAAGGCAAGTAGTAGTGGTATGATAAAGCTCCAAAGTTGCTTTAGACAATATACATACTACTTCAAAGCAAACATAAGCACAACAACTATGGGTATCATATCCACTCAATCAGCCTAAACTCCTCATGGTCAGGCCCTCGAGAAAACATGTACATCTTTGCCACTTTCCCATAAAGACGTTATTTGCAATATTTAAAACTAAGCATTTTATATCAAATCCAATCCACAAGTCTCAACAGATTATTAGCAAATTCATAAAGATCGCACTAGCATGCCAAAGAATACATCATATTAAACATGCATGCTTAATTACACATCACCTTAAGTGCAATGTATTCAACATATAGGAGGATATAAAACTACCTCATTCCAACACATGGTAATTCAATCGACTCAGTGTCGGTTATCACAACAAGCATAACAAGTTCTCAACAATCACTGGCTATTACACATGAAATTTCAATTATTCTAACTTTCTCCAACCCTTAATCACAAGACTTACCCACACCAAATATCATTCTCGATTATACATAGCATAGTCATATAATCTTATCCCATTAATTTACTACAAAAGACATAATAATGTCTCCAACATCTCCTCAATTCAAAAGGCTCAGTCCTTCCATTCTAAGGAATTACTCCAGCCATTCTAACTACTTTTCCAACCCTCATTATCACGCAATTAAGCACACAAAATACTTTCATGTATTATTCATATACGTACCACAAAATCTCCACATTAGGGTTTGTTACAAAAACTAATTCCACCATTTTCCGCATACCGTTACTCAATTAAATCAAAGCCCTAATCTTAGGCTATTGAATTCCCACGATAAACCAACATTATAACAGCGTTATGGCTGCCATAATCATTGCAGAAACAAACCTTAATGCAGCTAGCAAACAACATCACTGATCCGTGTCACCGGCCACGAATAAACTTCACACACAATGCCTAATCTGAAACATATATCGGATTTCTACATGCAAGCATGCCGAGGACGCAATACCACACCTGGGTGGTTCTCCATAAACATGGATATCAGAAATCTCTAATTAGAGACTTTGATTTCACCATCACATTAAAATCCAAATAAAAAGCATGGAATAGAATTCCTAAAACCTAGGAAGAAGGTCGTTACCTTTGCACATGCCTTTGTGGCCATGGAATCCCTGAATAGATGAGAGGGAATGGACCATGGAGGCGAGAGCAATCCGCTGTCGCAAAGGGCTCATCGATCGGATGCACGGAAATCCTTCGGTGGCCAAATCTTCTCTCCAAAACTCTCTTCCTTCTCTCCCTTTCTTTCTCCTTCTTGAAGTGGATAGAAACACTTTTGTTTTCTGGTTTTGTCGAGCTTAGAGCCTTTAGAACAATCCTAAGTAGGTTGCTTCCCAATCCCCCAATCAAATTCCAAGAAAATAGGTCATTTAAGCAAAATTGACCTGAACACGCCCTGAAACATGGCTTGTAATCAAGACGTGTACTGCCTGTTTTCAACCAAATCAACTTCTAGCTCTCGAGTAGGCTTCCCTTAGCCTTCCTAGGTTATACGCCCATGTTACACGGCGTGTCCCTAGGGCGTGTGAAATATTTTTACCTTTATTTTGGCCTCTAGACAGTGTCACAAGCTCCTGGACAACCCTCACACCATTTGGATCAGTACTCATCCATTTATGACAATAAAAGTGGTTTTAAACTCTCCAAATTGCCTTAAACACTCCTCTTTTGAGGTATCAATCAAATCAAGCTAAACTAATCCTCAATTTCTGCTCATTATGGTACCACTTAGACAAACACACAACCTCCACCAAGAGAATAGACTAAGGGGAGAGAAATGCAAGGCATTGCACAGGGTAGACGCGATGAAGAGGCGAGGATGGAACGGGACCTAGTGGTGGGAGATTCGAGATGCTCGATGGGGACTGATAACTTTGGGGTCATCGAGGTTGCAGAGAGGCGCAGGTCTCGACAGGCACTGGGCTAGATTGTCTGTTGGGCTCAATGTGAAGGAGTGGTCGGTAGGGAGAGATGAAGCAGAGGTTATGCGGGCCTCAACAGGCACTAGGCTCAACAGGCGTTAGGCTCAACAGGCGCTAGGCTCAACAGGAGCTAGGCTCGACAATAATGAGGTAAGGAACGTGGTGTGCGGCTCAGCGTAATCGTAGTTTCGTTTCTGGCAGACTGCGCTGAATGAGACTAGCAAGTGCAACGAGCTGGGAGAGGTCAAAAATGAACTGAGATTGAAGCATGTATCCCTCAATGTCGTGCACTGCCAATGGCGTGTGGAATCGATGGAGGCGACGTCGACACAGAAGTTGGCCGACGAGGATGCTGACGATGGTTGCACGCTTTTCTCCTTCTCTGAAAACCGAAGAGAGTTGCGCTCCTTCGCTGGACGTCGGCGACGACGTCAAAAGTGTTTGATGATGACCTGATTCATGTGCAGGATGCCTGGTCGAGGGAAGAAAGTTTGCGGCTTCCGTAAATTGGAATAATAGGTCAACAAGTTTGCATGCTCTGTTTGTCGAGGAATCAATTAGATAGGAATGTGAATCATTGTGGCGGACCATGTTGAGATGAAGGAGGAGAAATGGCTTTGATACCAAGTTGTTACAGGCCAATACCGTTGTTACAGCCCAATACCGTTGTTACAGCCCAATGTCGTTGTTACAACCCAATACTATTGTCACAACCCAATATTATTGTTACAGCCCAATACCGTAAGACATCGAAATCTCGTCGGCGGTGATGGTGATGGAAGGGATACAAGAGAGTCGAGCTCAACCAACAGAGAATGTAAGAAGAAGAAGGAAGAAGGGGGAGTCTTGCTCAACCCTAACCCTGGAAAGGGGATACGAAAAGAGCTAGAGAGAGAGGAAGAGAGAACTTTCATAATTTCTTGGATAATCAATTCATGACCCAAGGGTTTTACATACATATAATTACAAGATGATAAAATCGTAATAAGTCTGAACATGTTGACTTATATAAAATAACATATGCGGGATTCGATGAACTGATAATTAAAAGACGTGACATGCATCGACACAAACATAAATTAAAACACATAAAAATAATAGATAACTGGCCGCATGGGACCATATTAGGTTCCTCTAAAAGCTAATAGTAATACTAGGGTTTGACGTGAACTTAGAAGTTCATGCAAGTGTTTCATAAAAAATAATAACAATAATAATAAAAGGGCCATCGAAATTGGAATTGGAGATCCAATTTCAATGAAAATAGACATCCAATTTCAATTTTCATGACCCCAATTCCATCAAAACAAACTGAACTTAGTACTATATTGCGAGGATTTCAAGACCTATAAAACTACACTATTGTGTAGAGTTATATAATATAACACTAAACTTGGAAAAAAACAAGTTTATAAGGAATCTATTCTACATATAACTACTAAAATTATACTAATTCCTTGCACGGACTCTCGTATGTGCGAGTGGATTGCTGAGGCAATTTATTTATGACATGAATTCAGTAAAAGGATGTCCAGCTATACTTTTTTGAGAAGATGCAAATGTGAATTTTTTTTAGCAATTTATTCATCTTCTTAATCAAATCAAGCTTTCCAAAACAATTTTGCCAGGAATAACAAATGCATACCATGAATAGGGCATGGATTTTGAGCTTTAGCACAACAACTCTTGCATGACTGGAATGGGCACCTGCAGATGGCCTTGAAGAAGTTCCATTAGTCCAATAAAGAAAACAAGATAATCTCATGATTCTCAATGAGAAGTATTAAACATGTGTTTCAGCTTTCATATCTTTCAAAAATCAAAATTCCATTCTCCTATGTGCTTATTAGCAACTTCCTGATCTAATAAAAAGGCAGTTTCTACACCATTGTTTTATTTTCAAAAGAATCTATTGTTCAAGAATTAAGTGGTAGAATTTCTAAGATGAGATAGGTAATGTTTAAAAAACCCTATTGCTAAAGGGGGCAAAGTAGAGCTCTCTAGTGGACCAAACTTGATGTGCGATAAAATACCAACACATGTTTTAGACATACAAATGAATGAAATTTATCAAAAGCGAAAACAACTGCTAACAATTCCTTTTCGGTAGTCGCACAATTTAATTGTGATTTATTTAGTGTGCGACTTGCATAATAGATGGTATGAAATATTATCCTTCCGTTGACCAAAAATATCACCCACAAGCATGTTGTTAGCATCACACATTAGTTCAAATGGTAATGGCCAATCTGGGGCAACAATGATTGGTGCAGTTATAAGTTTTTGCCTGAGCGACTAGAATGCTGCTTTGCATGATTCATCAAAGTTAAAAATAGCATTTATCATCAAAAGATTAGTCAAAGGGATAATTATGAAAAGTCTTTAATAAAATGGCGAAAAAATCCAGCATGCCCAAGAAAATTACGTATGTCTATCTGTTTTGGGAAAAGGTAGCTTTTATATTACCTTAATTTAAGTGTGATTTACTTTTAAACTTTTATGAGATATTTTGTGTCCTGGCACATTTCACTAACCATAAAATGACATTTTTCGCAGTTTAAAATAAGATTTTTTTTCTTCACAACGCTTTAAAATAAGAGTAAGATTTGCAAGAATATTTTCATAAGATGAACCAAAGATGGAAAAATCATCCAAAAAAATTTCAAGGAAATCTTTGACCATGTCTTGGAAAATGGCCATCAAGTCAAATGGAAAAATAATGAGGAGAATACATTATTACAAGGAGGCGCCCCTATAAATACACCAAGGGAGTGAACCTAAACAAGATAAAATGAATGGGACTTTTACAATGGGCCTTTTACAATATTTTACAAACATTTAATTCAACTCTCCCCCTCAAGATGGTAGTATATGTCAACATTCCTAGCTTGATAATGTTCTCCTTGAAAATATCACAGCGTAGGCACTTGGTAAAGATGTTTGCTACCTGATCATGAGATTAAACAAACGTGGTGCAAATATTGCCTTTTACAAAGTAATCCTTGATAAAGTGTATCAATTTAGACAAATTTTGTTCGATCATGTTGAACAGGATTATGTGCAATATTGATAGTAGTTATGTTGTCGTAGTATAATTTGATAGCCTTTCCAGTCTGTAGTCCACAATCCCACATTATAGTGTTAAGCCAGAGCCCCTCACATATTCCTTGTGACATTGCCCTATCCCGCATTATAGTGTCAAACCTTGAAAGAGCAGTTAATGTATGTGAGTTAAATTTAATAGAGGTAATTAAACTAATAGTTAATATAGGAATGGCAAATTTTATGAAGGGGTTTGTTTAATTAAGATAATGCTAATGGAGTAACTTTTTATGAAGAGAATGAAGTTCTTTTAGTGGTATGATACAACACCATACTGCAATAAAAGTACATCTGAAATAAGTTTGCAAGGTGAAGTACAATAAAAGTCTACTAAGAAAGTTATGTCGCCCTTCAAGCGGAACGTCTCAACTCAAATCGGAGCAGCATTTGTGTCCATTCGAAGTGCAAATGTGCAACAGCCCGCCCCCAAGCCGGAGACCGACCAAGCTCGGGAAACTAGTCTGGAGAGGAAAGTTATGTGCATGAATGTGGGAGATTCGTGGTGTCCACGGGATGAGGAGGTGGTTGAGATGAGCACCAATTGTGTGAGATCAACATGGATTTAGGGCAGTGATTGGGGAGATCGGAGCCGGCCCCAAGGACATCAGAGCAATACTCGGGCATGAGGAATTGGCTGAAGTTGTTGCGCGTGGACCAAGCAGAGCTGAGGCTAGAGCAGATGAGCGCAAGCTGGTTAGACATTATTATAATCTTTTTTGTTGATTGATCCTTATGTGCTTAATGTGAATTAGATTTACTTTGATTGAATATCTTCATTGACTTTGGACTTGATTTACTCAATTTTATCCTACGAACACAAGACTAACATAAAGACCTAAAATAAAAGGGAGGATACAACACGTTCTCAAACAAAAAAAATACATGAAATAATAAAATTGCACATAATTTCATCTCAATGAGATTTTTGATTTTTATGGCTATACATTTTCATACTTGCATCAGCATGCTACAATGAGTTGAATGGTTCGTGACAATCTGACAGAATATAAACTACATGCACAATGATATGCAAAACATTGAAATAATAAGGCAACACGCAATCAGGTAGATGTAATCTATGTTCAAAAATTATTTTAGTATGCTACTTATTTTAGAGTAGTAATATGACCAATTTTGGAAACTGAAAGAAAAGACGTTAAATGAAAAAAGAGCATGCTTACCTCGAACGAGCAACATTGCCACATTTGGAGCATTTAGGCTTGTTAAGTCCTCTAAGATTCTGCTTGGGGGTGTCAAATGTAATGGACTTGAGATTACCATTTACAGCTACATTTTCTATCAAAGATTCACCAACCTTGGTACTATGGGCTGGGGATGAAGCAGCCATGACAACTATAAAAAACATATACATTAGGGGGCAATAACGAATCTGCTTTCAAACAAAAAATATTGCATATGGTCTTGCGGTAGATAGACATCATGTAGCTTTTATTTAATGCTTACGTATTTAGTTATTTTTATCATTATTTCTATGTTGGAGATAGACTAATGTATGCCCAATGATGCAGCTAGCCTCGGATCATATTTTATTGGATTATGTAGAGGCTTCATTATTCTTATTTGGATGGGAGAGGTGAAAGCAGTCATCACAGTTGGAATCCCATCAGTAAAGAAAATTGGCAGTGCGGAGATTAATAAGTACCTCACTAACTTAGTTTTTATGTTGAAACCAGCTGCCACAAAGTATCGATGAATCATTAACATGTGATTTTAATTTATCTGAACTCTCTCATCCACTCATTGACAACCATTTGCTTGCAAATAAACGAATTGATTCTATATTTGGTTCTATATTATCTGATATATCCATTAATAAAAGATCATTTAAAGCACATTGGGTTAAGATTACATATGTGAAAGCCTTGTTTTACCATCTCCTTTATGAACACTTACATTCAAAGATGTTACTAATGCCAAGAGTAGGAAGACCATATTGCTTGTGAATTATTCAGTTTGATTAATTGTACTTTAAGGAAATTATTCGTTGGCATGGTACAAGAAGAAAAAAAATTTACCTCAAAATGAAGGGTTTTATAACCATTCATATCTTTAGATTATTGTA
This sequence comes from Dactylorhiza incarnata, assembly GCA_033032865.1. Taxonomy (NCBI): domain Eukaryota; kingdom Viridiplantae; phylum Streptophyta; class Magnoliopsida; order Asparagales; family Orchidaceae; genus Dactylorhiza; species Dactylorhiza incarnata. The sequence continues at coordinate 1,719,300 of JAWHQI010000173.1, forward strand.
TATGTTAGCATTGTTTTACCCATACAAATAATCTCCAATGTTGTTTCTAAATCATGATGTAAGAAATATTTTTTTTGCAATCAAAATTAAATTAAATGGCGCAACTTTGCTCATCGGGGGAATAAGCAGAGACAGTTAATCTAGAATTTCATAAGACTCGCACAAAGAGCCTAGTGATCGAACAAAAAATAGGATAGAATCATCGACAAGCAAGAAATTACAACACAATTTAGCATTTAACGATAAATAGGGACAGTGACAATTAGGCAAGTTCTGATTTTCTGTAACGATCAACTAAATTATGCATAAGTAAGAAGAATCTAGCAAGACAAAGATGAGAGAAGTACCCCAGGGTCACAACTGCAGCGTCAGATCCAAATCCTGATCGAATTGGGGGCAGGGATGAAGGTTAGGGCAGCAAGTAACTGAGGTATAATGTATGGGACCTCCCTGTTCTCGGTGAAGGAAACAGGAACAGAAGCCGAAGGGATTGGGTAGATGGAAAAGTCACGGGTTTAGAAGGATACTGTACAGGACGAAGGTGGATGGATCTCCAGCGCTAGGTCTCCGGCGGTGGTGGCATGGACTGGGAGGCTCCGGCGGGAAGTTTCAGAAAACCTGACAGTCAGTGAGAGAAAGTTTCAGAAAACCTGACAGTCAGTGAGAGTATCGGAAGCCGTCGGACCTGGGCAGGGACACGTCGTCGGCGCCGCAAAGGGGTGGAGGTCGACGGAGGAGTGGTCGCCGAGCCTCGGAGAGGGTTCAGCGCCGGCGGCTGAGGGCGTAAATACGGGCGTGAGAAATACGGGCGTGAGAAATGCGTAATTTGCAACTGTATGTATAATGACACGGGCAGACCGTGATTTTGGCTGGCAAACTAAATATTCTAAAATTTAAATAGTTTTTTCTCCTACTCATTTACACTAAGGGCCTAAGGGGAGCCCGAAATTTCTCCCTATGGATTTCTCGCTGCTCCTCCTCTCAGATCTTCTGGATATTCTTGTCCTCGATCTTCGAGCGGCGGAGAAGCTTTTTTTTTTGCCGAATTCAGACTCGAGGCTCCGCCGCTTCTTACAGACACGCATCAATAGATCCATGGTAAGATGGCGAATGCCGACGATTACTGTCATGGTATCGCGTGAAGATAGAAGATCGGAGCAAGAAACTGATCGACCTTCTCTTGCTCATTGATACTTACTTCTCTAACCCTAAGCTAGTCTCAGATCAAAGAGGGTCGCCGGCACAATCACATTTAATTATGTTTTTTTTTAATATTTCATGTTAGTATGCAAATAAAATTTTGATTTGACATTAAAAATCTCGGTCTGACATTAACATTCGGCTGCCAATAGCCAATGTAGGTTTGCCCATAACACCTAAAGCTGTCACGATTCCGGTTCGGTTCCGGTTCTATTAAAACCGTGAACCAAACCGCTAAGGTAACAGTTCTTCAAATTAAAACCAAAACCGTATTTGGTTTGACCGGTTCCGGTTCTGGTTCCGGTTCCAGTATAATTTTTGGAACTATCGTGTTAACGATTCCTGTTACAGTTCAACAAGAACCAAAACCAAACCGACCACTAACGGTTCGGTCCGGTTTTATGTGGTTCGGTCCGGTTCCAATCCGTTCCAACTAGAACCAAAATCAAAGTTGACTGAATGAATGGGGGAGGTCAACAATAAAAAACCAGAGGGGAAAAATATACCCGTTTAGTTTTTTTGCAAGAGGGACTTCGAAATCTGAGGCCTGAGCGCAGGAATTTCGTGTTACACCAAGGGAGAGTATTTTTTGTATAATATATAACAAGTCGGGCTGAAAGTTAAAAATTGAAACCGCAAAACCATAAAATTGCACCATCTCGTGCCGATTTTAAAAATTCAAAGATCACGATCGTTTAATGTCGATTCAATGTTCATGACTTCATGTTGCTAAAGATCGCGACTCAACATAGTGTAAAGAACTTTGAATTATTACTCTTGAAATCTTATTTTACAATTAAAATTATGTTTGAAAAATATATTAGTTAATTCAATTTAACTAATTTATCAGCTACAATTAAAATTTTCTTTCATGATTACTATTAAATAGTACTTGTATATTCTTTATATTTTTAAAACAAAATATTTCAGAAAAATATATGAGTAAAATTGAAAATACATTATATGATTGTATGATAGTATGAAAACCGAAAGTACACCGCAAATACAAATTTCAAATCGCACCAATGTCAAACCACACGACACGGATTTGGTGTGGTGCGATTTTGTTCAGTCCAAAATCGACCACCTTTGTTGCGAATGCGATTTGGGTTCAAACCGCACCAGTTTCATCCATAATAGTAAGTATAGATATTATAGATATATTATAAAAAATAACAAAATTATAATAATATTATTAATAATAATAGTAATAATAATAATAAACGGGTTGCGGTTCGGTTCTGCTTCGGTCCGGTTCGGATCGGTTCTAAATGAAATTGGTATTTTTTTGCAATTGGTATTTTTTTGCTAATGTTTCGGTAAAAAATGAAATAACAACTTCCATAAGTTTCTCTCTAGCAAAGTGATAATAGACTTAAAGATCAATTCCATAACATTTTCATCTGGAATCTTAACAAACAAACATGTATTCCTCCATCACACATAACATGTTAAACCCTAATCTTCCTGTTCACGGGATGTTGTTGGTGTTCCATCTGTAGAAAAACAAAAAGTAAGGAGCAGAAGGTCTTGTACACTTGGTGATAGCAAATAACAAGTGTAATAAATATATATATTAAGAATAAAATATGTATAAGCGGTGGACATTCTTTTTGTCCACCCGTGCACTTATCTTGGGCTATAAATAGTAGGCCTTATGTATCCTGCTTTATGTATGAATAAAAAGATATAATGTTACTGCTCCTATCTTCTATCTTCTCTCAATAAGCTTATGTCTTCTTAGCCAAGTTAACATTGGTATCAGAGCGAGGTTCAAGCCATCAGCACAGAATCTGTTCTGTTCATATAGGATTCAGTTCATTTCAAACATCATATGGCTTCCAACTCTTCATCTACCTCTTCACAAAATCTGCTAAGTGTTGGAGATGTAAAAACCTTGAAAGTAGAAGGAAGGGGATTAATATCTGTTCTCACAAAACAAGGACTATCTAAGGTAATACATAATGTCTTGTTCATTCTCAATTAGCACAAAATCTGCTAAGTGTTGGTCAGTTAGTTGAGAATGGATATAAAGTGGTTTTTGATGCAAATTTTTGCCATATAATAGAAAAAGAATCTCATCATTTTATATCATCCACTACTATGGCAAGAAATAAGATCTTTCCTCTGTCAATGCCTTCAAGCTCTGCCTTGCTATGTAAAGAAGAAGATTATACTGATGCAGTTAAGTGGCACAATAGATATGGACATTTAAATTATTATGATCTCATTAAACTAAGGATAAAATCAATGGTGCATGGACTACCTGCTATCAAACCTTCAACTGATTATTGTGAAGATTGCATCAATGGGAAATCTCATAGACTACCATTTCCCAGAGAATCATTCCGGCGTGCCTCAAAACCATTGGAATTGCTCCATATGGATCTTTGGGGACCAACATCTACTCCATCACTATCATGTAACAGATATTTTCTACTTATTGTAGATGATTACTCTCGAATGCAGTGGATATACTTCATAAAGCACAAATCGGATACCTTCTTACAATTTATAAATTTCAAAACTTTGATTGAAAAACAAAGTGGATATTCAATTAAAGCCATCAGAAGTGACAGAGGAGGTGAGTTCCTAAGTAATCAGTTTAATGATTTCTGTATAAGGGAAGGTATCCATAGGTCGTTATCAACAAAAATGTCTCCACAGCAGAATGGTGTGGTAGAACGAAGAAATAGAACAATTATAGAGATGGCCAGAACAATGCTTTGATGAATAGTAATTATACGTGTTTTTCTGTATAGTTTTTAGTGTATTTTTGCTTAGAATTATAAATAATCTATGTAATTAAATAAATAAATTGTTTGTTTTTGTTATTTTAAACTTTTAACTAAGTTTTATTTTATTTTAATAAACTTTCTGTCTTTTTGTTAAGACACGCCCTTTGACACGCCCGTGTCCAAGGGCGTGTTCACTAATCCCTAACATTTTCTTCTCTCTGTTCTTTTTCCACCTCAAACATCAAGTCACGCCCTCGTTCACGGTGCTTGGTCACGCCCGTGTTGGATATCCATCCCAGATTCCAGCCACTTGAAGCATTTCATCCAAAAAGTCAAAGTCACGGCCGTGACATTTCAGCCACACCCGTGACATTTCAGACACGCCCGTGACCCATCAATTCTTTCCAGAAGAACAAAGGACACGCCAGGTGTCACGCCCAGTTCAAGCTCCAGCCAACCGACCTAGGTCACGCCCGTGACCTAGGCCGTGTACGATGGTCACGCCCGTGTACTTCCAAAGTCGCCGGTCAAGCCTTCCAGATGCTTGCCTGGATACAGCTGTTCTGGCTATTCGCACCCCAAGCCGTGTCACGCCCTCAGACACGCCCGTGTCCGAGGGCGTGTAATTCCAAAATTTTTCCTATAAATAGCCAGATTCAGCTGAGTGTGGGGGTTCAGAATTTTGAGACCTCTTCTTAAGATTGTGGACCAATTTTTGTTGTTTTCATGTTTTAGCTTTCTTTTTGCATTTTCTCTCTCTTGTTTTGTAACCTCTTTATGATGGAAATGAAATAGATTTGCTTCTTTGTAATTCTCTTATCTTTGTTTTGGTTAAAGTGTGTGTGTGTGTGTTCTCTCTTTTTTCTTCTTTCTTTCTCTTTTTTTTAGTTTTTGTAATTTTTGTTATTATAATTAATTGTCCATTTTAATTTGGGTGTGTGTGTGTGTATGAGGCTAATTTTCATGTTTTTAGCTTTTTTGTAATTTTTAGATGGTTTCATAATTTGTGTGTGTGAGTGTATGAGTTTAGGCTAATTTTTCTCTTTTTTGTATTTTAATTTTTCTTTTTAGTTTTTTTAGTGCTTTTGTAGTTTTTATTAAAGTAAGTGTGTGTGTGTGTGTGTGCTAGTATAGATTTTGTTTTATTTTAACTTAGATTTCATTTTTAGTAAGGGTGTGTGAGTGTAGGAGAATAGATTTTATTTTCTTTTAACTTAGTTTCATTTATGTTGTGTGTGTGAGTGTATGAGTTAATTTTTGTTTTCTTTAACTTAGTTTTCAATTAAAGTAAGTGTGTGTGTGTGTGTGCTAGTATAGATTTTTGTTTTCTTTTAACTTAGATTTCATTTCAAGTAAGGGTGTGTGTGTGTAGGAGGATAAATTTTGCGCCTTTTTTGTAATTCAATAGCTTTTATTTCTGTCACGCATTTATTTCCCGCCTATCCATTTGGATAGGACTTGTCACGCATTTATTTCCCGCCTATCCATTTGGATAGGACTTGTCACGCATTTATTTCCCGCCTATCCATTTGGATAGGACTCGCTCACGTATTTATTTCCCCTCTACCTATTTGGGTAGGGATTGCATTTCTTTAATTTCTGCAATTTACCGCTTTCATTTTAATTTCGTAGAGTGTGTGCGTTTTCAATTAGTGCGTCTTTTGTTTTTAATATAATTGTTTTTTGCTAATTCCGCTAACCGCTCAATCACTTAAAATCGTGGTAGTTATCATTATCGCTTTATAAAACTCTAAAAAAATCTAAGCAAAACTACTTTCTAAATTAACGTTTTCGTGCTTTCTCGTTTTTTATCGCAATTATCTTTAAACGCACGCCAACCTTAATTTTTGTCATTAGTTTTTCTATAAAATTATAAAAATCAATTCAAAACTCTTTTCGATAAAATAATAGCGCGCTCCTAAGAAGTAGAAATAATCGATACGACCTTGGAAAAATACGACCTTGATATTTCAAAAGAAATATCCTATACTACTATCGATAAGGTCCACTTGCCTTTATTGATTTTAGTCCGGATAATTATATAAACCCAAAAGCTTTCTCTCCAAAGCAATTTTTAAAACTCTCTTTTAAACACTTAGAAAATTGTTGCAACAAACCTTTGGTTGTTGCAACTAGCTCAAGGTAAAATGAGTTTTAAAACTATCATTTACAAAGTTGTTGCAACAACTCACAAAATTGTTGCAACGACATATTCAAAAAACTTTCAACTTTCATTTCAAACATAAGCCTTTCCAATCCCCTACTTAGCTTTTGGCGACGCGGCCAAAGAGTAATCCTCGATATTTCGAAAGAGGAAAATGCCGTTACTTCTATCTTTAGATAGGATAACGGGTAATTCCTCGAAGTAGAATTACTCGCGGGACTCTTCGAAAACGTCCGCCTAAGGTTAAAGTTAAAGAAAGAAAGAGTTTTTCTAAAAAGATAAATTTTAGCGTATCAAGTTTTTGGTTAAAGTTAAAGAAAGAAAGGGCTTTTCTAAAAAGATAAATTTTAACGTATCAAGTTTTTGGCGTCGTTGCCGGGGACTTGTGTCGTTATTTTGAAATAGGAAACGCTATTAATTTTATCTTATATTTCACCTCTCTATCAATTATATATTTTACTTTCATCTTAAAAACAAAAAAAAATTTAATTAAGAAAGAAAAAAAACCTATCTAAGAAAAAGGAAAATCCAAAATTGACAAAAAAAAAAAAAATATATATATATATATATATCTTAACTACTATATGGAAATACTAAAGCGAGACAAAGTTTTATTTCAGGCCATTGGATTTGGATGCATAAATCATGAGCCATCGGATCATTTTATCATTAAAAAAATAAAAAATGTAGGGCTCCTAAAGCTATACCCGGTGAAGGACAAAAATGAGGGAGAGAGAGAGGGAAAGAGAGAGAAAAAGTGAGGAGGGAGGGGGAGGGAGTGCGGCTGGGAGGGGGAGAGTAAGAGAGCGGCAGGAGAGAGAGAGAGATAGAAAGAGGGCGGCGGGAGAGAGAAAGAGAGAGAAAGAGGAGAGAGAGCATGGGGAGAGGGAGAGGGAGAGGGAGAGAGTGCGGCAAGGGAGTGAGGGAAATAATAAAATAATTGTTTTGAAGAGAGGGAGAAAAAATAATTTTTTTAAGTATATACGTATATTTTTTTACAAAATAAATATTATAATATTTATGTATATTTTTTACGATCATTTGGAGTACTCATATGTATATGTTGCGAGCGCATCCCGTGCAGATCGAGGCGGGCGCATCCCGTGCGGAGGCGGGCGAGCCCGTGCGGAGGCGGGCGAGCCCGTGCGGAGGCGGGCGAGCCCGTGCGGAGGCGGGCGCAGTCCGTGCGGAGGCGGGCGAAGCCCGCCTGGATGCGGTCGAAGGCTGCCCGATAGCATCGCGTCGGGGGCGGGCGAAGCTCGCCGCCGCCGGCCGGGTCCTGTCGCGCTTGGCCGTAGGGGTCTAGAAGGGGATGTCACGCTCGCCGATCTGGGCTAGCTTGGGGCGGGCTTCCCAGTCAGGGGCGGGCGAAGCCCGTCTCCGCGGGCCGAATACTGTCGCGCGGGGCACGGGGGGCCCCCCGTGCACTGTCACTCGTATATATATAAAGATATATCTCCTTTATTTTTACCACCTCTTATAAACTCATATTTGCAGAATTTAAAAACTTTTGCAATTATAAAAATTTTGCTTATATATTTACAAACATACATCTATATGTTCATATAAAACCAAACAAAACAAAACCTTAAAAATCATCCAAAAAAAAATATATATATATAGCAATATTTTCTACTTACGAAAAGAAAATAAAAAAAAATAATAATATATATTTCCCCCCTCTTTCTTTCTTTCCTTGTTTTTCTTCCTTGTAAAAATATTTCCAAAACAAAACATCAAAAAAAATCTATAAAAAGAAAAAAAGAAACTATTTCTTCCAAAAAAATTAAAAAAAAAAAAAGAATAGTGTATGACCCGAGGAGAATCTTCGGATAATCTAATTTTACCTTTTGATCCCGAAATCGAGCGCACGCTTCTCGAGCGCCGCCGATCTCGTAATCAAAATCTACAAATAGATCCCGAAGAATCCGTCGGCGATATACATATAGGCGTGATGGGCGATCCTAATCTAAATGCGGCCCCACCGTGGACCATGGCCTATTATGTTAGGCCAAATTTAGAGGATACAGGATCGAGCGTCACCCGCCCCGCGGTAGCTAATAATAATTTCGAAATCAAATCCAGTATAATCCAAATGGTACAACAGTCGATTCAGTTCGACGGTTTGCCAGATGAGGACCCAAACCAACACCTTTCAAATTTTTTAGAAATTTGCGATACCTTCAAGATTAATGGCGTCAGCGATGACGCCATTCGCTTGCGTTTATTTCCCTTTTCCCTGCGGACAAAGGCGAAATGGTGGTTGACTTCTCTTCCGAGAGGGTCCATAACCACGTGGGCCGAATTGACGGAGAATTTTCTAACTAAATATTTTCCTCCGTCAAAAACCGCTAAATTACGCACCGATATTGCATCCTTCATTCAATTCGATTCCGAGTCTCTCTACGAGACTTGGGAACGTTTTAAAGAATATTTGCGTAGGTGTCCTCATCACGCGCTACCAACTTGGCTTCAGGTACAAACGTTCTATAACGGCTTGAATTTCTCAACGAGACAGATGATCGACGCAGCCGCCGGGGGAACGTTAAACAACAAAACCCCGGAGGCCGCTCAAGCTCTGATCGAAGAAATGGTCATGAACGCGTACCAATGGAACATGCCAAGGTCGCGTCCTCCTAAACCGGCTGGTATTTTCGAAGTGGATGACACTACTCACTTAGCCTCGCAGGTAGAGCGGCTAAGTAAGCAAGTGGCGGAGATGACTGCTTTCTCCTCCACTCCCGCTTGGGCTAATAATCCTAATAATAATAATAATAATAATAATTTTAATAATCCAAATAATAATAATAATAATTTTAATAATCTTAATAATAATAATCTTAATAATAATATTAATAATAACAATAATTTAAGCGAGGAATCGGTGGATTACGTGGGCAATCAAGTGCGGGCGCCCTTCAACCCATATAGTAATAACTATAACCCGGGTTGGAGGAGCCACCCGAACTTCTCCTGGAGTAACCCTAATAATGCGCAACGCCCTCCACCTGCGATCCCGCAAGGATTTCCGCATGGATATCCCCAAGGATTTCAGCAGGGTTTTGCGCCTCCTCCTCCAAAACCTTCTCCGCTCGAGGAGATTTTTGCAAAATACATGGCTTCCAACGACGCAAATATCCGGAATATAACCGGATCGCTAAAAAATTTAGAAATGCAGGTTGGACAGCTTGCAAAAATGGTCTCCGAGCGGCCACTTGGAGCACTACCTGGGAACTCGGAGTAGAACCCGCGTGAAAATGCCCACGCCATTACCTTACGCAGCGGCAAGGAGGTCGACTCCCCATTGCGGGTTGAGCATCAGGTAACTGTTTCGCCTCCGACCCCTGCACCCTCATCTTTTATTTTAGTAGATACGGAAAAAATATTAGCGCCGGGCGTCTCGAGCCCGCAAATTCCGTACCCCGCAAAATTTAATAAAGAGAAGGAGGACGAACATTACAAAAAGTTTTTACAAATATTTAAACAAATTCAAATTAACGTCCCCTTCTGCGAGGCACTCTCTCAGATGCCGAAATACGCGAAATACCTTAAGGAGCTCCTTTCTAATAAAAAGAAGCTCGAGGGTATTTCGCGTGTTTCCTTAAATGCGGAATGCTCGGCGATCCTACTTAATAAATTGCCGCCAAAACTAAACGACCCGAGAAGGTTTTCCATCCCGTCCCTATTCCGCAATTTATTAATAAAGTACGCCCTAGCGGACCTGGGAGCGAGCATCAATTTGATGCCCTTCTCCCTCTTTAAAAAACTAGATTTGGGAGTTCCCACCCCAACAAAAATGAGCATCCAACTCGCGGATCGCTCGATAAAATATCCTATCGGGGTAGTGGAGGACGTTCTGGTCAAGGTTGACAAGTTTATCTTCCCGGTAGACTTCGTCATCCTCGACATCGAGGAGGACGCCGAGGTGCCAATTATCCTCGGTCGCCCTTTCCTCGCGACCTCTCGCGCATTAATTGATGTGAGTAACGGTCGCCTCCTCCTTCGGGTAGGGGACGACGAAGTTAGCCTTCATATTAATCCTTCGATGCGAAATTCTTTATCGAACGATGATTCCTGCTTTCACTTAGAATTCGCGTTCGAGGATGAGTGTTCTTCGCTTGCAGAATTACTCGCTTTAACTTTAGACGATCCGGATTAGGCGGACCTCGCCCCTTTGGACGAGCTACCGCCAGATTCGCCTTTCGAATCTTTTAATTCTAAAAGTTTAAAAATAACAACTTCTTACGAAGAACCCCCGGTCTTGGAGCTTAAGCCACTCCCCGACCATTTAAAATACGCTTTTCTCGCCGCAGACTTAAAACTCCCGGTTATTATTTCGTCTTCTTTAACCGATTCGGAAACCTCCGAATTAGTTAAAGTTTTGTCCACGCATCGCCATGCAATTGCATCGCAGATTTTCGATATTAGGGGGATAAATCCCTCTTTTTGCACGCACAAAATCTTCTTAGAAGATAATTCCCGCAAAAGCATCCAGCCTCAGCGACGACTAAACCCAAATATGCGGGATGTCGTTAAGGCTGAAGTAATAAAACTCCTGGATGCGGGGATTATCTACCCTATATCCGACAGCACGTGGGTTAGTCCCATTCATGTCGTGCCTAAAAAGGGCGGTCTAATGGTAGTGGCAAATCAACATAACGAATTAATTCCAACCCGTACTGTTACGGGTTGGAGGGTGTGCATCGATTACCGAAAATTAAATGATGCCACCCGCAAAGACCACTTTCCGTTACCGTTTATCGATCAAAATTTGGAGCGACTATCGGGTCATCCTTATTATTGTTTTCTCGACGGTCTATCGGGATTTTTACAAATTCCAATCTCCCCCGAAGATCAGGAGAAAACAACCTTTACGTGCCCTTTCGGTACCTTCGCGTACCGAAGGATGCCATTCGGCCTCTGCAACGCGCCAGCTACATTTCAACGATGTATGCTAGCAATATTTGGAGAGCTCGTAGAGGATATTATGGAAGTCTTTATGGATGACTTCTCGGTTTTTGGAAGCTCCTTCCAAAACTGCCTCCAAAATTTAGATCGAGTCCTCCAACGATGCGAAGACACGAACCTGGTTTTAATCTGGGAAAAGTGTAATTTCATGGTTCGAGAAGGCTTAGTTCTCGGCCACAAAATTTCTGAAAGAGGGATGGAGGTCGACAAGGCCAAGGTCGAAATAATTGAAAAACTCCCCGCGCCCTCAAATATAAAATCAATTCGTAGTTTTCTTGGCCACGCGGGTTTCTATAGGCGGTTTATTCAAAATTTTTCCAAAATAACAAAACCGCTAACCCACCTCCTGGAGAAAGAATCTCCATTCATTTTTGATAGCGCGTGCGTAGAGGCATTCAATGCCATAAAAAATAAACTTATCCATTCTCCCATTCTGGTGGCGCCCGATTGGACCCTTCCGTTTGAGATTATGTGCGACGCGAGCGATATAGCGGTAGGGGCCGTATTAGGCCAACGCGTAAATAAATATTTTCATCCTATCTACTACGCGTCCCGCACGCTCACGGCCGCACAGGCTAATTACACGACAACGGAAAAGGAACTCCTTGCCGTCGTCTTCGCCATAGATAAGTTTAGGCCCTACGTCACGCTTTCTAAAATTATAATATTTACCGACCACTCCGCACTTAAATATTTATTAGAAAAAATGGACGCTAAGCCCCGCCTTCTTCGATGGATCCTCTTATTACAAGAATTCGATTTAGAGATCCGGGATAAGAAGGGGGCCGAAAATTTAGCGGCCGACCACCTTTCTCGTTTAGAACACCCAATCGCGGAAGCGCTCTTCGAACCGGAAATCGATGATCGATTTCCCGAGGAGCGTCTTTTAGCTTTAAATAATTTAAAAACTTCTCCCTCGCTTTGGTTCGCAGACTACGTCAACTATTTAGTTGCGCGGGTGCTCCCGAAAGACTTTTCAAAACAGCAAAAGAAGAAATTCTTTTCTGATTTGAAAAATTACTTTTGGGAGGACCCTTTCTTATTTCGCGTCTGCGCGGACCAAGTCGTGCGGAGATGCGTTTCGAGCGAGGAGGGTGCACAAATTTTGCGGCACGCCACGAAGGGCCGGCCGGGGGGCATTATCAAGCCAACCGGACCGCGCAGAAGGCGCTGGAGGCAGGCTTTTATTGGCCCGCTCTCTTCAAAGACGCTCACACTTTTGTGAGCGCATGCGATAGCTGTCAACGGTCGGGTAACATCTCTCGTCGCGACGAGATGCCCCAAAATTTTTATTTAGAATGCGAGATTTTCGATTTATGGGGCATATATTTCATAGGCCCCCTACCTCCTTCATATACAAATCGCTACATTTTAGTGGCGGTCGACTACGTATCTAGGTGGGCGGAAGCGCAAGCTCTCCCCACCAACGATGCGAGAGTCGTCGTCAAATTTCTTAAAAAATTATTTTCTCGCTTCGGTACGCCCCGTGCGATAGTTAGTGATAGGGGTACGCACTTTTGCAACGCCCAGTTTGCAAAAACATTAACCAAATATGGCGTTACGCATAAGCTCGCCACCGCCTATCACCCCCAAACGAGCGGCCAAGTGGAGGTAGTAAATCGAGAAATTAAACGCATATTAGAAAAAACCGTTTCAATAAATAGGAAGGATTGGGCGATTAAACTAGACGACGCGCTGTGGGCATATCGTACGGCGTACAAGACCGCAATCGGTTGTACGCCTTATCGATTAGTCTACGGCAAGGCGTGCCATTTGCCCGTAGAATTAGAGCACCGCGCTTTTTGGGCGTTAAAATTTTTAAATCTCGATCATAATTTAACCGCCGAAAACCGGAAATTCCAATTAAACGAACTCGATGAATGGCGTGCGAACGCCTACGAGAGTAATAAATATTATAAGGAACGCTCGAAATTTTACCACGACCAAAAAATTAAATTTCCAAAATCATTTGCGCCGGGCGATCTCGTCCTCCTATATAATTCGCGTCTTCGTCTTTTTCCGGGGAAACTAAAATCCCGCTGGTCCGGCCCCTTTCAACTGAAAGAGGTTTGGCCATACGGGACCGTCCTTATCACCCACCCGGAAAAAGGCGACTTAAAAGTTAACGGTCACCGACTAAAACTCTACCACGCGGGGGATCAACTGGGAGGGAAGCTAAATTCCATACCCCTCCCCCACCTCTAAAAAGATCGTACCCCGCCAACGCGTCAAGCTACGAGACGGTAAACAAAGCGCCCGTGGGAGGCACCCCCATATTTATCCAATTACGCTCTTTTATTGTTCTTATTTACAAAAAAAAAATGATGAAATAAATTTTCATTTAAAAAAAAAACTTAAAAAACTTAAACAAAAATATAATTAATAATAATAATAAATAATAAAAATAAATAATTATAATAAAACAAAATGAAAAATATTATTAATAACTATGCATATTTTAAATTATCATTCTTTTTTAAAAAAGGAAACATAAAACAAAATAAAATAATGCAAAAACTTTAAAACAAAAATAAATTTTTTTTTTGGGAATTTTAAGATAGGACAATAGGAAGTTTCTTAAAGTAGGATTACTCGACAGACCCGAGAGGGGATTTTTGTCGATATTTCGAAACGAGAAAACCCCGTTGCTTTTACCTTTTTATTTCTCTTATTTCTTCCTTGCTTTTTATCTTAAAGCTTTTTCTTTATTTACTTTATTTTATCTTTCTTAAAATTTTGATATATTTTAAAACATGCATATTTCAAAATAAAAATAAAATAAAATAATATAACATAAATAATAAAATAAAAATGATGATAAAAATTTATTTTTATCATACCCAAAAAAAAAATATGATCGCATATATACTTTTAACTTCTTTTATACGTATTTTATTCGTGTTTTGTACATTTCGGAAAACTAAAACAAACCAAAAAAATAATTTTGTATATATTCGTGGAGTTCCTTTTTATTTGTAACTATTCTTGTATATATTTTTTCTATCTTGTAATTAAATCTTCACGTTTTTGTAAATATTTTCGTTCCTCACACTTTACTTCAACATTGAGGACAATGTTGGCTTTAAGTATGGGGGCGTGTTTTCCCTCTTTTTGTAATTATTTTTGCCCCTCCCATATTAGAAAAAACAAAAAATTTTATATGAAAAATTTGTTACAACATAAAACTTATTTGTTATAACATAACAAAATTTGTTATGACATAAGAAAATTATGTTGCAACATCTTTGTCCCTCTTTTCATTTTTCTTTTCTTTTTGAAAAAACAATTTAATATGTAAATAGGAAATCAAATGAAAAATCCAAAAAAAATCATTAATTAACTTAGAAAAAAAAACACAATTTTTTTTTATATAAATGTTTTATGTTTATGTCTTTTATTTGTATATAAAAATCCTTATTTATAATAATAAATCAAAATCCAAAAAAAAATGATGAAAAATGTACTTAAAAAAATTTGTTATAACAAAATTCATTTTGTCATAACACCAAAAATGTTTTTCCTTCTCTCTTTTCTTTTCTTTCCCTTTTTTTATTATTGTACATATTTTTAACAAAATAAAAAAATAAAAAAATATATGAAAAAAAAATTTTCTTAGAAAAAATCAAAAGTATTTTGTATGTATTTTTACTTTTCTTAATTTTCTTCTTCCTTTTTTTAGTATTTATATACGCATTTTGTTATAAAGAAAATCAAAAATCCCAAAAGTATCATATCTTAAAAATTTCAAAAAAAAAAAAAATTTGAAAAACTTATCAAAAAATCCAAAAAATAAAATAAAACCCCCACTTAGCTTTTTGTTATTTCCAAGGCTAGGTTAGTCTTATCTTTAAGCGTTTTTCATTATTTATGATTTGCTAAAACAATTTTATTTATTTTATAGTTTGAAAAATTTAAATCGAGGAATTTTCAGTAGTAAAGAAAATCTTGCGATCTTAATTTAATTTGAGAACAGAATCTTTAGCACTACCTCGGGTTTACCCTAAATAGATTCCTTTTTGTATTATATTGGCAAACCATCTTTAGATTCAATTATTCTAACTCTAAACTTGTGAAACTTTGGGAATGTTTTTAATCTACTAAACTTGCTCTCAAAAATCTTTTTTTATTAATCTAGAATTTCTCTTGAAACCCCCCTTATAAACACCCCTTAGCTTGGCATAAAAATAATAAAAGTAGGAGTTTTAAAAGAATTCCTGTGTCAATGGGAATAAAGAGATTCCATAAACACAGGCACCCAATATTGTTAAAAGAAATCTCGTGTCAATGAGAATAAAAAATTAATAATTCCGTAAACACGGGCATTGGGTTAAGTTTAGAAAAGATTTCATTTATCCCGCGTAAACCAACGCTGGGTATCAAAGCAAAACCACCAAAAAGGTGGGGTGAGAGGATACAATCCATCACCCCTAAATCCAAGCACTCTTCTTTTTGCCAAGGCTACCTTTTTCCCCTACCCCTTAGCCAATAAAATTGTACCTAGATTTTAATTTAAAAAAGTTTGGGAGAGCATAATTAGTAGACTTTATTTATTCTTAAAAACTTTCTTAAAAAAGGTTAAAGTTTTATGTAATTCTATTCTAATTAAAAGGTACCAAAGACTGCAATAATCGACGCTATTTAGCTAACTTTAGAAGTCTCGCTAAAAATTTTTCGCTCTTTTTAAATTACTTTCATAGTTTTGGACTTACCTCTTTAAATACCCTAAATTTATTTCGATCTTACTTTTGATTTAATAAAAACTTTAGTAAATTAGAAATTTTATTAAACGTCTTATAAGTATCCCTTACTTTTGCTCTGGAATAGCAAAAGCTTAAGTATGAGGGTGTTTGATGAATAGTAATTATACGTGTTTTTCTGTATAGTTTTTAGTGTATTTTTGCTTAGAATTATAAATAATCTATGTAATTAAATAAATAAATTGTTTGTTTTTGTTATTTTAAACTTTTAACTAAGTTTTATTTTAATTTAATAAACTTTCTGTCTTTTTGTTAAGACACGCCCTTTGACACGCCCGTGTCCAAGGGCGTGTTCACTAATCCCTAACATTTTCTTCTCTCTGTTCTTTTTCCACCTCAAACATCAAGTCACGCCCTCGGTCACGCCCGTGACCGAGGCCGTGTACTTGGTCACGCCCGTGTTGGATATCCATCCCAGATTCCAGCCACTTGAAGCATTTCATCCAAAAAGTCAAAGTCACGGCCGTGACATTTCAGCCACGCCCGTGACATTTCAGACACGCCCGTGACCCATCAATTCCTTCCAGAAGAACAAAGGACACGCCAGGTGTCATGCCCAGTTCAAGCTCCAGCCAACCGACCTAGGTCACGCCCGTGACCTAGGCCGTGTACGATGGTCACGCCCGTGTACTTCCAAAGTCGTCGGTCAAGCCTTCCAGATGCCTGCCTGGATACAACTGTTCTGGCTATTCGCACCCCAAGCCGTGTCACGCCCTCAGACACGCCCGTGTCCGAGGGCGTGTAATTCCAAATTTTTTCCTATAAATAGCCAGATTCAGCTGAGTGTGGGGGTTCAGAATTTTGAGACCTCTTCTTAAGATTGTGGACCAATTTTTGCTGTTTTCATGTTTTAGCTTTCTTTTTGCATTTTCCCTCTCTTGTTTTGTAACCTCTTTATGATGGAAATGAAATAGATTTGCTTCTTTGTAATTCTCTTATCTTTGTTTTGGTTAAAGTGTGTGTGTGTGTTCTCTCTTTTTTCTTCTTTCTTTCTCTTTTTTTTAGTTTTTGTAATTTTTGTTATTATAATTAGTTGTCCATTTTAATTTGGGTGTGTTTGTGTGTGTATGAGGCTAATTTTCATGTTTTTAGCTTTTTTGTAATTTTTAGATGGTTTCATAATTTGTGTGTGTGAGTGTATGAGTTTAGGTTAATTTTTCTCTTTTTTGTATTTTAATTTTTCTTTTTAGTTTTTTTAGTGCTTTTGTAGTTTTTATTAAAGTAAGTGTGTGTGTGTGTGTGCTAGTATAGATTTTGTTTTATTTTAACTTAGATTTCATTTTTAGTAAGGGTGTGTGAGTGTAGGAGAATAGATTTTATTTTCTTTTAACTTAGTTTCATTTATGTTGTGTGTGTGAGTGTATGAGTTAATTTTTGTTTTCTTTAACTTAGTTTTTAATTAAAGTAAGTGTGTGTGTGTGTGTGCTAGTATAGATTTTTGTTTTCTTTTAACTTAGATTTCATTTCAAGTAAGAGTGTGTGTGTGTAAGAGGATACATTTTGCGCCTTTTTTGTAATTCAATAGCTTTTATTTCTGTCACACATTTATTTCCCGCCTATCCATTTGGATAGGACTTGTCACGCATTTATTTCCCGCCTATCCATTTGGATAGGACTTGTCACGCATTTATTTCCCGCCTATCCATTTGGATAGGACTCGCTCACGCATTTATTTCCCCTCTACCTATTTGGGTAGGGATTGTATTTCTTTAATTTCTGCAATTTACCGCTTTCATTTTAATTTCGTATAGTGTGTGCGTTTTCAATTAGTGCGTCTTTTGTTTTTAATATAATTGCTTTTTGCTAATTCCGCTAACCGCTCAATCACTTAAAATCGCCGTAGTTATCATTATCGCTTTATAAAACTCTAAAAAAAATCTAAGCAAAACTACTTTCTAAATTAACGTTTTCGTGCTTTCTCGCTTTTTATCGCAATTATCGTTAAACGCACGCCAACCTTAATTTTTGTCATTAGTTTTTCTATAAAATTATAAAAATCAATTCAAAACTCTTTTCGATAAAATAATAGCGCGCTCCTAAGAAGTAGAAATAATCGATACGACCTTGGAAAAATACGACCTTGATATTTCAAAAGAAATATCCTATACTACTATCGATAAGGTCCACTTGCCTTTATTGATTTTAGTCCGGATAATTATATAAACCCAAAAGCTTTCTCTCCAAAGCAATTTTTAAATCTCTCTTTTAAACACTTAGAAAATTGTTGCAACAAACATTTGGTTGTTGCAACTAGCTTAAGGTAAAAGGAGTTTTAAAACTATCATTTACAAAGTTGTTGCAACAACTCACAAAATTGTTGCAACGACATATTCAAAAAGATTTCAACTTTCATTTCAAACATAAGCCTTTCCAATCCCCTACTTAGCTTTTGGCGACGCGGCCAAAGAGTAATCCTCGATATTTCGAAAGAGGAAAATGCCGTTACTTCTATCTTTAGATAGGATAACGGGTAATTCCTCGAAGTAGAATTACTCGCGGGACTCTTCGAAAACGTCCGCCTAAGGTTAAAGTTAAAGAAAGAAAGGGCTTTTCTAAAAAGATAAATTTTAGCGTATCAAGTTTTTGGTTAAAGTTAAAGAAAGAAAGGGCTTTTCTAAAAAGATAAATTTTAGCGTATCATGCTTCATGCAAAACAACTTCCAAAGTGTTTCTGGGCAGAAGCACCAACCAAGGCTCTCAAATTCAAAACTCCATATGAACAATGGTATGGTCGAAAACCTAATATCTCCCATCTTAAAATATTTGGATGCATTGCTTATGTATATGTTACAAGAGATGAAAGAGATAAGCTAGATAAGAAAAGTGAAATGAGAATTATGCTTGGATATAGTTGTGAGTCAAAAGGATACAAGATATATAATCCTTTAACCCAGAAATTAATAATCTCAAGAAATGTTCTTTTCAAAGTAAACAAAGCATGGGAATGGAATAACAATGGGGATCAGAATTTTAGATGGCTGCCAAGGGATGAAGAAGAGGACAACAATCCTGAAATTACTGATTCAAATCTTCCATCCAGCTCTGCACAACCTCAAATCACAAAAAGGATTCCAGCAATTGAAGATTCCTCATCTCCCCCAAGGAAGTATAGAAAAATAACTGAGCTCTATTCAGATATGGCTCTTATAGTCACAAGTGAACCTATTAATTTTGATGAAGCCTGTACTCAATCAGCTTGGATTGAGGCAATGAATCAAGAGGTAGCAATGATAGAAAAGAATGATACCTGGGAACTTGTGTCCAAGCCAACAGACAAAGAAGTAATAAGATTAAAATGTATATATAAAATAAAATACCAAAATGATGGTAACATTGATAAATTAAAGGCAAGACTAGTAGCCAAAGGCTACTCACAAATCCCGGGCAAAGATTTCACAGAAACCTTTGCTCCTGTTAGTCGAATGGAAACAGTAAGACTAATGCTTGCCTTAGCCGCACAATACCAACTCAAAGTCTACCAACTTGATGTTAAATCAGCATTTCTAAACAGTATTTTGCAGGAAGATATTTATGTCACTCAACCAGAAGGATATATTATAGAAGGAGAAGAAGATAAGGTGTATAAGTTAAAGAAAGCATTATATGGATTAAAACAAGCTCCAAGAGCTTGGAATGCCCATATAGATGCCTTCCTACAACAAGAAGGATTTAGAAAGAGTCAATCAGAAGCAACCTTATATATGAAGACCAATGAACAAGGTGATTTTCTACTTCTAGCTATGTATGTGGATGATCTATTATATACAGGAAATAACCCAAAACTCATATCTCAATTCAAAAACTCAATGATGCATAAATATGAAATGACAGATTTGGGAGAAATGAGTTATTTCCTGGGACTGCAAATCCATCAGACATCCACATGTATTTTTATAAATCAATCCAAATATATAGCTGATCTATTAAATCGATTTGGAATGAAAGATGCAAATCCAGTAGCAACTCCAATGGTCACTTATGAAAAATTTCATATGAATGATTCATCCCCAAAAGCAGATGAAGTCTTCTATAGAAAGCTAGTCGGCTCACTAATATATCTTACTCATTCTCGACCAGATATTGAATATGCTGTTGCAATAGTAGCCAGATTTATGCATAATCCAACACAGAACCATCTTATTGCCGCAAAAAGAATTCTACGGTACTTGAAAGGAACCATGAACTTTGGGTTAATGTATAAAAGAGAAGAAGAGTATCATCTAAATGGATACTGTGATAGTGATTGGGGAGGAGAGATAGATAATCGTTCAAGCATCAGTGGCTATGTATTTTTCTTAGGCACCAATCCAATTACTTGGAGTGCCAAAGACAAAAATCAATAGCCCTCTCAACGACTGAAGCAGAGTACGTTGCTATTTCTAATGCAGCAACTGAATCCATATGGCTAAAGCGTTTACTTTCAAAAGTATATGCCAAAATTTCAAGACAGAAAAGAGAAGGAAATAAAGAGAACAGAGAAAAGGAAGAAGAAAAAATAGTTGAACTTCACTGTGATAATAAATCAGCCATCGCCATTTCTAAAAACCCAGTTTTTCATGGTCGAACAAAACACATCGACATACGACACCATTTCGTCCGACAACTCATTGAAGAGAAGGTATTAGAAGTGAAATACTGCAAATCGGAACTCCAGATGGCGGATCTACTTACTAAGCCCTTACCGCGAGAACGATTTGAAGATCTACGTCAAAGAATAGGAGTCATTAATCCAGAAGATTAACGGGGGTAATCTTCCTGTTCACGGGATGTTGCTGGTGTTCCATCCGTAGAAAAACAAAAAGTAAGGAGCAGTAGGTCTTGTACACTTGGTGATAGCAAATAACAAGTGTAATAAATATATAATATTAAGAATAAAATATGTATAAGAGGTGGACATTCTTTTTGTCCACCCGTGCACTTATCTTGGGCTATAAATAGTAGTCCTTATGTATCCTGCTTTATGTATGAATAAAAAGATATAATGTTACTGCTCCTATCTTCTATCTTCTCTCAATAAGCTTATGTCTTCTTAGCCAAGTCAACATAACAGACAAGTTCTGCAACGGCAAAAACAAATTACAAAATTAAATGCGCGATCAAATCCATCATCGAAATAAACATTCGAGGGTTTTTCCGCCATTAGCTTTTGCGTGGTAGATAGGCTTTTGCAGTGTCCTGGAGGTAAAATCTTCAAGAAGCCGACTGGAAGTGAAATCATCGAAAAAGTACTTCCTCGCCGCCGACTGGTGGTGATATAGTTGTCATGGGCAACCTTCTTCCTCTCCTACTGCAGGGGACTGGAGGTTGCGTCGTCGGAGTCCTAAAATTGCGGAATGGTAACGACGTCGACAGAGGAGATAAATGCAGTCGCCCGCAGAAGTACTTCCTTGCCGCAGGCTGGAGGTGAAATTGTTGTCGTTGGCGACCTACTTCCTCGCCTATTGTAGGGGGGCTTGAGGTTGCATCGTCGGAGATCTAAATTCGTGGAATGGTAACGACATTGATAAAGGAATGGGGGTATAAACTTAAATTATTCTATTATATGTTTTCGGACCTGTTGCGGGTCGCTCGATGCTCTTAGTAGACCGGTCGAATTGAATCACCTTAGCTCGAGAGCGAACCGAGCGCGCAAACAGTCAATGAATGAATCGATTAGTTGACACGAGGACTTTTAACGTAGAAAACCCGGAAAGGGTGAAAATCCACGTGACTGGAGCTGTGCTGGTCAAATTCCACTATCTGCTGGGGGATTACAATTAGAAACTAAGAACTTGAGCGCGACAAGCCGCTGCTCGTTACAATGCTAGGGAGAGAGAGAGAAATCCGAGGGTGATAGACCACCTCTTGGAAAGCCGAACCACCGTAACCACCTGGTAGTGGTAGCCTGGTAATTTCACCGTTGTAACCACCGTGATCACCTGACCGGCGAATCACGCTGGTCAATTTGGAGCACACTGATCGTCATTTTTTGTAAATGTCCGTTTCGCCCTTCGGGCAATTCGGGCAAGTTGGGAGGGTTGGGCAACTTCGATGACAGTGGTGAAGGCGACAAACAAGACCTGCAATCTGAGAAATTAAGAAAGGTTGGTTGTCGCGCGCGTCGCGAACACGGAAGTGTTCTGAGCGCGCGACGAACATGAGAGCGCTCTGGGCGCGCGACGAGCACAGGAGCGCTCTGGGCGTGCGACGAGCACGAGAGTGCTTGGAGCGCGCAACGTGCACGAGAGTGTTCTGAGCGCGCAACGTCCGTGAGAGCGGTCTGAGCGGGCAGCGAATGCGAGAACGTTTTGAGCGCATAACGAGCATGAAAGCATTTTGAGTGAATGGAGAACCAAGGGAACAGGCGGGCATCACTGGAGAGCGGTCACAATGAACACGAGGAGGCGCCCTCTGAAGGTCGCATCACTCGGGAAATGAGAAAGCGCGCCTCCCAAGGAGAAAATGGGCCCTGACTGCGCCTGCCGAGGGGGTGCGGTTTCGGCCGCATCACTTGCAAGGCGCGGGTGGACTTGGTCGCACCCCAAGGAGAAAATTAGAAATTGATGATAGATGAAAAGCGAGTTGTATGCGCTCTTCTAGGGGAAAGTTCCCTTGCCCGGTACCTCTGGCTTATCCACGTCGGGGTACGGCGTTGCCCTCTACTGGATTGTCAGCCCGAGGTTCATGCTAGTTCGGGACTTGGTTTAGTAAAAATCTTCCGAGAAGGCCTTATCAGACAAGACCCTCAATTTCCTCCTTCATCCAGTTGCAACCTTCAGTACTGTGTCCATGCCCGTGATGGAAGTCGCAATATTGCAACTGGTTTCCTCTGTTCGGTGCAAGAGGCTCGGGCCTGCAAAGCGCGTTGCTATCACGGATGTTAAGGAGAATATTAGTTCTGGTAGTGTTCAGGGGAGTATAGTCCTGATGCTGGCGAGATCCTCGGTCTCGTCTGGGGTTGTCTCAATGCTTATTATTCTTATTGGGAATAGGCTGTGGCGGCGGCTCTTCCTTCTTCCTCTTCGAGCTCCCCTCGAACTGCTGGCTTCATCAGCCGCAATCTGGGCCTCGACTCGGTGAACGAGGTCTGGGTAGCTTGGCACAGTTTCCCACATTAGTGCAGAGTAAACGCCACAAAGACAGAGCCCTCCTAGAAAAACTCCTCGTAGAAGCTTAGGATCTACTCCTTGGATTTGTCGTGCCTCACTAGTAATGCGGTGGAAGAAATCCTTGACTGTCGTATTCCTGAAAGGTGTGAAGGGTCCCGAATGGTCTGCGATGAATTGATTTGTGAATTGTCGAGCCAGGTCTGCAAAGTTGTTGATGGCTCCTTCTCTGAGAGAGTGAAACCAGGTTCGCGCTTGCCCTATTAGCGTTGTCAGGAACACTTGGCACAACAACTGATCTGGGGTGTTGTAGATCCTCATGATGGTGGTGAATTGGTTGACGTGCTCCAACGAATCGTCTATTCCGTCGAACGTCTCGATGTTTGGGAGCTTGAATGCGTGCGGTACAGGATGCGCCAGAACCTCGAGTGCTAATGGCGAGCCGTGGTGAAGTGGGCAGTGGACAAAGGCGGCCCGTCGTCCGATTTGTCTGTATTCTTCGGCGATTACGTCGCGAATTTCTTCGCGAGTGATTCTTCCTATAACTTGCCCGGTCCAATTCTTTCTTGGCGTTGGTGATGGGGGTCGTCTCCTGGTCCCCTGGCTGTACGAGCGGGATGAGCGGAGCTTGCTGCATCTGACAGTTCTTCTGAGACATCATCCTCCAGAATCACTGCCTCGATCGGAGCATGATTCAGGGTTGGGGGAGCAGAACATTCAGCATTGGAGGTGGAGCAGGAGCTCGATGAACCTTGAGGTTTCTTAGTAGAGTTAGCATCTCAGTTTGATGCTCCTCCACTTGACGCATGCACCCTTCCAGCGTTATCATGAGAGCATTTCCTGCTTCTTCCGCGGGAGGCGCGTTTATGAGTGAATGTGATGGAGATGGATCGACCTGCCCCTTTGGGATTGATCCTTCGGTGGTGCGGGCACTCCTTCTGGCCATTGTTATCAGTTACGAGTATTGCTCCGAAGTGAATTCTGACTTTGGAAAGTCTTCGCAGAGTTTTGGGAACACCGTTCCCACAGACGGCCTCAAACTATTGCGGGTCGCTCGATGCTCTTGGTAGACCGGTCGAATTGAACCGCCTTAACTCGAGAGCGAACCGAGCGCGCAAACAGTCAATGAATGAACCGATTAATTGACACGAGGACTTTTAACATGGAAAACTCGGAAATGGTGAAAAACCACACGGCCAGAGCTGTGTCAGTCAAATTCCACTATCTGCTGGGGGATTACAATTAGAAACTAAGAACTTAAGTGCGACATGCCGCTGTTCGTTATAATGTTAGGGAGAGAGAGAACTCCGAGGGTAACAGACCACCTCTCGGAAAGCTGAACGCTTCTTCTTCAGAAAACAAAAGTGAGATAACTGAGTCCCTTTTCTGGATCTAAAGGATTCCGAATTGCTTAGGAAGATTGTCTTCCGAAGTGAAGAAAATCTTCAATCACTCGAAAGAGATCTTCGAAGTCTCGAAAGAGATCTTCAAAGGTCGAAGGAGATCTTCAAATGCCGAAGGAGAACTCAAAGGAAATCTTCAACAGAGCTCTCTCGGGCGTAGAAGGCAAGGTGTCTTGAAATGAAGGCCCTGAGCTCCATTTATAGCCTTGGGTAGGGGTAGCCTGATAATTTCTCCGTTGTAACCACTGTAACCACCTGACGGGCGAATCACGCTGGTCGATTTGGTGCACACGGATCTCGATTTTTCATAAATGACCGTTTCGCCCTTCGGGCAATTCAGGCAAGTTGGGCGGTTTGGGCAGCTTCGATGACGGCGATGAAGGCGACAAATAATACCTGCAATCTGAGAAATTAAGAAAGGTTGACTGTCGCGCGCAACGAACACAGGAGCGTTCTGGGCGCACTACGAGCACGGGAGCGCTCTGGGCGTGCAACGAGCACGGGAGCGCTCTGGGCGCGCAACGAGCACGGGAGCGCTCGGAGCGCGCACCGAGCACGGGAGCATTCTGAGCGCGCAACGACCGCGAGAGCAGTCTGAGTGCGCAACGAACGCGAGAACGCTTTGAGCGCGCAATGAACATGAGAGCATTCTGAGCGAATGGAGAATCAAGGGAACAGATGACCGTCGCTGGAGAGCGGTCGTAATGAACACGAGGAGACGCCCTCTGAAGGTTGCGTCACTCGAAAAATGAGAAAACGCGCCTCCCAAGTAGAAAATGGGCCCTGACAGCGCCTGCCGATGGGGTGTGGTTTCGGTTGCATCACCTGCAAGGCGCGGGGGGACTTGGCTTCACCCCATCATGGGGGTGCGGTTTTGCCGCACCCTAACATGGGGTGAAGCCAAGTCCCCCGGGAAATGAGAAAACGCTGGAGAGCGGTCGTAATGAACACGAGGAGACGCCCTCTGAAGGTCGCATCACTCGGGAAATGAGAAAACGCGCCTCCCAAGGAGAAAATGGGCCCTGACTGCGCCTGCCGAGGGGGTGCGGTTTCGGCCGCATCACTTGCAAGGCGCGGGTGGACTTGGTCGCACCCCAAGGAGAAAATTAGAAATTGATGATAGATGAAAAGTGAGTTGTATGCGCTCTTCTAGGGGAAAGTTCCCTTGCCCGGTACCTCTGGCTTATCCACGTCGGGGTACGGCGTTGCCCTCTACTGGATTGTCAGCCCGAGGTTCATGCTAGTTCGGGACTTGGTTTAGTAAAAATCTTCCGAGAAGGCCTTATCAGACAAGACCCTCAATTTCCTCCTTCAGCCAGTTGCAACCTTCAGTACTGTGTCCATGCCCGTGATGGAAGTCGCAATATTGCAACTAGTTTCCTCTGTTCGGTGCAAGAGGCTCGAGCCTGCGAAGCGCGTTGCTATCACGGATGTTAAGGAGAATATTAGTTCTGGTAGTGTTCAGGGGAGTATAGTCCTGATGCTGGCGAGATCCTCGGTCTCGTCTGGGGTTGTCTCAATGCTTATTATTCTTATTGGGAATAGGCTGTGGTGGCGGCTCTTCCTTCTTCCTCTTCGAGCTCCCCTCGAACTGCTGGCTTCATCAGCCGCAATCTGGGCCTCGACTCGGTGAACGAGGTCTGGGTAGCTTGGCATAGTTTCCCACATTAGTGCAGAGTAAACGCCACAAAGACAGAGCCCTCCTAGAAAAACTCCTCGTAGAAGCTTAGGATCTACTCCTTGGATTTGTCGTGCCTCACTAGTAATGCGGTGGAAGAAATCCTTGACTGTCGTATTCCTGAAAGGTGGGAAGGGTCCCGAATGGTCTGCGATGAATTGATTTGTGAATTGTCGAGCCAGGTCTGCAAAGTTGTTGATGGCTCCTTCTCTGAGAGAGTGAAACCAGGTTCGCGCTTGCCCTATTAGCGTTGTCAGGAACACTTGGCACAACAACTGATCTGGGGCGTTGTAGATCCTCATGATGGTGGTGAATTGGTTGACGTGCTCCAACGAATCGTCTATTCCGTCGAACGTCTCGATGTTTGGGAGCTTGAATGCGTGCGGTACAGGATGCGCCAGAACCTCGAGTGCTAATGGCGAGCCGTGGTGAAGTGGGCAGTGGACAAAGGCGGCCCGTCGTCCGATTTGTCTGTATTCTTCGGCGATTACGTCGCGAATTTCTTCGCGAGTGATTCTTCCTATAACTTGCCCGGTCCAATTCTTTCTTGGCGTTGGTGATGGGGGTCGTCTCCTGGTCCCCTGGCTGTACGAGCGGGATGAGCGGAGCTTGCTGCATCTGACAGTTCTTCTGAGACATCATCCTCCAGAATCACTGCCTCGATCGGAGCATGATTCAGGGTTGGGGGAGCAGAACATTCAGCATTGGAGGTGGAGCAGGAGCTCGATGAACCTTGAGGTTTCTTAGTAGAGTTAGCATCTCAGTTTGATGCTCCCCCACTTGACGCATGCACCCTTCCAGCGTTATCATGAGAGCATTTCCTGCTTCTTCCGCGGGAGGCGCGTTTATGAGTGAATGTGATGGAGATGGATCGACCTGCCCCTTTGGGATTGATCCTTCGGTGGTGCGGGCACTCCTTCTGGCCATTGTTATCAGTTACGAGTATTGCTCCGAAGTGAATTCTGACTTTGGAAAGTCTTCGCAGAGTTTTGGGAACACCGTTCCCACAGACGGCCTCAAACTATTGCGGGTCGCTCGATGCTCTTGGTAGACCGGTCGAATTGAACCGCCTTAACTCGAGAGCGAACCGAGCGCGCAAACAGTCAATGAATGAACCGATTAATTGACACGAGGACTTTTAACATGGAAAACTCGGAAATGGTGAAAAACCACACGGCCAGAGCTGTGTCAGTCAAATTCCACTATCTGCTGGGGGATTACAATTAGAAACTAAGAACTTAAGTGCGACATGCCGCTGTTCGTTATAATGTTAGGGAGAGAGAGAACTCCGAGGGTAACAGACCACCTCTCGGAAAGCTGAACGCTTCTTCTTCAGAAAACAAAAGTGAGATAACTGAGTCCCTTTTCTGGATCTGAAGGATTCCGAATTGCTTAGGAAGATTGTCTTCCGAAGTGAAGAAAATCTTCAATCACTCGAAAGAGATCTTCGAAGCCTCGAAAGAGATCTTCAAAGGTCGAAGGAGATCTTCAAATGCCGAAGGAGAACTCAGAGGAAATCTTCAACAGAGCTCTCTCGGGCGTAGAAGGCAAGGTGTCTTGAAATGAAGGCCCTGAGCTCCATTTATAGCCTTGGGTAGGGGTAGCCTGATAATTTCTCCGTTGTAACCACTGTAACCACCTGACGGGCGAATCACGCTGGTCGATTTGGTGCACACGGATCTCGATTTTTCATAAATGACCGTTTCGCCCTTCGGGCAATTCGGGCAAGTTGGGCGGTTTGGGCAGCTTCGATGACGGCGATGAAGGCGACAAATAATACCTGCAATCTGAGAAATTAAGAAAGGTTGACTGTCGCGCGCAACGAACACAGGAGCGTTCTGGGCGCACTACGAGCACGGGAGCGCTCTGGGCGTGCAACGAGCACGGGAGCGCTCTGGGTGCGCAACGAGCACGGGAGTGCTCGGAGCGCGCACCGAGCACGGGAGCATTCTGAGCGCGCAACGACCGCGAGAGCAGCCTGAGTGCGCAACGAACGCGAGAACGCTCTGAGCGCGCAATGAACATGAGAGCATTCTGAGCGAATGAAGAATCAAGGGAACAGATGACCGTCGCTGGAGAGCGGTCGTAATGAACACGAGGAGACGCCCTCTGAAGGTTGCGTCACTCGAAAAATGAGAAAACACGCCTCCCAAGTAGAAAATGGGCCCTGACAGCGCCTGCCGATGGGGTGTGGTTTCGGTCGCATCACCTGCAAGGCGCGGGGGGACTTGGCTTCACCCCATCATGGGGGTGCGGTTTTGCCGCACCCTAACATGGGGTGAAGCCAAGTCCCCCGGGAAATGAGAAAACGCTGGAGAGCGGTCGTAATGAACACGAGGAGACGCCCTCTGAAGGTCGCATCACTCGGGAAATGAGAAAACGCGCCTCCCAAGGAGAAAATGGGCCCTGACTGCGCCTGCCGAGGGGGTGCGGTTTCGGCCGCATCACTTGCAAGGCGCGGGTGGACTTGGTCGCACCCCAAGGAGAAAATTAGAAATTGATGATAGATGAAAAGCGAGTTGTATGCGCTCTTCTAGGGGAAAGTTCCCTTGCCCGGTACCTCTGGCTTATCCACGTCGGGGTACGGCGTTGCCCTCTACTGGATTGTCAGCCCGAGGTTCATGCTAGTTCAGGACTTGGTTTAGTAAAAATCTTCCGAGAAGGCCTTATCAGACAAGACCCTCAATTTCCTCCTTCAGCCAGTTGCAACCTTCAGTACTGTGTCCATGCCCGTGATGGAAGTCGCAATATTGCAACTAGTTTCCTCTGTTCGGTGCAAGAGGCTCGAGCCTGCGAAGCGCGTTGCTATCACAGATGTTAAGGAGAATATTAGTTCTGGTAGTGTTCAGGGGAGTATAGTCCTGATGCTGGCGAGATCCTCGGTCTCGTCTGGGGTTGTCTCAATGCTTATTATTCTTATTGGGAATAGGCTGTGGTGGCGGCTCTTCCTTCTTCCTCTTCGAGCTCCCCTCGAACCGCTGGCTTCATCAGCCGCAATCTGGGCCTCGACTCGGTGAACGAGGTCTGGGTAGCTTGGCACAGTTTCCCACATTAGTGCAGAGTAAACGCCACAAAGACAGAGCCCTCCTAGAAAAACTCCTCGTAGAAGCTTAGGATCTACTCCTTGGATTTGTCGTGCCTCACTAGTAAAGCGGTGGAAGAAATCCTTGACTGTCGTATTCCTGAAAGGTGGGAAGGGTCCCGAATGGTCTGCGATGAATTGATTTGTGAATTGTCGAGCCAGGTCTGCAAAGTTGTTGATGGCTCCTTCTCTGAGAGAGTGAAACCAGGTTCGCGCTTGCCCTATTAGCGTTGTCAGGAACACTTGGCACAACAACTGATCTGGGGCGTTGTAGATCCTCATGATGGTGGTGAATTGGTTGACGTGCTCCAACGAATCGTCTATTCCGTCGAACGTCTCGATGTTTGGGAGCTTGAATGCGTGCGGTACAGGATGCGCCAGAACCTCGGGTGTTAATGGCGAGCCGTGGTGAAGTGGGCAGTGGACAAAGGCGGCCCGTCGTCCGATTTGTCTGTATTCTTCGGCGATTACGTCGCGAATTTCTTCGCGAGTGATTCTTCCTATAACTTGCCCGGTCCAATTCTTTCTTGGCGTTGGTGATGGGGGTCGTCTCCTGGTCCCCTGGCTGTACGAGCGGGATGAGCGGAGCTTGCTGCATCTGACAGTTCTTCTGAGACATCATCCTCCAGAATCACTGCCTCGATCGGAGCATGATTCAGGGTTGGGGGAGCAGAACATTCAGCATTGGAGGTGGAGCAGGAGCTCGATGAACCTTGAGGTTTCTTAGTAGAGTTAGCATCTCAGTTTGATGCTCCTCCACTTGACGCATGCACCCTTCCAGCGTTATCATGAGAGCATTTCCTGCTTCTTCCGCGGGAGGCGCGTTTATGAGTGAATGTGATGGAGATGGATCGACCTGCCCCTTTGGGATTGATCCTTCGGTGGTGCGGGCACTCCTTCTGGCCATTGTTATCAGTTACGAGTATTGCTCCGAAGTGAATTCTGACTTTGGAAAGTCTTCGCAGAGTTTTGGGAACACCGTTCCCACAGACGGCCTCAAACTATTGCGGGTCGCTCGATGCTCTTGGTAGACCGGTCGAATTGAACCGCCTTAACTCGAGAGCGAACCGAGCGCGCAAACAGTCAATGAATGAACCGATTAATTGACACGAGGACTTTTAACATGGAAAACTCGGAAATGGTGAAAAACCACACGGCCAGAGCTGTGTCAGTCAAATTCCACTATCTGCTGGGGGATTACAATTAGAAACTAAGAACTTAAGTGCGACATGCCGCTGTTCGTTATAATGTTAGGGAGAGAGAGAACTCCGAGGGTAACAGACCACCTCTCGGAAAGCTGAACGCTTCTTCTTCAGAAAACAAAAGTGAGATAACTGAGTCCCTTTTCTGGATCTGAAGGATTCCGAATTGCTTAGGAAGATTGCCTTCCGAAGTGAAGAAAATCTTCAATCACTCGAAAGAGATCTTCGAAGCCTCGAAAGAGATCTTCAAAGGTCGAAGGAGATCTTCAAAGGTCGAAGGAGATCTTCAAAGGTCGAAGGAGATCTTCAAAGGTCGAAGGAGATCTTCAAATGCCGAAGGAGAACTCAGAGGAAATCTTCAACAGAGCTCTCTCGGGCGTAGAAGGCAAGGTGTCTTGAATGAAGGCCCTGAGCTCCATTTATAGCCTTGGGTAGGGGTAGCCTGATAATTTCTCCGTTGTAACCACTGTAACCACCTGACGGGCGAATCACGCTGGTCGATTTGGTGCACACGGATCTCGATTTTTCATAAATGACCGTTTCGCCCTTCGGGCAAGTTGGGCGGTTTGGGCAGCTTCGATGACGGCAATGAAGGCGACAAATAATACCTGCAATCTGAGAAATTAAGAAAGGTTGACTGTCGCGCGCAACGAACACAGGAGCGTTCTGGGCGCACTACGAGCACGGGAGCGCTCTGGGCGTGCAACGAGCACGGGAGCGCTCTGGGCGCGCAACGAGCACGGGAGCGCTTGGAGCGCGCACCGAGCACGGGAGCATTCTGAGCGCGCAACGACCGCGAGAGCAGTCTGAGTGCGCAACGAACGCGAGAACGCTCTGAGCGCGCAATGAACATGAGAGCATTCTGAGCGAATGGAGAATCAAGGGAACAGATGACCGTCGCTGGAGAGCGGTCGTAATGAACACGAGGAGACGCCCTCTGAAGGTCGCGTCACTCGAAAAATGAGAAAACGCGCCTCCCAAGTAGAAAATGGGCCCTGACAGCGCCTGCCGATGGGGTGTGGTTTCGGTCGCATCCCCTGCAAGGCGCGGGGGGACTTGGCTTCACCCCATCATGGGGGTGCGGTTTTGCCACCCTAACATGGGGGGTGCGGTTGGCCCGCACTTCCCCCCCCCCCCCCCCCCCCCCCCCCCCCCCCCCCCCCCCCCCCCGCGGTGGGGTGTGGCTTGGCCGAAGGAGATCTTCAAATGCCGAAGGAGAACTCAGAGGAAATCTTCAACAGAGCTCTCTCGGGCGTAGAAGGCAAGGTGTCTTGAATGAAGGCCCTGAGCTCCATTTATAGCCTTGGGTAGGGGTAGCCTGATAATTTCTCCGTTGTAACCACTGTAACCACCTGACGGACGAATCACGCTGGTCGATTTGGTGCACACGGATCTCGATTTTTCATAAATGACCGTTTCGCCCTTCGGGCAATTCGGGCAAGTTGGGCGGTTTGGGCAGTTTCGATGACGGCGATGAAGGCGACAAATAATACCTGCAATCTGAGAAATTAAGAAAGGTTGACTGTCGCGCGCAACGAACACAGGAGCGTTCTGGGCGCACCACGAGCACGGGAGCGCTCTGGGCGTGCAACGATCACGGGAGCGCTCTGGGCGCGCAACGAGCACGGGAGCTTGGCCGCATCCCACCACGGGTGGTGCGGTCGCACCCCTTAAGGGGGTGCGGGCTATCCGCACCCCACTAGTGGGATGCGGGCTAACCGCACCCCACCAGTGGGGTGCGGTCTTGGCTGTGCCCGACGCTGACGAAGTGCGAAATGCGCGCCGGCGGGTTCCTCCACCCCTACGATCATGGGTTGGACTTTGACCTCACTAACTCCACTTCTCCTTAGTGGAGCCTCCTCTAAACGCACCCCGGGAGTGCCTATAAACCTTTGGGTGCACACCACGACCAAATTACCCTCATCAATTGACCATATGGTGCAAAATACCATATTTTATATAATGGGGGTGCAATGTGCCAAACTTAAACATTTGGGGTGCAAAGTGTCAAACCCCTGAAATTCTGAGGAGCAAAGTGTCAAATACCCTGTGAGAAATCTTCTCTTTTCGATTTTTCTTCCTTATGTTTCGAAGCAGTTTGAGGAAAATTAGACTACATAAACCACTAGAGAGGCCTGTTTGGTAAACTTTTTTGCGCTCTCATGGTACGTTGAAAATTGAAAACTTGGCAGGGGTATGTGCTCACTACTCTTTAACGCATCTGTTTTATCCATGTTGGGCAGGGTTGTCGTTGCTTACAACCATTTCAAACATAGTTTGGCGATAGTACTTTATGAAGCTTAATTATGTATATTTTATTCTTTACGTCATGAATTGAAAAGAAAACTAATATAAGATTAAATATGTGTTTAATATGTTTATTTAGTTTTTAATGTATGTTTAAGTTATATAAGAGCAGACAGAAGTATTTTTGGGGCAAATTGAACCACATTTGGAGTGTTTTTGCTAGCCCAAAATAGAGAGATACACAACCAAATCGACAAAGGCATGTCATGTGATTGTGTGCAATAGTTGGGAGACAGTTTGAAGCAAAACAACACATCTTTTGAGCGGCATGACCGTAACCCCTAACCATGTAGAGAATATAACTATCAATGTACTCATGCATGTATATACATCATTTCGTCTTGAAGAACTCATACTTGATTTGGAGTTCTTGATGTTGTAAGTCGAAGAAGAACATCTTGGAGGGAAAAGAAGAGGAGGAATACATCATGAAGAAAGGAGGCTTCTTTAGTAAGCATCTCCTACATCTTTATTCTCCCATATTCTACTTCTAACTCCATGTATATTATGTGTTTTGCTTGTGTAATCATGTACTTTTATGATGTTTAATTAGTATAAAATGTATCTTAATCTTTCTTATATCAAGTCATCTTTGTATTCATTGTTTTCCTATGATGTATTTGTGTTTCTAACATAATGAAGCGGTAGATCCGAAATATCATTTTCATATTTGATCTTCATATTTCCATAAGACTTCGTGTATTGTTATATTGTAACATTCCACCTGTAAACGCAATATAGCATAGGTCCTGCTGGACACCCATAACATATCACTTTCACATACTAAACATTAAAAGATGATACAAAGTTAAAACGACTACTATAAATCTACTAAGCTAGCTGAAGCAATATAAGGGGAGAAGAAACATTTCGCCCGCCTGGAAGAGAAGATAAGGGGAGAAAAAAGCGATGCTTCTCGAGAGAAATGAAAATATCAGGAGAGCCCCGGACGAAGATGTAGGTCCAAGCCCCAGACCAAAAAATTTCCCCTAAATCACAGGGCAAAGTAACATCCTGAATATACATACGCAAGATTTGTAATATCCGAATTAAAGTTAATAACTAATTCTAGTTATCTTCTTTCTTTAAAAAAGTTGTAAGGAGATCAAATACTTTATTTTAATTTTTTTTTTATAAATTTTATGAGTCACATATGTACTACTTTACCCTAAATAATAATAAGAAAAAGAATCATAAAAATTCATAAAGAAATGAAAAAATCACTCAAAACACATGCATTGCCCATTATCATGAAACTTGAAGCAGATCCGCACAAGATACAATAAAAATGCGGCATGCTACGGGTGAGGTTGGCACGACTGTGGCGGTCGTGAATGCGGTGGTTAGCCGTCATTCATCAACACCCAACTCACCTAACGAACTTCATCCACTTTTATGTTCAAAATTATTTTTTTTCCGGGTGGCGGTCACAACCGTTATGTCAAACATATATTTTAGGCAATCGTTATTCGCAGACCATAAATGTCTATCCGCATACCAACTTTTTCTCATTTTATTTGAGTTTACAAATTGTTATCCGCAGATCAATTTTAAACTTGAGCAGCCTGACAACAAAGGAAATCTCTGACGACCTTCTGAGCACTTCAATGTGTGCACAAATCGTGATTCATAAAATAAATAGGCGGATACTGCCCGAGTTGAGGAAGAAAGACTATTTCTTCATTGTTCATGCGATTTCGGTTTGTTTGGGAAGATTTAGATAGCTAGGGTTACTCTCTTACTATGGTGAGGAAGGTGAAGAGGAGAACAAGAGTTCCTTTTTTTAGTTTTCTTGACTAATCTGTAGATAACAAAAATATCTGCCAATAGACAAAATCTGCGAATAGACAAACGCGATTTGCGAATAACAACCACCATATTTTATGTCCGTAATGTTTTTGTCCAAACTCACTAAAGCAAAAACGTCATGCCAAACGGGGCCTAAATATGGGAAGGCAATATATATAGCTAAAAACAAATAGTTCCAACCAAGACCCAACATTTAACAGACCAACAGTCCATCAACTCTAGGCCCCAAATAGTCTTATCAACAGAATATGAGTTTTACACATTTAAAATAGCTAAACATTCCATTTTACAGAGATTTGGAGCTCTGCTTAACACAACTCCCTACAGTCAAAACTCCCATCGATGAGCGCGCCGAGCTTTCATTGAACTGGAGCTTCCATGCCTTGTAAAGATGGTAAGAAACTGTCAATTACCACAACATCGTTGGCTGATCTGATGATGATTTTGATCACATTCACTATTTATCAATTGAAGCTGAAGTTGAGGTATGGCTGAAACAACAATTGAGGATGAGCACATTGTATTTACTCATCTAACAACCCTGCACAACGGTAGAGTAGAGTTAAAAAAACAAAATAAAATGCGTCACGGTGGTTAAAGCTCCCAGATATGAAGACACGAGAAGTCGTATAATTGCAAGAGTGCCAAAAAAGCAAATGACTGTTTAAAATGAGAATACACGGACTCAAATAACTGGAATCAAAGCGTGTGAACTAATATCTCTTCAAGTAGAGATCAAACACAAGACACACGGTAAAGAAATAACAAACACACCTTGGACTCGCATAGTATTGAAAGGAGGGCGGGCTGGAGTGATGTCAAAGAGCTGTGGTGTAACCGAGAGAGCCACCTTGGGTTGTTCTTTAGGTTCCAATGAGGTTACAACGGCTGTCCGCGACTGGAGCGGGCAGGAATTCAGATGTCAGTTGCTGGTAGGTGATCGGCAGAGAGTTGGGAGGCTGTTAGAGGCTTCCAGAATGCAGGGGGGTGTGCTGGGAATCAAATACAGATTCTGGACAGCAGTTATGTGGAGGTTGGTGGCTGTGGTTTTCTGTCCAGGACAGGGGAGTGTGCTGGGAATCAAATACAGATTCTGGACTGCAGTTGAGTGGTGGATGGTGGCTGTGAATTGCTGTCCAGGACTCCTGTTGAAGTTGAGGGCTGGCTGGGTGGAGGATGGAGGAAGAAGAGCTGGGATTTCTGGGAGGAGGGGTCAGTTAGAGGGGAAGTGGGGTTTGTAGTTCCACATGGGGGTAATAAGGCTCAGCAGGACTCTATGGGGGGATTGGAAGTATGTTCAGGAACATTTGGGCAATAAGTTAAAATTCAGTACAACTTTTCACCTCCAGACAGATGAGCAGACATAGTGCACCAATAGAACTATGAAAGATATGCTCAGAATGTGCATTCTAGACTTTGGAGGTAAGTGAGAAAAGTATGTCACCTTAGTAGAGTTCTCCTATAATAATAGTTTTCAGGCAAACATTGGAATGACACCCTTCGAGGCTCTTTAGGGCAGACGTCAGACACCATTATGTTGGGCTGAAAGTGAAGAGAGAATTGCTAACAAGGAATCTTGGATTGACAAGACCACAACTCGTGTCAAGCTCTTTCAGCAGCACATGAAAACAACTCAGGATTGTCAGACCAACTATTATGATCAGAGACATAAATGAGTGGAATTCAGCATTTGAGATTTTATTATCTGAAGGTCAGACCAGTCAAGGGTGTCTCCAAAATCAGGTTGTTAAGGAAATTGAGTCCAATGTTCGTTGGTCCATTCGAGGTACTTGATCGCATTGGTGAGGTTGCATACATGTTAGCCTTACCTGAGAAAATGAGTGGATTATATGACGTATTCTGATAGGAAAATGCAACGAAATATGGAGAAATCTAGAGGAAACAAGGGAGAAGAGGAAGAAACTAGGGTTAGGGTAAAAGGAAGGAGAATACCTGAAATTATACTTGCATAATCCCTCATGAAGCAGCCCCGGGCCTATTAATACCCGGGGCACAAGGGGTCCGGTCGGCCCACCCCATTGGGGCTGAACCGAAGTGGTTCAGCCCCGCTTTGGCGCCTTTTAATGAGTGGGGGCTGAACCGGATGGTTCAGCCCCGTTGGCTTGCACTTGCTTCTTCAGTCGCCGAGAATAAGTCTGTCTCGCGAACCGTAATGCATGTGGGGACATAACATTCCCCTCCCCATCAAAAATCAACGTGTCCTCAAGTTGGAAGTCCGGAAACCGCTCGCGGAACTCAAGCAAGTCCACCCAAGAATTATGCACCTCCGGCATATGCTTCCATTTAACAAGCACCTCTGGCCGATATTCTGCGCCACGTTTCTTCCATTTTGTTAACACAATGACTTCCGGAGACGGCCGCAACTTGCCACTGCTGGTGGCCTCCGGAAGAGTAGAACTAGTCTGTACCGTAGTACCAACCTTCCGTTTCAGCATCGAGACATGGAAGGTCGGGTGAATGCGAGAGCCTTCTGGTAGATCCAAGGTGTAGGCGATTGGACCCACGCGTCGGATAATGCGGAAAGGTCCGTAGTACCGTGGTGCTAACTTTTGATTGGACCGGCGAGAGACTGACAGCTGTCGATACGATTGGAGTCTTAGGAAAACCTCGTCGCCCACCGCAAATTCCCGCTCAGTGCGGTGTCTGTCCGCCTGGACCTTCATGCACTCCTGGGCCGTCCGTAAGTTCTCCCGAAGGAGGGTGAGGGTGCGATCCCGGTCCTGTAGGGTCCGATCCACGGCCGGAAGGGCGGTGCAGGTCGGCTCATAAGAACTCAGCGTGGGAGGGGGTCTGCCATAGACCACCTCAAACGGTGTAAGTTTGCTGGCTGTGTGGAAGGAGGTGTTGTAGCAGTACTCCGCCCAATGCAACCAACGTGTCCAAGTGCGCGGCTCATCCATCACGAAGCACCGTAAGTAAGTCTCAACCCCCCTGTTGAGGACCTTCGTTTGCCCGTCAGTCTGGGGGTGATTTGCTGTGCTCATGCGCAGCGTGGTACCCTGTAGCCGAAAGAGCTCCTGCCAGAAATTGCTCACAAAAATCGGGTCTCTGTCTGATATGATGGAGCGGGGAACCCCGTGGAGGCGTACTATCTCGCGGGCAAACAAGTCAGCAACGCTCTCTCCCGAGTATGGATGGCTCAAAGCTAGGAAATGCCCGTACTTGGAGAGCTTGTCGACGACAACTAGGATGATTGTCTTGCCCTGAGATTTGGGCAACCCATCGATGAAGTCCATGGAAACGGTGTCCCAAATCTGGTGGGGTATCTCCAACGTCGTCAATAATCCTGCGGGTGATGTAGTCTCATACTTCTGCCTCTGGCATATCTCGCATTCCCGCACAAACTGTTGGACATCCTTCCGCATGCCCCTTCAAAACACATTGGCCCGAATGCGCTGCAGCGTACGAACAATACCGGCGTGGCCGCCGGTTGGAGACGCGTGGAACTCCTGCATCATGGTAGTACGCCAGGCCGACGTGGCCGGAATGACCACTCCGCCCTGATAATAAAGCCTCCCGTTCAGTAACTGGTAGCCGACCTCTATAGTGTCACCCTGTTGTAGTGCCTCGACAATGGGGCGGAGCTCAGGGTCCTGGTACACCTCAGCCTGAATCTCGCCCAACGAGTCAATTACCGGACCCGATACGTAAGCTAGGGAGCTCTCCGGAATGCGTGAAAGAGCGTCGGCCACGACATTTTCTTTCCCTTGCTTGTACACGATCTCGTAATCATAACCCAACAATTTGGTCAACCACTTCTGCTGCAGCGGGGATGCCAACCGCTGCTCGAGGAAATGCTTCAGACTCTGGTGGTCCGTACGGATTTGAAAGCGCCGCCCCAACAAATAGGACCGCCACATGGCAACTGCATGGACTATGGCCAGCATCTCCTTTTCGTATGTCGAAAGCCCAAGGGTTCTGGGAGCCAGGGCCTTGCAGAAGTAGGCCAAGGGTCGGCCCTCCTGCGTCAGAACAGCCCCGATCCCGCTCGCTCGAAGCATCTGTCTCCACTACGAACTCCTTGGAGAAATCCAGTAATGCAAACACCGGAGTGGTGGTCATGGCCTCTTTCAAGGCCTGGAATGCAGCTTCTGCGTCGGCGTGCCACTGGAAAGCATCTTTCTGCAACAGCTGAGTGAGAGGCCGAGCGATTTTCCCGTAATCTTTCACGAAACGGCAGTAGTATCCTGTCAGCCCGAGGAAGCCACGCAAGGTCCGAATCGTCGTGGGTTGCGGCCACATCACCATGCAAGCGATCTTCTTAGGGCCGGCTTGGACCCCCTTGGCCGACACCAGGTGCCCCAAGTACTCGATCTCCGCCTGCCCGAAAGAGCATTTGGAACGCTTGGCATACAACTGATGCTCTCTCAGTATAGTAAGCACGTCTCAAACATGACCCAGATGGTCACCCCAATTCCTGCTATAGATCAGTATATCATCAAAGAAAACTAAAACCTACCGGCACAGAAGAGGGCGGAATATCTCGTTCATCACTGCCTGGAAAGTGGAAGGCGCATTCGCCAGCCCAAATGGCATTACCAAGAACTCGTAATGCCCGTCATGAGTCCGAAAAGCCGTCTTATGTACGTCCTCTGCCTTCATTCTGTTCTGATGGTAACCGGACCGCAGGTCCAGTTTAGTGAACAAGCTCGCCCCATGTAGCTCGTCTAGCAGCTCCTCGATCATCGGAATGGGAAACTTGTCCTTGATTGTGGAGCTATTAAGCCCCCTGTAATCCACACAGAACCTCCATGAGCCGTTCTTCTTTTTGACCAATATGATCGGTGAAGAGAACGCACTGGTGCTGGGCCGTATGAGACCGGTGGCCAGCATCTGGCGGACCCTGCATTCTATTTCTGCCTTCTGAATGTGTGGGTACCGATAGGGTCGGATGTTGGTAGGGTCCGTCCCCGCCTTCAACTGGATCTGGTGATCACGAAACCTCGAGGGGGGAAGCGTGTGTGGCTCCCGGAAAACATCCTCGAACTGTGCCAGCAGAGCCTGTATCTCCTCTGGTTCCCCGCCGGTGTTAAGCCCCATGGCCGTGATCTCGACCACCATGGCCAATGTGCCTCCCTGCTCCTCCAGCCTCTGCAAGCTCCTGAGAGAGATCTCCTTAAGCGGAGGAGTCCGTACGCCATGTAAGCAATGATCCTTGTCGTGCTGGTTAAACTCCATCGTCAGTCGATCCCAGTCCGTAGTCACACGTCTCAACGGTCGGAGCCACTGTACCCCCAAGACCATGTCCGACCTTTTGATCGGTAGGAGGTATACGTCCATGTGACATACGTATCCTTGCATCCGCAACTCTGCCCCTTTCAGGGCCCCTTCACATCGCAATTTGCTCCCGTCAACCACCATGACCTGAAAAGCCGCCCCTCGGTCCACTGTGAACCCCATTTTCAGTGCCACCTCAGGGTTGATGAAGTTGTGGGTGCTCCCACTGTCGATCAGAATAGTTACCTTCTCCTGCCCAATCCTCCCAGTGATCCGTAAGGTCAACGGTGTTTTCACCATTCCATCGCCTGTATGGAAACCCCAAACTCGGCCAGAACCAACTCGTCCCCCACCTCTCCCCCGGGAAGGTCTGCATCCTCACCCTCATCTCGCAGCATGAAAACTTGTATCTTCTGGCAGCGATGCCCTGGGGTGAATTTCTCATCACATTTGAAACACAGCCCTTTGTCCTTCCTGGCCTGGAGTTCCGACCAGGTTA
This sequence comes from Dactylorhiza incarnata, assembly GCA_033032865.1. Classification (NCBI taxonomy): domain Eukaryota; kingdom Viridiplantae; phylum Streptophyta; class Magnoliopsida; order Asparagales; family Orchidaceae; genus Dactylorhiza; species Dactylorhiza incarnata. The sequence goes on from JAWHQI010000173.1 coordinate 1,759,430, forward strand.
GTCTCGTCACGGTGGGTCGGCCGCCAGCCGGAGGCTCCCTCTTGGGGAACTCTGTGGTAGTAGGTGTGCGCGTCGTGGTGCGGGACTTCTGCCGATTGAACCTTTCCTCCTGTATCCTGACAAGGCTGATGGCATGGCTCAGACTCCGTGGCATGTACGCGTGGACCTCGTCCCTCAGTTGGTCCTTCAGCCCGGATACGAAACAGCTGAGCATTGTCTTCTCCTCCCAATTGACCCTGTTGGCCAATCGTTCAAACTCTGTCCTGTATTCTGTGACTGCGCCTTTCTGCCGCAGCTTCTGCAACATTGCCTCTACATCCTCGTACTCCAGTGGTCCAAAGCGAGCAGAGAAGGCCTCCACAAATTCCTCCCAGGGTGCATAGGGGCGCCCCTTAAGAAACCACTTCGTCCACTGGTGAGCGTCGTCCTCCAGGTGGAACGATGCTAACTGCACCCATTGTCCCTCTAGGACCTCTCCTGGTATTTGAAGAAAAGTTCCGCCTTCTGTACCCACTCCAGTGCATCCCCTCCCCTGAATTTCGGAAAGTTCATGCGGGTCAGTTTGGGTTGCAGATAAGGTCGTTGTTCTACTGGACCCCGTTGTTCCCCCAGAAAAGGGGGTGGTCCCTGAGCCACGGCTGGTCCAGGCCGGCCCTGTTCCAGACCGACACCTCCATGTTGTCCCCCGCCACCTTGATTGATCATAGGGGCCTTGCTTGCCATGGTGGTCCGTGTACGTATCCCGCAGGAGGGCCAAAAGCGCGAGGGGGTGGAAGAATTCCTGCAGGGCATCCTAACGGAACAGCATTCGCTCCGATGGGTCGGAACCCGCTTATTTCCTGCGTTGACAGTCGCCAATTGCCGTTGGAAGGCTATCCGCCCCCATTCTAGGCCTGCGGCCAGGATCCCGCCCCGATCGGCCCTCCAGGGGGCTCGGCTGGTCTCCACGAGCCCGCACGGCTCCAGTCGTCGTCCCCCCTGCTCCCGTATCCTCCTGTAGGCGCTCCGTAGATGTCCGGACCCGCGTTGGAAGGTTGCCCGAGAGTACCCGGCGGTCTGGCGAGCGGCAGATCCAGAAATTTGGAGCCCGTTTCGCCCGATCCAGGGCTCGGATGGGTACCGCCGGCTGCTGGCTGCGAAGGATCGCCCATTCCGCTGCCGAGGGTGTGCGCCGGTGGTTGATTTGACGCCTCGGCGTCGGATCCGTCTCCAGCCACGAATTTCCCTTTCAGATTTTGCACAAATAGGGCTTTGAGTTCCTCCACACGTGTATCCAAGCGCTCTTCCATATTTTTGTGGGAAACCTTCACCTGTTCTTCGATTGCTGCCACCGTATCCGCCAACCCTACGTAGTTTTCCTCGAGGGTAGCGAGTCACGCGATCTCCGCTTCGGAACGTGTCACCATCGCTGGAGAAATGATCCTCTGATACCAAATGATAGGGAAATGCAACGAAATATGGAGAAATCTAGAGGAAACAAGGGAGAAGAGGAAGAAACTAGGGTTAGGGTAAAAGGAAGGAGAATACCTGAAAGTATACTTGCATAATCCCTCGTGAAGCAGCCCCGGGCCTATTAATACCCGGGGCACAAGGGGAAAGGTCGGCCCACCCCATTGGGGCTGAACCGAAGTGGTTCAGCCCCGCTTTGGCGCCTTTTAATGAGTGGGGGCTGAACCGGATGGTTCAGCCCCGTTGGCTTGCACTTGCTTTTTCAGTCGGCGAGAATAAGTCTGTCCCGCGAACCGTAATGCATGTGGGGACATAACATATTTCACGTCTCCTATCTAAGGAGAGCAGTCAGAGATCCTAGTCAGGTGATCAGTACTGAGGATGCACCAATCGAATCAAATCTTAATATCAGTATTAAGCCAGTCAGGGTAGTAGACTAGAGGATTCAGAAGCTCAGAAACAGGGAGATCCGTTTTGTTAAGGTCCTTTGGATGAATTGTGGTCGACCAGAATACACTTAAGAAAGAGAAGATGAACTTCAGAGCAATGAAGATTATGCCTTCCTTTTTGACCCAGGTACGGTTGTAATTTTCGAGGATGAAAATTTTATTAGGAGGGGAGATTTGTAACATCCAAAATTTATGCTTCACGTTCTTTTAATTTCAGGATCTGATCACGAGCAAAGTTGATCGAGCAAGCGTCATGTCGATGTATGATTTTATTATGATCGAGCAAGCGTCATGTCGAGGTATGATTTTGTTATGGTCAAATTGTTGAGAGCTAAACAATAAATTAAATGAAGACATTTAGGTGAAGTTAGGGAATTTAATTCAGCGCAATTTAGAGGATTCGCAAGAGTGTTTATGTTCGAAATAATAATGTCATAGAGAAGAGTGACATATTTGAAATTAAGTTGAATAGTCTATTTCCCCCTTAATTAGGCCAAGTCACGTTCTTTCCTCCCCTCTCCATCTTCTAAATCACCCACATAAATTTGCATATAAAATAATTGTTTTAAGTTCTCACAAATATTAAAATAGTTTAAATAAAAATATTTTTAATTAATTTAAAATCTTTTTTTTGAAACAAAAGATATTTTATGGCCAAAAAAATACTCAACTTTTAAAAGAACAATTATTTTAAATTCGAGACTACCTAAGTGGGCATAATAAATATTTTTATTTTATTTTTTATCTTAAAATTAAAACTCAACGAGAGAATATATATATATATACCTATATATATACATATATATATATGCATACATATATATATATGCATACATATATATATATACATACATATATATACATATCTTTAACTACTATATAAAAGAAGTTGCCTTTGGTGCAACATTCAAAATTGTCAAATATAGCATCATTCTTTTACTCCAATGACTTAACATATATTATGAAAAAATAGAAATTCATAAAATATAATGACTATTTGTGTAATTACACTATATCCCTATAATTAAAATAATGATGGAAATTTATAAAATCCAAAAACTTTTCAGCAGACCTCCTACACTTACTATGGTAGGTAATCATTAGACCTCTAAAAACTAATTTGGAAATATAATAACTTACTTTAAAATGATTTTTGTTAAAATATAAATGTTTTTGAAAAAAATAATTATAAAATATTGATGTATTGCGCCGCTCGAATGGGGGTGCAGCCCGCTCGAATGGGGGCGCAGCCCGCTCGAATGGGGGCGCAGCCCGCTCGAATGCGGGCGCAGCACGCTAAGAGTCAGCGAGCACGGGCGAAGCCCGTGCGGAGCTGCTCGTGTGTGTGTATATATATATATATATTAAACAACTATCTTTAAAAATTAAATTTTTATTTTTAAACTTGAAAACTCAAATGAGCAATATGATTCTTTTTTTAATAAAGATTTTAAAACTTAAAAAGGGAAAATATAACAAACTCCTTTTTTTGAAATCACGTGCCGCTTGATTTGTAATAGGAGCGAATCAAAAATGATATGATACCAAACTGATGTAGGCCGAGCTGGCTAAGTTGAATTTTTCACGCAAATTTACTCTCCACGTTTGAACTTCGAAAGTTATTCATTATTTGAAAAAAAGAACCCACATGTTTAAAGATTCAAATCAAAGCAATATTTGCATCTTCCGGCAAGCTTAAGCACACCAATAATTTATGATTAACGACAATAAAATCAGATTAAAGGTTCGAGGCAAGCTTAGTGTAAATTAGTTGAATCGCATGCGACTAATGCTAATAATCGAGAGCAAGAAAAAAGGCAGAGTTTACCCGAGCATACACAAATCTACAGCGTGGAGGAGACCGCTTCAAACTCAGTGGCACAAAGATGCTCACGATTGCTGTTGTAGGGTTGCGGACAATCACTGTCGGGCAGCGACTGTCGTCGGCACAGAACAAAACAGGAAGAAGCCGCAGTTAAACTTTGAAAGAGGATGAATCGAGTGAACTAAGGTCGCCGAAGTAGGCTAATGAGGTCGACGACGACCTGAAGGAGGGCGGTTGACCTCATCGACTCTAACGACGTCGGAAGGTTACTGAACGTCAACAGTATCGATGGGTCTGATGTGTCGTCCTTCAACTGGTAGAGATTACGTCATTTGGATACAGAAGGACTTCGGGAGGGAGCCGTCAAGACCCTGACTGTTCGTCGCACGACTGGAGAAGACGATCACGTGGATCGATCGTGTGCACGGTGGTTTCTTCGGCCGACAGAGGGAAACGAAAGCTTCGTTTCCTCTGTTCAATGGCCGCCCCCTCTCTTTGAAAAGGTATACTTCTATACAGTAACATCCAGATCGTTTTATTTTGTTTCCAAAGTAGCAAAATATTTATATGCCTTTCTTAATACATATTCCAAAATATGATTTCCTAATGTTCTCGTCATAATAAAATTAAATCTTCTAAATAGAGATATTGTCGTCTTAGTCATATGCGCCCTTAATTAGTTAAAGCTTGCATTTTTCGTCCTAGCTACTCAAATTGTCGGATCATTTATTCAGGGTCTCACCGGGTGGTCAAACCGATGAGTCGGAACTCAAAATAACATCGATGCATGAAAAAAATGATAGAAAATAAAATAATAAATAATAAAAAGATAACTATCGCATGATGATATCACGCGTACTCGGATGCGGCGACGGTTGCATCAGTGACCCCCCAACTGCTACCTCTAGTCCACTCCACTCACTCACACCGACACTCCACATTCCCCTTTGCCTATATCCACGCCTACGGTTGAGCAGATTGAGCAAGTATTGGACGTTTGTGAGTTTTAAATGCGCACAAGGGTGTATCTGTGCTACCTAGTATCTTGGAAAGGCAGGAGTCTCTCAGACAGTTCTTGGATCAGTGCCTCCGAGCTTTGTCGTCTTTGGCCCAACCTCAATATTGCGTGTTTTGGTAATTCCTCGGCGGGGTTAAGTTCTCTCAACCCTGGGGGAATTGATGCATCCTGTATCGCATCTGAATAAAATCTCTAAGTATTTTCAAAAAATTCCGATTTCAACTTTTGTGATTGTTTGACGTCAAATTGTATGTTTGTTCGTACGCATATTACATGTCATAGTGTGTTCGCCCGCATATTGCATGATTGTTCGTCGTCGTGTTGCATGTCATCTTATGTTTGACGTCAAATTGTTGAATTTTCGGCTTATTAGCTTGACCAACCAATAAGATCTTAAATAAATTGGTCTGTCAGCACTGATTAGTGAGGTATGCAAGGAAATAACATTTGTAATAAATTGCATAAAATTAAATTAAATTACGATATCATTAATTTCGAAATAAGCCTTATTCCGAAGTTAATTGCATTGGAAGAGGAACTTTGGAGCCTAACTTATACCTGTATGAATCTATATGTGAATTCATTTTCACCTCCCATTAATTATATTGAACTCATTCTTCTCACATGCCATTATCTCAGCTGCCAAGTCTGACTAGTTAATTTCTATTACTTTGACCCGTCTCTTCGTATCCCCTTAACCCTCTTTTGTTTATTTCTCACATCCTTTCACGCACAAGGCAGAGTTGGAAAAAAGAAAGAAACCGAGAAATAATTTTCTCTGTTTCTCGGCAAAAGCCAGCAAAGCTCGACGCAGATCGTCTTCTCCTTTCTGTCGGCCTCTACATCCTCGCCCACCACTGACGACACCTCCCGAGGGCCCGTCAACAACCGACAACCTCATCCCGGCCCTCCTCCGTCATCTTTTGTGTCTCCAGCAACGCTTTTGTCTGACATATCACCTTCCTCCTCCTCCCGACGCACGCCCCCACCTCATCCGCCTCCGACGTTACCACAACAAGGCCGATCGACCTCCGACGACCCCATCCTGGTCTTCTCCCGACGTCTTCAACATCCTGTTTAAGCTCATGAATCCCGACCAACCCGACATCTGCTCCAGTCTGTCAACCCCCATCATCAAACCTTCCCTGCAGCCATGTTTTCTTCAATTGCATCATGTCTGAACCCTTATCTCCTCCCACAAATCCCGCCAGACCACCTCTCCCGAGCTACCAAGTCCTTGCCGCACCCCCTTCCGTTTTCCTCAAGTCGTGCCACCCTCGTCCAAAGCACAAAGCCTTTTTTTCCTTACCAGTCGACCCGAACCAGCCAGATCCCAAAGTCCTCTTCCCCATACCCTGCTCCGCCCCCAAAAATTACTGCAGGTTAATCTCCGATTCATGAGCTAATTGTGACAAATACACTCTTTATGAAGAGGGAAGAACATTTAATTATGTTTAAAAGCGGACTAAATAAGTCACAAATTGATTATTTTATGACTCGCAAAATGGATAAAATTATTTGTAAGAATTGCAAAGTCATACCAGGAGAAAGTTTAACAACACAACGCATGCTAGAGGTGTTGGACGTGAAAATTAAATATAATAAATTTAAGACAGGTACAAAAGTGTTGCCAAAAATTCGATGCTGGAACTTGAAGACGAAAAAACAATTATAGAAAAACTGTGATGGCCCTTATGTTGATCCTAGTGTCTCCTGAGAAGTTATGTTTTCATATTTAAGGATAAGTGGAAAGAATATACTTGGAGAGTCACAAGGTCGTGCGCCCCAAAATAAAGAATCTTGATGGTGAAAAAAGAAAATGCAAGACAAAGTGAGGGCAAAGAGGCAACTATAAAACACTCTACGCTTGCAGGAACGATGACAGTTTGGCAAGATAAAATCGCCAAGAAAGAAGCAAAACATACAGTAATTAAAACAAAAAGTCAAGCTTATGAAGAATTTTATAAGCGACGGGATACCAAAGATGGTAAAATTGCTCGAGCTAGAGAGAGGAAGACACAAGATTTATGACAAGTTAAATGCATAAAAGATGAAACAGATTTGGTTTTGACGGATTATGTGGCTATTGATGAATAACAAATTATGCATATTTTTAGTATCATTTCTAGCCTAATTTTAGGTAATTTTGTACATATTGCTTTTAAATCATTGAAATAATCACTTCTTTCTTTTTCTTTTGTAAAAATAAGTAATTATACATATAAAAGAATAAAATTTTGAAATATTATTGTATAATAAATTTATTATAAATATAATAAATATATATATAATATATAATGTATAAGTAGAAATATATATGTAAATAATAAGTATAATAAATAATCATATATTTATATGTAAATATAAATGAAAAATAGTAATAATAATATAAATAATATAAAAATAATAAGCATGATAGATAAATAGGATGAAAATATATATATATATATATATAATAATATAGTAGTATTGTATATTAATAACATAATAATAATAATGAATAATAAATATAATAAAATACATATATGTATAATATATGTATATGTATATATGTATATGTATAGTATATAAAATGTAAAATAATAATAGTATATAATATATAATATTAATATATATAATAAATAATTAGAGAGTATATATATTAAAAAATAATCTTATAAATAAACTATGTAAATTAAATAAAAATAAAATTAAAAAATAAAAAATCTGTGTAACTATAATAAATATATTTATTGCTCCATAGATGTTGAAGGAGCCGCTTGGCTCATTGGTTCTGTCTTTGCTTGCCGCGCTGCTGCCCCGGGTTCGAGTCCTGGCGCAGTCATAATTAATTAGATTAAACTGCGCCGTCCGTTTCACCCCCTTTTTGCATTTAATAAATTCTAAAGCTAACATTATAAATATAATATACCCCCATATATTCTAGATAAGCGCCATTGCTCCAGTGGTCTTGGTCTGGCTAGCCTCCCTTGAGGTTGTGGGTTCGAAACCCAACACTCCCTTTTGCTGGATTAAATCCAGTTGCTGCCCGCGCCCGTGCCAGCTGCCGCTGCCGCCCTGCCCGTGCTGCCCGCGCCCTGCTGCCCGCTGCCCGCGCCAACCTCCAGCTCAGCCCGCCAGCTAGCTTCCAGCCCTCTAACCGCACCCCACACTCTTCCAGCAAGCTTGCAAAGTCAGATTTGGCCTCCTCCTTCTAGAAGCCTTCCAAGCCCTCTAAATGCACCCCAAATCCTCTATAAATAGAGGGGGTGGCTGATGTTCAAAGGGTTCAAAATTTTGAGACTATTCTTGATATTTTGATCCAATCTTGTTGCCTTCCTAGTTTTTGTGTTTAGGTAAATTTTTGCACTATTTCTCTCTCTTGTTTTGTAACCTCTTTATGATGAAAATAAAATAAAATTTGCTTGTTTTTGTAACTATCTCTCTCTTTGTTTTTGTGAAAGTGTGTGTGTGTTTTTCTTTTGTTTTTCCTTTTTTTTTAGATTTTGTTCTGTTAAGTAGTGTTTCCATTTTAATTTGTGTGTGAGTGTGTATGAGGCTAACTTTCATGTTTTAGTTTTTTTTTGTAATCTTTTGTATCATTTCAAGTAAGTGTGTGTGTGTGGATGAGTATAGATTTTGTTTTTTTTTTAACTTAGCTTTTAATTTAAGTATGTGTGTGTGTGTGTGTTAGTATAGATTTTGTTTTCTTTTAACTTAGTTTCATTTATGTTGTGTGTGTGAGTGTATGAGTTAATTTTTGTTTTGTTTTTAATTAGATTTCATTAAAGTAGAGTGTGTGTGTGTGTATGAGTATAAATTTTGCACCTTTTTTGTAATTCAATAGCTTCCATTTCCGTCACGCATTTATTTCCCGCCTATCCGCTTGGATAGGACTCGTCACGCATTTATTTCCCGCCTATCCATTTGGATAGGACTCGTCACGCATTTATTTCCCGCCTATCCGTTTGGATAGGACTCGCTCACGCATTTATTTCCCGCCTATCCGTTTGGATAGGACTCGCTCACGCATTTATTTCCCGCCTACCTATTTGGGTAGGGATTGCATTTCTTTAATTTCTGCAATTTACAGCTTTCATTTTAATTTCGTAGAGTGTGTGCGTTTTAAATTAGTGCGTTCTTTGTTTTTAATATAATTGCTTTTTGCTATTTCGCTAACCGCTCAATCGCTTAAAATCGCCGTAGTTATCATTATAGCTTTATAAAACCCTAAAAAAATCTAAGCAAAACTACTTTCTAAATTAACGTTTTCGTGCTTTTTCGCTTTTTATCGCAATTATCGTTAAACGCACGCCAACCTTAATTTTCGTCATTAGTTTTTCTACAAAATTATAAAAATCAATTCAAAACTCTTTTCGATAAAATAATAGCGCGTTCCGTAGAAGTAGAAATAATCGATACGGCCTTGGAAAAATACGACCTTGATATTTCAAAAAGAAATATCCTATACTACTATCGATAAGGTCCACTTGCCTTTATCGATTTTAGTCCGGATAATTATATAAACCCAAAAGCTCTCTCTCAAAAGCAAATTAAAACTCTCTTTTAAGAACAATTAGAAAATTGTTGCAACAAACCTTTGGTTGTTGCAACTAGCTCAAGGTAAAAGGAGTTTTAAAACTATCATTTACAAAGTTGTTGCAACAACTCACAAAATTGTTGCAACAACATATTCAAAAAGCTTTCAACTTTCATTTCAAACATAAGCCTTTCAAACCCTTTCTACTTAGCTTTTGGCGACGCGGCCAAAGAGTAATCCTCGATATTTCGAAAGAGGAAAAGGCCGTTACTTCTATCTTTCGATAGGATAACGGGTAATTCCTCGAAGTAGAATTACTCGCGGGACTCTTCGAAAATGTCCGCCTAAGGTTAAAACCCAAAGAAAGAAAGAGCTTTTCAAAAAAAGTCAAATTCTAAACGTATCAGCTATTAAAGAGCGATGGAAAAGATACTTTTATAACCTCTACAATGAAGCAAAAGACAATGAACTGAGCTTGGAAGAGTTAAGTAAATCGGAGGAGTATAAAAACATAATGTTTTATCGTAAAATTCAAGAATCAGAGCTAAATGATGTTCTAAAAAGATGAAAAATGAAAAGACGGTTGGGCCAGACGATATAACCATCAAAAGTATGAAAATACATAGGGAAAGAAGGAATTTTGTGACTTACATGTTTCTTCAATAAGATACTGAAGACAAAAAAGAAGTCGGACTAATGGAGAGAAAGTATCTTGATACATTTGTATAAGAACAAATAAGATATACAAAATTGTGTCAATTACAGAGGAATTAAATTAATGAGTCATACCATGAAACTATGTGAATGAGAGTAATAGAAAAAAAAAAGTAAGACGAGAGACTAGTATCTCGGAGAACCAATTTGGATTCATGCTAAGGAGATCAACCATGAAAGTTATATATCTCTTGAGGAGACTAATTGATAACTATCGGGAAAGAAAACAAGATTTGCATATGTTGTTTATTGACCATAAAAAGGCTTATGATAGGGTTCCAAGAGAGGTCTTATGGAGAGTTAGAAAAGGGTGTAAATGTATCATATATTGACATAATCAAAGATATATATAAAAATTCAGTGACGAGGGTGAGGACATCTGAAGGATTAACACAGGAATTCATTATCATTGTTGGCTTACATCAAGGGTCAGCTTTAAGCCCTCATCTCTTTGCCTTTATCTTAGATGAGCTCACCAAACATCTAACAAGCAATACCTTGATGTTTTTTGGTTTGCGGATGATATTGTTTTGGTTGATGAGACACGCGAGGGTGTAAACACGAAACTTGAATCATGGTGAGACACATTAGAAAAGAAGAGTTTTAGGTTGAGCAGGGCAAAGACGGAGTATATGGAGCTTAAATTTAGCAGTGCAAGAAGCACGAATGACTGTTATTAAGTTGGTGATCAAGATATTTCACGCTCTACACGCAGTGAGTGCTTTAAATTTCTGGGATCGATAGTTCAAAAAGATGGAGGTGTAGACAAATATGTGATAAATATCTTATGTGGTCGTAAAGTACCATGAAAACTTAAAGACAAATTTTACCGTACTGCAATTAGACCAGTGATGCTCTATGGTTCTAAGTGTTGGGCAGTAAATTGTGTACATGAGCAAAAAATGGGAGTTGCGGAGATGAGAATGCTTAGGTGGATGTGTAGACACACGATACTGTATAAAATTAGGAATGAATGCATCAGGGATAAGACAGGAGTGACACCAATTATAGAGAAGATGCGAGAAGCTTGACTAAGATGATTCAGACACGTACAAACAAGACTATTATAGGCACCTGTTAGGTGTTGTGAGAGTTTAGTCGCTAGGCATGTTAAACCGGGGAGGGGTAGACCAATAAAGACTTGGAATGAATGAAACTATATGGAAAGACATGATGTACTTAGGCATTAGTGAGATTATGACTAAAGATAGGGCACAATGGCAACAAAAGGATCCATATAGGCGGCCCCACTATAGTGGGATAAAGGCTTGAGTGTTGTTGTATAATCTCCGCTTCACCTCTGTTAATTTAATTATATACAATTACATTTATGTGATCACTACCAATTGCTTGCACCCATTCTCTTCCGTTGACGTTATTTTCCACACTCATTGCTAGAATTGCAGTTATTTATTTGCGAAGCGCTAGCGGTTAACTAACCCGTTTATTCTCCTGAAAAATATTTATGTACAAGGCTTAAGCTCGAGATTCTCTAGCTCAGAGCTCAATCTCTCGGGGTCGTAGCACGGATAAATTAATTAGTTAAGTTTCTAAGTTTCATTACATTTTCCAATTTAGTCTACATCAAGGGGGGCCACAAGCTTATATGTTCAGGGACAAAAGTCTAGTAGGCGATGTGAGACTAATGCGAGTGATGGGGAATCCCGCTGAGAACATTCTCCCAACATACATGAGGTCCACACTATGGTTGGGGCTCCAGTCGCCTTCGTATCCAACAATTAGAATGAGGCTTTTCTACTTATTTGCAGCGGACGGGAGTGGGGTTAGTGTTGGTGAAATATTTTGTTGACCAAAGTCAATGGCGTTTATATATATATATATTTATATATATATATAAACATATGTTAATATAATAATAAAGTGGCGTGAATGGTGGCTGCATGGGATCCGGATCCTCTCCATTTCTGACGAAATGGAGGGGATCCATTTCATCATCTAATGGTCAAAAACACTTTAACATATATCCAGTGGTATAGATTTTTTGGGATTAAAAAAACTATAAAAGGATGGGAAAAAGTGAACCCGTCAGATCAGGAAACATTCAATCAGGACCGTGAAATGGATCCCCTCCATTTCGTCAGAAATGGAGAGGATCCTGATACGGCTGCATGCCAGCGTGAATGCATTAATGAGGGGACACGTGGCGTCCTCCTATTTGGTGGCTTTGCCTATATAAATGCATGCATAAGGCGGAAGCAATAGCGTGTGAACAGGAGTTGGGAGTATTATTAAGAGCAGCAGTTAAAACTTTGAGACCGTAAGAAAGTGGTGCGAACACCCTCAACGTGCGGTCTCAAAGGTGGTGAATATACTTGCGGTCTCCTCCGTGCGAAGGCGTTTTGCGGACTGTTTTCAGAAAAAACGCGGAAGTAATCTCCCTTGTGCGATCTCTTCTCTGGCGCCATCACATGCAAAGGTGGCGGACTGGCGGACAACAGCTCCCAGCAAACTTGTGAACTGTTTCCTGCGGACTGTTTTGGAGGACTGTTTTTGTTGACAACAACTCCAGCGACCTCAAAGAGTAGTGAACTCTATTGTTGGCGAGATTATGTGCATGTGTAGAAGAGTTGTGTTGAGTTGTAACTCATAGTGAAGTTGTATTTTGTTGTAGCTTTTGTAACCTCTTGTTGAATATAAGAGAAGTTGTTTTCCTCCTGTTTATTTAGTGTACCTACTGTTATCGCTTCCAACAGTGGTATCAGAGCCAGGTTGCGAACCTTCGAAGAAACTCCGAAGAGTTGAAGAGGTGAAGAGCTCGTCGTGATGGAGATGGTGAATGCTATGCCGGGTCAAGTTCCCAAGTTGACGAAGACCAACTATGAGAACTGGAGCATTCAGATGATAGTGTTACTCGCATCGAAGGAGCTGTGGGAGATAGTTGAAGATGGATACGTAGAGCAAACTACTGAACAAGAGGCGGCGTTGACTAACGCACAGAAGACGACACTGAGAGAGGCAAGGAAGAGAGACAAGAAGGCTTTGTTCTTGTTATATCAAGGGGTTGACGAAGCGACCTTTGAGAAGATCTCGGAAGCTAGAACTTCTAAAGAAGCATGGGAGATCTTGCAACGCTCCATGCAAGGAGTTGATAAAGCAAAGAAGGTGAAGCTGCAATCTCTCCGGGCAGAGTATGAAGTCCTGAAGATGCAAAGTTCTGAGAAGATTGGTGACTATGTGACTCTTCTGCGGGCACTTGCAAATGAAATGAAGCGCAACGGAGAGACGCTTGATGATGTGAGTCTCATGGAGAAACTTCTGCGGTCGATGTCGAAGAAGTTCAACTATGTGGTGGTGGCGATAGAAGAGTCGAAGGATCTCACTCAGATGTCTATCGATGAACTCATAGGTTCTCTGCAAGCTCATGAATTCCGCATGCTGCAAGATGAAGGGTCAAGTGTCTTGGAGCAAGCACTGAAGACTCAGCTGAATTTTGGAGAGAGCTCTGGAAGAGGAGGTGGCCAGCGCGGCCGAGGTTATCAAGGTAGAGGTAGAGGAAGAAGAGGAGGAAGAAATCAGAACTTCCAGAGAGAGGTGGAGCCACCTCAAGCAAATGGGCAAGAAGGAAGAGGAAGAGGAAGAGGCCGTGGTGGTATGACCCAAATCCAATGTTACAACTGTAACCGATTTTGGCACATGAGTTATGACTGCAGACTTCCGAGGAGGACAGAGGAAACCAACCATTATGCTGAAGCAAACAACACTGGTGGTGATCCAATGATGTTCTTGACTTACAGAGGAGCTGAAGGAGGAAGGAATGAAGTATGGTACTTGGACACAGGTGCTAGCAACCATATGTGTGGTGAGAAGGAGCTGTTTACTGACCTCGAACCATGTGGCGGTGGGGTTAGTTTTGGTGATGCTTCGAAGATCTCTGTGGAAGGAAAAGGGGTGATAGTGGTCACCTTGAATAGTGAGAAGGTGCACATTGGAGATGTCTTCTATGTTCCTGGCTTGAAAAGTAACATCTTAAGCCTTGGACAACTGGTGGAGAAAGGCTACTGCATCCAGCTGAAGGATGGAACGTTGGTCATGCGGAACCAAAGTGGAAGAGAAGTTATGAAGGTGAAGATGACGACGAATCGTCTCTTTACATTGAAGATGGATGCCGAGGCGACGACATGTCTTGCGACAACTGATGAAGAAGAAGCCTGGTTGTGGCATCACAGAATGGGTCACTTAGGCTTCAGTGGTCTGAAGCTTCTATCACATTCAAAGATGGTGGATGGTCTGCCTAAGATCTTACCACCACAGAAGATTTGTGAATCTTGTACGAAGGGAAAGCAGAAGCGGCAGACATTTGAAGGTGGCAAGTCTCGAAGAGCAAGGAGACAGCTTGAACTGGTTCATTCAGACATTGCTGGTCCATTTGATATTGCCTCAGTTGGAGGAAGTAGATACTACATCACTTTCACTGATGACTTCAGTCGGAAGTGTTGGGTATACTTCTTGAAGGAGAAGTCTGAGGCCTTTGACAAGTTCAAGGAGTTCAAGGCTTTGGCAGAGAAGGAGTCTGGGCAGTCTCTGAAGGTGCTCAGAACTGATCGAGGTGGGGAGTACACCTCAAAGCTATTTGATGTTTTTTGCAAGGAGCATGGAATTGCTCATCAGTTGACTGCTGCTTACTCGCCTCAACAGAACGGAGTTGCGGAGAAAAAGAATCTAACGATTCTGAATATGGCAAGGAGTATGGTGAAGGGCAAGAAGTTGCCAAAGGTGTTCTGGGCTGAGGCAGTACAATGTGCTGTGTACTTGCTGAACAGATGTCCTACTAAGAGTGTGAAGTTCAAGACCCCATATGGGCGTGAAGTGGATGGAAACCAAGTGTTCAACACTTGAGAGTTTTTGGGTGTGTGGCATATGCTCACATCCCTGACCAGAGGAGGAAGAAGCTAGATGACAAGAGCGAAAAGTGTATATTTGTGGGCTACGCTCCAATGAGCAAGGCTTACAAGTTATACAATCCTGTGACGAAGAAGGCGATCATCTCTAGAGATGTATTGTTCGAAGAAGATAACAGCTGGAGTTGGGATGAGAAGGAGAGAAGTGTCAAAGGAATGTTCTTTGACGATGATGATGAAGAAGGTGGTCATCAAGCTGAAGCTGAGAATGGTGGAGATGAACCACCATCACCGCCGAGCAGAGATTCAGGGGGAGTCTCCATACCCTACTCTAGTGGAGTAAGCACCAACATGGGCAGTGCTAGTGGAGCAAGCACTAGCAGGAGCAGCTCTGAGAGATCCCAACCTAGGATGAGAAGGTTGGAGGAGATCTATGAGGAGATGGAGCCGACACATGCTAACTTTTCTTTACATTGTCTCTTAGCAGATTGCGAGCCGTACTCTTACGAGGAAGCTGCTCAGGAGAAGACCTGGAGGAAGGCAATGGATGAAGAGATAACATCCATTAAGAAGAATGATACTTGGGAGTTGGTCACTTTGCCAGCAGGTCACAAGCTCATTGGTGTGAAATGAGTGTATCGAGTGAAAACGAACAAGGAAGGAGAAATGGAGAAGCACAAGGCTAGACTCGTCGTGAAAGGCTACAAACAAGTTCAAGGTGTGGACTACGACGAGGTCTTTGCTCCAGTAGCTCGGATTGACACCATCAGGCTGATCATCGCACTTGCAGCTCAATATAAGTGGAAGATCTGTCAGATGGACGTCAAGTCCGCATTTCTGAATGGTTATCTTGAGGAAGAGGTGTATGTCCAGCAGCCTCCTGGATATGAAGTGAAAGGTCAAGAGAAGAAAGTTTACAAGCTAAAGAAGGCGTTGTACGGGTTGAAGCTAGCACCTCGAGTATGGAATGAAAGGATAGATGCATACTTTCAGAAGAACGAGTACATGAAGAGCCCATTTGAGTATGCACTCTACACGAAGGCGAAGAAGAATGGAGATATCATGGTCGTGTTTGTACGTGGACGACATGATATTCACCGGCAACAATCCTTTGATGTTTGAAGAGTTCAGGAAGACAATGAAGGAGTTCGAGATGGCTGATCTGGGCGAACTCACTTACTTTTTGGGCATAGAAGTACATCAGAAGAAGGATAGCATCTTCATCTCGCAGAAGAAGTATGCGGAGGAGATATTGAAGAAGTTCCGGATGGAGAATAACAAGGCTATCTCCACTCCTGCAGATCCGGGAGTGAAGCTGAGGAAGGACTCGCAGGATGAAGCAGTTGATTCTACAATGTTCAAGAGTCTAGTTGGAAGTCTACGCTATCTGACTTTCACTAGACCTGATATTATGTATGTTGTTGGTGTTGTCAGCAGATACATGGAGGAGCCGAAGCAAGATCACTTCACAGCAGCGAAGAGGATCTTGAGGTATGTGAATGGGACGAGAGATCATGGTCTACTGTACTCTACTGCTGCAGAGTTAAAGCTGGTCGGGTACACCGACAGTGATTATGGTGGAGATGCGAATGATCGGAATAGCACTTCTGGGTATGCATTTCATGTGGGAACAACTGTGTTCTCATGGAGTTCGAAGAAGCAGGCTACGATAGCCTTATCTACCTGTGAAGCTAAATACATCGTTGCGGCAGCCTGTACATGTCAGGCAATTTGGCTGAGAAATCTCCTGAAGGAGTTGCATCATCCACAGGATGTTCCTGTAAGGGTGTATGTTGACAACATGTCTGCTATCCAGCTATCGAAGAATCCAGTGTTGCATGGGTGTAGCAAACACATTGAAACGAAGTACCACTTTCTTCGTGAACAAGTGCAACAGAAGGTGGTGGAGTTGGTATACTGCCCCACAGGAGAGCATATTGCAGATATCTTTACGAAGGCGTTGAAGACTGAGACGTTTCTGAAGTGCAAGAGCAAACTCGGCATGTACTGCCGTGTTTGAGGGGGAGTTTGTTGGTGAAATATTTTGTTGACCAAAGTCAATGGCGTATATATATATATATATTTATATATATATAAACATATGTTAATATAATACTAAAGTGGCGTGA
Source organism: Dactylorhiza incarnata (assembly GCA_033032865.1). Classification (NCBI taxonomy): domain Eukaryota; kingdom Viridiplantae; phylum Streptophyta; class Magnoliopsida; order Asparagales; family Orchidaceae; genus Dactylorhiza; species Dactylorhiza incarnata. The sequence continues at coordinate 1,776,392 of JAWHQI010000173.1, forward strand.
ATGGTGGCTGCATGCTGGCGTGAATGCATTAATGAGGGGACACGTGGCGTCCTCCTATTTGGTGGCTTTGCCTATATAAATGCATGCATAAGGCGGAAGCAATAGCGTGTGAACAGGAGTTGGGAGTATTATTAAGAGCAGCGGTTAAAACTTTGAGACCGCAAGAAAGTGGTGCGAACACCCTCAACGTGCGGTCTCAAAGGTGGTGAATATACTTGCGGTCTCCTCCGTGCGAAGGCGTTTTGCGGACTGTTTTCAGAAAAAACGCGGAAGTAGTAGTCTCCCTTGTGCGATCTCTTCTCTGGCGCCATCACATGCAAAGGTGGCGGACTGGCGGACAGCAGCTCCCAGCAAACTTGTGAACTGTTTCCTGCGGACAGTTTTGGCGGACTGTTTTTGCTGACAGCAACTCCAGCGACCTCAAAGAGTAGTGAACACTATTGTTGGCGAGATTGTGTGCATGTGTAGAAGAGTTGTGTTGAGTTGTAACTCATAGTGAAGTTGTATTTTGTTGTAGCTTTTGTAACCTCTTGTTGAATATAAGAGAAGTTGTTTGCCTTCTGTTTATTTGGTGTGCCTACTGTTATCGCTTCCAACAGTTAGTAGGGGTAGAGGGTTATGATTGAGGAACGATTGGCTGGGGGGTAGACTGAGGGGCCAAGGGTGAATGGTAGGTGGTGGCGGAAGAAAGAGGATGAGGGGTGGCTAAGGAAGAGTTGGTGGGCCTTGCAGAGCTGGAGGAAGTGGCAGAGAGGTTTCTCGGGGCTAAATGGAGAGGTGGCGATGCTTGGGTATTGAAGAGCTTGTATCAGATGCAACGGACGAAAACTGTGCGAGTTAATAAGGGAGGTGTTACCAGTTTGAAGAGTTTACGACTCCTCACAAACGTAACTCTCGGCTCCGAAACTGAAAGGGCGTCGACTTCACCATTGACAATTGATCAAGAGTTTGGATATTTTCTCTAAATTTCTCAATACCTATAACCAGATCACAACATTCACCTAAAACTCAAAATAAAATTACGAAAAAAAATTATAAATACATGAAAAATTGAGCAACTCACATTTGCGGGCCCTAATCGTCTAGATGACGATCATATAACTATCGGTAGGATGAATCAACTTTGTATTGGTCTTCATGCGCGTGCTCAAAGTGATGCGATTGATCCGCATTGCACGGTTTGGTGGCGCGTGCACAGTGTTTGATGGCAGAAGTACCTTGTGGGTGGTGGCAATACTCTGGTCATTGCACAGTATTTCGTGCGCGGAATGTCTAGTAACAACAATTACCTTCAGCCGCCGCATGGTCTACTTCCATGCAAAAAGATCTTTTTATAAATTTTCCCAGGTTACTGTGTTTTTATTATTACTTTTTAACTTGTTTTTTGGAGGAGAGGATTGAATAAGAAATTTTCTGGAGGGAAGGCAAAATGAGAAACCCAAAAGGATAAGACACAAAAGAGAGTTTCTTTTTATAATACCATATAAAAGAAGACATTCAAATAACCGTTTATTTTGATCAAATATATTGCGTTCATGATTTCCTATTTTCTTCAATTGTTTGGCTGAATGTAGTTACTTCACTTCTTTGTTTCAGGGTGGGGCCACCTCCCTGATGTTAATCCGGCCAACAATTTTAAATCATTTATTTCCCTTTAATACTGAACTTTAGATATTAAAAATATCTTAAAATCCCTAAAAAATGATAATTTTCTGTTTTATGCAGCTAAACCAGACAACAAAAGAACTTGGTTCACTTACCTTCCCAATTGAGACAGCTCAGGTTCCTTCAAAAGCAAGTTCTGAATCAATTCTGATCCATTCTCGTTACTGTCCACAAAGAAGGAAAATTAAGATTTTGAAAGAACCTACACATCATAGCCCAAATAGTAGACATACACAGCTATTAAACATACCTATGATCAATGGACAGCAGTTTATGGTGAATGGAGAAATCAGCACTAATGTAGGTAACAACCAGACTTCCTGCATCTGGGTGGGGCCAGCTACGAGATGTTGGAAACCTGATCACAAATGTCCCTGGCTTCTGAATTCCTCTTGGGCCCTTGAGTGAGGCCTCAGCCTCGTCCACTGTAATAAATCCTTCGATCCATTTTGGCAAAGTGCACTCCCACATTCCAATTAATTGTACTTCTGATAAAGCGATGGCCACTGGGTATAACCACTGCCACATCCTATCAAAGTTTTCCGCCCCCAGCTCCTCACCACACCCAGCAATTCCTCGCAATACCTCCAAATCCTGGATTCTTGGAAGTCAACGGTTAAAAGCAGTTAACATTGTGAACCATTGAATGCATTGCTATGAGAAATTGATAAAAAATATGAACTCGTTAACACATTTATTATTCAGGTAAAAATTATGTTGAACTCATTAAAGAAATAATTATTACGAGACATGTACTAGTACTAGAAGTAGTGTACTACAAAAGAGTATTTAGTTAAGATAGGATTATAACAAGATCAACCATATCCTTATGTATTACAATCAAGATGCTTATAAAGAATATTCGAAGTTACGTGCCAAAGTGTCTTAGTGTATGTTTTTGGCAATTGATATAATTCTAGATAATGGGGCATCCACAAAAAAAATGAAATGTTAAATAAGAAAAAGAGCATAAATAGCATAATAAAAATCGGGTATAACTGTATAAGTTCATCAATTTTAGCTATGACATTCCAATTTACATAAAGAATAACTATTACTGTTAAGTCTAGGTGATTGAACTGAAGAAGTGCCATAAAACAATTATGCGACTATGGCTATATGTTATAAGTTCATCAATTGCACGGGCCTCCGGCCCTATGTTAGTGCAACGGCGGGCATCGCCCGCACTGGCAGCGGGCGACGCCCGCTCCCAGCCGAGAGTCTGCCCTTCGCAGGCCGATTTCCATCATTACTTTTAATATTTGGCTTTTTTGAATGTTTAACTAAAATCAATTCATATATATTATGCTCTCTCTCTCATCCTTACTTTTTGCATTATATGGATTATTTAATGACTACCCTATCAATTATTTAATGACAACCTATATAGTAGGTGTAAGAACTCTACAAAAAACTTTTGAATTATATGGATTTCCATCATTACTTTTAATATTGGATATGGTGTAATTACTAATATGGACATTTTATTTTTGGATTAGATAATTTTGAATGTACTAAAAAGGTAAGGGTATATTTGACTTTTTTGAATGTTTAACCAAAGACAACTTTTTTCTTTTATATATAGTAAAGATATATATACATATAATTAATTAATTACCTAAACTTCCCCCAGGAATTAGCATAATTATAGGTTGCACTGGTATGTGGTTGTTTACTGAGACCTCTCCTATATTATTGCTAAATTAGAAATTGCACCTCCTTATTTTTTGAAATTATTCGCTAGTATGTTTACATTCCATAACACGCGTGCACAAAAATATCCCCTACGGTTCCCTCCGGGAGGTATTTTTATGCATGCCCATTATGAAATGTAAACTTACTGGGAGATTTTTGTAATTTCAAAAGATAGATGTGTAATTTGTAATTTAGCAATCACACAGGGGATGTCTCGGCAAACGACCACATACAAGGGAGGTCTCAATCGAGATGACTTCTTCCTCCAATTGATCATCTTCCTATGTTGATCCTATCGATGGGTTCCTCCAGTTAAGCTGAATCAAGTCGACACATTCCTCCAGACAATTGACATCTCACGATGATCCATTGATACATCCCGGGTTCCGCTCGATGATCCTTGTTGCTTCTCTAGTTAACATTGTGTATATTCCTCGATAACGTGGCCACTGACTGCTTCCTAGCAATCGCTATTCCAACTGCTTAACAATCCTTTTTTGCTTCTCTAGTCGATATTGAGCCCATTCTTTAACACCATGTCCAATTGAAGATCAAATAGGTTTATGTTTCCGGTCGATGAAGTTCTGCCTTCCGTCATTGATTCCATTCGACTACATTCCTACATTGAAACCATCCAACAGACCAGTCAACTGATCTATCACTATTGAGCGACATATTGCCCTAGAAGTGCACTCGATGCAAACAAATAGTTTGTGTTGATACAGACAATCGTTTCTTTTATCACTCCCTAGTGTCCTGTCGGTTAACACTATTCAATTCTTTCATCGAGTGTGTCTAAAGCTTCTATTAGCAGGAGATAAATGCTGCTTTCTCTCTAATTGGTGAAGATGATCTTTTTGAATATGTTGCATCTTCTATTTTTGCTCGTGTCATTCTTTGTAGAACAAACCTTCTCATCATCAATGACGGGATGTGGAAGTATACGAGGACATCTCAAATGAAAGAGAAGGAAATCTCTTGAGAAGTACTCTAAAGGAGGGGTGAATAGAGTAATTAGACTTAAAGAGATTTGTTTTACTGTTTTTCACAGTTTCATGGAATACCCCGATAATATCACAACCACATCAATATAAGTAAATAAATGTGCGGAAAAGAAAAGCACAGAGAAATTGCAATCAACACAGACGACACAAGAATTTATAGTAGTTCCCCAATTAATCTGGGTACGTCTACTCTTCTGCTCGCAAGCAGGATTCCACTATCTCAGTGTGGGGATTTTGATAAGGATCCATCAGAACCAGGACTTGTTAACAAGATCTCTCCAAAACTAAATGAGCTTTTGATAAGGTCACTCTAACCAGATAAGCTTTTGATAAGGTCACTATAACCAGGAGTTGTTGACAAGGTCTCTCCAAAACCAAGAGACTTTTCTAAGAGAGACTCAATGAACCATGAGTTGTTGTAAGGTCTCTCCAAAATCAAGAAGAATCTTTTAAAAATAGATTCAAGAACTCTATCAGCATGTTGGATTTTAGTTTCCATAATGTCCTTCAGCAGCAAGATGACTAACGGAACTAGTTTGTCGCAGCACAATGTGGATTCAGTCGAGGATGAACAACATCTTTTTCTTATTGACCAAAATTCTGGAGGAGAGGAATGAATCTTGATCTTCAACAATGACCCTAAAGACAAGGGCTTCTTCGTTTGAATCTTCAGAAAGAAGAGAAGATCCATCTTGATCAACAGTTGGAGTTTCCGAGAGAAATTCTCCTTCAGTGGTTGTGCAAAGCACTAAGAGAGGGTTGATCTTCCTGTTGTTAATGACCAACCAACATCATTTTCTTGTATTCCTATGTCTTTATTTTTCTCTATTGATTTCTCTTGTATACGTCTCTTTTTTTGAATCTATTCCAAAACTGCAGCATTAAATGCTCTGGATCTTACATACCATAGGCATTGACTTCTTTGCTTAAAATAGAAGTTTAACGGCTATATTTTATCCACGATTTCTGCATTGACAAATTCCGAGAAATGAACGTTGGAGGCGTTCTAAAAATATCGACGCCAGTTTTGTTGTTCAAAGACCTCTCGGCGTATACTCTGAATAGTAGACACGAAGACGGCAGAGTTGCTAGAGGCGGCGCATACTCTGAATAGTAGACACGAAGACGGCAGCGTTGCTAGAGGAGTCAATCGGCACTTTTGCGATTTCGACGCTACTTTGGTGAATACAACGATGCGAGGAGATTTCAACTCTACTCTGACGAACTCGGCGCTGCTTGGAGATTTCGACGCTACTTTGACAGATTCAGCGTTGCTTGGAGATTTCGACGCTACTTTGAGAATGTATACAGATTTGACTCAAATTACCCTTCTATACAACATGGGTAATATCTTAATTAATCACCTTTCAAACTGTATGTCAAATCAAGAGGTGAGATTTTCCCAACACCAAATGTACCCACTATCACTGGATAGGGCATACAAGGGATATCTGATAGTACTCTTCATGAATTTTCCCCTTCTACACAGCCATAATCCACTCACTCAGCTCATGTCAAACCATACATGTTTCTACTATGATTACTGTTATCTTTAATATTAGGCCGTCCGATATCAACCTCTTGGAGAAATACAGACATGCCCCAGTGCATTTTCTTCTTCTTGCCTAACTCAGTCATCAACTATCTCTACCTAGATTCTCGATTTAAGCGCCTAGGATCACATGCTCAAACCTCCTGTCATAACTTGCTATACTCTTACTAAGACATCCATCTCTATATACAACACGTTGGTAGTGTTAAACCCATATCCTTGATATCTCTTAATTCTATTATTTGTTCCCATTTTCCTACTGACTTGATTTCCATTCACGAATTATTTGTTCCCATTTTCCTAATGACTTGATTTCCATTCACAAATTTACCCAATATCACAATTGCATCGCAACTTCACCACTTCTTATGTTTGCACACAACACTCCAAGAGAAGGTATGTGTTTGGCACACATCGTAAATCCAAAGGCGTGTGCTATGTTGTTGCATACTCGTCCTCATCAACCACCCTTACTGCCTCTGGTTGGGTACTACACTTCAGTCAGTTGCATTACCAAGCTAGCAAGGAATTGTGTTATTCTTGTCTTATCTTCACAATCTAAAGTACAAGTCCTATCAACTAGGTAAACAATATCAAATGTACTTTCCTAAAAGTTAATAAACATGCTTATGCACCTTATTCTATATAGTTCATCCTGATATTCGAGGAACTATACAAGTTGAAACTCATTGTTCGCTACTTTGCTGCATTTATTGATGATTATTCTATAATAAGTAATATCTCTTAAATGATTGGATTTAGTTATTTTATATCTTTCAGAATTTCTATAGAGAAATGCCAACTCATTTTAATAATATAATCGTACTTTAAGAACTGAGAATGCCCACAAATATTTTTTCCAAAAATAATTGCAAACTTGCATGTCAGCGTGATGTCACGGGCTTGTCTCTTTACAAGCTCCCGTGCGGCTTTAGCTCCTCTTTGCCACTCCGCGTAGCCTAACTAAGTCAGCCTCCTCCGACAAGATCTAGGTGGTGATGAAGAAAGAGTGGAGAAACGACTCAAGAGAAAGCTCACATGTGAAAAACCTCAAAGAACTCTATTGCTTGTCCAAAACTTGGATGATTACAAATGAGGGGTCCTTCCCCTTTTATAGGCCCCGAAGGGTTTCCCTCTAATGTACAGAAGATTCTAGACTGCCTACTTTCTAGATTATTCTATACATCTCTCGTATGTGCAAGATACATGAATCCTCTAGAATTCTCTATCATCTTCCTGTGTACAAGAGTCCAGATTTCTCTAGAATCCTCTTGGGGCATAACCCCAAAGACGATGATCTGTGACATCCTCCCCTACCTATCCTGGTGACTTCCTCGTCGCCTCGTACTGGTGAAGGATGTCCTTGAACTGCCACAAGTCTTCCAATGTCTCTCATGCAGTCTCAGACTCTAGCAATCCTTTCCATTTGAGCAAGTATTGTGTGCATGGTTGCACACCTCTTCTTCGTACCACTCTCTTTGTGAGCACCTCTTCTACAACTTTGTCAAAAGACTTAGTCATCACAGGAGGTGCCCTCTGAGATTCTCCTCTTTGAAGATCCTCACTATCCCCATAGTATGGCTTAAGCATACTGATATGAACTTGCTAGGGTTTGAGAGAAGAGAAGAGAGATCTAGAGGAGAATAAGAGAAAGAAAGACGGCTAGGGTTTGAGAGAGGAGGAAGAGAGGAGAATACCTGAAAGTAATATTGCATGCCATCAAAAGAGGGTCCCCGGGCCTATTAATACCCGGGGACAAGGGGGCTGGCCCCCCCCCCCCCCCCCCCCCCAGTAGGGGCTGAACCGGTATGGTTCAGCCCCTATTCTTTATTTATTGCTGCGAGGGGGCTGAACCGGATGGTTCAGCCCCGTTGTCTTGTATCTCCTTGCGCCGTCTTGAATATTGTTGGCCTGCGAACTGTAACGGGTGCGGAGGCATAACATTCCCTCCCCCATCAAGAGTCACCTTGTCCTCAAGGTGGAAATCCGGAAAGTGCTCTCGGAACTCCAAAAGATCGACCCAAGAGTTGTGTGTATCAGAGAGGTGCTTCCACTTGACGAGGACTTCGAGGCGGTACTCCGTGCCCCGCTTCTTCCACTTGGTAAGCAAGATAGTTTCTGGTAACGGCCGCAGTTCCCCGCTGCTAGTGGCTTCCGGGAGGACGGGGTCGGCCTGGACCGAGTCCCCAATTTTCCTTTTCAGCACGGAGACGTGGAAAGTCGGGTGAATGCGCGACCCTTCAGGGAGTGCCAAGGTGTAAGCAACTGGACCTACTCGCCTGATGATTCTGAAGGGTCCATAGTAACGTGGAGCCAGTTTCTGATTGGCCCGCCGAGCGACCGAGAGCTGCCTGTAGGGTTGGAGACGGAGGAAAACTTCATCCCCCACTGCAAATTCCCGTTCCTTACGATGCTTATCCGCCTGGACCTTCATGTGATCCTGTGCTGTCCGAAGATTGTCCCGCAAGAGGGTGAGCGTCTGGTCCCGCTCCTGAAGTGTCCGGCCCACTGCCGGAAGAGAAGTACTGTCTGGCTCATAGGAACTCAGCGTGGGAGGTGGGCGGCCGTAGACCACCTCAAAAGGGGTGAGCTTGCTCGCGGTATGGAATGATGTGTTGTAGCAATATTCCGCCCAGTGTAACCACTGGGTCCAAGTCCGCGGTTCATCCATCACGAAACATCTCAAGTAGGTTTCAACACCACGATTGAGCACCTCTGTCTGCCCGTCGGTCTGGGGATGGTTGGCCGTGCTCATGCGCAAAGTGGTGCCTTGCAGGCGAAATAACTCCTTCCAGAACTTGCTGATGAACACCGGGTCTCTGTCTGATATGATGGCTCGAGGAACCCCGTGGAGACGCACTATCTCCCTGGCAAAAAGGTCCGCTACGGACTCGCCTGTGTAGGGGTGGCTCAAAGCCAAGAAATGGCCGTACTTGGAGAGCTTGACGACCACTACGAGAATGACCGATTTGCCCTGAGACTTGGGTAAGCCGTCGATGAAGTCCAAAGAGATGGTATCCCAAATCTGGTGAGGAATCGCCAAGGGAGTGAGCAACCCAGCTGGGGACGTCGTCTCGTATTTCTGTCGTTGACAGATGTCACATTCCCTGACAAACTTCTGAACATCTCGCCGCATTCCTTTCCAGAACACATTCGCCCTTACCCTCTGTAGGGTCCGCAGGATACCGGCGTGGCCCCCGGTAGGAGAAGAATGGAACTCCTGTATCATGATGGTGCGCCAAGGTGACGTGGCGGGAATGACGAGCCGGCCCTGATAGTACAACCGCGCTCCCTGTAAGTGGTAGCCGGCCTCGGTGGGGCGGCCGTGATGTAGTGCCTCGACAATGTCCCGGAGGGTTGGATCCTGTTGTACTGCCACCTGAACCTCATCTAGGGAATCAATCAACAGTCCGGAAACATGGGCTAGGGAGCCCTCGGGTAACCGAGATAAGGCGTCTGCCACCACATTCTCCTTCCCCTGCTTGTAGACAATCTCGTAGTCGTAGCCTAGCAGCTTCGTCAACCACTTCTGCTGGAGGGGAGAGGCCAGGCGCTGCTCCAAAAAATGCTTCAAACTCTGGTGGTCCGTACGGACCTGAAAATGTCGCCCCAATAAATAAGGCCGCCACATAGCCACCGCATGAAGGATGGCTAACATCTCCTTCTCATAAGTAGATAGCCCCAAAGTCCGGGGCGCTAAAGCCTTGCTGAAATAAGCTATCGGCCGGCCCTCTTGCATCAATACCGCGCCGATTCCGACTCCTGAAGCGTCGGTCTCCACTACAAAACCTTTGGAAAAGTCCGGCAGTGCCAGCACCGGTGTGGTCGTCATGGCCCGCTTCAGGGCCTGGAATGCCGCCTCTGCTTCTGCCGTCCAGTCGAAGGCGTCCTTCTGCAACAGCTGGGTCAAGGGTCGGGCAATCTTCCCGTAGTCCTGCACGAACCGGCGGTAGTAGCCAGTCAACCCAAGAAAGCCCCGCAGGGCCCGTGTCGTCGTGGGCTGTGGCCAGGTCACCATGCTCTCGATCTTCTTTGGGTCCGCCTGAACCCCACGGAAGGATACCAGGTGGCCCAAGTACTCGACTTCCTCCTGCCCAAAAGAGCATTTGGAGCGCTTGGCGTACAGTTGGTGCTCCCTCAAAATGCTCAGGACATGGTGGACGTGCTCCAGATGATCTTCCCAATTCCTGCTATAGATCAGTATGTCATCAAAGAAAACTAGAACGTACCGACGGAGTAGTGGCCGGAAGATCTCGTTCATCACGTCCTGGAAGGTAGATGGGGCATTGGCCAGCCCAAACGGCATCACCAGGAACTCATAGTGACCGTCGTGGGTGCGGAAGGCCGTCTTGTGGATGTCCTCCTCTTTCATCCGAATCTGATGGTACCCAGACCGGAGGTCCAGCTTGGTGAACAAGCTAGCTCCGTGCAGCTCGTCCAGCAGCTCCTCAATCATCGGAATAGGAAATTTATCTTTAATAGTCGAGCCGTTCAGGCCCCGGTAATCCACACAAAACCGCCACGAACCATCCTTCTTTTTCACAAGGATGATCGGTGAGGAGAAAGCACTCGTGCTGGGACGGATGATGCCAGTGGATAGCATCTCTCGTACACTGCGTTCGATCTCGGCCTTCTGAATATGCGGGTAGCGATAAGGCCGGATATTAGTCGGATCTGATCCGGCCTTCAACTGGATCTGGTGGTCACGGAACCGGGAGGGTGGTAAAGAAGACGGCTCTTGAAAAACATCCTCGAACTGTGACAACAGCCCCTGTATCTGCTCTGGTTCGGCTGCTGTGCCCGGCCCCAGGGCCTCAACCCCCAAAATCATGGCTATAGTACTGCCCTCCTCCTCCATCCTCTGTAAGCTCCTAATGAAAATTTCCTTGAGCGGCGGTGATCTAATGCCATGGAGGCAATGCTCTGTTCCCAGATGCGTAAATTCCAATGTCATCTTTTCCCAGTCCGTCGTGACTCTCTTGAGCTGGCGGAGCCACTGCACACCCAAAACCATATCAGACCCCTGAATCGGCAAAAGGTAAACATCCGTCTGGCACACATAACCCTGAATCCGCAGCTCCACCCCTTTTAGGACCCCCTCACACCGCAGCTTGCTGCTGTCCGCGACCATGACCTGGAAGGAAGCCCCTCTGTCAACTGCACACCCCGCCTTCAGTGCTGCTGCGGGGGTGATAAAATTGTGGGTGCTCCCACTATCGATCAAGATGGTCACCCGCTCGTGTCCCAGCCTCCCAGAAACGCGTAACGTGAGCGGTGCAGGACATCCCTCCATGGCTTGCAGGCAGATTCCAAACTCTGCCAGGTCTAGTTCCTCCACCTCCTCACAACTGATGGGCTCGTCCTCGTCATCCTCCTCTCGTAACATAAAGACCTGCACCTTCTGGCATCGATGTCCGGGGGTGAACTTTTCGTCGCAATTGAAGCATAACCCCTTGTCTCTTCTGGCCTGTAGCTCTGGCCAAGTCAACCGAGTCACAGTCGGTCGTCCTGCAGGTGGCGGGTCTCGCCGTCCGGCTCCTGGTGCTGCAGGTACTGCTGGAATTGCCCGTGCTGTCCCCCGATTTCGCTGGCGGTTGAACCGCTCCTCCTGTATCCGGGCCAGACTAATGGCATGGCTCAGACTGGAAGGCATGTATGCGTGGACTTCGTCCCTCAGATGGTCCTTCAGTCCCGAAATGAAACAACGGAGAAGGGTCTTTTCACCCCAGTTGACCCGATTTGCTAACCGTTCGAACTCAGTGCGGTATTCCATGACGGTTCCCTTCTGCCTGAGCTTCTGCAAGGTCGCCTCCATATCCTCATACTCCAGGGGGCCGAAACGGGCCGTGAACCCTTCCACAAAATAATCCCATGGGGCGTAGCCCTGCTTAAGGACAAACCACTGCGCCCACTGGTATGCGTCGTCCTCCAAGTGAAACGAGGCCAGCTGCACCCATTGGTCCTTGGGGATCTCCTGGTAGGTAAAGAACAGCTCGGCCTTCTGCACCCACTCCAAGGCGTCGCCGCCCCGGAATTTTGGAAAATTCATCCGAGTCCTCTTCGGTTGCATGTACGCCCGCTGATTAGCCCCTCCATTCCTTCCGAAATCCGGTTCGTGTCCTCCATGCCGGAATGGTTCCGCCATAAAATTTGGTCGCCCATAGTAATCGTGTTGATGCTCCATTGGAGGGCCCTCCTCGTCGTATACGTGTCTTGGAGGATTTTCCCGCCATGGTTCTCCTTGCCCCATCCGCATCGGGGTCCCAAGGGGTGGAGGCATGGGTAAAATTCCGTTTCCAACTCCAATCGGACCTCCCATAGGTGCCGGCGGCCTGAAATTCTGCTCCGGGGCTCCAAATTGATGTCTGGCAGCCCCTCCGGCGATCCCACCACCGGCGGCCACCCCTCCAGGGCCGGACCACCTCCCGGCGACCTGCTGGTGGGAGTTGGGGACCGGTCCGGCCGGCGGCCTGGCGGCAGCAGCGCCCGCCCAGGCGCTGGGCGGAAACAGGGCCGTCGGCCCTAGCGCGCCTGGACCAACTGCGGGCGCTCCCTGGCCGCCTGTTCGACCTGGTTCCGGGCCCGTGTACGCGTAGGGCATCACGCCAGCCCCTCCCGTGCCTCCTCCGTTGATTGGCGGCGCTGGATTTGAGGTTTCTCCCGTATAATCACTGTTTACGTTCGATTTTCCTCGGAGGGATTGCGTTAACAACGCCTTGAGTTCATCCAAGCGTCCTTCCATCCGTTCTTCCAGATTTTTTGTGGTAGTTTTGACTTGTTCCTCGATGCCGGCCACCGAATCCGCCAAGGTGACGTAGTTCTCCTCGATGGCGGCGAGGCGAGCGACTTCGGCTTCGGTGCGTGTGGTGACCATGGTCGTAGGAGCGATGCTCTGATACCAATTGATATGAACTTGCTAGGGTTTGAGAGAAGAGAAGAGAGATCTAGAGGAGAATAAGAGAAAGAAAGACGGCTAGGGTTTGAGAGAGGAGGAAGAGAGGAGAATACCTGAAAGTAATATTGCATGCCATCAAAAGAGGGTCCCCGGGCCTATTAATACCCGGGGACAAGGGGGCTGGCCGTCTTTCTTCTCTTCTCTCAAACCCTATGACAAGGGGGCTGGCCGTCTTTTTCACAAGGATGATCGGTGAGGAGAAAGCACTCGTGCTGGGACGGATGATGCCAGTGGATAGCATCTCTCGTACACTGCGTTCGATCTCGGCCTTCTGAATATGCGGGTAGCGATAAGGCCGGATATTAGTCGGATCTGATCCGGCCTTCAACTGGATCTGGTGGTCACGGAACCGGGAGGGTGGTAAAGAAGACGGCTCTTGAAAAACATCCTCGAACTGTGACAGCAGCCCCTGTATCTGCTCTGGTTCGGCTGCTGTGCCCGGCCCCAGGGCCTCAACCCCCAAAATCATGGCTATAGTACTGCCCTCCTCCTCCATCCTCTGTAAGCTCCTAATGAAAATTTCCTTGAGCGGCGGTGATCTAATGCCATGGAGGCAATGCTCTGTTCCCAGATGCGTAAATTCCAATGTCATCTTTTCCCAGTCCGTCGTGACTCTCTTGAGCTGGCGGAGCCACTGCACACCCAAAACCATATCAGACCCCTGAATCGGCAAAAGGTAAACATCCGTCTGGCACACATAACCCTGAATCCGCAGCTCCACCCCTTTTAGGACCCCCTCACACCGCAGCTTGCTGCTGTCCGCGACCATGACCTGGAAGGAAGCCCCTCTGTCAACTGCACACCCCGCCTTCAGTGCTGCTGCGGGGGTGATAAAATTGTGGGTGCTCCCACTATCGATCAAGATGGTCACCCGCTCGTGTCCCAGCCTCCCAGAAACGCGTAACGTGAGCGGTGCAGGACATCCCTCCATGGCTTGCAGGCAGATTCCAAACTCTGCCAGGTCTAGTTCCTCCACCTCCTCACAACTGATGGGCTCGTCCTCGTCATCCTCCTCTCGTAACATAAAGACCTGCACCTTCTGGCATCGATGTCCGGGGGTGAACTTTTCGTCGCAATTGAAGCATAACCCCTTGTCTCTTCTGGCCTGTAGCTCTGGCCAAGTCAACCGAGTCACAGTCGGTCGTCCTGCAGGTGGCGGGTCTCGCCGTCCGGCTCCTGGTGCTGCAGGTACTGCTGGAATTGCCCGTGCTGTCCCCCGATTTCGCTGGCGGTTGAACCGCTCCTCCTGTATCCGGGCCAGACTAATGGCATGGCTCAGACTGGAAGGCATGTATGCGTGGACTTCGTCCCTCAGATGGTCCTTCAGTCCCGAAATGAAACAACGGAGAAGGGTCTTTTCACCCCAGTTGACCCGATTTGCTAACCGTTCGAACTCAGTGCGGTATTCCATGACGGTTCCCTTCTGCCTGAGCTTCTGCAAGGTCGCCTCCATATCCTCATACTCCAGGGGGCCGAAACGGGCCGTGAACCCTTCCACAAAATAATCCCATGGGGCGTAGCCCTGCTTAAGGACAAACCACTGCGCCCACTGGTATGCGTCGTCCTCCAAGTGAAACGAGGCCAGCTGCACCCATTGGTCCTTGGGGATCTCCTGGTAGGTAAAGAACAGCTCGGCCTTCTGCACCCACTCCAAGGCGTCGCCGCCCCGGAATTTTGGAAAATTCATCCGAGTCCTCTTCGGTTGCATGTACGCCCGCTGATTAGCCCCTCCATTCCTTCCGAAATCCGGTTCGTGTCCTCCATGCCGGAATGGTTCCGCCATAAAATTTGGTCGCCCATAGTAATCGTGTTGATGCTCCATTGGAGGGCCCTCCTCGTCGTATACGTGTCTTGGAGGATTTTCCCGCCATGGTTCTCCTTGCCCCATCCGCATCGGGGTCCCAAGGGGTGGAGGCATGGGTAAAATTTCGTTTCCAACTCCAATCGGACCTCCCATAGGTGCCGGCGGCCTGAAATTCTGCTCCGGGGCTCCAAATTGATGTCTGGCAGCCCCTCCGGCGATCCCACCACCGGCGGCCACCCCTCCAGGGCCGGACCACCTCCCGGCGACCTGCTGGTGGGAGTTGGGGACCGGTCCGGCCGGCGGCCTGGCGGCAGCAGCGCCCGCCCAGGCGCTGGGCGGAAACAGGGCCGTCGGCCCTAGCGCGCCTGGACCAACTGCGGGCGCTCCCTGGCCGCCTGTTCGACCTGGTTCCGGGCCCGTGTACGCGTAGGGCATCACGCCAGCCCCTCCCGTGCCTCCTCCGTTGATTGGCGGCGCTGGATTTGAGGTTTCTCCCGTATAATCACTGTTTACGTTCGATTTTCCTCGGAGGGATTGCGTTAACAACGCCTTGAGTTCATCCAAGCGTCCTTCCATCCGTTCTTCCAGATTTTTTGTGGTAGTTTTGACTTGTTCCTCGATGCCGGCCACCGAATCCGCCAAGGTGACGTAGTTCTCCTCGATGGCGGCGAGGCGAGCGACTTCGGCTTCGGTGCGTGTGGTGACCATGGTCGTAGGAGCGATGCTCTGATACCAATTGATATGAACTTGCTAGGGTTTGAGAGAAGAGAAGAGAGATCTAGAGGAGAATAAGAGAAAGAAAGACGGCTAGGGTTTGAGAGAGGAGGAAGAGAGGAGAATACCTGAAAGTAATATTGCATGCCATCAAAAGAGGGTCCCCGGGCCTATTAATACCCGGGGACAAGGGGGCTGGCCGCCCCCCCCCCCCCCCCCCCCCCCCCCCAGTAGGGGATGAACCGGTATGGTTCAGCCCCTATTCTTTATTTATTGCTGCGAGGGGGCTGAACCGGATGGTTCAGCCCCGTTGTCTTGTATCTCCTTGCGCCGTCTTGAATATTGTTGGCCTGCGAACTGTAACGGGTGCGGAGGCATAAAACATACTCACATGAAATACCAGATGTATCTTCAAAGAGCTTGGTAAGTCAAGGCGATGAAAAAAATTTCCCACCTTAGCCACGACTGGAAATGGGCCTTCATATCTCCGCACCAAACCTTTGTGCACGCTACGCAAGGCCTTGAACTGTTGTGGTAAGAGTTTCACCATTACTTTGTCCCTCACCGAGTATTCCACCAGTCGTCGCTTTGTATCGGCCCACTTCTTCATCCTCTTGCGGGCCTTCTCCAAGCACGTCCTAGCTAAGTCGGCATGCTCTTCCCATGACTTAGTCATCTTCCAAGCACATGGGCTCCTTCCTCTTGCGGGCCTTCTCCAAGCACGTCCTAGTTGCGGGCCTTCTCCAAGCACGTCCTAGCTAAGTCGGCATGCTCTTCCAATGACTTAGTCATCTTCACATGGGCTGCTTTCATCTTCTGTTGTGGTCGCCAAAGTGTACGGTGTGAGAGGTTACCTCCCAGTAGCAAGCTCGAATGGACTCCGACCCGTAACCTCACTCTGCTGAAAGTTGTAAGAAAACTGCGCCACATCCATAAGTTTTGCCCAATCCTTTTGATTAGAACTCACAAAGTGTCGTAAGTAGCACTCCAATAATGCATTCACCCTCTCGGTCTGCTCACCTGTTTTAGGGTGGAAACTGGTGGAGAAGTTCAACTCTGACCCACGTAGCTTGAATAGTTATGTCCATAGCTTCCCAGTAAAGCGAGGGTCCCGGTCACTCATAATGCTCTTGGGCAATCCCCAATACATCACCACATGTTTGAAGAAGAGTCGTGTCGTCTCTTCTGTCGTTGTGTCCTTAACACTTGGTATGAAAGTGCCACATTTTGAGAAGCGGTTTACCACCACCAAGATAGATCTGCACCTTTCATACTTGGGCAAAGCATAGATATAGTCGAGCGTCACCGTCTCCCATGGATACTCTGGCACTGGAAGAGGTTCTAGTAGTCCCGTTGGTTGCTTGTTCTCCACATTGTCTTGTTGGGAAACAAGACATGTCTTCACGTACAACTCAATGCTATCCCTCATTTGTGGACAGTACTACGAGTCCTCCATCAAAGCTAAAGTGCGCTTCTGCCCTGAATGTCCATCCCACTTTGTATCATGACACTCTTTGATCAAGTCCCTCCATAGGTTTCCCCACTTTGGGATATATAACCCTCTCCCTTTGGTGTAGAGTAATCCATCCTCTACCCAAAATCTCTTGGCTCGTCCTTCTCTTGCCCGGTTTATGTTCCAAGGCAACACCAAATTCTGCCAAAAAGTCCTGACATCTTGCTTGTTTTGCCGACAACATCTTCTGAGTTTGGAAGTTGTTGCTATATTGTCTGTCTTGATCAAGAAGTGTGCGCCATGAAAGTAATGCCGCCACACCTACAAGCAGTGGATGATAGCAGTCATCTCCTTCTCTTGCACGGTATATCGACGCTCCGCCTCGTTCAACTTGCGTTTCTCAAAAGCTATTGGGTGTCCTTCTTGCATTAACACCCCTTTAATAACAAAGTCCGAAGCATCGGTGTGTAGCTCGAACTTTTTAGAAAAGTCTGGAAGTGCAAGCATTGGCTCAGTGCTTACTGCTTTCATCAAATCCTCAAAAGCCTGCTATCATTCTCCAGTCCATTCCCAAGCCTTGTCCTTCTTGAGCAGGTCCGTAAGTGGATCTGCCCTCTTCAAATACCTCTTAATGAACCGCCTATAGTAGTTCACGAAACCAAGGAATGAGCGTAGCTCCGTCACATTTGTTGGTGTCTCCCATTCGATGATCGCCCGTACCTTGCCCATATCCATCTTTAATTGGCCATGCCCAATGACATGCCCAATGACATGCCCAAGGAAATGTACCTCCTCTTGGCCAAAGGAGCACTTCGACCACTTGATATAAAGTTCATTCTCCCTTAGTACTTGGAACACTAGGCGAAGTTGCCTTGCATGCTCCTTCAATGAGTTGCTAAAACAACAATGTCGTCCAAATACACCACCACGAATTTGTCCAAGTAGGGATGAAAGATTTGGTTCATCAATGTGCAAAAGGTTGTTGGTGCGTTGGTTAGACCGAATAACATCACCAACCACTCAAATGATCCATACCTTGTTACACATGTGGTCTTCGTCTCATCTCCTTCAGCGATCCGCACTTGGTGGTAGAATTTTTGCAAGTCCATCTTCATGTATATCTTTGCACTTCCAAGTCGATGAAACAAGTCAGCGATCAATGGTACGGGGTACTTATTCTTGATTGCCACCTTGTTTAAACCCCAATAATCAATGCATATCCGCAATGTTCCATCCTTCTTTTGAAAGAGCACTGGTGCGCCAAATGGTGCCTTCGACGGTCTGATCATTCCAGCCTCAAGCAGCTCTTGTAAGTGCTTTCTCAACTCCTCGAGCTCGGGTGGAGCCATCTGATATGGTGCCTTTGCCGATGGTTTTGGACCAATCTCCAACTCGATCTTGTGGTCTACCTCCCTGCGCGGCAGCAACTTCTTTGGTAGCTCCGCAGACATGACGTCATTGTTCTCCAACTCAAATGATCCATACCTTGTTACACATGTGGTCTTCTTCTCATCTCCTTCAGCGATCCGCACTTGGTGGTAGAATTTTTGTAAGTACATCTTTATGTATATTCTTGCACTTCCAAGTCGATGAAACAAGTCAGCGATCAATGGTACGGGGTACTTATTCTTGATTGCCACCTTATTTAAACCCCAATAATCAGTGCATATCTGCAATGTTCCATCCTTCTTCTTTTGAAAGAGCACTGGTGCGCCAAATGGTGCCTTCGACGGTCTGATCATTCCAGCCTCAAACAGCTCTTGTAAGTGCTTTCTCAACTCTTCGAGCTCGGGTGGAGCCATCTGATATGGTGCCTTTGCCGATGGTTTTGGACCAATCTCCAACTCGATCTTGTGGTCTACCTCCCTGCGCGGAAGCAACTTCTTTGGTAGCTCCGCAGGCATGACGTCATTGTTCTCCTCAATGACTTCCACAATAAGTGGAGGCACCTCCTCCATGGTTTCGTCTGTCTCCTTCTTTAAGGTTGCTAAGAAAGTAGGCTCGCCTTTCTTAACTCCCTTGGCTATTTGCAAAGCCGAAAGTAGCTTAACTTCATAGCTGCTTGGTGGTCCTACCATGGGGACTATGCAAGTTGCACCCTTCTCCATGATGCACACCGAGCGGCAATTTGGCATGACAATTGCACTCACCGTGTCGAAGAAGTCCATGCCCAACACGACCTTGTGATCATCCATCGTCGCAACCAAGAAGTTCACATGTCCTCTCCACGTTCCCAAGCGAAGCTCCACACCACAAGCCACTCCTAATAGTGGTCTCGCCTTCCCGTTCACGGTCTTCTGACATCCATCACTCTTCGTCACACTTGAAGGCCAAGCCTCCGAGCTTCTTCCTCCGAAACAAAGTTGTGTGTTGCCCTCGTGTCCACCAATGCTTTAGTGGGCTTGTTGTTAATAATGGCTTCAATGTACATCAGCCCCTTGCTAGTCTCTTTCTCTGCTGACTTCACATTCAAGGCATTTAGGAGTTGCAAAGAACAAATTTGACTTGTACCTTCACCATCTTCACATCCCGCTAAATTCTTCTCTTGCAATGTTGAAAGCGAACCAAGCTTTAGGCACTTGTTCATCATGTGTGGTCCCTTGCAAATGTAGCATCCACATTTTGGTGTAAAGCTCTTGTTTCCGCCATCAGTCTCCTTCCCATAACGAGTAGGAATTCGATCTCCTCTAGGGGGTCTCCGCGACCCTTGCCTTTATCCCCCACCTTTGGTGTGCTCATTCTTGTAGCCCTTCATTGCAACATCCGATGGTCATTGAAATTCCGTCATTGCTTCGGCATCAGCAATTGCTTCATCTAGTGTCTATACATCCGACCGATGTACTTCTTGCTTTACCCAATTCTGAAGACCATCAATGAAAAGTTGGTTTTCTTCGAACATACCTGGCACCATCAGCATCAAGATCTGGAACTCCTTCACGTACTACGTGACTGATCCTTTTTGCTGAGTTCCTTCAACTTCTTCCTTGCCTCATTAGCAACATTCTCCGGGTAGTGCCGCTAGAGTTCAATGTTGAATTCCTCCCAAGTATGTATATGTATATATATATGTATATATATATGTATATGTATATATATGTATATATATATGTATATATATGGTTATTTACCGGGAGACCTCCCCTTGAAGTTTGCATAATTACTGCTTGCACCCCTCTAACTTTCAAAATTACAATTACCTCCCCTCAATGTTTATATTTCATAACATTCATGCACAAAAAGACCCCCCCCCTAAAGATTTACTCGGTTTTATAAACTAACGAGTTGTTGATTTATATTTTTAGGATATGACCGCCAGTACTCCAAACCCTGGTAGGAGGTTGACTGCCAAAGAAGGAAAGAAACTGAGGGAGGAATATACCAAATTAAGGGTGTTAGGGATGAAGGTGACTCAGATGATATTTCCTGACTCTCGCCGTAGTCCCAGACGCCCCCCCTGGGTTTTTTTTTTGTCTTGTGTTGTTTTTTCTTCCCCAGATTTTCTCTGTTGATTGGTACATGTGTTGTTGTACGATCGTTGTTGGTTGTCCTAATTTCAGCGGGTAGTGTCGTGCAGGGCACTGTCGTGTGGGACCGCCCTTTGTGCGTATTATCACCGACGAATTATCCTCGGTTGCTTGTTTGATGATTAACCTCACATCTACGGCTACCTTCCACATGTTGTGTTTATATGATGTTAGTTAACCTGATTCAAGCGAGTCCACGTCGTGTGTGGGACCTGTGTCGTGTCTGGGACCTGCGTCGTGTGTGGCTATGTCCTTGGTTTGAATCCCCGATTGGGAATTTCCCCCGGTGGCTCGTCTGATGTTTTGTCCCACATCGCCTACCTCAATTACCTTTATATGATGTTTTCAAGCTGAAGGTTTTCAAGTTGGAGGTTTTCCCTCCAACTTGAGGGGGAATGTTGAAGTTATTATTGTTATCGCATTATTATAGTCTTTTATGAGTGTTTGGGGTTTACTCTCACATTGTAGTTTCTACTTTACGAGTCATTGTAAGTCTTTTAAATACCCCCTTTGAGGGATGCATAAAATGCATCTTTTATTTCTATTTTGAGATTTTCAACATGTATCAGAGCAAGAATTTCTTCCTCCCTGAAATTTCGCACCCTAAATTGTTGGCAAACTAAAATTTCTGTGGAAGGCTTCAACTCGTCCCGTTTCATCACAGATCCCGTCTCTTTCTCCCGTAAGACGCTTCTGTTGTCCTGCTCCTCTTGTTCTCGTCGACAACGACATCACTTGCTGCTCTCTCTCCTGTCGGCTTGTCTAACTTTTGATTCCGTCGACGGGAGCGGCTTTCGATCCCCACGACGACATCTGCGGTGGAGGGATCTAATCGACGTTATCCCCGACTTTTCTTCTCTCGTTCGACAATCTCCCATCTGGTACGAAGATTCTGTCATTCTCCTGTGGCGATCCCGCCCCTGGAGTTGATCCAACCTAGATCTGGGCCCGATCGTCGGCATAGAAGGAGACGCATGGCTTCTTCTTCGATCCTGGTTGCTGCTCTCGATGAGCTTCTCTTTCACGAGCCGTTCTTTGCTCCGTCGAGCCTCTGCCAGTGCATATTCTCAGGGTGTTCCATTGCCGAGCTTTCCTTTGCTGCGATCTGCCGCCGTCTAGCCATTCAACTCTTGCGATTCGACGATGTTGTTGCTTCCACCAGCCGCAGCTCTTCAATTGCAGCCACTGCAACCCCTTCCGGGGTGTTAATCTCTCGTCGAAGATGAAGTTTATTGATTATTTGGTAGTTTTTTGGTCTCTAATTTCCTTTGCTTTGTTATTGTTAGAATTAGTTTAGTGTCTCGTTGTTATGCCTTCTTTCACGTGTGTCCCATGTAAGGGGGAGTGTTAGGGATGAAGGCGACTCAGATGATATTTCCCGACTCTTGCCTTATGGCCCTCCTGATTATTTTGTCTTATGTTGTTTGTGTCTCCCCAGTTTTTCTCTGTTGATTGGTACATGTGTTGTTGTAATATCGTTGTTGATTGTCCTAATTTCAGCGGGTTGTGTCGTGTGGGACCGTGTAGTGTGGGGTTGTGTCGTGTGGGACCGTGTCGTGCGTGTTGTGCCGCGTGGGACCGTGTCGTGCGTGGGACCGTGTCGTGCGGGATAATCAAGTTGCACTTGATTTCCCGAGAGAACAAAACATGTTGAAAACAAGTACCACTTTGCCCAACATAAGATTACGTCCAGAGAGGACAAATCCTTCGCAAGCTCAAATGACCGAGTTGTTCATATCTAGACAAAATCATAAAGAAACCTAGAAGCCACTGTATATGTACAAGCTTAGTTGATATATATTCACCAATTTGAAGGGGCGTTAGAATGGTATTTATGTCTTTGTATATGTTACATAGGATTCATAGACATAGGAACATTAAGATGGGTCTATGATGAAACTAGGAAGGATGATTTAAAAAATTATTATATTAGAGAAGCAATCCGAGAGACATCTATCGAAGACATGGTAATTAAAAATAAAGTTAGGTGATATGAACATGTACAACGAATGATAGAAATTGTATTAGTAGATAAACTTGGGTATATATGATTAAGAAGAATAAGGTATAGACCTAAATGAATGAAAGATGTTCATTGTCATCTATAGATAATGAGTTTTAACATCTTAGGAAACACTGAGGAAGAATAAATGAGAAATGAGCATTTATAAATCTGATCCCAAATAGTTAGAACAAGGCTGTTGTTAATAACAAACACAAAATATAATATTTTATACATAAAGATGAGATATTAACAAACCTTTGCCGATAAACCACGAGTAGTAGACCGTGAAATGCTCATGAATCTTTTGTTTATCTCAAAAGCTGCTGTTGTCCAAAGGGCACGACTACCATTCTGACAAATTGAATTCCAAGTATCATTTCCTTCATGGACCAACTGCTTTGATATCAATATAGGGTACCTAAGTTGAAAATTATACAATTACTAAGTGCTCGGGAATCATAAATTTAAAAGAAAGTTCATTATCCAGCCTCATTACAAAAAGAGTATTACCGATGATGTAAACATCCTGAATATAGGCAAATCTGCTCAGCAAAATTCACCAAATCTTCATTGCTTGAAGATGTTATGATGTCCTTGAGTAATAAGGAACGTTCATATGTACCTTCCAAGCAGTACTTAAATATCAATAAATCTGAAGTAGCATCCATGGATTTTCTTATCCATTTGACTTCAGAATTTCTAGCATCAATACTTTCGGAGTCGGAAGGACAGCTGTCCGTTCCATCCAAATTATTTGATTTAGCTTCAATGCTCGTCTGGAAGACCTTATCCTTCATGTACAAACATAACTCAGCTGAGAAACAATATATGTAAATTGGAAACGTATTAGAAGGTACCTGTTCTAGGTTCCCGTTCTGATGCACTTGTCTCCATGAATTATCTGAGCCTACTTTGGTGCGCTTAGATGATAAACCATTGGCATGCTTCCTGTGAGTTACTATTTCAGGGTGACCATTTCCAAAGCTCTCCTGTGTTTCTTGAAACCTATCATTGACTCTTGGGGAAGAAGCCCTGTCACAAATTGAAGATGCTAATGCCTGCCTTTTTCCAATGACAACTGGCCGAACACAGCGATTTCTTGAAATGCAACGAATTGGAGGGGAATACACTTCAAAAAATGGGTAACATTTAGACTGTGATGCACGAAAACACACACTGAATAGCCTATTGTCAGATTTGGAGGAAAGCTGGAATAAGAAAAAAAAAAGATATCATCATACAACACTTCAAAAAAATCTGCAACTTGGGGAGGCGATCCAGAAAGATGGCACCATAAAAACAACATTTAGTATGAAAGCAAAGTAAAAAAATCTTAAGCAAAATAAAATCTAAGATCATAACCAGCCAAGTAGTAACAATAATGGCAAGGAGAACTACGTTATTATGGTTTATGCTAATGTAATACAGAAACTGCAAACAATTATCCAGCTCCAAAACATAACTAAGACTGAAAGAGGAGTATCACCTGTGATATTTTAAGCTTAAAGGATGCACGGCCTAGAAAAAGTATGACCGGTCTTTCCGTAGAAGGGTATTCAAGCCCCTCACATCCCATCAACAGTGGAGCTTCGGGGTTATCGCAAGTTCTCTCAACAGGAGCTCCATTATCAGCATATACAAGTGAAGCGATGATCTGAAAAGACGAGCAATATCCATCAATCTCTAATTATATAATATATTTGTGTGGATCCATATGCATATAAGTGTGTATATGCATATAATAAACCGATAGCAACTACTGAAAAAGATCGGAAGAAGAGACCTCCATGTTCTTATGTACAGTCCTACCCGCTGCATCTAATAGAATAATATCAAGAGAGAAATTCCTTCGGCAAGAAGCCTGAAAAATGTTCTCACAGTAAGCCAATCTGCTCATGAACGTATAACTTGCATGGAGATGAAGGACAAAATTTTAAACTTGGAAATGTTGGAGGTCAGCAAGCATTCTACAAGTAGAAATACCTTTAGTAATCAACGTGAGTTCTAGAGACAACTTCTCACAGGAAATAAGTATTTCACATAGTACTAAAATAATTTATGCAACTTATAGAAATAATTTATGTTTTCAGTAGGTAACTCAGAGCTCTACTGTGCTTTGACGCAGAAATATATTTATAAATTTCATCACAAACACTACGAGAAGATCATTATGTTGGCTCCAGCTTTCTCCACAGTTTACTATATGTTTTGGCATCTAATCAAGGTAATGACACATCAATAAAACGGTGCAGCAAAACAGATGCAATAAAACGGTGTAGCAAAAAAGATGCAATAAAACGGTGTAGCAAAACAGATGCAATAAAACGGTGTAGCAAAACAGATGCAATAAAACGGTGTAGCAAAACAGATGCAATAAAACGGTGTAGTAAAACAGATGCAATAAAACGGTGTAGCAAAACAGATGCAATAAAACGGTGTAGCAAAACAGATGCAATCTCATCTCGCATAATTTTTCTTGGCAGCACACAAAAATATCTGGTTTTGAGTGAATCTCTTGGCCTTACGTGAGAAATTGGGGACACATTTTTTGTTACGGTCGCGCACGCTGACGAGATGCACGCGCACCGACGGGACACCATGACAAGTCTACACGCGTAGAAAGGCGACGGATACTGACCCACCAGTCAGGAAGAGACCGGCGAGGAGCGCGCTACTTAATTAATTCTATTTCAATGTTGTTTTAAGTTTTACTACTGGCAGACCGCTTTTGTTATTCGCACCCCGCTGCTATAAGGGGTGAAGTATGCCTGTATTATTTTGCATGTTTGGATGAATGGAATTTAGGGTTGCTCCCTAAGCTTTCTTCTGAACCATAACGCCCATCTTTCTCTCCTTAACCCCACCGGCCCTCCACTTGACGGGTTCATCTTGGAGTTGGTATTATTTAGTCCGACCTGTTGACCGCCCGCCCTTGCCGCCGGTCAATCTTTCCAGCCGCTGCGTGCTTCCGAGGAACCCGTGCATCGATCCAGCCCACCGCTTCCAACACCGCCACAGTCGAGCGTTCCAGTCCGTCGATCGATTCCTTCGTTCGATGTTCCAATCCGTCAATCGATCATCGATCGATCAGTCCCACGCTTCCAACAGCCGTTGCGTGCTCGCTCGTCCCGATCCACAGTGCTCGCTCGTCCGTCGATCGTGTCATCTGTTGTTGTTTTCATCGATCGATTCCTTCAGATACGCAAGCACCCGCCAGATGCAGCCCCCTCGCTCGTCCGTCGATCATGCCAGTACGCTCACCGACGGTACTCCAGCCCAGATCCGCCGACCCCCTCCAGACGCCCTACTCCACTCTGCGTTCGCCGATTCCAGCCCGGATCAGCCGACCCCAGCCAGCTTCGCCCACTCCCGACAGCCACCTGCCAGATCCATCCCCCATGACTCCCAATCTTCGCTCCTCCGGTGAACCCGCTCCGGATACCACTGACGACGCCCTTAGCCGTCGCGTGGAGGCTCAAGAGCAACTTGTTGCCTCCATGCATGCCTCTCTCCTTGCCCTCCACTCCAAGATTGACTCCATCCAGGCGTCCGCCGCCGCCGTTTCCGCCGCATCCGACTCCGGCTCGCCAGCAGATGGCGGTTATCTTCTCGGCACCGAGCCGCCGCCCATCCCCGTCAGGACCACTCCTCCGCTCATTCCGGGCCGGTCCGCCCTCTCCCTCGACATTCCCTCTTTTACCGGCGTTGACTCGATGGGTTGGATCGCCAAATCGGAGCAATATTTCGACCTCAACTACACACCGGAGCAGGACAAGGTGTCTGCGGTCGTGGTTGCCTGGACGGCTCGGCCCTCCACTGGGCTCGGTGGCTCCGCCAATCCAACCCGTTCCTCTCCTGGCCCGAGCTCAAGCAGGAGATGATCCGGCGTTATGACACCCGCTACTCGAGCTCCTCCATAGAGCGGCTTTGCGGCGTCCGCCATACAGACAGCTTGGACGACTACATTGATGAGTTTTTCGCTTTGGCCATCCACGTTCCCGGCCTTCCGCCTGACCATTAATTGGGCTTCTTCATGCAGGGACTACTGCTAAAGATCCGCTCTCGTCTCCGCACGCACCACCCTCGGACGGTCGTCAACGCCCTTGACTTGGCGCGTTTGGTGGCGGCTGACCTCTCCCCTAAACCTCCTGCTTCTCCGGCCGGCCACCCCCCTCCGCAGACACCTTGGTGTTCGCCCGCCCCGGATCCTCTGCCACAACCTCCGCTTGGGGGACCCCGTCCAGAGCGGCCCTCGACCCCTCATCGCCTCTCAAACAGTGATTACAATGAGCTCGGCAGGAAGGGCATGTGTTTTTGGTGTCGCCGACCCAACTTCCCCAACCATGAGTGCCACGTAAAGGAGTTCCACGCCATCATTAGCGACGACGACCCTAAAGTTACCCTGGCTGACTTTGAGGCCCTGAAGTTTCAGCGGAGGGTCCTCCATTCGACACCGCCACAGCTACGTTCCACCGCTTGGAGTTATCTTGTGCCTCGGTGGGCGGGCTCTCTGGACCGCAGACCATGAAGTTCCCGGGCACACTTCGTGATCGCCCGATCATTGTCATGGTGGACAGTGGCGCGAGCCACAACCTTATTTCTGAGCGACTGATGCAGCAACTCCAACTTTCCGCAGTCCCATCCCTAGATTTGTCGATCCGCCTTGGCGATGGGCGACACAGAACGACACAGGGCCATTACCCTGTCATGACTCTCTATGTGGGGTCCTGTTCCGTGACCGCGGACTTCTACGCGTTCAGCCTCGACGATATCGACGTCATTTGGGGGTGGCTTGACTCTGCACGCTTGGCGATGTGCGCGTCAATTGGGCGGCTATGTCCATGCAGTTCCTTCATGAGGGTCGACCATGTCGCCTCGACGGTGACTCCGCCCACCTCTGCCCTCCGGCAGTACTACCACCGGCCCGGTCGACCGACCGTGCCTTTTCCCTCCAGCCCAGGACCGCAACAGCCTCGACGGGGTTGTACCGTTCTGACCAGGTGCAGAAGGATGGACTCGAGCATCTGGTGCAAGTGAGGTTGATGGGGGGCCTCATCCGTTCCGATGCGAGGCCATTTTCCACCCCGGTCCTTCTGGTCCGGAAGGACGACAGTTGGCGTCGTACTACCCCGCCCAGCTACTTGATCGCCGCTACCACCTTCCGAGGAACTCAAGTTCGAAGAAGGTCCTTGTTGCTTGGCTTACCCGTCCGGAGTCGGAAGCCACGTGGCTGCCTCGGGATGCCTTTCGCCGCCAGTCCGCCGACTACTGCCTTGAGGACAAGATGCATTTTCCAGATGGAGGCATTGTTACGGTCGCGCACGCTGATGAGATGAGCGCACACCGACGGGCGTCATGGCGAGTCTACACGCGTAGGAAGGCAACAGATACTGGCCCACCAGTCGTGGAAGAGACCGGCGAGGAGCGTGCTAATTAATCAATTCTATTTCAATGTTGTTTTAGGTTTTACTACTGGCAGACCGCTTTTGTTATTCGCACCCCGCTGTTATAAGGGGTGATTGATGTATGCCTGTATTATTTTGCATGTTTGGATGAATGGAATTTAGGGTTGCTCCCTAAGCTTTCTTCTCTACCATAACCCACTTCTTTCTCTCCTTACCCCCACCGGCCCTCCCCTTGTCGGGTTCATCTGGGAGTTGGTATTATTTTCACTCCCTTATGCGAGCTTTTCCAATTAAGCTAGCCAAGTGCAAACAATTTTCAAATGCGCTCTATGCCGATCTCGCCAGCCGCTCCTGCGTGCTCTCTGCCAATCTATCCAGCTGCTCCTCGCTCGCCGATCTCGTCGGCTTGCTGCTTGAGCTCGCCGATCTCACCATTTGCTACTCACATGCCGATCCCGCTAATCCTCCCACACTACCCTTTTATAAAGGATCGTCTGGTGGTCTCAGCCTGGGACCTCTCCTGCATGTGACTCCTCCTACGAGCTCAACCTAAGAGCGTGCACGTCTCTTGCGAGCTCCGACAACAAGCGATCTTATGCGAGCTTCTCCAGCGGGCTCATTCCTGCGAGCGACTCCCCAAGTGCAACATCCGCTGCAGCTACGACCTTCCTATGAGTGATCTTCTGCGACCTTCTTTGGTCTTGGTCATTTGCTCTTTCCTGCGAGCTCGCTGATACGAAGCAACCTCCAAGCTCGCCGGCTCTTTCCATCGAGCCGACTACCTACTCTCTGACAACTGAGCCTGCCGACTCCACCACCAGTCTTCCCGCATCTCTCACTTACACTGAACTATGGCCACTTCACCGCTCCCTCCTGCTTCGCTGTAATTGCTCCTACCCCCACACTCATTTCCAGTGTGTCAGACAATCACATAAGGGCTTCCAAATTAACTGGACCCTACATCCCCCACCTATGTTGAATGGGATGTCAGTGATGCTTTTGTTTGAATTTGGCTTACAAACAGTCTCTCAGATGATTGTTAGTCTATCATCCATCATGATAAACTACGAAGGTTGTGTGGAACCATCTTGCAGTCCTTTTACTCCAAGGGTGCCAAAACCTGTCGAATCTACAATATCTACTCAGATTTCTTTGCTTCGCCAAATAATTACAAATTTTCTTCGGGCAATCGGTTATTTTCTAATGCCCTCTCCAAATAATTACAATGTTTTATCTCATTTTCTCCCGGTACATGTTATTTTCAGAGCCTTTAATCGAAGAGGACAATTGCTACTGATACTGGACGCGGTGGCCTCTACTACATAGAAGATCTTCCTACTTTCTCTGCATCTCCCATCTCAACTTCTCGATTTCAGTAGCATCACCATCTTGGCCATCCTCCGTTACGTCTACTCCACAAGCTCATGTTGTCTTTTCAGTCAGATTCCATATTAGAATATGAAGTTTGCCAATATAGCAAGCATCATCGTAATACTTTTTCTGCAACACTTTGTAAGAGTTTTGTTCAACCTTATGACCTTGTTCATTCAGACATCTGGGGATGTAGTCCCACCAAGTTTGTTGGCGGCAGAAGTGTGTATTTTGTTACTTTTATTGACGACTCAATGTGCTTTGGTGTATCTTTAAAGGAACGATCTGAACTCTTCCCTGTTTTCTATAAATTTTATAATGAAATTCGCACTCTCTTTAGTTTATCCTAAAAATTATTCGGAGCGAAGGAATACATGAGTCAGTAGTTCTCCTCTTTTTGTACCTCCAATAATATTATTCATCAAGCGAGAGATGCGAGAAGTCTGGTGGGCACTCCACCACTACCTCCTCTCTTTACCATCTCTCTTCCTCCTACATATGTTTCATCCTTTCTGTAGAAAAGAGCGAATCTTGTATATATTTCTTGTATTGTATACAAAGAGAGAGTACATATTTATAGGAGAAAGAAGAGAGAGAGAAACCCTATACACAATGTGGGACTAAAGAAATATAGAAGAGGAGTAATTGGGCCACCAAATGGGCCAAACACATGGGCTATTTCAACACTCTCCCGCAAGCTGGAGCGTACAAATCGTATGCGCCAAGCTTGGATAAGCATTGATAGAAGAGGGTACTGGACAGTGCCTTTGTGAGGACATCCGCAACTTGTTCAGTACCAGGAACATGTTTTAGCTCGATCTTCTTCATTTGTACTTTCTCCCGGATAAAGTGGCATTCGACCTCGATATGCTTGGTCCTTTCGTGGAAGACCGGGTTCTTGGCAATATGTATAGCAGCTTGACTGTCGCAAAGTAGAAGAGAGGGAGCAGGAAGTTTTGCCCCAAGATCCGTGAGAAGACTTTCAAGCCATGTAAGTTCAGAGACCACAGATGCCATTGCCCTGTATTCTGCTTCTGCTGAGGAGCGCGCAACCACTGCTTGTTTCTTGCTACGCCAGGTAATCAAATGTCCTCCGAAGTACGTACAGAAGCCACTGGTTGACCGACGATCATCCAGAGAGCCGGCATAGTCAGCATCAGAGTATGCCACCAGTGTTGGAGTTGAGGATGAGGTCTTGTATACCAAGCCTTGACCAGGAGCCGCTTTTAGATATCGAAGAATCCGTTCCACAGCCTGAAGATGAGAGGAACGAGGGGCGTGCATGTAACGGCTGACAATACCGACTGCAAAGGAGATATCTGGTCTTGTAACAGTCAGATAGATCAGTTTTCCAACCAGACGGCGATAGTACTCCGGTTCTGAAGCAAGAGATCAGAGTCAGAGGACTGAGCACAAATCTTGTGATTTGCGTCCATTGGAGTATTGATGGGTTTGCAGCCGGAGTAGCCTGCATCATGAAGAAGATCGAGGCAATACTTTCTCTGAAATAGAACAAGGCCATCTGGTCGCCTGGCTACCTCCAGGCCCAGGAAGTAATGAAGGTTCCCCAGATCTTTTGTTTGGAACACGGAGCTGAGTTGTTGTTTGATCGCCTGAATTCCTTTTGAGTCGTTGCCTGTGATAATGATATCATCCACATAGACAAGAAGGAGAACGGTGCCTGTTGCCTGGTGGCGAGTAAACAGGGAGAAGTCAGCCGAGCTCCGAGTAAACCCTGCTTCACGAAGGACCTTGCTGAGCTTGTCGAACCATGCTCGAGGAGACTGTTTGAGACCATAGAGAGGCCGCAAAAGATGACAGACTTTTGGGGTCCTAGACTCCCCCGTGGTCTCAAACCCGGGCGGCTGCTGCATGTACACCGTTTCAGTGAGATCACCGTTTAAGAAGGCGTTCTTAATATCCAGTTGATGTAAGGGCCATTGGCGGTGCACAACAACGGAGAGAAGAACCTGTACTGTGTTCAGTTTGGCGACGGGAGAGAAGGTTTCGTCGTAGTCCAAACCTTGTTGCTGGGTGTAGCCGCGAGCCACTAGTCGAGCTTTTAAGCGGTCAATGGTCCCATTCGCAGCATGCTTGATGACAAAGACCCATTTGCAACCAACAGTTTTCTGGCCATAGGGAAGATCCACCAGCTGCCAGGTCTGGTTTGCCCACAACGCGGCCATTTCTTCTTCCATGGCGGCACGCCAGCCAGGATGTTGAAGAGCCTCCTGCACAGAGTTAGAAACTGCAACCGACGATAAAGAAGTGGCCAGAGTATGAAGGTGGGGTGAGAGGCGATGTAAGGACATATAATTCGCCAAAGGATGGGCAGTCGATTCTGGTACCTGATCAGCAGAACACGGAGCACCGGAGGTCGAGTCGGACTGTGGAGTCGGATCAGAATGAGGATGTTGACGAGTGTAGACACGGATGATCGGTGGTTTAGAGATAATGGAGGTTGGAGTGGGAGCAATATCAGGAGCCGGAGATGGAGGAACGGGAACGGAAGTTTCGTTGACCGGGATGACAGGTCGCGGAGCGGGTGGTGGTGCAAGGGTGGATACATGATCAGAAAAGAACGGCTGATCCTCCCAGAAGGTAACATCGGCAGAGACCGTTATTTTACGGGTTGTAGGGAAGTAGCAGACGTAACCTTTCTGAGTTCGAGAGTAGCCGACGAAGATGGACTTGGTAGCACGAGGATCCAGCTTATCCGTGGAGGGTCCCAAGATGTGGACGTAGCAGGTGCACCCAAAGGTGCGGGGTGTGAGAGAGAAGGGTGGAGTAGAAGGAAAAAGAAGGCTGAACGGAGTATTATTATGGAGAACGGATGAAGGGAGACGGTTGATAAGGAAGCAGGCAGTGGAGACCGCGAAGTTCCAATATGATTTGGGAACGTTCATGTGAAGCATAAGTGAGCGGGCAACCTCGAGAAGGTGACGGTTCTTTCGCTCGGCCACGCCGTTTTGTTGAGGGGTGTAAGCGCAGGATGTTTGATGGATGATTCTGAAGTCTGAGCATAGAGTGGCGATATCGTGGCTTGTGTATTCGCGAGCATTGTCGGAGCGTAAGGTTTTGATGGTAGTGGAGAATTGCGTACGGGTCTCGAGGACAAATGCTCTAAAGACACGAGGGAGCTCAGAGCGATCATGAAGCAGGCAAAGCCACGTTAACCGAGAGTAATCATCAACAAACGTGAGAAAATACCGATATCCAGAAATACTAGTAGTTTTATATGGCCCCCAAATATCGGAGTGCACTAAATCAAAAGGAGCCGGGCTCCGAGTACAATGTGCGGGAAAAGAAGAACGTGGCTGTTTGCCGAAAATACAAGTTTCACATTTAAACGGAGAAAGAGGTACATCAGGGAGAGCCTTCTGGAGGACGGGTAGAGGATGGTGCCCGAGGCGTCGGTGCCAGTCTATGGCGGAGACAGAGGAGAGGATGGTGGGAGAGTCGTCAAGGAGGTAGAGTCCGTTCCGCAATCGTCATTTACCAATGGTAGTCCGCGTCCGTCGATCCTGTATCAAAAAAGACGAGGGGTTAAATGTGACAGAACAATCCAAGTCATTAGTAAGACGACCAATGGAAAGTAAATTGAAGGAGGAGCCCGGAACATGAAGAACCGAGCGAAGAGAAAGAGAGGAGGTGAGCGAGATGTCAGCAGAACCGGAGACGGGAATAGTATCCCCATTGGCCACAGTGATGCACTTTGGATGAGGAGTATCCAAATATTGAGTTGGTTGCCGCGAGGTAATATGATGAGTAGCACCGGAGTCCATTATCCAACCTGGGCTAGTGGAGAGACAAGTCATACCTTCATTGGAGACGGAGGCGACAGATGCAGAAGTAGGGCTGAGAAGTCCATGAAGTTGATGGAGTTGGAGGCGGACTGCGTCAAGGTCCACCGGATTGCTTGAGGTGGACGGACTTTCCGTGGCAAGGGATGTTGTAGGACGAGGAGGATGTCCGTTTTTACGAAAGCATGTGGCCTCATAATGACCATCACGGCCGCAGAACGAGCATTTAGGTCTCCCCCGGCCCCCCCGACCTCTTCCCCGAGCGCCAGACCGGCCTCCCCGGGTAGGTGGAGGAGGAAGAGAGGGAGAAGTAAGAGCGTGCTGGAGGAGGGCCGGTGAGGTAGGTGTCGTGATATCAAGAGGTGGTGTGACTCGGAGGAGCATGGAGCACACACTTGATAGAGACGGAGTGGTAGCTGAGGCCAAGATCTGAGCCCGAAGGCCCAGAAGATGAGGTGGGACCCGGGCCATGAGCATAGCAATGCAGACTGCCTCCTTCTGAGCCCGCTGAGTTGCATGATTATTTGTTGATGGCTGATGTTGGATCCATGTTTCAGCCAGAGATTTGACACGGGCAACAACAGAGGTCATGTTAGGCCCGGTGGTGTCCAGAGCCTGTAGGTCGGTGACGATATCGAACAGACGTTGAAGGCTATCTTTTTCGGAATACAGGGACTGGAGCTCGTCCCACATGGCCTTGGCCGTCTCAAGGTACATGACCATTTCATAAGGTTCGCCATCCAGCGAGTTCAGGAGCCATGTCTGAACGCGGCCATCGTCCCGCAGCCATTCCTCAGTGACTGGAGTTGGGGGATCCTGGGTGAGATGGGAGGCAAGGCCCTTGGCTTGAAGGACGCGGCGGACAGAGTGCATCCAGGGCATGAAGTTTTTCTTCCCAGAGAGGGATATGGTGGTGATGCGGAGCTCATCACGGAGCTCGTGGTTGAGGGCAGGTGGTGCGGCCTGTGTAGGAACTTCCGATGAGGCTACCGAGGAGCCCATAGAGACCGGGAGGCACGGATAGAGACGAGCTTAGACCGCACGATCTGAAAGCAGAGGAAGCGGTTAGAGGAGTCCGCGTCTGATTGTAGTAGACCAACAGCGGAAAGGGCGAGGCGACTCGTCCAGGTCGAGGTCGCAGAAGAACCCACGCAAGTTGGGCGAAGAGGAGACCGCTGGCAGGCTAGCGGTTAGAGGCCAGACCGCACACAGAAGGCGCTGGCAGAGATCGCAGCGAGCAACGAGGAGACCGCGTGAGATTGACGCGAGGAGGTAGCGGGAGATCGCTACGAGGTCGCAGGAGGGCGCTGAAGATCGCTGGAGAGATCGGCAGAGGCGGCGTCTTGCGTGCACGAGAGATCGCGGGCAGAGAGATCGCAGGCGAGCAGAGTGTGAACTGGCGAGCTGCGACTGAGACCGCTACGATCAGAGAAGAGCAGGAGAGGCCGTTGTTGAGCAGAGGAACCGTTGGCGAGCTGCGACTTGCGAGCAGAGAGGAGGGGGCGAGCAGAGGTAGCTCGCTGAGGAAGATCGCACGGGCGGTCTGAGAGAGAGACCGCTGGAGAGGAGAGCGGTCTGGCGAGCTGCTGGTGGACTTGAGAGGACGATGGCGGGACCCACGCCGCAGATGGAAGAAGCTATAAAACCCAGCAGAGAGGGAGGCGTGGGAGGTTGGGAGTAATGCGGGAGGTAGCGGCAGGGGGAGCGGTCTCAGGAAAGGAGACCGCCAGAAGTTGAGAACTGGAGGGTGGGCGGTCAGAAAACGGGAGACCGGAAAAAACGGATCGCTGGCTCTGATACCATGTAGAAAAGAGCGAATCTTGTATATATTTCTTGTATTGTATACAAAGAGAGAGTACATATTTATAGGAGAAAGAAGAGAGAGAGAAACCCTATACACAATGTGGGACTAAAGAGATATAGAAGAGGAGTAATTGGGCCACCAAATGGGCCAAACACATGGGCTATTTCAACACTTTCCAATCATTCATGCTCCTCCACCAGATATCCCACACACGCACCACCTCCGGAGCATCCACCTCCTATTTCACCTTTTCCTTATCATTATCGTCTACTTCCTGCCCCCTCCTTGCTCCTTCCACTCAAAAGACCATGATGTCAATTTCCAGGTAAACTATCTCCTCTTCGGACGGTTCCTCATCTCAGCAGTATCGGACCTGGATGTTCCCATTGATCTGCGGAAGGGGGTAAGACGGAGTACGCAACATCTTATTACTGATGTTGTGTCTTATGCTTAGTTATTAAAGTCTTAAGGCGCAACAAAGGGCAAAGGGGTTTTGGAGCCTAGGCTCAATGCGCAGACGCGCAGATGACGAGGGCAAGGCGCAACCGCATCCCATTTAAATCATCAACATTGTTAATTGTATGCCTTGAATCCTAACCCAACGCGACGACCGATGTTGAACACAACCTGCAGGGTCTGGGAACGCGGCCCTGGCCGAAATTTTTTCGGTACACGGGCGTGTGCTCAGGGCGTGTGCGATTGTAACCACTCAAGAAGTCAGAGGATGCATCCAGAAGGCGGAGACACAACTTTTCGGGACACACGGGTGTGTGCCCAAACCGTGTGTCATTCAGACGGTTCCATGACGGTTGCTACACGTCTGTTAATGAAAGGACACGATGATTGGTACACATGGCCGAGGCACACGGGCGTGTGCCTCTGCCCGTGTGTCAATCATGTTTCCCGAAATTGTAATTGTACGAAGTGTTATAGAAACTCTTGGTCATTCTTGGCTTTGGGTATGGGAAAAATCTAAATTCTGAAATCCTCACACTCTGTAACCGATCCGACTGCTGATGCTCGTCGACGTAGCCCATTTTGGGGTGAACCACGCAAATCTGTGTCGTCTTTGATTTTGTTTCATTTTTGTTTTCTTTCTTCATTCTTCTCATTTTTCCGCAACAAGCATCAAACACCAGTTCTTCTTGATCAGATTCTTCATTTATTCTACTAATTAATCATTCATTAATATCATTAATATCTCTTAAAAAATAGAATCAATATGGTCACTTGATCATATCTAAGTCCCAAGGCATGACTATGTTTCACAAACACTAAATCATGCAAAAAAAATATTAAGTTCTTACATTATTTCTTTCTTTATTTTGAAAAAAAGAAAAGTTTACATCGGAAATCTCACCCAGGCGAGCCTTTTATGCTCCAAAGACGCAAATAAGGTGCACAAAGGCACAAACCTCTGAATCTGGTGAGCTTTGATCCTTAGGCGCGCCATTAACAACATAGGTCTATGTCAATCTTAGTCCTTCATATCACAAGTTTGTCTGGGCACTCTCTACAACAACTGTACCAACTACTTATCATAAAACTCTTCGTATAACATGCTGAAAAGAGACCATGGATGAGGAAATCTCTACCTTGGTTGTCAAGGGGTTCACCCAGACATATGGTGTTGATTTCTTTGACACCTCTATGGTTTCATGTATCAGTACAATCCAGGTACTCTTCTTCGTTGCTGTCAACATTAGCAAATGTCTCAACTCGATGTCAAAGAAGTCTTTCTATATGGTGATTTGCACGAATAAATCTATATGGAGCAACCTCTTGGTTATGTTGCTCGGGAGGAGTCTCAGGTGTGTAAGCTAAGGAAGGTCATTTATGGTCTTAAACAAAGCCCTTGAGAATGGTTTGACAAATTCAGTCAGGTCGTCTCTAGCATTGGTTTCTCTAGAAGCAATAACGATCACTCTCTCTTTATACGGAAGACCGACCAAGGATTAATTTTTTTGATGTCTACGTAGATGATATTCTTCTTACCGGAGATGATTTCTCTTGAATAAAGATCACAAAGAAATATCTTCGGGCATTAGAGGCACTTGCTAGGCGTTGTGAGAGTTTAGTCACTAGGCAGGTGTAACGAGGGAGGGGTAGACCAATAAAGACTTGGAATGAAACTATAAGGAAAGACATGATGTACTTAGGCATTAGTGAGATTATGACTAAAGATAGGGCACAATGGCGACAAAGGATCCATATAGCCGACCCCACTATAGTGGGATAAAGGCTTGAGTGTTGATGTTGTTGTATATTTTGTTACAAAAGATATGGGGCCTCCCAGATACTTCTTGGGAATCAAAATTGGGAGATATAATAACCTTGTGTATCGGCTCGAACGCGTATCGGACACGGGAAACGTCCGGAAACGCGTTTCCGAAACGCGGGAAACGCTATTTTTAATTAAAATTAAATAATAATTAGGGAGACGTGTATCCCGCTTGCAGGATACGCGCCCCCCGCTTGCAGGATATGCATCATCCGCTTGCTCGCGATCACGGGAGGCAGCCCGCGTGCTCACGGTCACGGGAGACGCTTATTAGGTATTCGAAATTACGCTGCAGCCGCTCAAAACAAAACCCTCCCCTCGTGTGTCAAAAGCCCTCTCCTCACTAGCCGTTGCCTCCAGTGTCGTCAAAAGCCCTCTCCTCCCTAGTCGTCGCCTCCAGTGTCGTCGAAATCCCTCTCCTCCCTCGTCGTCACCTCCAGTGCCGTCAAAAGCCCTCTCCTCCCTCGTCGTCACCTCCAGTGCCGTCGAAAGTCTTCTCCTCCCACGCCGTCACATCCAGTGTCATCGACGAGCATCTCTTTTGTCTCGTGTAATTTCTCTTTACTTTTTCTCTCGCAAGTTTTAAATCCATGCAAGTTCAACGTCTGTTAGGTTGGATATGCTGCCATTGTTTTGGCAAAAAAAATTTGCTATGAATCCCTGCAAGTTTTAAATCTCTATTACAGTTTTAAACCACTCTCTGTCTAGAATCCATGTAAGTTTTTCTAAATTTATCACTCTGTTTTTCTAAATTTATCACTCTGTTTTTCTAAATTAATCATATCTAAATTTATCATTCTAATCAGAGTTTAGAATCCCTGCAAGTTTTAAATCTCTGTTTAGAATCCATCTCAGTTTAGGTGTAACATGGATGATGATTTATATATGTTACTGATTTCATGTAGAAAGCTCTTCCATTTATATGATGTAGATTTCAGATTCTCTTTTATTTATATGATGTAGATTTCAGATTCTCTTCTAGTTAATGTAGATGGATAAATTGTAGTGATGCAGTAAATTATGTTTGCATAATATTATTTGTTGTTTAAATTAGGTCTTATCTTGCGTAACATGGATTCAAGTTGTGGTGTGAATGAAAATGATGAAAAGTCTCTTTGGAAATATGTGAAAATAGGGAAAAAGTTAACTGAAGGAGGTGAAAGTATAAGTTGGACATGTAATTTTTGTGGTAAGCCTTACAAAGCTCATACACTCACGTGAAAGGTCATTTATTAAAGATTAAGAGTCACAGAATTAGAGCATGTGCCAAGGTTCTGGCTTCCACATACAAGGACATGTTGAAGGAAGATAGAGATGCTCAAGAGCTTATTGAGCGACGACTTCCAAAAATTTTACCGGTAGCTCCAAGTACTTCAAGTGGAGTTGGAAGTATTGGAAGTGTTGGTGATAAAAGGAGAAGAAATGATGATCCAAGAGGTAGCAGAAAGAATCCAATTTCTAATGCATTCAATAATGCGGATAGAGCTCATTTGGATGCCTTAATTGCTATAACATTTTATTCAGCAGGGTTGCCTTTCAATCTAGCAAGAAATCTGTATTGGAGAAATTCATGTTCTTTTGTCGCTAGTTGTAACCTTGCGGGATATGTACCATCCGGCTATAATTCATTGGCAACCACCTTGTTGTTGAAGGAGAAGATATACATTGAAAGAAAATTAGCTCCTTTAAGAGGGATGTGGGTCGACAAGGGAGTTAGCATTGTAAGAGATGGATGGAGCATTCCACAAAGACAACCACTTATCAATTTTATGGCAATAACGGATTCAAAAGCAATGTTCTTGAAGACGGATAATTGTGAGGGTCAAACGAAAGACACATACTTCATTGCATCTTTGTTCAAGGAGGTAATTCTAGAAATTAGGCATGAAAAGGTTGTTCAAGTTATAACAGATAATGTGGCAAATTGAAAGGGGCAGGGCCAACTAATTGAGAGTGAGTTTTCATCAATTTTTTGGACTCCTTGTGTGATGCACACTCTCAATCTAGCTTTGAAGAACATATGTGACGCTAAGAATTCGGAGATAATGCGGTTATATATGAAGAATGCTCATGGATTACCCATATAGGTGATGATGCAATGTTCATTAAAAATTATATAATGAATCATTCCATGAAATTATCGATGTTTAATGAGTTTGTGAGCTTAAAATGATTATCTATTATCAAAACTCATTTGCATCAATGATTATCATGTTAAAACGATTCAAACTTATAAAGAATGGACTCCAAAGAATGGTTATTAGTGATCATTGACTTATATATCGTGATGATGATATGGAAAAAAGCTAGACATGTAAAAGAAAAAATGTTGGATGATGATTGGTGGGAATCCATTGAGTACATTATTTCATTCACCACTCCAATATATGATATGATTCGCTTTTTCATACGGATAAGCCGTGCTTTCATTTAGTATATGATGTTGGACACAATGATTCAAAGATTGAAGAAGGTTATCTATGCTCAAGAGAGGAAAAGAGAAGAAGATATATCCACCTTTTTTGAGGTAGTACATGCTATTCTTGTGGATCGTTGGAACAAGAATAATACTCCGCTTCATTGCTTTGCACATTCCTTAAATTCTAGGTAATTATCTTTTTAATTACAAATTCATTTTTTGATGCCCTTTGTAATATTGATTTGTTTAACTTAATATTTTTTTGTTATTTTACTAGATATTATAGTGAACAATGGCTAGCTGAGGATGCAAATAGAGTTGCTCCTCATAAAGATCCGGAAATTAGCAAAGAAAGGGTTAAATGTTTGAAAAAATATTTTCCAATCTTAATGGAGCGTAATGTGGTCGTCAAGGAGTATGCGGAATTCATTGACAAATCGGGAGATTTTAATGATTATGATTCAATTCAAAATCGTTATCCCTTAGATCCAAAGATTTGGTGGATTAATCATGGTTCGCCGGCCCCTTTGCTTCAAACTATAGCTTTGAAGATATTAGTACAACCATCTTCTTCTTCACGTGCCGAGAGAAATTGGAGTACTTACTCCTTTATCCATTCAATGAAAAAGAACCGAATAACCCCGCAACGTACTGAAAATTTAATAAGTATTCATAGCAATCTTCGACTTCTTTCAAGAAGAGATAAAAAATACAATCAAGGAGAGTCTAGATTGTGGTATATTGCGGGTGGTGGCTTTGAGTCATTTGAAGATGTAGGTACACTAGAGATAGCTAATATATTGCTTGATGAACCAAGGTTGGAGCTCTCGATTGTGGAAGAAGATGATGAAGTTGTTATTATTGGAGAAAATGTTTAATTTTTGAACTATTGATATTTTGTATGCGCATGTAATGAAAAATTGAAACATTTATTAATTTATGTAATGATGCTGACATGTGGTACATTAGGGATTGGTTTTTATAATGCTCGTCTCATTGACCATTTTCTATATTTCTTATAACATTATGTTATTAAATGAATTATGAAATGTGAATGATACATAATATATATGTTATAGTCTTATAAAATTCCCTTTTTATGATATGTGCACTTAGTTTGTTAGTTGTCTTGTTTTCACATTAATTAATAATTATATTTAAATAAACATATTTTTATAAAATGTTTCTCGTATCATAGTTTTTGAAAAATCACATTTCTCATATCCGTTTCATATCGTATCCCATATCCCGTTCCCGTGCTACATAGCATACAACAACAACACTCAAGCCTTTATTCCACCATAGTGGGGTCGGCTATATGGATCATTTGTCGCCATTGCGCCCTATCTTGAATCATAGTCTGACTAATGCCTAAGTACATCATGTCTTTCATTATAGTTGCATTCCAAGTCTTTTTTGGTCTACCCCTCACCCGTTTAACATGTCTAGTGACTAAACTCTCACAACGCCTAACAGGTGCCTCTAATGGTCTCCTATGTACATGTCCGAACCATCTTAAATGAGCTCTCGCATCTTCTCTATAATTTCCGTCACTCATGTCTTATCCGTGATACATTCATTCCTAATTTTATCAAGTCGTGCTACATAGCATACGACTTGCAAATTAGTACTTTTTAAGCAATTTTTGAAAGAAGTTCGATACAAGGAAGTTCACCAATGCAACTTATTTGTGACAACAAAACTGCAATGTATAGAACTTCTATCCCGGTCTTCCATGAATGTACTATATAGGTACTAGTACATTGCCGCATCGAAGAAGATAGTGGATGAGTTAAAACTAAATATGTGACAATTGACAACCAGGTAGCAAATATCTTCATGAGGATTCTAGTAGGAAATTGAGTATGTTTGTGACAAGTTGAGTTCATCTAACATCTTCGCTCACTGACCTAGCAAATAATATCAAGAAGAAGCCTTCTGGCTTCGAGCTGTCGACTTTAAGCGTTGTGCATGGAGAAGGAAAAAGGTATTTTTGAACCTTTCAGGTACCATTCCCTGCCTGTAAAAACAATATTCAACATGTTCAATATGATCATTTGTGAATAGATAGATGCACTGTTTTTCTAGGAAAAATAATAATTTAGCAAGATACCTACGGCTAGAATTTAAGATATTTTAGTCATTTGAAAAAACACTCATATAAAGCAAGCCAGAATAATTACTTCAGCTGCTCCCATGGCATCCTAACATAGTTTCCTAGAAAATTTCAGTGCATGATAACAACTTTGCACACTCTTAATTGGGAAGTTTACAGTAGGCAATGGTAGTATCAATCTACAATTATAATGAAACTATAAGCCTTTGTACCTTTCCACCAACAACGTTCAAAATACCATCGCTGTCTACTTCAAGTGCATCAGAAGCGCATGAATCATTTAGAGATAACTTTACTGGTGGATTCTGAAATAAACAGAACCATGCATAAGTACTCTACTAACAATGATATTA
The DNA here is from genome assembly GCA_033032865.1 of Dactylorhiza incarnata. NCBI lineage: Eukaryota > Viridiplantae > Streptophyta > Magnoliopsida > Asparagales > Orchidaceae > Dactylorhiza > Dactylorhiza incarnata. The sequence goes on from JAWHQI010000173.1 coordinate 1,818,315, forward strand.
CAAGAAACAAAACCACGCCCATTCAGCTCATGCCCGCAAATAAAATTGCTTTCAATGTATCAAGTATGTACCTTAGCAAAATCATCTTTAAAAGACGCTGACAAAGGTAAAACACAAGCATTATAAACAAAGCCCAGAAGTTTGCCATCGTTTCTGCTGCCAGCCAAAGAAACTTTCTTGAATTTATCAAAATTATGATCATCAGAGGACGAAGAAAGAGGCATATTGCCAGCAAGCTCCCCATTCAAGTAAAGACAAATATAGTCTGTGCTTGCCTGATGACAGAGATAAGCAAGAAACTTTTGGTAAGTCATTACAAGAAACGAGAAGACCACTTATGAGCTTATATTTCTCATGAGTGCTAGAATAGTTGGAGTGCTAAGAGCAACAATAAGGTTGAGATATTGTAAACATGTGTAAGTGAACCAATACAAAGCATACATACTCTAGATGCAGTGTCAGGGAATCGGCTATATGGATCCTTTGTCGCCCCTGCGCCATATCTTTAATCATAACCTCACTAATGCGTAAGTACATCATATCTTTCCTTATAGTTTCATTCCAAGTCTTTTTTGGTCTACCCCTCCCCCGTTTAACATGTCTAGTGACTAAAATCTCACAACGCCTAACAGGTGTCTCTAATGGTCTCCTATGTACATGTCCGAACCATCTTAAACGAGCTTCTCGCATCTTCTCTACAATTGACGCCACTCTTGTCTTATCCATGATACATTCATTCCTAATTTTATCCAGTCTCGTGTAACCACACATCCACCTAAGCATTCTCATCTCCGCAACTACCATTTTTTGCTCATGTACACCATTCACTGCCCAACACTCAGAATTGTAGAGCATTGCTGGCCTAATTGCAGTATGGTAAAACAAACCTAATGACGTAGAATAATGTATGCCAAAATTAGATCCGACAAGGTATTGCAATTAATAATAAAGGCATAAAATTTTAGCAATTAATACAAGTGATTCATGGTAAGAATGAGCAAGTTCGGTTCTTCACCGATTGGAATGTCGTAATTAAATAAGCAATAGAAATAAGACATGCAAGTTACAATCAATCACAAAAACAAATACAACAACAGAGCAATGCATCCAAAATCATAGAAATATTCAGATCCGTACAACAATGAAGAAAAACAAGAAACTAAACTAAGAACTCACAAGTCTGGGGCCGTGGGCGAAAGAGATGGCAGTCTGGTGGTCGTAGGAGCAGCAGTGGGCGTTCAGAGGGAGGAATACAACAGTTGGGGGATCTTCAGTGGTAGCAGGTGGGAATGGGAGGCGGGCTGCAGGACTGTGCTGGAATGGTGGCCGCCTTCAAGGAGATGTTGGAAAGGGGACTGGGCAGAGAGGGGAGCTGGATGGAAGGTAAACAGAGGCCTTGGAAAGGATCCAGAGGAGGGTGTTACGCCCGGCGTCGTTACCAGGCTACCCGATTACGGTGCACGTCGACCATAGGAGAAGGCGGAGGAAAACCGAGCTGAACCATCCGGTTCAGCCCGCCAGTATTAATATAAGGAGCACCGAGGCTCAACCGCACCGGTTCAGCCCCTATGGGGGCCGGCCGGCCCTAGGGGTTGGGTGGGCATAAATACCCAACCCCTCCTCCTTGGTTCATCATCAAAGATCATTAGCAAGGTATTCTTCCTCTCTTCTCCCTCAAACCCTAACCCTATTCTCTAGGTTTCCTCTAGATTCCTCTAGTTCTTCCCCTTCCCCTAGTTAGATCATAACATTTGGTATCAGAGGATCTTCCTCCCAACCATGGTGACACGCACCGAAGCCGAGAATGCACGCTTGGCCACCATCGAAGAGAACTACGTAGGGTTGTCGGACAAGGTGGCGGCGCTCGAAGAACAAGTGAATCCTCCCAAAAAAATCTAGAGGATCGCTTGGACGCGCGCATGGAGGAAATCAAGACCCTATTTGTGCAAAATCTGAAAGGAAAAACCCACGCAGCGGAGGGATCCGAAGCCGAAGCATCCTACCATCCTCCGGCGCAGAACGGCACGGGAATCGGAAGTGGAACGCAGCAGGGAGCCGGATCTGAGTCTACAGGAGGCGGCCTCCCTGTATCGCGATCGGCGGAAGCCGATTGTACGCAAATCGGCGCTTACGCCTTCCGCACGAGCGGATCGGCGTAGCAGTGGTGCGGGGCCCCTGGAGCGACCACCGGCGGTTCGATGGAGGCCGGCTACCGCCGGCCAGGTGGATGGAGGCCGCCGGAAGGGCCAGCGGCACCGACGGGGCCGTTCGGCGCCCAGTCCGCCTGGAATGGACCCGGATTGCAGTCGGGTCCCTCGTGGCGGGGTCCAGGACAGGGAGCAGCCCCTTTTCGACCTACTGGAGCGAATGCGGTCCCAATCGGGGGTGTGGCGGGCATCCTACCGCTACCACCGCCATATGGAGGACCGGCGGACTATGGAAATGGCAACCCTTGGGGTGGAGGGCAACAAGGAGGCTACGGTCTGGACCGGGGACGGCCCGGGCCCGCAGTGGCTCCAGCACAACCTTACCAACCAGCACATGCAGAACCACGGCCGTACATGCAGCCCAAACTGACACGTATGAACTTCCCTAAGTTCAAAGGCGGCGACGCCTTAGAGTGGATCCAGAAGGCTGAACTTTTCTTCAAGTACCAAGAGATTCCGGAAGGGCAGTGGGTCCAGTTGGCGTCTTTTCACCTGGAAGATGACGTTTTCCAGTGGACAAAGTGGTTTCTGAGGGAACGCAATTACGCAGCCTGGGAGGAATTTGTGGAGTCCTTCTCGGCTCGCTTCGGACCTCTGGAGTACGAAGACGTAGAGGCTATGTTGCGGAAGCTGCGACAGAAAGGATCAGTCACAGAGTACCGGACAGAGTTCGAACGGCTGGCCAATCGGGTCAATTGGGAGGAGAGTACGATGCTGAGCTGTTTCATATCCGGATTGACGAACCATTTGAGAGACGAGGTCCACGCCTACATGCCACGCAGTTTGAGTCATGCCATCAGCCTGGCCAGGATACAGGAGGAGCGGTACAATCGGCAGAGGACTCGGACGACAGGTCGGGCACCTACGGTTGCAGATGTACCCAAGCAGGAACCGCCTACCGGGAGCCGCCCTACGGTGACGAGGTTGACGTGGCAGGAGCTTCAGGCCAGAAAGGACAAGGGGTTATGCTTCAACTGCGATGAGAAGTACACCCGTGGGCACGCTTGCCAGAAGGTCCAGGTATTCATGCTACAGGAGGAAGCGGAAGATGTTACTCACACTGCAGAGGAGGGAGAGTTGGTTTTTGACGACTTTGGAGTATCCATCCAGGCCCTGGAGGGGTGTACCCCATCTCCGACCTTACACCTAGCTGGGAGGGTCGGCAGGGAGACAGTGACGATCTTGATGGACAGCGGGAGCACTCACAACTTCATCCAACCCGGTGTGGCCCAGAAGACGGGGGGTGTCATAGATCGCAGCGCAGCGTTCCACGTCAGGGTAGCGGATGGACGTACACTGCAATGCGAGGGAGTGATAAAAGGGGTGGAGCTCCAGATACAGGGGTACACCGGACATATTGATGTTTACTTATTGACAATCCGGGGTTCTGACATGGTGTTGGGCGCACCGTGGCTGCAGCAACTTCGGCGGGTGACCTTCGATTGGGTCCAGATGACTATGGAGTTCAGCCAGCACGGGAGGGGGTACTGCTTGGAGGGCCTCAAGTGGTCTAAGGCAAAGGAGATCTCACCCCACGGTGTGGAACGACTAAGGGCACCGGATAGTACGATGCCCATCGTTACAGCGAGTAGAGCGGAGCCTACAGCTCCAACAGAGGTCTCGTCTCCGATGCAAGGCAGAGCCGACTTGTTCCAAGAGCCGCACGCTCTCCGCCTCCAGCTTGAGGACAAGCTGGTCCTTGATGGGGGAGGGAATGTTACGCCCGGCGTCGTTACCAGGCTACCTGATTACGGTGCACGTCGACCAAAGGAGAAGGCGGAGGAAAACCGGGTTGAACCATTCGGTTCAGCCCGCCAGTATTAATATAAGGAGCACCGGGGCTCAACCGCACCGGTTCAGCCCCTATGGGGGCCGGCCGACCCTAGGGGTTGGGTGGGCATAAATACCCAACCCCTCCTCCTTGGTTCATCATCAAAGATCATTAGCAAGGTACTCTTCCTCTCTTCTCCCTCAAACCCTAACCCTATTCTCTAGGTTTCCTCTAGATTCCTCTAGTTCTTCCCCTTCCTCTAGTTAGATCATAACAGAGGGGTGTGGCCTGGGAGAGATTATAAGCTGTTGTAGAAGGCTTGGATGGAGTGGTGGCTTGGATGGAATAGTCTGTTAAAAGGAAAGTTATCATATGCTCACCAGGTGGTGACGATATCTCAGGAGGTGGCTAAGGAGTCCGATTAAAGGGTTTTCTAGTGAGGGTCTAAGGAGGATGGAACGAATTAACCTAATGGTGTGTTCTCTCTCTAACATTGTATCAGAGGCGTAAGTTCCTCGGCGACGGTAAGTTCTTCGGCATCGTTGACCTCAAGGCTCGGTCTGCCCATTTTTCACCGTTGCTTCATCGACGCTTCTGGTGTTGACGATCGAATTCCCTCTCCTTTCCGCTGCTCGTTTCTGCCAATCGACGCGTCGACTGTCTTTGTCGTCCTGTTTATGCCGCTGGTTCGTTGTTCGATTTCTGCCGCTACTTCCTCTGCTCCCTTCAACTGCTGCTTTATCTATATCAGCTTCAGCTAGGAGTGTATTTGCCTCTGGAATTTTCTCGTGCTTTCCCGAAGTAAGGTATCAGACGCTTTTTTTTTCTGCTTCAGCTGTCTTCCCCCCTTCTTCCAGGTGGTGGTTCTCCTTCCTTTGTGCCCTAATGGAGGACAAATTAAAGGGTGTGAATGTCCCTAAAGGGGTTGTTGATCACTCTAAATACTATAGTGGAGGAAGTTCTAACGTGGATTTTACTCATGGTGTGACTCACATCAAACTGAATGGGAGGAACTATCTCCTATGAGCACAACCTATGCAGATATTCATTGGGAGCCGTCGAAGACTCAAAACTGGCCCCAAGCAAGACTGACCCCATGTATGAGGAATTGGAAGGTGAGAATCTTATTGAGATCAATTGGGTTGTCAACTCTATGAAACCCAAGATTGCAAGTCAATTCCTTTTCTGTCAAACTGCTAAAGAAATGTGGGAGTTAATTGAACGGAATTACTCTAAAAAGAAAGACTTGACGATGATCTATCAACTTCAAACTGAACAGATTCATATGATGGGTATGAATGATTTCGAGGAATATTATAATAAACTGACTCATAAGTGAGCATAAATTGATCAATACTCTGCTATTCAAACCATCGAAGACTACAAGACTGAACTTATGCAACGAAAGGTGTTTGAAATGCTTTCTGGCCTTCCTTCAGAGCTTGAATTCCAAAGAGTTCAGATGTTGGGAAGGGATTCTGTTCCTAATTTGGAGATTGTTGCCCACTACATTCGGGGTGAGGCAAGTCGTATAAAATCTCTTCGTACTGATGTTCAAATTGGCCATGATAGATCTGCTCTTGTTGTTGAACAGAAGAAGTGACATTCTAGAAATATAAGACAAGAAGATAAGAGTAAGATGAAATGTCCTCACTGTGGGAAGAAGGGACATGGGAAAGATAAGTGTTGGGACTTAAATCCCAACTTGGTTCCTCCAGGTTGGATTCGTGACACTGATGAGAAGTATGTGAAATCTCAAATTGCTATGTATAGCAACTTGGAGAATACCGGTGACCTTCTGGCAGAAAATGAAAGTTTAACTAGAGAACTAAAGACTCTGAAGGCTAGTGTTGGAAGACCCCTTAATACAGGCTTGTCTGGTACAACTACTCATGTTCAAACTACCTCTTTATCTACAATGGAGTCATCTTCTCCCTGGATCATTAACTCGGGAGCCTCCTACCATATGACATGATCTTCTAGGGGTATTAATTTTGTATCTCCTGCATCTGGTAGTGTTAGACTTGTTGATGGATCTTCTGCTTCAGTGACAGGTAAAAGGATTATTCAAATCTCTCATTCTATCTCCCTTAAATCTATTGTTGTTGTTACTTCTGTTTGCCCGGAAGTCTGCGACCTCTCCTCTCCGGTCAGAAGGACTCATCCCAGCGGTCTCAGGTTTTGGAGACCGCCCAGGTCGCCAGCTTCCCCTCTGGTTTTCTCGTCTAAGGCCGAGCGATCTCAGCTCTTGGAGACCGCCAGCCGGGCGGTCTGCTTCCTTTTTCCTCTTATCTATGCCCTGACTCTCTTGTATCCTGGGCAGCCCGTAATTTAATCTGCCCATTTGGGCAGCCTCCGCGTCTATAAATAGGGGGGTAGGGGTACCTGAAAAGGGACTATGGCTTTGAGGCTCCAACTTACAACCTGTGTAAGCGATCTCGAATTCTGTCACTTTTCTACCTCTTCCCCTGACCTGTTCTGGGTTTTCATCTTGTAACCTCTTGAGATCAGTAGAAACATTTTTTCTCGTCAGAGGTCTTTCCTCTGGCATCTTTTGTCTCAAGTAACCAGCACTTTACAGTTTTCTTCATCCCTTCTTTAGTGTGAGTTTTGGAGGTGCATTTTTTGTGCCAACAGAACGAACACGTGACCTTCAGATTTGAAGTGTTCAGGTGAAATCAGTAAACTTTTTGAAATGCCAGACCACGAAGGTCAGAACAGCCAGTCCACCGACGGTCTCCCCTCTTCAGTGAGTGTGACCTCTTTAGAAGTTCTCGAGCTTCGAATGGAGCTTCATCTCGCTCAAGCCCGCCAGGAGGCCGCTCAAGCCCGCCAGGAGGCCGCTCAAGCCCGCCAGGAGGCCGCTCAAGCCCGCCAGGAGACCGCTCGGCAAATTGAGTCCATAAATCAACTGTTGTCTGAGCTCTCCATGAGTCTGATGCCTCAAGCCGATCAGGTCGCGACCCTTGATCGGTTGACCGCCGGTCAGCCGCTAGACCGCGCGACCCCTCAGCCCGCTGCTCCCTTGCGGTCTCAGAATGAGGAGTTTGCTGCCCGTCAAGCCTTTTTAGGGAAGCAACCCAAGGATCTCCAGGTCGAGCCCTGAATTTCCAAGAGGATTATGTCTATCCTCCAGCCCCCGCTGATGCCCCTTTTGATCCTTCTGGTGCCTATGGGGGAGAAGATCCCTCTCCTTTTTCTGACAGGATCCGTTGGGAGCCAACTCCTCATGGTTTCAGAGAGCCAAGAATGCCTATGTTTACTGGAGATAGTGATCCCAGTTCACATTGTGAGGCCCCTATTCTGACCCCACAAGAAATTTATATCAAAACTTATATTCAAGTTATTCATGCCAGGATGTTCTAGAAGTAAGCATAGTGAATACAGAATAAAACACATAATAAAAACTTATAAATTTTTCTCATACCTTGGCTTGATCTTTATTTTTCTTTTTTCTTCTCTGGACCACTTTAATTTCTTAAGAGTCTTTAGGAAACGCGCAACTTCATAAAAAAAATGAAGCCAACGGGTTTAGTCATAATAAATATGACTAAGCGAATAACATACTTTTTTAACTGATGTACATGCAACCAAGAAATATCAGTATCAATATGCATAAGTTTTACAGTAATGACAGAAACATCAGTATCGATATGTATTCAATTCTTTAGGTTCTTCACGTTCTTTTCAGCGAATTCTCTATTCTTATATTCTTTCAAGTTCGTATTCTTTCATTCGTTCTTCGTTCATATTCAAGTTCATATTCTTCGTTCATATTCAAGTTCATATTTCTTCGTTCATATTCAAGTTCATATTTCTTCGTTCATATTCAAGTTCATATTTCTTCGTTCGTTCGTGTTCGTTTCATTTCTTTTATTTGCAATCTTTTCATCAATTTCAGATTCTTTCAACTGTAGTTCATTCAATTAATTTTCCATCATCAATCATCAGATGTTCTCATAATCAGTTTCTGAATCAGATTCCTCGTTTATCTCTAGCTTTATTAAATTAAGAAATCATAAGGGTATATTAAAATGCATCCGGGTCTTTCACGACCCCTGAGCCTTCAACGGCTTCTTGCCTTCAACGGCCGCATATATATCTCAAAATTATTCCACCGTGGGTATTCATACGGCTTATGATCATAAGGGTATATTAAAATGCATCCGGGTCTTTCACGACCCCTGAGCCTTCAACGGCTTCTTGCCTTCAACGGTCGCATATATATCTCAAAATTATTCAACCGTGGGTATTCATAACCCCCCCCCCCCAACACTGGGTTAACCCTTATAATTTCCAATGCATGTATATTATCTTTTCAATGTATGTTATCTTTTCTTTCTGTTCTTATTCATGTATATTCATATTCAATATTCATAGTCAATATTCATATTCAATCTTCGTATCATGTATCATTGGTTTTATTCAAACATTTTTAAGGTCATCACTTAATTCTTGTTATTTCCGATTCAACGGGTTCTAGAAATTCTCATATTTATCCGTGATTCATAAATGCAAATAATTTCAATGCACAGTCACTAAAATATTTTCAGTATGAAAACTAATCATGTGTATATTCAAAATATTCAAAGCTAGGCATAATTAAAGAAATAAGTACTCACTTTGATTTTCTCTTCTCTTTGGCATTTCTTGGCGTATCTTGGTATTTATGTCATTCTCCATCGTATCAGTATCTGTTTTTAGATGACTAAAGGTTTTCAAACGTAATTTATAATAAGTCGGGAATCAAAATACGTACACGTGAAAATGCATGAACACTCGCACTTATCGTAACCATTGCTTTCAAACCCCTTCACCTTTTCATTAAGCCATACTTCTCACACCATCAATAAGCAACAATCGATTATCATCCTTTTCCTCCTATTAATTTCTTCATATCTCCTTATTACCATGATCAAAATGAGTATTAAATTGTCCAGATTAAGTCGGAACAAAAGCAAAATCAGTTGAACATATCTAATCCAAATAAAACCTGAACCATATAAAAATAAAACTGCCTAGTTCCAAAACAGCAACCAGCCAACCCCTTGGCAAAAGGCAACATTAATTTAATCCTCAACACTCCATCCATACTTGCTGAACTTTGATCTCCATATGAGTCGGGTCTGGCCGAGGATACAGAAGAATCATCATCTCCCAAAAAATTTCGATCTCTTACGGAAATACATCAGCAAACCGAGTGTGCTAGATGAACCAGAGACTTACGAAGTTGCTGCTCTTAATCCCAACAGAGTCAAGGCAATGCAAGAAGAAATTGCTATGATTGAGAAGAACGACACCTGGGAGCTGGTAAAAAGGCCAAAAGACAAAAGCATCATAAATCTGAAATGGATTTTCAAAATCAAACGAGATGAAGGCAGAATAGCAAAGCATAAAGCCTGTCTGGTGGCAAAAGGTTACAGCCAGAAACCAGGTATCGATTTCATTGAAACTTTTGCTCCAATTGTTCGAATGGAGACTATTCGTGATCTGTTAGCTGTTGCCGCTCAATTTGAACTTGAAGTCCACCAGCTCGATGTAAAGTCGGCTTTCCTAAATGGAGAGATATCATAAGAAGTTTATGTCCACCAACCAGAAGGATATTAGAAGTAGGGGGAGGAAGAAAAAGTCTATCGTCTCCATAAAGCTCTTTACGAATCGAAGCACGCCCCAAGAGCTTGGAACCAGAAAATTGACAGGTATTTAATTGCAAACGGCTTCTCAAAAAGCTTAAATGATCTGTCTCTTTACACAAAACAGTTTGAAGCAACAACAATGCCTACTAGCACCAAATTATCCAGAAAAGAGCAAGCCCTTGACGCATCTGAGGAAGACTACAGGAGCCCGGTAGGATCACTTATATACCTCACCAACACCAATCCAGATATTGAAAACACTGTCAGTATGGTATCCAGATACATGACATCTCCAAGTTCAGATCACTTCATCACGGCAAAGAGAATTTTGCGATATCTGAAAGGCACAAAGACAATGGACATGGTTTATAGACAGGAAGAAGACCTAACTCTCACCGGCTACAAAGACAGTGATTGGGGGGGGGGGGGGGGGGGGAGATGCAGATGAAAGGAAAAGCACCGGAGGTTTTATATTTTTTCTTGGAAGCAAGACCATCTCTTGGTCATCCAAGAAACAGAAGTTTATTGCTCTCTCCACTGCAGAAGCAGAATATATTGCTACTTCTGCAGCTGCGTGCGAGGGCATCTGTCTACAATGACTCCTATCAGATTTGCTATTGGAACACGGTACCAAGCCAACGATTATATGGTGTGATAACGTGTCTGCAATTGGAATTGCCAAGAATTCTGCATACCATAATCAGACAAAGCACATCGAGTTGAGGTATCACTTCTTAAAGGGATTAGTTGAATCAAAACAAGTTGAGCTGAGGTTCTGTCCCACAGTCGAACAGGTGGCATACATCTTAACAAAGCCACTACCAGCTGAAAGATTTAGTAAACTTCGCACCAAAATCATCTCTGATTATGATTCAGCATTAAGGGGGAGTATTAAGAATATTAATGCAGATCAAAATGAGAGTCGTATGCAAGCATTTCCAAGCAGCAATAACTATCAGAAGATGAAGAGCAGTCACCTGAAGACGAAAACTGTCTCACTTGAAGTCGAAGAGTTTCTCACCTGAAGTCGAAGCATCAGAGACGATTCCTCTATATGCATTGTATTTGCATTTAAGTTTTAATCAATATCTATGTATTGGAAGATATATATCCTACATGTGTAAGAAACGCTATGGAAGAAATGAATGAATTATGAATGAGTTATGATATCCACTTTCGTTTTTCTTTTCTCTGTGTTTTGCTCTCAATATTCTCATTAACCTTTGACTTCAACGAGGACTTGTTCGACGACTTCAGCAAGGATGGGCGCGCGAGATCCAGATGCCACAACGCAAGATTTCTCCTCGACGATTTCCTTAGCCAGTTGCAGGCATGCGCCATCATGTTCAATGATTTATAGATTATTTGGCTAGAGCATGAGTTTTCCTTGCTTTGATACCAAGGAATCAACCAAACATCATTTTATTATGACGGAGCTCCTCTATATACATGTAGAGTAGAGAATACAATATCCCACTAATAATGTGGGGATAATCGTGTTAGAGAATAAATAGGATCTAGAAATAAACTTTAATAATTAGTATGGACAACTCATAGCTAAGTTCTTGAAGTTTAGTTGAGCAGCATTGAATTATATAAGAAATTGTGAAATATGAGTTAGAAATATAATAAATGATTGCTAGAGTCATAAACTCACGCTACATCGAACATTCAAGAGATTTAATCCCTAATCATAAGGAAATGGAGATTAGATAAAATTCAATGGAGGATTGACAACAAGAATATAACAATGTAAACTTCTTAATCAAGAGCCCAAAGAAACCTACAGTAAAATACATCATGCTTATGCCAGAAGATTTTGGTTGTATAACTTATTCATTGACCACAGCACACATCAAAATACCATAATATTTGGGGCAGTGAGAAAATCAATCGCATATGAAACACTCATAAGGTGATTCATACTATCCAAGTAGCATACCTACAAAGGAGTTTGGGTCTGTTGAAATGGTTGGGAAGAATTAAAAGCAATTAGAAGCATACCTTACATCCAACATGAACCCATCTTTCCAATGGGAATTCACTCTCAGAAGTTATATGACGAATGTCAGACCACGGGTAGGAGCTAAATAGCAATGACGCTTCATTGAGTAAGAACATCAAGGGAAAGAGGGTCAATTTATTTCCCTCGCTAATTACAAGGAAAGGAACTTCATTCTCACTTTCTTCTACAACCTGCATGATTCTATGTTTTAAATGTGCATTGCCTTCATCAACCAAATAGGAAAATATAGTATATAGCACTAGTAGAGTTTGAATCAAAACCTCACCCAATACTTGATGAATTTGATAATATAGAGCATAAGATAGAAAAAGAGGGTAAAACACAAATCCATCTTTGTAACACAAGCAACAATTCATAGTTGCATGTTTTTATAGTGGCAAGGGAGAAAGTATGTTTAGTTATTTGGAAAAATATCATAGAAATAAAAAAAATATGAATCTTTCAAGGTATGGAACATGTAATTGCATGAAAATAATTTTATGAGGCATGTGAGCTTTAATAAAAAGAAACACTTGAAATTTTTTTACAAATAAAGTGAGAGAGAACATATTTTAACCAGAGCATTTTCTTATAGAATCAAAATAAACAGGGAAGGTAACTACTGATAATCATACATCAATTATAATTTCTTTTCAATTGAAGTTAAATAATGACTGAAATTCAATGTGATGTATATATGTAGAATCGAAAACAAATATACAGATGAGATGCAGCATCATTCCTCAGACTAAACACAAAATTCTGTTAAATAAATAACTTAATGATTCAAAAATTGTTTAGAAACACTAAACGATCTCCTTCAATTTGAAATCCCCCATCAATCAACTGATGGTACATCTTCAACCATCGCGATCAATGCAAAATGCAAAAAAGTGAGAACTTCCTCAAAATCATAGATGGTGTAATCAAAACTAATCATCAGTGTATACAATCTTTCAGCATAAACCCCAAAAGTCCAGCAGAATGGAACAAAAGGAAAACTAGGTCCTAGAATTCGCACAGTTGCAGAGGAGTAGGATCAATAACTACCTGCCGAAGTATCACAGAAGGACGAGCAGACCTCAGGAGGTAAATCCATAGGCATAACGAGAAACCCGCTGAACCCTCCTCCTCGCCATCGCCTCTATCCCGATCGAGTCTTATTCGGACGTCTTTGAGCATCGAGTATTCCTCCTCGCCACATTTGCCGGCGTCCATCCCAGGACCAGAAGAGGTTCTAGGGTTTTAGAGAGAGAGAGAGAGAGAGAGAGATGGGTTGGGGTTTGAGAGAGAGTGGAGGTTGAAAGCGGAAGCTTGTTTGCCTCGTCTTCTGGCCGGGTGTTAGTTAACGGTTTCCGCTCCTCAACGACGAATTAGGTAAGCGGAAGAGCGATCCCCACCGTCCAATTGGAAAATCATTTACAAAATTTCGATCGGACGGCTATAGTCAAGATTCGAGACATGGGATTGCATAGGGGATTACGTAAGAGAGTTGATATTAGCAGTTCAATTCTCGCTATTCGCACCCCAAAAATTGTAAAAAAAATTCATTATATTTGCAGTCCAATCCTCCTCTCCATCTCTCTCCTCTCGCTGCCTAAACCTTAGTCATAGTTCTATCGGCCGCGTCATCTTTCCCCCTCTTAGATTCACTTTCTTCAAAAAAGTAAGAAATTATCTAGCGAAAATCCCAAAAAAAATAGTCACTTTTCTGATTAGAGGAAGGTTTGCATGATGTTTAACTTGATTTACAGTTAATTCCTCTATGCATGTCGTTTAACTTGTTTTACTGCTAGGTATTTAAATTATTTTAGAGTCTTTAAGATGTTTCTCCAGGCTTCTAGTGCTTAATAAATCAGCAAAGTGTTTCGCTTATTTGGGATGAGAGTGGGGTGCAAATATAATTTTGGACTACAAATAAAATTTATGGACTACGAATAGCGATGGACTGCGAATAGCCAATTCTGAACTGCTAATATCAACTCTCATTATGTAATCAAATACTTCGTTAATTGAAGGACTAATAACACCTAAATTCCAATGAATCAAGCTAGCGTCATTTTTTGGCTATGGGAAAAATGTGAACTGCCCGGTTTGAGAGCGCCGAGACATCGGCTCAGTTTGTTTCGGCGGTAGCGTTTTGGAGCGGTGGGAATAGAGTCCGTCACTCGACTATTTGGAGCATTGGGAATGGAGGATGGAATTTTGTCAAACATGTGTTTTTCAACGTTGGAGTTTTCTCTCACCGCCAATGAAGAAAAAAACGCCGAAACAAACAGAGCCATAATCTGCATGCACTTCCCGCTAATGTAGCATTATTAAAATATAATATTTAATTTATAAGAGATTAAAATTACACATGAACATGGAGCATGAAGAATAGTTTGGGCATCTAAGCGAGATTGGCGGGTTTGTTCGTTGCCAATTTCAGCATGTGCAAAAGGTTTGTTATCAGAAGAGGGTTAGACCTCTTAACTCGTCGGGATCGGAAACTATAGAGAGCTTTTTCATAGGAAGAATTTGGGGAGCAAGGTAAAAGATATATGTGAGTGAGAAAGTAGGACGACGAAACCAAAGCAGCATTGGAGTGGATTTGGCATTGAAAGAGACTACTTAAGAGATACAAGTTAGGTCATTGTTGAGTTGATTCATTTTGCATAGGATACGTGCTTTTAAAGATCTAAGTTTTTTATGAAATTACCTACCTTTTTATATTCTTGGGGTCCATTTAAAGTAAATTTGTAGGATAAAGCGCAACCAAATATCCCAAAAGCCCGGACTGATGGGAATGGTGCTATTTTTTCTTTAAGGAAGTAGGAAAGGCGCTACGGGTCAAGTGAAGGAACGCTGGACCCAACAATCCCCCTCCCAGCGTCCAGCACGACCCGCAAGCTCAGAGGTGCTCCACATGGCTCAGAGGTGGCTTTTCACATGGTCGCTGCCGCCTGACCCGCTGGGACTCACACAGGTAGAGAAATTTCAGGATTTAATCAGCGCCCCCCCCCCCCCCCCCCCCCCCCCCCCCCCCCCCCCCGACCTCGAACCCGCAACCTCCCTCGGATATCACTTGTAGGATCAAGCGCAACCAACTATCCCAAAAGCCCGGATTGATGAGAAGGACGTTACTTTTTCTTTAAGGAAGTATGAAAGGCGTTACAGGTCAAGTGAAGAAACGCTGGACCCAACAAAATTCATTTTGTAGGAGAGTTGAATTCCAATTTTTAATCAACTAGATAGTAAAATTAAGTATAACGAAATGAAATTGATTAATGTTATTAGTTTGAATGCATGGTAATTAAATCAACGAATTACTATGAATATAAAACTAAAGTACATCAAATAACTAATAAACTCGTTACTTTATATATATAAGGGACAAAATGTAATCAAGCTGGACAATCGGGTGTAAATATGAGTAAATGAAAGTACACCTGCGCCCGCATTCGAGCGCAGGTCTGTGCCCGCATTCGAGCGGGCTGCGTCCACATACGACGGTACCCGGCCGGCGAAGCCAAAAGCTTTTTAGCAGACCTCCTACACCTACTATGGTAGGTAATCATTAGACTTCCTAGATCTACTTTAAAATGATTTTTTGTTAAAATATAAATATTTTTGGAAAAAATAATTATAAAATATTAATTAAAATTTTTGTGCGGTCATTTTGAGTACTCATATGTATATGTTGTGGGCGCAACCGGCTTGATGCCCGCTGTCGCGAGCCGGGTACTATCCCGCTTGGCCGGGGGCGGGCGAAGCCCGCCGTCGCCGGCCGGGTACTGTTGCGCTTGGCAGTAAGGGCGGAGCCCCGTACCTGTCAAACATAGCCACGTGCCTGTCAATCATAGCTTTTTCCTGTGTATATATATAGGAACCGGGTGAAACATCTATTTTTCATATTTTAACATCGTGGCCTTTTCTTTTTATAATAAAAGAAAGTAAGAAAATTAGTAATGAAATCAATTAATTATTATTATGTTCATTTGACTCATGTTTGATAAATATGTCAATCATATCACTTTTTTTTAATTATAATTATTGATATGCACCCTCTTCATTTATAATTAGAGATGGATTGCGAACAGTGCGTTCCCCATCAAAACGGGGTTGCGCATAGTAAATTCCCCCTCCATTAATTATGAGTGCTCGTAATGAAGAAAATGGAAACCGCCCAAAACCACCCACAACCCCTGGCGCGCGGGATTAGGCGTGCGCGGCCCCGACCGCGCGCTCCGCAACGTGTCGCCCCGGCCACGCAACCCCCCCCCCCCCCCCCCCACACCACCCCTTTGACACTCGGCCCTGTCAAAAGATATAAACGGAGCCCAGAGCCCTCATCTGATGACACATTGTCTTCAGCGCCAGAGAGAGCTCCTTCAAAGATCCTTAGAGGTCTCCTTTGGCGTTCGAAGACTCCCTCAAAGATCTCCTTCGGACTTTGAAAAATTCTTCCCCTTCGAAGGCGGCTCACATATCTCACTTTCCTCTAAAAGGTGACTTGAAGATTCTGCTTCTTCCTCCACCAAGCACTTCTTATAACGAGCGGTGGCCTATCACCAGGGGCGAAAGCACATTGGGGCGAGTGTGGGCGGCCACCCACACTCGATAAATCGCGACTCTCCGCTAAGAGCCCATCTTCCTTTCTCCTCCTGCTAGGGTTTCGGACCTAGAGGCCTTCTTCTTCCTCCATTTCCGATAAAGGAGCCATCCTCAAACTAGGGTTCCTTGCCTTTCTCCTACTATTCCTTGTCATCGATGCATGCATGCATTTCCAGAGCACCATTTCCTTCCCCATCAATCTCGGTCCAGACTCAAGGACCTTTGTGATCTTTTGATATGACAAAAAGACGTCGCCTCTCTCATGCCTAGTTTCTTCAAGTTTATCCTTTGACTCTCAGAGATCCACTGGTCGCAAAGAAATTAGAAGTAAGATGAGGTCCTTCGGGCATCAGTTTCTTCTTCTGCTCGCGATCCACAGCGGTGCTTTCTTCTTTTCATGCATATATTTGCCACATCAAGAGAGTATTTCGCCATTCTCATCATAACTATCAAGATCATATGTTTTTACAACTATGTCGTGCATTTGGAATACAATTTGAGTGTTCATTCCATGAGAATTGGGCAGTTTCCACGCTTATGGCTTTGAAGAGAGATATATTTGAAGATCCACTTGCAATTCTTGCTGATTGGGACTCTCTTAATGGAGAACCTTGCAATTGGTTTGGCATAGTTTGCTCCATTGCTTAGAATCATGTGGTTTCTCTGTAAGAAATTAATGTCCATCCATTGCTCTTGTTTTCTTGTAGATCTGGATATATGCTCAATTGATGTTGCTTTAAAGATTATGGTTTAGTTTTACCAAGATATCTATTGTTCTTATTGTAATTTCATTGATGCATACAAAAATCTCTCCAGATTATCTCTGAAAGGGTTTCTTGCTCCAGAACTTGGGCAGCTTAGCTCCTTAAAGGAAATGTTTGTCCTACTTACTCTCGGAAACTTAACATTGTAAAGGTGTCTATAATGGCCAACTGATAAACTGTTTCATTTATATTGCAGAATTTTGCAATGTGTGACCAAAACACAAGATATAGTCCACAAATTTAAGTAAAAAGTAATAATGTTCAAGACACCAAGTTAAGGATTGAAGGATTGCTTTAAGCTAAAGAACTTGAATCAAATTGTATGTCCTGATGACTGTAATGTTGAGTAGGAGATGTATTTATACAGGTAGCTAGGAAGAGTCAAAAACAGTAAGCAATACTTGTTTAAGATTTGCTAAGTCAAAATTGTCACATTCTCCTACAACAACAATTGTTCTTATTGTACTTCATTGTTTGGTGAAAATTATCAAGAAGTTTCAAGTGCATATGCATTGAAGTTGTTTCTCTAAAACTTACTTTTAGTTTGGTATAGTAATTGTTTCTAAGTTAGGCTTTAACCATATAAAGCTTGTTGGTGCAATTTACTTGATAAATTTAATTTGTCAATCATTCTAATTTCTAAACTACATCTTGACATTTGTTTTTGTTTATGAGCAGGTTAGCAAGTAAAAGCTAAGAGAAGGCGAACATTTTGCTCTATTCAGCTAAATACTACAACCATTAATTGGTTATTCATAATTGTTAGTTTGAATTTTTTATTGAATAGTTAAGATATAATTGCTTTTAGGCATCATCTAGTAATCATGGAAAAGTATTTTAAGAGAAAAATAAGCGAAAAATCATCTAGTTCATCTATTGTGCATCCACAATTAGAATTCAATGTAGATGATCTTCCTGCGGACCCAGGATTATGGAAGAATATTTATGATTATGAGCCTAATGATAAAGAAAAGGTTTGAAGATGGTATTTGAAATTTTTAAGTCTGCCCACACTGGAAAAAAATCATGCGCCCTACACTGCATATCACACTCAAATATTCTATTACTTGTAACACTCAGAGAATATTGCAATTTGGTAGGCACTGATCCGGTCTCGTGGTTTTTCACCCTTTCCGAATTTTTCACGTAAAAAGTCTCCTTGCAGGTTGTTAGTCTCTACTTTGACTGTTTGTGCGCTCAACCCGCTCTCGAGCTAAGATGGTTTATTTCAACCGGTCTGCGGGAGCATCGAGTGAGCCGCAACAATTCAGCGTCATTTGTGAGAACGCCTTTCCCCAAAGCTCTCCGAAGATACTCGGAAGACAGTACTCGCCTAACGGCAGTACTCATGACTAGCAGAGAATGTCCAAAAGAGGGACATGTACAACTGAAGGATCAATCCATGGGGGGCATGCTGAACCAGCTCCCTCCCACTATTCCTCAACAAACCGCTCACAAAAGAGGGTATGATCGTGCCCGAAGCTACACTAGAAGGGCGCATGCGCCAAATGGAAGAGCACCCGACCGAGATGCTTGTTCTCTTAAGAAACATAGGAGCTCCGTGAGCTCCTAATCCGGCTCCCGAGTTGGGCAATCAACCCACATCCGCTCCGGACTGTGCTCTGGCCGAGCATGCTCATCATTAGCGCCCAGGGTCCTCTCCGCCACGACTCATCATTAGCGCCCAGGGTCGTGGCGCAACTAATCACACACAGCTTCAAGTTCATGAACATCAAGACGTTCGATGGAACAGACGATCTGTTGTAGCACGTCAACCACTTCACCACCATCATGAAAATCTACAATGCCCCTAATCAATTGATGTGCCATGTGTTTCCTGCAATACTGAAGGGGCAAGAGTGAACCTGATTCCACTTCCTGAGAGAGGGAGCCATTGGCGGCTTTGCGGAACTAACTCAACTGTTCACAGATCAATTCATCGCCAACTGCAGGATCATCAGAGACCCCTCTCATCTTTCAGGGATCCGCCAAAACGAGGATGAGACCCTCAAGGACTTTTTCCACTGCTTCACTGCTGAAGCGCAACAAATCTCAGGGATCGATTCCGATCTTCTGGGAGGCATTTTCCTGGGGGGGCTTTGCCCAAGCGGATTCTATTCAGCAATGATAAGGGAGACAATGCCCAGCTATCCAGATTTCTTGCATAGAGGCGAAGCTCAGATAGCTGCCAATGAAGCCATCAGAGCGCACTACCAGCAATTTCAAAGGAATCCAGAAGAGAAAGAAGGGAGAGGAGAAGGCCCCCAGAAGGCAGGAAGAACGTCGTAACAACGAGCATCGCTAGGACCCCCGGAGGGATCAGGGTCCCTGACCACCTCGAGTTTACACTCCACTCAACATATCTCAGACTAATGTGCTCTATGTCATCCAAGACAATCGAGCACTCTAGAGGCCGAGAGCAATCCTCCTGAATACCAGGGGGATCCGTCGAAGTATTTTGAGTTCCACCGCAGAAATGGGCATAACATCGAGGAATGCACCAAACTAAAGTAGGAAATTGAGCACCATGTTCGACAAAGGCTCCTCGGAAGGTTCCTGCAAGGTCAGGTGCCTAATCTGTAACATCCCAATTTTTGATTTCTAGACCCCATCGTGACTATATGAACCACTAGGGTTTTGTGGGCTCGGTTGACACCCAATTGGTCGTTTGTTTCCCTATTGGGTGTTATCGACCCGACAAGTTACTTAATCCACCTACCGAGTCATATGAACATATTCTAACCAAAACGAATATAGGACCCCGTATTTGTTTAAATTGACACATTAAGTCTTAGAAAACCCTATTAACACACAAATAGTGCACCATACTCGAAACTAGTCGAATCGACCCATTATGGTACTTATTATCCGAGACGATCGACCTAAATTGTGTGAAACCCAAATTATCCTGATTAGTCTAAACGCACACCGAATTATCCGACTCGACCGAATTACCGAATAAAGATGCGACGACTCGCCGACACATCCAAGGGGATGCATTATGGGCCATGATTGGAGTAGACACCTCTGAAGTATCAAATTTACATTCGAATAATTTAATTAACCGATTAAATAATTGACAAATTATTAAGTGATGCTAGATAAAAATCGTGACAAACGAACCCCAATCAACATCAAAATTTTATCGCAACATTCCGATAATATTTTGAATAGGATGAACAATTAAAAATGTAAATAAGTACATTTAAATGATTTATGAAAATATGTTTTATAAGAGTAATTAATTAATTAATTAATTAAGGGATTTTGAGAAAAAAATAGATAATGGAATTATTTTTCCCCCAAAATTTTATCATAGGGTCCTATAAATATATAAAAGAATAATATTAATTAAAATCTAATAATTAATGAAAAATTTAATTATTTTGATTTAACTCTTTATAAAACACCAAATAAATAAAAATAAATATAAAACGTAATCAAAAAATTATGAAATAATTTATAAAAATCATAAATGACATAGGGAGGCTGCCATAAAAATTGGAATTAAAAATAAAATATATTTAATGGAAAAATTCGTTTTTAAAGCCTATTAATTACATTTAAACCCCCCCTCATCAATAATATTAACCACCAGCCATGGGAATTGATTCCCCTCCCTTCCCAATGACTTGGGAAGGGCTTGGCCGGCTGGGATATTGAAGGGGGGCGGATCTACCAAAGGAAGGAGCATTAACTCCTCCTAAAACCCTAAAATCAGTCGCCACCCCTATATAACGACACGAATGTAGGTTCTCATGACTCCTCCTCGCCCTTAGATCCCTTCTCGTCGACCTCCGCCGTCTTCGACCACCGGAGCCGGCGATCCCAGCCTTGGAAGCTTCGGACCGCCCCCACGAATCTCCGCCACCACCGCGGGCTTCGGCCTTGCATGGGGCGTGTGAAGGGGAGGAAGAGTCCCCACGACCCTTCCTCAAGGCCCTTGAGGCGAGGAGATCCGTCGGAAGCCGCTCCGACGGTCTCCTCCTTCCAACAGGAATTTTAATATATATATACATACACTTTTATTATTTTTCCGGCAGTCACCCCACCGGAGGCCCTCCCGGGGGTGCTCCAACTGGGGGGTAGTGGCCAGAGCTAAATCCCCCACCAACGGCGGTGGGGAGGCCCGCAATTCCTCCCAGCTCAAAGGTGGCAGACGGCCACCTTTGGACCTGGAGAATATTTCTCCAAGTCGCCGGCAGCGGCGGCGGCGGAAGGCCGCCGGCCGACGTCCCGATGGACCGCCCTCCCCGGGCGAACCCATCGAGGTGGTGGCCGGAGCAGCAAGTGCTCCGGCCGGCCACGGGGCTGCCCGTAATGCCCTCACGGTGGCTGCATGCATGCAGCCACCGTGAGCCTTGCCCCTTTATCGCGCATCGCCGGCGGCGGCGGAGGAGGTAGGCCGCCGGCCGGCGATCTACCGGTGCGCCCTCCCCGGGCGAACCCATCAGGGGTGGTGGCCGGAGCAACGGCTGCTCCGGCCGGCGGGGAAAGGGCCCGCAAGGCCCAGATCTACGGTGCGTACAGCCACCGTTAGATCTGGCCGGCCATCTCCGGCCGTCCGATTACCTCGGACGGCCTGAGCCAATGATTGGCGATCGAAAGGATCCGGTGCACCCCGCCCCCCCCCCCCCCCCCCCCCCCCGGTTGTGCTCACTAGTCCGATCGATCTCAGGCCATCGGAATCGCGCCAAGATCTGCGCGCGGAAAAAATTATATTTGCCAAGTTTCGGAAGATTAACTTGTTTTTAAAATGGGTTTTTAATAGTCATAGAGGCAGTTTTGGAAGATTGCTGTGAGACACAATGTTGTAGACACTTATTTACACTACAACTCCCATGTTATATGTTTTCTGTTTTAAAATACTTAACAAATTTATTTTTACACCCTAAAAGTGCAATCTAAATTTTAGAAACCTGTTTGTCCAGAAAACTGTTATTTTATATAAACTTCAACCTCCTTTTTGGAGACCTTAGGATCTGTTTTGGGAAAATCTTGTGAGACATGATATGATAGATAAATAGTTGTACTACAACTTTCATGTTTTGTACTTTCTGATTTACAGCCTCTAAGTAATTTAAATTTTACCCTAAAAGTGCAATCTAAATTTCAGAAACCTGTTTGTCCAGAAAACTGTTATTTTATATAAACTTCAACCTCTGTTTTGGAGACCTTAGGCTCTGTTTTGGGAAAAGCTTATGAGATATGACATGACAGATAAATAGTTGTACTACAACTTTCATATTTTGTACTTTCTGATTCATAGCCTTCAAGTAATTTAAATTTGACCCTAAATGTGCAATCTAAGATTTAAAAACCCGTTTGTCCAGAAAACTGTTATTTTATATAAACTTCAACCTCTGTTTTGGAGACCTTAGACTCTGTTTTGGGAAAGTCTTCTGAGAAATGATATGATAGATAAATAGTTTTACTACAACTTTCATGTTTTGTACTTTCTGATTTACAGCCTCTAAGTAATTTAAATTTTACCCTAAAGATGTAATCTAAATTTCAGAAACCTGTTTGTCCAGAAAACTGTTATTTTATATAAACTTCAACCTCTGTTTTGGAGACCTTAGGCTCTGTTTTGGGAAAATCTTGTGAGACATGATATGATAGATAAATAGTTGTACTACAACTTTTATGTTTTGTACTTTCTGATTTACAGCCTCCAAGTAATTTAAATTTGACCATAAAAGTGCAATCATAAATTAAATTCTCTAAGTTTTGAATATTGATATTTATACCACTTCATTTATCACCTTGTGCATGAGAGCATGAGAGGGTGCATGGTTACCGATGTGGCGGGTTCGTCGGCTTCCCAATAATATACACTATGGGAGAAGTTGTGACGACGAACTCTTTTGTTTTGGTGGTGAAGAGGACCGGGGGCTAGCTACCCCTTCCACACAGGTCCGTCTCACACCTTTTTGATTATGTGCCGAGAGGATCTCCGCACGAGGTGAGGATGTGTTTCCACCGAGAGTACCTATTCTTCATAGAGGTACGAAGGCCTAGGAAGTTGGGGTGTATCCATAACCTAGAAGTGGGAACGACCGACCCACTGTCACCGTCTGGCCACGGCGGTGAGGCCTGGGAAGTGAGCTCCTTCTCTTAACAGGTCACTATGTCGACATAGGGGAAAGTGATTGAGACACATCATTCGAGTGATAGGGAGGACAACCATACATGCACATCATATCATATGTTTACATTACTTATACTCTCACCTTGGTCCGACATCGTATAACCACCGTTAGGAAGGGTTATACGATGGCGGGTGAATTTACTACTTTAGTTGTTTTTCCCCTTCTTGAATTATTTCGGGTTACTACCTTATTTATATAACCCCGATGGATATATATTTGCTTCGGCTATTGTGCTAACCCTCTATGCAGGTGTTCTCCTTGGTGCCCATTAGGGGGCTGGGGAGGAGCGTGAGATTTACTTGGTCCGTCGTGGCTAACGTACTCTTGTACGTTATCATTTTAGGAACCGATGCACCTACCGACGGAGCGGGAGCGGATGGACGAGCGTAGACGTGTCCGTGATGACGAAGAGTTCCCTGAGCCAGCCAGGACGATTTATGCGGACGTGAGGGTACCATTTTTGGGAGAGGAGAGGATGAGAGATCACTTTTGATTAGACATTTTGTCGTCTTTTGACTATGTTGGTTGTAACTGCGAGACTTTATATACCCTTTCGTGGGTATTCATCTATGTTTTATTATATGTCATGCCACGATGTTCTGTGATGTTTTGCTTCCGCGCAAATTTTATACTCTGTGAATGTTTTTCTGTAATGATGCAATAGCCTTACAGGGCGAACGTTCCGCCAATTGGGTCGTGGGTCAGGTAAGATGGTGAGACCTCTTCGGACACGCGAACCTTTTGGGGGGACGCTCGCCCTGGGCATAAGGATCTCCTGCGTTCGAAAAAGGGGGGGGGGGTCCTTACAAAGGGTATCAGAGCGAAAAAACGATCCAGTTTTATAAAATCATCACAGATGGCCCACCGTGATATAATACCTAGTTCGAGGGCGAACTACACAGCGGAAGCGTGGTGGACCGAAAAAGATTCATAATAAAACATCGCGCAAAGCTTCGCTAATAAAACCCAACCGAACTAATTCTTCGACCAAGTACCTACATATTAGCTTGATTAGACAGTTCTGACACACACATTTCAATAAATTGAAACAGGAATTTCGGGAGCCTAGCCTCGGGATGAGAAACGAGAACGCCGACGACACTGACGAGGACATATATCGCCCCGGCACCCCAGTTGACGAGTGGGCCCCTCCACCTCCTGCTGCACCCACTGGACAGGCAGCACCGGCCCAGCCAACCCCGTTTCACAAAACGGAGTTAGGACAGACTCTCACTGCCCTACTGGATACCTTCCGGGCCTCGCTACAGCAGCAACAGCCATTTCAGGCTCAGGGTCCTTCAGATGCAGAGAGACTGGTCATGTTCAGGGGCTTTCGTCCCCCGGTCTTCAGAGGGACAGAATCAGCCATCCAGACAGAGGATTGGCTGGAAAGGATCGAAGAACTCCTCAAGGGAATGCACTGTCCTTCCTATTATGCGGTTTCCCTAGCTACAACCCTTCTGGAAGGGTATGCTAGGCAATGGTGGAGGTCCGTCCTACAGACCACGTATAGGGACCGCCGACTAACGGAGATCTCCTGGAGAAACTTTTCTACCTCGATGATGGAGCACTTCATTTCTAGCTCCAACCGGACAGAACTGCAGGAGCGTTTTCTACATCTTCGGCAAGGTACCATGACAGTCATAGAGTACCAGCGAGAATTCTCCCACCTCGCCCGATATGCTGGAATCATGGCCATAGAGGATGAGAACCGGGCCAAGAGGTTCTTTCAGGGCCTCAACGACTCCATCCGGCAACCACTGATGACAGCAGCTCACGCTCCCTTCGAGGTTATCGTCAACCTTGCAAAGATGATGGAGGCTGACTTAAAAACCACCCGGGAAAGGAACAGGTTGAAGAGAATAGCAGAGACACCCCAAGGGCATGATCAAAGGGGTCAGGGAACCAGGCACCAGCGCGGACGCGGAAACGACCGGGGAGAACATAGGGGCTATGATCGAGGAGATCGCCACCAGCCACCCCGTGATTATCATCGGAGGAGGACACCACCGCCTCCCCCAGCACAGCAGCGAGCCCTTCCTGCACCAGCATACGCGATAGAGCAACGCCCTTTTGAGAGGCGTTGTTTCCACTGCAACGAGTTGGGGCATCTACGACCTCAGTGCCCCCTACTGGCACCCAGGGATGGAAATCGGGACTTTCACCGGGGCGGAGGTCGTGGACGAGGCCAGCCTGGTAGAGGACAGCAGCGACCTCCCCAGCAGGCTTATGCCTTGGATCTAGAGAGGGATCGAGCCACCGCGGACGTGGTGAACGGTACGGAAAATTTTATATACATATGCATATTTTGCACCCTACTTGTGATGCCTTTTATCACGTGCCTATATTTATCACCGTCAAATATATATATATATATACCAATCGATTAAATTGAAACCCCAGGGATCCTCTGGATCAACGATCGGGCAGCTCGAGCGCTTTTTGACACGGGAGCCACTCGCTCCTTTGTGTCTCATGATTTCATACATCAAGAGCCAGGGGTGGTTTACCTCACGGGGAAACCACTGCGGGTACGACTCCCTGATGGGTCGGAGATGATCTCCTCAGATTTATGCAAATTCAAAGTAAAGATTGATGATCGGGAGATGGAGGTTGAAGCAGCAGTACTCCAGCTGTCAGGATTTGACCTGATATTAGGAATGGACTGGCTCGCGGATCATGCAGCACAGATAGACTGTCAGAGCAGGAAGGTGACCCTCCAAATGCCAACGGGAGGAACAATCACCTATCAAGGTATACCGTTTATCTCTCGTCTCGTGCTTAACTCAATACAGGCAACGAAGGCCACCATGAGAGGTGATGAGGTGTTCGTGGTCTACTTTGAAATGATGGGGCAGACCATAGAATTGGCCGAAGTAAAAGTGGTAAAAGAATTTCCGGATGTCTTCCCGGAGAAGCTCCCAGGCCTGCCTCCACACCGAGAAGAGGACTTCAAAATCCACCTCCTTCCCGGGGCTCGTCCGGTCTCGAGATCTCCCTACCGGATGGCGCCAAAAGAGCTAGCAGAGTTCAGAGTGCAGCTTCAAGAATTGGTAGACTCGGGATTCGTCCGACCCAGCTCTTCTCCTTGGGGAGCACCTGTGCTCTT
Organism: Dactylorhiza incarnata; assembly: GCA_033032865.1. Classification (NCBI taxonomy): domain Eukaryota; kingdom Viridiplantae; phylum Streptophyta; class Magnoliopsida; order Asparagales; family Orchidaceae; genus Dactylorhiza; species Dactylorhiza incarnata. Next base: position 1,844,555 of record JAWHQI010000173.1, read on the forward strand.
CATGAAGAAGAAGGACGGATCCCTCTGACTCTGCATCGACTACCGGGAGTTGAACCGGCTGACCGTGAAAAATACCTATCCACTCCCAAGAATAGAAGAATTATTTGATCAGTTACAGGGGGCCCGGTGCTTCTCCAAACTCGACCTCCGGTCGGGATACTACCAGCTCAGGATTGATGATAAGGACATCGAGAAGACTGCGTTTTGTTCTCGTTACGGGCAATATGAGTTCACAGTGATGCCGTTCGGTCTCACCAATGCCCCGGCAGCATTCATGTCTCTAATGAACCGGGTGTTCGAACCCTTCCTCGACCATTTTGTCATTGTATTCATCGATGACATTCTGGTGTACTCGGCATCGGAAGAGCTGCATGTAACACACCTGGAGAAAGTGCTTCAAAAGCTGCGTGAACACCAGCTGTACGCAAAGTTTTCAAAGTGCGAATTTTGGCTTAAGGAAGTCGGCTTCTTGGGTCACATCGTCAGCGCCAACGACATAGCAGTAGATCCAGCAAAGATTCAGGCCGTTAGGGATTGGCCGCAGCTTCGCTCCGCTGCAGATGTGAGGAGTTTTCTCGGACTTGCGGGGTATTACCGCAAGTTCGTAGAGGGATTCTCTAAGATCGCACTACCGCTGACATCGTTAACGAAGAAGGATGCAAAATTCATATGGACATCACAGTGCGAAGAGGCTTTCCAGGAGTTGAAGGGGAGGCTCACCTCAGCTCCTATACTGACCATACCATCGGGCCAGGAAGGCTTCCAGGTGTACACAGACGCATGTCAGCAGGGCTTAGGAGCGGTTTTGATGCAACATGGGAAGGTGGTTTCCTACGCCTCGAGGCAGCTAAAAGTGCACGAGAAAAACTACGCCACGCATGATTTGGAGCTGGGTGCGGTGGTCTTTGCTCTAAAGATATGGAGACACTACTTGTACGGCGTACGATGTGAGGTGTTCTCGGACCACAGGAGCCTCAAGTACGTCTTCACGCAGAGGGAGCTGAACCTACGTCAGCGACGGTGGTTGGAGTTCTTGTGCGACTACGACTTCGACCTCCAATATCACCCGGGCAAGGCAAACACTGTTGCAAATGCCCTGAGCAGGAATCCTATAGCCTCAGCTAATTGGATGATCGGCACTCCGAGAGATATAGTACGAGGACTCGAGGAGATGGGGATCACAGTGATCGCCCGAGGAGATTCGGTTGCGGCAGTACATCAGCTGTATTGGACGGAGATCAAGTGCGATCTTCGGGAAAGGATTAGAGATGCCCAGCAAGATGACCCATTGTTCGAGGATGGGATTGCTCGTTTGAAGGCTGGAAAAGAGCACCCAGATTTTAAGATAAAGGACGGAATCCTTTACTTCCGTGATAGAATGTTTGTGCCATCTGGCGGACAGTTTCGGCATGAGATTTTGTATGAGAGCCATCACACTCGCTACTCGATTCACCCAGGCATCACAAAGATGCATGCAGATCTGAAGAAAATGTTCTGGTGGCCTGGGATGAAGCGAGACGTCGTCACTTTTGTGACACATTGCCCGACGTGCCAGCTTGTTAAGGCAGAGTGCTGGAACCCTGCCGGATTACTACAACCGCTTCCCGTTCCCGAGTGGAAATTCGAAAACATATCCATGGATTTCATCCATGGCCTGCCCCGTTCTCGGACCGGGAATGATTCTATCTGGGTGGTGGTCGACCGTTTGACGAAGGTTGCGAGATTTATTCCCAACCGCCAAGACGATGGTGTTGGAAAATTGGTGCGCCTTTTCATTGAAAATGTGGTTCGTTACCACGGTGTGCCAAAAACCATAGTCTCTGATCGGGATGGTCGATTCACCTCAAATGAATGGAGGAGCGTTCAAGCATATTTGGGGACTAAACTAGCATTCAACACATCATTTCATCCCCAAACAGACGGGCAAACCGAACGCACAAACCGGACCTTGGAGGATCTTCTCCGGTTATGTTTGGTGGATAAGAAGGATCCATGGGAGCGGCTCCTACCTTTAGTCGAATTCTCCTATAACAACTCGTATCAAGCAAGCATTGGCATGGCCCCATACGAAGCTTTATACGGCCGCAAATGTCGTACTCCACTTTCTTGGGCCCAAGATGCGGATCCGAGGGCCCTGGGGCCCGTTTTCATGGAGAATATGACAGAAATTGTTCAGTTAATACAGGAGCGGATGCGTGAAGCCCAGAGTCGCCAAGCCAAGTACTACGACGCCCGTCATCGACATGTTGAGTTCGCCGTGGGTGACAAGGTTTACTTGAAGATCCGCCCTCGCCACGGTGTATCTAGACTCCGCCGACAACGAAAGTTGAGCCCAAGATACATGGGGCCATATACCATCACGGAACGGATCGGCGAAGTGGCATATAGGCTGGAGCTACCCCCGGAGCTTCAGGGGTTACATGATGTATTCCACATCTCTTCATTGAGACGCGCACTACTACGCCCGGAGCATGTCATTTAGGAGGCCCCTGAACCAGTAGAACCTGATCGATCTGTATCCCTTAAGCCGGTACGGATCATGGATACCGAGACTAAGGTCCTGCGGAGGAAGAGAGTTCCTCTTGTCCGAGTTCTATGGGACAACTGCGGGACCGAAGAATCTACATGGGAACCCGAGGACCAGATGCGAGAACTCTACCCCGGCCTCTTTACGTCAGGTAACACTCAAACCTTTTTAGATTTCTTATTTTCAAGTATAGTGATTTGCTCGACTTTGAAATACTATGACCCAATCGAATTTTCGAGGACGAAAATTTTGTTTAACTTTTTGGATTTGTAACATCCCAATTTTTGATTTCTAGACCCCATCGTGACTATATGAACCACTAGGGTTTTGTGGGCTCGGTTGACACCCAATTGGTCGTTTGTTTCCCTATTGGGTGTTATCGACCCGACAAGTTACTTAATCCACCTACCGAGTCATATGAACCTATTCTAACCAAAACGAATATAGGACCCCGTATTTGTTTAAATTGACACATTAAGTCTTAGAAAACCCTATTAACACACAAATAGTGCACCATACTCGAAACTAGTCGAATCGACCCATTATGGTACTTATTATCTGAGACGATCGACCTAAATTATGTGAAACCCAAATTATCCTGATTAGTCTAAACGCACACCGAATTATCCGACTCGACCGAATTACCGAATAAAGATGCGACGACTCGCTGACACATCCAAGGGGATGCATTATGGGCCATGATTGGAGTAGACACCTCTGAAGTATCAAATTTACATTCGAATAATTTAATTAACCGATTAAATAATTGACAAATTATTAAGTGATGCTAGATAAAAATCGTGACAAACGAACCCCAATAAACAGCAAAATTTTATCGCAACATTCCGATAATATTTTGAATAGGATGAACAATTAAAAATGTAAATAAGTACATTTAAATGATTTATGAAAATATGTTTTATAAGAGTAATTAATTAATTAATTAATTAATTAAGGGATTTTGAGAAAAAAATAGATAATGGAATTATTTTTCCCCCAAAATTTTATCATAGGGCCCTATAAATATATAAAAGAATAATATTAATTAAAATCTAATAATTAATGAAAAATTTAATTATTTTGATTTAACTCTTTATAAAACACCAAATAAATAAAAACAAATATAAAACGTTATCAAAAAATTATCAAATAATTTAAAAATCATAAATGACATAGGGAGGCTGCCATAAAAATTGGAATTAAAAATAAAATATATTTAATGGAAAAATTCGTTTTTAAAGCCTATTAATTATATTTAAAACCCCCCCTCATCAATAGTATTAACCACCAGCCATGGGAATTGATTCCCCTCCCTTCCCAATGACTTGGGAAGGGCTTGGCCGGCTGGGATATTGAAGGGGGGCGGTCTACCAAAGGAAGGAGCATTAACTCCTCCTAAAACCCTAAAATCATCCCCCACCCCTATATAAACTCCCCCTCCCCTTGCATTTTCGTTTTTCCTACCTCTATAGCCACCAACCAACTATAGGAGAGCCCCGACGACCGCCCGATGAGTTCCCTCCCTCAACTCTGGCGAACTCCACCAATGATGGCGCACGACGATCCCCTCGCCTAAACGGCACGAATGTAAGTTCTCATGACTCCTCCTCGCCCTTAGATCCCTTCTCATCGACCTCCGCCGTCTCCGACCACCGGAGCCGGCGATCCCGGCCTTGGAAGCTTCGGTCCGCCCCCACGAATCTCCGCCACCACCGCGGGCTTCGGCCTTGCATGGGGCGTGTGAAGGGGAGGAAGAGTCCCCACGACCCTTCCTCAAGGCCCTTGAGGCGAGGAGATCCGTCGGAAGCCGCTCCGACGGTCTCCTCCTTCCAACAGGAATTTTAATATATATATACATACACTTTTATTATTTTTCCGGCAGTCACCCCACCGGAGGCCCTCCCGGGGGTGCTCCAACTGGGGGGTAGTGGCCGGAGCTAAATCCCCCACCAACGGCGGTGGGGAGGCCCGCAATTCCTCCCAGCTCCAAGGTGGCAGACGGCCACCTTTGGACCTGGAGAATATTTCTCCAGGTCGCCGGCGGCGGCGGCGGCGGAAGGCCGCCGGCCGACGTCCCGATGGACCGCCCTCCCCGGGCGAACCCATCGAGGTGGTGGCCGGAGCAGCAAGTGCTCCGGCCGGCCACGGGGCTGCCCGTAATGCCCTCACGGTGGCTGCATGCATGCAGCCACCGTGAGCCTTGCCCCTTTATCGCGCATCGCCGGCGGCGGCGGCGGAGGTAGGCCGCCGGCCGGCGATCTACCGGTGCGCCCTCCCCGGGCGAACCCATCAGGGGTGGTGGCCAAAGCAACGGCTGCTCCAGCCGGCGGGGAAAGGGCCCGCAAGGCCCAGATCTACGGTGGCGTACAGCCACCGTTAGATCTGGCCGGCCATCTCCGGCCGTCCGATTACCTCGGACGGCCTGAGCCAATGATTGGCGATCGACAGGATCCGGTGCACCCCGCCCCCCCCCCCCCCCCCCCCCCCGGTTGTGCTCACTAGTCCGATCGATCTCAGGCCATCGGAATCGCGCCAAGATCTGTGCGCGGAAAAAATTATATTCCTTAGGCAGAAAATCTGTCAAGTTTCGGAAGATTAACTTGTTTTTAAAATGGGTTTTTAATAGTCATAGAGGCAGTTTTGGAAGATTGCTGTGAGACACAATGTTGTAGACACTTATTTACACTACAACTCCCATGTTATATGTTTTCTGTTTTAAAATACTTAACAAATTTATTTTTACACCCTAAAAGTGCAATCTAAATTTTAGAAACATGTTTGTCCAGAAAACTGTTATTTTATATAAACTTAAACCTCCTTTTTGGAGACCTTAGGCTCTGTTTTGGGAAAATCTTGTGAGACATGATATGATAGATAAATAGTTGTACTACAACTTTCATGTTTTGTACTTTCTGATTTACAGCCTCTAAGTAATTTAAATTTTACTCTAAAAGTGCAATCTAAATTTTAGAAACCTGTTTGTCCAGAAAACTGTTATTTTATATAAACTTCAACCTCTATTTTGGAGACCTTAGGCTCTGTTTTGGGAAAAGCTTATGAGATATGACATGACAGATAAATAGTTGTACTACAACTTTCATATTTTGTACTTTCTGATTCATAGCCTTCAAGTAATTTAAATTTGACCCTAAATGTGCAATCTAAGATTTAAACACCTGTTTGTCCAGAAAACTGTTATTTTATATAAACTTCAACCTCTGTTTTGGAGACCTTAGACTCTGTTTTGGGAAAGTCTTCTGAGAAATGATATGATAGATAAATAGTTTTACTACAACTTTCATGTTTTGTACTTTCTGATTTACAGCCTCTAAGTAATTTAAATTTTACCCTAAAGATGCGCAATCTAAATTTCAGAAACCTGTTTGTCCAGAAAACTGTTATTTTATATAAACTTCAACCTCTGTTTTGGAGACCTTAGGCTCTGTTTTGGGAAAATCTTGTGAGACATGATATGATAGATAAATAGTTGTACTGCAACTTTTATGTTTTGTACTTTCTGATTTACAACCTCCAAGTAATTTAAATTTGACCATAAAAGTGCAATCATAAATTAAATTCTCTAAGTTTTGAATATTGATATTTATACCACTTCATTTATCACCTTGTGCATGAGAGCATGAGAGGGTGCATGGTTACCGATGTGGCGGGTTCGTCGGCTTCCCCATAATATACACTATGGGAGAAGTTGTGACGACGAACTCTTTTGTTTTGGTGGTGAAGAGGACCGGGGGCTAGCTACCCCTTCCACACAGGTCCGTCTCACACCTTTTTGATTATGTGCCGAGAGGATCTCCGCACGAGGTGAGGATGTGTTTCCACCGAGAGTACCAATTCTTCATAGAGGTACGAAGGCCTAGGAAGTTGGGGTGTATCCATAACCTAGAAGTGGGAACGACCGACCCACTGTCACCGTCTGGCCACGGCGGTGAGGCCTGGGAAGTGAGCTCCTTCTCTTAACAGGTCACTATGTCGACATAGGGGAAAGTGATTGAGACACATCATTCGAGTGATAGGGAGGACAACCATACATGCACATCATATCATATGTTTACATTACTTATACTCTCACCTTGGTCCGACATCGTATAACCACCGTTAGGAAGGGTTATACGATGGCGGGTGAATTTACTACTTTAGTTGTTTTTCCCCTTCTTGAATTATTTCGGGTTACTACCTTATTTATATAACCCCGATGGATATATATTTGCTTCGGCTATTGTGCTAACCCTCTATGCAGGTGTTCTCCTTGGTGCCCATTAGGGGGCTGGGGAGGAGCGTGAGATTTACTTAGTCCGTCGTGGCTAACGTACTCTTGTACGTTATCATTTTAGGAACCGATGCACCTACCGACGGAGCGGGAGCGGATGGACGAGCGTAGACGTGCCCGTGATGACGAGGAGTTCCCTGAGCCAGCCAGGACGATTTATGCGGACGTGAGGGTACCATTTTTGGGAGAGGAGAGGATGAGAGATCACTTTTGATTAGACATTTTGTCGTCTTTTGACTATGTTGGTTGTAACTGCGAGACTTTATATACCCTTTCGTGGGTATTCATCTATGTTTTATTATATGTCATGCCACGATGTTCTGTGATGTTTTGCTTCCGCGCAAATTTTATACTCTGTGAATGTTTTTCTGTAATGATGCAATAGCCTTACAGGGCGAACGTTCCGCCAATTGGGTCGTGGGTCAGGTAAGAGGGTGAGACCTCTTCGGACACGCGAACCTTTTGGGGGGACTGTCATTATCATCTTTGGAGATGAAAACTTATAGGGGTTGCTCTTGCAATACCAATTCCCCCTCGTCATTAGCGCAGGAATCAGTAACTCAAGCTTCTGTGTCAAAAAAATTCTAATCGATAATGGAAGTTCGGTGGATGTCCTGTTCATGTCCACCCTCTATATCATAAAGATCTCAAAAGAATAAGTCAAGCCGGCAGCAGATCTGTTATACGTCTTCAACGGCAGCCCCATCCCAATATAAGGAACCATCACACTACCTGTCACCCTAGGATAGTTTCCAAAGTAGGTCACGCATGATGTCCATTTCGTGGTCGTGGAGTCTGACTCCGCATACAATGTCATCTTCGACCATCCCCTATAGGCGTTGTTTGAGTCCATACCCTCCTTCTCGCACCTAGCGATGAAGTTCACCCCCCCCCCCCATAGGAGTGGGTGTCATACGTGGCAACTAGGAAGCAGCTCACTCATGCTATCTGCAACAAGCACACCCTGGACAAGGCGCGACTCCAGCCTCCGGCACGGATGGCCCCCGGAATGCAGTTGTTGCACACTATATCAATCTGTCAAAGGGTCCCACGTAATCTTGATCCAGAAGAGTTAAGAACAGGGAGGAGTAGCCCACCCTTCTTATCTGTATTTTATTTATTTGTTTTGAACTTTCTTTTCTAGAACAATGAGCCGCAAGTCTACACTTGCATGTATATATCTGCTTTGATTTAAATTATACTGCAACAACTTTTAACATTATTATATCTCAACATGATTGAGCTCAGTGATTGCAGCTATCAGTTCGAATGAGAAGGCTCTTCACTGTCATAGTAGGTCCGCTTCGCAACTGCAGTTATCGGTTCGAGAAAGAAAGCTATTCACCGTCATAGTAGGTGCGCTCCTTAGGTAAAGATGCACTATTGGTTCAAACGAGAAAGCTCTTCACCAACACACCAAGTATACGCCCTGCCTACCAGGGTCTTACACCCCTCACGTTAGGTATTGGTACGAATAAGAAAGCTCGTCACCTCCATAGGGGATTCGCTCCTTGACTGCAGCTATCGGCTTGAACGAGAATGCTCTTCACCATCATAGTAGGTCCACTTCATGACCGCAGCTATCGGTTCGAACAAGAAAGCTTTTCACCGCCATAATTGGTTCGTTGATGTGTCACACGGGCAAGTGCACAATGGTCATACAAGTAATAATAAAATGAGGAGTTACCTCCGAGTATCTGTTGGGAACACTGCCCACAATGTTTCAGATTTGGAGAAATCCCTAAATCAATGATAAGTACAATTTGTATCTGATGTTCAATTGATGTGACATGAGTAGGTTGAGACAACATTAAGTATAATATTTTAAGATCAAGCAAAAATGACTAAGCCAAATATCATCGTGTATATAACACTCACTCAACGATATCATTGTGATCACTTGCAGAAGTCAGTAGAAGAACTAAGTCAAAAATCGTCGTGACAATAAGAAGAACACGATGATATCGTTGTGTTAACAAAGTACACATGACAATATCGTTGTGAGAACAAGAATAAACAACTAAGTCACTAATCGTCGTGACAATAAGAAGAACACGACGATATCATTGTGTCAACAGGATACGTACGATGATATCATTATGAAAACTCAAGAAGAGCTAGCTAAGTCAAATATCATCGTGAGAACAAGTATCACATGACGATATCGCTGTGAAGACTCAAGAAAGCTTGTTAAGTCCTTTATCGTCGTGTCAACTATCTTCACACGATGATATCGCCTTGTCAAGCTCAGAAGGAGGAAATTCAAAATTACGAAGACTACCCAAGCTCGGTAGAAATGTTAGGGCTAAAATGCCCGACTATAATAAGAGCATAACGTCATTATAAAATTCTAGAAATAAATTATTTAGTAACAACACCGGTAAAATTTCGGTGACTTTGGGGGGAATACCTCCGCCAGCACACCCACAGAACAAATTCAACAAGGGGCCCAAGGGTAAGGTGGTCTCGTAGTCTGACACACCCGAACTGGGAAAATATCCAGTAACTGCGGTGGGAGATACCTCTGCCAGCACACCATCAGTAAAACAACAAACAACCAACAAACCAACTCGGGTAAAGTCCCGTAAAATATCTAATTTAAGTGCAGGGCACTGTGGCGGTGGTTCTAATCCACCAACACCAACTTCCCCAAATCGACTACCTATAACTCGAGAATGGCACGACTAAACTAGACTAGTTACCACTAGTCTTAACGCACGAAAAAAATCACCAAGACAGTCATGACCTGTCAAATCACCGACTAGACATCATCGAATAAACTTGACGCATAAGTTTGACTCAATCAAAGGACTTATACTGTAAAACCCCTACTTAGTTTGACATCAATTCATAAGCCTGGCCGAAACTCATGAAGTGAAGCAAACTAAGCAACAGTATAAAATTAGTATCATAACAAGATTAACTAAAGTTTACAGCGGAAGTAAATGATTGTGAATGAAATTGGTGAAATACCTTACAACTGAAACACAGAGCCAGCTAGGAAGTAAGAGCGAACAACCTGATCCGAAATCCCTGTAATGAAATTTCCGAAAACCGATCAACCCACTGGCGAGCAAGAAAGACTTTTCTCACCAGTGACACTAAGAATATAATTTGATTAACTTATAGGAGCATGCTTTTAAAATAACATTTTATACAAAAAGAAAAATGCAAACTATCTTCTATACATGCTTTTCTATAGAATACTTGAATCAATAAATGTCTGATCTATCACACGATCTTAAACTGAACTTTCTTTTAAAATTCAAAATCATTATCTTATAGAGATTTCTAGATTTTGACTAGCTTTTGAAACTGAGATCTGTCATATTTTCTATTCTTCTCATTCTTAGTTAAGTAGATTTGAATGCACATTCTAACGATTCGAGTCTCTACTAACGATCATATGTGATCTAGTGTCTCTCTGTCACAGACACCGACTCGAATCTACTAATCTTGTATGGGATGTCAACTCCTAGACTTGAGGCTCATAAGGTCTGCTATGCCCTATGAGTATGATGGTGTACCTCCATCAATCATGAGGAAAAATACCTCTCATGCCCCCATTTCTGAACTGATCATCTAGTGGTTGGTACGATCAATACATTATGTCGTCCAATTAAGGCTACTAGTATGAGGCTTATTACATAGATTAAACCTTTTGTTTTTAGTTTATTTGCACATAACATCTTCAGCTGGTTTGTTCGTGTGTTAAATGGTATTATTGCGCTAATCTGTACGTCGAGATATAATAGCTTATTTGACATTTAGTATGAATCCATATGCTACTGATAATACAATTTCACGTATGTTTAGTAATACATTATTTGTCTAAAATGAATTCATGTGCTATTGATGATCTAATCTCACATGTGTCTATAACTTTTATTTGTTTGAATAAGATTTCATGTACTACTGTTGATTTAATTTCCTGAGTGTTCTGCAATAACTTGTTTATCTGGATATGAATTCGTGTACTACTGACGATTTGATTTCATATATATTATGTCATAATTTATTTGTCTGTTAATATTGTCGTGCATTAATTTGTATGTCAAATTTAGTTAACTCAATTAACATTTAATACGAACATTGCAATTTCACATGTGCTATGGCGCGACTAATAAATAATTTTAATAAGTGATATGTCTAGTCGGAAGGAAACGAATTTCTTACAGTTAAAGTGCGGCGCTCAAAGACGCGGCAAGGTGGCATGATTCCGAATAGATTATTCTGACTACAGAAATTTGTTCTTCGATTAACGAATAGGGTCACTTCCTCAAGAGACCTAAAAAGGCAACTAACGCACATTAATTTCTCCTAAATTTCAAGAATGCTATTTCATAATAAGGAAAAGAACTTACCACCTCTATAATAGTGGAGGGTTACAATTTCTGGAACGGAAACGACCTCGCCTCAACTTGGAGTTGCTGAACGAACCACGATGAAGCGGAACCAAAACCCTAAATTACAATTTCATAAGACTCAGTGGAAAGTTCTAAAAGAGAGGTTAAACAAACATTGATTGAAAATGAAAGGGAAAAATGATACCTGTGCAACACCGAAAGGAAAGGGTCGATCAACCACAAGTCTCCATTGTGGAGTCTCGACTAGGGTTCCTGAAATTTCTTGTTGGTAGAGGAGGAGAAGTGGCTCCAGCCGACAGCCCAGATCTTAGAAAGGATGGAAGACTACTCCCTAACGATGTCGATGGCTGGAGAGGAAGTGGTCGGCGGGTTTTCTGGAAACGTTGAAGGGCCTGCGCCTGGCGTCGACGACGGAAACGAGAGGGGAAGGCGTCGTCGGTCGCTGGAAAAGGATCGTGAAAACCCTAGATTTCTCTCGTCTGGGTCGTGAGGGAAAGCGGGAACGGCAATTTCCGTTTCACGCTCGTCTGTCAGAAAGGAATTTAGGGAGTGGAGTGGGGGTTCGACGAGGGCGCTGCTGTCACAGGGGGAGATCTCGTCGGTTGGAGTCGTCTGCGAGGAAGGAACGGGAACGTCGACGGTTTTTGCTTCTGTCGAGCGCATGGGAAGGATAAATAAGGTTTCGGCGGTTTTGATTACGCGTGGGGGGGGAGGAAAATAAAACGTGTTGCTTAGTTATTAAAACGCGGCTCACGCTAATTAAAGGGGTTAAAATTGAGTCTTACTCACGAGGTGAATTTCTGTCCTAAGTCCTACTCAGACCTAGTCGCCAACACGAGGCGAATTCTCTAAACGGTTACAAAAGATATGAAATAAAATAGCAACCACAATATTAAAAACTCCCTCTAAGAAACTTCTGAAGTCGGAGACGAGAGATCGGTGTAGAATAAGCAAGATTGAAGCGATCGCTCTTCAGATATAGCGTGACGAAGTCCTCCTTCAAAAACTCTCTAAGCTTTTGGTGGGAGATCAACTCTCTGCAGAATAAGGCTTTGAAATTTTGACACCGGACCTCTCTCTAGGATGTGTGTTCAAAACGAGAGAAGAGGAGTCCTTTTTATAGCCTTGGAGCTAGCGCCGGCGCTATCCCAGTTTAGGAAACATTCTCCGCGTGTGTATCTTCTTTCCATGGAAACCTTTCCAAAATTCCTATTGTGCTCCACGCTACCACCTGCGCTATTCGCTACCGCCTGGCGCTATCGCCTTCTATACTTGCCTCCTGAACTTGCCTAATCAGAGCTAGCACCAGCGCTAGGTGCTGCCGCCGGCGCTAGTGGACATTTTGGAATTCTGGCTTCAAACTTGGGGGCAACCTTAGCTTCTTATATTATCCATGAGTCATGTGACATTGTTTACTGCACATTTAAACACACAAGATCAAATACACATAAGATTTGTTATTCTCAAACCTAGGAGATGCGGAAGACCATGTTCCAACACCGCATTTTTTGACCGGGCGAGAGTTCTTTGACCGAGCGCTCGTTTTTTTGACTGAGCGCTCGTTTTGTCGCCCGACGCGTGTTTTTCGCCCGGGCGCGCATATTGTCGCCCGTGCGCATGTATTTCGCCCTGGCACGCGTATTTCGCCCTGAAGCGTATTTTTCGCCTAGACACGCGTTTTTCGCCCTGGCTCGCATTTTTCGCCTGACTCGCATTTTTCGCTCTTTACGCGTGTATTTTTGTCGGGGGTGCGTTTTACGCCCGGGCAAGCGTTTTTTCGACCCGACGCGCATTTTTCTCTCGGGCGTGCGTTTTTCGCTCGGGCACACATTTTTCGCCCGGGCGCCCGTTTTTGTCGCCTGGGCGTGCATTTTGTCGCTCGGGCACCCGTTTTTCGCCCGAGCGATTGTTTTTTGCCCGGGCGCGTGTTTTTCGCCCTGGCGCGCGTTTTTCTCCCGGGCGTTCGTTTTGTCGCCTGGGGTGCAATTTTCTGCCGGGCGCGCATATTGTCGCCCACGCGCGCATATTGTCGCCTGGGCGCGCATATTGTCGCCCGAGCGCGCGTATTTCGCCCTGGCGCGTGTATTTCGCCCTGGCGCGTGTATTTCGCCCTGGCGCGCATTTTTCGCCTAGAGACGTATTTTTCGCCCTGACTCGCATTTTTCGCATGTGCACGTGTATTTTCGTCGGGAGTGCGTTTTGCGCCCGGTAGCGCGTTTTTCGCCTAGGCGAGTGTTTTGTCTCCCGGGCGGGCGTTTTTTTGCCAGGGAGCGCATTTTTCATCCGGGCGCGTGTTTTTCGCCCGACCGCGCATTTTTCTCCCGGGTGCATATTTTTTGCCTGGGCGCACATTTTTTGTCACCCGGACACGTTTTTTTTCGCCCGAGCGCGCGTTGTCTCCCGGGCGCCTGTTTTTCGCCCGGCTGCGTGTTTTTTGTCGCCCAGGCGTGCGTTTTTCTCAATATCGAATTCTAATACCAAATTCTAATTCCGTCGAAACTTACACGCCCTTACTGATTTCATATACTTTCAAAAGAGGGTGTCTCTAATATCAGTAACTTCGTTATCATAACAGTAAGAAATTGTATGGAGTAATCAGAGATTTGTATACAGTAGGAAATTTGTACGACAATTCCCTAAATACTTTGCTACTAGTAAAAATATTTTGGTCACGGGTGCGCTACAATTGAGCTTGAACGCGTTGGCGGGACCCATAAAGTAAAAATGTGTTTGGGAGTGCTTTACGTTCTGCCCAGTTCAACGGGATCTTTAAACTCTCTCTCTCTCTCTCTCTAGAAAAGTGTGGAAAGTCAAAATTGAACATCTAAATTTATGATGTATTAAATTACAATTTATTATTCTAAGGGCCGACTTTAGTGCGACTTTGGTTCCGTTTGGGGGACTTATTTTCACCGGTCAAGCGGTTACGACCGCATGAATCGGACCTTAAATTAAGGTCTGATGGACAGAACACTGAATATCAAATTAGTCAATCGTCCAATCTGTCGTAATGTTGACGGAAGTAGAAAGCACTCGTTTTTAACGAAAAATTTGACTATTGACGGTGTAACTCCGGAGCCTTTAATTTTGTGTGGGTTCGCTGTGCATCATGGCCCCACCAAATCAAAAGTTTTCATTGGCTGAGTGGACCTTTCTGACTGACGAAATTTTTTTTCGACTCCGAAGGTGAAGGGAAGATGCTGGATTTATTTTTGAGTTCAATTATTTATGGGCGCCGCTATTAGCACCGCAGTTTTGGCTAATCGCACCGCACTTTCTCCTAATTTTCGCGCCTTTTGGAAATACTCCTTGTACATGCATTTTTAGGAAATTTGTCCAACACGAAAGTTGTAGATTTCGACGAGATCTACAACTTTTGTGTTGAACACTTTTCCTAAAAATGCATGTACAAGACGTATTTCCAAAAGGCGCAAAACCTGGGAGTATTTCCAAAATACGCCTTGTACATGCATTTTTAGGAAAAGTGTTCAACACGAAAGTTTTAGATCTCGTCGAAATCTACAACTTTCGTGTTGGACAGTTTTCCTAAAAATGCATGTACAAGACGTATTTCCAAAAGGCGTGAAAAATTAGGAAAAAGTGCGGTGCGACTAGTCAAAACTACTGTGCTAATAGCAGCGCCCTTATTTATTTATTTATTTATTTTAATATGATTAAATTAAGTTTCCTTCACCATTTTGAGAATCCGACCCGAGAACGAACGAGTGGATGAAAGATTTATGATCATTAAATTATCATTAAATTTTAATGTTTGTCACAAAAATGTTTATCACAAAAAATTGCAATACAGTGCACCATTAGATAATAATATTTATTACAAATTCAAATCATATTAAAATGAAATGTTTTGAAAATCGGACCGTCTGGTTGGACCGGTTCAACCTTGAGCCGAATAAGACAACGATCGGTCCACCTTTAAAATCGCTCTAATGCTGACCCGCTCAGAAACCGGCGAACTGACCGGGCGGATCAGTAAATCGGGAACCAGCTTGAGTTTTGCATAACCATCTGGGTTGAATTTCAGGCGGTATTTTTTTCTCTCTAAATATTAAATGTTGGGCGTTCTAGAAAAATAAATCGTAGGATTTATAATCAGACTTATATTTGAAAATTGAAATATATGTGCACTAACGGGAAAAATGATGGAAGTAGTGGATACGATGATTATGAGAAGAGTAAATACTTTATCTCAAAGAGCCTAAATGAGTGGGTGAGAAAACTAAATTTCTCCACGTCAAGTGCTTCGGTCTTAGAGCTTCAATGGAACCTTGGAAATCGATTTTTATACCTTTGGAATGCTTGCGGAGGTTGGAGGAGGCCAAGCGGCGAAAGACTAGCAAAAACGATGAAAATGGTGGATCTGGGCGGAAGGAAATCGGGCGAGAGGGCTGAAATCGCGGACCTGCGTATTTATAGATGGAGCAAAAATTGACCCGCGCACGAGTAGACGAACGACTAGTGGTCGTGCCAGAAGGAAAGTCCCCTACTCGCGCGAGAAGAAACATGTACTGGTGAGAAAATTTCATCATTTTGGGGGAAATATTGAACGCACGCGACCAATGGTCACGCGTGAAGGAGGTCCAGTACTCATCCGGCCACCCGTGCAAAGTTGAGGGGGCCGGTTCTCGGGAAAATTCTAGGAAATTAACTACGCATGACCAGTGGTAGTGCGCAGAGGAGCCCACTGCCTGTGCGAGAAGAAAAACGCACGACCAGTGGCTTTCTCAATGAAAACGGGGTGAGACACCCAGAGGAAGCTACACGAGCATTGTACCTGCAATAAAAGCACCTGATACTTCCATAATAGCACATCCACAGCCACACACATAGTATCAAAGTAAGAAAATGAAATGAGAGGGAGAGCCAGTCTCCCTCATGCATGAAATGGGAGAAAATATACTCCAATTAGCTATAATGCGCTCATATGACACAAGATGTGAATGTGAAAATTTTATGTTATAACTAAGAGAAAGATGAGCAAAAGCATAAGGAAAACAAGCTAAGAGGAGCCCAAAAAACTATATGAAAATCACTCATCAGATACCTCCAGACTTGAATTATTACTCGTCCTGAGCAAACTATCTACTTACGAGGAGTACGAGAGGCTAATTACAATTCAAAAATTAAAATATGAAAGTGGACCGAGAAGTCTCATGCCCAAGGGGAATAAAAACAGGTTAGAGAACATTTCTAAGCATATAATCTAAGTATATTGCATTTAAACAAACTATCGTACGCCTATATCCACCCATAATCATAAGAACTAAGCGATTCGACCTAAATATAATGTAGGCGAAAATAGTGACGCTAAGTGTGATATTGTGAACTCAGAACTACTATGGTGGCCTCCAAAAAAATTCATCAATGACGATGGTCCTAGGCTCGCTCGGTCACACCTTCTCCACTACACTCAATACTAACCAACTCTACGAATCCTTAGGACTTAGGTATGATGAAATTTTGGCATAGACTTAAGGTGAGGATTTCAAATAAAGATAAAACGGGCTAACTCACACTTAAGCAAAATTCGAGAGCTCGAATCGAAATGACTACCACCGGCTAGAAATGGGTGAGGATACCTCTATACTTAGATTTTAACAAATTGCCAAACACATCAACGATATTTTTTTTTTTCCTTTTCTTTTTTATTTTCTTTTAGCAATTTTCATTTCCGAACCATTTGCCAAACACATCAATGATATTTTTTTATTTATTTTTTCTTTTTTTTTTCTTTTTCTTTTTTATTTTTTTAGCAAGTTTCATTTCCGCTCATATTTTTTAAAATTATGCTAAAAGCACACCCAAATAAACAATCAAAACACAACAAACTAACGGAATTCAATCCGCCGCCACAATTAGCAAAATAAAATTTTAAATGCAGCTCGTAGCTAAGTGTGATAGAGATTTTGGCAATTTGACTTTGGTATTAGTGAGGTGGAAGGTGCACAAATGAAGGGTGTACGCACGAATTGGGTTCGCAAAGGTAATGAGTATAGGATTAGGTGCATAGGCTCGAGTTATCCAAATATTGAAGGCCAAATCTTGTTAGTAGAGTTAATTACTATTTAGTGCATATGCTTCGAAAATCGCTATGGGCGAGTTCTAGACACCAAGAAAGGACACCCCCTCACCGTGAGCGTATAATACACCACTAACGCAAATTTTTCGCACAGGGCGTGTTATTCGGCCCGGGCGCGAAATTTTTGCCGTGGTGCACATATTTCGCCAGGGCGCATATTTTTTTGGCCAGGGTGCGAATTTTTGCATATGCACGCGTTTTTCGCCTGGGTGCTCGTTTTTTGTCTCAGACGCGAATATTTCGCCGGGGGGCAAATTTTTCGCCTAGCCAAGTTTTTTTTGCCCAGGCGCGCGTTATTCGCCGAGACACTTTTTTCGCTTGGGCACACATTTTTCAGCTCAGACGCGCATTTTTCGCACAGGCACATATTTTTTCCTTGGGCGCACGTTTTTCGTCAGGTCTCAAGTTTTTCGGCCCGGACGCGATTTTTTCGTCCAGACACGCATTTTTCTCTTCCAGACCAAAAAAACCCTCTCACGGACAGAAAACGCGCGCCCGAGCATAAAAAACACCCTCAGACTAAAAAATTGCTCCTAAGCAAAAATGTGCGCCCGAGCGAAAAACACGCGTCCGGGATGAAGAACTCGCATTTAGGACGAAAAACGTGCGCCTAAGCGACTAATGTGGGTCAGGACAAAAAAATCGCGTTCGGGAAAAAAATCACATTCGAGCCGAAAAATGCACTCCATGCTCGAAAAACGCCCCCGACCGAAAAATGTCCGTTTGGCCAAAAAATACGTGCCTCTGCGAGAAATTCCTGTCTGACCCAAAAAACTCGCTTCCGGGAAAAAATGTGCTTCCAATCGAAAAATGCGCGTCTCGGCATAAATTGCGCGCCCGGGATGAAAATTGCATGCTCAGACGAAAAACGCGCGCCCGGGAGACAAGACCGTGTCCGGGTCGAAAAATGCGCGGTCGGGCCGAAAAACGGCGCCCGTACAAAAAAATTCTACACAGGCGAAAATATCGCGTCCGGGCCGAAAAAAAACGTTGGGTGAAAAATGCGCGTCTGTGCCGAAAAACACGCCCTCGGGCGAAAAAATGCATGCATAGTCGAAAAAATCGAGCCCAAGTCAAAAACGTGCTCCTGGGATATAACTCGCCCAGGCGAAAAAACACACACTCGCGCGAAAATGCCTCTCATGCGCGAAAAAACTCATGAGCTCGAAATCACTCAATTCTGCGGAGAACTCATGGACGGAGGTAAGTATTTGTGATTTGATTTTTTAGTTCAAAGCCAAAATCATGTGTTTTCGTTTCAAAGCCAATATCCACGTAAATTTGGTCGTGCCAAATGTGAGAATTGGATTTCTAGTCAGCTAATTCCGTTCAAACGAATAGATCCCAAGAGATTCATTCACACAACTTCAGTCTTATGAAATCAAGTTAAAAATATTTATCAAATGATTAATAAAATCTTATTTAATGTAAAGGTTCAACTACAAGAATTAAATAAAAAAGAAGACACAATTCACCGACAAGTGTACATCATAACGTATATGAGCATGGTGCACAGGATGCATCAGCGCCGTCCATCAAACAAAAACACAACTCGATGAACGTTCCGCGCACCATACTCCATATACGTCGAGCGCGCAGAGAACATAACACCTTCCTTCACCTACCAAAATCACTGGGCCATATAGTTGTTGACCGCCTTTGCCAGCGTGGCGAGGTCGGAGAAGGCGCCGTTCTCCTTCCTAATAGGCGATGCCACCGCCGCCCCTTCCTTCGCCGCGAAGGCCGCATCGCAGCCGGCGGGGACGCGGAGCACGGCGGACAGCGCCTCCGTGGCGGCGGTGTAGTTACGGGAGGCGGCGGCGTCGAAAGAGCGGAGGAGATCGGGGTTAGCGGCGGCGTAGAGGGAGGAGCAGTTTTGGAGGGATGCCCTGACGAAGGAGTCGTCGGAGTTTGACCGGGAGAGAGAGTCGGCGAGGGAGCGGATAGCAGTGGCGTTGGTGGAGGTTAGATTGACGGCGATGAGAGCCAGGGTATGGCCGTCGGCGGTGGAGCTGGCCGGGTTGGTGGAGAGAGTAAATACGCAGTAATCGTAGTTGACGTAATCTCCGCCGAGAAAGTTGCACATGGAGTTGAGGGTCTCGCCGGCCAGTGCTTGCCTTCCGGCGAGGAGGAGGAGGAGGAGGGGGAGGATGCTGAGCATAGTAGAAAGCTTCATAATTAGCTTCTGAGAACAGTAGAGGGAGGTAGAAGATGAAGGGGAGAGAGAGAGGGAGTAGTTTAATGGTGGTGCTACACTGCTACGGTAAGGATATTGGTTATATAGAGTTTATGGGTGGAGGAATTCTTAAATTTTGTTCAAAGGTTTTTGTCAGACTGTTCAGACTAGAGGTACTGAGATTTCAAAAGATGAGTTTTTTCTTAAATGAAGTCATTTATTAGTTTGCTGCAGTCAATACAGACTTTTAATTTTTGTCACTTTTAGACTTATTTATTTGAGAAGATCATGGAAATTTGGAGAGGCGACTAATTGCATTGAGGCTTTTGAATATATATATTTATATATATTAGCTTTTTTGCAAGTGCTCGATCTGGCGGGCGCTGCGCCTGCATTTTAGCGGGCTTCGTCTGCAAACGTTTTTCGCGGGGCGACATTCGGCAAAGAGACGACAATCGGCGGGGAGGCAACATTCGTCATGCGGCAATATTCGACAGGCTACAATATTCAAGCGGGCAGCAACATTCAAGTGTGAGGAAAAATTCAAGCGGGCGGCAACATTCAAAGGGGGACAACTCTCTATTGATCTTAAGGGGCGCAGGTTGATCTAATAAGCATGTCTCGACTTCTGACATTGCTACAATCAGAAGCAATCATTTCTGAAGGATGAGAAAAGGAAGAGGATTCGAGCAAAGTTTCAGAGTGCCCGTGCTCGATGCTCCCCTGCAGACTGCGCCCGCACCCGCAGGCAAACAGGCTACGCCCGCAAGCAAATCGGCAATAGCCCAAATAAAAAAGGAAGTCTGAACACAAAATAAAACTATTAGATATCCAAAAACATTTCAAATTAAATAAAACAGGGCTGTTTCAATCTAGCGCTTGCATTTTAATGGCTCGCGATCGTCACCTCCCTTGAAGATCTTCATCATCTTCAAAGGAGTGCTTGAAGAATCTTCGAGCGCTTCGAAACGGCGCTGAGATCTTCGTCCTCCTCCAAGCTTCGTTCCGAGCACGGAACGTCTCGCGATCGTCACCTCCAAGGCAAAGGCGAGCTTCACGCTTCAGACACCGCCATCAAACTCTGAAGTGATCCAAGAGCCCAACACGCAACCCCTTGATCTCCCAAGCGCAAGTAGAAGGTCGTACGAGCCTCGGAGCGCGGTGCTCCCCACCGCGGCTAAGAAGAAGACTTATCTTCGAGAGCGGTGACCTGTCACCCTCCGAACGCTTCCCCCTCTCTCTCTCTCTCCTGCAAATTGTAACGAGGAGCGGTCTGCCGCCCTCGATTCCTTACCAAAGCACTGTAAAAGAGACACTGATAGTGAAGTTAGGTTGGCTCCGAACCAACCGCGTGGTTTTTACCTCTTTTCAGGGTTTTCCACGATAAAAAAGATCTCTTGCCAGCCGTCTCGTTTCTTTGTGATTGTTTGTGCGCTCGTCCGCTCCCGGGCTAAGACCGTCAACTTCGGACCGGTTTTAGGAGCCTCGAGTAGACCGCAACAATTCTGACTACGGCTAGGTTTGGCGCATCTTATTTTCTCTGGTGATTTTGGTCAAAAGCGTCATTATCATAGATTGTATGTTTGGCAAGACAAAGGTTATGACCGCTGCCAAGAAAATAAATCAGTTTTGAGCATGAAATGCATGAATTTGTCTAGGTGAGATCGGGCGCTCACGAACGACGGGTTCATGACCACCGCGTTCACGACCGCCACCACCGCGCCAAACGATGCCTAAGTAGGGTATTGAACCATTTGAATGTATGTCCACAAAGGTCTGCAATCAAGACATTTCCAAAGTGTTGTGTTGAACTGTGAACACATAAATTGAAAGTAAGTGATTCCATATCCAAGTAGAATCTGCAATATGCATGTAAAAGATCAGTAAAACCATAAAGAAAATCATAACTCTGCAATTTCCAATTCAATTAATTTGTTAATATGCATCAGACCTTCCATAAATTTTGTCTGATCTGTGTTAAATTTGCGAGTAAAGGGGCTGCAAACTGCAAATTTTCTTCAAGAAGAAATGCCATCATAACATAAGAGATTAGGAGATTATTCTCATTACTTTTGCCAAAAAAAAAAATTGGGTTAAAAACAAAGTAATTAGGGGCAAGAACAATAGTAGAATGAAGCTAAATTGTTTTGCATCAATTGTAATTTGGCCTAAATAACAATTGATTATCAAGCTAAATTGTTTTGATATGCCAAAATAACTATATAATTTGGCCTCATCATTTTGCATCAAATGTTTTCCCAAGATGAATATTTCCATCTTGGGCACATAAGATTTTGATGCACATGACCTAGTGTTAACCTAGGTCTAATAAGCTTGACCTAATTAGGGTTTGTTTTGACTAAACAGACTTAGCGCGCTATAACTCTATCATTCTAAATTCAATTTTAATGAAATTAAAAATTTGGGTTCTCTGTTCTATGATGAATAGTTGTTTTTGAGCACGGTTGGTTTTGAAGTTCGTAGGACATGGTATAGCTGGCTCGACATGCATGACCTAATTTATTAAAGGCTGTGAATTATAACAAATTTGATTAGTCAAAATTCCTTCATTTGGATTCTAAATTTAATGAAACTTAAACCCTAGGTTTTCTGCCCTAAGCTGAACATTTTTAATTTTCGAAGCAAATAGATTTGGAGTTCACAAATAATGGATTAGCCATTAAGTAAATGCATGCATTAATTACGGGTTTTAATTAAGCTAAATTTTAGGAGAAGTCATAACTCTGTCAGACAAGTCCCCAAAATTATGAAATTAATACATAGATGAACAATGTTCATCTGGGGGCAGAGAGATCTAAGGTCTCCTTCATTTCTACACTTTTTAGCAATCAGGTAATTAATTAAGATAATTATGATTTATTGTTTTGAGGATTTGACCCAGCAAATAACCTCAAATTTTTTTTAAAAAAAATATCATTTATTAAGGTCTTTCCTTCCTCTACAAATTTCTTGTTCACTCACATTTTAATTGGAGTCATCTAGGTGGTTAAAATAAATCCCAAAAAACACTAGTTCTTTTTCTTAATAGACCTTCTACATAGATCCTAGCGCAGACCTGCGGCTAGAACCACGCAACACAATATTAAACAACGACATCCACATGATTAGACGTGTGATGTGCTATGAAGCCAAGGATTAGTTCGACTGGATTAAGGTAATCCAGGCCGTCTAATCTCAACATGATCTAACGACCATTGTAAGCCAATGGTGATCCGAGGAGATTAGGTCTCCTCCACAGCCGGCTGAGCATCCTTTGGCTACCTACTCCAGTGAGTTTGTCGGAGGTAACGACCATTTCGTTGTACAAAAGCTAGGGCCTGAAAAGCCTGCCTAAGTCCTCCCTGAAAAGCTTGGGTAGGCTTGGGCTAGGCTCTAGGCAAGGCCTTGGGGCTTTAATAAGCCTCTAATTGTTGCATGGCTATTTTAAATGCCCGGCCTAGGCCCAAGAATGGGCCTAGCAAATGAGTGCTTTCTCGACTATGTTGGTGGTACTACCCATCAGTAAATGTTGGGTGATCCTAGTACATGCCTTCTGGCGAGATCCAAGCTGACTAAGGGCCTGTTTGGGTGGATGGTGGTGGTTGAAAATCGAGCGGTTGAAGATTAAGTAAAACATTGTTATTTAATGGAGCTCCCTCCCTGAAGTTGGAATCATACATAAAATGATATTTTGGGGGATATGAAGTTTCTCCCTTGGTTAGAATTGAGCATGACACAACATTTTAGTTATTGGTGACTTTAAATGTAGGCTATAGGCAAAAACATAATGGGCCCGTTCAAATTCCTGGAATTGGAATTTGGCATTGGTGCAACGGTATTCAAATTTTAGTGTTTCGATGCAAGGAATTCCATGGAATTGGTTCAATTCCATGGAATTCAGTTTTGTACTATGACCAATTCTTAGAGGTAAAAACAGATATTGCCCATTTTCGATCTAAAGTCCTACCCCGATATTTTCTCGTGTCACGCAGCCCCCCGATCTCATCGTCGCCGGATCTCGCCGTCGTCGCCGGATCTCGTCGTCGTCGCTCGATCTCACCGCCGATAACTCGTTATTCTTCCTCCTCTTCTCCATCTTCCTCCCAACGTTCCTTGGCAAAGGGACTTTGTGCCCGCGATATGACGTCGCTCTCCGGCGCGCACATAATTTGCCAGTCATAGTGCCAGCTCTTCCGCTCCCGCATCTACAACGACAAAAACATCAACACCGACTTCGCCAACTTTCAACAAGGGAACTGCCTATCGTCCAACGCCGACAGCGACCTGGCGGCACTCGATGTGCAGACATCCAATACTGCAACCATAGGAAAAAGACCAATTCCAATTTTAATTTCAGAAAATCATCATGCAGTAGAACAATTGCATTTAAATTCAGACCAAGTTCAATTCTTGCAGAATTTAGATTCAAATGAATTTCAATTTTACAATTCCAATTCCTGCAATCCCAAACCCAAAAACATTTATTATTGAAAATTCAATACCAACATCCCTAAATTTGATTTCAGTTTCCCTTTCTCCCAAATTCTTCAGTGCTTCGACTACGGCTGCTCTTTGCTTTGGCTGGCTCCCAGTCTCCGCAATCGAATTCGAGGCCAACCCCCAAGAAGCCAAAAATGGCGAAACGGGAGCTCTCGAGCACTCTCAAGAATCTAAAGGTCGTATCATAGAGTTTGAGATATGATATTCTGTCTCTCAACACTCTATCATTTCTTCCTCAATCTTGTCATACGGTGATCTAAGAGTTTTCTTTTGAGTTACAGTTCATGCAAAGGACAGCTCCGAAGGAGAGGAAGATCGAGGAAGATGAAATTCGGGAGCCTGAAGGAAGCGTCTTTGCCACCGGCGCCTCTGCCTCCGCCGCCTCAAGAAGATGGTACGGTCATTGCGGGACTGCTTTATCGTTAGGGTTTCCTCTATTGCTAGGAAACGTACTGGTTACTTTGTAAGTGGAGTTACTTATTATAGTGATGGAACAGGGCTGTTGAGTGGGTGTTAGTAGGGTTTTGGACTATACTTGAGATTAGATAGTTGTAGTGATTGAACAGTGTTGGTTGTTTAGGGTTGAATATTTTTATTTTTTTGAATTTTCATATTAATTGTTATTCTCCTGAGGTGCTTGCCTACTTGTTTCTTGTGGATTGATTCCATTATGAAATCTTATACCGAACAATAAGACAAATTTCAGTCAAGAAATTGTTGATCGCATTCTAGAGAACCAAATAATATGATTTCTTAACTTGACTGTTTAGATAGCTTCTTAGCAACCTTGAAATCATGGCTTCTCTTTGCGTGTAATTTAACATTTTTTGTTGATGGGTGAACTTGAAATGACCGGCAAGAAAACAAGCTTCTTATATCATGTATTTTTCTATGCTGTTATAGGTATTCTAGTTCAGGAACTTGACCGAAGGGCACCTCATTGTAGCATGAACAGATGTTCTTGTTCTTTAATGAAAGAACAGTTGTAGTTTATATTTGATTGCAGCTAATAGATTTCATAGTTGATTGCAGTGTATGCAACAATTTTGATATTTACATATTATTCAGTTTTATTTAGACATATTAGCTAGTGCAGTTGGTTCATTTTTTGTTTGGTGTGCTATTTCCCACCTGCTATAATCAGCCTGTTTCTACTAGGAACCATGGTTTATAAGCAAATTATGCCTTTTGTTATTCACATCCAATAGTTTTTTGTAATTGTACATTCGATACGATTATTGATTGAATAGCTTTTGTGGTACCCTCTCATCCACTTTGCCTTAATGGAGATTTATCTCAAATGTTCTTTATCAATCCTAGTATAACTACAAATCTAGTATAATATATGATTGCTTTTTGGTTGTTTTTTAATTAATCAGCACCAATGTAAATTTTCTGAAGGATAAATTTTAAATCCTTTTTTTTAAAAATTGTTCATGGAATTTTGTGAATAGATATTGAGAAGAGTTATATAATGTATGTTTTCAATAATGCAATTATGCCGGTCATATTTTTGTATGCAAGTGATTAGATAGAATAATTGAAAGAAATTTAGGAACATAGGGGGCTTGAGTTAGTGGAATCAAAATTCAGTAAATACTATGCAATTTTAGTCGATGTTTATAGTTTTATTGATCTTTCATTAATAATTAGTGATCAATTGGTACTTGAATGTTAGTGTTTGGATATCTTGTCTCCTTTATATAGATACATGATGATACATTTGAGATACTTGTGGAGTTAAAGTCAAGTGGTTAAATAGCAGGCCTTTGTGTTATTATATGATAAGAGACATCAAACTTGAAAGGATATAAAATTGACTAAGATTGTATTAGTGAGAATGTAATGTTCATCCAAGCTAGAAATTTTTTGGACAGGGACACGAGACATCCTTTCTTAAAATAATATCTAGGTTTTAATTGAAGTAGACACACTATTTGCAGGTGATAGAAATGGAAGGAGGGCCCACGTTATCCAACTTTAAGAGGCATTACAAATAGCAGGCTTTTGGTATTTTGTCCAAAGCCATTGCCTTCATTTGTATAAATTATCTCAGGCCTCGGCACAAAGTAAAATCCATAACTTATTTTCTTAGTATACCCTAAACACTAAACCCTACACCCTTGGTATAAAATCAAATTCATTATCTGATAGGAAGGAGGAAGAAGAGGAGAGATCTAAAGAAGAAGCTAGAGGAAATTAGGGTTAGAAGAGGAGGGAGAAGAATACCTTGATAATAATCTGCATAATGATCCCATGAGAGCAGCCCCGGGTAATTATACCCGGGCCATAGAGGGGCCGGTCGGCCCCTCCAGTTGGGGCTGAACCCATTTGGTTCAGCCCCGGCCGGCCGGTTCACTGGTTGGGGGCTGAACCGGTTGGTTCAGCCCCGTTGGTCGCCGCTCTTTTGCACCGCCGAACATAATGACGCCCCGTGAAGCGTAGCGGGGGCGTAACATTCCCCTCCCCATCAAGGACCAGCTTGTCCTCAAGGTGGTAGTCGGGGTAGAGCTCCTTGAAGTCCAGGAAATCCACCCAAGAATTGTGCGCCGTCGACAAATTCTTCCACTTGACCAAGAGCTCCGGCCGATACTTCGTGCCCCGGTTCGTCCATTTAAGCATTAACACAGCCTTCGGAAGTGGGCGAAGCTCGCCCGCAGCAGTAACCTCAGGCAGAAGAGTACTCGGTTGGACATTAGCACCCACCTTCCGCTTGAGCAAGGACACATGAAAGGTTGGGTGAATGCGGGATCCCTCCGGCAGGGCCAACTTGTAAGCCACCGGCCCCACCCTGTTGAGTATACGAAAGGGGCCGTAATATCGAGGAGAAAGCTTCTGATTGCTCCGACGAACAACTGATAACTGCCGGTAAGGCTGTAGCTTGAGGAAAACTTCATCGCCCACAGCGAACTCTCGTTCCTTGCGGTGTTTGCCAGCCTGTATCTTCATACGGTCCTGGGCTAGGCGGAGATTCTCCCGGAGAGTTGCCAACATGCTATCCCGATCACGAAGAGCGCGATCAACCGCCGGCAGGGCGGTGCTGCCGGGTTCATAGCAACCCAAGGTCGGTGGAGGGCGCCCGTAAACAATTTCAAACGGCGTCATCCGGCTGGCAGAGTGATATGAAGTGTTGTAGCAATATTCGGCCCAATGTAACCACTCCGGCCAAGTCCGAGGCTCATCCATAACAAAACTGCGTAAATATGTCTGATAGTACAGCCGGCCATTCTGAAGATGATAACCCGGAGCCACCGTCTCTCCCCGCTGTAAAGCCTCCACCAAGGGACGTAAAGTAGCCATACGCATGACCTCCTCCTGAATATCATCTAATGAATCCACCAACGGTCCAGAAATGTGAGTGATAGTACCCTCCGGTAGGCGAGAAAGAGCATCCGCGACCATGTTATCCGTACCCTTCCGATACACAATCTCGTAATCATAGCCGAGAAGCTTAGTAACCCACTTCTGCTGTAGAGGAGAAGAGACCATTTGGTCCAGGAAATGTTTCAAGCTTTGGTGGTCGGTGCGGATTTTAAAATGCCGACCCAACAAATATGGCCGCCACATAGCCACAGCATGAATGATAGCCAACATCTCCTTCTCATATGCGGAGAGTCCCAAGGTACGGGGGGCTAGAGCCTTGTTGTAGAAAGCCAACGGCCGCCCCTCCTGCATCAGAACTGCCCCGATGCCAACACCAGAGGCATCCGTCTCCAACACAAACTCCTTTTTGAAATCCGGTAATGCAAGAACTGGAGTGGTGGTCATGGCCTGCTTAAGAGCCTAAAAAGCGGCCTCCGCCCCCTCAGTCCAAGAAAAGGAATCCTTCTGCAGCAGCTGAGTCAAGGGGCGAGCTATCTTCCCATAATCTCGTACGAATCGCCTGTTGTACCCGGTAAGCCCCAGGAACCCCCGCAAAGCACGGACTGTGACGAGCTGCGGCCATGACTGTATACTCTGAATCTTCCTTGGATCGGCCCTGACGCCTTGGCCGGAAACCAAGTGTCCCAAGTACTCCACCTCCTCCTGACCGAAGGAGCATTTGGAACGGTTGGCATAAAGCCGGTGACGACGAAGTATGGCCAAAACCTGCTCCACATGGCCCACATGGTCCTCCCAATTGGCACTGTAGATAAGAATGTCATCAAAGAAGATCAACACAAATTTCCACAGGAGCTCGCGGAAGGTCTCATTCATGTTTGCCTGAAAAGTGGAGGGACCGCCAGTCAGCCCATTCGCCATGACTAAGAACTCGTAATGGCCATCATGTGTCCGGAAGGCCGTCTTATGAATGTCCTCCTGTGCCATCAGAATCTGGTAATAGCCTGAACGTAGATCGAGCTTGGTGAACAGTCGTGCGCCATATAGCTCGTCTAGTAACTCTTCAACTAAAGGGATCAGAAAGTTGTCCTTTACCGTGGCGCTGTTCAGGGCCCGGTAATCCACGCAAAATCTCCATGAACCATCTTTCTTCTTTACCAAAATGACGGGAGCTGAAAATGAACTTGTACTCGGCCGAATGATGCCCGCCTCCAACATCTCGCGGACGCTACGCTCAATCTCTGCCTTCTGAATATGTGGGTAGCGATATGGCCGAATATTAGGGGGCTCGGCGCCCGCCTTAAGCTGAATATGATGATCTCTGAATCGAGGTGGTGGTAATGTGCATGGTTCCTGGAAAACATCAGAATATTCCATCAGAAGAGACTGTAACTGAATTGGTACCTCAGAATGTGCGGTGTCGGCCGGTTGGACTTCCCTAAGGACGGCCATCATCCTTCCTTCCTCGCCCAACCGCTGCATGCTCCGAAGAGAAATCTCCTTCACTGGCGAAGAGATGATACCCTTCAAACAGAACTGCTTTCCCCTGTGGAGGAACTCCATAGTCATGTGCTCCCAGTCGAACGTTACCCTCCGTAACTGACGTAGCCACTGCACTCCCAATACCATATCCGAGCCCCGAATGGGTAACAGGTAGACGTCGGTGCACCCGCTGTAGCCCTGCATCCGCAGCTCCACACCCTTCAGCACCCCCTCGCATTGCATCTTGCTGCCATCCGCCACCATAACATGGAAGGCAGCCCCCTTATCGATCATATGCCCACTCGTTGTGCCACCTCTGGATGAATGAAATTGTGGGTGCTCCCACTGTCCACCAAAACAGTCACCTTCTCGCGGGCAATCCGTCCCGCAAGACGCATAGTAAGCGGAGGAGGAGCGCACCCCTCAAGAGCGTGTATGGAAACACCGAACTCGGTCATGTCCAAGTCCCCTTCCAACTCCTCATCCGGGATCGGCGCGTCTTCCACATCCTCATGCAGCATAAAAACTTGTATCTTTTGGCACTTGTGGCCCGACACGAACTTCTCATCGCAATTAAAACATAACCCTTTTTCCTTTCGAGCCGCCAGCTCACTCCACGAGAGTCGTGTCATTGTTGGCTTGCTACCAGTTGGCGGATCTCGCCGTGCTACTGCTGTGGCCGCGGGTGGCCTACTCGCGGTCCGGGTTCTCTTCCTGTTGAACTGCTCCTCCTGAATGCGGGCTAAACTGATGGCGTGGTTCAAACTTCGTGGCATATAAGCATGAACCTCATCCCGCAATTGCTCCTTCAGTCCCGACACAAAACAACTCAGCAATGTTTTCTCCTCCCAGTGTACCCGGTTCGCCAACCTCTCGAACTCTGTCCGATACTCCGTCACTGTCCCCTTCTGCCACAATTTTTGCAGTAGTGCCTTAAAATCTTCGTACTCCGGGGGCCCAAATCGGGCGGTGAACCCTTCCACGAAATCAATCCAAGGCACATACTCTCTACCTCTTAGGAACCACTGAGTCCACTGAAATGCGCCGTCCTCCAGATGGAATGACGCTAATTGCACCCACTGCGCCTCCGGGACCTCCTGGTAACTGAAGAACAACTCCACCTTCTGAATCCATTCCAGTGCATCCCCCCCTTTGAACTTGGGAAAGTTCATTCGTGTCAACTTGGGTGGCATGTACGCTCGAGGCCGCGCTTGCCCTTTCCAGCCCTGTCCCTGCCCGTTCCACGCCTGACGTCCCGGGCCCAAATGACCTTCGTGTGCTCCCGGATAGCCTTGAGCCGGCTGTCCCTGATGAGGGACGTGCTGCCCAGCCTACGGAACATTGCCTCCATACCCGCCGGGAGGAACGCCGCCTCGCGGGTGAGGGAGAAGTCCTGCCGCAGCTCCTGGACCCCGCACAGCCACCCCTGGCCCTCCACCAGCCGGTGGCCACTGCTGTCGCCCGACATCCGCTGACCCAGCACAACCGGGTGGAGCGCCAAACAGCCTGGACGGCCCGCCATCAGCCGGCGCAGCAGAACTGGGGTCGACGCCCCCCCACTGCAGCCACCGACCATGCCTCCGCTCCCTGTGCCTCTCCGATGGTCCCCCAGGGTCGGGAGAAGTCGGCGCCGCCATTTCCGCCCATCCCCGTCGCTCCCGCGCCCCAACGCCCCGGATCGGGCGTTCCCGAGCCTTCGGCGGACCGATCGGGCCTTCCGCCGATCGCGTCTTCCTCGGTCGCTGCTTTTCCCTTCAACAGTGCTTTGAGCTCCTCCATACGCACGTCCAGACGTTCCTCCAGCCGCTGCGTAGATGTGCGCATCTCTTGCTCCATCGCAGCTACGGAATCCGCCAATCCACCGTAGTTCTCCTCCAAGGTTTCCAAACAGGTGATCTCCTCTTGTATGCGGGTGGTGACCATCGTCGGAAGAAAGAAGCCTCTGATACCAAATGATAGGAAGGAGGAAGAAGGGGAGAGATCTAGAGAAGAAGCTAGAGGAAATTAGGGTTAGAAGAGGAGGGAGAAGAATACCTTGATAATAATCTGCATAATGATCCCATGAGAGCAGCCCCGGGTAATTATACCCGGGCCATAGAGGGGCCGGCCGGCCCCTCCATTTGGGGCTGAACCCATTTGGTTCAGCCCCGGCCGGCCGGTTCACCGGTTGGGGGCTGAACCGGTTGGTTCAGCCCCGTTGGTCGCCGCTCCCTTGCACCGCCGAACATAATGACGCCCCGTGAAGCGTAGCGGGGGCGTAACATTATCGGAGTCCACATTCTTTACTTAACCTTTTTTTTTAATTTTGGGTTCTTTATGAGTTCATACTTCATTGTTCCTGTTGGAATCAGTAACACCTATTGTAATATAAATAGTTTGAACAAATTCTACCCATATTACCTCAAATCTACCTCCTTTTCTTAGTCATTTGACAAAAAGTATTATTACCCTTCTACATACATTATCAATCATTTGTTATACATAAACTCCATTTACTATTATTTATCTTCTATTGATGCTACTCTAACCTTCGACTTATATAATCATTTCTCAATTTATATTCTTAGTTTTTTCAAACATCAATCTAAACATTCTCATATCTAGTACACTCAACTTGCCTATCAGTATTTCTTTTTTTCACCACTCTGGTCCATTCAATTTAGCAGAAGTTAATTAAAGTTTGGTTTCTTTGTGATGGGGACCGCGACACTCATCGGCCTACACAATGATCAGAGCCGTCCATTTTATTCGGATCGACGATCCGAGATTTTTAGTTATTTTTTGAATTTTATTTCATTTATTTTAAGGGCCGTAATGATCGGAGAATCATGACCGTCCATGATGGCCCTGTAGTCTATAAATTGGGATAGATGGTTCAATTGGAAGACATTGAAAGTGGAGTAAAGAAGAAATTACTCCTTTTGATCACCCGGTGCCGAAGCCGGAAATCCAAGTGCGAAGCTTGGAAGTTATCTCCTCTCCATACCCTCCACCTATCCTAGCCGGCCACCCCTCCTCCACCATCCTTGGACGGCCCCCCTTTCTCCCCACCTCCAATGGTTGACAACCCCCTTTCCCTCCCACCACCACCACCCTCAGGCAGCTCAACAATCTGCCCTCCAACCACTGCCCGGCCACCCACAATTCCTCTCCCCAAACACCACTAAACAGCCCCCTTCACCTCCAAATCCCCTCCGTTTTCGGCCTCCGACGATCACCGGAAAACCTTCTCCAACCACCACCGACAAACCTCCACCATCACCCGCGAACCTCCACCATCACACTCCAAGATTCCTTCATTTTTAGTTTTTCGGCGATCACCGAAAAACACCTCCTGTCACCACCACCACCACCAGCGTCCTATCCGGCGACCAACTCCGTCCGCCTCCGACGGCCTACGTCACTTTGTAGTTAGACATTCTTGAACATTGTCTTTTGTAAGTACAACTAGTAGGTGTGCATGCGGTCCCCACATATTCTCTTTCTCTCTCCGTCTCCTTATCTCTATTTCCCGGTCCCCACACGTTCTCTTTCTCACCCTCCCTTTCTCTTTATCTCATGGGGAGGTAGAAAGGTATAAATTAGAGTGTCATTGAGAAGCCCGTGTTACACCAAAGAGGAGGCTTCTCTTCTTATAGTTTTTGAAAAAAATATGTATAAAGGCCCAAAACAAGGCCCAACTAGAATCTAGAGCCCACTACCTCTTTAGGATTTAGTCCCACATCTTAGAATGAAATTATTGCTCCTCTTTCTCTTTCTATATAAGTGTACAAATACTTGTATGTAAATAAGATGATTGAGAAATTAATAAAATAATCTTTTATTTCTCTATTTTTGTGTATTTCCACATGGCATCAGAGCGAAAGATTTTTTCTTAGGAAAAATTTTGTTGCACGTCTTCTACACTATTCTACTCGCGCGGTCTCCCCCTTTGTGTACTCTTCACCACTCGGTTTCTGCTCTCTTCCTCTCCGTCGAGGATTCCTCTCCGCTCTCGGCTGCTTTTATAGGCGTCGATCGATTCCGCCACGCTCTCTAGCCGCATCCTGAGCCCGCCGAGCTTCCTGGCCAAGCAATTGCAGGCTTTGCGAGCTCGAATCCTGCTCGCCCGCCTTGCCCGCAGAGCTTCCTTGCCTCGCACTCTCAACCTTTATGCGATTGCCTCTCCCTGCTCGCCAGTCTTGACCGCCGAGCTCTGCCTTATGAGGTCGCCTCGTCCTGCCCGCAAATTCATTGGCAAGATCCTGCTCGCCAGGGCGCGCTCGCCAGTCACCGTCCTGCTCGCCATCTTCTACCCTTGTGATCGCTGCCTGCCGCCAATCTTGACCGCTGTGCCTCCCCGGCTCGCGTTTCTTCATCTAGCCGCAACAAGTCTTGACCACTGATGTCTGCAGTTCTTCTCCACTCCTTCCCGCAGATAGTGTCTGTCGGCCTTGCGAGCCCTCTTGCTGCATTTTCTAACCGCTGCTTCTAGCTGCCTCCAATGGTCATGAATGATGCTCATTCTCTACCGACCCGTGTTGCGGTCCCTCCTAAAGTTCGCGATGAGCTCCGAATCACCACTATCTCTCTCAGTGGTAAGAAGAACATTGTTGATTGGGTTCACTCCGTTCGCCGTGTTTTGCAGACCAAAGGCCTCCTTCATCATCTGATAAAGGCAACTCCTACCGAGCCCACCGAGGAATGTCTTCGTGATGACCGTCGTGTCCAATCGTGGATCCTAAACTCTATGGACAGTGAACCATATCGGATGGCCATGTATCATGAGACGGCCAAAGCCATGTGGGAGGAACTTCATTCCCTCTATTCTGGCAAGGACAACCTTCAACACCTGTTTGACATCATCACAGACCTTCAATCTCTTCAATTCGGAGTGGCAAGGGACTTAACCTCATTCGTTGCACGATCCAAAACTCTGGCAGAGGCATGGATTTAACATCAGCCACCAACATCAGTTCTTGCTGCCCAACGTGCTCAGAAGGAAGCGGTTGGCATCTCCATGATGATGGCCCGTGTTCCGCCTCACCTCCATAGTTTATGGGCTCAGATCTTATCTTCCTCCACCATTCCATTTCTTTCAGATGTGTGCTCCATGCTTTTAAAGGTCACCCCACCCCCCGATGCTCCTGGGGATCTCTCTCCGGCTCTGCTCCAACAATCTTCTACACGTCACCCCGCTCCTCCATCTGCTCGAGGAGGTCGCATCTCTTCTCGGGGTAGGGGTCGAAACAGTCGCGCCCGCTTCATCTGTACCTACTGCGGCAGGGACGGTCATCTCGATGGCACATATTATCGTAAGCACGGTGTGCCACCGCACCCACATGCCTCTATTGCAATCAATGCTCAGACCAACACTCAAACAGACATCGATGCCTTGCGCACCCAACTCCAGCAACTTCAGGGAATGATCAGTCGCTCCCCCGACTCTGTTGCGTCTATCTCCAATGAAGGTATTTCCTACCTCTCCCATAGTCCAACCTGGATTATGGATTCCGGAGCAACCCACCATATTACTCCACAGAAACCTCCTCAATACTTGGACTCTGTACATCCCTAGTCATCACTGTGGCCAATGGAGACACCACCCTGATTTCTGGATCAGCAAACGTGCCCCTTACTCCCTCCATCTCTCTTTGTTCGGTTCTTCATGTTTCGGGCTCTCCCTTCAATCTTCTCTCAATTAGTTGCCTAACTCAAGATATTGATTGTTATGTAACTTTTTCTTCCACCTCCTTTGTTGTGCAGGATCGACGGACGCAGACTATCATTGGTAAATGGCAACTGACGAATGAGCTCTACACTCTGGACATCTCTCCCTCAGTTCTCTCCTCCGTTAGCTCTGTTGAGTGGCATCGACGTCTTGGACATTCCCACTCTATCCTTCAACGATTTCACCTGCGAGTCTTGTATCTTCGGAAAACAACATTGTTCTTTTTTCTCTCCTCATTGTACTCGGTGCGATGCTCATTTTATTTTAGTTCATTCTGATATTTGGGGACCTTATAAAACAACAAGTGTCTCTGGTTATCGTTACTTTCTTACTTTTATTGATGATTACTCTCGTATGACATGATTATATTTACTTAATGATCGCTCTGAACTAACTCGTGTGTTTCATGCCTTTCTAAAGGAGACCCGTACAGAGTTTTCAACCACAATTAAAACACTTCGCACTGACAATGCGCACGAATACATGAGTCACACGTTTACTAATTTATGTGCTGAGTTTGAGATTATCCATCAAACCTCTTGTGCTTATACACCCCAACAAAATGGTGTAGCTGAATGCAAGAATCGTCACCTCCTTGAGGTTGCTCGCTCCCTTATATTTCAAATGCAGGTTCCCAAGATTTATTGACATTTCGCGGTGTCTACAACTTGCTATCTCATTAACCGAATGTCCTTCTCTATTCTCAACTTTGCGACTCCCTTTAGCCTTCTTTTTCCCTCCACACCTCCCTTTCTAGTCACGCCTCGCGTCTTCGACTGCACCTGCTACGTTCATAATCTTGGATCGTCCACCGACATGCTTGCTCCTCGTGCTACCAAATGTATGTTCGATACTCTCGCACTCAGAAAGGTTATGTTTGCTAATCTCCTAATGATCGGAAGGTTGTTACATCTGCTGATGTAACATTCCTCGAAGACTAGTCGTATCACTTTTCTACTAGTGCTCCTCCAACGCCTCCTATAATTCCGCATCCTACTGTTCCTGTTACTTCTAACCTGCCACCACTACTCCCAACACCAACCACCATCACCACAAAACAACCCCTTCTTCGTCGGTATACTCGTCGCTCTCTTCGGTCTGGTGCTCTACAACATGTTCCCATACTAATGATACCGCGCGGCCTGAAGATGTGACACTCGTCTCTACTGCTCACCCCCTGGCCAATTATGTGTCCTTGCATCGCCTCTCTCCGGTACTCCACAAATTCACAACTTTTTTATCCTCTATT
Source organism: Dactylorhiza incarnata (assembly GCA_033032865.1). NCBI lineage: Eukaryota > Viridiplantae > Streptophyta > Magnoliopsida > Asparagales > Orchidaceae > Dactylorhiza > Dactylorhiza incarnata. The sequence goes on from JAWHQI010000173.1 coordinate 1,880,275, forward strand.
TTCATCCCTAATTCTTTGCAGGAGTCTCTTCAACATCCGGGTTGGCGGGCGGCCATGGATGAGGAAATGTCTGCTCTTTGGGCAAATCAGACTTGGGATTTTGTTCCTCTTCCCCCTGACCAAACTTGTGTTGGCTGTAAGTGTGTCTTTGCCACCAAACAAGGTCCGGATGGGACAGTTCAACGTCTAAAAGCTCGCCTTGTGGCTCGGGGATTTACTCAGCAACAAGGCCTGGATTACGACGAGACCTTCTCTCCTGTCGCAAAACTAAATAATGTTTGTCTTGATCTCCATCGCTGGTCATCGACAGTGGCAGTTGCATCAATTGGATGTCAAAAATGCGTTTCTCAATGACGATTTGCAGGAGACTGTCTACATGCACCAACCTCCCGGGTTTGAAACCACGAGGGAGTCTCTTGTATGTCATCTGAAGAAATCTCTTTATGGTCTCAAACAGTCTCCTTGAGCATGGTTTGACAAATTTAGTCATGTTGTTCGTGCTGTTGGGTTCACTCGAAGCTCGACCGACTTCTCTATTCACTCTTCATCGTCCAACTGGCATGGTGATTCTCTTGGTGTATGTCGATGATATTTTTATTACAGGAGATGATCTCAAAGGAATACATATGATCAAATAGCACCTGGTTTCTATTTTTTGAACTAAAGATCTGGGAAATCTTCGGTACTTCCTTGGTCTCGAGGTAGCACGACGTCTTGATGACCTTAACCTATCTCAATGGAAGTACTGTCTTGACCCTCTTCAGGATGCTGGCTACTCTGTATGCAAGCCTGCTGATACACTAATGGATGTCAAACACTAACTTTGCGCTCATGCCTCCGACTCTGATCTACTCCTCCCGAACCCAAAATACTATCGTCGTCTTGTTGGGAAGCTGATTTATCTTACAGTTACAAGACCTCATATATCCTTTGCTGTTGGAGTTGTCAGTCGATACATGCATGCTCCACGAATATCTCACCTACAGGCAGTTGAGCGCATCCTTCGATATTTGAAGACCGCTTCTGGACAAGGGCTTGTATACAAGTCTTCTTCTACCTTATCTCTTATTGCATACTCTGACACTGACTACGCTGGCTCTCTGGACGAACGTTGCTCCACAAGTGGATATTGTACTTATTTTGGAGGACACCTTATCACATGTCGCAGTAAGAAGCAGTCTATGGTTGCTCGCTCGTCTGCCGAAGCTGAGTATCGTTCAATGGCTTCGGTTGTGTTTGAGCTTACATAGTTGGAAAACCTCCTAAGTGACCTGGGTGTTAAACTCCCTTCACCGGCCACTCTCTTTTGCAATAGCAAGCTGTGCTATACATATTGCCAAGAATTCCGTATTTCACGAAAGAAACTGGATTTGAAACATGTCCCTGTTGCCGGGCAAGTTGCTGACATTCTCACCAAGGCCTTACCACGACCGTTATACTATCAGTTCTTGCCCAAGTTTGGTGCTTACGATCTGTATGCTCCAGCTTGCGGGGGAGTGTTGAAGAAAATATGTATAAAGACCCAAAATAAGGCCCAGCTAGAGCCCACTACCTCTTTAGGATTTACTCCCACATATTAGAATGAGATTATTGCTCCTCTCTCTCTTCTTATATAAGTGTACAAATACTTGTATGTAAATAAGATGATTGAGAAATTAATAAAATAATTTTTATTTTTCTCTATTTTCCACAATAGTTATAATATATATGAAAATATTTCTGCTGATTATTTGTCATTTAAGTCTTTAGGATTTTATTCCGTTAATTTGTCTGTTCTAAAGAGAAATTGTACTGTATTTTTAGTTGTTGTTTTTTCTACCCAATACAACTGAGATTATCCTGCCTCCTTATTTTTTAATTTGTTAAGTAATGTCACGCTCTGCATAATTTTTATACAGTATAGTCATATTTGAAGGTGATCCTCACCCTGGAGCATTAAGAGGCCGAATATCATTTCAGAATTTTAATCCCTCTATTGATGTGAGTACGGGATGTTGATCCCTTGACTGATGTACATCATTAATCATTATTTTATTATTTCCTTATTCTTTTCCGGCCTTACATAAGCTTCTTTGTAGAAATTGAATGAAGAGGCTGCAACCATTCATCAAAACCCCACATCTATCCCCCCTAAAGAAAATGGTAATATTTCCAACAGGTGGGTTACTGTTCTGAGTCCTGCTGATTCGGTATATTCTTAGTAGAGACTCTGGGTTAAAAAAGTTATCTTTGATGCCAACCACTTATCTGTTGTGCTTTAGGATATGAATTGCTAAGTAAAACATGTATTCTCTTTACTGCTGGATTTGGAACCCGGTATTGAAACATACATTTGTTTACCTAATATATGTTTTCGTCATTTAAAACATTTCACACTTAGGAAATGCTTACATCATATCTTTGTAAGTTCATAAAATTGGTAAGTTATCTGTTTTGGAAATTTTGGCATGTCTCAAAAGACACTGCTGATTTTATTAGACTCACTGCTCTCACTGTGCACTCATTGAAATCTGAACGCCAATGAATTGCTAACTAAAATCGGTATTTACTTTCTGTGGGCTTTGGAACCAGGTATTGAAACTGTGGAATTTGAGAATAAAGTGGGGTTAATATTTTATTATTCTCATAAAATCATTTTCTACTCACTTTACAATGTACAAAGAGTCTCCTTTTATAGAAAGAGAGAGAGAGGGAGCTAAATGTAAACTAAAGATGTTGAACTAAAGGAGGAGCTAGAGAGGAGAGGCCTTATGGGCCTAAATACATGTTTTTTTTATTTCTTGTAATACTCCCCCGCACGCTGGAGCGTACAAGTCGTAGGCGCCAAACTTGGAGAGAAATTGCTGATATAGTGGGCGAGACAAGGCCTTAGTGAAAATGTCGGAGATTTGATCGGCAACCCTCACATGCCGTAGAATCAGTTTCCGAAGTTGAACATTTTTCCGGACAAAATGACAATCAACTTCAATATGTTTTGTACGCTCATGAAACACAAGATTTTTGGCGATGTGAATAGCAGCTTGACTATCACAAAAGAGAACAGTTGGTGAAGGAAGTTTGACACCTAAATCAGTGAGGAGACTTTCAAGCCATGTGAGTTCTGAGACGGCGGCAGCCATAGAGCGATACTCTACTTCAGCTGAAGATTGAGCAACCATAGTCTGCTCTTGCTTCGTCAAGTAACCAAGTTCCCGCCAAAATATGTGCAGTAGCCGCTTGTGGATCGCCGATCGTCTAGGGACCCAGCGTAATCAACATCACAATATGAAATGAGAGACGGAGAAGTAGATGGTTGTCCCGGAGCATTCTTCAAGTATCGAAGAATACGCTCAACGACCTGAAGATGAGAGAACCGAGGGGTATGCATGAAGCGACTGACCACGCCAGACACAAATGAAATATCAGGTCGAGTGACAGTAAGATAGATTAACTTGCCAACAAGGCGACGATAATACTCCGGATTAGGGAGAAGTTGATCACAGTCAGATCCATGAGCGCGGAGTTGATGATTTGCATCCATATGTGTATCCATAGGCTTACATCCGGAGTAGCTTATATCATGAAGTAGATCGAGATAATACTTCCGCTGAGACAAGACAAGACCATCAGGTCGTCAGGCCGCCTCAATTTCCAAGAAGTAGCTGAGTCGTCCCAAATTCTTAGTTTGAAAATGTGAGACAAGATGTTGCTTGATTTGGGTGATGTCAGGAAGATGATCACCAAGTCACAAGGATGTCATCAACATAAACTAGAAGAATCACTGTGTCAGATGAACGTTTTCGAATGAAAAGGGAAAAATATGCCGAGCTTCGGGTAATGCCAAACTCACGAACCACCTGACTAAACTTCTCAAACCATGCCCGTGGAGACGGTTTCAGACCATAGAGAGATTTCTTCAAATGACAGACAAAAGACTCCCTCGTGGTTGTATAATCAGGAGGTTGCTGCATGTACACAGTCTCCACAAGATTGTCGTGAAGGAAGACGTTTTTAATGTCAAGCTGATGTAGAGGCCAATGGCGATGAACGACAAGAGAGAGGACACTGACGGTGTTGAGTTTTGCCACCAGAGAAAATGTCTCTTCATAATCAAGACCGTGTTGTTGAGTAAAACCTCTAGCAACAAGACGAGCCTTGAGGCAATCAACAATCTCATTTGGATGATTCTTCACAGTGAATAGCCACTTGCAGCTCACGGTATGTTGATTAGGCGGAAGAGGAACCAGGTCCCAAGTGCGATTGACCCAAAGAGCAGCCATTTCTTCATCCATTGCTGTGCGACACCCCGGATGTTGAAGGGCTTCCTGCACAGAAGAGGGAGTGGAAATAGACGATAGAGAGGTTGCAAACCCGCGTAAATCAGAGGAGAGACGATGCAGGGAGACATAATTGGAAAGTGGATGCGCGGTAGAGGGTGTCGTCGAATCAGTAGTCGACGGAGTATCAGTAATAGATGGAGGTTTTTGCGGGGCACCAGATCGAGGATAACGACGAGAATAGACACAAAGAGGAGGAGCCGAGGCAGACAGTGGTGTCGGTAGTAAAGGTGGTAAGGAGACTTGGTAGGAACAAGAGGACGTGGGATATCAGGAGGTGGTATTGACGTGGTGACAGATTGTTGGAAAGACTAATCTTCCATGAAAGTGACATTAACGGACGTGATCAGCTTCTGAGGGGAGAGAGAATAACAGACATAGCCCTTCTGGGTGCTCGAATACCCAACGAACATGTAGCGCGTGGCATGAGGAGACAACTTGTCGACAGGAGGACCCAGATGGTTAACATAGCAGACGCAGCCAAAGACCTGTGGGGTCAAGGGAAAGGGAGTGCGTTCATGAAATAAGAGAGATAAGGGAGTCGCAAATTGGAGGACGGATGAGGACATGCGGTTGATGAGATAACAAGCTGTGGAGATAGCGAAATTCCAATAAGTAGTGGAGCCTGCATTTGGAATAAGAGAGACCGAGCAACTTCGAGATGGTGACGGTTCTTTCGTTCAATAACACCATTTTGTTGTGGCGTGTACGCAAAGGAGATTTGGTGGATGATACCCAACGAGGTGCAGACTTCCTGGAAAGCATGCCCAGTGTATTTGCGTGCATTATCAGGGCGGAGAATTTTGATAGTACAAGTAAATTGCGTGTGGGTTTCTGCAGTAAAGGAGCGAAAAATGGACAAAGGCTCAGAGCGATCACACATCATATATAACCAAGTCATGCATGAATAATCATCAATAAACGTAACAAAGTAGCGATAACCAAATATACTGGCGGTTTTGTAGGGGCCCCATATATTGGAACGAACTAAATCAAAAGGAGTAGCGCTCCGAGTATAATGAGGAGGGAAAACAGAGCGATGTTGTTTCCCATAGATACATGATTCACACGTAAAAGGAGAAAAAGATACATCAGGAAGAGCCTTTTGGAGAATGGGAAGAGGAGCATGACCGAGGCGCCGATGCCAATCAGTAGAGCTGACGGAAGAAAGAGTGGAGGAAGGAAGATCCAGAGTGTAGAGCCCATTGCACAACCGCTTTGTACCAATGGTATTCCGCGCCTGCCGATCCTGCACAACAAAAGAAGAGGAAGAAAAGGTAATTAGGCAATCATGATCTTGAGTTAGGCGGCGGACAGAGAGAAGCATGAATTGAGCGCCACAGACATGAAGAACAAAGCGGAGAGGTAAAGAAGCGTGATCAACATATCGCCAGATCGAGCAACGGTAGGGATGTCGCCTTTTACTACTGTAATGAACTTAGGATACGGAGAGTCCAAGTACCGAGGAGGTTGTTGTGGAGAGACGTGATGAGTGGCTCCGGAGTCCACAATCTAGGAGGAGCCAAGAGGAAAGGTAGAGAGACATGCATGAGATGAGGAGGCAACGGGTCCAGAGTTGCGAGCAATCAGCGCCTGCAGGTGGCAGAGATCATTCTGCTGAATGTCGATTTCAGTGAGCGGACAAGGACGGTCAGTGCATCGACGATCGCAAAACTTATTGGAGGGAGTTGTTTGTCTTCTGGTGCTGCTCGGGGTAGAAGGAGCCACTGTTGTTCTCATGACAGGATACATGAGACACCTCGGCAGAAGCGAAAAAGACGGTCTTAGCAGGGCTCGACCACAGGTGCGCGGAAGATGGCGATCTTAGATGAGGAGGCCGCGAAAGGAGCTTGGCGAGCAGAATCTTGGCGAACACGACTGGCAAGCAGGAACACTTGCGGGTAGGAGCACTACAAACGCATAGAGGGCAGGCGGGCAGGAGTACGACGACCTCACAGAGGAATCCTCTTGAGAGACCGCACTCTCAAGGAGATCTCGACGAGATTGCGAACAGGAAGAGCTCGCTGACAGAAATGCGGGCCGTCGATCGGATGATCTCGAGGAGGAACCGCAGGAAAGAGTCCCCAGGATGGGCCAAGGCGAGAATGCGAACAGGAGGAGCTTGGCGAGTGCGAACAGGAGCTGCAAACACCAACAAACAGGCGTTGCGAACAGTCACGGGAACGACGCTGCGAACAGTCGAGCAGTCGCTGCAAACCAGCGGGCACACCAGCGGACAATGCATCGCACACAGTTGCTGCAAATGAGCGCGCAAACCAGCGAATAATCGAACAATGCAGACCACGTGAGCACCTCCGCGAACAAGAGCGAACACGCGAACAAGCGCTGTAAACCAGCGGGCAGACCAAAACGTTCAGCGGGCAAACCAGTGAACCGCGGGCTGCCAAGGGTGGGCTGGTTGACGGGAGCGAAAGCTCAACCGAGAAAAAAATATTGGAGGGATCGAATTTTTGGCTCTGATACCATGTGGAATTAAAAAAAAAAAAGAGCGGTGTTATGGACACACCATATTTGGCTATGGACAGCCAACGGCTATGTACAACCCAAGATGGCTATGTACAACCCAAGATGGCTATGCACAACCCAATCATACTATGGACAGCCCAAATTGTTATTTGCAACCAATTACCAATAAATATACCATTTAAGCATGTAAACAATTTTAAAAACATTAGTGGTAGAAATAAATACATTAAACAGTCCGTTGCACGAACTATTTGAGTCCGATGAATACCGCTAAAATGCGCTGAAATCAACACCGAAATTGAGGATCATGGAGGTGCCCAAGTTCTACAAAACATTAGGATCTTTTTAGAAGTTGAAATCCGATGAATACCTACAAAAAACATCCAAAATCACATACTTGCAGAGGTTGGAGAACCCTAGAGAGGTATTCTGGAGTTGCAAGAACACTTATAAGTGGAGGAGGATGGACCAAAAATAGAACCTCTGCAGAACCATTAAAAATTTATGAGGGTGGAGGAGGATGGAAGAGCTCCGGCCAGAGATACATCATTTTCTGTAGAAGGCCGCGCGCGGTAGATCCTCTGAACAATGGCAGACGTGAGTTAAAAGGAGCGATTTCTGCTCGGCGCGAAGAGGGAATGTCGATCCTGTACGGCACAAATCAGGAGCGAAGAGGAAAAGCATGGTGGAGGAGGTCGCGACAGTGGAGAGAGGCGGCGATGGTTGTCGGGATGTGGCGCTCGGGATCGCCGGGGAGTTTCGCGCAGGAGGACAGAACGGCGACGGGAAAACCCTAACACGGGCTGGGCTGTCCTTAGAGGCAGATATAAGAGGGAAGAAAAAATTAAATTTAGGTATTTACTCTTGTACATTGGTGTGGCCATAGCCAAATTAGGTGTGTCCATAGCCAAATTAGGTGTGTCCATAACACCGCTCAAAAAAATGGGGCCAATGTTTTATTATTCTCATAAAATCATTTTCTACTCACTTTACAATGTACAAAGGGTCTCCTTTTATAGAAAGAGAGAGAAAGAGCTAAATGTAAACTAAAGATGTGGGACTAAAGAAGCTAGAGAGAAGAGGCCTTATGGGCTACGTTGAACGGGGACATAAACGAGATACGGGATACGATACGAAACGGATACGAGAAACGTGATTTAAAAAAAAAATACGGATACGGGAAACATTTTTATTTTTTTAATTATTTTAATATAAGTATTAATCAATATAAAAAAATACAACTAACAAACTAATGTACTATCTCAATCACTACATTCAATAATATGTAATGTTGACCATCAAACTCTTCACATAAATAAACTTTTCACATAATATATAATGATGACCATCATAAAAAACATTTCATATAATGCTATAAAAATATAGAGAAGATTTAAGGAAACAAGCATCATAAAAAACAATATATCACATGTGCGCATCATTACATCAATTGATCATTGTTTCGTTACATTCACATGCAAAATATCAAGTTTAAAAATTAAACATTCTCTCCAATAGTATCAACTACATCATCTTCTTCAATAATCGAGAGCTCAAACCTTGGTTCATCAAGTGATAGATTAGCTATCTCAAGTGTACCTACATCTTCAGATGAGTCAAAGCCATCGCCCGCAATGTCCCACAGTGTCCCACAATATAGACTCCCCTTCATTATATTTTTGATCTCTTCTAGAAAGAAGTCGAAGATTGCTATGAATGTTTATTAAATCTTCTGCACATTGCGGTGTCATTCTATTCCTTTTCATTGAATGGATAAAGGAGTAAGTACTTCAATTTCTCTCGGCGCATGAAGAAGATCAGTGGCGGAACTAGAATTTTAGTTAGACGCGGGCACAAAAAATTTAGTGCAACCATTATAGACAAAAAATTATTGACACAAAATATAATAGTTTCAAGATGATGCAAACATTGAACTTTAGATCATGGGATCATCATTCTCCACATTTTTAAGGTGATTCCAAACAAAAATAAACCCTAAAAAATCAAATGTAGATAGTGATTTTATAAAATGGAGATGAACGAACTCACCTTTCTTTGGAGATGAAATCCTCAACTGATGGCCCTTTGGTCTTGAACAATGCAAATAACTAGTTGAGAATCAAGATGATGTAAAGCTAGAGAGCTCCTCCTTTGTTGTTAGTTAAAGTTGGAGAAATACATTCTCCTTTGCCAGAGAAATCCTTATATCATTCTCCTTTGTTGGAGAGCTCCTCCTTCGGAGAATCAAAATGTAAAAATTTGTTGCGGATCACGTTTCATGGGGGTGGAAGAAAAAACAGAGAAAAAAACTTGAGTTTCGTTCTAATTTTTTTATTAAAAGAATATAAGACTCCTATAAAGAAAAAAGCTTTGCAGCAGACCTACATTTCTCCTAGCTGCTAATTAGCTATAGCTGGGTAGATGATAGGACAAGCCTGAAAATTTAAATGGAGGGACAGAGCTCCTGCGATAGACTAAATTTTGAATAGAGGGATGGAGCTTGTTTCTTTCTATTTTTTTTTATTAAAAAATACAAGACTTCTTAAGAAAACAGCCTACACGTAGACTACAGGCATGCTATACCTTTGAAAGCTGACCCGGGCACGTGCCCGGGTGTGCCGCCACTTGGTTCCGCCAGTGTGATGGTTGTACTAATAGCTTCAATGCAATGGTTTGGAGTGAAGGGGTCGGCGAGCCATGATTTTATCCACGAAGTCTTTGGATCTAAGAGATAACGATTTTGAATTGAATCATAATCGTTAAAATCTCCCGATTTGTCAATGAACTCCGCATACTCCTTGACGACCACATTTCGCTCCATTAAGCTTGAAAAATACTTTTTCAAGCATTTAATCCTTTCCTTGCTAACTTCCGGATCGTTTTGCGGAGCAACTTTATTTTGATCCTCCGCTAGCCATTGTTCACTATAATATCTAGTTAAATAATAAAAAAAATATTAAGTTAAAAATCAATCATACAAAAGACAATATAAATTTATAATTAAAAAAGATAAGTACCTTGGATTCAAGGAATGTGCAAAACAATGAAGCGGAGTGTTATTCTTGTTCCAACGATCCACGAAGATAACATGTACTATCTCAAAAAAGGTAGACACATCTTTTTCTCTTTTCCTCTCGTGAGCGTAGATAGTCTTCCTCACCCTTTCAATCACTGTGTCCCACATATCATATAAAAAATGAAGACAAGGTTTATCTGTATCGCAAAAGCGAATCATGTCATATATAGGAGCGGTGAATGAAAGAATATACTCGATTGAATCTCACCAATCATCATCCAACACCTCATTCATATGTCTCGCTTTTTCCATATCATCGTCACGATATAGAAGCCAATGATCGCTAATAACCATTCTTTATAAGTTTAAATCGTTTTAACATGATGATCATTGATGCAAAACGAGTTTCGGCAATTGATAATAATTTTAAGCCCACAAACTCCTAAACATAATTAATCTCATAGAATGATTCATTATATAGTTCTTAATGAACATGACATCATCACCAATATGAGTAATCCACGAACATTCTTCATACGTAACCGCATTACTCTCCGAATTCTTAGTGGCACATATGTTCTTCAAAGCTAGATTGAAAGTGTGCATCACACAAGGAGTCCAAAAAATTGATGGAGACTCACTCTCAATTAGTTGGCCCGCCCCCTTGCAACTTGCCGCATTATCCGTTATAACTTGAACAACCTTTTCATATCCGATTTCTAAAATTACCTCATTGATCAAAGAGGCAATAAAATGCATGTCTTTGGTTTGACCTTCAGAATTATCCGCCTTCAAGAACAGTGTTTTTGAATCGGTTATTGCCATAAAATTAATGAGTGATCTTCTTTGTGAATCGCTCCATCCTCCGCTTACAATACTAACTCTTTTCTCTACCCACATCCCTTGAATGAGAGCTAATCTTTTTTCAATTTCTATCTTCTCCTTCAACAACAAGGTTATTCTTAGTGAATTATATCCGTGTGGTACATATTCTGCAAGGTTATGACTAGCAACAAAAGAATATAATTCTCTCAAATAAGGATTTCTTGCAAGATTGAAAGTCAACCCTGCCGAATAAAATGCCCTAGCAATTAAAACATCCAAATGAGCTCTATCATCATTATTGAATGCACTAGAAATTGGATTCTTTCCGCTACCGCTTGGATCATCTTTTCTTCTCCGCTTATCACCAACACTTCCAACACTTCCAACTCCACTTGAAGTACTTGGAGCCACCGGTATAAATTTTGAAAGTCGTCGCTCAATAAGCTCTTGAGCATCTTTATCTTCCTTCAACATGTCCTTGTACGTGGAAGCCGGAACCTTGTTACATGCTCCGATTCCGCTACTCTTGATCCTCAATAAATGACCCTTCACGCGAGTGTATGAGCTTTTGTAAGGCTTACCACAAAAATTACATGCCCAACTTATACTTCCACCTCCTTCAGTTAACTTGTTCCCTATTGTCACATATTTCCAAAGAGGCTTTTCATCATTTTCAGTAATACCGACACCGCTACTTGAATCCATGTTACGCAAGATAAGACCTAATTTAAACAACAAATAATCTCAACGATAAGTTCTAAATAATGTAAACACAAATAATCTCACTTGTTCCTTCAGGAAACTCTTTGCTAACTCTAGTTTGAGCCACATTCATGTTACCAATAGTAATGGAAATTTAAAAAAAATGTAAATTCAATGATAAAAAATTATATCTCCAGTTGGGGCCTCTCTGAAAATTAGAGATATATAAAAATTGAGTTGCACAAATAAAGAAATAGTATCTCAGATGCATTTTGCAGAATACAAAACAATAAAAGGGATCGACGGCGGCGCAGGGAGCGGGAATAGCGTAAACCTAAAGAGAAGATAAGCCGTGACTTAAGAGGCGGGATACCACACGTGAATCACGTAATCCGCGCAAGCGGGATACGCGATTCCGATTTAAATTTTTTTAATAATTAAAATTGCGTTTCCTAGAGTTTCGGAAACGCGTTTCCGGGCATTTCCCGTATCCGATACGCGTCCGAGCCGATACGCAGAGCATTTTTAAGTATCCGTGCAAGGTAGCATTCGCTACACTCATCTAAGATTTTGATGTCTACGTCCACACTCAAATATCAAGCAATTAGATAGTCATGATCTTTGACTGGCTGAAACATTAATGTAGTTCAGCGCACAGTAATTTATAGCTGACTAAGCCCTAAATCATTATGATTAAGCCACATATGCTCAGTAATGTCTATCTCATTCTTTAGATCAAAACATTATGCTTGAAAGTATCTTTTAAGTGATAATCATGCATATTCTATAAGGGTAATGACGATTCTATAGATTTATTAAAAGAGTGTAATTAGCCAAACAATAACCTATAAGTTTGAGAAACATTTGTGCCGGAGGTACAATATGGATGTAGCTGCTAGAGAACTAGCATGATTAGAATTGAATGTTATCTTGCTAATGAATACGATTTCATGACATTGAAATGTTGTGTGTGGCCACTTAATTATACATGTCAATCGGATTATGAAAGGTATGTGTTGTGTGATGTAAATCCCCAATGAGTGTCTTTTCTCACATTATTGGCCATCGATTGGCGCTTGTATCGTGCCCCATAGTTGGTACTTAGTCAGAGCCCATGTTCAGGGCTACACCTTTGACATGAATAGTCGGGTTGTATAATTTTCTAGCATGCGCTCACGGGAATTTTATCTGCTCTACATTATCTTGCTTCACTTCTATAACTTATATATCACTGTCTCTATAATACTAGCCTACAATTTGAGGGTTTTAGTGATCCTTTAGAAGCCTTTTACATAATCGTCAATAACTACCCCTCTAACCACCTGTCAGCCTATTATCCCCTTCCTCTACCACAACTCGAAGCTAAATAGGGGTACAGTCAAAACATGAATGTTGGATCGTCATTAATTTTTTTAGGAAACTTCTTCTCATCGTTCATGAGACTGTTGGTGGTTACGACTCATCAGTAAGATTACCGGATTTCCTACAATCTCCATTCGATTAGTTTTGTCAAAAAAATGTAAATTGCTGAATTGTCCTCAAATTTTCAGAATGCCTATTCTCATCATCCCAAGACTGCACGTGGTGATGTTCTTGCATCCAGTTACCGGATCTATAATAATTACAGTCGAAATAGTAGAATAAATAATTCCATTTTTGTATGATCCATTCCATTGTTCACCCAAACAATAGAATTGAAATGCAAACCAATTCCAATTTTTTAGAAATTGGAATTGATGTCAGTTCTTGATATCAATTCGAACTCTCTGTCAAAACAGACGGGCCATAAGTGAATATGACTGAGATTCAATGAAAAACATGATTTTAGTGATTTTGGTTCCTGATTATACATGTGGTTTGTTGAATTATTGTAGTAGTAATTTTATGGGGTCTCTAATGTTCTATTAGATGGGATTTTGTCAGCACGATATTTGTGAAACACTTATGCCACATCCCCCTTGTTAGGGTGGAGGGCATTCGATGTCCCCATTGCTCTCTGTCTTAATCCGCCATTATCCCCCATTATGACCGTTCGTTGAGTACCGTCGTCATGACCGGCTTTCGGCTTTTGGGGGCTATGTTTAAAAAATCCTCAATCGGAATCTAGTTGGATTCTATTATGAAGCCAAAAATCCTGGCCCGGTCCTTGGCCAATTTCTCTCGAAGAGAGAAGCCCAAAGACTCCAGTGATCAAAAGATGCCCAACCAGTTACAAGACTCATCATTTTATAGATTCCAGGGGCACATAAGGAATATAATATCCAAATTTAGAAGACCTAATAATCAATCCACATTTATTAAAACATGAGACATTCCCAGAAAATCCCCTTCAATTGCTTCTTGATTGTCGAGTGCGGTTCCAGTGGTCGGCACTCGGCACATCTCTATGCAAAACTCAACATTGACTCACAGGATGACCGAAGGCCAAACTAACACTTCCCCAACAGATTCTTCTGCGTAGTATACATTCTCTTAAACCTTGTGTTTTCTCAGTGATGGAAGTTATTTTGTTTGGTGTCACCTTTTCTCACAATACTTTTGTCTCTAATATTGGCATTTCCTTCTTCTAAAACTTGAATCTCAGAAATTTAAATGCTACCAATAGCTCATTTTGTTATTTGGGTTTTAAATTCTAAAAGAGAAGAAAACTGATGATACCATTTTCATATTCACAATGAATGGGAAGAAACTATCGCTTTCCAACACTTGGTCTCAATTTACTAGTAGCCAAATGAGTCCTAAACTGGAATGCTCAATTTTCCTTAAAGGCCTTCACGATTTGTAATTGTTATTGAAACTCTTAAGCATCTTCCTAATGTCAAAGTTTGTTACGATCACAAATTCGCTAGACTGGTCAACTGTTATGCTTGCATATCGCTAAAGCGGTCAACCTTTGTCGGAACCATCAGTGCGCATTTCTGGAAGCCGCGGTGATTAAGCTGTATTAATTAATTGATTAATATTAATTAAATGATATTTAATTAATATTAATTAGATTATATTAATATTAAATGTAATGCCTTATTAAGTGTGCCGTGATAAGTTGTATTAATTAATTGATTACTATTAATTAAATGGTATTTAATTAATAGTAATTAAATTATATTTATATTAAATATAATGTCTTATTAAGTGTGCCCTCCCTCATCTATATAAGGGGGAGAGGTAGGAGTGTTTGTTTTATCTGGGATGAATGTTAAGAATTTGGTTTGCTCCCTAAGTGTCCTCTCTCTTCTTCCTCCTCTCTAACAACTGCCGAACTCCTTCCCCCGCCGGATTCCTCCCGGGAATTTATCTAAACCTTAACAAAATTTCATACCGGTTTTGCTTTAGTCCGCGACCTTCTGTTTGCTCGAAGCATCACATACTTTACATTACCTTTTTTGTAATCTAAATTCTAGTTTTCTATGTGGTCAGATACGAGAAGTCGAAAGCTAGCAATCAAGAGAATAGTTTAGATGCAGACCTCAAAAGAAAACAGCCATTGGAAGAGTCTGAAACGCCAGACCTGAACAAACTCCAGAAAACTGAAACTCCGGGTTCTAGTAAAAAATCGCCAGGCCTGAACAAATTCCAGAAAGCTGAAACTCCGGGTTCTAGTAAAAGATCTCCATCGCATCATCCAGACAGTTCAAATAGTCAGAATAAGCGAGAAAAAATGGACTGGAACTTACTGAGACGGCAAGAAGCTCGGAAGAAAAGAACATGAACATGTATATGCATGCTGCACTCTTCAGGTGCTTGCTAACTTGTTCTCTTTTGTTGATCCCATTGCCTCTCTTTTAATCCACTGCGCTGTATTTCTCTTATTCTTTTTGCTCAATTGGCTATTTTCTGAATCGACCATGTAATTTTATTAGTATTTGAAAAAAAAAACAGTATAATTTGAAATGAATGAATAGATTATTAAGATGATATGTATTGAAGTTGTTAGAAATTATGTACTAGATTATTTCTTCAGGTGGCCTAGAATGCTGTCAGTGGCCATTTTGGATGGTACTGGGGCTGCCCCCTTATTATTCTTTTTGGCTGAATTTTTCTTATTCTTTTTAGCCTAGTATTGAAGTTAGAAATTTTGTTGATCCCATTGCTCAATTGGCTGTATTTCTCTTATTCTTTTTGCTCAATTGGCCATTTTGGTCATGTATATGCTGCGCGTGCGCTCTACCGTGCTCGCAGTCCCTTTTTTGTGTTTCCAGACACCTTATTCCAATGCTGTAGTAGTAGGTTTTTTATGTTGTATTTACTTAGCATTTTTCCCCTTTACCGGCCGTTTTTGTGGTCGGACATCATTTTCTATTTAAACTATTCATCGGGCAGACCCTTGGGTAGTATAATTAGGGGTAAACAGTCTTAGAACTCGCACCCCACTAAAGGACATCAATTGGATGTAACATGGTGTAACTCAATTTTTAATCAATACAATCATGCATGATTAAATGTTTGTGTAGTGCGAAGCTTGGTCTCGCCGATCTCAACATTTCATTTTTTGCTACGCAACTCGTGACCTGAAGTATTCTTTCATTAGCATGACCCTCTATCGGGCAGACCCTTGGGTAGTATAAATAGGGGTAAACAGTTTAGAACTCGCACCCCACGGAAGAGTGTTTGTGAGCTCCTGTCTTCTACTCTTGGAAGGACATCAATTGGATGTAACATGGTGTAACTCAATTTTTAATCAATAATAGGGAGAGAAGATTCAAAGAACCACACCTCTCCTATTTTATAGGGAGAGAAGATTCCACCCATCACCTCAAGTTTTCGAGTCTACCATTTCATTGCGGAATCTCTCAGATGGTATCCGTTGCAAGTGCTCTATATGTCTTTCGATTGAAAGGCTAGAGATTGGTTGTACAAATTGCCCTTGAAATCTACCAGCTCTTTCAGAGTGCTAAGGCGGGAACTTTTGTTGAGCTTTGCATAGAGGAAGAGTTGGCCTCATGCACTCTTCCAGATCAATAAGAGGTGTTTGTGACCCTTGGCTGCTATATTAATAGATTCCAGAAAGAAATATTGGAATTCACGATGTCGATCCAACGATGCACTCAGTTTCCCTTATTTGTTGTCTTCAAGAAAGGTTGTTTAAGTTTTAGTTGAACCGGTGACCCCCCAACTCTTATGGGGGAGTTGATTAACATGACAAATCACTTCATATAAGGAGAGGCGACAAATCCAGGGTTTGTCTCTTCTTTGACTCAACTTGTGCATATGCTACATGGGGAGAGTTTCGCAATCACTAGACAACTCGTTGATCATCCAAATTAGGTTGTGAATCAACGTTCTACGTTCATCCCTCAAATGCCTCAATAGAGGAACTTTCATCATCGTAATCCACATCAACCCCAACAGTTCTAGCAGATGAGGCCGTCACGACCTTGTTCTCCCCTTAGGAACAGGCCGACGAGACCTCAATCTCAAAAGATGTTGCTTACACCTCTGCCGGCTTGCCTCATTCAGTCTTATACTCCACATTATGCCAAATATACCAATAGTCAGGTGGAATATACAGATCTCATCATTCCCTTGGAGGAGGTCGCCTTATCATCTAGAAGCAGCTAGACTTTAGGAGGCCTCCACCAACAAGGAACTCTTTTGTGAATTCCACAAGGATGTTGGTAATGACACAGAGTTGATGAGCTTGCTGGAACCTCGTGGAGATGATGTTGAAAGTGGGCAAGCTACGTGAATATGTTGTCTGCAAAATTGAAGACAAGAAAACATCATTCAAAGTGATGGAGGTGTCCGAAGTCATCTCCAGTGTCAGTGGGAATGCATCGAGTAAGATGAGTTTGGTCGCCTTGGATATGTGAATGCATTGAGCAGGAAGATGTCAGCCTCTTTGTCCAAATCAAGTAATCAACTGCATTCACGAAGGAGCTGTTCTCGAGTCCTCCAAGAAAGCTAGTGTGGAACGGGTCTTTTGGTGGGAGGTTGCCTCTACCTCTCAGATTGCTCCACCACAAGGACACACCATCTTCAACGAGAAATACCTCCCTAAGAATGTTAACGCTTTCAATGATTATGTTGATGTTAAGGTGATTTTGGAGAACTATTTAGTGTCCTGGATTCTCATTGACACTATGAGATCTGTCAACGTGCTCTTCAAGCTTGCCTTCGAGGCTATATGAACACATGTAAGAAATTCCAAGCCTGTAATGGACCTATGTACGGGTCAATGGAGAGATGAAATAGATTGAAGGAAGCGTCACGCTCTCTGTCACCATGTGCAGACTAACTCGACAAGACTCCTTTATTGTGGAGCGCAGCACCTGTTATGCCATCTTTGGCTGATTCCTTCTGAACAAATTCCAATATATCATTTCCAAGTACCATCAAGTTTTGATGTTCTCCATTGGGAGGGGTTGGGATTGCAATAACCCTTGAGTTGCTCATGAATGCTTTGTTAGCTCTGTGAACAAAATTGAAGATCCTCCTCCTTTTGATGAGTTGTTGAAGAGAACACAGTCTGTGTACAAGCTGAACATATATCTGAAGCTGTTACAAACAAAGACAGAGCCAAGAGAGAGGGAGCCCATTTACAAGCTACACAAACAGTTCCACTTTTTACAATGGGGAAGCTATATGTAGAATTCTCTCCTTCAATGTTAATCTTGGAGCAAAAGATAGATTCTTTGATCAAGTGTCTCTGCAACTAACTTGAACATATTCTCGTGGACAACCACTGACATGCCTGGGGTGTAGAAACAGGCGGCGACAACGACCTTGGTAGATCCTATCCTGGAAGAGATGGTAAAACTTATTGTGGCAAACTTTATATAGGAGATTTAGAACCATGAGCCGATGTCTAAAGTTGTAGTGGAATAAAACAATCTTACAATAAGTGAAAAATATGTGTTGAATTTATCAAACATAATAAAACTTACCCCAAAGATTATTATTGTAACACTCCAACTTGTAACCTCCATATTTTATGGGTCCGGTCAGTCCCCATATCATATTACTTATACAAATAGAATGTTATATGAAGATAACAAGTTAACCAGCTATCTTAGAGTGCGCACAAGAAACTAGTGTGAAATTTATAGACAATAAAGTATTAGTAACAAATATCCACATATATATTGTACATGCATAATACACTGTTTATAAATAACATATTTACATTCATACAACCAAGTACATTACATTACATAGGGGCACGCAAGCCTAATACATTACTATATGATAATATGCATAAATGTACATCAACTACAACAACATCCAGCTTAATTTCTTATTTGATGGCTAAGCAGCTCTAAGTGCGCACAATCTCTTGCAACCAAATATAAATAAGCGGAAAATGAGGGTCAGTTGGAGCTGACCAAAAACTGTGTAGCAGTCTCCCTCCCCTAGGCATCCCATCGATTCCTGAGGAGTACAATCCTTGCAGATTAGCACATCATAATATATATTAAAGCGGTAAACAATCAATATAGTGAGGTGACACAAACATCAAACATGTCTCTATGTTGAGCAATAAATAAATGAGGCTTACTATGCATACAAGAGCTAGAGAATGAATGTTCTATTCATGCACTCTACTCCTAGTAGCAGACTACCATGCGGTCCATGTCCTAAGCTACAACCATAACAAGCAACCTGGTATCATGCACAACTCCACCACGACACCCTATCACAACTACGAATCTATCATACTGATAGGTACAATCACATCACATAAGACATTGACTCGCATGTATCAACATTACATTGTAGCTAATGGGTACTCGACAATATACTCAAATAAAGGCCCACAATCGATACCCGTCTTTATAAAGTATTCAAACCGAGTACGATGATAATACGTATAAAGACCATAACCTTCACGACATTATTACACTTAAAGTCTGACGACCAGTACATTTTTCCATAAATAGTAGCTGGCATCATATAAAAATCTTAACCGATTCTACGACGACATCATATAAAGACCCTAATCCCAAGTCCTCTCTAAAGAGCCTAATCAAGTAGCGAACGACATCATATGATCAAATAGTGAACGACACCTTGATCAAAAGATCATCTCACTCATATTTTTATATTTTAAAAGTATTTTAAGAAAATGAGTTCTAAGGACTATGCTTCCACTAGACCACCAATGTGTAATCTGAACAAGTTTACACTCTGGAAGGCCAGAATAAAATTATACATGAATTCTATTGATGAATGCATTTTCAACTCCATTTTGACAGGACCACCAATGCCTTACAAAAATGATGTCAATGGGAACTCAACACTACAACTTGTTCCTAGGGCCGAATGGACAGAAGGAGAAAATAAAATAAAAGACTAGGATGTCAAGGCATTGAATATCTTGGTATCAATTATGACAGATGACATATTCCAGAAAGTGGCTGAATGTCAATATGCAAAAGAAATTTGGGATTCACTATCCAGATTGGTTGAAGGAAGTTCTGATGAAAGGAAGGACATGAAGTCTCTTCTCATATCCTAATATGAGAACTTTCAGAAGAAATTTGAAGAAAATATTGCTGAAATGTATGAAAGGTCCAACATCATAATCAATGAGCTCAAAGGACTGGACAAGGAGATCTTATTGACTGAGATAAATGATAAGTTGCTCATGTGCTTCCCAAGCACTTGGGACTCAAGGATTTGGGCCATCAGAGAGTCCTGATGCCACAGGGAGATCTCCACAGATGCCCTACTAGGCAAGCTTAAGTCCTATGAGTTGCTACTAGAAAGTCGAGCTGAGACAGAAGGAAAGGGGGAAATCTCAACTCCTAAAGAAAGAACCATTGCATTGAAGGCAGCTGAAGGAGAGCCTTCAACCTCTGAAGAAGAGATGTTTAATCTCTTGGCCAGAAGATTCAGAAGGTGGGTCAAAACTGAAGACTCAAGAATGAAGGACAGGAGCTCAAGTATGCCCAGGTTTGATAAGACTCCCAAACAAGAGGTCACCTACTTTGCCTGCAGAAAATCAGGGCACATTGCTCCTGAATATTCTGAAGAGCAGAAGGACAAAATCAGTAAGGAGTACAAGAAGCAATCCTTCAGAAAGAAGGACAAGAAAAAAGGAAGAGGTTTCATAGCTGAAATCTGGAGCGACTCAGAATCTGAGTCAAGTTCCTCATCTGAGAGTGAGGAAGAAGCATGCCTGATGGCTTTGAAGGCTTCCTCAGATGATGAGGAAGATCATTTATCTCTCTTTGATGATTTTAATTTCTCTTCAGATGAATTCAAAAAATATTTTAAAGAATTTTGCAATGATCATCTAAAAGCTCAGAAGAAATTAAAACTCTTAGAAAAAAATTAGAAGAGTGTAAGGAACAAGATACATGTTACAATAATTATGAATTAAGATGTGAAATATATAACTTGCAAAAGGAAATAAATAAGATAAATGTTGAAAATCTATCACTAAAGGAAGAGCTTACAAGGCAAAAGCCTTTGAAGACTCGCCCAATGGGAGGAGTCAAAAGCTAAAAGATATCTCAGAGAATCTCTCTAAAAGATTCAAATATCTTGGATTAGGAGCAGATTCATAAACCAAAAATGGATCTTCCTGCAAACCTGCTTGGGAGAATCCAGTAGTATTTGTTAGATCTAGTGAGAATCAAGTAAATGAAAACAGTGAAATTTGTGAAGAATTACATGATCATCCTGAGAAAGTTACAGTATTCAATAAGATGAACGTTAATAATCAACAAGGAATATTAGAAAAATATCCTTTAGAAAAATCAATTGATCTGAAGAACATTAATCTCTCTGAAAAGTTCCGATTCCTAGCATATGTTGTTGGGAAAATACTGCTATGTGATGAGTCCCAATTATATACATATTTTCGGACTCATTTGGGCTGATTTTCTAGTCTTTGCACTACACTTTAGGCATGTTTTCATGCATATTTGATAATCCATGCTAGGTGCACTTCTGGGGCCACTTTGGTGTGATTTCGTGCTTTTCGTCATTAGTAGTTTTCATACGCTGTTAAGTGCCACTTTCAGTGGCTAGATTCGTGGTTGTGCTGTAATTGGAGTCGTGCAGGTGTTCCCGGTGCAATTCTGCACAGGAACACTGCGCACGATCACCGGTTCTATTGCGCACGACCACTGGTCGTGCGCCACTGATCGTGTGCACTTAACCCTTTTTTCATGAGTTCTGTTTGGTGTAGTGCGCACGACCATCAACGCCAGTGCGCACGTCCACCGGTCGTGCGCCACTGTTCGTGCGCACTTATCATTAAATTTCTGAGTTCTGTTTCGTCTAATGCGCACGACCACCAACGATAGTGCGCACGACCACCGGTCGTGCGCCACTGGTCGTGCGAACATTTTATTTTATAAATTTCGTGTCTTGCAGGTTCCACCCAGGTTGTGCGCACGATCGCAGAATTCTAGTGCGCACGACCACTGGTCGTGCGCCAATGACCGTGCGCACTGTTTAATTCAGCGCCTATATAATGACCTGTTCGCGAATTAGGTCGGGGATTACGTCTTTTGGCTCCGTTCAGTCCGCCGTTTTCGCCATTTTCAGAGGGTTTTCACCCCCTAGGCCTCCTCCATCATCCAAGGACTTAAAAGGAAGGGATTCTACACTCATTTTGATCGCTTAAGAAGAAATTCTTCGCATTAGACGTGGCCGGATGGTAAATCGCTGGAGAAGACGGGTCCATTGGGAGGTGTGACAGCCCTCCTCTACCCCGGACGCAGTTGGGACCGAGCTAGGACGCGGATTGACAACCCGGTGCTTCCTACCGTGAATCTACGACGAGACTCCGGATTCGGTCGTATTTCTTGCCTTTTTCTTCTACTTGTGTGGTTATATTTGTTGTATTCTCTTTATCTAGATGATGAACACTTATGAATCATGTTTAGTAATGTTTATTTCATGTTTATGAAATCAATTTGTTCATTTGTGTCAATGAGGTGCGCCCCCATTAATTTTCCGCTCCACCACCATGTCCGGTGCCGCACTAGCAATTGCTAGTGGTGTGCTTGTCGAAGAGGTGCTTGCGACCCTCATTCCGCTTGCCTACTCGTCCATCCGCCCTTGCGACGCAGTGCGCTCAAGGCCTGCCTAGTCTCCATCCCGCCAATCGAAGCTTTGCATAGCGGCATTGCATAGGAGTAGGCGTAGTATTTCTTTTTTTTTTGTGCAAACCTCAAAGCCCCTTTCGTTCGCATTCCGCCTACCGCAGGACTTCGATCTCAAGTCCTTCCTCGATAATAAACTCCACCTTACTGAGTTCCTCAAGAGACCGACACTCGGGGATTCTATTCCCAAAATTATTACTTGACAGCGACCGGTGCACTTGCCGACACGCATCACTATGCAAAGTCTCTGTCCATGTTACCATATCCAAAGCCTTCTATTCCACCAAACCATGCCTTTCAATCACCTCCTCCTTCATTAATTCTCCCTCCCACTAATACTCATACATCCTCCATTATGCCAACCTCTTCTCCTCTCAATCTACATTCTATAATTCTTCAGGAAGTACAGATGGTCACTAGCACAATCTCAATATGAATAAGCATGCTTTTCAAAATTAAAACAACCATTGAAACCATGCAAACACAGCTTGGTGAGGTCACTGTCTCTGTACAGTCCATACAGTCAAGAATGTCCTCCTCCTATGTGACTAGGTCATTCTTAACCTCCCATGCTGATGAGGTTAAGAAGGGGGAGAAACAGAAGGAGAATCAGGTGGATCAGGTTGTTAAACAGGGTGGAGATTGAGATTGAACATGCTGAACATGGTGCACATATTCAGGGGAAAGATGCTAATCAAACTCCTAATCAAGTCACTGAACTTGAATATGATGAAGATGAGTTACATCTAAAAATTGCAAAAAAGCTATCTATGATTCAGAAAGAGGGAAGCAAGACATTTCTTCCCAAATATTTGAAAGATTTTTTACAGAAATAGGAAGTTATCTCTCAGGGTAGTATCACAATCAGTTGATAAAAGAACAAAGAAACAAATGTTGAATGTTGATGCTAAATTTGTAAAGGGCATTTGCTTGCTCATGGTTTCTTCTTTCTCCTTATTTATAAATGATGTACATTTGTGTGTTATTCCTTTATTCTGTAAAATCACTTTAAACAATCTGTAAAATTTGTTAAGATAAATATTAGGAAATCGTTCGAAAAAACTTCTTTTGATTTAACTTAACAAATTAAATATTGGTGATTTTAATCCTTAGGGTGTGTTATTCCTTTATTCTGTAAAATCACTTTAAACAATCTGTAAAATTTGTTAAGATAAATATTAGGAAATCGTTCGAAAAAACTTCTTTTGATTTAACTTAACAAATTAAATATTGGTGATTTTAATCCTTAGGGTAATTACCCATGTTGTATAGTGAGGGTAATATGGTCTTTAAATGTCCTAGGATTACATATTCACCTTAGAGTGTCAAAGCCTAGTCAAAAGGAGATAAAAAATCAGTTGAGTTAAATCTGCGTCGTAAAGAAGTCGACACAGCTTCGATTGAAAGTCGAAGTAACTTCGAATAAAAGTAAAGATAACTCAGACTGGCAGTCGACAATTCATTGGAAGTCGACGCAACTTCAAATGGTATTCGACGCAAAAGTCAGAATTTGAAGTCTACGTTCTTTATCTCGACGGATACGTCGATAGTGAATCGACGCAACGCCGATAGCAAAGTTCAATTCAAAGCTGATGAAGATTTCGAAGCTGCTTCTAGTAGAATTCAAAGGTGCGTCGATATGAAGACATAAGTTATTCGACGCAACGTCGAATACTGTTAAAGAATTTGAAACTTCTTGAAATAGATTCTGATGATTATTCAGAAGGTATATATGGAAGATATTTGAAATATAACTGGTCACACATGTACAAGAAAAGAAAAAATAATTCCAGAGATTCAAAAGTGATGAAATTGGAAGGTTATTGACGGACTGTCAACATAGATAAAAAGAGAGCAATAATTCTCTCTATACATTCCAACTGGAGAAGGATCAGAAAGGGCAAGTCATTCAAATTTCAATTCAAATGAATCGACAGAAGGATTATCATATATTCCTGGAAGGAGTACACCAAAATTATTATTATTATTAATCTCTCTCTCTCTTATGTTCAACATTCTACCCGGCAGATCTCTGTACATCATCTCATCTTCTAAAAGCTGCAGAAAGCTTCTTCTTCCTCCATCTTTGAAAGAAACTAACACAAGATACAGAGATCAAGACTGGACCAGTGTTTATAATCCTGCATCTTCTTCTAAGCAAGGATTCATTCTCTGATAAAGGATCCAAAGCACTTAGTGCCTATAATCCTCAGTGCCGCTTCTCGTTATAATTGCAGTTGAAGAAAATTCTCAGAGGGTGACATGCCACCTCTCAGAAAACTAAGTACTTTGGTGTTGCACGAAGTCTTCAAAGTCCGAAGAAGATCTTCAAGTGACGAAGGAGATCTTCAAACCGCGAAGGAGATCTTCAAACCGCGAAGGAGATCTTCGAAGGAGCTCTCTCGGATGCCAAAAGTCAGATCCCCTCAAATGAGGATTCAGGGTCCCTTTTATAGACTTGGCCGGGGGCGACCCAGTAATTTCGCCGCTGTAACCACCGTAACTACCTGACGGGCCGATCTCGACCGTTGATCGAGAGCACACGGATCGCCACTTTTTGAATCTGACAATTTCGCCCCTCGGTCAGTTCGGGCAGTTTCCGATTGCAATGTGTGAATCCTGCAATCTCAAGAAAGATAATTGAGTTAGCAACTGCGCGCGCTATGAACTTTGAAAAGTTCAAGCGCGCGCGGATCGAAGGCACGCTACGAGCTTAGCGGCGCTAAGCGCGCGTTGAGCACCGAGCGGGAACGCCGTGAAAGCATGACCGGAGTCGTGCGAGGACGACGCAAAGGGGCGCGGGCGTGCCGAGGGAGATCGCCTGGCAGGTTGCGCGCGCGCTAGCGCGCAGGCGCGCGGGCGGCGCGCGCCAGCGTGCAGGGCGCCCGCGCGAGGGCGCGCGCCGGCGCGCGGGCCAGCGCGCGGACGCGCGCCGGCGCGCTGGCCAGCGCGCGGACCCTCGGGCGCGGGCCAGCGCGCGGACGCGCGGGCGCGCGCCGGCGCGCTGGCCAGCGCGCGGACCCTCGGGCGCGGGCCAGCGCGCGGACGCGCGGGCGCGCGCCTGCGCGCGGGCCAGCGCGCGGAAGCGCGGGCGTGCGCCAGCGCGCGGGCCAGCGCGCGGGCCAGCGCGCGGACGCGCGGGCCAGCGCGCGGGCCAGCGCGCGGGCCAGCGCGCGGGCCAGCGCGCGGACGCGCGGGCCAGCGCGCGGGCCAGCACGCGGACGCGCGGGCGCGCGCTAGCAAATTGTTTGTCTCTTGATTATTCATATTATTCTGTGACTATATTAATTCTGGTTGGACTGGATGCCTAGTAATTATGATTGATTTTTTGTGCACTTATTAGTAAAAAGTTTTTAATTCTCTATTCTCCACCCCTCTAGAGAATACTTAGGGGAGTTACTGTGCATTTTCGCATGGTCTTCTTTTGATCTTATATTAATAGTGTTTTGATTCTTGCCTGCTTATTTCATGTGCCTCGGGATATATTAAATTCTCATTATCGTCACATGTCATGAAATTAGGATTAAAACGAGATGTATGTCTGCGAATATAATGACTTTTTGACGGAATACACCCTCCAATTTCTTCTGATTGGCAGAATGCACCTTAGATATTTAAATATGGCGGAATGCACCCCCAGATTTGAGTTTTTTTTTTTTGCGGATTGCACCTCAAGCTCTTTTTAGGGGTATTTTGGTCTTGGTCTTATGCGTTTGCTTCATTTTACAGAAAATATTTTCTTGGGCTCTAATTTCAGCAATTAGGCCCCATGAAACATAATGATTTAACATTTTGCACTATAATCAAAACATTTTTGACGGGTCTAATTTAATTATTATTTGAAATTCGTTGCCCGACTCTAACGTAGTTGTTTGCCCGCATAAAATATAAGTAATAATCGCCGATCGATGCGCAGCTCCCAGCCGACATTCATTTTCCGGCTCTAATGTAGTCGTTTGCCCGCATAAAATATAAATAATAACCGCTGTTGTCCGGCTCTAATGTAGTCGTTTGCCCGCATAAAATATAATTAATAACTAAAATTAATTGTCTTACTCTAATCTAACGATCAAGATATCACAAACAAATACTAAATTGAATGCATTGAGCAGCCAATTAATTGTACTCCTAAATCAAAATGCATTGAGAATCCACAAGCAACCCACCTAAAAATACATGTCTTGAGCATACCACCACATAAAATTACATAATTTGTGTCAAATAAAAAATATTTAAATTAGTCAATTCGCTTTGTGTAGCCACCATCCAGATGCAAAAAAATTCCTTCAAAACACCGTTTAACTTCAGTACCTGCATATTTAAAAAAAAACATTTATGTAAGAAACATTAAAATATTAAATATAACAAAAACGTAGGCGTGATAATAAGCAAGGTTTAGGGTTAGCACACCTCATCTCGCTAATAGCAACCCTGCGATAGTAGCACCTCACAAAATTCTATTCCACATCTATTGGCTATTAGCACACCACCCAAAAATGAAAAAAAAATACTAATTTTCAAAAACACTACAAAAAACACATCAACACATTAAATAGTATTCAGAAAAGTTACATCATACTATATGTCCTACAATTTGATCGAAAGTATAGATCAAAACTCCACAATGTTCTCACAAGAATTTCATATTTACTGATCTGCTAGAATTACAAAGTGATCTCATAACAAGGGCTCCATTCCCATTATTTGGTTGGACAAAATTTTGGCACAAACTGGATTTGAATTTCATCGGAAATTCGGAATATAGAGGGTTATTAGGTTCTATATAATTCCCACTAGTTCGGATGGAGTTGTGAAAATCTTCCTCCGACATTGTTCTTCTTCAATCGTTCGCATCCATCCATACTACTATCAATTGATTCTGCCACAGTTCAGTTGTCGGAGGAAGGAAACTAATCACCAACCCAGATCTGCGTGTGACCAAAATCTGGAAAAAATGGGGAAGATATACTCCCGCCGCCGACCTAGATCTGCGAGAGAAACGAGGAAGAAGACAGTTGCGAAATGTTGAGAAACAGGGAAGAAGAAAGGGGCGAAATGCTAAGCGACGGGGAAGAAGACGGACCTGCGTGAGAAAACCAGGGAAGAAGACGTGAAATACTCCAGCCGCAAATACTCCCGCCGCCGAAATAGTACCCTATTGCAAGAACACCCGCCGGCCGCCGACCTGCGTGAGAGAAATGGGGGAGAAGAGAGCTGTATGCGGAGCGACGGGGAAGAAGACCTCCGAACCCTATCGCAGACCTGCGGCTTTGGCTTTCACGGGAAAAAAATAGAGGGGTGCGACTATACCTGTACATTCGGAGGTTTATTTCTTATTTGAATGTGTGCTAATAGCACAATGGGGTGTGCTATTAACAATGCTCTTTAAGAATCGGACCGGAGATCGAATCGGTGAGACCAAAGGTTTAAGGTCCGACCGGTTGGACCGGGGTTGAACCGTAATATTATAATAAATAATAAAAACATATAAAAATTATGTATAAATATATAATAATAGTAAGTTGTATAATTTTATATATATTTTTATAGTTTTATAGTTATATATATATTTAATTTTATACATATAAATACAATATAAATTATACCCACAAATAAAAATAATAAAATATAATATGTTATATATACATATATTTATATAAATATTTTTTATAAATATACATAAGTCATGTATAAGTAAAAACTATTTGACTTAATTACATAAATTGTTTCATGGCTGGCTGGTTTGAGCTTTTTCACTTATCTTGGAGGTCACAGGTTCGAAACTTGGCAGCCAAACCCGCTCCGGTTCGCCGGTCCGCGGTCCGCTCGGCCGGTTCCGCGATTCCCAGGCGGTCCGTGGACCAAGCGGGCTGATAACCTGGACCGGACCGGCTGGGCGTCCTATCAGCAGTCGGACCGTCCGGTCCGATTTTCAAAAGCTTGATAATAAGTGGCAGAAGTAGGATATTTTTTCAGTGTGGCTGAGTATTAATTTATTTGAAAATTTTAATTAGTAAATATAAAAAAAATGTCCATAGTATATTAAATTCAGCCTTCTTTTACATTTATTCATATTTTTAATGATTTTTTTTGTACAATTTGTCTAAATATAAATAAAATATATTTATATTTTTAATGAATTTTTCTGTCCAAATTGCAAATTAAGGCATATATATATATTGATGTCATAAAGATTTGAACCCAAGACCTTTCACTTAATTAAAATGACCTTAACATGAAGTCAAGAATCACTATGCCAAACTCAATTTATTGAACATTTTAAATATATATTATATATAATATCTATAAGTCCAAAAAATAAAATTAATGTAATTTTCTTAGTGAAAATACACCTTGTACATGCATTTTTAGGAAAAGTGTTCAACACAAAAGTTCTAGATCTCGACGAGATCTACAATTTTCGTGCTGAACACTTTTCCTAAAAATGCATGTAAAAATCATATTTTCAAAAGGCGCGTAATAACTCATAGAAATTGATTTGCCAATAGCCAATTATGGTTTCCCTTTAACACCACCATGTCTTTTAATACCATATTTTTTCGCCTCCAATTCCTCCTGCATTCGTCTAACATGAGTAGAGTACATATACATCAACTGTAACCTTTGAGGGGGATGTGAATTATCAAATAGTGAATCTCACCACATTTTTGCTCATACATTTGTATACAGGGAGCTGGTTGTGTCAACAGAATTCCAGGGGTGATTGCTTTTTGGGAGGGGGGATTTCACAAAATTTACAAGGGTAGGGCTTCAGGGCTCTACCGGCTTAGAAAGAAAAATCCCTAAGCCATCACATAAAGCAGTTACCTTTACCAATTTAAAACTGTTCTAAGAGAGAGACTCAACCAAGCAGCACATATAATGAGAAGCCGGAATTCATTGCAATACAAATGCAAAAGCTTTTATAATATGAAACAAACATTAAAAATGAATATTAAACATTTAAAAAAATCAAAATGATAAGAAAATGTGGAACAATTTTAGGATACAGGATCAAAAGGAGGGAACAAAATTTTCAAACCGGTTGCTGCAAGTGGGAAGAAAGTGATCTGCAAGTCGCCGGCAGGAAATATTGCTAGATCCTGTAGCGCACGGGTAGGACTGCGGGATTGGGAACGAGTGAAAAAGATTTTCGTGGATTGCTCTAAAAGGTGGAGCGTGCGCTGAAATAGCTCTTTGAATGTCCGCGGTAGCAACCAGGGGGCATTCCAAACGGGCCTTGATGAGCGGAGGCGTTTTCCAGCGACCGCACCGAAGGCCTAACCCTATAATAAGAGCAAACGGAAGAAGCAGGAAGACAAAGCATTTATCAAAACGAGGCAAAATATACGTAATAAATAAAGCCGCAGTGGGACCCTACATAAATCTTAACAGACCGTGCCACACTACAATAAAATAAGGCTCCGTTTGGTACAGTGGTGGCGGTCATGAACGCGATGGTAAAACCGTCATTCGTAAACGCCCACCTAAAGAACTTCATCCACTTGAACATAAAAGTGGACGAAATTCCTTAGGTGCCCGTTCACAAATGACGGTTTTACCACCGCGTTCACGGCCACCTCAGTCGTGCCAAAGGGAGCCTAAACCATATTAGTCTGTGATCAGTCTCAGAGAAAAAAACATTGCCAGTTAAAAACAGCATCTCAAGGCCCTGGTGGTCCAAGCAGCAAGGGGCTCTCAGTCTTCTTCTCAGGAGTCGAAGGCGGAGGAGGATTAATTGAAGCCCACGCGCGCAGAGGAGGCTCAAACAATTTTCCGGCCACATCAGGAGGCTGCTCCGGGGTTTCCTCACCGGGAAGAACCAAGAGACCCTTGTCCCGGAGAGAGGATGGCTCGTCATAGCAAATGCTCCACAAAGAGTCCAACAGCTGTCTCTCCTCCCGGGCTGCGCGAAGATCGTCGGCATCCATAGAGCTGATGTCATCGATTCGGTGCTGTAGGATCTGCTTCAGCTTCAACTTTGTAGCCTCGTCAAAAGAGCGGGTTCCACCTTCCGAGGTCGGACCCCAAGCTAGCTCCAGAAGAGTTCCAAGTGCGGCTTCCCGCACAGTGGAGTCGTCGCTGGAAGCCAGGTGTACCATGAGCCTCGGAAAGCCAAGCTCTGTTACAGCGCTGATGTCTGATTTGTTCTCTTGAATAAGATAATGAATGAGGTTGAGAGCTTTCCTGATAAGATGTTAGTATAAAATAAATTTAAGGCTCATGGAAAGCAGACTTCATATATAAGAAAAATAGTGGAATTCGCCTTGCCTCTGAAATCTAGTATCATCTGATCTCAGAGCGTCTCTAAGTGCTGCATAACCATTAGCCAATTTAAATGCATTCACTCCAGATTTGTTGTTTCTAATCAGAGCTGGAAAATTCAGGCAGGAAGTTTACACATTAATTTCACACGTTCTTGGGCTAAATGAGAAAAGAAACGAAGGCGGAGAAACATACAAGATATTGCTCCAAGAGCCTTGGAGCGAACAGTAACATCAGAATCAGTAGAAAGATTACACAGTAGAGAATCAAGTCCGCTCGCCTCCATCACAAGTTGCTGGCTCTTGGGATTGTTCTGTACAATGGTCGTCACTACTTCTGCCGCTTTAGCTCGAATGCTGGCATCCGAGTTCTTTAGGTAACCAATTAGTGGATGTAAACCCTCAATTGAGTGAAGATCTGACAGATTCATGAAGATGGTTAGTACAGAATGGGGCTATGGAGAGATCTCACTCTGCCTACCGGGACCTCCCCTCTAAGTTTGTAAAATTACAGATTGCACCCCTCTTATTATTGAAATTACAAAAGCCTCCCCTCAATGTTGCAAAACATAACATTTACCTCCCCTGAAGTTCACATTTCATAACATTCATTCACAAAAATACCCCCTTCGGAGTACATTTTTAGGGGGGGGGGGGGGGTATTTTGTGCATGAATGTTATTGAATATGAACTTCAGGGGAGGTAGATGTTATGTTTTATAACATTCAGGGGAGGTATTTGTAATTTCAATAATAAGAGAGGTGCAATCTGTAATTATGCTATCTTCTAGGGGAAGTTTTGGTAATTACGCAATCTGTAATATAACCACTAGGTAATTTTCAGTATAATGGATAACTCCCCCGCACTGGTTTATCTTTGTTTCTATATCCAAAATGAATAAGCTTAACATTCATGCTGAGGGTTATGTGAATAGTACAAATATTAAATGAGATTACGGCTTCGTTTGGAGCGGCTTATTTGCTCTAGTGAGTTTGATCAGAATGTATGTTTGGCAAGACAAAGGTTACGACCGCTACCAAGAAAATGAATTAGTTTTGAGCATAAAATGCATGAATTTTTTTAGGTGAGGTCGGACATTGATGAACGACGATTCATGACTACCGCGACAGCCACCACCCCGCCAAACGAAGCCTACATGTATATGTCAAAGATGAAAGTAGGTTATGTCTGTTTTAAGACAGACATCTAATTATTTATAATCAACCAATAATTCAAATAAGACGGTGATACATAATCGGATGACCAGCCCTGGCTAGGGAAGCATTATAATGATGTATGGGCAATATGGTAATTAATACTAGTTTCCCAACCTATATAAGGAGGGGTGAGGAGTGTTGGTTCTTCTATTATTCCAACATGTTGCCTTCCCCCACTTAACCCAGGTCACAAAAATCCTCAGATTCAATTCCTCTACTCTCACGATCGAATGAGGCCTTCATCCACAGATTTCCGATGCACAAGCCATTTCAGTTGTGATTGATCGAAGTAGACGCTGTCCAGAATCGACGAGTTCCCACACTTCCACATTTGAGTCATCTGCTTCGTACCGACGTGTCACCATCGGGGCACCAAGTCTCCTTCAACTACACCGTGTTCACCGACACGTCGCCATCTTCCATGCAGCATAGGAGTAAAGTCCTCATTCATCCTCGACGTTGATTTTGATCACCTGCATTCCTTCATCCACGCGTAATCATCCCTGGCGGATCCTCAAACTCCTTTAGCGCATTCTGTTCTTTCAGTAAGGGCATAGTCGGCTCCTCTACAATCTCCTTCGTGAGTAGACCGGATTTCGTTCCCTCCGGTGATGCTGATTTCCTCCTTGTTGGGACTTCGTTTTGGTGTTGTATTACTCAGCCCAGATTCATTGTGGTAAATGCCCTTCAAGCGTGCAATGGATGACCGTCTTCAAGAGTTGGAGCATTCGATGAGTATTTTTTCTTCCCGCATATGCGTGGTCTTATCCACCTTAACCGACATCCTCCAGATCCTTCGACAACGTCAATCGGTGGTGCGTTTGCGAAATATAAATACGTCAATATATCGGCAGGTGCACCGGTCGTCCAAGTAATAAAAGTAGCGAGAAAATATCATCTCCACAGGGATTAATTGGGTATGGCGGAATAGCTTCATAAAGCACAATTTATCTAGAGAATCGAATAAGATTGATTGTTTTGTAACTAATTTATTAAAAGACAGAATTAAAATACAATTAAAATCTAAATTTGATAACTATGAATATTAAGAGTTGGTGTGATTGTTTCATAAGGTAATTACTAATTAAGATTAATCACGAGTGAAGTGATTGTTTTTGAAAAGGTTTTTGTATAATTGACGGCGAGATTTCCTAAGCACGTCGAAAACTCTTGGTTCGGGTGAGTCGATTATATTTCTCTAACAAACGGCACGTCGTGGATCGAACATGCCTAAAATGCTAGTGAAAGCTTTGATGATCTGTGAAAAAATTCTAACTACATCAAGTATTTAGAAATGTAATTACCGCATCAATCAATACCTCGTGGCCCGAAGATATTTAAATTTATGATGTTATTCACGGGATCCATAAATCAATTGATTACTGGTCTTATATCAATGATTACATACGAAACTAGTATAGCGATCAATTACACTATAGTACACATTAGGCACATGAATGAAACTCTAATTATGCAAAATACATTAAAATAAACACAATCACTCATGTGAATCTCAACATCACGTCACATTATTAAACAATCGACCCAACAAAAGAATTAGCTTCTCATTGTTGAGCAAACCATGGGAAGATTGAAGATAGAAACAATGAATTGCATAATGATAAATAAAAAGTTTAGAGTAAAGAGAATAGAAATGCAAACGATACTAGGACAGCGTCAATCATGTAGAACATACACACGCTAGACTCTGAATCGGACTTCAAATACACGATCTCTTGATCTTCTATGGTTCTCCTCTCTAAAAGCTCTCAAACACAAGTGGATATACAATTTGTTCTATAGCACTTTGTGGGTTCCTCTTGAGCTAAGGTACGAACCTTGCTCTCAGGGAAGGAACTGAAGGAAGCACCTTTCAAAACAAAATAGAGGTTATAAATAGAAATTGGCAAAAATGCATGTGCGTGCGTTTTTCATAATTACAACAAACCGCCAATGAAATGAAGGCAAACGCTTGAAACCGCTGGAGGAGTGGAGTTAATTGCTGGATACGCACGGTAGCGCGTGGAAACGTGCAGGCGTGTGTTCATCTTATAATTGCCAAAGGAGTTGAATCGGGAAGAACACACGGGCATGTGTTGTAGCGCATGGGTGTGCGTTCTTGAGGGACGCACAAGTGTGCATTGAAAATGTTCTGAAAACGCTAGGGCTACAAACAATTAGAGAGAGGAAGAGAGGAAATTAAAAGAGAGGGATATTTTAATAATAGTTTTTCTTCCCCCCAAACACAAGCAAACCCCAACCTAAAAACCGATTGGTCCAACACTCTTAAGATGTCCACAATGCCCCCTCACTAGGCTTAATATCGCATGGGGTAAATAAAAGCGCGGCAACATAAAATATATGAATTTATAGAAGTACGAGCAGTTAATTGGAAGCCTTCCGCGCGATGTGCAGCTGATGTAAACTAAAACTAGGGCTGTAGTTTTGAAATAAAATAATGTGATCTTTAAAATAATTACGGCACGAAGGGTTTCGCGGACTATTTTAAACCGATAAAACGACCTAAGCGGCGCTCGCGAACGCAAGGCTACCACACGAGCGTATTAGCGTTGTAAATCTCAATTCCACGGGCTTAACGATTAGGAGGAAATTCCAGTTAAGAAAATAACGGTAATTAGGAGATGACGACTAGTATGGCAAGCTCTAAATAATTAATTATTCATTTATATAATCTGAGCATAATATTTAACTTCAAGATGGAGCTAGGAGAGGTCGAGGCAAACCACCAGAACTCGGGCTCGGGCACGATTTCCCCAAACAGAGATTGGAGGGAAGAGAAGGTGGCTTGAAGCTCGATGGTTTGCTGGAGGGGTTGAATCCGCCGGAGGAAGGCAGAGGAGACCTCGTCGGTGGCTGGCGAAGCTGCAGGCAGAGAAAATGGCGGCCGGCGGGGCGGGAGCTCTGGACGGAAGATGGCGCTGGCCGTTCGGGACGGGGAGAGGCTCTGGCAGCGCGCGCGGGAATGGCGGGAGGCGGCACTGGACGGCTCTGGAAGTTGCAGGAGGCGCAAGGAGGTGGAGGTGGACTGATCTAGGAGTAGCAAGAGGCGTCGCCGGCGAGATCTGGACGGAGATCTACGGCTGCGTCGTCGAACAGGGGAGTCGACGCAGGAGGCGACGATGTTGGCGCGGGATGAGCTGGAGGATGTCGGCGGCGGATGGCGAGGCAGATGAGAGGGCGTCAGAGCAGATGGAGTAACTGGCAGGGCATGGGAGAGCTCGATCGGCGCTGGAATGTCCGACGGGTGAGGGCAGAGCGTGAGCGGGACGCTGGACGAAACCAAAATTGGTTCGTTCGATTCAATCTTCAGCCCCCCTAACAGGAGAAGTGTGGAAGACTTATGACGCAGGACGAATCTATAGGTGGCGGATTAACCGTGACCTAACCCTACATGCTATGCAAAGTCCGACGGATTAATCACAAATTAGATAATAAGCATTAACATCCCACGCAAAAATAAATTCACAGCAAAGCAAGATAATTTATTAAGCGAACAAGCTTTGGCTTTCCTCCGCGTGGAGTTCCAAAGCACGAGCGCGCGGCGAATAATTCCTTCCTGCAGTTAGAGATTTATCCAGACACAAATAACTAGAATAAAATGAACATCCAAACAAACATGTAATATTCCAAACAATAACAATGTTTACAACCTAATTCCAATCCAAAACACAACACAAATAAAATAGGACTGCTGTAGTTTTTAGAAAAACTGAAGTTTTGGAGAAGATTAAAGGTTTCCGGGTGGTGGCGGACTAGATCGGGTAAGGGAAAAGGTGGATCCACGAAAGGGAGGGGCTGTTGGCTGCGGGTAAGGAGGGTGAGGGGCTGATTAGGGCGGCACCAGACCGGACCTGGACAGACAGTCCAGATCTGGACAGATCTCGATTCAGCAGTGAACAGGGAGAGTGCGGGCTGGTTTGGAGGGTCGTCGGGCTGCTGTTAGGGGCGGGTGGTGTACGACGTTGAGGAGGAGAGAAGGGCGGCGGGAAGGCTAACAGGGGTGGCGGCTGAGTTGCTGGGAGGTGGAGTGGCGGCAGGGAGATTACTGGGGGCTGGCGGCAGGGCTAAAAACAGGAGGTTGGCGGCTGGCTGAAAATAGGAGGCTGGCGGCTTGGAAGCAGGGATGGTGGCTGGCGGCTGGGCAGCGACAGAGAAGAAGGAGGAGGGGCGGCTAGGGAGTGGGAGCAAGGAAAACACAAGGATACAAAGAGCACTTACCCAAGGAGTCGTCACCAAGGAGTTCCACGGAGTCGGCACCGCGGAGGGGATCACCGGAATGAAGGAAGAAGCTCTCCAAATCATTCAGCAATGCCAAAAATCTGCAGCCCTAAGTCTTATTTATAATGAAATAAAATTAGGGCAACCAAGATGGACGGCTATGATTGGCCGTCGATCTCGGCGCCAAAACAACACTAAATAATATTCAAAATACAACATGCTATATATGAAAATTCATCAGAACGACGAGCCGGACGCAACCGCGATGGCGGATCGGCGATCCGGTCACGCCATATATGGTAAGTCGTCAAATCAGCTCCGAATGGGCCCAAAGCTCATCCTCGCCTATGCTCCGCATCAATCTCCCCGGCTTGAAAGAATTCATCTCCCGATGAATAGGGGTCAGAATTCTCTCGCCGTATGTCGGGTAACAACTCGAAGAGGCCGCCTGAGGTCGTCCAAGTGTCGTCACTGAAAAGTGGCCTCGCCAATCAACTCCTCCGGACTGAAAAATTCCCGTCCCCGATGGGTGGAGACGGACGTACTGAAGTCGAAGCCCGGAGGCGAATCGCTCAAGCTCATCTCTCAACACACTAGTAGAAGGATCTGGTAGGATCTGAGGTGCCAACGGTGAAACCGTTGGGGACAACATCCCGGGTAAATAAGGGTCAGAGGTGGGCGCCTTCATGAAGTACCTGCACTTGCCAATGAACATCCGCATGTGATTTATAATATTTATTACCAATATGGATTATTCATCAGACCGACTTATGACACACATGCAAATGAGAAACAGACAACACAACAGACTTATGTAAATGATGACGAAACGACTCGACAGACTTATGCAAATGATGTAAATGAAACATGATCGACACAACATGCTTTCTATGGGAAAATCTAATAATGACATGAAGACCTACTATAGGAGGTGGCCTATCAGGAGGCTCTCTCGGGGAAGTATAGAAAAACTCATCTCGAGTGTGACGAGTGCTCAGATGATCGTGAAAGACAACTATACTCAAATACGAGCTCATAAAGATCCCAGTGTCTCTCAGGGGACGTGACACATCAGGGGGCTTACCAGGAGGTGTGTAAGAAAAGTCATCGCGAATGTGACGACCGCCTAAGTGAAAATCGTGTGCACCGACTAGAAAACGTGGCGCTATAGTGTGGTGAGTGTTCACGACAACTAAGAACTCAACGGGTGGGTCAGCGGGTGGTGTGTCCCAAAACTCATCACGAGTGTGCTGTGTCATAAAGTAAGTCCTCAAAATATGAGTAGGCTCTAGTGTGCTCAAGGTAGGCCCTACATACGTCTTACTCCACTCACGACCCATCCTCCGGGGCAAGACCAGAGATGATAGGGGAGGAGACGTCAATAACTCGAAACTCGTAAACACGCGCCTCACTTGAATCTCGTGTTCACCCGGATGTGGTGGATCATCAGGAGGATCAACTGGGGGCTCGTCATGGAACTCGTCACTAGGTTCAAGGCCCTCCAGATGAGTACCTACAAAAGGGGTAGTGTCCCCGTGAATGGATGGCATGGTCACTACAAGATCAATACTAGGCTCTGGGCTCTCGGTCGCGATGTGACCCAGGGACATGATAAGAGGAGAGAGACATAGACCTAGACTCAAGAATGGGTCCGCGGGTGCGGTGTCAAGATGTGAGTCAAGGGTAGGGGTGTTAATCAACCCATGACATGCCAAAGGTGGTGGTGTGGGTGAAGGACACAACGCTACATACTCAATAGGCCGCTCAGGTTCGCCCTCAGTCGGGGTCACAAAAGACGGGTCAGAAACTAGAGATAAGTCACTAACTGGGCTAAGCACCTCACTGGGGTGAGAGCAATCTGCATCAGGTATTACTTCAGTCATGTCTGATGGAACAATGATAGGCAAAGTGGTGTCCTCGGTGTGGGAGGGGCTCGTACTGCGGAGGTCAAGGTGAGAATCCCATCGACCAGCTCTTGCGGATCTCAAAGACTGTTCATAACGAAGGGCAAGCTGATACGTCTGCTCGAGGGACTTCGAGCTATGAAAAACCACCTCAGTACGAATGTCTGGTCGAAGGCCGGACCGAAATCTGCAAGAGGTCATGGCTGGGTCCTCTCGGATATCGCTCCTCACAACTAATTCATCAAAGCGATCCCTGTACTAAGCGACGGACATGGATCCTTGCTGAAGGGAAAATAATTGGTCGAGCAAGCGACTCCGATATGACGAAGGCAGATACCTCTGACACAATGTACGCTTCATGTCCACCCAACTAGTGATGCGATGTAGACGGTCTCGCTCGCGGGTCTTCTCAACGCTAGACCAATATGCCTTCGCCTGATCTAACAGTCTAAGTTTCGCAAACTTGACGCGACGCTCACCGAATAACTCAAAATGATCGAGATAATACTCCATATCCACGAGCCAGTAACTGAAAGACTCGGGAGACGATGAGCCGTCAAAGGAAGGGGCAGCGGTACGAAACTGACTCTCGAGATCTCTCTCGGAACAACGATCCTCATAATAATCATTCCTAAGGTAACCGAGTTGTGTCGAAGGATTGACACGATCCGCTCGCGTGTACGGATAAGAACGATGACAACCATCATACCGATCGTCTCTAGTGTAGTGGTCTCGTGTCGGTGGGTCAACATGATCTCTAAAAGTGGTGTGCTGCGATCGAGAATAATCGTCGTAGTTACGTGATGATCTCCCTGACGGGGCTCTGTGAGAGCGGGTGCTAGTGGACTCGAGACCTCCAAACTGAGGGGAGGCATAATTTTGACACCTAGACATAATAAAATATCCTATAGACTCTACGACTGCGTATCGAAATGTGTGCTCAACCTAGCTTTGATACCAATTGACGCAGGGCGAATCTATAGGTGGCGGATTAACCGTGACCTAACCCTACATGTTATGCAAAGTCCGACGGATTAATCACAAATTAGATAATAAGCATTAACATCCCACACAAAAATAAATTCACAGCAAAGCAAGATAATTTATTAAGCGAACAAGCTTTGGCTTTCCTCCGCGTGGAGGGCCAAAGCACGAACGCGCGGCGAATAATTCCTTCCTGCAGTTAGAGATTTATCCAGACACAAATAACTAGAATAAAATGAACATCCAAGCAAACATGTAATATTCCAAACAATAACAATGTTTACAACCTAATTCCAATCCAAAACACAACACAAATAAAATAGGACTGCTGTAGTTTTTAGGAAAACTGAAGTTTTGGAGAAGATTAAAGGTTTCCGGGTGGTGGCGGACTAGATCGGGTAAGGGGAAAGGTGGATCCACGAAAGGGAGGGGTTGTTGGCTGCGGGTAAGGAGGGTGAGGGGCTGATTAGGGCGGCACCGGACCGGACCTGGACAGACAGTCCAGATCTGGACAGATCTCGATTCAGCAGTGAACAGGGAGAGTGCGGGCTAGTTTGGAGGGTCGTCGGGCTGCTGTTAGGGGCGGGTGGTGTACGGCTTTGAGGAGGAGGGAAGGGCGGCGGGAAGGCTAACAGGGGTGGCGGCTGAGTTGCTGGGAGGTGGAGTGGCGGCAGGGAGATTACTGGGGGCTGGCGGCAGGGCTGAAAACAGGAGGTTGGCGGCTGGCTGAAAATAGGAGGCTGGCGGCTTGGAAGCAGGGAGGGTGGCTGGCGGCTGGACAGCGACAGAGAAGGAGGAGGGGCGGCTAGGGAGTGGGAGCAAGGAAAACACAAGGATACAAAGAGCACTTACCCAAGGAGTCGTCACCAAGGGGTTCCACGGAGTCGGCACCGCAGAGGGGATCACCGGAATGAAGGAAGAAGCTCTCCAAATCATTCAGCAATGCCAAAAATCTGCAGCCCTAAGTCTTATTTATAATGAAATAAAATTAGGGCAACCAAGATGGACGGCTATGATTGGCCGTCGATCTCGGCGCCAAAACAACACTAAATAATATTCAAAATACAACATGTTATATATGAAAATTCATCAGAACGACGAGCCGAACGTAACCGCGGTGGCGAATCGGCGATCCGGTCACGCCATATATGTAAGTCGCCAAATCAGCTCTGAATGGGCCCAAAGCTCGTCCTCGCCTATGCTCCGCATCAACTTATAGTAAAGATTAGGGCAAAATTGCTAATAGTAGCCCAAGGCAAATGAATTGAAACAAGGCCGATTTTTTCAAATGGAAGTGAGGTGAATTTCTGGGCGGGGTCGGCTATAGGCAAATGAGACATTTTAATAAAAAAAAAATTATTATAAGCTTTCCCTAAGCTAATCTATCCCATAAAATACCGGACCTATGCATTTAAGGTCGTGTTGGCCGGTCACACAACCGAGTCAAAAGAAAATGCGCGAGCAACATGTGCGATACAAAATAACATTCAAGCGCTTATAACAAGCGCAACACAACTCGACGCAACATAATAACTCAAAGTGCGTGAAGGCATGCGCTACAAAATAAATGACAAGTGCAGGAAAATAATAAAAAGGACGCGATGCGGGTTGCACCAATTCTCCCGGGGTTGAAAAGAGCTCGTCCCCGACGAGACTCGATGTAACCTGCAAGTAGAAAGTCCAAATGTCGATCGGAGAACACGCTGCATGACTGTCCAGCAGATG
Organism: Dactylorhiza incarnata; assembly: GCA_033032865.1. Lineage (NCBI taxonomy): Eukaryota > Viridiplantae > Streptophyta > Magnoliopsida > Asparagales > Orchidaceae > Dactylorhiza > Dactylorhiza incarnata. Next base: position 1,921,011 of record JAWHQI010000173.1, read on the forward strand.
TCGCCGCTGCGACCCAAAACCTGGAAGTAACCTCTCATCCCCCAAAACTCGCAATCCATTAATCAAAATTTCATGCCAAATATTTAAATAAACAGTAGTTATTAGAGCTTTTAGAGGATGACAGTGGCAGTGTGTGGGGCAAACACGAGGCAGGGGGAAAAGCAAGAAACAAGTGCAAGGTAGAAAGTAAAACAGAAAGCAAGCGTGATCTACCCATGGAATCAGTAACTCATAACGCGACATACGCTCGCTCGATAGACACCTACGAACGTCCGCTAGATCAGGATCGTCTATCGTCATGATTTCACTCGTCAAGGTCCCACTCGAGTCACAAAATTTTAAATAGATCCCAAATTTATCTTGTAAAATTTTCCATAAAAATCCGTTGAAGCTAGTGTCCCTAAGAGGAGTAAAAAATCTAAGGATCGTCTCGACTCCCTCAAGACTACTAAACCGAGGCGTGTCAGAACATAGACGGCAGGTATGTGGGGACTCAACATGCTCGCCTAAAACCAAAGGAAAGTGACGTGAATAAAAGACGTGCTCACCAAAAATAAAATCAATATAGGGTGGTGACTTGAGTGTCACTAACGGGTGGCCACCAAGCACAATGTATGTGGCCTCAACGGTTTGTGGCGACAGTGGGCTAAGAAGCTCAGGACATAAGACGAACGAGTCTGTCACCCAAGATGAGGACCTCATCACTAACCAACTCCTCAGGGAGAAGAGAGAGCGATGATGTGTCATCCGAGGTGAGTGTCACATCACTAGTAAGTCCGTCTCCCTGAAGCGGGGCCTCAGGAAACAACTCGACGACTGAAGGATGTGAGTCAGTGGGGGCAAGTGGACACACCATGTCAATCAGGAGGAAGGAATGAGGAGGGAAAAACTCATCTTCCTGGAGCAGGGGCTCGGGAAGAACCTCCTCGATCGAAGGGGGTGCTAAAGCGGAGACAGGTGGAGACACGACTTCAGTCGGGGTGGTAAAAATAGGAAGAAGCTCTTCTTCCTGGAGCAGGGGCTTAGGAAGAACCTCCTCGACTGAAGTGAGTGTTGTAGTGAGGGTGGGTGGGACTAAGGTGCTCGTCGTGAGACTGACGAGGCGAGACAGAGGACTATCGAGAGACCTAACCTCGGGTTTCACTATGTGATATGAAGTGTGGAGGTATGCAGGAGCAGCATAATGCATGCACGTTAACACTTCGAGGTTGTGAACAGAGATGCACAACTCACTCAGGCTCTGCTTGTGGTCTGCGATGACGCACTCAACATTTTTCTGCAAAGCTTTAAGACGTGCATCTACATCATCCTTTTTTTTCTTTTAAACGTAAAATATTAACTAAAATATTTTTTGGAAACGAAAGACGCTCGGCTATCCCACAATAGGAGTGAGATATCCCAGCAGCCACACCAAACTGATGTAAACTAAAACTAGGGCTATAGTTTTGAAATAAAATAATGCAATCTTTAAAATAATTACAGCGCGAAGGGTTTCGCGGGCTATTTTAAACCGATAAAACGACCTAAGCGGCGCTCGCGAACGCAAGGCTACCACACGAGCGTATTAGCGTTGTAAATCTCAATTCCACGGGCTTAACGATTAGGAGGAAATTCAAGTTAAGAAAATAACGGTAATTAGGAGATGACGACTAGTAGGGCAAGCTCTAAATAATTAACCATTCATTTATATACTCTGAGCATAATATTTAACTTCAGGATGGAGCTAGGAGAGGTCGAGGCATACCACCAGGGCTCGGGCTCGGCACGATTTCCCCAAACATAGGTTGGAGGGAAGAGAAGGTGGCTTGAAGCTCGATGGTTTGCTGGAGGGGTTGAATCCGCCGGAGAAAGGCAGAGGAGACCTCGTCGGTGGCTGGCGAAGCTGCAGGAAGAGGAAATGGAGGCCGGCGGGGCGGGAGCTCTGGACGGAAGATGGCACTGGCCGTTCGGGACGGGGAGAGGCTCTGGCAGCGCGCGCGGGAATGGCGGGAGGCGGCACTGGACGGCTCTGGAAGTTGCAGGAGGCGCAAGGAGGTGGAGGTGGACTGATCTAGGAGTAGCAAGAGGCGTCGCCGGCGAGATCTGGACGGAGATCTACGGCTGCGTCGTCGAACAGGAGAGTCGACACAGGAGGCGACAATGTTGGCGCAGGATGAGCTGGAGGATGCCGGCGGCGGCTGGCGAGGCAGATGAGAGGGCGTCGGAGCAGATGGAGTAACTGGCAGGGCACGGGAGAGCTCGATCGACGCTGGAATGTCCGACGGGTGAGGGCAGAGCGCGAGCGGGGCACTGGACGGAACCGAACGAAACCAAAATTGGTTCGTTCGATTCAATCTTCAGCCCCCCTAAGAGGAGAAGTGTGGAAGCCTTATAGTAAAGATTAGGGAAAAATTGCTAATAGCAGCCCAAGGCAAATAAACTGAAACAAGGCCGATTTTTTCAAATGGACGTCACGTGAATTTCTGGGCGGGGTCGGCTATAGGCAAACGAGACATTTTAATAAAAATAATAATTATTATAAGCTTGCCCTAAACTAATCTATCCCATAAAATACCGGACCTATGCATTTAAGGTCGCGTTGGCCGGTCACATCAACGAGACAAAAGAAAATGCGCGTGCAAAATGCGCGATACAAAATAACATTCAGGCGCTTATAACACGTGCAATACAACTCGACGCAACATAATAACTCAAAGTGCGCGAAGGCATGCGCTACAAAATAAATGACAAGTGCAGGAAAATAATAAAAAGGACGCGATGCGGGTTGCACCAGAAGCGCATGCACGAGATCCCCCATCGTGGATCCGCAACATCTCTGCCTTCCCCGACATCAAGCTTGTCCTCAAGCTTGGCGTGGGTCCCCCAGATCATCCTCCTCCAGGTCCCCGTCGGAGGGGTCTTCGACCTCTAGCCAGAAGAGGCATGAGCATCGGTGTCCACGACTGTAAGTTTCATCACAGTTGTAGCAAAAGGCGCCTAGCTCTGCAGTCAGCCATTTCTTGGGTCGACAGGAGGCGGATTACGAGCGCCTGATCGCCATCCCTGCCCTTACCGAGCCCATTGTCGGGTCGGGGGGTGATGCACTAAACCCCTCGGAGGGTCCTTTGCCGCTACGACCATCCAGATGCGGGCGATCCATCAAAATATGTTTCTCGCAGATGCGCGCGAGACTCATGGCAGCCGTGAGGTCCCGCGGGTTCTGAAACTCACATCCAAACAATGGCGATCATGGAGCCCCGCGGTGAAAAAGGGCACCTGATGTGCCGTCGGCACGGACAAGGCGCAAGCGATGAGAACTTGAACTTGTTCTAGATACTCATCGATCGTGTCGGTCTGATGGAGAGAAATAAGATCGCCGATGGGATTGCTGTGCAGAAGAGGTCCAAAACTAATAGAACAATGGTGCTTGAATTCCTTCTAGTGGAGGTGTGATTTCTCCCGCCGGAGTTGGGATAACTACAATTGGGTCGAGCCCATAAGATGAAAGGAGGCCACGTCAATCCAATCCTCCCACGGTGTGTGTTGGTTGGAAAAGAAATGCTCGCAATGTGTAAGCCACGTCAATGGGTCCTCACAACTATCAAAGAGCGCGAAATCCATCTTGACGAAGCGAGGGGCGCCACTCCCATCCGAGCGAGGGGTCGGATAATCCGTCCTTATTGGGTGGTATTCGGGTGGAGGATGGTGGCTCTAAGCTGAAGATCGAGGCGGCAGAAAATCCAGGGCGAGCTGAAATGAGTCGGACACGACGCAAGGCAGCAGCAAGGGGGCCGCGACACGAAGGGCCTCGAGGAGAGACTTGTTGTTGGCCTCAATCAATTGTTGTACGGTCTCCATGATCTGTGACATGGTCTGGCTGCTGAGACAACCTTCTTCCGTGGGTGTAGGCGGCGGTGAAAAAGAGACCGGGTTAGGGGTTGACAGAAGGCCCTTGCTGCTCTCGAGCATTGGGAGTGGTAGTGAGTTTTTTAGGAGATCTTAGATCATTTAGTTTTAGGCTCTCTTTGGAGAGAAGGATCTTAGAGGGATCCTGAACACGAGAGGTTAGATCGAGCTTGGCTCGAAATTTTTATCTCCCTAGTCCCTTCACATTTATCTACTTATTTCCCTTTGACGATAGCGGAAGCTATCAAACAAGTCTAGGTAAAAAGGAGCAGCCCCGACAGCATACCAGCAGCCCCAATTCAACAAGGAAAGGAGCCCCAAAACAAAAAGCAAAGAAGAAGAAGAAGAAGAAGAAGAAGAAGAAGAAGAGGAGGAGGAGGAGGAGGAGGAGGAAGAGGAAGAGGAAGAGGAAGAGGAAGAGGAGGAGGAAGAAGACGACGACGACGACGCGGACGGGGACGGGGACGCGGACGGGGACGCGGACGGGGACGGGGACGCGGACGCGGACGGGGACGCGGACGCGGACGCGGACGTGGACGACGACGACGACGACGGGGACGGGGACGGGGACGGGGACGACGGGGACGACGACGGGGACGACGAGGACGACGAGGCCGAGGACGACGAGGACGACGAGGACGAGGACGACGAGGACGAGGACGAGGACGACGAGGACGACGACGACGTCGTCGACGAGGACGACGACGACGACGAGGACGACGACGAGGACGACGACGACGACGACGACGACAACGAAGAAGAAGAAGAAGCGTACTGGAGCGGAGAGCAGCGTACTGGAGCGGAGAGCAGCAACGGGAGCGGAGAGAAGTAGCAGAGAGCTGCAGCAGCGGAGAGGAGCAGCAGCAGAGTAAACCTAGACTATAAAAGAGCCGCGTGAAATAAAAAGAGCGGAAAAGAGCGGTCGCTGATATTCACGGGAAGAAGAGGAAGAAGAGGACGACGACGAGGACGACGACGAGAGCTGCAGCAGCGGAGAGGAGCGGCAGCAGAGTAAACCTAGACTATAAAAGAGCCGCGTGAAATAAAAAGAGCAGAAAAAGCGGCCGCTGATATTCACGGGAAGAAGAGGAAGAAGAGGACGACGACGAGGACGAGGACGACGACGACGAGCACGACGAGGACGACGAGCACGACGAGGACGAGGACGACGACGAGGACGACGAGGACGACGACGAGGACGACGAGGACGACGAGGACGACGAGGACGACGAGGACGACGAGGCCGAGGAGGACGAGGAGGACGGCGAGGACGAGGACGACGACGAGGACGACGACGACGAGGAGGACGACGACGAGGACGACGAGGACGACGACGACGAGGAGGAGGAGGAGGACGACGAGGAAGAGGAAGAGGAAGAGGAAGAGGAAGAGGAAGAAGAAGAAGAAGAAGAAGCGTACTGGAGCGGAGAGCAGCGTACTGGAGCGGAGAGCAGCAACGGCAGCGGAGAGAAGTAGCAGAGAGTTGCAGCAGCGGAGAGGAGCGGCAGCAGAGTAAACCTAGACTATAAAAGAGCCGCGTGAAATAAAAAGAGCGGAAAAGAGCGGCCGCTGATATTCACGGGAATGGCGGGATACGCGATTCCGATTTAATTTTTTTTAATTAATTAAATTAACGTTTCCTAGAGTTTCGGAAACGCGTTTCCGAGCGTTTCCCGTATCCGATACGCGTACGAGCCGATACGCAGAGCATTTTTAAGTATCTGTGCAAGGTAGTTGGAGAGTAAATGCTGTCCAAAGTAGTTACATATATTGCAAGTAACAATGTGCTAGCAGCTATAAAATTTTAATTATTTCATTTCTTTTTTATTCAAATTAAGTTGATTTTGTAACTATATTTTTTTTACTTATACGAGCAGTCTGGTAGGGGAAACCTTCGTGCCCCATGCGACAGTACTCACGTCGCTCACTTTCTCCAGTGTGCAGCATACATCGATGACCGGACCCCGGACTTGCTCGATGACATAAGCGTCGTAGTTGCGCACTAGAGAATCGAGCGACGTGAGTATTGTTGTGCGGGGCACGAGAGTTTCCCTGCGCATGACTGCTCGTGGGTAAATAAATGTCAAACATTATAATTTCATTGAAATGGTATTTGAAAAAACTAGCCAGTGAGATAAACCAAGCCAGCTGCTGACTTGCTCTCGCTAGTGGATAAGTTGATTTAAGCTTAACCAGTGGTCATGGGTTCAAGGAATCGGCATTGATGGGGAGGGAGAAAAGAGATAAACCAAGCCAATAAAATTATCATCTTTAACAACTCTTTTGACTTTAATAATATTATATTCTGAAAGTATGTGTCGATCACCGACCGGGGCTTGGCAATCGGCAATTATCAATCGCCGACCCGGAGTAGCGATCGCCGACCCGGAGTAGCGATCGCCGACCGGAAGGAGCGATCGCTGATCGACGACCGGGAATAGCTGTGTGCGGGAACCTGGGGCTTGGCAGTCAACGATCGCCAATCGCCGACCAAGAGGAGTGATCGTTAACCAGGAAAAAGCACGTGTCTATACTGCCAACGTAATGGAAACGACAAAATTGTCTTTTCAGGTTGCACGGACGTGCGTGAACAGTGATAGCCCAACAACTCCTTTTTTATAAGTATAGATGAAACCATACATGCGAATTGTTGGAAGCTGAGAGACCACATTTCTATTGGACGTCGTGTGATGCTCATTGAACCAACTTGCTGTTGGAGGATAATTGGAACATGTCTACCGTAAGTAGAACATAAAGAGGGCAATGAACATAAATGGTTACATTTATATTCACCAAGGTGTAGTCAATATGTTAAGGAGCTTTATAAGACAAGTAGAGCTCGTAAGGCCCATTGTGACGAGGTTAGCGACATCTTTTCTTACTCTTACATGCATTCACAAGCAATTTGAGGAAAATGACCACTTCACCCAAATGGGCATCAAGTGGCAGAGGAATCAAGTGTAAGCGAGTAACCAACATTCTTAATATTTACATTTTGGAGCAGTATCATGCACATTTTAAAGATCTTTAGACCTATAGTTCGTGTACTAAGATTGGTTGATTGTGAGAAAGATCATACATGCGTTACATTTATGAGACTATGGATAGAACTAAAGAAACTATAACCAAGTCTTTTAATGACAAGGAGGACAAATACAATGATGTCCTCTTTAACAAGCAAAAAGAAGGCTAGCGCAACAACCGAACGATTTGGTGTATGTGAAGTAAATTGAGTATTGAAACGTCGATATGATATATGTGATTGTATTGATTCGATTTCATTGACAAATATAAACGATAGTAATGCATGGTATTGGGTGGAATGGAGGAAGAAAATGATGTTGATCAAGAAGACAAATTGGTGTTTGATGATGATTATTTAACATGTGGTGCAGTTGCTAGAGACAGTGGAGTTGAAGAGGGTACCTATTAGATGTGCACATTATCTAAAAGGAAAAATGTTACTTCCATGAAGACCGTAGAAAGGGGCAATCTCCTAAAAAATGGCCCCTACTCCACTAGTGATGCAACATCTGACACATGTCACACATACACTTTATTTTTATTTGCACCTTTATATTTACATCATATTTTAGGTAGCAGATATTCTCGCGCATGTCATATTTTATATTAACGCACGTTAATCGTGCTAATGTACTTTTTTCGCACACGCTCTTATGACTTATTGACATAACCACCAATAAGACCCTAAATGAAAAGGTCCGTCAAATTAGGCCTAGAGATAACTAAAGCAAGTTAGCAAAATATTAAATTTACACTCAATATTTTATGAGCATGTTCTGAAATTTACTTTTAAAAGGGGTGTGAAGAGGCTTATTTTTATTTTTGGAATTATTTATTAAAAGGAACGCCAATGAATGAATAAAAAACCCTCAACCCTATCTTGCGTCATTAATAAAATCAATTTATATAAATTTCTATTTCACCCACAGTTCAAGGACCATGGAATAGAAATTGGACAAAGTCAATCTTCTTTTTTTTGTAATATCTATCCAGCAAAATCTCGCTGCTTTCCCAACTCGATTACTCAAAGCCAGCTCTAGATCGATGCCCATCTTAATCTATTCTCCTCTGTTGGGATGAAACTCCTCATTAGTTGTGCGATCAAAGTCTACAAGTTAGTCGCGTCATAAGTCGTAATCGCATGCCGAATCACGTCACACATTTCAGTCGTCAGAAATCATCCATAGGGCTGTTGGCGTCGATGTTGGAAGCGATTACAGAGGTCGGTGACTCATCCTTTCCCCTAGTACATCCTACCCCCCCCCCCCCCCCCCCCCCTCAACCCTCCAAACAACCTTAACCTCATTTTCCCATGTGTATGCAAAATTCGGACACTTCCGAAATCTTCCCAGTCTCATTGAACCTTAATCCACCCTATTTCCCACGGTCTAGAACTCAAATCAACACCCCCTCATATACAAATGCCCTATTTTCAAACTTATTACCTCCATCTCATCTGTCCATCACCATCCCAAAACCTAATAGAGTTTAACTTTACTGGATCTGAAGATGTGATTTAGATCCTAAAGTATACCTCACATCTTGTCACTCTCTTGCCCTTATTTTGTTAGTATAATATTATGCTTAATTTTTATTTGGTCTAGAAATTCAGAACATCCTTGCCAAGTTGCCCTACACATGTTTGTAATCAATTAAGTCTAATTACTGCTTATTCATTATCTTTCCTGTGAATGAATCTTTTTATGTGTGCAATGAGTTTGAATGTTAGCCCTCTAGGCGAATCATATGAACCTTAGCTGGATTATCTCTTTTTATTGTTCGTCAAATCACAATGTTGACCATTCAATTTAATTCAATCGCAATATTCCTTTGATATCAAAACTTCATTATTCAGGTTACATCAACCGGTCCTTAAGGATGGGGATGATAAAGATGAATACAGCGAAGAAGATTATAATGAAAGTAGAGAGGAGGATGAAGATATAGTTTTATGATGATTAGTTGACATTGAGATTGGTGAGTGGTAAAACATTTTCATTTTAAATGTTCTTTTAATGTTAATAGTAGTGCTTCTTCTTCATTTATATTACATTGTTCATTGTTGGTATTAATGTTGCTATGTTAGATGCTTTATGATATAAATTTTTTCATTTATATTGTTATCATATTACCTTAGTTTAGTTTAAGATATTTTTTTCTTTTTTTGCCTTGCCTTCTCCAAGAGGGCACCTGTGCCTTGTGCCTAGGGTCCAGGATTCTCTTGCGCCTTGGTGCGCCTTTAATAACTTAGCTTGCACCAAACTTAGAGTCAAGCTCGGGTTAAATCTAGATATAATCAAGCCAATAGAGATAAACCTTGCAAGGATTGAGATCAAACCGGATAACACTGAGTGGATCATGAACAAAAATGGATTATAAGAGATTAGACGGTGAACTATATCTATAGAGCTCCCATCAAAATATAACAAACTTGATACTGCAAGGAAAATATTTGCTAATCATAATAATTAGGCTTATATATGAAAGAAAACACCCACTAAGACAAGAAAAAAAATCATATAGGACAGGAAATAACTTTAAATTGGATGACAAAAAGAGCATGAAGTTAAAACATAAGGACAGGTTACTAAGTTTACCATTGGCCATATCAATGCATTCCACATGCTCTTGCAGCTCATCAAGGATTCCTGCAAAAAGTTTCAAACGTAGTGAATGGCAAGCAGACATAACAGAAAATGAGAACATGAAGTAGAATAAGAGAACAATAATTCATCAGCAAGACCTATTATCCTATCAACCGAATGCTACCGAGGAAAAAGTAAAACAACAATGGACATAATAGAATTGATGCAATTGAGTTGCATCTTTACTTTATTTATGGCATTTTCTTTATTTGTGTAGCGCACGTCTTTGCGCATATTGGTATTTATTTTTCGCGCATGTTATTAGCGCATGTATGTTTTGTTTTGCGCATCACTCGCGCACGTCTTTCAACTTATTGGTGTGACCGCCCAATAAGGCCTTGAATAAAAATGGTTCAGTCAATTTATGTTAGGTGATTATTAAAGCAAGCTTTGAAATGATTTATTTTTATTAAGTACTTTAATTTTAACATTAAATATATTGATTTTAGAAATTGAGAATTATAATTATTAGGGAATACCAATGGAGGAGATCTCTTGAATCAATTCCCATAAGACCATTAATTTTCTGTTTTTAACTCCCTAGTCGTTTCTTACATTAAACCTTGGAAACCTCCTCATTTAATACATGCTCATTTAATTTCTGAAACCTCCTCATTTAATCCCAAATTCCTATAAAACAAGTCGGCCCACACCTGTTCAAGACAGCCTGGAAGAAATGGCGAAATAGAGAAACTCTCTGTTTTGACCTATCCGGCCGAAAACCCTTCTGCTTGCATTCCACTGCAATACCGTTGCTTGCCTCGCCTTCCTGGACTCCACCGACGACTCCTCAGGCGAGCCCAGGTGCCGACAACCTTGCCTCCTCCGTCCAACCTCAGAGTCGGCTACTCCAGTGCCCGGGGTTCCTCCTCCAGGTGGTCGTTTCTCCTCCAGCATGCACCCACGTCGTCGTCCTGACCACCTCCCTCTCCGATCGGCCTCCATTCCACCATCCCTTCCATTTCTGACCACCCCCTCGCCGCTCCTGGTCTCTGATGACTTCCGGACGTGAACTGATGCGCGTGTGATGCCTTAAAGTGGTCCGAGCTTCCAGGCAACACTGCACCCCACCTCCATAGTCAGACTCATGTTGTTTCATGACTCTGACATACGGTTTGCCTCGTCGTTTCAGTCATTTGGTCGATGGTATTACCCTCAACTTCTCCCACTGCTCGATATTAATAGTTTACTTTTATGATTAATATGAATGATCTTAAAAATTCAGAGCTTGCATTAATGTTTGCAAACATAATTGTCGATAATTTAAAATTCTCTTGTTCTTTGTTATTTCAAGTGATCGCTCGTGGAATGTTAAAATTGTGTTTACTCGTCGTTCGAATGTTGGCATTGTATGAGCATTTACGAACCCTAGGTTAATTGTTGTGTGATCCTACGTGTAAGAATCTTGCTAACACCACAAACCTTTAAAAGAACTCAAACTTAAAAACAAAGAAAATGAAAAAAACTCTTTTTGGAATTTAGGCTTCATTTGGCGCGGCGTTTTTTGCCTGCATTTGGAGCAAACGCCACTGGACAGCGGGTAAACAAACGGGCGCCAGCGGCGTTTGCTCCGTTTGCTCCCGCCGGACAGCGGAAAAGCCCCGCAAAAGCAGCTTTTCCATCCCCGCCTCCCCCCTCCAGTTCCAATGCTCCCTTTCCAACCGTCGGCTTCTCCCGCCACCGCCACGCCAAATGAAGCCTTAATCTACATCAATTTGGTATCAGAGGTGGAACGTTGATTGACTCTTATCGTGTATCACGATCCGATTTTTTTAAAAAACTTTTAAAAAATTGTTTTCAATTTTATTAAAATCTTTTTTATTTTTTAAAAAGATTTACTCTAAGTTTTTCTTTGTTTCATCAAAATCCCTCTTAAAAAAAGAGAACTTTTACTATAGGATTAGAGTTTTTTTAAAGAACCTTTTTTAAAGTCTTTTTTATAAAAAGAAAACATATTTTAAATATTTTTTCTATATTTTAAATAAATGGAAAATCAAGTAGACAAATTAGAGACAAGCGAAAATGACTTAACCCAACGTATAGAGAACCTTATGCAATTGGTTGAGACATTCACCACTAACATGGGTGATGTCCAACAAGTCATGAACGGGTTAAGGACCTCCTCCAATAATATAGAAGACACTATTCATTTGGGTGGAAATCGAGCACCACCACCTAACCTCAGGGAAGAAGCACCCATGCCACAACATCCTGAACCACGACATCAACCACGTTGGGATGATGGGGTTAAATTGGACGTAGAAGATTTCGAGGGAAACGTCGAACCCGAGAGATGTTTGGATTGGTGTGAGCATATGGAGAGATTCATGACATGGAAACAAATGCATGTGAATCAACAGGTGGAATATTCCACTCTTAGGCTAAAAGATCAGCACTAGTCTGGTGGGTACAGTTAGAGCGCACTCGTTTCACCTTAGGCTTAGCTCCTATAACCACTTGGGTAGACTTTAAGACTCAGATACGAAAGCGTTATGTTCCCTGGACTATCTGCAAAATTAATATCGAAGGTTCCACAACCTTCGTCACGATAGACTTTCCATAGACGAGTACACACACGAGCTCTTTGTGTTGCAGTCTAAGGTTAGACCTTCATGAGGAAGACGGCATAACGGTGTCCCGTTTTCTGAACGGGCTCCGTTATGTTATTAGGGACCAACTTGAGTTGCGCGACTTTAGAGATTTGAGTGAAGTGTCTAGTGGAGCACGTAGGGTAGAGGCCGCACTAATGAAAAGGACAATTGGGTTTAGGTCTACTGATAAACCTACTCTGAGCACCACCACCACTGCACCCACCTCCAGGGTTTCAGATCCCCCTCGTCCTCATGCACTACAGCGACCCTGACTCCTCCCACTGACCCCTCCCGGGGTAAGGATCTCATTGGGCCCAACACTGGAGCATTCTGATGCTTCAAGTGTATGGAGCTGTGACACAAATCATCTTAGTGTCTGCCACACCACTTCGTCGTCATTACTGATTCCACTGATGGGTATGAGCCTGAATATGGAGTACCCATTAGTGACTCCAAGCCTGAGCCTCAGCACGAGTCTGATAGTGTGATCAAGGTCGAAGAAGGGCAAGCTGATCATTTAGTATGTGCTCTCGCTATAACTTGATTTCCCCTAGCGAGACCACTAAGATTGATTTTTGGAGAAATGAAATTTTTCGCACTATTGCGCGCATTTAGGGGTAGTTTTGTTTCATCATCATTGATAGTGGTAGTATAGAGAACTTCGTTTCTCAACGGATGGTAGACACGCTAGGACTCAAAACTCACCTCTTAGAGCAGTCCTACAACTTATCTGGGGTTAATAGTCGCTTGACTATGTATGTACTCATCGTTGTCTTGTAGAATTCTCTATAGGGAACACGTATCAAGGTTATGTTTTATGTGATGTATCCCCCATCGATGTCTGTCACATCCTATCAGGACGATCATGGCAGTACGACAAACGTGTCATGCATGATGGTGTAAGGAACTCTCATTCTTTTGATCACCATGGGCACAAGATTGCTCTTCTTCCCCAGAAGAATAGTCTTGTTCCTAGGGCACCTGGGAGGACCTTACCATCATCTGCCTCATCTCCCTTAGATTCCACTACAACACTTCTATTTAGTGCTACACTTCTGTCTGGGCCCCCACTAAAGAAAGAAGCACTTAACACTAATGAGTCATTCATCATAGATGTCTTGGAAGCGCCACCTTATATTGATTTTATATTTGGGGATCACATTTTTAGTTCGCCTCACTATCCTATGAATGTAGGCGAGCGCGTTGAGCCTCTTCGTCTGATTTCCAAACTTTTTAGGCTTAATCATATTAGGAAAATCAGGACAATCCCTAGATCTTTTATTCATAATAGGGGCACGCGTTTTAATGGATTTATATGGAATATTTTAAATGGTAGATTTGAGATCATTTTGAAATTTTGTAACACTGGTGGGACTTCATCGAGTGAAATCATGACGGTATTTGATCTTGGTTCACTAGATGTTCATAGGTGTCTAGCACAAGTGTGTATGATGTAATATGATTTAATGTTTCTACAGGTTGATCTTGCTTACTTCTTACCTCGCTTTTCACTCTGTTTTTTAGATGCACCATCTCCCCCACTTTGTGATACTCACCTCTTTGATGCTCTGATTTTGATTGATCATATACATGTTATGCATGAAACTATAACTAACAGTTTGCGAGCATCTTTGGAAAACTATAACTTCATAGTTGATTTTCTCAACCTGAGATATTTTTTCAATGGGGATTGGTTTCCTGGATCTTTCAAGAGAGAGGGTGTACCTACAAGTCATGTGTTGCAACGAGGAATCCTTCCTTTATCCCACTCTCTACTATAGCAGGACGACATTTGGATCTTTCAGACAGGCTCTATCATATTCTCGGCGGGGTCGAGTTCTTTCAACCCCGGGGGAATTGATGTAACCTGAGTTGCATCTTTATTTTATTTACGACATTTTCTTTATTTGTGTGGTGCACGTCTTCGCGCACGTTGATGTTTATTTTTCGCGCATGTTATTAGCGCATATATATTTTGTTTTACGCATCACTTGCGCACGTCTTTCGGCTTATTTGTGTGACAACCCAATAAGGCCCTGAATAAAAAGGATTCGTCAATTTATTTTAGATAATTAGGGCAAGCTTTGAAAACATTTATATTTATTAAGTATTTTAATTTCTGAAATTGACATTAAATATATTGATTTCAGAAATTTAGAATTATAATTATTAGGGAATACAATGGAGGAGATCTCTTAAATCAATTCTCATTGTGCCATTAATTTTCTAGTTTTAACTCCCTAGTCGTTTCTTACTTTAATACTTGGAAACCTCCTCATTTAATACATGTTCATTTAATTTTTGAAACCTCCTGTTAATCCCAAATTCCTTTAAAACAAGCCGCCTCACACCTGTTCAAGGCAGCCTGAAGAAACATCGAAACAGATAAATCTCCCTGTTTTGACCTATCCGTCTGAAAACCCTTTTCTACTTGTGTTCGACTGCAGCGTCGCTGCCTCCCTCGCCTTCCTGGACTACACTGACAACACCTCAGGAGATCCCAGGCGCCGGCGACCTTGCCTCCTTCGTTCAATCTTAGAGACGACTGCTCCGTGCCCAGTGTTCCCCCTCCAGGTAGTCGTCTCTCCTCTAGCCTGCCCCCACGTCGTTGTCATGACCACCTCCCCCTCCGATCGGCATCTATTCCACCATCCCTTCCATTTCCAACCACTCCCTCACCGCTCCTGGTCCCTAACGACTTCTAGACGTGAACAGATGTGCGTGTGATGCCTTGAAGAGGTCTGAGCTTCCAGGCAACGCTGCACCCCGCCTACAGAGTCAGACTCATGTTGTTTCACGACTCTGACCTACGGTTTATCTCGTCATTTCAGTCATTTGGCTGATGGTATGACCCTCAACTTCTCCCACTGCTCGATACAGTTTTGACGGATGATGTGGCTATTAAAGAGCGATGAAAAAGATATTTTTATTAACTCTATAATGAAACAAAAGACAATGAACAGAACTTGAAAGAGTTAAGTAAATCAGAGGAGTATAGGAACTTAATGTTTTATCGTAAAATTCAAGTATCGGAGGTAAATGATGCTCTAAAGAAGATGAGAAATGGAAAGACGGTTGGACCAGACAATATACCCAACAAAGTATGGAAATGTCTATGGAAAGAAGGAATTTTGTGGTTTACATGTTTCTTCAATAAGATAATGAAGTCAAAGGCGATATCGGACCAATAGAGAAAGTATCTTGGTACCTTTGTATAAGAACAAATGAGATATATAAATTTGTGTTAATTACAGAGGAATTAAATTAATGAGTCATACCATGAAACTATGGGAACGAATAATAGAAAGAAGAGTAAGACGAGAGACTATCATCTCAGAGAATCAATTTGGATTCATGCCAGGGCGGTCGACTATGGAAGCTATGCATCTCTTGAGGAGACTCATTGACAACTATCGAGAAAGAAAACAAGATTTGCATAGATTGTTTATCGATCTTGAGAAGGCTTATGATAGGGTTCCAAGAGAGATCTTATGGAGAGTCTTAGAAAAGAAGGGTGTAAATGTATCATACATTGACATAATCAAAGATATGTACACAAATTCAGTGCGAGGGTGAGAACATCTGGAGGATTAACACAAGAATTCCCTATCACTGTTGGCTTACATCAAGGTTCAGCTTTAAGCCCTTATCTTTTTACCCTTATCTTAAATGAACTCGCCGGACATATCCAACAAACGATACCTTGGTATTTATTGTTTGTGGATGATATCGTTTTGGTCGATGAGACGCGCGAGGGTGTAAACGTGAAACTTGAATCTTGGCGAGACACTTTAGAAAAGAAGGGTTTTAGGTTGAGCACGACAAAGACGGAGTATACGGAGCTTAAATTTAACAGTGCAAGAAGGACGGATGACTTCATTATTAAGTTGGGTGATCAAGATATTTACCGCAGTGAGTGCTTTAAATATCTTGGATCGATAGTTCAAAAAGATGGAGGTGTTGATAAAGATGTGATACATAGAATCCAAGCAGGTTGGTTGAAGTGGAGAGGCGCGTCAGGGATCTTATGCAATCATAAAGTACCATTAAAAGTTAAAGGCAAGTTTTACCGTACAACAATTAGACAAGTGATGCTCTATGGTTCTGGGTGTTGGGCAGTGAATTGTGTACATGAGCAAAAAATGGGAGTTGCGGAGATGAGAATGCTTAGGTGGATGTGTGGACATACGAGACTGGATAAAATTAGGAATGAATGTATCAGGGATAAGACAGGAGTGTCACCAATTGCAGAGAAGATGTGAGAAGCTCGACTAAGATGGTTTGGACACGTACAAAGGAGACCATTAGAGGCACCTGTTAGGCATTGTGAGAGTTTAGTCACTAGCCATGTTAAACGAATTGGGGGGGGGGGGGGGGGGGGGGGGGGGGGGGGGTAGACCAATAAAGACTTGGAATGAAATATAAGGAAGGACAAAATGTACATAGGCATTAGTGAGATTATGACTAAAGATAGGGCACAATGGCGACAAAGGATCTTGCGAGCGTCGCAGACCTTTAAAAGAACTCGAACTTAAAAACAAAGAAAATCAAAAAATCTCTTTCTGGAACTCCACATGCTCTTACAACTCATCTAGGATGCCTGCAAAAAGTTTCAAACCTAGTGAATAGCAAGCAGACATAACAGAAAATGAGAATATGACAGTAGAATAAGACAACAATAATTCATCAACAAGATCTATTATCCTATCAATTGAATGCTACCGAGGAAAATGTAAAAGAACAATGGACATAATAGAGTACATGAAACTAAGAGGAAAAAACAACCACAAGGTAGGGAGAGAACAATATCAAACATGGCATGACCCTGTATAAATATAACCATGCATATCTCAAGTACTATATTAACTATATTAACTTACAAAATTTACTATGCTAGCTTCATTGATTGGTTAGTGGGTGCCATCTACTAAACTTCGCTAACACCTCAAGAACTAAAATAAATCACTAGAAAATGAGAGCATGAATTAAATGATATAGCAACTAAATGCAGAAAATCAAAAGAAAGTATTGCAACGGATTTGGGACCTTTAATTTTGCATGTTCTAGCAACGTAAGACCATTTATTTTTAAATCTTGCCCACCATACATTACCTTTGACACCGCCATGGTATGCTATGTCAAAAGTCGGAATTAAAAATATTTAATTCAACATTTTGTTCCACAATATATGGGAGTACATATGCCCTAACTTCAAACAAGTAAAAGAGAATAGTATTGTTTGCAAGGTATCCTGAACTTTTCCTAAATTCAGACACAAATATTCGGATTATAATGCCACCCTCTTCTAACCAGTCTGATAATCATAATGCCGCATTTCAAGTGATTCAGAACAGGTTTCAGATCATCTCAACCCTCAAGTGACAAAATGATAATTAACTAATTATACAGTCCAGTTTGCATTATCCAATACATATAGTGCACTTTGAGAACCTAAATTTAATCAATCTAAACAAACCAAGCTCACAATTTCCAATGTTCATGTTAGCTTAGAACACATCAAGTTATATATGTCATCATCCAGATGATTCCATGTTCCTTGCATATTCATCAGCACTTAAAGTTCGTGCTTTAATCCCGAACGAATCACCACATCCACAATTACAGTTTAAAAATATCTAAACCCTAATACCATAAAAATGGAGGAACAATCGCATTCATTTATTCAATCACCTTCAATATCTGCAGTGGTGACGCCGTGAGCTTCCAAAACATCCTGCGGAGTCTTCATCACTTCCGTGATCTCCTTCATTCTCTTGATAACATCCACAGAGTTCGCCGACATGGCCTCCATGAACCACCTCCGCTCCTCATCGCTGCAAACCCAAGTAAAAATAGTAGAAAGCTCTTAGATCGAGAGATAACCCAGCGTAAAGAACGGAAATAAGCCCTAACATACCTGAGAACCCTCTTCGGCCCAGTTCCGTCAGTATGCGAGAGACTCCATTTGAGTAACCCATCCCATTTCACCCCGTCGCCAGCCATCTCGCTCTCCCTCCCTCTCCACCGACTCCACAATTCCGAATTCTAGGAATCCAATCGTTCCTTCGTCTCTTCGCACCTCCCAAGGCTATTTGTATGTTCGAAATCATTGAGGCTGAATCCAGAGTTCAATGCCAGATAAATCGGACATTCTCGATGAATCTGGAGATAGCTCGAAAATATCGCCGACCAGGTTTTCATTGAATTTTTTTCTCCTTTTGGTAATTTGTTGAAATTTGGGGCAAGTCATTCTCCCGGGGATCCGGATCCCCTAGAGTTTGTGCGGGAACTTCAGGGTGGAGTTCAATTCAACGGCGCGCGACCCCTCAACTTCATCAATCCAACGGCTCCTGAATTTATCCGCTAGAAGACAAAAAAATGAAAAGTAAAAAAACTAAAAAATATATAAAAAACAAGGGACGAGATCGCGCGAACTCTACACCAAGGGGCGAGATCGCGCGAACTCCACCCTGGAGTTCCCGCACGAACTCCAGGGGATCCGGATCCTTCTTCTGGAGTTTGATAAGCTCATTTTAGACATCACTCATGAGAAAGAGCCAAATAGACGACCCAATAGCCGGACTGTAGTTCGTACCTCCTAACCATCTCTCCTCCCAAATATTGGGAGGTAGGTTTTTGAGGTCAAGGCTTAAACCGCCAACCTCTTTTCATAAGAGGAGACTCATTTCGTCTCTCATACCAAATTGAGTTGCAACACAGTTGTATATGAGAGGTGGAATAAATCCCCACTTATAAAAGAGGTCGGCGGAACCTACCTTCCTATATTTGGGAGGAGAGAAGGTTGGGGTGGACAAGTTACAGTCCGACTGTTGGGTCGCATATTTGGCTCTTAGCATATGAGTGGTGTCTAAAGTGGGCTTACTGTACTCGAGAAGAGTGGTTTGGTACAACTTTCAACAAAAGTGCAGTGTAGTTAGGTGTAAGAGGTGGAATAAGTCATTTCTTATAAAGGAGGTCGGAGTTCAAGTCTTAGCCTCAACAACCTACATTTCTATATTTGAGAGGAGAAAAAGTTGGGGTGTACATACTGCAGTCCGGTTGTTGGGTCGCCTGTTTGGCTCTTACTCATGAGTGGTGCCTAAAGTGGGCTTACCGTACTCGAGAAGAGTGGTTTGGCCCAACTTTCAACAAAAGTGCACTTTTGTTGAAAGTTGGGTCAAGTCACTCTTCTCGAGTATAATAAGCCCGCTTTAAGCACCACTCATGAGCAAGAGCCAATTAGGATAAGTCCCCTCTTATATAGGAGGTCGGCGGTTCAATCCGTACACTTTTGTTGAAAGTTGGGTCAAGCCACTCTTCTCGAGTGCGGTAAGTCCGCTTTAGGCACCACTCATGTGCTAAGAGCCAAACAGACGACCCAACAGTCGTACTGCAGTCTGGACATCACAACCTTCTCTCGTCCCAAATATAGGAAGGTACGTTGTTGAGGCCAATGCCTGAACCGTCGACTTCCTTTATAAGAGGGGACTTATTCCATCTCTAATACCCCAGCAGTGGAATGAGTCCCCTCTTATGAAATGGAGATCGGCGGTTAAAGCATTGGCCTCAACAACCAGCCTCCCAATATTTGGGAGGAGAGAAGGTTGGGGTGTGCGGACTGCAGTTCAGTCGTTGCGTTACCTGTTTGTCTCTCAGCACATGAGTGATGCATAAAGTGGGCATATCGTACTCGAGAATAGTGGATTAGCCTAACTTTCAACATAATTACCCATTGAATTTTTTTGGCTTTGGCGTGAAAAGTCATGTAAGCATTATGATTGAAAGAACCCACATTTTTTATTGTAGATCATCCTCCATATATGACATTGTTAGATCGTGCTCTGTACATGAGCATGATTAAATGCACATCCAAAATAGTTGTAGTTGTGTGTGTTTTTTTAGTAACGTTGAAAGTACATATATTTTAGTTATTGACAGCCAAATTTTATTAGCGGACTAAAATATTTTATTTACACTCTAACTTGTTATTCATACGCCAGAATTCAAATATTATATTTGTAAACCAAAAGTCTAGATTCAATTAACCGTGTTTGGAATAAGCAAGATGATAGATTGCATGGCCTGGAGATAACAACTTCGTTTGGCGCGGTGGTGGGGCGGTCGTGAACGCGGTGGTCATGAACCGTCGTTCGTGAACGCTCGACCTCACCTAAGAAAATTCATGCATTTTATACTCAAAACTAGTTCATTTTTTTGGGTAGCGGTCATAACCTTTGTCTTGACGAACATACATTCAATGATAAATGACATTTTTGATCAAACTCACCGGAGCAAATAAGTCGTGCCAAACGAAGCCAAATGAAGCCAACATCACCTAGTTTACCTGGAAGTAGCAAAGCATGTATGGACATTGGGGAAGTGCTTTAATTTGCTCTATTTTTTTTGTGAGATCCCTCATCCCAGACGACCAAAGGCTTCCTTAATGCTATATTGAAGAATCAAAGGAAATCTTGAAGGCGCTTCTCTATAACGGATATTATATGCGAAGCAAAAACACAACGATAATGACAATCTCTTGCGTGTTTTCATCACCACCTTCAGATCTGATATAGGGAGTCTTTATTTTATGAACATTTTTATCATCTTGTATTTCCTCTTTGTTACTCTTTTGTTGAGTGGAGAAATTTGCCCCGTGGAAAGGCCAGAATTCAAATTAAAGTTCGTTTTTGGCATCACATCATTTATTGTCACCGCAGATTGGGCCAATCAAAGTTGAGCTTTATGGAAAGCTGATATCTGGCATAAAGGTCGTCCGAGGAAGTGACCGTTATCAAATGTCCTTATAAAATGGAAGAGACGGATTTCAGCAAACCCTAATCTTGAGATTCACAATATTATGTCAATCATAATATCAACGGTAGAACTCGTCGCCACCGTCTTCAAGAATAGGTGTTCTCATCAAGAAGTTCAAGAACGGAGAAGACATTCCTTGAAGCAAATCTTTTCTTCTCCAGAAGTAAGAGTTCGACTCATCTTGCTGATTTACAAAAAGCCAAATCACTTATAAGCAAGAAGAGGAAGAAGGATCTTCGAAAGAGCAGATGAACTATTCTTTACTGAAGCAAATTCTTTCAAGTCCTCTACAAGAAGAACAAGGTTGAAGCCAATCTACATCAAGTTTCAAGAAAACTTCAGATTTGCTAAGTATTATTATTCTGAGTCTATCGAAAGATTTTGTATCACAAATCTTATTTAATTGTATGATCTCTCAGAGATCTGAGCCGTATGATTCAACTTGTTGAATCTGAGTTGTAGGGTCTTGTGTGACCTGAGGTGGGAGGCCCTGGTAATAACTTCTGAGTTGCAGGGTCTTGTATGACCTGAGGTAGAAAGCCAATCAGTGCTTCTGAGTTGTAAGATCCTTGAGATCTGAGGTAGGAAGTCAGACAGTTCCTCTGAGGTAGGAGACATTGTCTCTGAGTTGTAAGATCTGTGGATCTGAGTTTTGGAGGAAGTGGCCGAGGCTAGCACACTGCTAGATAGACGAATGTGGAAAGTGGACTATCGAAATGGGGGAACCACTATAGCTTTATGTGTTATGCTGTGAACTTTTCTGTGATTGTGTGTGTATCTTTTTACTTTCATTATTTTGCACTAGAAATTTACAAAAAGAACACATCACCTATTCACCTCAACCCCATTTTAGGTGAATATTAGACTATCCCATAGACTTACTCTATGGTCTCCTCCAACTCCTAACCAAACCAAATTTCCTCGTCACTTCTCTCATAGTGTCTCTAAGAAAGTCGATGAACCCGCCAAATCAATAACTATGCAATCATGTTTACGGCACACATGATAATTAATATAAGAAATATTAATACGGTTGAATGATGTTAATATGATTTTAAGTATAATGGTGTGCAATTAGAATCACTATCACATATCTTATAAGGTTTTTAATGCATGTCCTCGACATCACTTCACCCTACTATATATCACAAGCGGAAGAAGAAATCACATCGCCGTACAATTCACCTAGGCTTCGTTCGTTTGAACGGAATTGACTTTCTGGAATTTACATTGAGGATTAGAAATTTAATTATCACGTTCAACGCGACTGAATTTACGCGGATATTGATTTTGAAGCGAAAACTTATGACCCGGGTGTGCGTTTTTTGCAGTGTGCTCATTTTATGCTCGGGAGCGCATTTTTTAGCCCGGACACTCTACTTGTTCGGGCGCACATTTTTCACCCGAGCACGCATTTTTCTGCCCGACCGCCCATTTTTTGCCCAAACATGCATTTTTCGATCGGAAGCTCATTTTTTGCCCAGAAGTGGATTTTTCGGCTCGGGCGAGAATTTTTCATCAAGGCACGTGTTTTTCGGCTAAGCGCACATTTTTCAGGCGAGTGCAAATGGGAGAGCGTTTTCCAACCAAGCACGCATTTTCATGCGGGCGTGAGCTTTTCGGGCCAGGAGTGCATTTTTCGTCTTGCTTTTCGCTCGGCGTAGATTTGTTCTAAAAAAATGATTGCGTTTGAAATTGTTGATCGCAGTTAAAAAATTTCGATTATAAGTTTCAAAAACTATCATTTTTTAATTCATATTATTTTATTTACAAAATAAATAAATTTGCCATTAAAAATCGAGCGACTGACCCAAAAAATAAGATCCCAAGTTCGTGACTCATCCACATCACCACCAATAACCATGAGAACAAAGCAGAAAGCATTTTTTTTTCCAGAAGAATAAACATGGTTACATCATCAGTCTAGTTTTAACTAAGGCTCCGTTTGGGGCGGTGGTGGTGGTCGTGAACGCGATGGTAAAATCGTCATTCGTGAACGGGCACCTAAGGAACTTCATTCACTTTTATTTTCGAGTGGATGAAGTTTCTTAGGCGGGCGTTCATGAATGACGGTTTTACCACTGCATTCAAGACCGCCGCCACTGTACCAAACGGAGCCTAAGGCGGCGTTTGGCGCGGTGGAGGCGGTCGTGAACGCCGTGGTCATGAAACGCCGTTCGTGAACGCGGTGATAAAATCATCATTCGTGAACGGGCACCTAAGGAACTTCATTCACTTTTATCTTCGAGTGGATGAAGTTCCTTAGGTGGGCGTTCATGAATGAATGTTTTACCACCGCGTTCATGACCGCCACCACTGTACCAAACGGAGCCTAAGGCTTCGTTTGGCGCAGTGGTGGCGGTCGTGAACGCCGTGGTCATGAAACGCCGTTCGTGAACGCCCGACCTCCCCTAAAAAAATTCATGCATTTTATTCTCAAAACTAGTTTATTTTCTTTATAGCGGTCATAACCTTTGTCTTGCCAAACATACATTCTATGATAACTGCGTTTTTAACCAAACTCACCAAAGCAAATAAGCCGCGCCAAACGAAGCCTACGAGACGGCTACTTGATCAGCACCTGCTCTTCTCTGAGGGCATTCCAAGGAGAGGTGGCCAGGCGTACCACACTCATAGCATGTCTGCCTCTTCTTCTTGGATTTCTGGGTACCCAAACTAACACCAGCATCAGCACAGACACTGACAGAGGCATCAGCACCAGCGGCGGCGGCACACGCGCTGGAGCTGGAGCCGGAGCCCACCGGGTGACCATTCTGCGTCTTGTCACCAGACATAGAGCTGGACTCAGTTTGCCCGCTCTTCCTCGGCACCGCGCACCGTACTCTGACCGGCCGGCCACACAGAACCCTTTGGTCGAGCTTCAATGCGATGGCGAGGGAGACGGAGTCCGAGAAATCGATGTGCGCGTAACCCTTGAAGTCGCCGGTCTCCTTGTCGGCGCCAAATCGAACAGACGAGATCCTGCAGTCGGAGAAGAATTGCTTCAGCGCATCTTCCGAAATGTCCCAGGACAAGTTTCCAACATAGACACGATTGTATCCGTCAATGATCTCGGGTGCGAAGTCCGATCTCTGGGCGCGGCTAGCCTTGTAAGGTTGTATCTTCAGGTAGAACCCTCCCCTGAAATTTGACAAAAATATGTGATCAGCTCAGTGCTTGAAGAAGGTGATGTTGTTTTATATTGGAGAAGGAGATTTCTTACATATCGGCGCCATCCATAGCTAAGGCCCTTTGGGCTGCTCCCTCTGTCTGCAACAAAGTAACAGCCGGTCGTTAAAATACAAACTATGAACTGGAGCAAGTTGAATTAGCAAGTTGTAATTCAAATTTTATAATCTCAATTGATAGTCAATTTTAAAGTCATTCTAGTCAATTGTGCCGCCTTTCTTGCTCTCTTTCTCGATCAATCCCTTTGTCCCTCATTGTTTGAGAACCAGAAGACCCTTTTCGCGTAGGCTAAGAAGTGGCCCGCTCACACAAGTAGAATGCAAAACCAGTTTATTGTGCAATTCAAAAAAATCAAAATTTGAAAGATAAAATTGAGTCAGATGAACTAATGTAAGCCTATTAGGAGTCAGCATGGATTCGAACATACCATACAAACGAAGGAATTCAATGGTGAACTCCGCTCTACTATTGAATCTAATATTGAGCTCTTGAAGTTTTCCAAATCTATTTAATCATAAAACAACTCAATTTGATAATGATGATTGAGCATAACTAATATCTCATGCAAAGTTGGAATGACTATAGTATTCTCTTCACAAAATAACGAATTCATCGACAACAATAACACTCAAGCCATTATCCCACTATAGTGGGGTCGGCTATATGGATCATTTTGTCGCCATTGTGCCCTATCTTTAGTCATAATCTCACTAATGCCTAAGTACATCATGTCTTTCCTCACAAAATAACGAATTTCTTCTTTAAAAATCCTCCATCGTCTTTCATATTACAATTTTACAACAATGAGAACAGCAAGTCACATTCTTGAGCAAATGTTGTAAACCAACAATATGACTTCCTCATTTGCCAGGATTGAATAGGAATACATGGGGAGATTTGGCAGTGGCACATTTAAATATTAGCAGAATATCATGCTCGATGGGTCGTTTTGGTGCTATTCCTTGGATCTCGATGCAAACTATCCGATGAACTTCAGCACCTCAGTGTCTCTATCCTTATTTATTTTCTTTCCGCTTTAACTGGATGGATAAGTAACAACAAAATTTGATGCCCAGCAATGATGATCTTCATTGCTTATCATGTTATCATGTCCACTGGAATGCAGCAAGCCAGCAAGTCTTTCTCCAACAGAAAAAATATTCTTTGTGATTAACTTCGTTTATAATTTCATGTACGATAGTTTTGCAACATGCCCAATTGTGTGGATTTAATTGCAAAATTGTGTTGAATTTATGTCACTAGGATAATGTAATGGAAAGCAAAAAAGAATTATCCCTTATCTTTCCTCCTTTAGTATTCTTAGTTTTAGATTTGAAGACACCTATAAAGAGTTCACACCCCCAACAGTTGTGGCCTCCATTGTCTACGATAGTTTTGCAACATGCCCAATTGTGTGGATTTAATTGCAAAATTGTGTTGAATTTATGTCACTAGGATAATGTAATGGAAAGCAAAAAAGAATTATCCCTTATCTTTCCTCCTTTAGTATTCTTAGTTTTAGATTTGAAGACACCTATAAAGAGTTCACACCCCCAACAGTTGTGGCCTCCATTGTCGATGTGATCTATAGATCACAACAACTTGATATTAGAGTCATGGCTCCTAAACCCCGTTTTTCCTCCCTTTCCATTGTCGACAATAGCTCCTCACACTCTTTCCTCCCTTTCCATTGTCGACAATAGCTCCTCACACTCGATCCCAGGCATCAACGAAGCCACAACAAGGTTTCATTTCCTCTACCACAACAACCGCAACTCATGGTTCCCTTCATCCAAGCTAACGAGAATCCCAAGCGCCCCAATGATAGTCACCTAGTAGGATCGAAGCAGAGGAGCGGCAAACCTAAAGTTGCGATAATATGCGTATTGCACCGTATGGTACGCGTACCCGTACCGGAAATGTACCCGGTACGGGTACGGGTCTGTTTTCGGCGTATCGGTGCTTCGTAGTCTGTAGGCCAGAAACCCACCTCCCCGCATCCAAATCGACCATCCTTGCAGGTCACGCACGGCACATACCATCAACCTCCGGAGAGCAGTTTTAGGGTTTAAAACTGCTGTCCGGACCCTATAACTGCTGCCCAGATGTCTAAAACTGCTGCAATTGCTTCCAGACAGCAATTTCGGAGTCAAAGACAGCAATTTCGGAGTCAAAACTGCTGTCGGGATGCAATTTCTGGAGTTTTTAAACTCCAGACAGCAGTTTTTAACCAAAAAAATGAGAACCGAACTTTTTTTTTAACAAGATTTAGTATAAAAAATAAGATGATTAAGGAGGTATCATAGTTTGAGAAGAGGAAGCTCTGACGAAGAAGAAGTCCAAGCAAGACGACTTTGGCGAAGAAGTCCAAGCAAGACGACTTTGGCGAAGAAGAAGTCCAAGCAAGACGACTCTGAAGAAGAAATCAAGTAAGATGAATCTGGCGAAGAAGAAGTCAAGTAAGATGAATCTGGCGAAGAAGAAGAAGCTAGGGTGAAGAAAGAAAAAAACTAATCTTATTTAGCCATATCAACCTGTTTGCGAGGCACACAAGGCTTGGATGTGACTTGCACTCCGGGTGAGGTGCGCCTGGGCACCTCGCCCGCCTTTGGCAAAGGTGTGGCGCCGTGCGCCTGTTCACGTACGCCGGAGGCCCGCCTCAGGCGCATCTTTAATAACATAGCCTACAATTGATGATTCTCTTCCCTTCAAACTCAATCTAGGGTTACTGCCAAGTTAGGAAATAGAGGACAAAGAAGTTGCAAGCCTGCGCACAGTGGAGGAGAGACGGTGCAAGGAAACATAATTAGAGAGAGGATGCGTTGTGAAGGACGTGGTCGAATCAGCAGTCGCGGTGCATCAGTAGTAGGCGAGGGCTATCGCAGGGCACCGGATTGAGGGGGACACGGCGAGAGTAGACAAAAAGAGGAGGGACCGAGTGGTGGTGTCGGTGGTTAAGGTGGTAGAGAAGAGTGGGTAGGAACAAGAGGACGTGGTAGAGCAGGAGGTGGCGTAACGAGGTGGATGATTGATGGAAAGACTGGTTCTCTATGAAAGTCACATCAGCAGAAATAATCAGCTTATGAGTAGAAAAAGAGTAACAGACATACCCCTTCTGTGTGTGTGAATGCCCAAGGAACATGGATCGAGTAGCACAAGGTGTCAGCTTGTCGACGGTAGGACCCAGGTGATGGACAAAACAGATGCAATAGAAAACCCGGGGGGTTAGAGGGAAGGAACGTCGGACCGTAAATAAGATAGAGAAGGGCGTTGAAAAGTTGAGAACGAACAAAGACATGTGATTGATGAGATAACAAGCAGTAAATACAACAAAATGCCAATAGGTAGTGGGGACCTGCATCTGAAATAGTAGAGACCGAGCAACTTCAAGAAGATGTTTCTTCCGCTCAGCAACGTCATTTTGTTGTAGTGTATACGCACATGAAGTTTGGTCAATGATGCCCAATAGGGTGCAAGTTTCCTGAAATGCATATCTGGTGTATTTGCGTGCATTATCAGTGTGAAGTATTTTGACAATGCGGGAAAGTTGTGTTTGTGTTTCAGCAGCAAAGGAGCGGAAAAGGGACAGAAGCTCAGAGCGACCGCGCATCAGGTATAACTAAGTCATGCGTGAATAATCATCAATAAACATAAGAAAGTAGCGATATCCAGATATACCAGATGTTTTGTAGAGACCCCAGATGTCAGAATGCACTAAATCAAAATGAGCAGTGCTCCGAGTATAATGAGAAGAGAAAACAGATTGATGTTGTTTCTCATAGATACATGATTCGCAATCAAAAGAAGAAAAAGGAAAACATGGAAGAGCCTTCTGGAGGATCGGGAGAGGAGCATGGCCAAGACCTCGGTGCCAATCAACAGAGCTGGTGGAGGATAGAGCGAATGTGGGGAGATCCAGCATGTAGAGCCCATTTGAAAGCCGTCATTTATCAATGATATTATGTATCTGCGAATCCTGCACAGCAAAAGAGGAAGAGGAAAAAGTGATTAAACAGTCATGATCTTGAGTGAGACGACTAACAAAAAGCAGATTAAAGATCCAAGAACATGAAGAACAGAGAGAAGAGGCAGAGAGGGGGTTAGCAACACATCGCCAGAGCCAACAACGAGAGTGGTGTCGCCATTAGCCACCGTAATGAACTTTAGACACCGAGAGGGCATATGCAGGGTGATGTGGTTTGTGGCACCCGAGTCCACAATCCAAGAGGGACTATGGGACAAACATGAGAGAATTTCATTGGAGACGAAGGCAACAGAGCTGGAGGGGCGGGAGATCAACCGACGAAGAAGCTGGAGTTCCTCATGTAAGGTGTCAATGTCGGAGCGGGAGGTGGAAGAGCCATCAACAACAGAGGAGGTATGCGGCAGAGAGAGCTTGCAGAGGGGGAAAATCATGTTTCTGATAACATGTCACCTCAGTATGATTTGCCCTGCCACAATAAGTACATAGGCGAGAGAGCTGGCCCTTAGAGTGAATGCGAGCATCTCGCGCACCACCCCGAGAACCAGAACGGCCACCACGAGCAGGAGACGGTGGAGGTCTTTTGTTAGAACCACGATATAGGAGAGCCGGAGGAGAGGGCACCAGAAAATCAGGTGGAGGCGTCACCTTAATCAGCATAGAACAAACATCGGACACTGAGGGAATAGTAGGGGAGGAAAGGATATATTCCCGGACACTGTGGAGATGAGAAGGGACCCGAGCCATTATCAAGGCAATACGACAGCTTCTTTCTGAACCTATTGAGCGATAAAATCAAGTGTTGGTGTTAGGGTTGAATCCAAGCTTCGACAAGAGTCCTGAATTGGGCAACATAGGACGTGAGGTCCCCATCCGCTCCCGAGTCTGTGTTGAAGGGCCATGAAAATATCAAATAAGTGTTGGAGACTATCCTTCCCAAAATAGAGAGAATGGAGCTCATCCCACATTGTTTTGGCAGTGTCATGGAACATAGTCATCCGATACGGTTCACTGTCCATGGAGTTCAAGATCCAAGATTGAACGCGGACATCGTCCTGAAGCCATTGCTCGGTGGGCTCAGCGTGGGGGTCCCAATTTAGATGATGAAAAAGCCCCTTGGTCTGAAGACCACAATGCACCGAGAGAACCCACTCCACAAAATTTTTCTTGTCGACGAGCGAGATAGTAGTAACCTGAAGTTCATCCCTAACATCAGGGAGAGGGGCTGGAGCAAAAAGAGGAAGGGTCGATGAAGCGGAAGCAAAACTTGTTCTCATGGTCTCAAGAGTAGGCTGGGGGAAGCCCAGGCGGGTAGGAGCAGTAGGAGGCGCGGCCATAAAGAGGAGTCCGCCCAAGCCTCAAAGAGGAGTCCGGGCAGACAGCAGCAACAAGGGGTTGCGACCTCAAAGAGGAGTCCGCCCAGGGTCACCAAAGAGGACCGCAGAGGGCTCGGGGCGGCGTCAAAGAGGAGTCCGGAGGACAGCAGCAAGGGGGTTTGCGGCGTCAAAGATGAGGTCGCCCAAGGTCCGGAGGCCATAGAAGGTATGGGAGCCCGCCCAAATGTCAACAGAGATGACCGCGAGGGAGCAGTAGGGGTGGACGCGAGAGGGAAAAGAGTAGCGGCGGCCAGTTAGGTTGAAGTCGTCGTGATGAGGAGAGCACGTGCGGGAGGCTGGAGCGGTTAGCGGAGAACTATGTAGCACGGGGACGGAAACGGGATACAAGATACGATACGAAACGGATACGGGAAACGTGATTTTTTTAAAAAATAAGGATATGGGAAATGTTTTTAATTTTTTAATTATTTTAATATGTGCATTAATTAATATAAAAATAAGACAACTAACAAACTAATTGTATATATTTTGAATTGTAACGAAAATGATTTAATAAAATTACAACATAGACCATACATATGAAAACCGGGACTTCAAACTTATATTATACATTATTGACATTTCGTATAATGCTATAAAGCTTAATAAGATAACAGAATGTCTGCCTACCATCCAATCCATCCTGATATAGTGATATAATGACAAAGCTTAATAATAGTTCAAGCTTCTGATTATTTCAAAAAAGTACAAATGATATTATGTGCAATTAAATGTTTCTCAATTTACCAACAAAATAGTATATTTTGAAGCTAAAGGCTAAAGCATAATGTAAATAATCTGCAAGTATTTCTTGAAAAAACTTGAAACTTATTGACATCTGACTTAGTAGGTACTATATTAAAGATAATTTTAAGGAATGTCATGAGGATAAATCAGTTGATATGTGAAACTTAGTAGGTACTATATTAAATCACATATGTAAGATAATTTACCTGAATACCAGATATAAGATCCTTAGCAACTAAACTTTTTAACATCAGATGTTGGTCTTTAGTATAAGTATTTCTTGTCTGTTATAACTTTGTATCACATCACTAAGAACTCTATAGATTAGAGATTATACATGAAATTGACCTACACCTATGTATAAAATTAAATTCATATTTGCAAGAAGAAGAAGA
Organism: Dactylorhiza incarnata; assembly: GCA_033032865.1. Classification (NCBI taxonomy): domain Eukaryota; kingdom Viridiplantae; phylum Streptophyta; class Magnoliopsida; order Asparagales; family Orchidaceae; genus Dactylorhiza; species Dactylorhiza incarnata. The sequence continues at coordinate 1,951,659 of JAWHQI010000173.1, forward strand.
AGAGGAAGAAGAGGAGGAAGAAGAGGAGGAGGAAGAAGAAGAAGAAGAAGAGGAGGAGGAGGAGGAGGAGGAGGAGGAAGAGCTTACCAGCAGGGCGGGATCGAGAGCAGGGAGCGGAATCTGGAGCGGCAGTGGAGAAGAAGTAGCAACGCGGCAGCAGAAGCAAGAGAGGGGAGAGTTTTGACGGGAGTGATGTCGGAGAGCTTCGACGCAGACACCTCTCCTCTCGACGACGGCGTGATGCGGGAGAACTTCGGGCGCACGAAGTGTAGCGTGAATGGCGTACACCTAAAGCGTGAATAGATAAGCCATGAAATAAGCAGCGGGACTCTTTACTGCACGGGAATCGTGTATCCCGCAAGTGGGATACGCGATTCCGAATTAAATTTTATTTATTTATTTAAAAATGTGTTTCCTATAGTTTCGAAAACACGTTTTCCGTATCTGATACGCGTCTGAGCCGATACGTATAGCATTTTTAAGTATTCGTGCTTTGTAGGCAGAGAAACGGTGGGTCCCAACAAGCGGCACAAAATATTATAAAAAGGGACGAGGGTCCAAGCAGAATGACACGAGAGGCAGGAAAGAGTGGCAGAATGCCCAGGCGGAAGCAATAAGATGTCAGCAGCAATGAACATGGGCGATCTTAAGAGGTAGCCCGCATGCTGGTGGGTTCAGAGAGAAAAGAAAAAAATTGGGATACCATGTACGAAACGAGAAAAAAATGATTTAAAATATATTGTATTATTGAAGAATGCATGTACAGAAATACTCATATAGAAAGAAAGAGAAGGAGCTAAGTGTACAACCTCGTGTTCGCCGAAGGGTAAAATGGAGAATTGGGCATAGGCGAAGCGGGTAGAGGCTCGCCGACTCGCGGCGAGCGAGTCGAAAGGGCGAGGCAAGGCGAGGCGAGGCGAGCCAGATACCTCCTTGCGAGGGGCGTAGCGCGAGGGAGAAGCAGGTGTAGGCTCGACGCTTTGGGGTGCATTTAGCAATGGCGAGGAGAGTGAGGGCTCGCCACCTCGCATAAGCGACCCAGGCGAGTGAGGGATAGCGAGCGGTGCCTTCACGGGCTGCTCGCATAAGGAGATCTCCTGAGCCCCGCTCGCGGGAAGACTAGCGAGTGGCACATTCACGGGCCATTCCCCCAGTGGGCGAATTTACCCAAATACCCTTTGTGGGCTGCCAATAGCCCTTCAGAACAGCAGAGTTTGGCTGTTAGCAGACCCGTTTGGGGTGCGATTAGTAAAACTAAAAAGCGGAGTTACGCTATTAGCAGACCAGAAGAGAAAAACTATATATAGACCCTGAAGGGCACCTTTGGAGAGGATCCACTGCTTTGGCTTCTTCCTCCTTAGGACATTCCTGGTTAGCTCCTCAGGCTCTCCAGGGTGCCCGACTTCAGTTTTTGACTTGGGAGGGAAAGCGCTCTAAAGATCTTCCGGGTGTGTGGTGGGACCTCCACACTGTGGTCAAGGGTCGGTGTTTTAGCTCCAAGTCTTCAGTCAAGTTCTTTTCTGGGATCAGTAAGTGTCAGTTGCCCCCCTTTCAGGGGTCCGAACCCCTCGTTTGTCCGATTCTCGGTTACAACACTAAGAATCAATTCAAGATGTGGGACTAAAGAAGACTAAGAGAGGAATGGGCCCAATGAGGGATAATAAATGGGCTAAATACAATGTAAATGAGCAAGTCATCTTATGTAATCTTCAACAACTACCAAATTGATCCAATGCTAACCATTTATCGCTTTGACAAAAACCCAGAATCATAGGTGATGATGTATTAAGAAAGCATTTTAGATTTTTGGGAATTCTCCTTGTATAAGAATTCGCCTAGAGCTAGGCAGGGTGGACAATCGACAGAATAATGGTTAGAAACAACTACAATCAGTGACATCATGTTGGAGATTGCCATAGGGTCAAACCAGGGTGAGAGGCAGCAACGGGAAACTACAGGCAAATACACAGCTCCAATATGAGTGATTTTTAATGGAGATGAGGGAGAAAAAGAGAGAATTTCAAAGAGGATTTCGATTAGATTCTGGTCCTTTATAGGAAATTACAGCAACTGTAAGATAAAGAAACACCAAAAATCTTGGGATGGTTTACGAAAATAAAGGTAACTAGACTATGATTAAAAACGAGGCTGGACCGAGACGTATTCAAAATTAATTTTCAAATAAACCCCAAAATAAAATAATCGCGCTTAGGGTAGTTGGCGCCTGCAGGTTGCTTGGGTTTCCATTAGATTCTGGTCTTTTATAGGAAATTACAGCAACTGTAAGATAAAGAAACCCCAAAAATCTTGGGATGGTTTATAAAAATAAAGGTAACTAGACTATGATTTAAAACGAGGCTGGACCGAGATGTATTCAAAATTAATTTTCAAATAAAACCCAAAATAAAATAATTGCACTTAGGGTAGTTGGCGCCTACAGGTTGCTTGGGTTGGTTGTCCACCTTAAAGATGTTGCATTTGATCGCCCAAACATCTTTTCTCCAGAATGGTTTTCGAGTGTCTGATTGACAATGTGTCTTCACCAGTAGATTCCTATGACTTGCTCTCTGATCTAAAAGTGTTGCATCTTTATCTTCAAATCAAAGTTCGGGAATTAATGATCGTGATTTCTTTATTTTCTCCATTATCTAATATCTAGATCAAAAATTGGGGATAAAGTTTTAGAATTAAAAAAATTGATGTGATTGTCGAACGGAATGGTTGTTTTTTAATTTCAAGGATGGGAGCATTATAAAACTGAAATTTTTAAGGGTAAGAAGCGACAGGTAAGGTAGGAGCTAGGTGGAGGGTTTTAAGGAAGGGCATCGATTGATAGCTGCATACTATCAAGAACTGAAATTGTAAGATTGAACACAAAACAGGGATACAAATGTCGAGACAAGCTCGACCCAAACTCTTGAGAGTTGGTTCCCCCTAAGAGCCTCTCTCACCTAGGAGAGAGTAACACTCACAATATCTCCAAGATGGAAAATAATAGACACCACCACTCCCTTACATAGGGGAGTGAGACATACAAATTACGATAATGCCCCTTAGTGCTACATAAGCAGAGGGAGACGCGTGTCCAGGAGGTTATATTTGTATCATGGATTGCAAGAAAAAGCGGGTGGAAAACTATTGTGCAGGGGATACGTAATTGATTTAGAATTTATTTTCAGGATTTTGTTCTTATACCAAGAATAGACTCCTTGGCGTAAATGTCTTTTTTGTCCATTTATTCCTTAAAATTTAATCGGTACTCCCTTTCAATGTGAAAGAATCGGCTGATGAAGATAAAACAACAATTGATTGGAAGAGGCAATCTTAGTTTCCCGTACATGGCCTCAAACCCAATATCATTTAATTGGTGGAATTAGAGAGTGTTAGACGAGAGAGGAGGGATTCTTAAACGGCTGACAAAATAGGAGAGAGGAACTCAGGCAATATTTGCCTTTAATTAAAGAAAATAAAAATAACAACCGTAACAAAAAAAGTTCAAACAAATAAAAATAGAGATTTTCACTAATACTATCATCTAATGTAAATTCAAACAGAATTGTCCACCAAATAAAAATACAAAAAAAATTTAATAAACCAGTATGGTATGAAATCAATCTAAATTTCAATCTAGTCAAAGATTCTAGGTTGGGTTCATTGTGATGCAAGCCCTATTATGACTGTAGCATGTTCTCCTACAATAGTGATGATCTTGTTATGAATACTGATGTAGGGTAGGGTGTGTAGTGGACTCCCAGAATGCACACTAGTGATGGGTGAGGGTTAACTCCAACTTCCTGATGACTCAATGCATGCACTATTTGCAATTAGGTGCTGATGATTAACTTCAAACAATTAAATAGCATAATTAACATTGCATCAAATTATAAACGAGAATAAAATTTCTTTTAGGCTAAGGCGTGGCTTTCCTCCGCAAGGAGAGCCAAAGACAAGCGCGCGGCGAATTAATCCTTCCTGCGGATAGAGTTTTATCCAAGAGCAAATACTATATTGACTGAAATCCAAACAAGCATGTAATCACAAACCGCAGCAATGTTTTACAACCAAAACCCAATACAAAACACAACACAAAATATTAGGGCTGCTGTAAATAAAATAGAGTTGAACGTTTGAGGGCTCAAAGAGGGGTTCCGGTGGTGGGTGGACTGGATCGGGTAAGGGGAAGGCTGGTTGGGGATTGGGAGGGCTGGATCGGGGCGGAGGATGGCTGGATCCGGACTGAAATGCCCTGATCTGGGCAGATCTAATGGTGGAAGGAGGTTTGGAGGTGGTTCCACGTGAGGGGAAGGGGTGGCAGTGGCTGGAAACTGGGAGAGGAAGGGCTGGTGGCGGGATCTGGACAGCACTGGGGAAGAGGGAGGGCTGGCGGCAGGACAGCAGGGAGGAGGGGCTGGCGGCGGGTTTTGGACAGCACAGTGAGGGAAAGGGAGAGCTGGCGGTGGGCAGCAGGGAGAGGGAGGGTTGGCGGCAGGATTTGGACAGAAGGGAGGGAAGGGGAGGGCTGACGGCAGGATAGCAGTGAGAGGGAGGGGCTGGAATCAAGGATACAAAACTTACCCGAGGAGTCATCACCAAGGGGTTCCGCGGAGTCGGCACCGCGGAAGGGATCACCGGAAATGAGGAAGAAGCTCTCTAAATTTCAGCAATAATCAAAACTGTAACTCTAATGTCCAATTTATAATAAAACAGAATTAGAGCACGCGTAATCGACGGCTATGATTGGTCGATGATTTTGGGGCCATAAATACATGAAATAATGTCCGAAAATAATAAAGCTATATATGAAAAAACAACGGAACATGGATCCGGACACGTCCGCGGAGTCGGATCATCGATCCGGGCACGTCATATATGGTAAGTCATCAATCGTCCCCGAACAGGCCCAAAACTCGTCCTCCGCTCCACATCAAATACCCTTCCAGAGAAACCTCCTCACAGCTGGGAAGACTCGTAACCACCTCGACGAGCATATCACTTTTATTATTGCACTTTGTATTTACTAGTGGAAATTATGTAATTCAGCCATATGCACACTCTCACCTATATAAGGGAGTGTAGTTCGGTGTTAGGATTATCTTTTAGGCAAGTCATAGAAAAGCACTCTTTAAGAGAGGAGCTCTCTGAAGGAACCAGTCCACAAGAGTAAGCACAAGCATCCCTTGAGGGTTGTATCCCCGCACTTTTATTTTAATGAAACTTTTATTTGATAGTAGGTACTATCAATTGGTCCAGCCAACCCTTGCGACACAAAAGTATCCAGCCGCCTCCTATTCTAGTCGCTCACGGTTTGATTGATTTCTTGTTGTCAACTAGTTGAATCTCGATCAATCGCAGCTCTAGCACGACTTGCCTGATCAGGACGAACGCGCAACCTCCTCGAACACACCTTCGCCTTCTCCCACGATCTCAATTTTGGTTCTAGCAGGCGAGAGAAACCACATGTCTAAAGGACCCAAGAGCTCCAGCCCCGGACAATGACGATCATGAGATCTCGATTTGATTTCCGCCTTCTTCAACATGATCGACGATTTTCACTCCCACCACGATGATTTCTAACTTCTACCACAGATTGACGAATAACAATATCTACCAGCAACCAGTTTTGGTTTCTTCAACCGCAAACCCTAGCGTACAACACCTGCTACCGCTCGTCAATCCACTGCACGCTCTAGCAACTGCTGTCGCAAGTTAATTTTATGTCGGGGCTATGACCGACGACGCTCCAACCCCTGAGTGGCTATCCTTCAACACCTTCCACCATCAGTAACCCTCCGCCAACCAACAACGACCCTCTGAATGTGATTCCATCCGCAAGCGGCAATCCCATGTCGCGGGCAATCTCTGCACTTAATCGATTGTCTAGACTTCCTTTTGTTTGCCAGATCACGCTTCCACGGACTTCAACATGCCCACCCAAGTGGCATCAATGTTCGCATGTTGCGATAGGATGGATGATTCTGTTGTGGGCTCGGATCGTTGTAGATCTAGACCGTGTGAGAGGACCCGAAGAGGAGGAAGAACTTCCCGTTTGGGAGGAATCCGTGGTGAAAACCTGCGGAAGAGGGAGGAAGGCAGAGAAGGAACCGAGAGGTTGAGAAGAAGAGAGGCGGCGGACGGCTAGCTCCTAGCGGATGGGCGACAGCGGCGCTGCACGGGGCGCTAGGCTCGACGCTAGGCTCGGCGCTAGTTAGGGCGTCGGCTGGGCGAGGGAAAGGAAGAGAGAGAGAGAGAGGTTTAGAGAGAGAGAGGGATTTGAGGATAATTTCTTGCTTGCCTTTTCCATCGTACCCAACCGGACCAAATAGGTCCAAAATCCACCAAGACGAACCGGCTCGGTCCGACATTAAAAACCAAACATAAAGTTCGCGCCCCTCACCTGGGCTTACTACAAGTGAGAACAAACATCTGAAATAAAAAGTACTAAGAAATTAACATAGCAACGTCAGGTGGCTTCGGTTGGTTGGCGACGTCGGTAGGTGCGCCCCCAATATGGATCCGTCGCTTCGAGTGCCGTAACATCACACTCCTCGTTCGAAGACAGCTTGTCCTCAAGCTGTGATGGAATGTGCACCAAGGGGCCTGAAGGCGGGGGCCCCACGTACTGCTTGAGCTGGGAAATGTGGAAGACATCATGAATGCGAGCCTCTGGTGGCAAGGCGAGACGGTAAGGCACGTCGCCAATGCGCTCGGTGATGGTAAAGGGACCAAAGAACTTCGGACCCAACTTGTTGGAGGGAGGGCGGGCCGCCGTAAGTTGGCGAAAGGGGCGGCGGCGTACCCACACCCAGTCCCCCACCGTGAAGGTGAGATCCCTATGCCCACGGTTGTAGGAAATCTCCATACGTTGCTGGGCTTGCAGCAGGCGGTCCCAGGCAGCTTGTAAGAACGCGTTGCGGTCCTCCAATTCTTGATCTAAGGCCGTCAGTCGAGCCGAACCACCTGTGTATGACAAAAGGCGTGGTGGATCGCGACCGTAGATGAGGCGGAACGGCGTGGTCCGTAAGGCCGTATGATATGCCGTGTTGTAACAATATTCCACCCATGGTAGCCAACGCGGCCATTCCCGCGGCCGGTCCCCGGTCACACATCTCAGGTACATCTCCAAGGTGCGGTTGACCACCTCGGTATGCCCGTCCGACTGCGGATGGTAGGCGGACGAAAACACCAACTTGGTTCCGCTAAGGGCGAAGAGTTCGCGCCAAAAATTACTTGTGAAAACCTTGTCCCTGTCGGACACCAGCGTCTCAGGCATGCCGTGTAGGCGAAAGATCTCCTGGAAGAAAACGCGGGCCACGTGCTCCGCGACGAGCGGCCGAGCGAGGGGAATGAAATGGGCTCCCTTAGAGAATCGGTCCACCACTACCATCAAAATACATTTGCCGCGAACCGGGGGAAGTCCTTCCACAAAATCCAAAGAGAGGTCCGCCCAAACTTGAGTGGGGATAGGTAGAGGCTGAAGCAATCCTGCCGACAATAGGTGATCCGCCTTATTTTGTTGGCAGACGGCGTATGTGGAAATGAATTCGTGGACGTCACGACGCATCCCCTTCCAATAAAATTCCGAGCGGAGACGTTGAAGAGTGCGGTGAACTCCTTCATGGCTGCGGAGGTGGACGTCTCCCACGATCTTGCGAATGAGGGGCGAGGATGGGCCGACATAAAGCCGTCCGTGATAATAAATGAGGCCTTGGCGAGCTGTCCACGTGGCACCCGGGATACCCAGCTCCGCCCGACGCAGTAGTTCGGAGAGACTGGTGGAGTCGTGGACCTCTTGACGGAGCAAGGAGAGCAGGTCAGCCGTCGGAAAATAAATGGCGCATAGGGCTGGTGGTGTCGGGGCGTCCCGGCGGGAAAGTGCGTCAGCGGCGCGGTTGAGAGAGCCCGCCTTATGCTCCACTTGAAAATCAAACCCGAGTAATTTGCTAACCCATCGCTGTTGCGGTACGGTAGTAAGGCGCTGCTCCAAGAGATACTTGAGACTGTAGTGGTCGGTCCGCACAATGAAGGGCCGGCCCCATAGGTATGGCCTCCAATGCTGAACTGCTTTAGCGAGCCCGATGAGTTCTTGCTCGTAGGCCGGTAACTTCCGGTGGTGGATGGCCGTCTAACGGCTGAAGTATGTCACGGGATGACCCTCTTGTTGCAGCACCGCTCCGTAGCCCAACCCGGAGGCATCACACTCGACAAGGAACGGGACGGTGAAATCCGGAAGGCGGAGGACGGGGGCGGCCAATAAGGCAGCCTTGAGGGCATGGAATGCCGCGGTAGCGGCGTCCGTCCACGCAACTGCGTTCTTCCGCAATAAACTGATCAGAGGGGCGGCCACGGCTCCGTAATCGCGGATGAAACGACGATAATAGCCCGTGAGGCCGAGGAATCCGCGGAGGTCGGTAATGTTTTGCGGTTGCTGCCACTCCGCTACGTCTTCGAGTTTGGCCGGATCGGCCGCCACGCCGGAATGATCCACCACGTGGCCCAAGTAGGCGATGGAACGTTGCCCGAATGAACACTTTGACGGCTTCAAGACGAAGTGGTGCCGGTGGGCCATTTGCAGAACAGCCCGGAGATGGTGTAGGTGGTCCTCCCATGATTTGCTATACACCAAAATATCGTCAAAAAAACGAGAACGGACTTGCGGAGGAAGGGTTGGAATACCTCGTTCATCAACGCTTGGAAGGTGGATGGCGCGTTTGTCAGGCCGAAAGGCATAACGAGGAATTCGAAATAGCCGTGATGCGTTCGAAAGGCCGTCTTCTCCACGTCCGGCTCCGCCATGCGGACTTGATGGTACCTGGAGAATAAGTCGAGTTTGGAGAAATAACATGCGCCATGTAGCTCATCCAAGAGCTCGTCCACCACCGGAATCGGCAATTTATGTTTGACGGTGATAGCGTTGAGGGCGCGGTAGTCCACACACATGCGCCACGTGCTATCCTTTTTGTGTACCAGCAGCACCGGGGAGGAGAACGGAGAAATGCTGCGGCGGATGAGACCCTGCTGGAGGAGGAGATCGCACTGTCGTTCAATCTCGTCTTTCTGGAGGTAGGGGTACCGGTACGGTCGTACCACCACCGGGGCCGCTCCTGGAAGAAGGCAAATGCGATGGTCCTGTGGTCGCCTCGGAGGAAGGCCCAAACGCGGGCTAAAAAGAGTCGGCATGGACTGAAGAAGAGCCGCCGGGGCTGTGGAATGTTCCTCCGCCGCAGGCAGGGAAGGCACTGATGGCTCGGTATGCACTAGGAAGGAAGAGGGGGGATGTCCTGGAGATTGTCCCTGCCATTGGACTACCCGAGAGCCCGTGCTCCAGGAAATTGTCATGCGGTCGAAATCCCACGTGAGTGGACCCAAGGTGCGCAGCCAACGCACGCCCAGTACGATGTCGAACCCCCGAAGATCAACGAGAAAAAGGTTCGTCTGGTACGAAGAGCCGTCCACGTCAAACGCTACGCGGCGACATACTCCCGGGCACGACATTTGTTGCTCGTTGGCCACGGCGACCGTAACGTGGCTGCGCGTTATGAAAGGGAGTTGAAGTTGGAGGGCGCGGTCCTTGCGGATGAAGCTGTGGGTATTGCCTGTGTCCAAGAGAGCGAGGAGTGCAGTGCCCATGATGGTCACGAAAAGCTGAATGGTGCAGCCCTCCTGGGGCCCTTCGACAGCATGGAGGGATAGGTGAGGGGTACCGGTCTCGACATAGCTGTCGTCGTCGTCCTCGGCTGGGTCGTCAACCTCTAACCAAAAGAGGCGTTTGCACCTATGCGAGGGAGTGTATAACTCGTCGCAATTGAAGCATAAGCCCTTCTCACGGCGGGCCGTCATCTCTGGACGGGTGAGGCGGCGGCGGAAAGCCGGTCGTGGGGGCTGATCCCCGTCCGACGGAGGTGGGCGCTGGAAACTTGTGGTTGGTCGTGGGCGGCCCGGCGGCGGTGCATCCAAGGCGAGGCGGCGGTCAAAAGTGCGGGCAAAGCTCATAGCAGTTAGGAGATCCGAGGGCTTTTGAAATTCCACATCCCAACGGAGACGTTCCGGCAACCCGGCGGTAAAGAATGATATCTGTTGGGTTGCCAACACAGTCGTGACACGTGAGAGCAGCAGTTGAAATTGCTCGAGGTAGGTGTCGATGGAGCCCGTGCACTTTAGAGCAATTAAATCACCGAGAGGGTTACCCGGCATCGCCGGCCCAAAGCGGAGGGAGCATGCGGCTCTAAAATCAGTCCATGAAATGGCAGGATGCTCCAAGAGAAGTTGTGTGACCCATAGTTGCGCCGGCCCGAGTAAGTGGAACGAAGCCACGCCCACACGCTCCGCGTCGGGAGTGCGTTGGTTAGTAAAGAAGAACTCGCAGCGAGTTAGCCATGGAAGGGGGTCTTCGCGCCCTTCGTATAGGGGAAAATCCATCCGGACGAAGCGATGGTTGGTGTAAGGGTCGTCGCGCGACGGCGGTGTGGAATCCATCCGACTCTCGGACGGGGCTGCGGCGGGGTATGGCAGGGACGGCGGAACGCCGCTGGCTGCGTCCAAGCGCGCATTAAGGGCCTCCATTTTCTCGTTTTGCGTGGCATACATGGACTGAAACATCTCCATGAGTTGAGCAAGGGAAGGACCACCATCAGACATTGGAAGAGGAGTGTCCGGCGAGGGCAGCAGCCCTGCTGTGGCTCGGGCGGGCGGAATCGGGAGGGGCAGTCGGCGAGAACCCGTTAGAGCGGCGCGGTAGGTTCGGGGAAGGGAGATCCCGGTGTTTGGCTTTGATACCAAGTTGTTGTGGGCTCGGATCGTTGTAGATCTAGACCGTGTGAGAGGACTCGAAGAGGAGGAAGAACTTCCCGTTCGGGAGGAATCCGTGGTGAAAACCTGCGGAAGAGGGAGGAAGGCAGAGAAGGAACCGAGAGGTTGAGAAGAAGAGAGGCGGCGGACGGCTAGCTCCTAGCGGACGGGCGACAGCGGCGCTGCAGGGGGCGCTAGGCGCGGCGCTAGTTAGGGCGTCGTCTGGGCGAGGGAAAGGAAGAGAGAGAGAGAGAGAGAGGTTTAGAGAGAGAGAGGGATTTGAGGATAATTTCTTGCTTGCCTTTTCCATCATACCCAACCGGACCAAATAGGTCCAAAATCCACCAAGACGAACCGGCTCGGTCCGACATTAAAAACCAAACATAAAGTTCGCGCCCCTCACCTGGGCTTACTACAAGTGAGAACAAACATCTGAAATAAAAAGTACTAAGAAATTAACATAGCAACGTCAGGTGGCTTCGGTTGGTTGGCGACGTCGGTAGGTGCGCCCCCAATATGGATCCGTCGCTTCGAGTGCCGTAACAGATTCCCTCCTCAACATGCTCACATTGGCGAACGAGATTTCCCAACAACTTCTCACAGTGCCACCAACACATCTACCATTTCCACCCACGATGCCACCTCCTCCCCCAACAACCTCGGCTCCTCCAACCACCTCAGTTGTGACATCTACGATCTTCTTCCCCGTTTCAGTTCAGTGCTCCAGACCACCAATCATCACCAACTTCGCCCAGAAGTTGCATATGGAACCCACCACTGGCCACACTGAGATACCTCTGGAAGTGTCGCCCCCTGCCATACATACCCTCTACGTAGATCTTCATTGTGCACCTTTTCCTAACATCACCATTCGTGCAAAATTTGACGAACCTGTCAGAAACCGACATCTGCACCCAAGCCTCTAGGCACGTTCCCAGCCACCCCAATCACTAATGCCACTGCGGCACCTCCTCATTGTATCCAACACATTATGCTACTTCCCCCACGGGAGCCTTCCCCTCGAATGGAGGCCTTGTCACTTTCACATAAACCATTGTGACCTATGTTCCTCAACTACTTCCACACCACTCATAGTTATAAACTCAATGGCATCACATACACCCAACACCATTACCTATGCTCACGTCACGCCCTGATCATGTTGGCGTCTCCTCGTCCAGACTCCTTACCGCCAAAGTCATTAAAGATTCAGATAAATGCAAATGTCCGCCCAGCACAAACGAATGTGCATTGCAACCGTTCTTCCACCCAACCAGAGAATAAGGACACATTTTTGAGCTCTCTGAGGAAACCAACTCTCAGAAGTAAGCGCGAGCATCCCTCACAAGTTGTATTCATGCACTTTAATTTTAATGAAATTTTGCTTTAATAGTAATATTTCTAATAAAAGACTATTAATTATGTTGTACCTAGTCTGTATGTTATCTAAAAGAAAAAGTTCTCCGAATTAGCATTTATGAACTGCATTTTTAAGTATGTTTGCATGAATTTTGTACATTTCATTGTAAGTTTGCATTTGAAAATCCTAGACCATAAGATATCATGCATCAATGCACATCATTCATTATAATCAATTTTTTATAACACTAATAACCATCTGAGAAGGGGAGCCTTGGCACACCGGTTGAGGTGTTGTCGTGTGACCTTGAGGTCACGGGTTCGCGTCCTGGAAGCAACCTCTTGCAAAAATGCAGGATAAGGTTTGCCTACATTTCACCCTTGTGGTGGGACCCTTCCCCGGACCCTCACTACGCGGGGATGCTTCGTGCACTGGGCTACTCCCTTTTTTTTTAATAACCGCCTGGTTGATGGTTCTCTCTAAGATTATACTATATATTCTCACAAATACTTCATTGAAGCTCTTGTAAGTTGAGATGTGCCTATTTGTAAGTCAATGGTTTGAAATGATACTGAAGACGAATATCCTGACATAGATTCAAACTCTATAGAAAGGAGAATAATAATTGATCTCTTACTTTCTCAATTTCTCTCTACAACAGTTTACACTAAGTATTATAATGATGTGGGTCAATGTACATAATTGAATTGTACTTTAGATGAAGGGCAATGCAACATAAAAGGAAAGAAAGTGTTACTCATGTGAATCTAACACTATAGACATCTGAAACATGTGTGTATGGACACACGATGATCATCATTTTAAATTTCTAGATTTTCCAAATATAAATAACTTTTAAACCAGTGGTTTTGCATTATGTGTACGGTTGGATTGCAATTAGTTGAGTTAGTTGGAGTTTGTAATCACATGACTATGATTTTAGAATATTTCTAAGATCCTCGTTATCCCATATCATTGTGGCTTTTTTGGTGTCTCAACTATATGAAAGATTTTGTTTTTGTGGCTGTTTCCTATTTCTATTTCCTTAAATTTGAGATTTCTTCAGGTGCAACTTGGACGGTGATACAAATAAGTTGCGACGTATCATGGATCGCGAACATAAATGGGAAATTGCATTGTATAAAAATGTTAGATACAAACTCGGGAGACAAACTCCCACCTAGCATTTGAAGGTTGGGTCCTCCAAAGCACTTCTTTCTCCCGAGAGAGCCCAAAAGACTATGGTCCAAAGATGTCTCACTCTCAACCTAAGGGCTCCTTTTATAGATGGAACTCAACACTACAGGATAAAATACATAAAGGCAACTACATAATAAATTGTGAATAATTAATTGTGAATACCAGATAATCCATAACAGTCGTTGCATCTCTGCTCGCAAGGTGTAGACATATATGTATCAACACACCCGTCCAGAAAAGCGACATTGTCCCCAAGGTCGGGCATGTAAGTGTCCCATGAGCGCGTCGTCAAGACTCGGGCGGCTCCTCTGGTGGGCATTTCATGTGAAACATAAGGAGCTTGGAGGCACCGTGTCGGGCTGGTTGCACAAATTTTGGTGCATTTGTCCGAAAATGGTGTAGAGCTCGACATGGCACTGCCTGATAGGTGAAGAAATGTCCTACACCCCAAGAGAGGTTGAGGAAATGTGGAGGCTCGTAAGTTCCGAGAACATAATAGTGTAAGTCGCGTTCGCCAATGTATGAATGAAGGTGGTGGAAAGGGAACAACAAAATGTGAGAGGCGGAGAAGGGAAGATTAAGCAATGTGCATTTATCTGGATCTTTAGGAATGTGGGAAGGAAAATTAAGCGCGGCAAAAAGAAGGAAGAAGGGATTAGTCGTGCGTGTCAGACCACGGTGCGAATGTAGGCCTGCGGGTGGTGGTAATGCGTGCAAGAGTCGCGGTGTGGGTTGTAGTGGTGTGATGGGTAAGGCGCGGGGCTCAAAAACTGTGGACCGCAGAGACGAAGGCGTGGCAATCGACACTAGTCGAGATGTCATGGACAGGAACCGAACAGGTCGTGGCATGGTGACGTCTGGGAAGAAAAACGGTGGGGCCATAAGGAAGAAGGAACAACACACGAAGCTGGAGAGGGAGGAGACCTTGAACCAGAATGGTGTTAGGATTGCCGATCCAGAAGTTCGTTGCGCCACTGCGCAAGCATCAGCTGCAGCTGAAAGGCCGCGTCTCGGAAAGGGTCGATGCATGGTGCTGGTCCGAGAGCTACTGTTGAAAGTGGCACCGGAGGGAGTGACGGACGCAGACCTCAAAGGCTGGGGCCGCTTGTGAGAAATGCGGCGGAGGTAGGATGGAAGAGGCGAGGATCGGTGCTTGGCATCCGCATGAGGAGAGATATCGAGCTGGCGGGCCGGGCACGGGAATTAGATCTTGTGTGGGAGGGAGCAGACGAAGCCGGTGGCGTAGCTCGTGCTCCATGCGAGGATATCGTCCAGGGAAGCGTCAATTCGAGCGTAGCGAGCATGCGGGGAGTCCAGAAGGAGGGCCATGGCAGGATCAAGGAAATTTGGGCCCAAACCCCTAATGGTTATGGTAGTTGGACCAATTGATACAAACAAGTTGTGATGTATCAAGGATCACGAACGTAAACGGGAAATTGCATTGCATAAAAATGACGGATACAAACTGGAGATACAAGCTCCCGCCTAGTACTCGGAGGTTGAGTCCTCCAAAGTACTTCTCTCCCAAGAGAGCCCAAAAGACTATGGTCCAAAGATGCCTCACTCTCAAGCTAAGGGCTCTATATAGATGGAACACCCCACCACAGGACAAAATACATAAAGGACAACTACATAATAAATTGCTAATAATGCATAATTAACTGTGAATACAAGATAATCCATAATGATCGTTGCGTCTCTACTCGCAAGGTGTATACATATTAGGTGGTTATTGTATGTCAACTAGATAAGTGTTTAGTCATTTAATTGCAACTCTTATATGGCAAGATGAGTAAATATTGTGATACCGCTTGGGTATCGGCCGGCCGGCGAGGGGAGGCGGTGCGGCGGAGGCTGGCGGCGGCGGGCGACCTAGCGAGTAGAGAGAGAGAGAGAGAATGAGAGAGAGAGATGAGAGAGAGAGGAGCGGGAACGGGAGAGAGGGCGAGAGAGATAGCAGGAGGAAGAAGGGGAGCAGCCCCCAATAACTCAATTGATCCAAAGATGCTAATTAGGTTTTTAGGAGGACCTCTTATACTATGAGGCCTCCCTCATTACATTACCCAAAATACCCATGCTCAAAATAATAAACTCCTAAGCCTGCTCTTCACCCAAGCCAGCGCCGGCCCCGCTATCGCCCACGGTATCGCCGGGCGGTAGTCCCCTGCTATCGCCTGTCTCGCTGTCGCCGGTGATGTCGCCTGGCGGCACCGGCTCCCGTGCTGCTCCTGTGTCTCTCGCCTCACGAGCTCGCCGTGCGTACACCCGCCATGGTGGCTCCTCCTCCCGCAAGTCGGTAACAATGCCGCCGTCTGGGAAATTGGCCTTGTCCTCAAGGCAATAGTCCGGAAATTGACGGCGAAAATCGTCGCGAATTAGCCACGTGCTCTCGGATTGGGGCCGATGTCGCCAGGCTACCCGGACTTCCTCGGGGAATTGCGTCCCGGAGTGAGATGAGCGGCGATCGATGATGGCGGCCGGATATAGGGAGGCGGTGCTGGAATAGTCCAAGTCGGCGGGGATGTGATCCACGGCCGGGTGGTCGCCGATGACTCGACGAAGTTGCGATATGTGGAAGACGGGATGGATCCGGCTGTCCTCCGGTAGGCGAAGGCGATAGGCCACCGCTCCAATACGGCCGATCACCTCGAAGGGGCCGAAGAAACGTAGGGCTAACTTCGGGCACGATCGGCGAGCTACGGACAGTTGCCGGTAAGGTTGTAGCTTGATGAATACTTTCTCTCCAACTGCGAGTTGTAAGTCCCGGCGTTTGCGATTCGCAAACGATGTCATTTTGGCTTGAGCGCGACGTAGGTGATGCTTCAAACTGTCCAAAATGGTGTCACGATCTTGCAAGTGGGCCGCGAGACCGTCCACATTGCATTCGTCGGGCAGATACCACACGATCGATGGGGGTGGACGGCCGTAAACCACGGCGAATGGGGAGGTGTTAGCGGCGTAGTGATAAGCCGTATTGTACGAATATTCCGCCCACGGAAGCCACTTGGCCCAAGTCCCCGGTCTTTCGCCAATGAAGCACCGAAGGTAGGTTTCAAGGCACCGATTGAGGACTTCTGACTGTCCGTCCGTCTGCGGATGGTAGGCCGTGCTCATACGTAGTGGAGTTCCTTGGAGACGGAATAGCGAGGTCCAAAAACTGCTCAAGAAGAGGGGGGTCTCGGTCGCTCACGATGGAGCGCGGAAACCCGTGAAGGCGCACTATGCCGGAAATGAAACTGTCTGCGACCATCTTTGCCGTATACGGGTGGCGAAGGGGAAGGAAATGACCATACTTTGAGAGGCGGTCCACCACCACCAAGATGCAGTCGAACCCGTCAGACCGGGGAAGCCGGGTGATGAAGTCCATGGCAATGTCCTCCCAAATGCGCTCCGGTACCGGAAGGGGTTGGAGGAGGCCGCTCGGAAACAGTGCTTCATACTTGGCCTTCTGACACGTAAGGCATTCGGCGACGTAAGCCTTGACGTGGCGAAACATCTGAGGCCAGAACAAGGAGGCGGACAAACGACGATATGTCCGGAAGGCGCCGACATGACCGCCGGTGGGGGACGCGTGGAACTCGGCCAGCAACCGAGGAATGCAAGCGGAGGACGCGGACAGTGCCAAACGTCCGCGGTAAAATAGTCGTCCGCCAGTGAGGGAATAGGGGGGGTGCGCTGCTGGGTCGGCGATGAGAGCCGTCCGGATTGCCGATAGGTACGGGTCCTGCTCGACTCCCTCCTGTATGTCGGAGCTCTCCTCCCAGACCGGTCGCGAAATGGCGGACAGCTCGGGCGCGTGCGGGTGGCGAGACAGCGCATCAGCCGCGCGGTTGGTTTTGCTGAAGCGGAACTCGATCGAAAAGTCGTAACCCAATAGCTTCGCGACCCAAACTTGTTGTGCCGGTGTGGCGATCTTCTGTTGGAGAAGATAACGGAGGCTGTGGTGGTCCGTCCGAACCACAAATGGCCGACCGAGAAGGTAGGGCCGCCAGTGCTGTACCGCCAATACCAAGGCCATCAGTTCATTCTCATATGCCGAGCGGCTGCGAGTAGTGGGGGAAAACGCCCGGCTGTAGAAGGCTATTGGCCGGCCGGCTTGCATAAGGACCGCGCTGACACCGGTGCCCAACGCGTCGCACTCGACGATAAAGGGTTGTTGGAAGTCCGGCATAGCCAAAACCGGCCCATGCACTAGGGCCGATTGCAAGGCGGCAAACGCTGCCATGGCCGCCGCCGACCAGATGAATGGGCCCTCCTCCGAAATCTTGAGCAGTTGGGTGAGGGGGCGGGCTAAAGTCCCGTAACCTTGAATAAATCGGCGGTAGTAGCCGGTCAAGCCCAGGAATCCGCGCACATCGCAGACCGATGTGGGCGTCGGCCAGTGCAGCACCGCCGCCACCTTGTCGGCCTCCATGGCCACTCCGTCGGCCGAGATTGTGTGGCCCAGGTAACTAACCGAAGTGGCTCCGAAGGAGCACTTCTTCCGGTTGAGGGCAAGGCTGTGGCTGCGATGGGTGTGGAGGGTGGCCCGGACGTGCTGGAGGTGTGCCTGCCAAGTGGAACTATACACCAATATATCATCAAAAAATACAAGAACATGTTTGCGGAGTACCGGCCGAAAAATGTTGTTCATAGTAGCCTGGAAGGTTGTCGGGGCATTGGTCAAGCCGAATGGCATGACCAAGAACTCGAAGTGGCCATCGTGAGTACGAAAAGCGGTCTTGGGGATATCCGCCAGGCGCACTCGAATCTGATGATATCCGGAGCGGAGATCCAGCTTGGAGAAGAATGTTGAGCCATGCAGCTCATCTAGTAGCTCTTGGATGACCGGAATCGGGTATTTGTCGGCGACGGTGGCCTTATTAAGTTCCCGGTAATCCACGCAGAATCGCCAACTACCATCCTTCTTCCGGACGAGGAGGACCGGGCTGGAGAAGGGGCTTGCGCTCGGCCGAATGATGTCGCCCAATAGCATTTCCCGCACGAGGCGTTCGATCTCATCTTTCTGAACGTGGCCATAGCGGTACGGTCGAACTGAGACTGCTGATGTTCCCGGTTGAAGTACGATGGCGTGGTCCGTGGGGCGGGCCGGGGGCAAACCGGTCGGGGCCACAAAGATGTCAGTAAACTCGTCCAAGATCCCCCGGATATCATCCGGTAAAGGGTGTGGGTCCGCTTGGTCGCTCACCAAGAGCCACAGCCATGCCGAGAAGGTGACCGACGAAGTACGTTGAAGGGCCCGGAAGGAGACGGGTGTCCGCAGGAGGGTGGAGTCACCCGTAAGGCAGCACGGCGTCGCCCCCTGTTGAAAGTGCATTGTCATCTTCGCCCAGTTGACTCGAACGTCGCCCAGAGTTTGCAACCAAGCCACCCCCAGGATGGCGTCAATGCCGCTTAACTCGAAGATGTAGAAGTCGGCCGTGACGGAGCACGAGCCCGCGGTCAGCTCGAGCTCTTGGCATAGGCCCTGTGTCGGCCGACGGCGGCCGTCCCCTAAGCAAACTGTGAACTCCTCGGACGGAAGGTGGGAAAGGGCGAGAGCGCGCGCCAGGTGCGCCGAGATAAAGTTATGGCTCGCGCCACTGTCAATCATGAGAACAATGTCGCGGTCCCGAATGTGGCCTTGGAGTTTCATCGTGCGAGGACCCGTGATGCCGCCGACCGAGAAGCAAGGAAGCTCCAGACAGTGAAACGGCTCGGTGGGGAAAGGATGGGGTTCGGTGTCCTCGACTAAGAAAGGTGCAGTCTCCTCGGCCACTGCCTCCGTAGCCGTGTCGTCCCCAAACAGGGCATGAAATTCTTTGACCGAGCAGACATGGTTGGGCGAGTACGGTTGACGGCATCGGAAACACAACCCCTTGCGGCGGAGGTCGTTGTACTCGCTATCAGAAAACCGGTGGTGAGTGGGGCGGCCGGTACGCTGGCCACCTTGTGGAGCTTGCCGGGGCGCCACGTCCCGCGGGGGAGGCAAGTCTCGGTGGGAGGTGGGAAGCCGGGGGCGGGTGGCGAATGCCCAAGTCCGCCTCGACGGCGCGAGCAAGGTCGATTGCGGCTGAAACAGTGTGGGGATGGTGGGTACGGAGCCGAGAGCGAATGGCGGGCAGCAATCCTTGCAGAAAAAAACCCAAATAGTGGTCGGGTGGCAGCCCCGGTACGTGCGAGACCAAGGCCACGAACTCATCAATGTAGGTATCGAGGTCGGAGGACTGGCGTATGCTGCAGAGGCGCTCAATGGCGGAGCCGGAGTGACGCGCATCGTAGCGCTGAATCATTTCGTGCTTGAGCTCGGCCCAGGAGATATGGGGCTGCACCTGGCGGAGCCACCGCGCCCAGTGCAAAGCGGAGCCGGATAGGCCGACGACCGTCGTGCCCACCTTGTCGTCTTCGTGGGTAAGGTGGAGGTCAAAAAATTGCTCGGCGCGGGCTATCCATCCCATGGGATCTACGCCGGTGAAGGACGGCAATTCCAATGCGAGCGGGGGTCGGCTGGCCGCCGGAAGGGGGGGCGCCGGGCGCGGCTCGGGCACGAGGGGCGGCTGGTGATGGGGGGAAGGGGGCTGTCCGAGGATCGAGCCACCCTCCCGGGTTGATGTGGAGGTCGCGGCCATGGGCGAGGCGACGGCGAGCTGTTCCAGGCGGGAGAGAATGGAGGCGTTGGTGTGCTGATTGTTGAGGGCGAGGGTTTGGAGCGTGGCCATGGACGCCCGGAGGTCCGACAGCTCGGAATCGAGGGCGTCAGCGCGAGCGCGGAGGTCGTCCGCGCCGTCGAGGGCGGCGGAGGAGTTGCGGGTGGTGACTGTCATGGCTTTGAGGTTCCGGCGGCGCTGCGGCGGGCGGAGCGGCAGGTCGGACCAATGATACCGCTTGGGTATCGGCCGGCCGGCGAGGGGAGGCGGTGCGGCGGAGGCTGGCGGCGGCGGGCGACCTAGCGAGGAGAGAGAGAGAGAGAGAGAGAGAGAGAGAGAGAGAGAGAACGAGAGAGAGAGAGAGAGAGAGAGAGAGAGAGAGAGAGAGAGAGAGAGAGAGATGAGAGAGAGGAGCGGGAACGGGAGAGAGGGCGAGAGAGATAGCAGGAGGAAGAAGGGGAGCAGCCCCCAATAACTCAATTGATCCAAAGATGCTAATTAGGTTTTTAGGAGGACCTCTTATACTATGAGGCCTCCCTCATTACATTACCCAAAATACCCATGCTCAAAATAATAAACTCCTAAGCCTGCTCTTCACCCAAGCCAGCGCCGGCCCCGCTATCGCCCACGGTATCGCCGGGCGGTAGTCCCCTGCTGTCGCCTGTCTCGCTGTCGCCTGTCTCGCTGTCGCCGGTGATGTCGCCTGGCGGCACCGGCTCCCGTGCTGCTCCTGTGTCTCTCGCCTCACGAGCTCGCCGTGCGTACACCCGCCATGGTGGCTCCTCCTCCCGCAAGTCGGTAACATATTGTATCTCACTTATAGTCCTTCAACCGTAACTCTGTGGGCCTTCAGAGATGTCCCTGGATGTTTGCTGCACTTCTTACATGCTTCCTATAGTTATCTAGCAATTTCTTCATTGGCAGTGCCATCTACTATATTTGTTGTTTATTAAATTTATAAAACTTAAAAATAATTAGAAGATGTTACCGAATTGTCCAAGTAAGTGGCCTAATTAGGTTTTTTTTTCTCCTTTTTATTTCTCATTTCCTTATTTTCTTCCTAGTCTCTTCTCTGAGTATTAGTGGAAAGTGAGATTGACTGATGTTAATGGTTGGCAGTGAGACTGACTTATAGATATGCAATAATCTTACTTCTTTGTGCAAAAAAATTCAATCATTTGCTAGCTTTCGTGAGTTCCTGTTAATTTAAAACAAAAAGTTGAAATCGTTTCGTTCAAATTAAACTCCAACCATTCTTGGTCCTCATCAAAATAGTAATAATTGTTTTAAGTAAATTTCATTCCTGTGATTCATTTTGGACTAAGCAATCGCATATAAACATGCATTGCTTGCTAATGTGGATTGAAAATCCTAAACCCTTACCTGTCCCACATTATCAACCTCTATGATGCACAAAAACTGTGTTATTTAATAAGTGCATCTTAAAAACAAGGTACCTTCACAATACACTGATCTCTTAATTGTCACCGCTTAGGTGTGAAATTACACGAGTGAATGATCACTATGAGCACGAGATTACAAAGACTCATATATATCAAACAACATATGGTATATAATAAAGTACGAGATTATGACCTTGATTTCTAATATGCAACTTAAAACACTCAAAAAGAGGTTTTCTCCTTAGTCAAGTGTTATCAAGTTACTCATTGTATTTTCTTTTGAGTGTGAGGTTTTCTAATATGCAACTTAAAACACTCATGAAGAGGTTTTCTCCTTATTCAAGTGTGAGGTTTATCAAATTACTCATTGTATTTTCTTTTGAGTGTGAAGTTTATCAAATTACTCATTGTATTTTCTCATTTCCACTCCATTTCTTCTTCTTCTTCTCTTTTCTATCGGTATTGGTGAAAGTGAGATTGACTTTGTTTGAAATATGATATAAACTTGTTATTTTTTGTACATAACATTTCAATCATTTGTGTGGCCCTCTTAATCTAAAATCTTTTTGTTTGACTTAAATTTCAACCTCACTTGGTCTTCATAAAAAATAGTCAATAATTGTTTTAAGATTACTAGTTTCCATCCATATGAAAGGTGCATGTTTGTTATACTAATTAATCATATATAAATATGAAATGCTTGCTAAATGTGCATTAGAATTCTAAATCCTAAAATGTTCTATCTAGCTCCACGATGCAAAACACTGTGCATGTAAGAAGTGCATCTTAAGAACAGGTTCCTTTCACAACAAACTGACCTTTGACACTAAAAGTGGAAAAGGAAAGAAGGGACTTCCGTACTTCTCAATTGTAAACCATGATGAGTGAGATTATGTTAGTAAATAATCACTACAAGCACAAGAAAACATGATAGTGCCATGAAAATAGCATAATGGGTATAAAAAATTATTGCAAACTCAAACAAATGATTTTTTACCTGTTTACTAATAAACTTGCATCACTAGCAAATCATTTTTCAGTTATGAAGCTATAGAAATGAGATGTTATTCATGGGTTTCAAAATATTGAGGCAATGAGTGTTTCTTCGTAGGTGTACTCTACAAGATTCAGAATCTTGAGTCTTCTGCAACCTTGACAATAAAAGTAAGATAGGGCCAGAACAAAACCTTAAATGAGAGTATAGCAATCCCCCTAAACTTTCCAGTTTCAGGGAAAGTCATGCAGTCCATCTCTGTTATAGTTCCGCAGTCTTGAAAAAAATTTCTTATATCATCCTCACTGGAATAGTATGGAATCCCTCCTACGTATACTTTCTTTATTTCACTGCAGAAACAAAGAAAAGCGCTCACATTTCATTTACTTGCAGAAACAAAGAAATGCACAGCCACCAATTGACAAATTAAGAAAACTTATTGGGAAAAACATTCACATTTCATCTACTTGAACTGATGCCACCAGTTCTGGTATTTTGCTCTCCCGGGGAACCCTCTGAATTGCATCCCCATGCTTTGTCTCCTCTTTCTCCACAGCGCCATCTTTCCCTACTGTGCCCTCTTTCCCCTTCTTTTTCAGTTTCAATTCTCTTCTCCTCTTCTTCTTCTTTTCCAACTTCTGCTTCTTCTTCTTCTTTTCCAATTTCTGCTTCTTGTTCTGAAGACCGTCCACCAATTCTTGTCCTTCACCATCCCCTCTATTTCTCTTCTTCTCCTTAACTCTCTCCTTCAAATCAACCAACACCTCATTTTCCATGTTCCCTTCAAGGACCACCAAGCATCCTTCCTCATTCTTCAAATCCTCTGGCAAAGTCTTGTTCTTTCCTTTCTTTCGTTGAGGCTTGGGCCTCCGAGACTTATTAGTGGCCAGGAGCTCTCGTACGCTCTGCAACTCGTGATTAACTTCTGCAACGCTCGAAACATCCTTGCGTGGATCCTTAGACTCATCAGCTGCTAGGCATTCGGTGACGAGTGTGCGGAGCTTTTGCTTAAGTTTTTTGTGGGATAAAACCATCGCAGGAGCAATCTCTAGGAAGAGACCGACGAATGTCAGAGCTTTTGAAGAGATTAATGAGACGACTGTAACTTGATGGAAACTGGCGATCACCGGCAAAAGGGCGCCGGCGGTTTGGCAGATCGGGCGGCTAGGGCGAAGAGGAAATACCGAAGTAGGAATTGGATTGCAAATATTTGGATTTACCGGAGCTCAATAAAATGAAGTTTTAATTTGCTTTAATTGCCAGGATTTGTTTTGGGTAATGTTATAGGCATTTTCTGGATATGACAAATTAATATAGGCAGGAATTAGTTTTGCGTAGAATTTTAATTTTGAAATTCGGCCGCATGATAAAATTTGGGCGTTGATAATCATATCTTAAGTTTGGCTATTTATAATTCATTTTTATTTATACTTCGCAGAATTATAATTGTACACCACAACACTATTTGTACCCAAAATAAAATTTTAAAAAAAATAAACTTAGAGATAAAAGTAAGCATATATATTGAACATCTTTCCCCCCAAAAATAAAAAATTTCACAAATACACTTACAAAATCATTTTCATGAAGTTTTGGGCATTCTAGAGTTTAGGGTAGAAAAAATTGGAGAGAAAAAAAAACTCATCGAAGGGCAAATAGGGAGTCCTAATGGTAGAAAAGGGAGAAAAATCGCAACTGACCGGCCGGAAAAGGGAGCAGGTAGGCGGCGGAATGGGAGCAGGCGGGCAGCGGAAGATCGCCGTTTGTCTGTGAGGGAGGAGGGTCGATGTTTCCGTGAGGGAGGAGGGGAGGGTACAATTAGATTTTTTGTGAGGCTTTATTAATGCATCTTTTTTCAAAATAAATGGGTACAAAGAGCCAAACTTGGGATATGATTGTCATTGCCCTAAAATTCAATCAGCAAAGTTGCTCGACTAATTTGTTTTTAGAATTGCCTCACTTTTTTGTATTGCTATAAGCAACTCAAAAAAACATCAACTTTTAAAGAGATATATTTTATTAGCAAACCACGACAAAATCCAATCGCTCCTGCGTGAATGATGCTCATTGTTTCTACCTGCACGAACGAAGCTCACCGCTTGCTCGGAAGAGAGAAGAGATCGCTTTTCCTGTGCGATTTTAGGTCGGCCCTCGAGAGAAGGAATCGTTTTTTTTTTGTAATATCGCTAAATCGCTTAGTTTTGTCATTACTATTAAGGGTTCTGATAAATTATGTGGTGGTAGAACTAGACCACATGTATTACTGTGTTGCGATAGAGGTGAATTTTCTCGTGTTAACCAATGCAAGAAAGGATGGGTTAAAAAACGTAAGGAAAACAACATCTAAATGATGTGGTTGTCCGTTTTTATAGATTGGCCAAAAAATGTTTTATGTGAATGGTGGAAACTTAAAGTTAAGTGTAAAACACATAATCACGAGATGATGCACAGAGAAGCACATGCTATTGCCGAAAGATTAAATATTGAGGAATAAAAAATAGTGCAAGAGATGTATGCGTCTAATGTGAAAGCCAAGAAAATACTTTCCACTCTTAAAAAGAAGATTGCATGTAATAGTTCAGTCATGAGAACTATATACATTGAGAGACTCGGATTGCATAAGAAGGAATTAAAAGATGATACACCAATAGAGTTGATGGCTAGAAGTGTATCCGGAAATATAGAATCATGAGACAAGTATACATATCGTATTATAATATAGGATATTTAAGAGTTAAATATCAAGTATCATATTTTTCATGGATTTGTTGATTACTTCTACTCACAAAATTATTATTATTTTATCTTAATAAATTGGTTTGGTAATTTAAAATAAACGATAAGATAAACTAAACAATAAGAGAAATAAGATAGAAAATGAAGCACTTAATCTAGAATCTTTTTAAGAGAATTATTAAAAACTTAATTTATAACACAAGCATCGTAATAGAATATCTTGATCGTGTAGGTTCCTAAATTATGATAGCACGTCACTAGAGGAATACTACCACTTAATCTTAAGCTGATCAATCGAAATTCCTTTTTATAATCTACACCCTTAGTGATTGTTTTACGATGTGAACCTCTCTATTGGATTTGACTTCAATCCAGAAGATTTATGTCTTCCTCTCTCGATGGGTGCATGCAACTATTTTTATTTTTAAACGATCAACTTGTAACCACGGATCTCTTGATCAACTAGAATACAGATCTAGGTTGATTTATATATATATCAGAAATATGAAATTAACAAATATAATTTAAAGGTAAATCTAAGAATTCTATTCACGAGCTAATGAAAACAAAAAGAGATTGTTGGGAAAAATCTCTTTATGATTTGATATATCAGGTTATCAAAGTGATATAGGATAAATACTATTAGAACATGCGTTAAGTCCAATGTCATTTAAAAAAGGTCAGGCAAAGACTAAGTGCACTCATGGGATCTAAATAAATCCAAGTAAAAATTTATGATTTGAGAAGATGTCGGCATACGTCCAGAAGTTTACTTTGTGCTTCGACTAGTAATCAACACGAGAAGACAAGTTGTTATACTCCCCTATGTTGAGATCTTCTATAAAGGAAAGTGAAGTCAGAGCATAAGTATGTCCACATATGTTGAGATATCTTCTATTTTATATCTCAACATATGTCGACTAGAAGTTGACGTACAAGAAGTCTTACGTCAACACTTCGACAGAACAATTATAAATGAAAATTGAGCAGATTAAGACAATGATTAAGATTTGATTATGAACGCTAATGATCCAATTAAGGAAGGTCTTTATTCTAATTAGGTCAAATCTAGAAAGCACTAATACTAACAACAAATATATAAATACTTCTCTTTTGAAGGAAAGAAAAAGATGAGGAAGTATTCTAGAGGATATTTCAAAAAGCTCTCTCATCTCCGTTCTTCTTCTTGATCCAGAAGTCTCTAAGAAGAACCTTAACAAACAAGATCATATTCAGATCTGAAGGCTCTTCTCTTAAGGGTTATACATTTCTTAATCACGATTCCTCTCCGACAAGAATCAACCTCTCTCTATTTGAATCTCAACATCATCACAAGAGGAATTGTTGTTGATGCTCTCTTTTACATCAAGTATGCATACAGTGCTTTCAAGAACCAAATCCTCAGAGATTGTTGAAGATGATTACATTATGGAAACAAAAATTTAAGCACTTCTTACGAATAGAGTTTCGAGAATCCCTCTCTAAAGGATTCAGTGGTTTTGAGTCTCCTTATCAAAAGGCTATTGGTTATATAAATCTTCCTTATCAAAATATTTAGGATTTTGAAAGACCTTATCAAAATTTCTATTGGTTATGTGAATCTTTCTTATCAAAATATTCAGGATTTTGGAAGTCCTTATAAAAAATTCTATTGTTTTTTTTAATATTTCTTATCAAAAGATTTAGTTGTAATTGGTTCTAAGAGTCTCCTTATCAAAAGTCACAGCGCTGATTAGTGGGTATCCTACCAAGAGAAAAAAAGAGTGGAGTACCCAAACATTTTGGGGAACCACTATAAATCTTTGTGTCTTGTGGTTACTTAATTTTATGTGCTTAACTTCTTACTTAAATACTTTCACTATTTTAGAATAGAACTCTATGACATGTACTATGTGTTGAAGCCAGGAAAATCTCGACTCCAAAATTTGGATCAATACAGTCGGAGGCTACTCGCCCAGCTGTCCAACTAGACGACTTGACTGGAAACGATGAAGGGACTAGAATGGTAGCAACATGACCCTAGGTGCTGCGGCAGGGAGGTCACACCAAGTACCCAGAAGCTCAGAAGAGACTTCTCCACAACCAAAGATGGTCGAGCAGGGTACGAGGGAGGCTCCAACTTGACGAGTATCTAGGACGACGATCGAGGGTGATGGTCAATAACTCGGTGGGTGGGGGGGGGGGCAAGTCTTCGAAAATGGGGTTCCAAAAGATTAGCCAAAGGTGCCAATCAAAGTACTCATGGTGTCCTATTTATAAGAAAACCAAAGGGGAGGGGGCTACTTATAGCTCAACCCTGCCCGACGAGTACGCGATATTTGAGGGGATCTCGCCTAGCTTCGGCGAGCACCGCCTATAGTCGCCCACCTTGGCGACTATGAGGGGCAGCTCGCACATGCTCGCCTAGGCCTTCTACTGTCTTCTGCTTGCTGAGTTGTCTTCAATCTTTGACTCCTATCTTCTACTTTGACCTTTGACCTTTGACTTTGACTTCTGCCTACATGACCTCGAATGGGTCGCACCCTCAGAGAATATGGGTTGTACACAATCTCCGCTCTTTGCGAGCAACGAAGTAGCTCGGAAAGAATCATCCAACCCTTATTCGACGAGCTACTCCGGGCGAGTATCAGGTCTACTCGGCATTCACTTGGATGGCTCTGGGACTCTATATATAGGGGGTCTTTTATTAGATTGCCTGCTCTGAACTCGCCCAAGATGTCGCGCACTGCTGCTGAAGAGGCTGAAGTGGATATGGCTGCGCTTCTGGGCTTGTTGACGCCTCCTCGGAAACGTACCCGTGAATAGGACAAGCACGATGACTTTCTCGCATCCAAGAGGAGGAAGAAGCTCATTAAGAATAAAAAGAAGAAGAAGAAGAAGAAGAAGCCTGCTGCTACGGAGGATGTCGTCAATCCTCCCACCGACCAACAGGGGGCTCCCGCGAGCATCCCGCAAGTGCTCGAGGATCTGGGCCTTTCTGATGATGACGAGTAGCCAGCTTATATGCCTTCCGCGTCCAAGGTCGCCTCGGGGGGGGGGGGGGGGCGAGCACTACTTGATCCCATACCCAGACTCAACCTGAGCTCCCTCCTATGCGAGGTAGCAAACACCTCATCGTCCTGCTAGATCTGTCGTTATCCTGATGCTACTGGCGAGGTTTTGATGCTTTTTCTCTATTTGCAGATTTGCCGACTACCAGAGCTCCGGGCGAGCATCTAGACGTCCCTCCTCTGCAATCATTGATGACTGATATTTTAGTCATGGTTTTAGGCTAATATCTTATTAGATATTTAAATAAATTATCGCATTTTGTTCTTTATTTTTATAAATTTTCGTAAAAATAATATTGTATGTTATAACTAAAAGCTTTCAACACCGCTTTCCATCCTCAAACAGATGGGCAAACAGAAAGAACAAATCAGGCGATGGAGGACCTCCTCCGACTGTGCATAGTAAAACACAGCGAACCTTGGGAGCAGGTGATACCCTTAGTGGAATTTTCATATAACAACAACTTCCAGGCAAGTATCAAGATGGCACCATACTAAGCTCTATATGGAAGATGTTGCCGGACCCCGTTGTCGTGGGCACAAGATGAGGACACAGAAGCTTTGGGGGTCACATACATATACGACACCACGACAACAATAAGGTTAATCTGAGATCGAATGCTGGAAGCGCAGAGCCGCCAAGCAAAATATTATGATGCACGACATCGACCAGTGGAGTTTAGTGTGGGAGATATGGTGTTCCTAAAGATCAAACCTATGCAAGGGATCTCCCGGCTAAAGAAGCAGAAAAAGCTGGATCCTCGCTATTTGGGCCCGTATAAGATCATAGAACGAATTGGCCCCGTCGCATACCGATTATCTCTGCCAGCTGAACTGGGAAACCTTCACGACGTTTTTCACGTTTCATCATTAAGACGTGTTCTCCGACAACCGGATCAACATCTTACCACACCACCGACACTGATACAGTCCGACCGATCCATTCAGCATGAGCCAGTGAGTATAGTGGACTCCAAGGTCAAGGTCCTACAGAACAAAACCATCACGATGGCAGATGCGAAGAGTTTACATGGGAACCAGAAACTCTCGTTCGATAAAGATACCCGACACTCTTCTCTCATGTATATCACACCCCCTACCTTAAGCAATTTTCGAGGACAAAAACCCTTATATTTTTATTAGATTGTAACATCCTGACTTTTATTGGGTCACTAGACCCTAGTGGACCCAATAAAAGTAACTCAAATGATAGAAAATAACCCGATTCTAGGGTATTGTGCTAGGGAACCCTGAATTGACTTCCGTCAGTTTCGTTAGACTCGTATGATCAATACAAACACAATGGAACTCGTTCCATTCCAATCCGAGGTCATTTAAAGAAAACGACTATTTTGAGTATCATAGCGCGTCACAATAACGTCATTGTGGTATAGTGACCATACGTATTCCTAATTGACTTCTATCAGTTTCGTTAGACTAGTATGATCAATACAAGCACAATGGAACTCGTTCCATTCCAATCCGAGGTCGTTTAGAGAAAACAATCATTTTGAGTATCGTAGCGCATCACAACAACGTCGTTGTGGTATAGTGACCATACGTACTCCAAATTGACTTCCGTCAGTTTCGTTAGACTCGTACGATCAATACAAGCATAATGAAACTCGTTCCATTCCAATCCGAGGTCGTTTAGAGAAAACAACAATTTTGAGTATCGTAGCACACCACAATAACGCCGTTGTGGTATAATGACTATACGTACTCCAAATAGACTTCCGTCAGTTGCGTTAGACTCGTGTAATTAATACGAGTGCAACGGAACTCGTTCCGTTTCAATCGGAGGTCGTATGAGAAATATGACCATTTTACGTTCCGTAACCCGCCACAGCGCACTTTTCAAAATATTAAACGAACAAACTCGGAATCCATCACAGTCAGTTTTCTTAAACTCCTAAAGTCAAAACACGGCCAACAAAGTTTGTTATAACCAATTTCGACATCGAAAAGTCAAACTACGGTCAAATTAAGCGTTATGGCATACCGAAAAGCGTGTGCGCACCCATGTTAATTTAATGCCCCAACATTGACTAGTCATCCAACAATTTGGACACACTTGGACTTTGACCAACATGAGGGGCCCACCCTAGGGTTGACCTTGGTCAAACCCTAAAAAATCTCTACTCTTGGAATTATTTTCCAAAACGGGGCTTCACCCCTCCCACCACCAACACCTGGGCCCCACCCCTCTATACTTAGGACCTCAAGAAACCAGCAAGGGCACCATAAGAGGGGCTTTGGCAAAATCCACCACCTCCT
Organism: Dactylorhiza incarnata; assembly: GCA_033032865.1. Lineage (NCBI taxonomy): Eukaryota > Viridiplantae > Streptophyta > Magnoliopsida > Asparagales > Orchidaceae > Dactylorhiza > Dactylorhiza incarnata. Next base: position 1,982,090 of record JAWHQI010000173.1, read on the forward strand.
CCCCTCCTCTTTTCCCAAAGCCTCCACCCCACAAAGGGGTGTACTCCCTCCCCTCCCATCCAACAGGATGCTGCCTCCATGGAAGTGGCCAACTAGCCATAAGGTAGTGGAGGGGGGATGAAATATCTTCCCTCACCCCCTCCCTTTAGTCCCACATTGGGAGAAAGGGAAGGGAGGCCCTCCTCCCTCCCTATAAGTAGCAACCCCCCCCCCCCCCCTAACTGAGCTCACACCACCCCCACAACCCCTGGTCGGAGTTATCCCACCGGAAAACCACTCGAAGCCTCACGCCACCCCCGCCACCTTTCATGGTTGTTCTGCCTGGAACCTCCCGAGCTCCCCCATGTCAGATGGAACACCTTCTCCACTCCCTTCCCCATCCCTCCGACAACCTGCATGTGGCCCACGGTCGCTGGAGCGTCGCCGACACCACCCGAGCCAACCCCAGGCTCGGGTGGTGAGCACGTGGGGCACATCACCCCCATCGCCGGTGGTGGCGCTGGGAGGTTGGTACCCCCACCAGGGGACCCCTTCCCCGGTGATGGGAGGCGGCGGGGCAGCCGGAGAACGCGTCTCCAGCAGCACCCGCAAGCCCTATTTCTTTTATTCTCCCCTGTTAACAGTTTTCCGGCGGCGGCAGGCCATCGGTCCACCACCGGAGGCAAGGCCGACCCCCCCCCCCCCCCCGGGGTGCCGATCGGGGGTAGTGGACCGGTCACCACTGAGGAAGGGGTGGCGCGACACAGATGAAAATGGCGTAGGCCGCGCCACCCTCCCTCGGGTTGCAAATTTCTGGCGGTGGCCGGCGGCGGCAGGCCGCCGGACCCCCGCCAGATGGATCACCAGCCCCCGGCGTGTCGACCAGGGGCGGCGCTGGCACCTGGTGGCCGCTGCCCGGCGGTGTCAGCGGCTGCCACCTCTTGTATTGCCGGCGAGTGGCGGTGGCCGTCCGATCTCCACGATGAGATCGGACGGCCCCAACTTCCATAACTCCCGCCCTACATAAAATTACGTGCCCCCACTGCGGATCTGCTCCAGATCCTCTGTGGGGATCGAAAAATCGCGCGTTGTTTGGCGCCCCTCCTGTTTTCAGGATTTTTTTATCCGCAGACCACCCTTAACAGATTCTTGCTGGTTTTTTTGAGGGAAATATACGCTCCTAGGGAAAAATCTTTGAACATGAAAAATGTTCCCTACTTGGGGGGCTAACTTCAGTAAAATTTTGGGAATTTTCCAAAATGATTTACTATTTTTAAAGGGCATTACAATATTTGTAGGGACAAAATATATGTTATAATTACCTTGGAAAATTTTGGAAAAAATTCCAGACTTATATTTGGGCCCCTAGGGGTTACTGTAATTTCCATGGGAATTTATAAATTGTATTGATAGTTGTAAGAGCCTAAGTAAGATTTCTTCGGACAAAATAAAACCCCAAAAAGGGCTGGAAAATCTTGAAATAATTTATTGGCTCTTAATATACTATTTTGAGTATACTATCAAAATATGGGGACATTTGGAGGTAAATGGTGAGATCGCCAAATTTTCGGGTTAAGCAATCGAGTTTTGAATTATCGAATTCAAAAGAAATGGAAGAAGAAATCGTGACACGCAATCACGTTATAATCGTTTGATGATATTACCAATAGATAACGATCCGATAAATGAAAGAAAATATAGAAGTTCAAGCTCAAAGCAATGTGGGGTGTTTACAAACCTTCGAGCTGCATTTAGAGGAATCCTCGGGCATTGAAAATCGCCTCAACTCGGAGAAATTAAGGAACTCGGATTAACATTACTCCAAACCACTTAAGCCATGTTTAAAAGACACAATTAAAACTCATGGTCGAACTATAATAAAGAGGTAGAATTCAAAAGTGAATTTTCCTCTTATGAACGGAGATAGAACTGAAACCTCCTATATATGGAGTGAAGGACTGCTAACCCCTTTCATTTTATTGCAATTACTTTAACTCCAGTCTCGTACTGGTCCTATGATTGTTGTTCTTTATTTAGTTTCTTTTCAATACTCCAGTCCCGCACTGGTCAGATGATTGCTGGTCTTTATTTAGTTCCTTTCAATTCTACAGTCTCACACTGGTCAGATGATTGCTGTTCTTCATTTAATTTTCTTCGGTACTCCAGTCTCGTACTGGTCTGGCTATTTCAGCTCTTACTTAAGTCCTTCCTTTCAGTGCTGTCATAATTCAGCATTTCGTTTCTGCAGCGTACTCTGCACCACTTTTTACCACGCTCAAATACTGTAACTTATCATATCTACAGTTCCAGCCTGGGGATTGCTCTGACGAGTGGCCATTCCTATTTAGTAGAGCCTTCGTTGGCGATGACCGCGAGTCGAGTATCTCCTCCAAGGGTTAGCCCCAAATAATGTGCCTTACGCCCGTTGCGCTCACCGACCAAGTATGGAGTAGCTGATCAATATAATAAGGTCGCGACATACCCGATGTGTGATTTCATTGTTTAATTAACTGTTTGTGAAGTGCTTGTGGTAAAAGTGACGGGTCAGTCACGTCCGCAAACCATTCGTACCGGTGCGGGAGAGTTGATGACTCATGACGACAGGGAGATATGCACCGCAGGGGATCACCACTTCGTACCCGTGGACTTGCCTCCGCTAGTTGGCCTAAATTTCGGAATCGCCGGATGTCGCTCACATCCAAGTAGTACACTTAGTTGTACAGGAGGGCCTGGTGGTGCAGTAGGACCACACTCATAAGTGGTAGGACTGGTCACTGTCACCGACGGCCACATCAGTGAGGCCCGCGGGGTTCGCTACCCTACTGGAAGAAAAGCGGTCCAAACTGTGTCGGCACAGGGTTGTGTGAGAGGCTTTGAACACCCGCGGCTTGTTTGCAAGCCACGGTTACTTGCGTTATCTCTACTATTAGCTAAGCCGTTCTTTTAATACAATTGATGATGTTATTAGGGCTTCTGAATATTTACATGTTGTTAACCTCTTTTGCTTCCGCTATCTCTTTACTGTTTGGGCACTGAGCTTATCCCCAGGATACGGATCCGGGGAGGAGATGTGTTTTCCACTTAGCTCTGTGACTAATGGTTGTTTGTATAACCATTCACAGGAGATGGGACAGCGCGAAGCCCCCACACCGCATGACAATATACCAGCTTTTGAGATTGCCCGACCGAATACACCAGCCTCACCTCCGGTCTCCCATGATTTGAGTCCTAGAGTATAGAGGCTATGTAAGGAATATGTAAGGGAATATAGTAGCCACCCTTAGCCCACAGGTCCAACCATGTAACCAGTTGGCTTTGGCCATTTGCTTATAAATATATGTATGCTTGTTAGTTTCCTTATGATTGCTTCCGCACTGTGATCTGATGTGATGTACTGATTCACGTGCCTGACAAGGCGACCACCCAGTGATTGAGAGGGTGGGTCGTTGCCACCCGGGAAGCACATAGTGTCCATCTTGAGTAGTAAGACCCCTCTCTCCCGACCTGGGTTCAGTTCGGGGGGGGGGGGGTCTTACACTATGGGGCCTCCTCTCTTCCCTCCTCCTTAGCTCTTCCATCCTAGGCTCTTCTCTCCTAGTCTCTTCTCTCCTCGGCTCATTTCTCCTTCTCTCTTCCTGCTTCTTCCTCTCCTGCCTTCGAAGCTCCTCCCTCTTCATGGGTACGAGGACCTTCTCCTCTTCTTCCTCCTCCTAAGTCAGCTTGGTGAGCTTGGCCAAGAAGCTGCGTTTCGACGCCTCCCCCAGAATGAACTTATTGGCCCTTTCAATAAGTTCTTCATAGGACATGGGAGGATCCCGGCTGATCTCCATCTTGAAGAGGCCTTCCCTCAGGCCAAACGTTAGGGCAAGCTGCAGGGTGAAGCCATCCACCTCCTAGATGTCCAACACTTCTTCCTGGAAGCAGTCGATGTAGTTCCCCAACGTCTCCCATGCCCCTTGCACCAGATAGAAGATAGTTGTCGCCTCCTTCTTCCTCTTCTTCGCCGTGGAGAATTGCATCGTCACTCCCCGACGAAGGTCTTCAAAGCAGTAGATGGAACCTGCTCTCAGCTGGTGGAACCAGTCTCCAATCTTTCCCCGAAAAGTGAAGGCGAAGAGCCTACACTTGAAGGCATCAGACATGGTTCGGATGGAGACTACATCCTCGAACTATTGGAGATGACGGACAGGATCATCCCTCCCTGAGTAGTAACTCATCACCGACTTGAGAACCCCTCCGACACAGGAGCATCAAGAATCTCCACACAGAAAGGGCTCCTCTCCCGGACTGTCGACTCTCCTCAGCCTGGAGAGCAGCTCCTCCATACTCACCGTATGGGCGAGTATCACGGTGTTGGGAACAGTGCCATGCAATGTTCCTGATTTGAAGAAGTACTCAACTCAATGATAAGTGCAAGTTGTATTTAATGTTCCATCTAGTTCATGCTTGCAGAGATTGACAAATATGTCAAGTACTTTAGTTATCTTAATAAGTACTATATCGTCGAGAAGAAGGAGATGTCATCGACAAAGTATGCTTGGCATCATAATGATGGGCAAAGAAAACACTGAGACTTGGCGAGTTCGTCGAACGCAGAATGTTGTTCGTCGAACGCAGAAGGAAGATCGTCGACCGCTGAGATTTGGCATGTTCGTCGAACGCTGAGACTTGGCGAGTTAGTCAAATGTTGAGACTCAGCAAGATCGTCGAACGCAGAAGCAAGTTCATCGAACGCAGAATTGGCGTGTTCGTCGAACACTGGACAGAGTTCATCTAACGCAGAGACAAGACGGAAAGATGAAGTTCGTCGAACACAGAATGCTGTTCGTCGAATGAAAATTGACGTTCGTCGAACGCAGAGAAGAATGAAGACAAAGGAAGAAATGTCGTCAAGAAGATGCAGCATCGTCGACATCAACTAAGAAGCCTTGTCGCTGAAAAGGCTAAATATGACTGATGACATAGTACATCGTCGAAAAGAAGGCATGTCGTCGTCGACATGTTATCACTCATGTCGTCGAGAAAGCAACGTGATTACGACGACAGTCTGCAAGAAAGAAGATCTCAACGACACAATCAAAGATAGCATATCGTCATATATGCAGAAGCGCCAGAATGTCTCGTATCGTCGAGATACCAGCATCAGAGGCAGAAGCAAGAAGAATTGAAGATCTACCAAGGCGTAAGGCATCGACAAAGACCTGTCGTCGAGATATCATCCATGTCGTCGTAACATTGGAAATATCGTCGAGATAGATTCAAAAGTTGCGGACGCGCTGTCAGCATTTATTGTCGCCGCCTGATTGTCCAATCAGCGCGTGCTCTTATGGAATGCGCGTCTGACATTAAAAGACATAACATGTGACCGTCATGCGGCTCATCTGTCCTATATAAGGGAACAATGATGCCCTAGAAAAGCAGTGTTTCGAAGATAGAGAAAAAGAAAGAAAAGAATCCCGCCGCTACACTTCAATAGAATAGTATTTTCTCGGCGGAGAAGAAGAGAAAAAGATTAAGTAGAGAACAAGCATCAAGTGTTCTCTGAAGAATCAGTCATCTCCATCGACTGACAAGAATCCAATCCTCATTAGGCTAAGGAGGCTGACTAAGATCCAGTGCTGAAACTCCAGATCAAAAAACATCTTCTTCAACCTAAAGAAGCTGATCTTCAACAGGCTAAAGTTGCCGATCTTCATCCGGCAGAAGTAACAGTCTTTTATTACTGTAATCTTTGTAAGGCTTGCAGGCCTATTTGTCTAGCTTGAGGGCTGGAGACCTGTGAGGCTTGAGGTCCAGGGCAGAGGCTAGACTTGCGGGTCTGGCTAGGTAAGGCTTGCGGGCCTGTTTGTCAAGCTTGAGGGCTTGAGACCTGTGAGGCTTGAGGGCTAGGGCAGAGGCTAGACTTGCGGGTCTGGCTAGGTAAGGCTTGCGGGCCTGTTTGTCAATCTTGAGGGCTTGAGACCTGTGAGGCTTGAGGGACGGGACAGAGGCTAGACTTGCGGGTCTGAGCTAGGTAGGGCTTGAGGTCCTGAGTGTCGAGCTTGCGGGCTCGGGGGTAGTAGGGGCTTGCGGGCCTAGGCTGTTGGACTTGCGGGCCTAGGCTGTTGGACTTGCGGGTCCGTGTTGTAAGGCTTGCAGGCCTGGAGATTTGGCGGCGTTTGCCGAGCCTAGTACACTGCTGGATAGGCGCAGAGGGACAGAGGACTACTCAAGACACCCAGTCTTGAGGAACCTCTATATATCTTTGTGTGTTTTCTGTGTTATGCTTTATAACTTATAGATCTACTAATCAAAAATCAAGAACACCAAAAAGGGATAAGATAATTTGAAAAATCTATTCACCCCCCCCCTCTAGGTGATAAGACGACACCCAATAAACAACAAGTGGTATCAAAGCTAGGTTGTTCAAAGAAAATCTTAACAGCTTGAACAAATCTGCTAGTGGGTGTCTAAGTATCATAACTATGGAGACAAGGACAGTTATGTGTTCTAGGGAGAACTTTGCCCTTTGGAAAGTTAGAACAAGAATATTCATGGAGGCTATGGATCCCAGGATATTTCAAGTAATTCAAGAAGGGCCATATGCCCCCAAGACCATGTCCAAGACAATGACTGAAGATGAGATCATCATATTTGACTTGGACAAGAAAGCCAGAGACATTATAGCTAATGCAGTTGATACTCCCATACTCCAGAAACTGATCCACTGCACTACAACTAAGGAGATGTGGAAATATCTAACAATCCTTATGGAAGGATCAGAAGAAGAAAGAAGCAAAGCAGCTAAGGAGAAAGTCAGAACATTGAGTGACAGTGACTCAAGCTGTTCAGACTCAGAAGAGAAGACTCAGTTTGGATTAACTGTGAAAGTGGAGGTTAAATCTTAAATTAACTCTAGAGGGGGGGGGGGGGGGTGAATAGAGTTTAAAACTTTTTCCATTAATTTTATTTGCGGAATTAAAAATAGTGTTATATATATGTGTAAGCAGTGTGATTAATAAAAACAAAATAAATAAAATCACGCAGCACAACACAAAGAAATAAACAATCAAAGAGGACACAAGGAGCTATAGTAGTTCCCCAATAAATCTGGGTACGTCTACTCTTCTACCACCCTTGGTAGGAATCCACTAGGAGTTTTGATAAGGTGCCCTCACACCAAAGGATTTTTGATAAGGTGTCAACACACCAATGGGAGTTTGATCAGGTGCCCAAATCACCGATAAGCTTTTGATAAGGTGCTTAAAAACCACACAAGGAATTTTTTGATAGGATGTCTTGCCACCAGTGGGTTACACTTTTGAAGGGAGTATTAACCCTGTATAGAATGGGATAGAGATGGGTTTAATTGTTCTTCTCTGTCAAGATGTATAGAGAAGACTCTAGTGGATTTGATGTTGAAAAGAACTCCTCTGTCTGATTGAAGATGATTGACAGTTGATGTTGCTGGAGCTTTTCTTGAAAGATTTGATCTTCCTGTAACAGATTAAACTGAGAGACAAGAATGCTTCAGTTTGTTGTTGCTCTTTTGAAGATCTGTGCTTGTTCTTTTTCTTCTTTATTTCTTGATTCTTGCAGCAGGAAATCTGAGAGATAGTGTAGTTGTTCTCAGAAAAATGTGTTTGCTGCTGAAGGAGGAAGAAGATAAAGTTTTGTTCTCTGAAAAATGCTGAGGAGGAAGAAGAAGTTCTGTGTGCTATATGTTCTTCTTGTCTCCTTTTTCTTTCTTCCTTTTTCTTCTCTGTGTATTCTGTATATCAAAAATATTATGTAAACTGATCTGTATTGATGCTGTCGTGAAAGCTGTATAATTATTCTGTAATATCTTCTTTCCCTTTCTTTTTCAAATCTCTGACAGAATTAAATGCAAATCCCTTATATTAAGAAATATATTATTCTGAAGGCATATTCCTGGGAACTGCAAATGTCACGCCGTATTCTCTTTCCTTTTCCATGAATATGTCCTTTTCCGAGGAAATGTCAACGGCTATAACTTAAATAATAAAAGAAATATATTCTCCTTACTTGATCTGATGGAAAGAGTCGTTGCTGTCGTCGATCTGAAATCAGAGAATGGAAAGAAATATAATCTGTCTAAAACTTTCTGACCTTAAATAATAATTCTTCGATCTGAACAAAATTCGTTGAACGCAGATTCGTCGACCTCAAGATTTTCGTCGAACACAATATTTACTTCGTAGACCTCAACATTTACTTCGTCAACCTCAACATTTAATTCACTGTTCTTAACATCTGCTGAATATTTGTCGAACGCAGACTTGAGTTCGTCAAACAGAAAGATTCGTCGACTGCTGAGCCTGGATAAAATCGTCGACCGCTGAGCTTGAGTAAAAGCGTCGAGCGCTGAGACTGAGCAAAAGCGTCGAGCGCTGAGACTAAGTAAAAGCGTCGAGCGCTGAGCTGGGATCTGTTCGTCGACCGCTGAGACGGGAGCGTCGAGCGCTGAACCGCTGAGATGGGATCGTCGACCGCTGAGACGAGATCGAAGACCGCTGAGACGGGCTTGAAGCAAGCCATTCGTCGAACGCAGAGAGCTTGCCATTCGTCGAACGCAGATAGCCGTTCGTCGAACGCAGTGTGGAGTTCGTCGAACGCAAAATCTGAATGATTTCTCTAGTTCTAACAGCCTAAACTCTTCCTAAACTCTTGACCCATAAACTATACATTGGGGTCAACTTGTCCTTAGTCAACATATAGTGATCCTAGCCCAAATCAGAAATAGGGTTGTTCCAACAAACTATCCTATCCGAGTCAGAGGAAGAAGTCCAGGATGAAGTCTCAACTGAACAAGTATGCATAAGAGCTCCTCTATCTACCTCAGACTCAGAATCAGAGACGAGCTCATCTGGGAATGATGACTGGTCCAAGTCATACAATGATCTCTTAGAAGATGTCAAGATGCTCGAGATGCTATGCAAGGAGCAGGATGCAAAGATCTCCTCTCTTCAAGCATGAAATCTTGATCTCTCTGAGAAAGCAGAAAGGCTAACTCTAGAGAATGCAGAGTTTTGTCAACTCAAAAAGGAGTTCAAGGCAAGTTCCAACCTTGACTTGATAGACAAATTTGGGAAAACTCTGAAGGCATTGATTGAGAGCAGGGAGTTGTGCTGCTCACTGACCAGAGAAGTAGTTCTTCTGAAGAAGGACAAATTTTAGCCAAAAGTCTTGAAATCTAAAAATGACAACATCAGAAGGGTGGAGAGTAAACTCCCCTTTGTAGTAAAGCCCGTGACAAGCTCCTCCAAACCAGAGACCTCTCCTCTACTGGTAAATGGTTGCTGCCCCACTCAGAGAAGGGAGCAGGGATGCTTCAAGGAAAACAAATCAGGCAGACCCTGTGGGAAGATGGCTAGCTTAAGGGAGGTAATCTCACCCTCCAACAAGAATGTTGGGCAATCCAATCTTGGGTATCTCAAGATTGGGAGCTCCACAAGTGGAGCAAAGAACATGCCAAAAACCACAAAGGTACCTCAGGAAGGTATGAGGAAGCAGAAATTTGCTGAGCCCAGAAATGAGAAGAAATCCTTAAAGAAGACTGACTCCAGATGGAAAACAGTAAATGATGACATCAAACATCACATCTACCATCAGCACAGTTCACCTTCTTTGCTTCATTCATTTGTTCACACACAAAGAACACCTGCTCATACAGTCAACCAGAAAAGAAGATATAACAGGTATGCATGTTGGTGCTGTGGAAATACACGACACTTTGCAATTGATTGTTGGTACAATCCAACTGCTCCAAGGGTAACAAATGCTAAACTTGCAAACAATGTCTTTCACAATAACTATGCATATCCAAGTGCAGTTATATCCAGTATGCCCGTCAAAGCTAACAATTTCCTAGGACCCAAATTCACTTGGGTTCCTAAGGACGTGTAATCTTATTTTGCAGGAAGTCCAAGTGCCCACCAAAAGCAAATCTGGGTCTTGGACAAGGAGGCTGTTCTGACCCATAGGCTGAACAATAAAGTCTATTTACTAACAAAACTGATGCAGGTATCTTACTAGAAGAGGGCTAAAAGCTGCATAGGGTTGGTGTCAAAGGAAAACTTCCAAGCAGGGCGAAAGAATGCCCTAAGCAGACATGTAAGGAAGAATTGACTCGTCGATACAAGAAGTTGTTACGACGACAAAGATTCGAGCTGGGAGGATGCGTATCCACGGATCTTTTCGACAACAATAACCGCATCGACATAGTATAATCGAGCTATTTTTATCGGGATTAGACGGGTCCATCAGAGCCGTCTGATCGCTTTCTTTAAGGTACGCGCCTCTTCACCTACCGACACTATAAATAGAGTGAATGCACGAAAATAAAAATTACGCTATGATTTGCCCTAAGCCGTTCCGTCGACAAACCCTCGCCTCCTTTGTCGTGCTGCCTTCTCTTTCACTCCGAATCAATGGCTCCCAAGAAAGAAGAAGTGATCTCAGGTTGTGAACTTCAACGAGGAGGTTTCAATGCCTGCTCCGATGAAATAAGATCAGTAACAGGACTGCTGGAGGCATCGGGACAAGAATATATCCTATGTGAACCCTCGGTTCTTCTCCATCGAGAATTAGGCGAGTTCTTTGTCGAAGCAAAACTCGACCACACTGAATCACGGATAAAGTCCACAGTGGGAGGCAAGAAGATTAAGATATCTGCGAAAAGCGTTGGAAAAGCACTGAATCTGCCAGGAATCCCAGGGGGAGGAAGAAGAAGAGCTGACTTCTGAAGATGTGTTCACAAGGTACACATGGTGCAATCACACAGGGAAGACCTACGAGTCTCTTAAGAGAGCTGAATTCAATCAAAAGGGAAAGCTGCTGGCCGACATTGTCGGCAAAGTTTTGTTGTGCAAGCCTGGGTCCCATGACCGAATCTCCAAAGATATGTTCGTTGTCATGGCCCGGGTCCACTCCAAGAAGACCAACTGGAGAGAGTTCCTCTTCCAGAGATTGAAAAAAACCCTGAAGTCCCCCTCCTATGGAAGAATACTGTCCCTCTACCTGCTAAACACCCAGGGGGAAGTACTGAATAACAAAATGGGAGTGTCTCTACACTACTCCAAGCATCTGGATGCAAAAATGCTGGATCGATGGGATAGGTCTATCCCCAAACCATCATCTAATGTCCTGCCTGCTCCAAAGAAACAAGTAGCACCAATAGATCCCTCAGAAAAGGAAGATTCATCCAGCAGTTCTGATGACATGCCACCACCCCCACAAATCGCTGGTACAACTGAGGGGGAGACTTTCACCCAAAGGGCTGTTCCAGGGTCAGTACCAGAACCTGCTCCCACAGAGGTTATTGAAGGAGGTGGAAACCCCAACTTGGGGAATGTTCCTGCTGAGGGGGAGTCCCAACTTGGGAGCTCAGCCCAAGATGCAGAAATGATTGATGGGGAGCTCCCGGCAGGAGGCTCAGCCCAAGATGATGAAGTGATTCATGAGGAGCTCTCAGCTGGAGGCTCACATCAAGAGGATGCTCAAGTTGAGGGGGAGACCCATCTTTGGTGCTCTGCCCTAGAAGATCAAGGGAATGAGCCTTCTATCCCAGAAGATAGAGGCGTTATGCCTGTGCCAACTGAAGACATTACTCTCTCAGACTACCGAGAGTTAATGGTAGCAAGCAAGATTGTGCTCACAACTTCAAGTGGGACAGTGCCAGAAGTTTCCAAGGGGAAAGCCAAGGCTACAGCGCATATTAGTGAAGAATCATCTGAAAATGTCAGTGAAGCAGCTCCCCAGGGAGGAGGAGATCAAGAAGAACAAACTGCTGAGCCATCTTCGACTCAGGCAGGATCTCTCTTCCACATGATATCAGGTCTACTGTCTTCTCAACGAAAACATCTAGAACAATTCATAGTAGAGAATGTGGACAGTCTAAGGAAAGAGATGAAGGGGAAATTCTGAAAGTAAAGAGCGACATACACAACCTCAACACCCAGTGCGCTCACTTCTACACACTGGAAGCTCCGGCCATAGAGAAGATGAGCGAGGAAGTAAACAAAGTGGGGCATCAGACCCACAAAATCCTGAAAAAGCAAGACACATTCTTAGACAATGTGTACTATGGTTTTAAGCAGATAGAGACAGATGCTGCAAATAACAGAAATCAAATTCTGAATAAGGTCAATGAGAACGCTCATACCTTAGATGCCCATCTGCTTGAAATAAACAATAACTTGGATGTGACTGAACAAAACTTGCATGAAAAGCTGAATCTAGTCAGAGAAGGACTTGAGGAAAGGGTAATTGAACAAGCCCTAAAGGGGGAGAATGAAATAATAAATGCCAGTTCACATCAAGCGATGTGGATAACAAATCAAATTAAAGCAGACAATGAAGCAACCCCCATCACGATATGAAGCTGCCAATCCTTCTGCAAGCACTGACTCAGCTGAGTATGGAATAGAGTTTGGAGAATCAGCAACATCCAGAAAAAGAAAAAGGATTCAGAGCAGCCAGTATCGGCAAAAGAGAATGAGGGAAGTTGAGCAGGATCCACAGTCAGGAAGGTGGAGTCCTGTCTCAAGAGACATAATAGCAGAATCATGGATTCAATTTGGATACCCTCAGGATGATTTTCAGAGAGTCTACCAATCAGTTGAATGGCAGAAGCATCTGAAGCAGCTGGAGAGGAGGAATAATCACAAGCTAGCATTCCCACAAGGTCCTCCTCCCTCTCCTAAGAAGATTCCCCTGCCCATCAACTACCATCAGAGGCAAAGGCAGAAAGCCAAAGGGGCAAGCTGCAGCAGACGTTGATGGGGCACCAAATTAAAATCTTAATTATTCTGCTGGGGCAAATGAATGTTAATGTCTATTCTTGAACATTTAATCTATTTATATGCTTAGCATTTATTGTGAAGAACATTTAATCTATCTTATGTGATTGCTTCTTGATGTGTAATATTATCATCTGAAATATCTTTTCATAAGTAGCATTTATCATTGAGGTAAATTAGGGCTTCTTCAAATAGGGGGAGATTATTGGGAACAGTGCCCTGTAATGTTTCTGATTTGAAGAAGTGCCCAGCTCAATGATAAGTGCAAGTTGTATTTAATGTTCGATCTAGCTCATGCTTACAGAGATCGACAAATATGTCAAGTACTTTAGTTATCTCAATAAGTACTATATCGTCGAGAAGAAGGAGATGTCATCGACAAAGTATGCTTGTCGTCATAATGATGGACAAAGCAAACGCTGAGACTTGGCGAGTTCATCGAACGCAGAATGTTGTTCGCCGAACGCAGAAGGAAGATCGTCGACCACTGAGATTTGGCGTGTTTGTCGAACGCTGAGACTTGGCGAGTTAGTCGAACGCTGAGACTCAGCAAGATCGTCGAACGCAGAATTGGCGTGTTCGTCGAACACTGGATAGAGTTCATCTAACGCAGAGACAGGACAGAAGAATGAAGTTCGTCGAACATAAAATGTTGTTCGTCGAACGAAAATTGCCGTTCGTCGAACGCAGAGAAGAATGAAGACAAAGGAAGAAATGTTGTCAAGAAGATGCAGCATCGTCGACATCAACTAAGAAGCCTTGTCGCTGAAAAGGCTAAGTATGACTGATGGCGTAGGACATCGTCGAAAAGAAGGCATGTCGTTGTCGACATGTTATCACTCATGTCGTCGAGAAAGGAACGTGATTACGACGGCCGTCTGCAAGAAAGAAGATCTCAACGACACAGTCAAAGATAGCATATCGTCATATATGCAGAAGCGCCAGAATGTCTCGTATCGTCGAGATACCAGCATCAGAGGCAGAAACTAGAAGAATTGAAGATCTAGCAAGGCATAAGGCATCGACAAAGACCTGTCGTCGAGATATCATCCATGTCGTCGTAACATTGGAAATATCGTCGAGACAGATTCAAAAGTTGCGGACGCGCTGTCAGCATTTATTGTCGCCGCCTGATTATCCAATCAGCGCGTGCTCTTATGGAATGGGTGTCTGACATTAAAGGACATAACATGTGACCGTTATGCGGCTCATCTGTCCTATATAAGGGAACAGTGATGCCGTAGAAAAGCAGTGTTTCGAAGATAGAGAAAAAGAAAGAAAAGAATCCCGCCGCTACACTTCAATAGAACATGATGCAGCACGCCCGGACCCGCCCCGGCCGGCGGAGTCACACCTGCCAGCGGAACACGAACTGGCACGCGCCGCGAAAGGACTGCAGCCCAGACACCCCAACCCGCCTCCACACTTATTCTCAGCGCGGCGGGTTGTTGATGCTGGGGCTCGATCCCCAGACCTCCTTGATTAGCACCTTTCCTAACAGGCCTCATCATCAACAAACCGGCGCGGCGGGTTGTTGATGCTGGGCCTGTTAGGAAAGGTGCTTATCAAGGAGGTCTGGGGATCGAGCCCCAGCATCAACAACCCGCCGCGCTGAGAATAGGTGCGGAGACGGGTTGGGGTGTCTGGGCTGCAGTCCCTTCGCAGCGTGTGCCAGTTCGTGTTCCGCTGGCAGGTGTGAGTCCACCGGCCGGGGCGGGTCCGGGCGTGCTGTATCAAAAAAGTGCAGCCCGGCCGGCGGAGTCACACCTGCCAGCGGAACACGAACTGGCACGCGCCGCGAAAGGACTGCAGCCCAGACACCTCAACCCGTCTCCGCACCTATTCTCAGCGCGGCGGGTTGATGATGCTGGGGCTCGATCCCCAGACCTGCTTGATAAGCACCTTTCCTAACAGGCCTCATCACCAACTGACTTGCCGGAAAGGTGCTTATCAAGGAGGTCTGGGGATCGAGCCCCAGCCTCAACAACCCGCCGCGCTGAGAATAGGTGCGGAGACGGGTTGGGGTGTCTGGGCTGCAGTCCTTTCGCGGTGCGTGCCAGTTCGTGTTCCGCTGGCAGGTGTGACTCCGTCGATCAGGGCGGGTCCGGGCGTGCTGCATCAGAACAGTATTTTCTCGGCGGAGAAGAAGAGAAGAAGATTAAGTAGAGAACAAGCATCAAGTGTTCTCTGAAGAATCAATCATCTCCATCGACTGACAAGAAGCCAATCCTCATCAGGCTAAGGAGGCTGAAGAAGATCCAGTGCTGAAACTCCAGATCAAGAAGCATCTTCTTCAACCTAAAGAAACCGATCTTCAACAGGCTAAAGTTGTCGATCTTCATCCGGCAGAAGTAATAGTCTTTTATTACTGTAATCTTGTTAAGGCTTGCAGGCCTATTTGTCTAGCTTGAGGGCTGGAGACCTGTGAGGCTTGAGGGTCAGGGCAGAGGCTAGACTTGCGGGTCTGGCTAGGTAATGCTTGCGGGCATGTTTGTCAAGCTTGAGGGCTTGAGACCTGTGAGGCTTGAGGGCCAGGGCAGAGGCTAGACTTGCGGGTCTGGATAGGTAAGGCTTGCGGGCCTATTTGTCAAGCTTGAGGGCTTGAGACCTGTGAGGCTTGAGGGCCGGGGTAGAGGCTAGACTTGCGGGTCTGAGCTAGGTAGGGCTTGAGGGCCTGAGTGTCGAGCTTGCGGGCTCGGGGGCAGTAGGGGCTTGCGGGCCTAGGCTGTTGGACTTGCGTGTCCGTGTTGTAAGGCTTGCAGGCTTGGATATTTGGCGGCGTTTGCCGAGCCTAGCATACTGCTGGGTAGGCGCAGAGGGATAGAGGACTACTCAAGACACCCGGCCTTGAGGAACCTCTATATATCTTTGTGTGTTTTCTGTGTTGTGCTTTATAACTTATAGATCTACTAATCAGAAATCAAGAACACTAAAAAGGGATAAGATAATTTGAAAAATCTATTCACCCCCCTCTAGGTCATAAGACGACACCCAATAAACAACACACGAGATCTCGCCTGGTCGTCCACCTTGCGAAATCAGATTCCTTGCGAGTTCTACTGATAGAACTGCGACCTCCTTGGTCGCTCTGGCTCTTCCTCCATCTG
Source organism: Dactylorhiza incarnata (assembly GCA_033032865.1). Lineage (NCBI taxonomy): Eukaryota > Viridiplantae > Streptophyta > Magnoliopsida > Asparagales > Orchidaceae > Dactylorhiza > Dactylorhiza incarnata. The sequence continues at coordinate 1,997,976 of JAWHQI010000173.1, forward strand.
ATCTTTCCCTACTCACCGAGGGGGACCACCATCCTCGGATAGAGTCACGCGATGAGGCAAGGTCTCCGTGCCCTCCATGCGAGGAAGAAGCACTGCTCGCAGGGTCTCCTCTAGACGCTATGCGAACACTTCAAAATTTTCCCGCATCACAAAGTCGCTGCCTCCAACCAAGCTACCAACAACTCTCTCATGGTCGCCAACTCCAACCTTCTCGCCTTCTCACTAGACTTTCTCCCTCTTGCTACGATCCACGCTCACCGCACCAAAGTGTTGAAGCCAGAAAAATCCAGACTCCAAATTTGGATCAATGCAGTCGGAGACTACTCGCCCAACAGTTCAACTAGATGGTTTGACTGGCACTGATGAAGGGACTAGAACGGTAACAACAGGACCCCATGTGTCGCGGAAGGGAGGTCCCACCAAGTACCCAGAAGCTCAGAAGAGACTTCTCCTCCACAACCAAAGATGGACGAGCATGGTACAATGGAGGCACCAACTTGACGAGTATCTAGGACGACGGTCGAGGGTGACAGTCAAGAACTCGGGGGGGGGGGGGGGGGACAAGTCTTCAAAAATGAGGTTCTGAAAGCTCAGCCAAAGGTTCCAATCCAATTACCCTTGGGGTCCTATTTATAGGAAAACCAAAGGGGATGGGGGCTACTTATAGCCCAACCCTGCCCCGGCGACTACGCGACATTTGAGGGGATCTCGCCTAGCTTCGGCGAGCACCGCCTATAGTCACCCACCTTGGTGAGTATGAGGGGCAGCTCGCACATGCTCGCATAGGCCTTCTACTTCCTTCTGCTTGCTGAGAGCTATCTTCAATCTTTGACTCCTGTCTTCTACTTTGACCTTTGACTTTGTCTTATGCCTACATGGCCTCGAATGGGTCATACCCTCGGAGAATATGAGTTGTACACTATGATTAGTTGCGTAAATAATTTCTATTCATCCCCCCTTTAGAGTGTTTCTTGACTGCGGTTATCCACTTTCAATTGGTATCAAAGGGAGGTTAATCATAATGAGGTTAACACCTTGATTAATCAAGATCTAAGTCAAAAATTACTTGTGTAAATATATTACACAATTATGAGTTCAACAAAAATAAGAGATTATGTAACAACTAGACCTTTTATATATAATTTAAATAAATTTACTTTATGGAAATATATAATTAGACTATATATGAACTCTATTGATGAAGATATTTTTGATTTAATTCTTACCTATCCTACTAGTCAAATAAAATTTATGAAGACGACCGGGTTGTCCTTGCAAAAGCTGACTAGAAAAAAGCAGAAAAGAGTGTAAGATCATATGACTCCAAAGTCATGAATATTTTGGTGTCTATCATGCTTGATTTCATATTTCAGAAGGTTGTTAATTGTCAATCAGCAAAGTAAATCTGGGATTCATTAACCAAAATGGTTAAATGTTCATTAGATGAAAGAAAAGATAAGAGATCCTCCATGATCTCTCAATATGAGAATGTCAAGAAAAGCCCTAAAGAATCAATGATTGATATGTACTCCAGATTCAACCTCATATATAGCTAGTGAACAAAAGGGGCTTGAGAAACAGATTTATGTAATAAAAATTAATGATAAACTTTTCATGTGCTTCCCTAACTCATGGTATATCCTAGGATTTGAGCCATCAAAGAGGCCAGCTGCCATAAAGAGATCTTCACAGATGCTCTCTTAGGAAAGCTTAAATCCTATGAGATGCTACTCAAGACAAGGGCTGAAAGTGAATCAAAGTAGAAGTCTTCATCTTCCTCCAATGACAAGTCAATTGCATTGAAGGCTATTGATGAAGAAAGTTCAGTAGTAGATGATGGACTTATGAGCCTCTTGGAAAGAAGGTTCAAGAGGTGGATTAAGTTATAAGACTCTAGAAGAAAATATAGGAGTCATTCAAAGCATGGTATGACAAAACACCTCATAAAGAAATTATATATTTTACTTGCAGGAAGCCAAACTATATTGCTCCAGATAACCCCAAGGACAAGGTCCATAAAAAGGGGAAGGATCAGAAGAAAAAATATGATCTTTAAAAGAAATACAAGAAGAAGGGAAATAGGTTCATTGCTGAGACATGAAGTGAGACTGAAGATGAAAGCTCTTCCAACTCAGATGATGAAGAGAACAAGGCTGAAGAAGTTTGTATGATGACTCTAGATCTTCCTGAAGAGGAAGATGGGATAATTTTTTTTGATAACTTCGATTTCAGCTCAAAAGAATTTAAAACTGCTTTTAATGGTTTTTGCCAAGACCAGTTGGTAGCAGAAAACCAAATAAAACTCTTATGAGATAGTAACTCTTACTCAAAAACTAGAAGAAAAGGATGTTGAATGTTGAAGTGTAAGTGGAGGTCGGACGGTTTGAGCATCAGACCGGGCGGTCTGGCAAACCGCAGAGGTCGGGCGGTCTGGACATCAGACCGGGCGGTCTGGCAAACCGCGGAGGTCGAGCGGTCTGTTAAGGAGACCGCACGGGTTGTCTTTCGCATTGGACTGGCGGCTAGCCAGTGGCAGATGACCTTGGTTCTTCAACTATCTAGGGTCAGCTATCTGGTTGTAACAAGGCGATTAGCACCCGCGGTTACTTCTAGATGTTGTGTTCTGGCCGGTTCTTTGCTCGCGGGCTGGCAGGTTCTGCTGGTATTGCTGAAGTTTTGCGAAGTAGTCCGCGCGGCTTGTTATTAAGTCGGCGAGCTGTTCGACAGGGTTCTCAGCAAGCCGCGCGAGTTGTCTTCTACCTGCTGTTGCTATGGGCGGTTATCCTATCGCGTAGGCGGTGACCGCACTCCTCACCTCTACTATAAATAGGACCCCCTGGCTCGTCATATATAACTTGAACAGTAAGTGAGAGCTCGCGAGTTTGTGGTGCGGATAGAACTTCTGTTCGCGTGGTTTGAAACTTGCCTTTGCTGTGTTCGCATGTTGTGCGGCTTGCTTGTGGTTCTGATTTGATCAGAGGAGACCGCAGCGGATAAGCCGGTAGCAGTCAGCGGCGGGTAGCAGCAGGAGGTCGCGGTTAGCGACAAGGATGTTTCTCTTCAGCTCATTTCCAGCTTTCAATAAGGTTCAGACCACGACGGTTAGGCGGTTTGGCTTTGCCGGTCTGTTACTTCTGTTCAGTTCTTCAGCGGCTTTTTTGCGGTTAGGAGCGACCAAGTGACTGCGGTCAGGCGGCCTTGCTTGGGCGAACAGAGTGAGCATTGGAATAACGGGTAGTCCGCGTGTTGAGTTGCGGTTTGGCGACTTGGCGGTTTGCGCAAACAGCCTTTGTTAGCCGTGCGGTTTGGCGGTTTCATGTTGTAACCGCCAACTTCTTGTAGTTAGTTTTCTTCTCTCCTCCTCATTGTGTGTACTGATAAATCATGTCTCGCAATGTATGTCTCGAAATGTATAAAAGATAGTAGATACAAGATTTCTCTTGTTCCTTCATTGTCTCTGGTTTCTAGTGCTTGGTTTGGTTGAGAGTGTTCCTTCAACCTTGTTCTCGTTTTCCGCTTATTAGAAATTTTCAACAAAGGATTCACTATCAGTGAATTATGAACTAAGAGTTCAAAATGGAAGGCTCAGAGAGTGACTCTCTGAAACTTGAAAATTATAATTTAATGGATGAAATTAATAAAGCTAATTTTTTTTAGGAAAGCCTCGATAGGAGGAGTCAACAACTCAAGATCATTTTAGAAAACCTCACATTTACGTTTACGATTCTTGGTCTACTAGCCAGAAAGAATCCAGTAAAATTTGTGAGTGCTAAGGGGAAAGAGCTAGTGAATTCTATGGATGCAATCCCCTCTACCTCAAAGATTGTTATAAGAAAAGTTCCTCATAAGAGGTTTAATAAAGTAATGAACCATGTGGTGACGACCTTAGTCCCCTAAAAGCAAAGAGGGATCTTGTGAAAAGCTCCCATTTATAATAATAATTTTCAGCCTAATTATCTGGGAAAATCTCAACATTTGTCAAGTATATCTCGATGTACGTCGAGACCTATACCTCCTATGTCGACTAGAAGTCGATGTATGAATGACCATACATAAATTACTTCTCGACATTTCATACAATGTGTGGCTGATTCAGATCAACATTACAAAATGCATAGATCCTTCGTAAGATCAAATCTACTCATTTCCCTCTTCCCTTCAAATTAATAGAAAGGGTTGGTGTAATAGATTTCAATGTTATTACTACCATAAGGTAGGTCATTTTATGAAAGATTGTTGGTATAAATACCAATTTGAAAGCCTAAATACCAATTTGAATTGTTTTTATTAGAGCTTGTGATTTCTGATTGTAGGTTGAACAGAAGGCCTGCGGGGAAAGCTAGAGGTTAAGGCAACATGAAATATAAACGTTTTGCAGATTTCCTCTGTTCGTTGAACGCAAGAGAGCTCACTCTTGGTGCATCTTCTACCGCTGAACAATATAATGTCAATGAGATGAGAAATTTAATAACTCTTGGTGCATTTTCTCAGTATGTTGTTTTGGCATTGCTGGGAGTCAAAAATTACATCACGTATAAGAAGGATTATAACGAACTCCTGCTGCATCTTTCGCGCATGCTCGTGAAGAACGCAATGCATTTTGCTTGAAAGAAAACACATCTAATAAAATGATGCATTTTTTTAGATTCATTTAGATAACTGATGCAGTTCTTACTGGTTGGATGCGTTTAGATACTGACTGTAGTTTATATTATGGTGCAGTTTATAAAACAGTTGTGTTTTTTTAGACAAATAATACTATATATAGCGATGTTATGAGCAGATGCTTTTCTTTTATCATTGTTGTGTTATTATATGTGTTCTTATATATGTGTGCTTATATATGTGTTCTTATATATGTGTTCTTATATATGTGTTCTTATATATGTGCAGATGCAATTTTGCATTGTTTATCATTGCAATGACCACTCACAAGCCTATTCTTGTGTTCTTATATATGTGTGGAAGAATAAAAATGTATTTTTTATTCTATTTTGGGAGTGTTCATGACCAACACCACAAATGTATTATAAAACGTTCAAAACTACTTTTTTGTTCTTGTCCACCACCAGTACTAGTGGCGGACCCAGGAATTTCATCCGACCCGAGCATGAAGTAAAGGATATAGATTTTTGATAAGTTTTTAATTCAAAATTATTAAAATTAATATTTTAAGTGCAAAAAAATGAAAGAAAACAACCAAATTTTAAATATAGTATATATTATAGAACAATATTAATAATCAAAAATTTTGATTCAAAATACATATCATTACCAAACAACTTTCCGCGACCCCATATTTTGAAAGCGTGCGATGATTGTCTCATTGCTAATAGTTTTCACAATATCCTGCTCGATATAAGCAATTAGGCAGTCGTTCATCCACTCATCTCTCATTCTGTTTCACAAACGAGTCTTTATTATCTTCATTGCCGAGAACATCCTCTCAACAGTAGCAGTTGCAACAGGTAGTAAACATGCTAACTTCAGAAGTCGATAAACCATATGATAATGATCATGTTTTTTAGTTCCACAAATTTTTGAACAAGTCCACTAAGTCCTTCGACATGAGAAAATACGTTAGTTGATCGCATATCAAGAATATACATGTCAAGTTGACCTTCAACCAACTACAAATTAATGGATCAAAATAATACTGGTATAGCTCTGCAAGACGAATCAATTTTGCTTATTAAATCTAGCAAATTGATCAGTTGAATCAAGACACGAAATACAAAGAAGCAACTCAGTGTTTACTTCATTAAAACGATCATTCAGCTCACTCAATATCCAATTAATTACTGTATTAAAAATCTCTACGTGATAATGATGAAAATTTGTGACATCTCTTGCATTTCATCTTGAACTTCCAGCTTGAATGTACTTGTTATCCATATTAGGAACTTCAATAACATGTTTACCACAAAAAGATATCACTTCAAGTAAAAATGACTGTCACTCAAGTTTAATATTTCTCAAATTGAATAACAATTTCTTCGACAATTGCACAAAATTAATTGCATTAATAATATCTTGATCTTTTCTCTGTAGTGCTTGTGACAGCTCATCTGTTTTTGTCAAAATACATTTCATTAAGTGCAGAATAAACATGAAATCAAAAGTCAATATACTTTTGATAATATTGGTAGCTGCCCCTTTTTATTTCCATCCACTCCATCAACAACAGTAAATTTCAGAACATCCACAATAGATGAGAACATTCAGATAAAATTCAACACAGTACCGTAATGGGAACTCCATCGCGTGTCTCCAACCATTTTAATCTCTAATGATTGATTTATACCCGACCTGTTTCTAGCTCTCCACAGCCAAGTTCCCGAGCTAGCTACTCTATCAATTTCTGCTGCTCTGCGGTTGTCACGACGTTTATAAGAGCCTCCCACAATATTCAATGCATTGTTAATTAAGAAAAACAACTCAGCTACTTGAGAATGACCTTCTGCAACAACAAATAATATTAACTGCAACTGATGAGCAAAATAATGAATATAAAATGCAGAAGCATTTTCCCGCATAATCAATGTCTTAAGACCTCTAAACTCTCCATTCATGTTGTTTGCCCCATCATAACCTTGACCACGTAATTTTGAGAAACTAAGCCCACGCTTCATAAAAAGTTGATCAAAAGCTCCTTTAAGTGATAATGCAGTAGTATCTAGCACATGTACAAAACCAAAAAGGCATTCAACAATAGACCCTTTCATATCAATATACCGTAAAACAATTACCATTTGCTCCTTAGTTGAAATATCATGGGATTCATCAACTAGAATGTCAAAACACTCTTCTCCAATCTCTGTAATAATTGTTCTTGTTGTTTCACTTGCAATTGCAGAAACAATTTTTTTCTGAATCTTTGGTGCTATTAATTGACAGTTACTTGGGACATTTTCTCTCACAACCGCTTTAACATCATCATTATGTGAAACAAGAAAATCTAGTAATTGTAGAAAGTTTCCTTTGTTTAGTGATTCTTTTGACTCATCATGCCCACGGAAAGACAATCTTTGGCATAAAAAAATGAAGACAGTCAATGGATGCACATAAGCGAGTACGATATTCAAAAATTTGTGTTTCTTCTTGTCTAGTAAATGTATTTTGAATACTTTGTTTTTGATCCATGAAATTGCCACACATCCTTTTGGAATCATTATGTGCACTGTTGTGTTTTTCAATATGTTTTCAAGTATAGTCTTATCTTTCCAATATCTGAATCCACGATTGATAAACATTAGATCACAACAATTTTGGGAAAAGACATAACAATACAAATAAAATCCTGTATCTTTAGCTTCGCTATACTCCAACCAACCCTTAAATTCACTAAACCAATCTTTATTAAATCTTCGAGCTTTTTGTCTTATTAAAGTTCGTGGAAATTGAGCTAAACGTGGTTGACATGACCCATTTTGTAAGTAATATCTTCTCACTGAATCTTGAACATTGACCTCCTAATTTGATATCGGTTGCCGCAAACTTGGATCTGTGATTAAGTTTTCTAAGTTAAACTCGATTCGAGGCCTCTTACACTCTAAGTTCTTTGCTACTGATTTTGAAAAAAACTTTATCACAACTCACAAAATCACAACAACAATTGAATCCATATTAATTGACATTCATAATAAAATAAGAAAATAAGAAATAATATTGTGCAGAATTAAAACACAAATCATAACTAAAATACAAATCATGATCTCACGACAAAGATATGACGCAGGCTTAAGAAATCACAACTCAAGAAGGTAAAGGAGTTAAGGAGGATAGACATCAAAGAATGCTAACCTGACTTTATTCCAAAGTAACCTTTAAGTATATAGTCTGTGCTCAGATATTTGACAATGCCAACGAACAAGATAATTTGGTTTACTGAAGAAAGCTAAAAGTAAATTAATTTGAGATCAAAGGGATTGCAAAATACAAGCTTAGCTTGCATGATTATCATTATCTGAAAAAATAATCAAAATAATATCCAACTAATAAGTACTGGCATGTCTATATATGACTGGAGAATGCAAACTCATCAATTTTGATTCTATATACTTAACTGTTTCCCCATTGCATGAAAGTCCATAAAAATTTGTTCTATAACAAAATTAGTACTTTGTATTAAACAAAAGATTCTATCATACTTAAATTATCCTCTTCTACCTCACGACTTAGTAAATTTCAACAAAAATCGAGAGTGGAGGCACATGGAGATTCAGTACCATAATCCTGGATGAAGGAGAAGAAGAGAACGCATGAATACGAGATTCACACTTTCGCAGCTTCGCAGATGGATTCGCAGCTTCGGAAATGGCAGATTCGCAGAACCGCAGACACCCGGCGGCCAGGGGGAAACGAAGAGGCAGAACCGTAGAAACGAACTTCACAGAATCGCAGATGGGCTGAAACCCTGCTGCCAGCGGAAACGAAGAGGATTCACAGTTTCGCACTTCGCAGATGGATTCACAGTTTCGCAGAATCGCAGACGGAACCGCGGAAACGAAGAGGCAAAGACCTAATTTAGCGATTATTTTTACCCGGGCACGTGCCCGGGTGTGCCCACACGTGGGTCCGCCGATGACCACCACACATGTATTACCAAACTCTTCAAACAGAACTCCGTTCACAAACCATAGTTTACGACCACTCTGTTCACAAAACACAGTTCATGACCACATTATTCATGACCGCTACTGCCGCACCAAACAGGGCCTAAGCATCCTTACAACCAGCCTACACTATTTATTATGCCTATAGCTATACATTATTTTAGAATGTGCATGCCTGGTAAAGGATTGCTTAGGATTAAGAATAATGGAGCTGGAGTCTAAAATCTCTATCCACTTGAAAAATATAATTAATTACTTATAATATATTAGAATTTAAGGGCTATTTTGCTACCGGGCCTAGGCCGGGCCCGGGCCTCGACATAGGAATGAGGCCTACCATGGCCCAAAGCTAGGGCCTTGGTCGGGCTTTGACATAATATAACAAGGGCAATGTTATAAGCACATCAATTTTGGCTATTCACACACCAATTTCTAAGAGTTATTACGCGCCTTTTGAAAATACTTCTTGTACATGCATTTTTAGGAAAAGTGTTCAACACGAAAATTGTAGATCTCGTCGAGATCTACAACTTTCGTGTTGAACACTTTTCTTAAAAATACACGCACAAGACGTATTGTCGCCCTAATCGTAACTATAACGAATTTTTGAAAATACGCCTTGCACATGCATTTTTAGAAAAAGTGTTCAACACGAAAGTTGTAGATCTCGACGAGAGACGCATACGCAATTATTTTTGTGGCACGACTCTTTTTAACATTTTATACGTTGAGTTCCAATGGATGAAAATATCGAATTTGGGTTATAGATATTTTTGACCTTGCGAATGAACAAATTTATTTAAAATCTTGTTTTATTTTATTAGAACCATAAATAAATCTATTAATCACTCTAATTTTATTAACATAGTGCTTCATAAAATTTAAACTATCTTGCACGACTAAATTAAATACGTGACAAACACACATGATATGAAAAAAAGCGTAATTTAGAATAGGTTTTAAATCAGTTTTTAATAATTCGATCGCCGCAGTATTATTTGACACATTATCAAAAGAAATACTACCTTATTTTATCTTTTATTTTAAATTCTCGAACGCATTTCATTATAATTTGATAAATTGCATTTTCGATTTGTGGTGATTCAATACTTTCAAAAAACAATTATACGTTTTGATAACTCTTACGAAGTAGGATCAATCCAATGACAAGTTATGCAAATATACGATAGTCCTATTGTTGTCCAGACGATCAAATATCGCTCGTTAAACTAACTCTTCCTTCAAAACTATTAAAATCTTTTTAAAATTTTTTTTTTCATTTTAATATGAGTCTTGTATGCATTGGCTCTAAGAGTTGTTCTACTTACTTGAACTATTTTGGTTGAAGCTCGTTGCGTATGCATGATGTTTCGTTCTCGTTGTCGTAATGGTTGAAGGTTAATCTGCGTATGATTACCTTCTTCATTTGTCACTCTCGTTGTCTAGCTTGATCATATGTCCAAATTTGCCCAGCAGAAGATATTTGTGCCCGACTCGATTCTGGCGCTTTTTTGTCCAAACAAGCTTTCAAATGAGTGTTGTGTTGCCTTTTGTTGTGAGTAATTTTGCGCAATGTCGACATTTAGCTTTCAACTCATCATTGACGTGAATCTTGTCGAAGTGCTCTTATATTTGCGCACGATGTTTATGCTCCACGATTTTGATCTCTGGGTTCGGGCCTTCACAAGCGCCTGCAAATCTAAAAACTGGAGAGTGAATATTTGAGAAAAATGATGAGAGAGAGTAGAGAGAGGGTGAGTTAAAACGTTAAAATTTTTATGAGGAATACAAACAGTCATGAGACCGTTTGCAATTTTTAAATAAACTTTTTTATTTAAAATAATGCCAAACGCCTATCATTACGTTTGACCTTATTATTTTAAGAAAATATTATATATATAAAATATTATACAAAATGTTATATATTAATTATATAAATATTATAATATTATTATATAAATAATTGTTATAATATAAAATTATAATATATAAATATATTAAAAGTACCATGCCAGGTGGCTAATAAAGGCAACAACTAGCTGCCTGCTGCCGGTGCAGGCATCAGCACGACGCTGGCCTTTTATTTTGGGCCATGCCACAAATGGGCCTCAGGGCGGGCCTTGCCCAGGACAGGTTCCAGGTTGCCCAGTGCCTGGGCCGGACTGCAGGCCGGGCCTGCAGTCAATATGAGGGTATTGTAAGGCCCCCTAGGCTCGGCCTGGGCCTGCCCCGGGTCAAATCGGGCCCAAACCTAACTGGGCTCAGACCCGGGCTGGGCAACCAGGCCCGAGCTAAATTTGCACCCCTAGTATTCTACAATCATATCAAATCACGCATAAGAGCTTACATATGCATGAAAACATGTGCCATCATCATTTAATTAGCGAGCAACATTTAATATAGGGTCTGGCCAGAGCCTGGATTGAGCTCGGTTTGGGCCTAGTTTTTTTGGCCCTGCAAGACCCCACTTTCGAAGGGGGGCCCGGTAGACTTGGGGCCCAACTTGAATAAAGCACGGACCGACATGCACGGGTTCCACCTTAAAGCATGTGTGTGTGTGTGTGTGTATATATATATGTGTGTGTGTGTGTGTGTGTGTGTGTGTGTGTGTGTGTGTGTGTGTGAATATGTATATATATACTACATTAAAAAGAAATACTATTTAGGTGCATGACTTCAAAAAATAAGGCATTAAATGAATCTTAGTCATCCGTTCAATATAACAATCATGCTTCATTTCACCTTTCCACTTTATTTTGAACACACAAATCCCCCACTTGCGCTACCCCATTCACTTTCCCCCTCCTCATCTTCCACGATGCCCTAGACTATCCATATTCTCTCACAGATAGTTCTCAGCGCTTTCCCTCGATCTCAAAGCCCTTCAGACATATGATACGGTCAACGGAAGAGTACCAATGTCGTAGAAGTAAATAAAATGGGAAGTAAATCCCCGAGTATCGAATCTCAAGGAACACGGCGAGGTGGAGTTGACTTTTGAGAAAGACTTGGGATTGAAGTCTTGGTCTGAGTGTTTATCGGAGGGGGGGGGGGGGGGGTTGATTTTCGTTATCACTAATGCAATGAAAAGAAACATAATTGAACATGCGGATCACTGGCACCGCTTCGATCCTTCGCGTGACACACTCCTCCGCTTCGCACACTCGTTGTGCCTTGCTTTTGCAAAGGCCAACCTCGCTTGCTCGCTTCTAGCTCAATGAAGACACAACCCAACACACAATCACAACACCACAACCACAAGCTGACAACATCCAAATCACAAGAACGATAATATCATTAAAACAAGAACAATTACATATCCATACGATCCACAAATAAGAGTGAGCATATGAACGTCTATGCCCAATGTGTTGGATCAACTGACGTCCTTAGAGGGGGAGGGATGAATAAGAGTTTTATAAATTTATAATTTATTAGGAAAACTTTTGCCAAAATTGTTATTCAAAAATACTTTTAGAGCATAGAAAATAAAATCAAGTCAATAGAACATAGAAAGACATGATTTCATTTCATAATAAAGTTGATTACAAAAGTATTGTTGGGAATATTGCCCTCAATGTTTCCTTGATCTGAAGAGGCATCACACTAAATGCTAAGTATATATTGTATTTGATAAACCATATTTTACATCATATATATGCAAGGTTAGGTTATTCCAATCATTGGAATAAGTTCTGTGGTTTTACTGTAAAAACCGCTGAGACGACAACATGTTCTCAACTGAATCGCTGATATGAGGCCACAAGAGCCGCTGAAAAGGGGTCTGCCTCAGCTGAGCCGCACTTAGACAGAAACCGCTGCGAAGACAAGTTGTCTCAGCGGATCCGCTGAGACGGAGTCAAAGCAATCGACGGGACTGGAGCCTGGCTCAGCCCAACCGCTGGGACAGATTCATATTTGAATTAAAGACTGACGGGATCTATTTCTGGCGCAAGTGGCTGGAAAGCAGGATAACATATTCTATTCATGTCCATGTTGTGGCAGGGCCCTCCTCAGAACCGTTGAAGATTGGATGGAGTATAAAAGAACATGTTAGGGCATTGTGGAAGGTGTGCTTGCAAGTGGAAATTATTCTGAAAGCTATTATGCCATTGTCGGCTTCCACAAGTTCTCTCTCTCTACTTCCTGAACCTACAAGCAGATAGCAAGAGAGAAGATAGTTCTTCCTGATTCAATCCAGAAGGACAAGGAGATCTTTCTTCATCAACTGAAGAAGAAGATCCAATAGGAGCAAGGACTGAAGCTATTGCCATTCAGCACTGATTTAAGACAGCACTTGCAGTGCATCAAATACAGAAGATCAAAGCTGAATGATACATCTTTTCAGTCCTGTGTAGTAAGCAAATATTATAACTTCTATAAGAACATTCGTGTTCTGAGTTTGTAAGGCCTTGTGCCCGAGTTTGTAGGGTTGTTGAGCCTGAGTGGTAGGGTTGTTGAGCCTGAGAGTGTAGGGTTGTTGAGCCTGAGTTTGAAGGGTTGTTAAGCCTGAGCTTGTAGAGTTGTTCTCCCAACTTGAGTGTAGGATATCTGGGGAGATCTGAGGTAGGGCTTCTTGATAGGCCCGAGGTAGGAAATCAGTGGATTTCTGAGTTGTAGGAGTTGAAGGACTCTGAGAAGTAGGGATGTTTGAGCCTGAGGTAGGGCTGTTAAGCCTGAGGTAGGGTTTGGTGCAAACCTGAGAGATCTTGAGGGATCTGTGTTTTAAGCTCTTAGAGCTGAGTTTGGAGAAGTTGGCCTTGTCTAACACACTGTTAGAAATGTGAAGGGGGAAAGTGGACTATCTATAGACACACTGTCTTGGGGAACCACTATAAAAACTTGTGTGTTTTTTGTGTTATGTTTTTAGTTTACATATTATCTAACAACTGCCAGCAACAACAAAGAAAAATCAAAAAGACCTATTCACCCCCCTCTAGGTGAATTAGACTTACTACCCTATAAACTATCAAGTGGTATCAGAGTTAGGTTGGTCAATAAGGACTTAACAGTCTGACCAGATCCTACAAAGGAGTAGTCAAATCTGAATCCAATGGCTTCCACTGGAGGTCAGAAGGAGATGGGGTCAATGAAGTTGCCCATATGCAAAATGGAGACTTTTGGCATATGGAAGCAAAGGGTAAGGCTGTTCATGGAAGCCTCAGACCCTAGAATATATATTATTGTCAAGGAGGGACCCTTTGTCTTTACAAAGCCCTCCACAATGGATCCTACAAGACAAATGGCCAAGTCTTATGCTGAAATGACAAAGGATGAAATTGCACTTGCTACAATGGACAAGAGAGCATAAAATATAATAGTAAATACAATTGATGATTCCACCTTCCAAAACTTGGTGCATTGTGAGACTTCCAATGATATGTGGGATACACTCATAGTGTATATGGAAGGTACTGAAGAAGTGATGGATGATAGAAAATCCCTCCTTAATCAGGAGTACGAAGCCTTCAGACAACAAAGCCTGGAATGCATAGCTGATTGCTATGAGAGGTTCTTCAGAGTGGTAAATGAGCTGAGGACCAATGGAAGGGTATTCAGTCATTATGAGCTGAATGACAAATTCCTAAGATCTCTAACTAGAGATTGGGATACAAAGATCTGTGGCATCAGAGAGGTGGCAAAGCTGGGCGAGACTCCTCCCCATACACTATTTGGAAAGATGCTCTCCTATGAGATACAACTATCTACAAGGAAGGAGGGGGACACATCCACCAAGCCTCATGCAAGGGAGAGAGCTTTGACTCTTAAAGCTCCAAGAAGAGCAATGCAAGGATGCCTTCTCCACCAAGAAGGGCAGCTGACTCAAAAAATTCTGAGCCCAACACATCAGACAACAACTCATCTGATGAGGAGTTTGCTGCCTTCTCAAGGCACTTCAAGAAGCTAATGAGGAGGAAGCAGTGGAAGAACAATCCTTCCTCCTCCTTACATCCCAAGAAAGATCACATCAGATCAGAAAGGCAGCACCCCAAGGGTGAGAGGTATGACCCTAAACATGTTAAACATATTTCAAATAATGTTATATGTTATTGCTGCAGCAAGTCTGGACATACTATAATATTTTTAGCCTTTAGCAACACTTTATTCGACAACATTCAAAAAATGTTGCCTAAACATTGAATAGAGAACAATTTATAAATGTTGCCATTAAGTCATAGTTTTAGACAACATTTGTGACGCAACATGCAATAAATATTCTCTTATTAATTACTGAGAACAATTTCAAAATGTTATTTTTGTCGACGCACTTTAAATAACAATTTTGCGGTGTTACCTTTTAAAATAATCTTTTGCAACACATTAAAAATGTTCATATAGCTTTCTATGACTATTCGCACACCCAAAATAGCTAATTATATATATTAGACAATGTGTAATCACAGAAATCACGCACACACAAAACCCTAGATTCCCTCTTTAATCTTCTTCCTTCCGTCGACTCTCTGCTAAAGCAATGGCGCCGACAAAGACTGAAGAGAAAATTCCCTATGGTGGAGAACTTTTAAAGGGTGGTTTTGAAAAGACTGAAGCGGATTTAGATATGGTAATAACCCTTCTGTATGCGTCTGAGTTAGAGTACATCCTGACTGAGCCAAGCCATCTTTACAACTCTGCCGTCTCTGCGTTTTATGAGAACGGGTACTTCAGTAAATCTGAAAGAGCTATTCACACTATTGTGGTTGGACAACATATTAAAGTGACTGCAGTAAGTTTATCCAAAGTCCTACAACTCAATGACTTTGAAAAGGATGAGAGAGAAGAAAAAGAAGTCACTGAGGCATATATCTATGAAGGGTTGAGATGGTGTGGTTTTGAAAATAAACCCTATGGAAACTTACAGAGAATGCAAATGAGCAGACAAGGAAATTACTTATAGACATAATTGAGAAAGTACTGATGTGTAATACGGGCTCACATGATAGATTATCTAAAGGGATGTTTGAAGTAATGGTCAGAGTGATCCTGAACAAGAGGACTGACTGGGGAAAGCGTGTGCTTGAAAAGATTACATAACACATAAGATCTCTTAATTACTTTGGTAGAATATTATCTCTGTACCTCAAGATTTGCATCCCTCATCACCTCAAAAATTCAGAATCTACCCCTCTCCACTATCTCAAAAAGATGGATGTCAAGACAGTAAGTAGGTGGGAGAAGATGTTCACCAAGAAGGAAGTAGGTGAGCCTTCACTTCAAGGTGCTAAAGGTTCAAAAACCCATGCCGCACTTCCTGTAGATGCTCATGAACCCCTGACTCTTATTGCGGGGGAGCTTCTGAGACAGGATACCACTATGATAGACAATGCTCCAGCACATCAAGAGGAGGTGGATCCAGAACATGGGGTGCTACCTGATCAAGAAGCTGTTTTGAATGTGGAATTAGAAGAATCTGAGAAAGTTCCAAGTGGTGGACATGAAGTTGTTGAAGAACTAGATGAGCCTGACAGATCCTTGAATGAATTTCTTAATGATGACATGCATATAAATTCAGAAGAAGAAGAATATTAGCACCCCTCTGATATCCCTTCAATAATGGAGGGGGAGTCAACTGGTCAATTCACAGTGTTGTCCTCACCTCAAAGGATAGAATATGAGCAACATCTTCCAACCAGCACATTTCCCACAGTCCCATCAACTGAATTTCTGTCCCAAATGGACACTCTATTAAATAGACAAAGAGAACAATTTGAAGCATATGTAAATCATGTTGTTACCAGTTGCAAAAATGAACTGTCTGCTAGAATAGATGTATTGCAAGAAGACATCCAACATCTCAATCATCAAAACACAAATATGTATCACACTGCTGCCAATGTTGTGGCTAATACAGGAACTGAAATAGCCAATATCAATCAAGCTAATTATCTCATTGGACATCAACTGAACATTGTGCTTGATAGACTGTCTACTCTAAGAGAAAATCAGCAGACCATCATACAAAACCAAGATGTGGCCTTTAATGACTTTGAAGATGCAATCAATACCTTACTTCAAAGAATATCATCTTCTGCTTAGGTCTCTCAAGAGCTAGTGGACAATGTTGGGGAAAATTTACTTCATCAATTTCAAGTCACCCAAGATCACCTTTCAAATTCCTTCAATCAATCTATCAGAGCATCTCAAGGCATTCTTATTGATGCTATTGAAAATCTGAATAATCTTCTAGCTAACAACTTCAGGCTTTCCAGGCAGCTCCCTCTAAAGACATATTTTCAGAAGCCAGAAAGGGGGAGATAATGTCAAGTCATCATGCCACATGGCTAGCCAATGAAGTAAGATTCTCTGTGGATCTTGAGCCTATTGACTATAGGATTTCTTATCAACATCCAATTCCAGAAGGCAGTCTCCCTGAAGATCCCTCCCATAGTGCAATGCCAGAAGTCCATCCAGAACTATATCAAGAGCCTAATAGCTATCAAGGGTACTTTATTGATGAGCTTGTTAGTGGGAGTAGGCAAGCTAGAAAAAGCAAAAGACATTCTGTTGATTCTGAAGAGCAAGAAGCAAAAAAGGAAGAGAATGGAGAAAATAAAGAAAAATCTAAAATTTGAAGAATGGAGCCCTTGCTCAAGGGATATCATCCTAAATACTTGGACTCTATTCTAGCAGGGAAAACATGACAGCGGTACATTCTACAGTTCAGAAGAAGGGCAGAAATATGAGATGTGTGAAGCTAGCAGAAGGGCCTATTGGAACAAAATCAAGATGAAAGATACTTCAATACATGCCCATGCTCCTCTCAGATATCACCCTAAGCCTTATAACTATTTTGAAAGGCAAAAATAGAAACTGGCTGAACCTGAGCAATCCAAGAAAGCTGGACCATTTGAGAAAGGAAGTGATGTTCAGAAGGATTGAAGAAGAAGGATTCTAAAAATCACATGCACATTTCTATGTTCTACATTTTTTGCATATAATATATTGTTAATGCTTTGGACTATAGTTAATCAATATATGCAGTGATTAAATGCTTAATTAATTATTATTGATTATATTTGTTAGCCAGTCATATCTATACTTGTAAGTTCTGGCTTCTTCAAATAGGAGGAGATTGTTGGGTATTATGCCTTCAATGTTTCTAGATTTGAAGAAGGAACACAAGTATAAATAAGCTAAATTGTTTTTTGATGTTATGTTTAAGTTCATGTTGTGACAAATGCATCAAAACTACATCACTAGTATCAAGATGATTAAAGTAATGAAAATTCACTAAGTAAAATATCATCTCAAGACTCAGCAGATGAATCGATGAAAAAGGAAACATAGCATCGAGACAGTTTCGACGATATCATTTTGAAGAAAGCTTATCGTTGATAAAACTAAGTTCAGATATCTCGACGATATCGTCTTGGAGAAGATGCATAGTCTTGAAGGTTGAAGAAAGCTTATCGTGGATAAAACTAAGTTCAGATGTCTAGACGATATCGCCTTGAAGAAGAGGTATAAGCTTGAAGATTAAAGACATAACTCATAAAGAAAGGTTCATGTAGACAAACATCGGTTTGAAGACATTATATCATCTAGAAGATCAAGACAATATCGTCTTGAAGAAAGACTGTCAGCCTGATGAATAAGCCTAAGTCTTATTAAAATAAACATCTCGATGCTATCGTCTAGAAGAAGCAATATCATTGAGATATCAAGTAGAGTCTTGAAGAAAGAAGTAGGTCGATGATATCGTCGTGAAGAATATCTGTCGTTTACATTGATCAAGATGATATCGGCTAGAAGGAATATTATCGCCTTGACAGTTGTAGAGTAACATTTAATGCGCAGACGTTCTTGGAAATTGATATTCAGGGAATGTGCACGCCGTCTATCTTGCGCACCAATTAAGGAGTGATAAATGATATATTCTCTACAAAATATAGCCGTTGCACAGTATTTAATGAAGAATAATATTACTTCTATATTCTGCAAGTTCCAAGAACGACAAGTCATTTATGATGAAATATTTTGCCAATTCTGTCAAACGTTTCAAATGGGCAAATTGATTATGGAATAATCAATAAGGGCTTTTATGCAAAATTGCAGAGCAATATAAAAAGACATTTTTTATCTACAGGACACGACTGATTAAGTGTTCTCTCTCAAGTTTATTCTCATACATACTTCCAAAAGAGAAAGAAAAGAATCAACAAGAAGAAGACTTCACTGCTGTGTTGTGAAGGTCTAGAGAAGATTCTAAATAAAGGTTAAGTGATTCACAAGATCTCTGGGCTTACTGTTGCAAGAAGAAGAAGACATGCTATTTCAAAGTTTTTTATCTTGAAGTCTTTTCTTCTACAACAACAAACATTTATGTATTTTTCTGTAGGGCTCTGTGTGAGCCAGAGCTTGTAGGATCTTGTGATAGATCTATGATTGGTACGGTTCTGTGTGAACCTGAGATTGGTAGGGTTCTTTGTGAGCCTGAGTTTGGTAAGATCTTGGTGAAGATCTGAGTTATTGTAAGACTTGCAAAGTCTGAGCTTGGCAGAGTTTTGTGTGAACCTTTGTTGTAAGATCTGTTTATTGAGAAAAGATCTGAGTTGGAGAAGTTGCCTAGTCTAGCTCATTGCTAGATAGGTGGGAGGGACAGTAGAGTACCTCTAGACACAGTGTCTTGTAGGGAACCACTATAAATCTTGTGTGTGTTTTTTGTGATTGCTCTTGTGCTGTGATAGTTAAACTTTAAAGTAACAAATAATATTGAAAACACCTAATCACCCCCTCTAGGTGTAGTTTATAGACAACCCATATCTTTCACTCTTCAAAAAAAAAATCAATAAATAAGATAATAGTGACCTCCTCGAAGTAGAAGTAATCAACGCGCCCTGAGGAATACGACTTTGGTATCTTCTAAAATGTCATATTCTATAAACGATAAGGTGCAATTGCCTTTATCAGATATAAGTTTGGAGAATATCATTTCATAACCCATTTCCAAAACACAACTAAAATATTTTCATATCACCCCCGCTACAGTGAGACAAAACTAAAGAATATATAGTTAGGAACAAATGTAAAACTTTTGAAGGACTGAAAAACAAACAGATAAAGGAATCAAAACATAGAAAATATTTCTAGGCATTTCAGAGTACTCGGTAATAGTGGGAAATATTTCATAGATATAACCTACCGTCGGCGGTAAAGGTACCACGCCGCGGTAGTATTCTTTAAAGCCCTTTTGACTAGGTCCGATCCACCATATCTCCTCTTGCAATTTCTCTTTCGCACATGCAATTTCCTCCCGGCGCTTTCCCTCTTCCAAGGTAAAACCCCCTTTTCTTCTCCTTTTAGTTTTAGATTTGAAGTTTTTGGTTGATTTCATGGAGGTTTTTCAATTTATGTTTAGATCTAGGTAAATAGGCTATGGATTTGAGGTTTCCCAAAAATTGAAGTTAAGGGTTTTCAATTTTCTTCATAGATCCATGGTAGAATTTCACTTTTGCTTCGGTATAGGTCATGGACGTGATAAGGTCTATGACGTCGTGATATGTATGGTTTAGTATATATCATTTATTGCCTTATGTACTTTATACCTTGTGTGTGATTGCTTGTATAACCTGTTCGTATTAGGCTTTGTCCTAATTCGATCAGAACTATCCGACGAGGGCATTATTTGACACTGGAGCATCTCACTCCTTTTTGTCTGAGGACTTCGTACTACGTATTGGAGTGCCTTCTTTCATTTTAAAGGATAGATTGGATGTCTTGCTACCAAATGGGTGCCTGATGCGTGTGTATAGAGTTTGTTGTGTTAAGGTGTGGATAGGAAGTATGAGTTTAAATTGGAAGCGTCAATGCTGCCGATATCTAAGTTTGATGTGATCTTTGGCATGGAGTGGCCTTCGAAGCAATGTGCATGCATCAATTGTAATCTGAAGGAAGTCATACTGGGGAAAAACACTGAATGTGAGACTACGTTTACTGGTATGCGAGGATCGAACAAGATGATGATGTCTGCTCTCCAAGTGGTCAAGATGGTTTGGAAAGGTGCGGAGTTGTTCTTCATGTTGTTGGAGGATTCAGAGCTAAAGCCCGGTGAGTGATGTCCCAATCGCATCAGAGTGTGCGGATGTGTTCCCTAAAGATCTCCCTAGAGCTCCACCTCAGCAAGAGATCGACTTCTCTATTGAGCTAGTGTCAGGTGCCAAACCTTTGGCATGCTCACCGTGCTGAATAGCGCCAAAAGAGACGTCGGAACTAAAAGTTCAGTCGTAGGAATTACTGGAACAAGACTATGTACATCCAAGTTTATCTCCTTGGAGTGCACCTGTCCTATTTGTGAAAAAAGACGGAAGCTTGTGTCTATGTATAGACTATCGTGAATTGAATAAGCTGACAGAGAAGAATAAATATTTGATTCCAAGAATCGATGATTTATTTGATCAGCTAGTTGGATCGACTATGTATTCGAAGCTGGATCTGAAGTCCGGTTACTACCAGTTGAGGATCATAGAATGTGATATTCCCAAGGCGACATTTAGTACCCATTACGGGCACTACGAATTCATAGTGATGTCGTTTGACTTGACGAATGCGTCATCGGTATTCAAGGACTTGATGAACATAACGTTCTGAGAGTGTCTTGACCGGTTTGTGATTGTCTTTATAGATGATACACTGGTTTACTCTCAGTCTGAAGAAGAGCATGTGATTCATTTACTCATAGTTTTGGATACCTTGAGGAGAAGTCAGTTGTAAGCCAAGTTCTCTAAGTGTGAGTTTTGGCTGTCGTCGATGGTATTCCAAGGTCATATGGTAAACGAAGAGGGCATTGCAGTGGATCCGGTGAAGATAGATGCAATACGAGAGTGTCCTGTGTTGACTACGGTGGAGGAAGTCCAAAGTTTCTTAGGACTTGTCGGCTACTATAGGCGCTTTGTAGAGAACTTTTTGAGGATAACTCTATCTCTCAGAACCATGACTAGGAAAGATCAGAAGTTCGTTTGGTCACCGGCATGCGCGTGAGACTTTGAGGAGCTGAATATGCGACAGAGAAGGTGGATGGAGTTTTTGGGGAACTACACTTTTGAGATTCATTACACTCCCAGGAAGGGAAATATTGTCACTGATGCATTAAGTCAAAGGACTTCTACGCAAGTAAACTGGATCGAGATGCATGATGAGCGTCTAATCAGTGACTTGGAGTCCTTGGATATATCTTGTGTTGATAGGAGAACAAGCGCGAATGCATGCTTGAACTGGACGGAGGTGCAATATGACCTTGCGGATTGAATCCAACTAGCGTTGGAACTTGATGAAAGCATGAGGCGTTATGTGACAGAGACTGTGGATGGGTCAAATGCTGAATTCTCCTACCAAGACGGTCTTTTATGGAAAGACAGTCGATTGTGCATTCCAAATGTTGGCAAGTTGCGGGAAGAGTTGATGTACGAGGCGCATTTTACTAAGTACTCAATCCACCCGGGGAGCACAAAGATGTACCAAGACATGAAAAACTCATTCTGGTGGCCGGGTTTGAAGAAAGGCATAGCCCTATATGTGGCGAAGTCTCATACTTGAGCACCTATGAAGGTAGAATGTTAAAGACCTGGTGTCTTTCTGAAGTCATTACCGGTTCCATAATGAATGTTTGACGACATATCTATGGATTTCGTGCATGACTTGCCGAGATCACATCATGAGAACGATGTCATTTGGGTGATCGTAGACCGACTGACGAAAGTATCTCATTTCATTCCAAACCGGATAGATGATTCGGTGGAAAAGTTGGCAAAATTATATGTTGATAACATAGTACGATTGCACGGTGTGCCCCGTAGTATCGTAAGTGACCGAGATGGGGTACTGCCACGCGGGGAACCAGACTACACATGCACTATAAATTGACCGAGCGTCCTAGAGCGGGGGAGTTTGTGCGGAGGTACTGTAGTTGTTGTGGTACTGTCAATGCAGAGAGCATCGAGCACGAGTGGTAGCCCGTGCGAAGATGATCATATCCTAGAGAAGACAATGAATAAAAAGATCATTGTATTAATTGTTGTATTTAGAACAACTCAATAATATGGGGTCTCGACATGGTGTCCCGAGTAATCAGCCGTGCAAGTTGCAACAATGTAATCACGTCATCGCTGAAGAAGTCATCTGCATCAACCCTCCAATATTTGGTAATTAAAGATATATGGTATTTAATGAATATTGAAAAAAAAAATACTAAGCATCTTTTTTTGTTGAGATCATTTGTAATAATCTATAGACATTTTCATCTTATCTAACCCCTTTCAATTAAATCTACAATTAACATCGCATCAAACACACATAAATATGATTGTTTCATCACTGAATAGCTTGTTGCAATGACAAATGGAGAGAACTACCAATTAAAATAGCAGGTGATTCAAACTAATTTATGCTTGCATGAAAGAGATTATGAAATTTTATCATAAAGTAGAAATTAGAGCTAGAACATAGTAAACTCATATCAAATCAAAACAGACTACTATTGGATAGGTTCAAGAAGGGCACTGACAAATATTTGAAGCTTTAATAACATCCATACCAGCTAAAAATAATAATAAGTAATGAACAATTACAAGTAAATATGTGTTTAGCTAAAGTAATTAGAGGGTTGAAACCGATTTCTCAGTCTCTTGTGGAGTTCGGGGCCCTCACCGAGATGAGGGACGACCAACCCTTACTCCTCCTAAGGGAGAGCTCTAGGTTGAAGGTTGAGAACTATGGACTGGACCAAGGGCTTAGTGGGGAGGTCCCGCCACATACCCGGAAGCCACTTAGGAACTTTCCCTCCCAAGCCACTACTAAGCTTGGGCATCACAGGAGGCTCTCCTCACCCCCTAGAGAGACTTGGGGAGGGAGAGAGAGGGAGAGAGCTAGCCTAGAATGAGATGCCTCCAAATGGTGCCCCATTGGTCATATTTATAGGATTTCAAGATCTGGGCTGCAAATAGCCAAAAACTGGTCTGCCAGATTACCAAAATACCCTTGAAATGGGCTACGAACAGCCAAATCCCGCCATTCCGAGACGCTAAGCGCAGACCGCCTACACGGCTTGGAGCTGGGCGAGCTGAAGGCCTCCCGGCCTCCCCGGCTCGCCCCCACAAGGCTCTGGGCGAGCCGGAGGCCTCCCGGCCTCCCCGGCTAACCCCCACAAGGCTCTAGGCAAGCCGGAGGCCTCCCGGCCTCCCCGGCTCGCCCCCACAAGGCTCTGGGCGAGCCGGAGGCCTCCCAACCTCCCCGGCTCGCCCCCACAAGGCTCTGGGAGAGCCGGAGGCCTCACGGCCTCCCCGGCTCGCCCCCACAAGGCTCTGGGCGAGCCGGAGGCCTCCTAGCCTCCCCGGCTCGCCCCCACAAGGCTCTGGGCGAGCCGGAGGCCTTCCGACACTCCCGGCTCGCCCCCACAAGGCTCTGGGCGAGCCGGAGGCCTCCCAGGCCTCCCGGCTCGCCCCCACAAGGCTCTGGGCAAGCCGGAGGCCTCCCGGCCTCCCCGGCTTGCCCCCACAAGGCTCTGGGCGAGCCGGAGGCCTCCCGGCCTCCCCGTCTCGCCCTCACAAGGCTCTGGGCGAGCCGGAGGCCTCCCGGCTCGCCCCCACAAGGCTCTGGGCGAGCCGGAGGCCTCCCGGCCTTCCCGACTCGCCCCCACAAGGCTCTGGGCGAGCCGGAGGCCTCCCGGCCTCCCCAGCTCGCCGCCACAAGGATCTGGGCGAGCCGGAGGCCTCCCGACCTCCCCGACTCGCCCCCACAAGGCTCTGGGCGAGCCGGATGCCTCACGGCCTCCCCGGCTCGCCCCCACAAGGCTCTGGGCGAGCCGGAGGCCTCCCCGGCTCGCCCCCACAGGCTCTGTGCGAGCCGGAGGCCTCCCGGCCCTCCCCGGCTCGCCCTCACAAGGCTCTGGGCGAGACGGAGGCCTCCCGGCCCTCCCGGCTCGCCCCCACAAGGCTCTGGGCGAGCCGGAGGCCTCCCGGCCCTCCCGGCTCGCCCCCACAAGGCTCTGGGCGAGCCGGAGGCCTCCCGGTCTCCCCGGCTTGCCCCCACAAGGCTCTGGGCGAGCCGAAGGCTTCCCGGCCTCCCCGGCTCGCCCTCACAACGCTCTGGGCGAGCCGGAGGCCTCCCAGCCCTCCCGGCTCGCCCCCACAAGGCTCTAGGCGAGCCGAAGGCCTCCCGGCCTCCCCAGCTCGGCCCCACAGGGCTCTGGGCGAGCCGGAGGCCTCCCGGCCCTCCCGGCTCGCCCTCACAAGGCACTGGGCGAGCCGAAGACGTCCCGACCCTCCCGGCTCGCCCTCACAAGGCTCTGGGCGAGCCGGAGGCCTCCCGGCCTCCCCGCTTCGCCCCCATAAGGATCTGGGCGAGCCGGAGGCCTCCCGTCCCTCCCGGCTGGCCCCCACAAGGCTCTGGGCGAGCCGGAGGTCTCCCGGCCCTCCCGGCTCGCCCCCACAAGGCTCTGGGCGAGCCGGAGGCCTCCCGGCCCTCCCGGCTCGCCCCCACAAGGCTCTGGGCGAGCCGGAGGCCTCCCGACCTCCCCGGCTCGCCCTCACAAGGGAACAGTCCTGGGATGCACCCCTCAGACTCGACTCCCTCCAAATGCTCACCCCTCCTCCTCCCGGGGTCGCGCCCTTTGGAAATATTGGGCCTAAAAATATCTTGGGCCTCGGGGGCCCACTCGGCGAATATAGGGTTGTACACAATCCCCGCTCTTTTCGAGCATGGCTCACGCTCGGAAAGAAATGTCCAACCCTGCATATTCGACGAGTGTCGCTGGTAATCCGGTTATTGGTGATATCTTGGAAAAGCCACAGCGCCTCCCCGAGAGGTCCCCCAACCTTGCCGGCTAGCGAGAGCCCGGCTAGCAGAGCCACCTCGGGGGAAAAACACAGCCTCCCCGAGAGGCCTTCCTACCATGTCGGCTAGTGAGAGCCCGGCTAGCGGAGCCACCTCAGGGGAAAAACACTTAGCCTCCCCGAGAGGCCTTCCTACCCTGCCGGCTAGTGAGAGCCCGGCTAGCGGAGCCACCTCGGGGGAAAATACTTAAGAGAATTTTTGGCCACTGAGCGGTTCCTGACCCTGCCAGCTAGGTGGGAGCCTGGTCAGTAGGTCGGCATGGGGACTAAGTACTTGGGACTTTCCTGCCACCGAGCGATCCTCGGACCTGCCAGCTTGATGGGAGCCTGGTCAGCGGGCCAGCATCGGGACTAAGTACTTGGGATTTTCCGGCCACCGAGTGATCCTCGGACCTGCCAGCTTGATGGGAGCCTGGTCAGCGGGCTAGCGTCGGGGCTAAGTACCTTGAGACTCTCCTGCCTCCGAGCGATCCTCGGACCTGCCAGCTTGATGGGAGCCTGGTCAGCGGGCCAGCATCGGGACTAAGTACTTGGGACTTTCCTGTCACCGAGCGATCCTCGGACCTGCCAGATTGATGGGAGCCTGGTCAGCGGGCCAGCATCGGGACTAAGTACTTGGGACTTTCCTGCCACCGAGCAATCCTCGGACCTGCCATCTTAATGGGAGCCTGGTCAGCGGGCCAGCGTCCGGGCTAAGTACCCTGAGACTCTCCTGCCCCCGAGCGATCCTCGGACCTGCCAGCTTGATGGGAGCCTGGTCAACGGGCCAGCGTCGGGACTAAGTACTTGGGACTTTCCTGCCACCGAGCGATCCTCGGACCTGCCAGCTTGATGGGAGCCTGGTCAGCGGGCCAGCATCAGGACTAAGTACTTGGGACTTTCCTGCCACCGAGCGATCCTCGGACCTGCCAGCTTGATGGGAGCCTGGTCAGCGGGCGTCGGGGATAAGTACCCTGAGACTCTCCTGCCCCCGAGCGATCCTCGGACCTGCCAGCTTGATGGGGGCCTGGTTAGCGGGCCAGCGTCGGGGCTAAGTATTTGAAAACTTTCACTACATTAATCATCACATTACATGCAAGAAAAAACTAAGTAAACAACCACGCTACATGAACTTAAGGGTGGAGAGAAGAAACTGAGCACTTAGACAAACTTGGTCTCCTACTGCCGAGGGTGGTCTCCCTTGTTCCCAATTGGTTGTTGTTGTTGCCGCACCAAACCCCTCGCTTCCTTCAATTCCAAGAACTCAGGGCAGTTGATCGTCGCGTGACCTTCCTCATCGTGGAGGTCACAATAGAGTAACTCCACCCTACCCCCTCTTCCTCTTCTTCCTGCTTTTCTGACTCTCCTCCTTTTTTCCCAGCCAATCGCCATGGCCTGTTGAGGCGGTGGAGGGGATGCCCTCGGCCTCTTCCCCCACCTAGGGGGGGTCAACCCCCTCTTCCTGGAAGTTGCCTTCCTCTTGGTTGAACTTTCTCTTGGGAGCCCCTACTCTTCCCCCCTGCTGCCTTGCCTCTGGCTCACTCAGCTTAGCCAGCCTTCTTGTGAACTCCGGGTTGGCCTCCTCACTCTCAACTTCTTCTTCCACCCTTTCCATCAACTCTTCAAAGGACAAAGAAGCTCTTCTCTTGAGGTCCATCTTGAAGAAACCCTCCCGCAGCCGCAACGTGAAGGCAAGCTTGAGGGTGTACCCGGGCACTTCTTGGACGAGGAGAACCTCCTCCCTGTGTTGGATCGGTCGGCGCCCTTAGAGGGGGGGGGGGGGGGTGAATAAGGGTTTTCAAAAACTATAGATTATATTTAAAAACTTTGAATTATTGCAAGATTAAAGACATGAAATAAGTGAAGTAAAACAAAAAGGAGACAAGCTTTATTAATAATAAATAAGTTTTACAAAACTTGATCTCGATGACGCTAGAGATCGGAGGCGAATAATAAAAGCTTTTTTTGTTTTCTATCCCGATTCGCTTCCCCGCGAACCGGTGGCCCTAGCCTAATCCTCCCCGGATTCGGCCTCAAGCCGCTCTATCCAATCCTTCCCCGGATGTGGCCTCGAGCACCCCCTAGAACTAGCCTAGATCTAGTCGCCAACACGAGGCGAATTTCAACCCTAAGTCTACCCCACACCTATTCGCCAACACGAGGCAATTTCACTACCGTTTACAATGATAAAAGAGAAATAAAATAATAACAACTTCCCTTAAGATGAACTTCTGAATATGGAGGCAAAGATCCGCTGTAGAATCAGCGTTTGTCGAAGCGGACTTCGTTTAGCTTCGGCGTGATGGAATCCTCCTTCAGAAGTTGGCAGAGCTTCGCTGGGACCTCAAATTTTGGCCAAGATAGGCCTCTGGAATTCTAGTACTCTCTCTCTGAGGTGTATGCAATTGGTGTCCGAAAACAAGAGGAGAGGGGGTCCTTTTATAGCCCAAGCGCTACCGCCGGCGCTAGCCCGGATTAGGAAACGTTTTGCGCGGTAGGATCTTCAATCCGCGACAACATATTGCTCCATGCCTCGTGTGCGCCATGCTACCGCCAGCGCTAGTAGCTAACGCCGGGCGCTAGCTCCTTCTAAAAATGATGCCAGAATCGCGCAGATCAATGCTAGCGCCGGGCGCTATCGCTACCATCGGCGCTAGTGAGCCTCTTCGAATTGTGGCCTCAATTTTGGGGGCAGACATCATGAGTACTCCTTGAGTCATGTGGATTATGCTAACCTGCACACTTGAACACACAAGATCAAATACACATAAGATTTGTTATTCTCAAACCTAGGAGATGCGGAAGACCATGTTCCAACAAACTCCCCCTTTTGATAATAACAAATCCATTAATGATAAATCAAAGCTTTAATAGATAAGCATGATGAAACTATACTTGTGTGTGTGTGAGAGTGATGACTTAGGATAATAATTGATTCTAGCATGTTAGACTTGCTCCCCCTAAATACATGCTCCCCCTAAGTGAATGCTCCCCTAATATGTAAGCTATCATCTTAATTTGTCATGTTGGGTTTTTGATAGCGGGTTATATTTATCATGTTAGTTCTCCCCCTTTGTTATTAGCAAAAGTGGGTAGGGATACAAAACACTAAAAAAATGTGTAAATAAAAGAGAAGGCATGATCGAGCTTTTTAGGTAAATGATAAGGAGGTTTAGAATTGTTTTTCATTGAAATAGATCAGAGTTATTACAAAATTTCAGAGTTTTTAGCATAAAAGATTTTTATGCTTGAAGTAACCAATAAAAAGTGTTCCAAGGAAATCTATCACTTAATGAAAGATAGGAATTTTTAAGAATAAGTGATGATGCAAATACTACAAGATATAAAGTAAGCATGAAAGCGCAAGGTAAAAAACACTTATATGGTTAAGATGCGGAAGACTTATAGCAAATAGTAATGATAATTCAAAAAATATGAGGTAAAGATCACAAAAAAATGATGTTTTTGGAAATCATTTTGCAGTTTTAAATTTTAGAATAACCAAGCATGAAGTAATGTTTATCAAAAAGAGATGACCACAATGTTGCTTTAATTCTTAATTTCAAAAACATACAAAAACATTGTAGAACACATGCTAGGTGATCTAGTGCATTTCATAAAGAAAAAGTAATATAGAATTAGCATTAGGATCCAATACTCATGAGAAGAAGTGTTATGGAAGATAATGATGTGCACATAAGTGTAAATTTGAGGAGAGTAAACAAATGTTTTAATCAAAAATACAAGTAATATGTAAAGTAAGAAGCACAATAAAACACAAATAAGATTACTTCCACACACTTTAATGCACAAAAAAATATACAACAACCAAGGTGCTTTGCACACACAATGCTTATCAAGACTTATCAGAGTGCAAAGTAGTGCTTGGGGGATCACATATTTTATTTTGAATTTTGAGACTTGTGATCCGGTGTACTTTAAGAGAAAGTGGTTTTTCTTATTTTTGAAAGAAAGAGTTGATTTGCACAAGACACTTTACTATTCTTTCCAAGGTGCTCAACCTCACAATGCTCATTAAGACTTATCAGGAGGTTCAAGTAGTGCTTGGTGGAGTTATCTTTGTCATTTATTTTATAATTTTGTTTTGTACAAAGTTCTCCGAATACACTTGTTTTGCAAATCAATAAGAAAAAAAAATATAACCACTTTTCTTAATTTTTAAGAGTGCAAAAGAAGGAGTGTAGGTAAGATACTTGTGCAATTTTAATTTATTTGTACTAATACAAAACATACACAAGCATTCTTAGATTAAATGCATATATAGACAATGCCAAAAAAGGGTGAGTGAATAAATATCATTATCAAACATAAAGCATTTCTCATACTTAGAGGCATGCTAAGCTTGATCCTACACAACTTTTAAACTATAATTGATGCACATTTGAATAGATATATCAAAGCATGAAGAAAGACAATGTCCAAAGTAGTTTGAAGAGAAAAAATTGTAACATTGTAGAATTTCTAATTAGTAGATTAAATCATGCTTGATTTTACACGAAAAAATCATAGAGTTTTTTTTGATAGTTTTAAAGTTTTATAATTTTGTATTTGATTTTAGCAAATAAAAGCAGATTTTTGTAATTTTTGCTTTTGTAATTTTTGATTTTTGTAAAAAGATGAACAAAGGAAACAACAAAAGCAAACAAAGGAAAAACATATTTTTTGTAATTTGTAGTTTTGTATTTGATTTTTGCAGAAAAAATGACACACAAAAACAAAATGAAAAACATTATTTTTTGTAATTTGGTTTTCTATTTTTGTATTTGATTTTTCAAAAAGAAAAGAAAAACAGATGTGCAAAAGCTAAATAGGACATATAGATCAAAATATTTTTAGGAATTTTTAGAAAATTTAAAAACACAGAAATTCGAACCTCGACGCTAGCGCCGGCGCTAGCGCTAGCGCGGGAAACAGTAAGTGATTTCTTAGGGTTTTGAAAATTTTGATACGTGAACTTGATTAGGTGTCCCATTAGTAGTTTCGTGCTGAATTTGCAGAATTTTTGGAAATGTTTTTGATGGTTAAAAATGAAGAAAATTGCATTAGTAAGCATGTTTTAACTTGAAAGATCTAGCACACCTAATTCAAGTCGTAATAATTGAAATCTTGCATCGGGAAGGGGTTTAGTAAATATGTCAGCAAGTCCGTCCCAATGAAGCTTACTTTTACATTCTCTTTCTTAATGTGATCCCTAATGAAATGATGACGAACGTTGATGTGTTTGGATCTAGAATGGTGTACGGGATTATATGTGAGGTCTATTGCACTTTTGTTGTCACATTTAAGATCTATATTTTTGAGATGAAATCCAAAGTCCTCTAGTGTTTGGCTCATCCATAACGCTTGTGCACAACAACTACCAAGTGCAATATATTCGGCCTCCGTGGTGGAGAGTGCAACCGAAGATTGTTTTCTACTAGACCAAGCAACTAAAGAGGGTCCTAAAAAGTGACACGTACCGTTAGTACTTTTTCTATCTAGTGAGCACCCGTCGTAGTCCGAATCGGAATATCCGTGGAGTGTGAAAGAGTCATTATGTGGGTACCATAATCCTAGTTTAGATGACCCTATTAGATAACAAAAAATACGTTTTACCGCTTTTAAATGAGATTCTCTTGGATCGGCTTGAAAGCGAGCACATAAACATACGACAAACATTATATCTGGTCTAGATGCACTTAAATAAAGAAGACAACCTATCATTCCTCTATATAGCGTTTGATCAATAGAAATTCCAGATTCATCTTTTGCTAGTTTTAAAGAAGCACTCATAGGAGTAGAAGCTTGTTTAAGATTTTCAAATCCAAATCGTTTAAGCATATCGTGAACATATTTTGATTGACACAGAAAAATACCATCAGTTCTTTGTGAAATTTGAAAACCAAGAAAGTATGATAGTTCTCCTACAAGACTCATTTCAAATTGATTTTTCATTATTAAGACTACTTCATTACACAACTATTCATTAGTGGCTCCAAAAATGATGTCATCAACATATATTTGTAGAATAATTAATTCGTTATTTTTATGCTTAATGAAGAGTGTGTTGTCTGCACTTCCCATAACATAACCGTGCTCTAACAAAAATGATGTAAGACGATCATACCTGGCACGGGGCGCTTGTTTTAAACCATAAAGCGCTTTTTCTAATTTGTAAACATGATTTGGAAATCTTTCATTCATGAAGCCGGGGGGTTGTTCTACATAAACTTCTTCTTTAATGAACCCATTTAAAAAGCACTTTTAACATCCATTTGAAATAATTTTATTCTTTTAAAACTCGCAAATACCAAAAATATTCGTATAGATTCTAAGCGAGCTACGGGTGCAAAAGTTTCTTCAAAATCTACCCCCTCGATTTGTGAATAGCCTTGAGCAACTAAGCGTGCTTTATTTCTTACAATCCTAGATTCACCATCTAGCTTATTTTTAAAAATCCATTTTACGCCAATAATTGGATGATTAGATGGTCTTTCTACTAAATTCCAAACTTTATTTCTTTCAAATTGTCCTAACTCTTCATTCATTGCCAAAAACCAAAATTCGTCATTTAAAGAGGTGGAAACGTTTTTAGGTTCAATTTCAGACACAAAGCAAATATTTGAAAATGTTTCATGAAGAGAGGACCGAGTTCTTACCCCAGTAGAAGGTTCCCCAATGACCAGCTCCTTTGGATGATTTTTGGAGAAGTTTAGAATGCTTGGAGGTACATATTCATCTTCTTTTGACTTCTCCTCCTCTTCTTTGGACGGCTCTTCTTCGTCGTGCTCCAAGGATGGCTAAGGTTCATCATCGGTACCTGTAGGGAGCTTTTCTGCACATGAAACAAACTCATCAAATCTGACATTAATTGACTCTTCAACCTTGCTTGATCTTTTATTAAATATTCTATATGTTTTACTAGTTGAAGAATAACCAAGAAATATTCCTTCATCGCATTTTTCGTCAAATTTTCCTAAAGAGTCTTTTGTATTAAGAATGAAGCATTTACATCCAAATACTTTAAAATACGATACGTTAGGTTTCTTTTGATAGTAGAGTTCATATGGTGTGAGAGTTAATGATGGGCGGAGCATAACTCTATTCATTACATAGCATGCAGTGCTTACACCTTCTGCCCAAAAATACTTAGGTAATTTATAATCAGATAGCATTGTGCGTGCAAGTTCTTGTATTGTCCTATTTTTCCGTTCTACAACCCCGTTTTGTTGAGGTGTGCGTGGAGCAGAGAACTCATGCTTAATACCTAACATGTCACAAAAAGATTTAAAATTTTCATTTTCAAATTCACCTCCATGATCTGAGCGAATGCATTTTATTTTTAAATCTAATTCATTTTGAATGCGAGTACATAATTTTGAAAATTCGCAAAACGCATCAGATTTGGAGGAGAGAAATAAAGTCCAACAATATCTAGAATAGTCATCTATGAGAACATAAGTGTATAATCTACCACCAAGACTCGCAGTGTTAACGGGACCAAAAAGATCCATATGAATTAATTGCAGAGGTTTTGATGTAGAAATTTCATTTTTGCTTTTAAAAGATGACTTAGTAAATTTTCATTTTTGGCATGGAGAGCATAATGAAGATAAATTTCCATTTAACTTAGGCAATCCTCTAATCAATTTTCTTTTTGCTAGTTTTAAGATGAGCTTTGTACTAGCGTGGCCTAAGCGTCTATGCCATAATTCTAATTCATCATTTTTCGTTATAAAACATTTTATAGAAGATTTAGAAAGATCATGAAATGAAACTATGTATACATTATGAATTCTAGGTGCAGTTAATAACACATCTTTTGTTTTAGGATTAACAATCTTGCAAAAGTTAGTGGAAGATTCAAAAAGTACGTCAAAACCTTTATCACACAGTTGACTTATAGATATTAGGTTATGTTTTAATCCTTCCACATAAAGCACATTCGATATAAGAAAAGATGCGTTACCCACTGTACCAACTCCCATGATTCTTCCTTTACCGTTATCGCCAAACGTTACTATTCCTCCTTTCTTCTTTTCTAGGCTAAGGAATTTTGCTTTATTGCCCGTCATGTGTTTGGAGCAGCCTGAGTCCAAATACCACACGTCTTCTGTTTCCTTAGCCTTCCTGCAAATCTAGAAAGAGGATGAGAGTAAAAACCCAGATACCCAAGAGGTACCACCCATAGAGTAAGTGGATTTCTTAGGTACCCAGATTTGTTTTAATGATCGTTGATTTATTATATTCCTGCAAGAGCCAGACGTGTGTCCAAATTTAAGACAATTAGCACACGAAATAAAGGGGGTTGAGACCCTTTTCTGAGTTTCTATGTTGCCCTTGTTGGATGATGTTTGTACATAAGAAAAACTAGAAGAATTTTTAACTTTAGAGCTACCGCCGGCGTTAGTAGCTAGCGCCGGGCGGTAGTGTTCACTTCTATATCCGAGTTCGATTTTTCCAGACCCAAAGCATTGATTACCCAGAAGCATATTCAGGGAATTTTGACCAATCCCGAATTTGGTTATGGCTAAATTGAGATTTTAATTTTGTTTTTTAAGAGATGTATTTTCTTGAACAATCATAACACATTTGTTTTCAAATCCTTTTTTGTTCTTTTCAATTTGCAATATAAAAGTTTTCAATTTTCTCTCTAAGTCCCCTTTTTCTTTTGCAATGATTTTGTTTTGTGAAAGGGCATTAGAGAGAGAAACTTCAAGTTCTTTTATCATAAATAAAGAGTGCTCACATTCTTGACATGAAACTTTTCTTTTTTCAAGAGAGACTAATTTTTTTGTGAGCTTACGATTTTCTTTTATAATAGATTCATTTTCATGATTTAATAAAACAAATTTATCATAAAGTTCTTCAAAGGTAGGAGGAGATACCTCAGTGTCGCTAAGAACACTGGTGTCGTCATCGTCGCTTTTGGCCATTAAGCACAAGTTTGCTTCCTCCTCGCTATTTGACTCAGATCCGTTTGACTCTTCAGAGGAAGAGTCATCCCAAGTAGCGGCCTTCAGCACTTTCTTCTTTTCTTTTGCTTTCTTTTGTTCTCTTCGTTCCTTTTGGTATTTTGGGCACTGGCTCCGAATGTGCCCGATTTTTCTGCAGTGATAGCATTCTGGAGGCGGCCTTTCTTCTTCGTCATCGCTTCCTTTTTCTTTCTTCGATGAAGAGGAGGATCCCTTTCGTCGAGTATCCTTTTGGAAGAATTTTCGGAATGTGTTTCTTCCCTCTGGATTTCTGATGAACTTCTTGAAATTCTTCACCAGGAGTCCTTCTTCATCATCATCGTCCTCTTCGATGCACTCCTTCTTTGATGTCAGCGCCAATGCCTTTTTCTTCGGCTCCTTGTTGTATTCGTCATGTTGAATTTGTAGTTCTACCTCATGGGTTTTGAGATTCCCAATGAGATTCTCGATCTGGAGCGTTCTTAAGTTGTGCGTCCGAGATGGCTGTCACCTTTGGATTGAACCTTGGAGGTAAGGAACGAAGAATTTTCCTCACCAAGTCCCCGTCTGAGTAGGTCTTTCCAAGTGCCTTTGAAGCGTTGACGATCTTGGTGAAGCGGGTGTACATCGAGTTAATGTCCTCTTCGGTATCCATCCTGAATTTTTCATATTCAGATTCCAGTTGGAATAGCTTTGCATCTTTCACCTGCGATGTACCTTCATGAGTAACTTCCAATTGATTCCAAATATCATAAGCAGTTGTGCATGCAGAAATTCTATTAAACTCAGTCCTATTTAAAGCGCAATATAAAGCGTTCATTGCTTTAGCATTATTTTTACACCTTAGTTTATCGTTATCGTCCCATTTATCCTTAGGTTTTGCTAATGTCGCCTCTCCCACTACAGTTGTAGGAGGAGAGTACCGAACTTCTACCATGTTCCATACTTCTACATCCACAGTCATAAGAAAACACATCATTCGATTTTTCCAGTAGTTAAAATCAGACCCAGTAAAGAGAGGTGGTCGACTAACCCCTTGACCCTCAGGAAAAGAGAGATCATGAGACGCCATTGTTCCCGGTTGTTAAGCCGATTGGAACAAAACCTCGCTCTGATACCACTTGTTGGATCGGTCGGCGCCCTTAGAGGGGGGGGGGGGGGGTGAATAAGGGTTTTCAAAAACTATAGATTATATTTAAAAACTTTGAATTATTGCAAGATTAAAGACATGAAATAAGTGAAGTAAAACAAAAAGGAGACAAGTTTTATTAATAATAAATAAGTTTTACAAAACTTGATCTCGATGACGCTAGAGATCGGAGGCGAGTAATAAAAGCTCTTTTTGTTTTCTATCCCGACTCGCTTCCCCGCGAACCGGTGGCCCTAGCCTAATCCTCCCCGGATTCGGCCTCAAGCCGCTCTATCCAATCCTTCCCCGGATGTGGCCTCGAGCACCCCCTAGAACTAGCCTAGATCTAGTCGCCAACACGAGGCGAATTTCAGCCCTAAGTCTACCCCAGACCTAGTCGCCAACACGAGGCGATTTCACTACCGTTTACAATGATAAAAGAGAAATAAAATAATAACAACTTCCCTTAAGATGAACTTCTGAATATGGAGGCGAAGATCTGCTGTAGAATCAGCGTTTGTCGAAGCGGACTTCGTTTAGCTTCGGCGTGATGGAATCCTCCTTCAGAAGTTGGCAGAGCTTCGCCGGGACCTCAAATTTCGGCCAAGATAGGCCTTTGGAATTCTAGTACTCTCTCTCTGAGGTGTATGCAATTGGTGTCCGAAAACAAGAGGAGAGGGGGTCCTTTTATAGCCCAAGCGCTACCGCCGGCGCTAGCGCTACCGCCGGCGCTAGCCCGGATTAGGAAACGTTTTGCGCGGCAAGATCTTCAATCCGCGGTAACATATTGCTCCATGCCTCTTGTGCGCCATGCTACCGCCAGCGCTAGTAGCTAACGTCGGGCGCTAGCTCCTTCTAAAAATGATGCCGGAATCGCGCAGATCAACGCTAGCGCCGGGCGCTATCGCTACCCGCCGGCGCTAGTGAGCCTCTTCGAATTGTGGCCTCAATTTTGGGGGCAGACATCATGAGTACTCCTTGAGTCATGTGGACTATGCTAACCTGCACACTTGAACACACAAGATCAAATACACATAAGATTTGTTATTCTCAAACCTAGGAGATGCGGAAGACCATGTTCCAACACCCTGAACCGTTCCAGATAGTGAGCCAGCGACTCCTCTGGCTCTTGCTTGATCTTGAAAAGTGCTTCGGCATCTTTCTTCCTCTTTCTTGACGTCGAGAAGCGTAGCAGAAAAGCTCGGCGCAAGTCTTCGAAGGCATAGATGGATCCTGCAGGGAGCTGATGGAACCATTCCCTGGCCTTCTCCTTGAAGGTGACGACAAAGAGCCGACACTTGAAGGCGTCCGACATGGGCATGATGGAGACCATGTCCTCAAACCACTGCAGGTGCAAGACGGGGTCATCCTTGCCGAAGTAGTGAGACATCTCCGCCCCCGTGAACCCCTATGGAATCGGGGATGAGAGGATCAGCTCACAAAAAGGACCTTCGTTGCTCACCCCCTTGGGGGCTGGGCGAGCTGGGGTGGGGTGAGCTGGGAGGATGCCCCCCTCCGGAGCTCGCCCCCCCCCCCCCCCCCCCCCCCCCGGGGCTGGGCGAATGGGGGTATGGGACATCCCCTCTCACCCCCTTGGGATTGGGGCGGGGCGAGTGGGGGTATGGCACCTCCCCACTCCCCCCCCACTGGTACTTGCTTCCTGGCCTGCTGGCCAAGAGTGTTCTCGCCCACCTGCTGAGGTGAGGCCTCTGTACCATCTCCTCTCACGCCTTCGACTATCTAGGTGATAGCTACCTGCAGGGTCTGCATGACCTCCTGCCTGAGATTCTCAAACATCTCCAACATCACTCCAGCCACCGGAGGTTGCGAGTGTCCGGGGTCGGAACTTCCTCCACCTCCATCCATGGAGCTCATCTCGAGAGTTTCTTGAATCGGTCACACTCCACGCTCACCGCACCATGTGTTGAAACCGATTTCTCAGTCTCTTGTGGAGTTCGGGGCCCTCACCGAGATGAGGGGTGACCAACCCTTACTCCTCCCAAGGGAGAGCTCTAGGTTGAAGGTTGAGAACTATGGACTAGACCAAGGGCTTAGTGGGGAGGTCCCTCCACATACCCGGAAGCCCCTTAGGAACTTCCCCTCCCAAGCCACTACTAAGCTTGGGCACCACAGGAGGCTCTCCTCACCCCCTAGAGAGACTTGGGGAGGGAGAGAGAGGGAGAGAGCTAGCCTAGAATGAGATCCCTCTAAATGGTGCCCCCTTGGTCCTATTTATAGGATTTCAAGATTTGGCTGCAAATAACCAAAAACTGGTCTGCCAGATTACCAAAATACCCTCGAAATGGGCTGTGAAACCGCCAAATCCCGCCATTCCGAGACGCTAAGCGCAGACCGCCTACATGGCTTGGAGCTGGGCGAGCCGGAGGCCTCCCGGCCTCCCCGGCTCGACCCACAAGGCTCTGGGCGAGCCGGAGGCCTCCCGGCCTCCCCGGCTCGCCCCCACAAGGCTCTGGGCGAGCCGGAGGCATCCCGACCTCCCCGGCTCGCCTCCACAAGGCTCTGGGCGAGCCGGAGGCCTCCCGGCCTCCCCGGCTCGCCCCCACAAGGCTCTGGGCGAGCCGGAGGCCTCCCGGCCCTCCCGGCTCGCCCCCACAAGGCTCTAGGCGAGCCGGAGGCCTTCCGGCCCTCCCGGCTCGCCCCCACAAGGCTCTGGGCGAGCCGGAGGCCTCCCGGCCTCCCCGGCTCGCCCCCACAAGGCTCTGGGCAAGCCGGAGGCCTCCCGGCCCTCCCGGCTCGCCCCCACAAGGCTCTGGGCGAGCCGGAGGCCTCCCGGCCTCCCCAGCTCGCCCCCCACAGGGCTCTGGGCGAGCAGGAGGCCTCCCGGCTCTCCCGGCTCGCCCCCACAAGGCTCTGGGCGAGCCGGATTCGTCCCAGCCCTCCCGGCTCGCCCCCACAAGGCTCTGGGCGAGCCGGAGGCCTCCCCGGCTCGCCCCCACAAGGCTCTGGGCGAGCCGGAGGCCTCCCGACCCTTCCGGCTCGCCCCCACAAGGCTCTGGGCGAGCCGGAGGCCTCCCGGCCCTCCCGACTCGCCCCCACAAGGCTCTGGGCGAGCCGGAGGCCTCCCGGCCTCCCCGGCTCGCCCTCACATGGGAACAGTCCTGGGATGCGCCCCTCAGACTCGACTCCCTCCAAATGCTCACCCCTCCTCCTCCCGGGGTCGCGCCCTTTGAAAATTTTGGGCCTAAAAAAATCTTGGGCCTCGGGGGCTCACTCGGCGAATACAGGGTTGTACATAGAGGGATCAAACAGAGCTGCCTTGCTCTTATCCTTGAGCACACATTCTGAACTCTTTCTACATAATCTGATAGCTTAACATGCTCTCACTGTAGCTCTTTGCGGCTTTTAATTACTTGTAATTGTTTTGTACAATAAAAAAATAAGTAAAAATTTAATCTAGATCACAATATTGAGCGATGTTAAATGCAGGTCGGTTTTGGCTACATGCAGGCCGCGGATATATGCAGGCCAAAAAATTATTCATGCAGGCCAAATTTCATATTTACATACCATATTCAAAAATCAAATTAATATTTATAAAATAATAAAATAAGTAAGTAACACCAAGCAAAATAGCATTCATAAAATAAGTAACTACCTGAAGTATAACCATCGCCGCCATCGCCGCCATGGCCGCCATCGCCGCCATGAACGGAATCTCCGCCATGGCCGCCATCGCTACCATCGCCGACATCGCCGCCATCGCCGCCATCGCCGTCATGGACGGAATCTCCGCCATCGCCGCCATCGCCGACGACGTCGCGATCGTCGCCATCGCCGACGACGTCGCGATCGTCGCCATCGCCGCCATCGCCATCGTAGTAGCAAATACCCATGAATATCTTTAGGCCAGTTGTAATTTAAAAACACATCGGACTCGGACAAACGAGTAAACTCCTTGGGGACACAGTTGCATGGAAGGAAAAAACACATAAGACATGAAGTATTAAACTACTTGAATCATTTTTCCCAAAGTCTTAAAAGAAAAATGATATCTTTTTTTAAAAACCGTGGCCTGCATATAGCTAAAATCGGCCTGCGTTTAACAACTCTTTTTAAAAAATTGTGGCCTGCATATAGCCAAAACTGGCCTGCATTTAACATCGCTCTTAATAATATCATCTCATAATTCAGGAAACAATACCCAGCAGAGCTCTTCTATTGTTTTGTTCAATAACATTATCATTCTGCCATAATTTTGTATCAAAATTGGTAGTACTATTAGGTTTTCCATTGATAAATTCTTTATGATTTTTCTTAGAACAGCAGTATAGTACTATTACTTAATGTATTTACTTTTTGTAAATTATTTACTTAATGTATTACTTTAATTTATTTTTTAAATAATTTAATTTTTGTAAATTATATCAGCTTTTGCATTTTTGTTAATAATTCCTTTTTCGTTTTTTTTTAAATTATTTATACGGTATTTTATTATAATTTTTCGAAAAAAAATTCTACGCGGGTGGTCTGCGAATAGCCAACCGACGCGAACTATTTGGCTTTTCGCAGACTACCGTGGTCTGCGAATAGCCAACCATCACAAAACTAAAAGCTATTCGCAGACTACCTGCGAATGAATAGGATCATTTGGATCTTGATCCGACGGCTAGTGGATCTTGATCCACTAAAGAAGTAGTTTGGAGTTATAGAATTAATCTTAGTCATCCAACATGTGCCAAGCTTTTGATCTCGGTCATCCAATGAAGAGAGAGAAAGTAAGAGAGAAGAGACAGGGGAGAGAGAATCTTTATAGCCCTCTTATCCCTACATTTATGAGTAGGAGGGAGACGGGGAGAGAAGAGAGAAGGTGTGAGAAATTGATTTTTTAGATAAAAAGTTAGATTTTTTTATAAATAAAAATAAGAATATTGATTCATATTTTTTACGATCACTACTCATATGCATAGGTTTTGAAGTTATGTATATTTGGATAGGCTTTATAATTACTTTACAAAGTAAATGAGTTTAAATATAAATAAAAATGGAAGAGAGGTGGGAGGAAATCAAAAGTCCTTGTACTGATCCTTCTAACAACCATCTAGAACATTTAAAAAACGGGTTCGTTAGCTCGAACATTTAAAGAAGAAAACTATTTGAAGTGCTACGGTCTTCATTTTTTTTGAGTTTTAATGCGGTGGGCCACAAATTTCCGCCAGGTTGATTATTCCGAATGGACGACATTCAACTACAAGTCTGAGCCTACCCCCTTCCTTTGGAAAAAAAATTCCGTCATCAACCCAGACTTTATTCATGGTCCGGATGTAGGAGCAGCCGTCCGATCTGCGGACAGCCTGTCAGACGTCCGATCAAAGGCATTTCGGCTGTTTTTATTATAAAGAGAATTTGGCAAGCCGTCCGATCACAGAACGGACGACTGAAATGATCCCATACCTAATTATTTTTCCTTCCTTTTGGCTGTGCTTCCAAAGCACTACCTAAGCATTTGTGACGTGTCAAGAACCTTCTATTGGACAACTACTCTAGATCACCAGCATGGTAGACAATGTCATCTTGGGGGAAAATTTTGGGTGTTGATATTCATAAATTTTTTGACGGAACTGGTTCCGTCATAAAATAAGAGATAAGAGATTTAACAGAACTGGTTCCGTCACCTACCGTCGACGGTATCAGTACCGATCGCGTTAGCTCTAGACGACAAAGGGTCGTCTCGATGATATCAAAGACTCATCTTGACGATATCGGAGACTCAACTCGACGATCTGCTACCGCCAGCGTTACCCATATCACTGGGCATTAGCAACATGCAACCAGCCTTCTAGTCAACATAACTCCAGCTTCTCGCCGATATCGGAAACCTATCTCGACTATATGGTCTCTCCTATATGGACCATGTATCGTCGACATGCACACAGTCAAGCCGACACGCTGCAGACTTCAAGTCGATATGCTACCGGCAGTGGTAGGGTTACAACCGGGCGATAGCTTTCAGCTCCTGATCTGCTTTCTCTTTAGGGGCTGTACCCCAACAAACTCCCCCTCCTGACCATAAAGAGGAGCTCACCAAACTGATTAGCATTTGACACAACTCATGCTTCTCCCTCGACATGACCTTAGTCATCATGTCCGAATGATTTTCATCTGTATGGACTTTCCCCAGTTTCAGCAGCCTCTCCTCGACATCATCTTGTATCTAATGATACCTCACATCAATGCGCTTCATCTTGGAGTGCTGGGCGGGGTTCTTGACCAAGAATATTGCACTCTGGTTGTCACTGAATACAGTGAACTCGTCTTGTTGGAGTCCAAGTTCAAGCATGAACTTATTCATCCACAAGACCGCCTTGGACGCTTCCACTAGTTCAATATATTGATGGGAGACTAGGCCCATGTGCGGCTTCCACCACTCTAAAATAGGTGACATTCATTCTATTCAACTTTACAACTCAAGGAGCCCTATTCCACCACTCTAAAATCTCTGTGAGAGTCGTATTTCCACACCACGAAAGTTCTCCCATTCAAATTCAAGAGAAGAAATCAAAGTAGGATTGGATTAATGCTAACTCAACGTGAAGAATGCACGCTTCTACTTCAACGATCTTCAGCTGTTCTTCGTCGTCATCTTCAGATTTCTTCATAGGGAGTTTTTAATTTGTCTTTCATATTTTGTAATACATTTTATCTTTGTGATCGTTTTATGAATTCACCGCGATTGTTGACGACTAGGTCCATGTGCGGCTTAGAGGGAATACACCGCGTGTGTTGGCGACTAGGTCTAGGGCTTAGATCTAGGGGGTGCTCGAGGCTTTTCTGGGAATGGAGAGGCTAGAGCGGCTTTAGGTCATATCTGACGATAGATTGACAAAAGCCAACCGATTCTTAGGGAGAAGAGTCAGTATAGAAAAGAAAAAGCGTTTTCCTTGATTTCTAGCGTTATAGAAATCCTATTTTATAATCAATTTTATCAATATCATGTCTCTATTTGTTCAATAAAAATTATTTGGTTTTCAAGTCTAGCAATTTACTTTTGATTCAATTTATTTCTTATAAAATATAAAGTTTTCATTAATAATATAAAGATTTTTAAAACCCTTATTCACCCCCCCCCCCCCCCCCCCCCCCCCCCTCTAAGAGCGCCTTAAAATCCAACCGCCCATCTGGAAAAAAGACACAAAATAACAGAGAAAAGGATACATACAGATGAGGTCTATCCTGTTTGTGAAATCCTCTTCCTGCACTATTGAACAAACTCAATCTTTTGTGTCTTCAGTTTCTCAGACTTCTGATCCTCCAGCTTCCAGATTCATAACTCCAGGCAAAGAAAATGAATTGATAAATGAAATATGTTCAAAAATTGTTGAAAGTGTTCTCTTTGTCAGCAATGTTTGTAGGGAATGAAGGTCGCCCGTAGCGACGTCTCCCACCGATCAATAGAGCAAACAAAATCTGAGAAAAACAGACCAACAAAATAAACACACAAACACAGAGATATACGTGGAAAACCTTCACCACTTGAAGGTCAAAAACCACGGGGCACGACACAACGAAATCCACTATAATAAAAAAATGATTACAATGGTAATCTAGGTTTGCCCAAACCTAGAACGCCCACCGGATTTGACAACAAATCCAACCTTCTCCACCAAACAAAGATGAACACCACTTCTCTACAATAAGATAAAATCTACTCTCTCTTCAAGCATAATAGCAAGTGAAAACGAGATAGAAAATACCTTACGACGTAGACGAAGAGGCCTTTGAAACGGTAGAGAAAAATCTCCAAGCAAGTTGAGGAAACACTTCCTCCTTCCGGTAACGGCAACAGCGGCTACACCGCTCTTCCAATCAGCGGCAACAGGCGGCAACAACCACCACAAGAGCAGCGGCACAAACAGCCCTCTCCTTCTCCACTGTAGATCGGCGATAAGGGCGGCGACAACACTGTTCAGGACGGCGGCAGCGACAGCAACCCTTCACCGGCGGCGCAAGCGGCCTCTCCTCACTCACCTCGACTCTCCAACATCGAGAGAAGAGGAGAGAGGGGCGGCGACAAGAAATCGGGAAGAGGGAGGTCCGGCTGTTTAGAATCGGGAGAGGAATTAACCCTAACTTCTCCTCACTAAACCCATTAAAGAGTTTACGCCAAAACTACTCATCCGGTTCAGTTGAACCGGTCCAAGAATGCTCCCAGATTTCTGTCCAAATTGCAAGGACAGAGCCTAGCGCGTTGCAACCTGCCTTTTTACCAGGTTGTAACCTAAAAACTGAATCAATAAAAATTCACAAAAACCCTCCTTTAGGGGCTGAACCCCAACAATGTTTACTCCAAGATTGATGATGATCTAAGAAAGCTCTTTAAGTTACCCCAGAATAAATAAATTCGCAAATCCTAAAATCTGCACGAGAAAAAGATGCGGAAGATGTCATTGGGCTTGTATCGAACATACAAGTCTAACGAACACAATTGAAGTCGATTCCGGTTCCGTTTACTCATAGTTGTCTATCGGAGTCGTCGTGTAGCTCACTGCGACCATTTTTAGTCAAATTTTTACGAAATGAATGACATCGAGTTCGCATCGATCATACGAGTTCAAAGCAACCGACTGAGGTCAATTTGGATTTCGTTTGCCTAAAAGTCACGACGAGGCCGTAATGTAATTCTATCTAGTGTTTCTTCGTGCCTTTTCAAAATTGCCACAAAAACATGCAATAGTACTT
This sequence comes from Dactylorhiza incarnata, assembly GCA_033032865.1. Lineage (NCBI taxonomy): Eukaryota > Viridiplantae > Streptophyta > Magnoliopsida > Asparagales > Orchidaceae > Dactylorhiza > Dactylorhiza incarnata. Next base: position 2,042,176 of record JAWHQI010000173.1, read on the forward strand.
TAATTCTCGTAACTTAACAAGGAATATTTTGTAAGAGTTGCCAAATAATATTCCAAAAGAAATCACATTACAAATGTAACTACTTAAAGTATGTCGACAAATATAATATTTAGAAATTATTCTAAGTAATGAAATAGAGATGAACATTTACTGGATGTTACGACACTTATAAATTGCTCAATATTGTATGTTTAGACAACATTTTATACGTATTGTAAGAGACGAAAATGTTATAGTGATAATAACTTAGACGCTAGGATCATCTAATATATTTAAAGATTTATTGTTGTGGTACTTGGCCACCTAAATAAAGTCGGCAGCACACGTTTTCTCCGTTTACAAGTAAAACTCAAAATGCATATCTTATATATTAGTGCTAGTAAGCAACCAATCTGTTGACTTCTTCCCAACCTATTCATTCAAACCTCATTAATATTGCAACCACAACTTAACGGCTCTTTTTTAGCCTGCTCTCCGCCGTCAACTGTCGACGTGTCACCAAGCAGATCTCTCTCTCTCTCTCTCTCTCTCTCTCTCTCTCTCTCTCTCTCTCTCTCTCTCTTTATATATATATATAGATAGTCTGCAGAAGTCCCATCACATCTCATATATTTCTCCTTCAAGCTGCTTTGTTTGTTTGTTTGATTTGTAAAGCATTGATTCATGGCAAAGAGATTCAGATTCATTGGAGAAGAAGACGGGAAGCCTTTCATGATGGAGAGCATCAACTTAGCTAAAGTCCTCATGCTTCTGTCGAGAGGCGGAGAGACAGCCGGCGCGTCCGGCGCGGCGGAGATCGAAGGAAAGGTGTTTGGGTGCAAAACCTGCAGCCGGGAGTTCCCGTCCTTCCAGGCGCTGGGAGGCCACAGGGCCAGCCACAAGAAGCCTAGGCTGGGCGGCGGAGGCTCCGGCGACGCCCCGGAGAAGCCGCGGGTGCACGAGTGCTCTGTCTGCGGACTGGAGTTCGCTATCGGCCAGGCGCTAGGCGGACACATGCGGCGACACCGCTCCAACGCGGAGGGGAAGGGGACGGCCTCGAAGCAGAAGGGACGGGCTCTGCTCGACCTGAATCTGCCGCCGGTGGAGTGGGAGGAGGAGAAGGAAGTACGGCAGCTGCCGAAGTTGTTGGGTTTCGCACTGACTCCGGCCATGGTGGGTTGCTTCCACTGATCGGCCGCGAACAAATATAGTATATAGTATATATATACTATATTGATCGAGCGCTACGAAGAAGAGGAAGATGAAGATTATTGAAGATCAATATTGATCAACTTAGGCTAATTTTGGGAGATCTACAATCTTGATGGACAAAGGGCTATAACTTACATGTGCTTATTTCTTAGTTGTGGGTTGGGGTTGTATACATGTTTTTTTTTTTAATTATAACACATACTTGTTCATATTAATTATAATACATACTTCTTTGCATTAATTAATGCACTATTAAATTATCAAAATAATCATTTTCATTACATGTAAAGTATTTCTCAAATTATGAAAAATTTAAATATGAATTTTTTTACAGAGGATTTACTAGCATGCAATCTTTATGTGATTCAAATTTGTTCATATTTGAATATGACATTTGTTAGATTCAAAAATTGATATAATAGTGTATTATGTATTTATGTGCACTTAAGATAGTTATAATATGAATATTTCTCATATTTTAACTTATGTCAGGGAACAATCTCCTATGCATAGAGAGTATTTATGTAACTTTGGACTTAGTATTCAATCATTACATATTTTCCTTATAAAGAGTATCGTTTATGAAATATATAGTATCACCAAATAATGTGTTTTCAAATGTTGATAGCTATTTTATTATCACATGATATACTTTTGTATGATGTTTCATGTTGGTTTTAAGAAGAGGTCTCCTTCCTGCACATTGTTATCATTTCATGTTAAGCTAATGTTTAAAAGAGGTTATGTCCCTTTTCATTGGATTGTAGTAGATCATCAATCATGCAATTGATATAGTAGAATTTATACTTTTGGTATTCATTTGAATCACCCGTTGCACTCTAAGTATCATTTAGATGTGTTGTTATTATGGTGATGTATCTTGGAAAGGTTGTTCACACTTATAATTAGCTTTGGTGATAATTGGTTTGTCTTCGACTACTATTTGCATAAATGGTGTTTAGTCTCTTTTGTCATGCATGTGTCACCGTCATAATTATGATGGGTGCATTTGTGTGGTTGGTCTATCCGACTCACCCGAGCAGAGCACATTGATGTGGAGTCTATGATGTGACTCTTTGTGAGTGGAGGGTCTTGAGAGATACCTTAGCTACTTTCTAGAGTAATGTACATCGGTAGGCCCCAATTTTCATACTACTAGGGAGTCTTTCGTAGTGAGTGCACAGGACATTCTCATGTACTCCAAAATAGTTCAGGCAAGAACCCTGCATGATGACCTAGGATATGTTGTGTGTTACATTCCTAGAAGTGGTGGTGACTGTACCGCTGTCGTTGCCTTGCCACATCGAAGAGGCCTGTAGGATCGCTACCTACTTAATTAGGTCAACAATGACTGCATAGGTACTTTTAGAGTGTTAGAGTTGCATATGGTATTTATCACATCTTGCTTGTACACATAATATAACATGAGTCTAGCCGGGGCCCGTGACATACCATACACACAAGTTAGACATTATATAAGGCACATAAATAAAACTTAAAAGAGAGCAGTATGCACTCACGGAAGTTTAATATCAAACACACGAATGCCCACAATTACTAAAGTAATGTTCCAACATAGTTCCATCCTTAAGGCCTTACATCACATAAATAGTATGAAAGCAATAAGCAAAAGCAATGATAAAAAATGGTTCACACACCGACTAATGAAAGGCAGTAAACTGATAAAGCAGCTTTCTTTTTCAATTCAGTTTTGGGCATTATGCCAACTATAATAATCCGTAACGCTTCGCGACACCTGCACCAACAACACATAAGTTGTAAACGAGGGTTAGCTATGGGCTGACCATAAACTGCGTAATAATCGCTCCCCCCGACCATCCTAGCGGACTCTGGCGAGGGACACCGCTCACCTGCAAGTATGCTGCAATAAGCAATATATAAACAAATTGAAAGTACATCTAAGCTATATAAGGTGAATGACCAAGCACAAACAATCTTCTAGATTGAGCATATAAAAATGGGGGACCTAGGTGTTGTAATCTTCCGTGATCTAGAAGTAATGAAAGATTTAGCTTTACTATCAACGCAATACGTAAGTGAGGGATTTAGTTTTCTGCGATATAGAGACATAGATCTCGTTCTACATTATGATTCTCTCATGACAGTTATTCTTCTCAGAATTTGATTCGACGCAGGTATTCTACTGCGTATGTGATGCCTGAGAAACCCAATAGTGGTATCAAAGTCATGCTGCATTTACCAATCTCTTAGAATGTTTATATGAGATTTTGGAAGTGTTCCAGAACTCATTTGATGAGCCTTGGAACATCAAATGTTTATGGTTTTTCCATAAGAAAAATGCGGCGGTTTCTGTCTAGGTTTCTCCCCGAACCCGGCAAGGGCTTTGCCCCGAGACCCGCCAGGGCGCATCCCCTTCGAATCCCGCAAGGAGGGCATTATATTTCATTGTGGTATATGTGTATATCTGGAATGTATCTTCAAGGCGAAAGGTGTAATATTTTTCATGATTTTGTTTAAATATGTGCAATGATTGTGTTAATCATTATTAAATGAATCGACTGTTATGAAAAATCTCATAAATCTTATATTAAGTATTTGAATGTCTTCCGATGGATGACACTTTTTCTGCTTTCATCGATGAAGTGTGGGCTTGTCAAAGTAAGGCTCATCAATCCATCTTGGCGGGGTGCGAGTGGATAGTTGTGATATCTCGCGCGCTGTCAACATCAAGTCTAACTTGACGAGGTGACCTCAACAGTTGAGTGCATAGAGACATATGGTTGACATGCACCATAAGATGCATGAGAATAATGGTTAATCACCAACCATACAAGGGTTGCATAATGATGTAATTGACAAAAGTTGCCTACCTAAATAGCCACATTATGGAAGATCAATCAAAACTGACTTATGATGGCGGTGAAATATGGATCTTGTCCACTAGAGAGTAGCTCGCAGAAACTCAGTCTCCGCTTTCTTATTTTCGTTCTTCGCGCTCCGTTTGCAACGACAAATTCGTCTGAGATTGCAGGTCAGAGTTTCTATTTGAAAAACAACAGTCCTTGGTCTGCGATCACCGCATTGCTTTTACTCGTCTGTTTTTCTATACAGAGGTCTATCGATTGGGCTGCGGTTTGTTTTTGTAATTTCAATTTAATTGCTTTGAACATCTTGGAATTGAACTCTTATAAAACAATTCAAAATTTTGTATGATTTGATGTCATCTAACTGTTGAGAAAAGTTTGTATCTTTGGATTGATTCCGTGATGGTTTTTCTCATCTCTTCTCCCTTGAGCTTTTCAATTTTTAATCTTGCAATTTTATCGTATTAAATATTCTTCAAAAAATTTATTTATTTCATGCTTATTGCTTTATAATTACCTAGAAAAATAAATATTTAGGGTTGTTGGAGGAAGAGGGCACCTGCAGTTGCGGAAGTAGGATTCAGACTCAGCCCGGACATCAAGTAAAAAAAAATCGCTGTATGATTATAACATTCAGATCAGTAAGTAGAGCGAGTAATCATCTCAAAAAAAATCAAGTGTACACTCAATTTAAAAAGAAATGGCAATAATATTATTAGCATAAAAAATTTAATAAATAAATAAATAAATGATCAGAACTATTGCTGAAAAATATTGTGTATGTGTTACATCTATATAGTAAATATCGCAACTTTCAATACAAAGCGAAAGTTTATTTGTAAGAATATGAGAAAACTCCTTATAAAATTGGTCAAAGTTTTAGAAAATATCACTTTAAGCTATAGAATTTTGATAATCTTGTCAAACCTTCGTGAAAACATTTGATTGAAGTGTATATCTTGTGTAATTATTCGATAAGAGTCCAACGCCACGTTCGGATTTAAATTTCGTTGAGTGGTTGAGGAGAAAACAACTACTAAAATTTGCAAGTTCGTAAAGGCCAAAAAACCTATATTTTTCTCCTCAAAAATTAAAGAGCAATGTTATAAGCACACAGATATTGGCTATTGACCGCCAAACTTTAATTAATAACACACAAAAAATGATTATTTCGCCAACACGCACTAGAGGTTTGCCGAATACATTAATTCGACCTTCTCATTTCGTCCTCTGAAGAATGATTTGAGCTCGAAGAGGATTCTTCATGATTCCACCCCTGTTTCGGACTTCCAGATTACTCATTCTAGTTCTTCTTGTTCCAATTCACATCTGACACGGGGAAGTTCCATTAAACATGGATTCGATGCATGTAGCTCATAATGTTTATGGTGTGCGATCGAGAGAGCGGAGAAGAGAAACTGATCCTTCAATTTCACGGAGTAGATGATCTTGAATAAGTGTTCGGAGAAGAGAACCTGGACGACGATTCGCGAGGGAGGCACTCGTTTCTATGGTGTGCGCTTAAAGCTTGGAGTATTATGATCGATTTTTGAGTTTTTTTAGACGGAACGATTTTTGGTGTGCTAATAGCCTAATTTGGTGTCAAATTATATCGGATCCAGCTCATATGGATTGGTACGAACCCAGTACAGCAAGAAAACGATCAACGTCAGCAATGACGTACGTACTGCATTTTCCTAAGAATTATTATTATATAATTGAATGAAGGTGATTAACAAGTTAATTAAAACTGTATGAAGCATGTAAATATAATTTGATTCATTGAATCTGCATGTAAATATATTAATTTCTTGACTCTATTAAAATCAAAGTAGTGAATTAATTAATCAAGTAAAATTAATTTCTAAATTAATATTTTTAATAATTATTTGTTGACAATTCAATCGACTCAGAAATGCAATATTCTAGTAATTAAATAATGCTGTCATCAGCTGTCGTAATGAGTGACAATACTGCTTAGACCATTGACTTACAGCATATCTAACTAAGCATGGTGAGAACTTTCTTCATCTCTAGAAACAAACGCAGAATTCTTTCATCCTTCTAGAAACCAGCACTGAGTTAAGTATGAAAGCTGCGTTTCCAATTGGAATCGGAGTTCGAACAATTCCGAATGATTCTGATGAAGACGCCGAGACCATGTACACGCGATTTACAGAGATCGCAACGTCTCAAAAGTGCTTGGAAAGATGTTCTCAAACGGAGATTTGGTGAGGAAGATTCTCGGATCACTTCCATGCCACCAAAATTCAACCCCAAGGTGACCACCATCTCAAAATCTCATGATCTAAAGCAACATCAAATTGAGAGCCTCATCGGAAATTAATTACAAACCCATGAAGTCGTACCACATGGAGACAAAGAAGAAGACCTTAATTAGAACTAAAATCAAAGAAGGAGACCAATGATGACGATGAAGAGGATGGAGAAAGCATTTTCGTGAAGAACTTCACAAGATTCATGAATTAAGAATCCGAAAAGACGAAAATCTTTCCGAAAATGCTTCGTGAAAGATGCATGGAAGAAGAGATCATCATTCACAAAGGGAAAAAGGTAGCGACGACGACGAGCGGCCACCGCCAGAATGCTATCACTGTAGAAGGACCGGACAAATCCGGAATCAGTGCACGAAGTATCTGTAAGAGCAAAAAGAAAGTGACACAAATGAAAAGAAAAGAAGAAGGTACTAAAGACGACCACATGGGACTCCTCCTCCGAGGAATGAATGGATCGAGTAAAATTAATTTCTCAACCCAGACAATACTGCTTAGACCATTGACTTACAATATTTTTAACTAAGGATGGTTAGAACTTTCTTCCTCTCAACACTACAACATGTTTGATTTTTAGCAACACTTAAATTAGCAACATTTATAAAAATGTTGTCTAAATCTTGAATAGAGAACAGTTTATAAGTATGAAAACCGCAGCACTGAGTAAGTATGAAAGCTGCTTGATAATAATTAATAATTATTATCACATTATTATTCTTGTAATTGTTGCTTAATTAGAGCATGTTTTCGAGGGTTGTGGCGGCTGGAGAGAGCGATTGGAAATAGAAGTCGAGATGGAGATGGAACAAAGATTCTAAACATCACCTCATCAATATGACTTGAATTAGCCATAAAGCGACGTTTTAGGTTAACCACGGTTCCAAACAGAGAAAAATATGCGTTTGCGCGGAGAAAAACATGCTTGAACAAATGGAGACTCCGTGTCATCAACAAGATAAACTCAAAGTTGGCATCCTAAACACTTGATGGATTAAGTTAATTGTTCATATTTCTATTGAATTGAAAAGTATGTTGATATGGGTACGACCTATGAGTCACGCGTCGTGTCTCCCTCTGTTTATGTAGCCTTGAGGGGCATTATCGTAATTTTTGTGTTACACTCCCTTATATAAGGGAGTTTTAGGAACTCCTATTTTGGTATCTTGATAACATGTGAATGTAGGCTCTCCTGTCGGAACATGGTTTTGCGCATCTCTTTGATTTGAGAATAACAAATCATATTTTGTATTTGATCATGTTTGCGTTGTGTTCTTAATATATATGCAGGAACGATCAAGTATGACACTAGGATGATACATGGTGTCTGGACAAGCTCACATTGTCATAGGAGAAAAATGAAACACTAACGCTAGGCGTTATCAATAACGTTGACGTTAGCCCTAAAAATTGCATGCGCGCCAAATGCAAATTCAAGAGCAAATGTTGTGTGTACAACCCTGTATTCGCCGAGTAGGATCTCGAGACACAAGAAGCATTTTTAGAACATCATTTTCTCAGCATGATCCAGGGTAGGGGAGAATAGGGCGAGCGGTGGAGGTTGAGGCCTCTCGCTCCCCCGCCCCAAGTGGGGGGGGGGGGGGGGGGGGGGGGGGGGGGGGGGCGAGCTCCACTCGCCCCCCGCGCCCCCAGCAGGAGGGGGCGAGAACCCCAAGTGAGGGGGCGAGCTCCACTCGCCCCCCGCGCCCCCAGCAGGGGGGCCGCCCCTGGCTGGGTCTCGCCCATCCCCAACAGAGGGGCGAGACCAGCAGGGGGGCCGCCCCTGGCTGGGTCTCGCCCATCCCCAGCAGAGGGGCGAGACCAACAGGGGGGCCTCCCCTGGCTGGGTCTCGCCCATCCCCAGCAGAGGGGCGAGACCAACAGGGGGGGCGCCCCTGGCTGGGTCTCGCCCATCCCCAGCAGAGGGGCGAGACCAACACGGGGGACCGCCCCTGGCTGGGTCTCGCCCATCCCCAGCAGAGGGGCGAGACCAGCAGGGGGGCCGCCCCTGGCTGGGTCTCGCCCATCCCCAGCAGAGGGGCGAGACCAGCAGGGGGGCCGCCCCTGGCTGGGTCTCGCCCATCCCCAGCAGAGGGGCGAGACCAGCAGGGGGGCCGCCCCTGGCTGGGTCTCGCCCATCCCTAGCAGAGGGGCGAGAACACCAGGGGGGCCGCCCCTAGCTGGGTCTCGCCCATCCCCAGCAGAGGGGCGAGACCAGCAGGGGGGCCGACCCCCGGGTCTCGCCCCACCCCAGTTAGCGGGCTCGCCGAGCCCCGCGTATTACCCCCTCTCACCCAGCTCCGAGGGAGGGTTTGGTCTGCGTTTAGTGATGCAGAATAGCGGTATTTGGCTATTCGCAGGCCAAATCCGGGGGCATTTTGGTAACTTCGCATGCAGTTTTTGGTTATTCGCAGCCCAAGTTCAGGAATCCTATAAATAAGACCAAGGGGGCACCATTTGAGAGGAGGATTCTAGGCTAGCTCTCTCCCTCTCTCTCTCCCTCCCCAAGTCTCTCTAGGGGGTGAGGAGAGCCTCCAGTGGTGCCCAAGCTTAGTAGTAGCTTGAGAGGGGAAGTTCCTAAGGGGCTTCCGGGTATGTTGTGGGACCTCCCCACTAAGCCCTTGGTCCAGTCCATAGTTCCTCAACCTTCAACCTAGAGCTCTCCCTTGGGGGGAGTAAGTGTTGGTCGCCCCTCAGCTTGCTGAGGGACCCGAACTCCACAGAGACTGAGAAATCGGTTTCAACATTAAGGTGCGGTGACCAGCAGGATTTGAGGACCACTCGAGGAGGCTTTATGTTTTTTCTCAAAGTAGCTCTGTTAGTCAGGTTTCCAGCGACACTCGTCGAATATGCAGGGTTGGACATTTCTTTCCGAGTGTGTACCTCGCTCGAAAAGAGCGGGGATTGTGTACAACCCTGTATTCGCCGAGTAGGATCTCGAGACACAAGAAGCATTTTTAGAACATCATTTCTCAGCATGATCCAGGGTAAGGGAGAATAGGGCGAGCGGTGGAGGTTGAGGCCTCTCTCTCCCCCGCCCCAAGTGGGTGGGGGGGGGGGGGGGGGCGAGCTCCACTCTCCCCCGCGCCCCCAATAGGAGGGGGCGAGAACCCCAAGTGGGGGGAGGGGGGGGGGGGGGGGCGAGCTCCACTCGCCCCCGCGCCCCCAGCAGGAGGGGGCGAGACCAGCAGGGGGGCCGCTCCTGGCTGGGTCTCGCCCATCCCCAGCAGAGGGGCAAGACCAGCAGGGGGCCGCCCCTGGCTGGGTCTCGCCCATCCCCAACAGAGGGGCGAGACCAGCAGGGGGGGCGCCCCTTGCTGGGTCTCGCCCATCACCAGCAGAGGGGCGAGACCAACAGGGGGGACGCCCCTGGCTGGGTCTCGCCCATCCCCAGCAGAGGGGCGAGACCAACAGGGGGGGGGCGCCCCTGGCTGGGTCTCGCCCATCCCCAGCAGAGGGGCGAGACCAGCAGGGGGGCCGCTCCTGGCTGGGTCTCGCCCATCCCCAGCAGAGGGGCGAGACCAATAGGGGGGCCGCCCCTGGCTGGGTCTCGCCCATCCCCAGCAGAGGGGCGAGACCAGCAGGGGGGCCGCCCCTGGCTGGTTCTCGCCCATCCGCAGCAGAGGGGCGAGACCAACAGGGGGGCCTCCCCTGGCTGGGTCTCGCCCATCCCCAGCAGAGGGGCGAGACCAACAGGGGGGCCCCCCTGGCTGGGTCTCGCCCATCCCCAGCAGAGGGGCGAGACCAGCAGGGGGGCCGACCCCCGGGTCTCGCCCCACCCCAGTTAGCGGGAAGCCGAGCCCTGCATGGTACCCCCTCTCGCCCAGCTCCGGGGGAGGGTTTGGTCTGCGTTTAGTGCTGCAGAACAGCGGGATTTGGCTATTCGCAGGACAAATCCGGGGGCATTTTGGTAACTTCGCAGGCAGTTTTCGGTTATTCGCAGCCCAAGTTCAGGAATCCTATAAATAGGACCAATGGGGCACCATTTGAGAGGGGGATTCTAGGCTAGCTCTCTCCCTCTCTCTCTCCCTCCCCAAGTCTCTCTAGGGGGTGAGGAGAGCCTCCATTGGCGCCCAAGCTTAGTAGTGGCTTGGGAGGGGAAGTTCCTAAGGGGCTTCCGGGTATGTGGCGGGACCTCCCCACTAAGCCCTTGGTCCAGTCCATAGTTCCTCAACCTTCAACCTAGAGCTCTCCCTTGGGGGGAGTAAGTGTTGGTCGCCCCTCAGCTTGCTGAGGGCCCCAAACTCCACAGAGACCGAGAAATCGGTTTCAACAATATGGTGCGGTGAGCGTGGAGTGTGACCGATGCAAGAAACTCTCAAGATGTGTTCCAGGGACGGAGGTGGAGGAAGCTCCGACCCAAGTCACTCGCAGCCTTATCTATCTGACCATCACAAGGCCGGACATCGCCTTTGCTGTCGGCTGAGTGAGTCGGTACATGCAGGAGCCGCCGAAGCCTCATCTGGAGGCAGCCATGGGGATACTGAAGTATGTAAAGGGAACCCTTGAGACGTGGTGGGACTTACCGCTCAATTGCCTAAAAGAATGTCTTGGAACTTTTTTGAAAATTTGATAGCAGAAAAAATATGAAACTCAAATGCGAATACAGACGCACATATGTGAAAAAAGGGCTGCAATCTTAGGGACCGTTTGGGAGAAAAATGCGTGCACGGACGAAAAATGTGCGACCGGACGAAAAATGCGCGACCGGGCAAAAAACGTGTGCATGGGCGAAAAATGCGCGCCCGAGCCGGAAAATGCGCGCCCGGCCAGAAAATGCGCGCCCTGGCGGAAAAATGTCCCTCGGGCGAAAAATGCACAATGCGCGCCGGGCACAAAAATGGGCGCAAAAATGCACGCCCGGGCGCACAATGCGCGACCAGGCGAAAAATGCGTGCATGGGTGAAAAATGTGCGCCTGAGCCGGAAAATGCGCGCCCGGGCAAAAAATGGTCGCCCAGGAGGAAAAATGCTCGCCCGGGAGAAAAATGCGCAATGCGTCCGGGTAAAAATTGAGCGTCTGGGCGATAAATACGCACCCGGGTTGAAAAATGCGCGCCCGGGCGGAAAATATGCATCCGGGCGAAAAATGCGCCCATGGCGAAAAATGCTCGCCCGGGCAGGAAAATGTGCGCCGGGCGGGAAAATGCGCGGTAGGGCGAAAATGCGCGGTCGGGCGGAAAATGCAGGGTCGTGCGGAAAAATGAGAAAATCCGTGCCCGGGCGAAAAATGGATTGCCAGGAGAACTGGATCGTCGGGAGAAAGGTTAGGGTTAATGCCGTGTTGTCCAACTGGATTGGATGAAGGAAAACATTTTCGTAGCGTCAACTGTGAATCGGGATGATGAAATACTTTTCGAAAATGTTGAAAAGTAGGAGGCCCGCGACTTTTCAAAAAGAGGAGAAAAATGAGTTTTTGGCGATAGTTTTTCCCACCGATAGACAATCAAAACGATTTATTAAGTGTGATGACAATTTCTACAAAACTAAAAGAAGCTAAAAAGTTCTCCCAAAGAGGCCCTTACTATTTATTTAACATTCACATGATAAAATAAGAAAATATATTACAGGTTGCACAAATGTAAAGTCGCATCATTAATTCATTACTATCACTTATGACACATTAATTAACTATTAACTCTCTATGAAAAACTTCATGTCAATACTATGTAACTCACAAGAAAATAAATCCTCAATTAAAATATTAATAAAACTACCATTTTTTCCTATTGTCTTATATGTTAATTTCCACTCATTCAAATTTCATTCATAAATAAAATCTAAAGTTTAATAGCCTTGCTGCATTGAATACAGAGAAAAGAAATATTATATATTCTTTACATTTCCTTAACCTTACCTTAAGAGATATATATATATACATACATATAAGTTTGCAAAACTACATATTGCAAAACTACAGATTGCACCCCTCTTATTATTGAAATTACAAAAATCTTCCCTCAATGTTACAAGACATAACATTTACCTCCACTGAAGTTCTTATTTCATAACATCACAAATACCTCCTTCGGAGTACATTTTCAGAGGGGTATTTTGTGCATGGATGTTATGAAATATGAACTACAGTGAAGGTAAATGTAATGTTTTATAACATTCAGTTGAGATTTTTGTATTTTCAATAATAAGAGAGGTGCAATATGTAATTATACTATCTTCCAGAAGAAGTTCTGGTAATTATTCATATATATATATATATATATATATATATATATATATATAAGTTTTATACTATTACATGAACCTATCATATTTGTGACAACTGCCTCCCTCTTACAGAAAGCTAGAAAGTATGCCAGCATCAAATTGGTTAATGGCTGGAGATAAGTAGGAAGAGTCAAAAGGCAAGGATGATTGAGAGAAACTGCGAGATTGATTTGGGGAGACTGTTGTAGTACTGCATGACGGCTTTCGCACTATCCACGGCACAATATCTTCAAGTAGCCCTTGCGAACCATACCCAAAATTATAAGGTGGTAGGTCACGTTGCATGATTTCATTTAGTTTTACGGACGAACTTTCGGTAATAATGTCAGCAACCCTCAAAACATTATATTGTTGGTCAGCAACAGCTTCGGTAATCGCCTCCATTTGTCGCATTTGTTCTTCTTCAGATGTTACAGATTGCGTTTTTGATCTCTTCTTAGTATGATGTGAATTGGAAGTTAAGATCTGATCATGATTGTGAGGTTGAGAGAGGACGAAGTGCGAGTAGGTATAATGGAGGTGGAGTCCTTCATACGTGACGATGAGTGTTTCGGGATCTTCGGTTGACCTCTCAACTTGTCTCTTTGCATTACACATTGGATTTGTGCATTTGTAGTAACTCCTGCTTTGCAAACAAAATGAAAATTGATGTTAGAGTTGCAAGATTATTGAAAATGAACAAAAAAATGGCTTGATAATACTAAGTTATTGACAATCACCACTAAACTTTTGCTTTTTTGGTTTAAAACTTGCTTGATCATTAATGTAGGGTGTTGTTATGCCACATAAATGACTATTTATAATTGATATTTGAACTTCATGGAATTATACTCATACCTAATACGCTATTTGTACCCAATGATAACCGATTTCAGATTCATGATCGTCTTGGTAGAAAAAAACTTTGTTCCATATATATTCATATTACTCTGTTCTCTCACTGCCTTTAGAGAAGAACGTTGGTGGAGACGTACGGATATGTTCTAGGGGGCTATGCAAGTCCCGGTGACAAACCAAGGGGAGTGAAGTGAGTATTAAGTTCGATATTCTCCCGCTTGACTAAGGTGTCAGGGGGTCAGGGATAATGAGCATACCTTAGTTTAATATAAGAGATACTATGTAGTGGTAGATTCAAAAACTTCCTTATCATAATGGAAAAAGATTAGCATCACATTTGCTAAAAAAAGAAAAACTTTTGGATAGTAATGATACAAAATGATAAATTAAAGCAAGGGAGATCATAGATTTGAGGTACTGGAGATGGTGTTTGACAAGTCATGTCATGCGCTTCTGCTATTCCTTGTCAGAAGGATGACTATTTTTTGGTGATGTCCAGAACGCAGCGTGGGGATGTACTCGTCGACCGAGTTGACTGAAAGTATGTAACATTACCTTGCCATCTGAGGGTCGCTTCGGACCCTAAACTGCTTTCCTCCTAAGGGAAACTTCGGAACCTGATGAAAAGTGGACGATATAGCCTGATAATCATCCAGAAGGGGCCTCGCGCAAATTGTGTTGTAGCTTCTCGGAGCATCGATTACCATAAAGGTTTCCTATCGTGCTACTCCACACAGAACCACAGAGAGATCAATACTTCCCTCTACCACTCTCCTTTCCCCCGAGAATCCATACAGAGGTCCATCGCATGCCTTTAGAGGTTTGTTCGTCTTCATTGTTGGGTTTTTCTATAACCACACATCGTATGTAGGCGCAGCGGAAATAAAGAGAAACAACCCAAAAATATTCGGATCGGCCATGAACATTGAATCAAGAAGTAATGAAAACTACTAGGCATAAATTACCTTAGTGGAGTTGGATCGAATCCAACCTAGGTGCTCCAAGAAGAAGAATCCTGTCAGCGACTATGCGAGAGTCCTCACGTAGAATGATGTCTACGTCTCTACAATGATCCACACGAGCCGGGAAAAGAACGACTGCACCTTGCACTTCCACGAACTGCTAGGTTCGCTCCAGGAAGAACAATCACGGCGACGATCGCTGGAAGGAGGTCTGCGTAGACGAGCGAAACGGCGGAACACTTCCGTCGGCTAGGGTTCGTGAGGCGGAACTCTTCCGTCGGGTCTTCTTCCAGGAGGCGTAAGAAGAGCATACTGAACCCTTAAAACAGGTCCTATTTATACCCGAAGTATAAAAAGACCTAGACAAATCGCTATCCGCAGTCCATACAGAAGAACTTGAGGTTTCTGTCAGCATTCGTCGAGTTTGCACGGAACAATCCGACGAATCCGACGAATCATATCAGACGGCAACATTTGCCGAGTTAATGATCTCTGTAACAATTCGTCGAGTTTCCACGGAACAATTCGACGAATCCGACGAATCATATCAGACGGCAACATTTGCCGAGTTAATGATCTCTGTGATAATTCGTCGAGTTTCCACGGAACGATCCGACGAATTCCGACGAATCCGACGAATCATATCCGACGAATTCCGACATCAACATTTGCTTTACCTCCCCGATTCTATATGGTGATTGGTAACCTTTACCAACACAGTCAATCTTCCAACTTCTCCACATGCTCTTATGTGCGACCCTACAGGCTCATATCGCGTTGGCAGTGAGATTACATGTTTGACCACTTCTAGATCACAATGGTAACTCCAACATTCATAGCATCGAATGCTAGTTTGAATAGCACGTTGACCAAACTCCCAGTGTCTATGAGTACTCTGGCCACGGTAAAGTCATCCATTACCGCTTCAATCACCACTGTGTCGTGAAAAGAATTGATCATTCTTGGGAGATCTTCTTCCCTGAAGGTGACTGCCCCTCCAAGGGGTTCTATGAAGGAGGCGGTGGCGACCTCCCTGTTGGGAATATTGCCCTCAATGTTCCCATGATTTGAAGTGACATCACTCACAATGCTAAGTACATATTGTATTTGATAAACTCTACCTTATCTCAAGGGTTGTACATGGTGATGATATTACATACAATGGAATATGTTCAGGGGTCTGCTGACCAAACAGTTGAGAAAGTGTCTCTGTCTCAGCTGAACCGCTGAGACGAGGACAGGTGCCACTGAGAACCAACATATCTCTACTGAGCTGCAGATAAACATAATCCGCTGAGAGGAAAAACTGTCTCAGCGGATACACTGGGACGACAGTTGGCCAACCGCTGAGACTGAAAGTTTTCTCGGCCCAACCGCTGAGACTGATTCAAATCTTGAAGAAGACAAGTGGCGCGACATGCATTTGGCAAAAACAGCTATAAAGGGAGATTAGGGCCACCCATCTGTTCCTAAGATGTCAGAGCCTTCCCTTGAGTGTCGTTGAAGATGTGAAGAGTATAAAAGAAGAACTTGGGGCACTTTTGAAAGAGCTGGTCTAGTGCTAAAATAAATTACTACTGTTCCATTGATGGCCATGAACATCTCACTCTCCTCCTGCTCACTGAACAGGGAAGAAGAGTCTGAGAGATAAAGATTGCTCTCCTGCAAAGAAGAGCAAGGTGATCCTTCATCCTTCAACTGAAGAGGAAGATCAGAAAGTAGCTGGCTCAGAAATCATCATCCATCTAAGCTACTAAAAAGCACAAGCTGTGCAGGAATTACAGAAAACATCTTCTCAGTGCTGTCTGTTGTAGTAAGCATAATACTCTCTTACTGTAGGGATGTTACGCCTGAGGTTGTATGGTTGTTAGGCCTGAGGTTGTAGGGCTGCTAAGCTTGAGGTTGTAGGGTTGTTAGGCCTGAGCTTGTAGGGCTGCTAAGCCTGAGGTTGTAGGGTTGTTAGGCCTGAGGTTGTAGGGGTGCTAAGCCTGAGGTTGTAGGGCTGCTTAGCCTGAGGTTGTAGGGCTGTAAAGCCTGAGTTATAAGGCTAACTGGCCTGAGGTAGGCTTGGAGAAAGCCTGAGAGATCTTAAAGGATCTGAACTATAAGCTCTTGTAGTTGAGATTGGAGAAGTTGGCCTTGTCTAACACACTGTTAGAAAGGTGAAGGGGGTAAGTGGACTACCCATAGACACACTGTCTTGGGGAACCACTATAAACACTTGTGTGTTTTCTGGATTTTCTTGATTACTAGCTTACAATAGATTTAACTATCTATATCAACTAAGTAAAATACAAAATACCAATCCCCCCCTCTAGGTGAATTAGATAACATACCTATTTTCTATCAAGTGGTATCCGAGGGAGGTTGGTCATAAAGGGCTTAACTGTCTGACCAGATCCTACATAGGTATTATTATTTCTGAATCCAATGGTTTCTAATGGAGTTCAGAAGGAAATGGGTTCTATGAAGCTTCTTATATGCAAAAAGGAAACCTTTAGCATTTGGAAACAAATGGTTAGGCTGTACATGGAAGCTTCAGACCTTAGGATCTATATCATTGTTCAGGAAGGCCCCTTTCTTATCACAAAGCCCTCCACCATTGATCCTACTAGGCAGGTAGGCAAGTCTTACACTGAAATGACAAGGGATGAGATAGCATTGGCTACAATGGATAAAAGGGCTCAAAATATTATAGCCAATGCTATTGATGATTCAACATTCCAAAACTTGGTGCACTGTGAGACTACAAAGGATATGTGGGATACATTGATTGTTTACATGGAAGGGACTGAAGAAGTGAGGAATGATAGGAAATCCCTCCTCAATCAGGAGTATGAAGCCTTTAGGCAACAAAACCAGGAATGCATAGCAGACTGCTATGAATGATTCTTCAGAATAGTAAATGAGTTGAGGACCTATGAAAGGACCTTCACTCATTATAAGTTAAATGATAAATTCCTAAGATCTCTAACTAGAGACTGGGATACCAAATATGTGCCATCAGGGAAGTGGCAAAGCTGAGTGAAACTCCTCCTCACACTCTGTTTGGAAAGTTGCTCTCATATGAGATGCAACTATCTGCTAGAAAGGAGGAGGACACCTCCTCCAGGTCTCATGCTAGGGAGAAGTCTGTGGCCCTCAAGGCTGAAGGATCCAAGAAGAGAAAGACAAGAATTCCTACCCCTCCAAAAAGGGCTGCTGACTCAGAAAGCTCTGAACACTGCTCATCTGATAGCAGCTCTTCAGATGAGGAATTTACTGCCTTCTCAAGGCAATTCAAGAAGATGATGAGGAGGAAGCAGTGGAAGAATAAGCCTTCCTCCTCTTCACATCCTAGGAAGGATTCAAACAGGGCAGACAGGCAGCACCCCAAAGGGGACAAGTATGATTCTAAACATGTTAAACATGGTTTAGCTAATGTGATTTGTTATTGCTGCAGTAAGCATAGACATGTCATTGCTGACTGTCCAGTCAAAAGAAAGGATAAGGGTGACAAGAAGTCTTATCACCAGAAGGGAAGAAAGGGTGAGAAATCCTTCCTAGCCAAGAAGGACATAAGCTGGAGTGAATCTGGGTCATCAACTTCAGATTTAGAGAATGAAGAAGAAGCCTACATAGGGTTGTTTGCAACAGAAGAAGATGAAGATTATCTTGTTGCCAGGGTTGGAGTCAGGGTCCCTCTATCACATTCAGATAGTGACATAGAGGAGGATGAAGGCTACAAAGATCAGTTGGGTCTTATGGCCCTCACTGATGAGGAAGACAGTCAGAATATTTCTAAAAATGAACAGGTATTAACTCTCTCCACTTCCTTTTCTTATCATGATGCATGCCCAGAATCTGAAGCACATTCATCACATGGTGAAAGTGATTCAGAATCTGAGGAAGATGTCAATCAATTGATTGACAGATATGGTGCTCTCTTGAAAGCTCTGAAAAAGAGCAAGAAGCTTGCCAAGAGGCAAGTCCAGGAAATTGCTTCCCTTAAAATGACTGAAAAAGAATGCACTGAATCATCTACTAAGATAAGTCAGATAATGTATAGAAAAATTAGCCATCTGAAGGGGATTATAATCACCCATCTGAGCACCATATCCCTAAAGAACAAGGTCATCAAGGATCTTGAGGAGAAGCTTGTGAAAGAAAGAAGCCTAGTGGCTCAATTCTCCAAGCCAAAATCTGTGCTCTCTATTATTGACTCCTTTTCTTCTCAATCCACTAGGAGAGGACTAGGATTCAATAAATTGGAAGTAGGAGAAGGGAGTGGAGAAAAGAGCAGGGGTAAGGCTAAGCCTCAAACCACCTTTCAAAAGGTGTTACTTCCTCCAACATGTATGACCATGAAAGCATATATGGTCACTGGAAGAATGGAAGTACCTATAGGAAGGAAAACACTCCTTCTCATAGTGGAAGAAAGGGCATGGGATTGAGTGTTATGAAGGATCCTCATGAGTAAATTTAAATGGCCCAACATGGACCATTTGTATTTGGTACTGCAGCCCCTTCATTCAAGAATAATAATGCAAGCTCTTCTAAATTTAATTCATCTAAGAACATGACTGCTGCCATATCAGTAGACAAGTCTAGTTGCTCAGTGTCTAATGCCATCAATTCTTGCCTTGCCCAAAAACAAAAGCAAGTTGATGCCATTAAAACTAATACTACTAAGACTGTCCACAAGATGACCTTCAGCCAAATCATTGCTGAAAGGAACAAAATGAAGACCGCTGTCTCCTCTCCTGAACACAGGCATGCTGATGCTCATTTCACCACAAGAAATGTTCAGAAGAGGAGATATAACATTCATGAGTGTTGGTATTGTGGTAAAGGGAGATACTTTGCCATAGATTGTTGGCACAATCCCAAGGTGCCAACTACAAGGATGAGCCTTAATGCAAATGTTGCAGCAGGTATGAAGTCTTTTCATACTAACAAGAACCTAGGACCCAATATCACTTGGGCTCCTAAGGGTAATTAAATTCCCTCATGCAGGTTAGTTCAAATACCAGCCTTGGACAAATATGGTATTTGGACAGTGGGTGCTCAAGATATATGACAGGCACCAAAGGTCTTCTTCAGGAATACAAAGCTGTGAAGAATTAATCATTGGGGATCAGAACCAAGGAGTATTAACCAGAAGTAGGGCACACAATGAAGCCATATTCCTGAGTTTCCTATCACAAATGGAACCCAAAAGGTTTGAAGAAGCCAACCAAGATACATTCTGGATTCAGGCAATGCAAGAAGAACTTCTTCAATTCAAGAGATGCAAGGTATGGAAGCTGGTGCCAAAACCTCAAGGACACAACATTATTGGCACCAAATGGATTTACAGGAACAAGTTAGATGAAAATGGAGTAATCATCAAGAACAAGGCTAGACTTGTAGCCAAGGGATATAGACAGGAGAGGGTATAGACTTTGATTAAACCTTTGCCCCAGTTGCAAGGTTAGAAGCAATTAGGCTATTCCTTGCCTATGCTGTCCACAAAGTGTTCAAAGTGTACCAGATGGATGTCAAGTCACTTTTCTTGAATGGAAACTTGAATGAAGAGGTATATGTTGAACAACCATCAGGCTTTGTTCATCCTACTCTTACATATCATGTTTATTTACTTAGGAAAGCTCTATATGGTCTTAAACAAGCCCCTAGGGCTTGGTATGAGACTTTGTCTAGTTTTCTCATCAAGAACAAATTTTTGAGGGGAAAGATAGATAGTATATTGTTTCTTAGGGAAACAAATGGCAAGTGTCTTATAGTCAAGATTTATGTTGATGACATAATCTTTGGGTCTACAGATAACAACCTCTGCAAAAGATTTGTCAATCTAATGCAGGGGGAGTTTGAGATGAGCAGTATGGGAGAATTAAAGTACTTCTTGGGCCTCCAAGTGAAACAGTCTGATGATGGAATTTTTATCACTCAGACCAAGTACACTAGGGAGCTAATTAAGAAGTTTGGGATGGAATCAGCCTCCGCCATGAAAACT
Organism: Dactylorhiza incarnata; assembly: GCA_033032865.1. Taxonomy (NCBI): domain Eukaryota; kingdom Viridiplantae; phylum Streptophyta; class Magnoliopsida; order Asparagales; family Orchidaceae; genus Dactylorhiza; species Dactylorhiza incarnata. The sequence continues at coordinate 2,062,519 of JAWHQI010000173.1, forward strand.
CCAATGGGATCCAACAACTCCTTAGATAAGGATGAGAAGGGCAAGATCTTTGATGAATCCATGTATACATGTATTATTGGATCCTTGTTGTATCTTACTGCTAGTAGACCAGACATTATGTATGCTACATGTGTTTGTGCTAGATACCAAGCCTGCCCTAAGGAATCTCATTACTCAGCTGCAAAGAGGATTCTAAGATACCTTAAGGGCAGCCAACATCTTAGCCTTTGGTACCCTAAGAACAATGATTTTGAACTAACTGGCTATTCAGATGCAGATTTTGCAGGATGCAAGGAAGATAGGAAGAGCACAAGTGGGACTTGTCAATTCCTAAGAAGAAGGCTGATCTCATAGAGTAGCAAGAAACAAACTAGTGTGGCAATATCCACAGTTGAATCTGAATACATAGCTGCAGGGAGATGTTGTGCTCAACTACTGTGGGTGCAACATCAGTTAGAGGATTATAACCTCAAGGTAAGTAATTCTTCACTATATTGTGATTCATCCAGTGCCATCTTTATAGCTAAAAATCCTGTCTCACATAGCAGGACTAAGTATATAGAGATAAGGTACCATTTCATTAGAGAACATGTAGAGTGTAATGATGTATGCCTTGAATTTGTCCCCACTGATAAACAAGTTGCTGACATCTTCACAAAACCTTTGGATGAAGTTAAATTTAATGCCTTTAAAATTGAGCTTGGAATGTTGAACTTAGAATAAATCTGAATCTGCAAACTTATATGTTTTGCTCATGCTGTCAATCACTAGTTTAATATAGCAAGTGTCATATGTATAACAAGCTTTAATTTGTTAAAAATTTGCTATCTACAAGATTATTACCAAGTGTAGGTCATGTATCTAGCCCCTCTACCAGATCATGAAATCAGCTGAAACAATTTGTGTGATCTCCTCTAAACCGCTGAGACGAATAAAACTGTCTCAGCGGTTGGCAATTACCGTCCCAGCGGATAACTACTCTTCTCAGTTATACCGCTGAGACAGATTGCTTGAATATCAAACTGGTCAAATTTGATTCATGAGGAATGAAAACTCAAATAAATTGATTAAGTCTAATCAACTTATACAATTAGAGCAAACCTAACACCTAATTCCAGCCTCTATAAATATCATAAGGATTAATTAAAATATCACACTTTCCTTCAACCTAGCTGGCGAGACGAACCCTTCTCCCCTCCGACTCAGCGACCTGGAATACAGAAGAAATGGCGCCAAAGATGGCAAAAGAGCTGAATGAAGGCTATAAAATAGTTAGGAATGGGTTCTTGCATGCTCCAGAAGAAATAAAAGATGTGATTAATCTTCTATCTGCCCAAGGACTTGAATATACCCTATCTGAGCCCTCCACAATTCTCAAAACAGAGTTTCTGGAATTATTCTCAAGTGCTAAGCTGTCCTCCTCAAAGTCATATATTAAGGGAAAGATAGGAAGCATGATGATAAAAATATTCCCTAAGAAAATTGAAAAGGCCCTTCAACTGCCCTCCTGCAGTGAAGAAAAAGAAGAAGCTATTTCAGAGGAAGACAGAGACAAAGCATTACAATGGTGTGCCTATTGTGATGCCAAACATGGCTCACTGAAAAGGAAGTTCTTCAACCTGAGAGGCAAGTTGCTCTCTGACATTGTTGGCAAGGCCATATTGTGCAAGCCAGGCTCTCATGACACAATCTCCAAACACATGTTTGAATTGATGTCAAGAGTAATCCTAAAGAAGAAGACCTCCTGGGCAGAGGTACTATTTCAAAGAACAATAGAATGTCTGCAAGCCCCCAACCTAGGAAGAATCCTCTCCATCTATCTTCTCAATACCTACCCAGACTACTTTGATAAGTCAAAAGGATCAAACCTCCATTACCTAAAAAGAATGGACATAAAAACCCTAGACAGATTCTCTTAGGTTCGTCCAATGAGCCAGCCTTCCCAAATGAGATCTATGGACAAACAACTTCTATTGGCAGAGAAAGACATAAGCTATGTCAAGAATTATGTGAGCAAGACAGATGAAGTCAAAGAACAAGCCTCCAATCACATTGAAGACTTTGTCTGGAAAATAGCCACCACAATGCTTGGAGAGTCAGAGAAGATGAAGGATGACCTAAAGGGGGACTTAGAAAATACTTTCCAAACTCTATCTGGCTCTGTAGCTGCTGCCTCCCAATCCCTAGAAGCAAAAATAGTTGAAGAAGCCAGAAAGGGGGAGATGGCCAATGCTGAGACCAACTCTGAGTTAGCTCTTCAAGTGCTACATGGTACAAGGATAGCCCTAAATCTTCCTCTGCTGGACAACTTCAACAAGGAAGACTTTGAATTTGAGGGGCAAGCCAGACTAGCTCAAAATGCTCACCTGGCAAAGAAGAGAAAAAGAGAACAAGTCATGCTAGCTGAAGAATTTATGGCTATGCAAAGGAAGGAGCAGGACAATGATTCTGATTTTGAGTATTGGAGTGATGACTCCAAAATCATCATTCTGAATGCTTGGGTAAACCATGGGCAAATATGCAAAGACATTGACAGGATCTACCCAGCTGAAGAATGGGTAAGACACTTGGAAAGAAATTCTCTGAGGGACTTGATATTCAAAGAAAATCTTGTGATGAAGTGCAATCCAAAAAGAATGCCTTCAAAATATATTCCCAAACCTTTTCTTTATTTCAAAAGACAGGAAAACAAGAAGAAAGTTGCTGAGTTAAAGGCTATTGCTGCTAAAGAGAAGGAAGTTGCTGATGTGAACAAGGCTGAAAGTTCCAAGAAAAGGAAAACATAAATTGCTTTTGTAAATCAAAATGGAACTAGATCTATGTATTAACTCCTGAATAGAATTGACAATGAAAATCCTGTTGAAAATAAGTGTGTATGTTATGGGCTAATATTAGTCAAAGCTTAATATTCTCTTTTCTGTACTATTGCTTCAAATAGTCTGTGATGCCAAGTTTCTAATAACAAACAGTGCTGATATCATAATCACCTTGTATAATCTGTCATGATTTTTGTTGTAATGCCTAAATAATGTTATCTTCTGGATGTTATGATAATATGAATGCTATGTAGTACATTTGCATGATAAGTTTTTGTTGGTTATGTACCTTAGCATTGGGAATGTTCTGCCTTCTTCAAATAGAGGGAGATTGTTGGGAATATTGCCCTCAATGTTCTCTTGATTTGAAGTGGCATCACTCACAATGCTAAGTATATATTGTATTTGATAAACTCTACCTTGTCTCAAGGGTTGTATATGGTGATGATATTCCATACAATGGAATATGTTCAGGGGTCTGCTGACCAAACAGCTGAGAAAGTGTCTCTGTCTCACCTGAACCGCTGAGACGAGGACAGGTGCCGCTGAGAAGCAGAATATCTCTACTAAGCTGCAGATAGACATAATCCGCTGAGAAGAAAAATTGTCTCGGCGGATCCACTAGGATGACAGTTGGCCAACCGCTGAGACTGAAAGTTTTCTCAGCCCAACCGCTGAGACTGATTCAAATCTTGAAGAAGACAAGTGGCGTGACATGCATTTGGCAAAAACAGATGTAAAGGGAGATGAGGGCCACCCATCTGTTCCTAAGATGTCAGAGCCTTCCCTTGAGTGCCGTTGAAGATGTACAGAGTATAAAAGAAGAACTTAGGGCACTTTTGAAAGAGCTGATCTAGTGCTAAAACAAATTACTACTGTTCCATTGACGGCCCTAAACATCTCACTCTCCTCCTGCTCACTGAACAGGGAAGAAGAGTCTGAGAGATAAAGATTGCTCTCCTATAAAGAAGAGCAAGGTGATCCTTCATCCTTCAACTGAAGAGGAAGATCAGAAAGTACCTGGCTCAGAAATCATCATCCATCTAAGCTACTCAAAAGCACAAGCTATGCAGGAACTACATAAGACATATTCTCCGTGATGTCTGTTGTAGTAAGCATAATACTCTCTTACTGTAGGGCTGTTATGCCTGAGGTTGTAGGGATGTTAGGCCTGAGGTTGTAGGGCTGCTAAGCCTGAGGTTGTAGGGCTATTAGGCCTGAGGTTGTAGGGCTGCTAAGCCTGAGGTTGTATGGCTGTTAGGCCTGAGGTTGTAGGGTTGCTAAGCCTGAGGTTGTAGGGCTGCTTAGCCTGAGGTTGTAGGGCTGTAAAGCTTGAGTTGTAAGGCTAACTGGCCTGAGGTAGGGCTTGGAGAAAGCCTGAGAGATCTTGAAGGATCTGAACTATAAGCTCTTGTAGCTGAGATTGGAGAAGTTGGCCTTGTCTAACACACTGTTAGAAAGGTGAAGGGGGTAAGTGGACTACCCATAGACACACCATCTTGGAGAACCACTATAAACACTTATGTGTTTTCTAGGTTTGCTTGATTACTAGCTTACAATAGATTTAACTATCTATATCAACTAAGTAAAATACAAAATACTTATTCCCCCCCCCCCCCCCCCCCCCCCTCTAGGTGAATTAGATAACATACCTATTTTTTATCACTCCCTCTCTCGGAGGCGCTTCAAGCTTTCAATCTTTGACAATTCTAGACCTGCTCCGTCGTGGATATAGTTGATGTAACCCAGCTGGCCAACACCTTCGACTTCTACACATCTTCTTCACCGTCCATATCAAGGACATTACTCTGCTTGATGTTTTCGTACTTAGGCTCACTCGTTCGGGCCTCTTCCTTCCCCTTCCCCTTCGAAGTGGAAGCACCTCCCATACTGATGGCGACTAGTTTTTTCAAATTTCCTTCTCTCAGCAGCTTCTCCACCAGGTCACGAAGGAATATGCAAATTTTTGTGTCATAGCCGACATCGTGGTGGAACTTGCAGTAGAGACTCTGATTCTTACCTATGTATCTCGCCCTTAAGGGTTGGGGAGTCTTAAAGTCAGGTTGCCTTTGCAGGATCTTGACCACCTCCTCCATAGGTACGTCGATGTCGGTGTATTCTTCTTGTGCGTTGTCCAACTGGCTAGGAGAAGCTGTCAAGAGGAGAGGGGGAGTGTGTAACATCCCGACTTTTATTGGGCCACTAGGCCCTAGTGAGCCAAATAAAAGTGGGTCCGAGCAATAGAAAACTACCATTTTAAGTGGTGTTGCGCGCCGCAACTAAGTCATTGGGGTACAGTGACCAAATGAACCCCGAATTGACTTCTGTCAGTTCCGTTAAACTCGTATGAACAATTCGAGCGCAACGGAATTCGTTGCACTTCGATCCGAGGTTGTTTGGAGAAAATGACCATTTCGGGTGTCGTAGCGCACCACTACCTCATTATTATGAATAGTGACCGTACGGACCCCGAATTGACTTCTGTCAGTTCCGTTAAACTCGTATGAACAATACGAGCGCAACGGAATTCGTTGCACTTCGATCCGAGGTCGTTTGGAGAAAATGACCATTTTGGGTGTCGTAGCGCGCCACTACCTCATTATTATGAATAGTGACCGTACGAACCCCGAATTGACTTCTGTCAGTTCTGTTAAACTCGTATGAACAATACGAGTGCAACGGAATTCGTTACACTTCGATCCGAGGTCGTTTGGAGACGACCATTTCGGGTGTCGTAGCGCGCCACTACCTCATTATTATGAATAGTGACCGTACGAACCCCGAATTGACTTCTGTCAGTTCCGTTAAACTCGTATGAACGATACGAGCGCAACGGAATTCGTTGCACTTCGATCCGAGGTCGTTTGGAGAAAAAACCCATTTCTGGTGTCGTAGCGCGCCACTACCTCATTATTATGAATAGTGACCGTACAAACCCCGAATTGACTTTGGTCAGTCCCATTAGACTCGTATGAATAATACAAGCGCAACAGAATTCGTTGCGCCTCGATTCAAGGTCGTTTGGAGAGTATGCCATTTTAGGGCTATGCAGACCACCTCAGTGCAATGCACGAAATATAAAGCGCACGAACCCGGCATCAGCCCCGGCAAATCATAATGGACCCCGGGACCATGGAGGACCCCGTCCTAGGTTGACCTCGGTCAAACTCCACCCCCCCCCCCCCCCCCCCCGGCTTGAAATTTATTAGGAAATGAAAAGAAAAGGGAGGGGGAGGAGAGAGAAGCCCCTCCCCCAAAGGAGGGGGCTGCCCATGAATAGGCAACCCCTATTGGGTCAAGGGGGCAGGTGAGAGAGAAGGGAGGGGAGGGGGAGAAAATATCTCCCCCCCCCCACTCAATCTCCCTTATCCCCACGTGGGGAAAGAAGGAGAGGGGGGGGAGGTCTCCCCCTTCCCTATATAGGGGGGGGGGGGGGGGGGGGGGGGGGGCTCGGCCCCTCCCTGAAGCTCAACCCCCCCCCCCCCCCCCCCCCCCCAACCCCTCCTCATTCTCCCCTGCCAGCAAGCTCAGCCACCCCCTCCTCCTCCTCCACCCTGCCGGAGCCAGCCCAGCCAGCCCAAGCCGCCACCACCTCCCTCATGGTCGGCCACCACCCCTCCACTTCTCGAGCCCCACCACAGGTAGAAACTCCCCCCTCCTCCTTCCTACCTCCTGGAGGAGGCCACCCCTCTCCCCGTCGCCGGAGCGTCGCCGGCCGCCGCCCCGAGCCTTGCAAGGCTCAGGGAGGAAGCTGGCCGTGGAAGCCCTCTCCCGAAGCGCCGGTGGTGGCGCTGGGGGAGGCAGGTCCCCTCTCGGGGACCTCGGCGCTGACACATGGGAGGCGGTCGGGCCGCTGGAGGACGCAACCGGCGGCACCCGTGGCCTCCCCCTCCTCCTCGGTTTTCCTGTAGGGGAATAATCCCCTCCCCCGGCGGCGGCCGGCGGCTCCAGGCCGCCGGACCACCGCCGGAGGGTTGCCCCCTCCCCGGCGCCCCGACCAGGGGCGGCAGGGAGGGTCCTGCACGAGGAGGCGGCGGCACAGCAAGCCGGCATGGCCCATGCCGGCTGCGCCGCGCCTCCCCGTCCCCTTCTACTCCTCCTTCCGGCGGGGTCCGGCGGCGCCCGGCCACCAGACCGCCACCGGAGTGGGCGCCGACCCCCGGCGCACCGACCAGGGGCGGCACCGGCGCCCTCTCAGCGGAGGTGGCGGCGCAGCGGGCCTGCATGGCCCATGCAGGCCGCGCCTCTGCCTCCCGCCTGCTTCCTCGCTCTCCCCCGGCGGTGGCCGGCGGCACCAGGCCGCCGGACCACCCCCGGAGGAGTCGTCGTCCCCCGGCGCACCGATCGGGGGCGGCGCCAGCCCCAGCCGGCCGCTGCCCGGCGGTGGCAGCGGCCGCCTCCCGTTAGGGTTAACGGGAGCTGCCCGATCTCCCCCAGGAAATCGGGCGGCTCCCCTAACCTTAACTCCCCCCTCCGCCTCAAATTGAGTGCTCCCACAGCGGATCCGCCGCAGATCCGCTGTGGGAGCCGCGGGAGGGCGCAGGGTGCAAAACCCCCGCGCCTCTTCCCTGCCTCTAACCGCACCCCAAACACCTTCCTCCCTTCCCCATTTTTCTGAGGAAAATGGGGCTATTTCAGCCAAAACCTCCAAGATGAAAAATGTGCCCCACCCTGAGGGGCACCTCCTGTAATTTTTTGGGAATTTTTGGAATCAATTTACTATTTTTAAACCTATTTATAAGGTTCTTTTTAAGGAAATAAAAGGCCGAATGAGTGCGAAAAATCCCCAAAAATTATGGACTCTAATTAAAGGTATTTTACAACTACTATTAAAGTTGCAAGGTGTGACCTCTTATTTTGGTCCACCAAAAAACTTTTACAAGCGAAAATAAACGCCCGAAAAGGAGCGAAATTCATCAGAAAAAAAAGTCGGCGTCCGCGCGACGTATAATTCTTATACGTTTAATAAAGATTACGCATATCGATCTAAGGAATCGACTAAGTTGGGAATATCGATGCAAAACTCGGGACGAAATCGCGGTGCGACGCCGCAACCCAATAACGCCGGGATTATTATAAAAGAATGAATCCACGACAAAGTGGGGATTACTAAAAATATATCATGAAATATAAATAAGCTCCCGAGACAGAGTAAAACCCCTATGAACGGGGAGAAAGCAGAATCTCCTCCTATGAACGAAGTCGACGTTGAAGCCTCCTCTTATGGAGTGATTGGACTACTAATCATTTACTTATTTACTGCTTTCTGTATTTCTTTAAATCCAGTTTCGTACTGGTCCCCCGCATTTACTTTCTATACTTTTCTTTAAATCTAGTTTCGTACTGGTCCCCCGCATTTACTTTCTGTACTTTTCTTTAAATCCAGTTTCGTACTGGTCCCCCGCATTTACTTTCTGTACTTTTCTTTAAATCCAGTCTCGTACTGGTCCCCTGCCTTTACTTTCGGTACTTTCAATTCTCCAGTCTCGCACTGGTCTTTTATGGCCTCTGCTTTTGGCCTACTTTTCTGCTTATTATGATCTCTGCTTTCGGCCTACTTTTCTGCTTAACATGGCCTCTGCTTTCGGCCTACTTTTCTGCTTAATATGGCCTCTGTTTTCGGCCTACTTTTCTGCTTAACATGGCCTCTGCTTTCGGCCTACTTTTCTGCTTAACATGGCCTCTGCTTTCGGCCTACTTTTCTGCTTAACATGGCCTCTGCTTTCGGCCTACTTTTCTGCTTAACATGGCCTCTGCTTTCGGCCTATTTTGCTGTTGCACTTATTCGTATTGGGGTACTATCTGCAGCCCTGCGCTGGCAAGCGGTGCTTATCCTCCCTCCTGCGAGGCCTTAGTTGGGGGAAAGCCGGAGTTGAGTTTCTCCTCCTAAGTTAGCCCCAAATAAGGAGCCTTCATACCGCCCAGCCTCCCGGTCAGAAGTTACGTGACCGGTCGAGTAAGAGCGCCGCGTCAAGTTTTAAAGCGCTCGCTAATTTTGAAGATTGTTTGAAAGTGACGGGTCGGTCACGCCCACAGACTACCAGTTTGGGAGGGTTGACGACTCATGGCGACAGGGAGATGTGCGCAGCAGGTTATCTTCACTCCGAACCCGCAATTTTGCCTCCGCTGGTCGGCCTAAGAATCGGTTCGCCGGATGTCGCTCACATCCAAATAGTACGCCAAGTTGTACAAGAGGGCCTGAGTGATACGGTACGACTACACTCAGAAGTGGCAAGACTGGCCACTATCACCGACGGCCACATCGGTGAGGCCCGCGGGGTTAGCTCCCCTGCTTGAAATAAAGCGGTCTAAACTGTGTCGACACAGGGTCTTTTTGTGTGTGTACAGGTTTGAATACCTGAGTGCGTATAGGCGCGAGATAGTGTTGTGCATTTACTATTCGGCGCGATTATGGATAATAGGGCGGAGCCCTTTATATATATATGCATACCTGTGCTAACCCTCTTCCTTGCTTCGGCTATTTATTTCTGTCCTTTAGCCGCCCCGTGAATATTGATGCGCAAATCTTAGCACACCGCTAAAGGCGGTAGTAAGACTGCGGCACGAAACGGCAGTGTACCGATCGTTCAAGTAATATAAAATGGGAATGAATTCTCAAGTATCGATCTCAAAGGAACACAGTAAGGTGGAGTTAACTTTCAAGGAAGGACTTGAGATCGAAGTCCTAAAGGTCGGATGGAATGCGGGAGAGTTGGTTTGGCTTTTGGAAAATAAAAGAAAACAACTACAACTACTCCTATGCAATGTCGCTATGCAATGCTTCGCTTGGCGGGATGGAGACTAGGCAGACCTTGAGCGCGCTGCATCGCAAGGGCGGATGGACGAGTAGGCAAGCGGAGTCGAACTGTGCAGGCCTTGAGCGCACTGCTTCGTTGGGTGAATGGATTACACGGGCCGCTATGCCACGCTTCGCTAGGCGGATGGAAGAGTAGGCAAGCGGATGGAATGGTTTCCACCCCACGCTTCGCTAAGCGGATGGAAGAGTAGGCAGACGGATGAGGGTCGCAAGCACCTCGTCGACAAGCACGCCACTAGCAATTGCTAGGGCGGCACAACACAACAAACAATCCACACCACAAGGCACACCTCAAAATGATAAGCAAGAATACCCAAATCACATAGACATAATTAAGTATAAATGCTAATAGTCAAAACACACTTCATCAAACATATAAGAAATCCAACTAAGATATCACTACAAGGGGAGATGAGTGTGCGAAATCGACCGACTCCGAAGTCTTGTTGAGGGTTCACGGAAGGAATCGTCGGGTTATCAATCCGCGTCCAAGCTCAGTCCTCAACTGCGTCCGGGGTAGAGAGAGCTGTCACTACTCTCCAATGGACCCTTCTTCTTCGTGTCACGAACCGGTGGAATGATCACACAAGCTGCTCTGATCTTGAAGAAGAAGGCTAGGTTGACTCCCTTCTTGAAGCTCAAGGATGAAGGAGGAGGCCAAGAGGAAGCTCCGACGACGATTTGGCGTTGAAAGCTTGCCCGGAGATCCTCCCTAAGGTGGGCGGTGAAGGAGAGGCGAGACGGGCGCTCTGGAGCAGGAAACGGCGCTGGAAAAATGATCCTCCCGACCTAAAATCGCGCATGTCTATTTATAGGCGGAGCAGAAATTAACAGCGCGCACGGTTAGGCGCACGGCCAGTGGTCGTGCGCGAAGAACCTGTAGTATAGTCCTGAACTGCAAAAATAGCGCACGACCAATGGTCGTGCGCGAAGAAGGCCTGTGATCGCGCGCCGACGCTCTGTCAGGGAAGGGAATTAACGCACGACCACTGGTCGTGCGCCTGATCGTGCACGAAGGAATGCGCACGATTAGAGGCTTTTTAGGCCAAAAATTGCCCCGCACCATCCCGAACGTTCACGCGATCCCAGGGCCTGCAGGAAAAATACTAGACCACAAAAATACATGAAATCACACCAAGATGGGGCATAAATGTGCACTAAGCAATGAAATGGGCAACATGATCAAATAGAATTAAAGATGGGCCTAAAGTGAAGTGCAAGTGCATGAAACCTAGCCCAGATGAGTCCGGAATGTGTATATAATTGGGACTCATCAGATATGGATCCGGGGAGGGGATCTATTTTCTACTTAGCTCTGTGACTAATGGTTATTTCTTATAACCAATCACAGGAGATGGAACAGCGCGGAGCCCTCGCACCACAGGATGAGATACCCGTCTTGGAGATGGCCCGTTCGATTACCCCAGCCTCGCCCCCTATCTTCCGCGACGTGAGTCCTAGAGTATAGGACTAAGACTAGAATCTTTTGTTTCGTCGATGTAGCCCCCGAGGCAGTAATTGTAAACATTAGGCTTCGACCCTGTTTAATTATGTCAATATAAGCTGTGTGCTTGACTTTCTGTCTTTCGATTGCTTCCGCTATGCGTTTTGATGTGATGTTATGATTCTTGTGCCTGACAAGGAGGCCGCTCGGTGTTTTGTGGGTGGGACGTTGCCACCCGGAAAGTGCTAAGTGGTCATCCTTGGGCAGTAAGATCCCCCCTCCCTGAACCCGGTTCAGCTTGGGGAGGGGGGTCTTACAAATGTATCAGAGCTACCACGTTCCGACCACATGGGGCAGTCTTTCGATCCTCCCGTTCCCGGTTCCGTTTCTTGGTTCGGGACGAACCACGCAGCGGAAGCCTGGTGGACCCTGTAGGTTTAAAGTTAAGGATTCGAGACTGCACGGTAGTACACTCCCACGCTTTCCGCTTTCTTTTCGTTTCAGTTCTGCAAAATCCCCTTATTTTTGCAAGTACTGATGTTCGTTTTGTTACTTCTCCAGATACCGGAGTCGAGTAACGGCAGGTCCTCCTCTAGGGATCAGTACCACCCTACCACTCCACCACCAGTCCCAGCCACTCCAGTCGCAGTTCCGTTTGGGGATACAGAGCTAGGACGGACCCTGATAGCATTGTTAGCCGCTTTCCAGACAGCCACCCTACGGCCACCCCAGCAGGCCACCGTACCCACCGATCTCCTGAAGACATTCCGGGGGCTAAGGCCCCCCACCTTTCGAGGTACCGAGTTAGCCATTCAGGCCGAGGAGTGGGTGGAGAGGGTAGAGGAGCTCTTAGTCGGGATGATGTGCCCCTCCGTAGCCGCAGTGTCCTTGGTGGTGACCATGCTAGAGGGTTATGCCCGAGATTGGTGGAGGGCCGCCAGCCGCTCTACATTCAGAGGGCGACCGCTCAGCACGATCCTCTGGGGGGAGTTCTCAGAGGCCTTTTTAGAGCACTTCATTTCGGATGCGGACCGGATGGCACTCCAGGAGCGGTTCCTGTAGATCCGGCAGGGAGATAGGACAGTTCCAGACTACCAGAGAGAGTTTATCCACTTGGCCCGCTTCGCCGGGACCTTAGCAGGTACGGATAAAGACAGGGCGGCCAGATTTTACCGGGGATTACGAGACAATCTCCGTCAGGCCCTGATTATGATTTCCCAGGCATCCTTCCACACGATTGCCTCACATGCCACCGCTCTAGAGATGGATCAGCGGATGGTGGCCCAGCAGCGGAGGGGACACGTGGGTGTTCCCCGGACTCAGGGCCGAGAGAGAGGAGTAGGCCCACGCAGACAGGACCAGACCAGGAGACAGCGTCAGCGTCACCAGCCGTATAGGCAGGCACCCCCGCCTCGACCGGCACCTCCAGCCCCAGCACCACCAGCCCCAGCACCTCAGCCCGCCCCAGCCGCATGACGAGATGTTCCCTTCGCAGAGAACTGCTACCTCTGCCAGCAGCTCGGGCACATACGAGCCTTTTGCTCTCAGGCAGTAGGTAGGCCCGGCCTAGGAGCCGTGCAGGGAGCCGCGGAGAGAGGGCGAGGACGAGGTAGTCACAGAGGACAGCCTGCAGGCAGGAGAGGCCAGGCCAGGCAGGGCAGAGCAGCACCCCTCGAGGCGTACGCTTTAGACCTCCAATACGGTCCTGCACCCGATGTAGTGATAGGTATCTACTTTCAGTAGTTACGATATCCTAGGAAGATGTGATAGATATATATATACGATGTGACCTTTTTGTGTAGCATGCATAATCTCGACTCTTGTATATTTGTAAAAAACTCATAATCATGGTATATATATATATATTATCAGGTTTACTTTTGGTAGAAGGTCATCCCGCTAAAACGCTATTCGATACCGGTGACACGCATTCATTTGTCGCACAGAACTTCATCGCTGACAAGGGAAACACTGTACGATCATCCGGGATGTCAATACGAATACGACTCCCGAATGGATCATATATGACGTCCACAGAAAAGTGTTCCTTCCAAGCAATGCTAGGAGGGATGGAATTCGAAGTCAACGCGACTGTTTTGGCGATAACCGGATTCGACATCATTCTTGGGATGGACTGGTTGGCCGAGCACAGCGCCCAAATTAACTGTTCAACTCGAGAGATCCACCTCCAGAACCCAAATGGGTTGTCCGTCACACTAACAGGTATACCTTCTATCACCCGCATTATCTTAACATCCGCACAGACAGTGAAAGCAGTCCGACGGAAGGACGAGGTATACCTAATATACTTCGAGATGGAGGACAAGACACAGGTGCTCTCTAGAGTACCCATAATTCGGGATTTCCCGGACATCTTTCCAGAATCCCTTCCCGGGTTGCCCCCGCAACGGGAAGTGGACTTCCAAATTGAACTTACACATGGGGCCCGACCCGTGTCCCGAGCTCCGTACCGAATGGCCCCGAGAGAACTGGCTGAGCTAAAGATCCAACTACAAGAGCTAGTTGACGCCGGTTTCGTTCGCCCAAGTACCTCGCCCGGGGGAGCCCCAGTGCTATTTGTTAAAAAGAAAGATGGATCCCTGCGCCTCTGTGTGGACTACAGGGAACTGAATAAGCTCACTGTCCGGAATACTTATCCCCTGCCCCGAATAGATGAATTGTTCGACCAATTACAAGGCGCGTCCGTCTTTTCTAAGATGGATTTAAGATCTGGCTACTATCAACTCAGAGTACGAGAATAAGACATCCCCAAGACCGCTTTCAGCTCCCACTATGGACTGTACGAATTCATGGTAATGCCGTTTGGATTAACCAATGCTCCATCCGCCTTCATGGCTTTAATGAATACAGTGTTTAAACCCTTCCTAGATCACTTCGTGATAGTCTTTATAGATGACATACTCATCTACTCGAAGAGCAAAGCCGACCATTCCAGGCATCTCCAAATGGTACTGCTCAAGCTAAGGGAGCACTCACTCTTCGCAAAGTTCAGCAAATGTGAGTTCTGGATGGAAGAAGTCGGCTTCCTTGGACACACAGTTAACAAGAATGGGGTAGCAGTGGACCAAGCTAAGGTACGAGCAGTACGAGACTGGCCGCCACTTAAGTCGGCAGCAGACATCAGGAGTTTCCTTGGCCTCGCCGGCTACTACCGTAAATTTGTGGAAGGATTCTCTAAAATTGCGCTACCACTTACCGCCCTGACCAAAAAGGACGTGACGTTCCAGTGGTCTCCTGAATGCGAAGCAGCGTTCATAGAGCTAAAGAGCCGACTGATATCAGCCCCGATTCTGACACTCCCCTCAGGTACAGAGGGCTTCCAGATCTATGCCGATGCCTCACTCAAGGGATTGGGAGCCGTGTTGATGCAACACGGCAAAGTAGTCGCCTACGCCTCACGTCAGCTAAAGCCCCACGAACTAAACTACGCAACCCATGACCTGGAACTGGGTGCGATAGTGTTCGCATTAAAAGTTTGGAGGCACTATCTCTACGGAGTGCGGTGCGAGATCTTCTTCGATCATAAAAGCCTCAAATACATCTTCACCCATAAAGAGCTAAATCTCTGACAACGCTGGTGGCTGGAATTCCTATGCGATTACGACTTCGCTCTCCAATATCACCCCGGCAAAGCCAATAAGGTTGTAGATGCCTTAAGTCGGCAACCTCCGATGGCCGGCAATTGGCTAAAGATGATACCAAGTGAGTTAATTGAGTCCTTGGCAGACTTGGATATCATCCTCATTTCCCGCAGGAACCCGATGGAATATCAGGCCCAACTTTACTGGATGGAGATACAGTGTGACATCAGGGACAGAATACGAGAGGCCCAGAAGATCGGCGTTGAAGCAGCCCCGATCATTCAGGCCTTGCAACACGGTGCACAAGAAGACTACAACTTGTACGATGGCATCCTGCAGTACAGACACCGCATATTCATTCCCGCTGTAGAGGGAATCCGGGAGGAGATACTCCGTGAAGCACACCAAACGAGATATTCAATACACCCGGGGGTAGTAAAAATGTATACGGACCTACGAAGGACATTATATTGGCCAGGAATGAAGAAGGACGTCACCGATTACGTAGCACACTGCCAGACCTGTCAAATGGTCAGAGCAGAATGTCGTAGCCCAGGAGGTTTGCTACAACCCCTGTCGATACCAGAATGGAAATTCGAGGATATCTCCATGGACTTCGTCCATGGCTTACCCCGATCTCGTGCAGGGAACGACTCAATATGGGTCGTAGTAGACCGCCTCACCAAAGTGGCTCGTTTCATCCCGAACAGACAAGGAGACGGTGTCGACATATTAGCCAGGCTATTTATAGAGCAAGTGGTCCGATTTCATGGGATACCCAAGTCAATCGTGTCTGACCGCGATGGACGCTTCACGTCAAAAGAGTGGAGGTGAGTGCAGGCTTATCTGGGAACCAGATTAGCTTTTAGCACCGCCTTCCATTCCCAGACCGACGGGCAAACAGAAAGGACGAACCGGACGATGGGAGACCTCCTCCGGTTATGCATAGTGGAACACGATGAGCCTTGGGAGCAGTTACTGCCCTTAGTGGAGTTCTCATACAATATCAGCTTCTAGGCGAGCATCAAAATGGCACCTTACGAAGCCCTTTACGGAAGACGTTGTCGAACACCACTATCTTGGGCACAGGACGAGGACCCCGAAGCTTTAGGAGTCACCTATATCGATGATACCACGACAGCTATAAGGTTGATACAAGAACGTATGTTAGAAGCGCAGAGCCGACAAGCCAAAAATTACGACGCACGCCATCGGCTAGTGGAGTTCCAAGTAGGAGATATGGTTTTCTTGAAAATTAAGCCTATGCACGGGATATCCCGAATAAAGAAGCAGAAAAAGCTGGACCCCCGCTATTTAGGCCCATATCAAGTCATCGAAAGAGTTGGCCCGGTGGCTTATAGGTTAGCTCTGCCAGCTGAACTGGGAAACCTTCACGACGTATTTCATGTATCCTCGCTAAGACGTGTTCTACGCCAACCGGAGCAGCATCTACCCACACCACCAACATCAGTACAATACGACTGATGCGTCCAACTCGAACCAGTGAAGATAGTGGACTCCAAGATCAAAGAACTACGAAACAAAACCATCACGATGGTCAAGATCTTGTGGTCAAACTGTGGACGCGAAGAGTTTACTTCGGAACTAGAGACGCTCGTTCGAGAAAAATACCCGGCACTCTTTCCCCAGGTATATCCTTTAAACCCCCTACATTAGCCAATTATCGGGGACGAAAATCTCTTTATTTTTATTGGATTGTAACATCCCGACTTTTATTGGGCCACTAGGCCCTAGTGAGCCCAATAAAAGTGGGCCCGAGCAATAGAAAACTACCATTTTAAGTGGTGTTGCGCGCCGCAACTAAGTCATTGGGGTACAATGACCAAATGAACCCCGAATTGACTTCTGTCAGTTCCGTTAAACTCGTATGAACAATACGAGCGCAATGGAATTCATTGCACTTCGATCCGAGGTTGTTTGGAGAAAACGACCATTTCGGGTGTCGTAGCGCGCCACTACCTCATTATTATGAATAGTGACTGTACGAACCCCGAATTGACTTCTGTCAGTTCCGTTAAACTCGTATGAACAATACGAGCGCAACGGAATTCGTTGCACTTCAATCCGAGGCCGTTTGGAGAAAACGACCATTTCGGGTGTCGTAGCGCGCAACTACCTCATTATTATGAATAGTGACCGTACGAACCCCGAATTGACTTCTGTCAGTTCCGTTAAACTCGTATGAACAATACGAGCGCAACGGAAATCGTTGCACTTCGATCCGAGGTCGTTTGGAGAAAATGACCATTTCGGGTGTCGTAGCGCGCCACTACCTCATTATTATGAATAGTGACCGTACGAACCCCGAATTGACTTCTGTCAGTTCCGTTAAACTCGTATGAATGATACGAGCGCAACGGAATTCGTTGCACTTCGATCCGAGGTCGTTTGGAGAAAACGACCATTTTGGGTGTCGTAGCGCGCCACTACCTCATTATTATGAATAGTGACCGTACAAACCCCGAATTGACTTCGGTCAGTCCCATTAGACTCGTATGAACAATACAAGCGCAACAGAATTCGTTGCGCCTCGATTCAAGGTCGTATGGAGAGTATGCCATTTTAGGGCTATGCAGACCACCTCAGTGCAACACACGAAATATAAAGCGCACGAACCCGGCATCAGCCCCGGCAAATCATAATGGACCCCGGGACCATGGAGGACCCCGTCCTAGGTTGACCTCGGTCAAACTCCCCCCCCCCCCCCCGGCTTGAAATTTATTAGGAAATGAAAAGAAAAGGGGGGGGAGGAGAGAGAAGCCCCTCCCCCAAAGGAGGGGACTGCCCATGAATAGGCAGCCCCTATTGGGTCAAGGGGGCAGGTGAGATAGAAGGGAGGGGAGGGGGAGAAAATATCTTCCCCCCCCCCCCCCCCCCCCCCACTCACTCTCCCTTATCCCCACTTGGGGAAAGAAGGATAGGGGGGGAGGTCTCCCCCTTCCCTATATATGGGGGGGTGGGGGGGGGTGGGGGGGGGGGGGGGGCTCGGCCCCTCCCAGTAGCTCAAACCCCCCCCCCCCCCCCCCCCCCCCCAACCCCTCCTCCTTCTCCCCTGCCAGCAAGCTCAGCCACCCCCTCCTCCTCCTCCAGCCTGCCGGAACCAGCCCAGCCAGCCCAAGCCGCCACCACCTCCCTCATGGCCCGCCACCGCCCCTCCACTTCTCGAGCCCCACCACAGGTAGAACCTCCCCCCTCCTCCTTCCTACCTCCTGGAGGAGGCCACCCCTCTCCCCGTCACCGGAGCGCCGCCGGCCGCTGCCCCGAGCCTTGCAAGGCTCGGGGAGGAAGCTGGCCGTGGAAGCCCTCTCCCCCAGCGCCGGTGGTGGCACTGAGGGAGGCAGGTCCCCTCTCGGGGACCTCGGCGCCGGCACAGGGGAGGCGGTCGGGCCGCCGGAGGACGCAGTCGGCGGCACCCGTGGCCTCCCCCTCCTCCTCGGTTTTCCTGTAAGGGGAATAATCCCCTCCCCCGGCGGCGGCCGGCGGCTCCAGGCCGCCAGACCACCACCGGAGGGTTGCCCCCTCCCCGGCGCCCCGACCAGGGGCGGCAGGGAGGGTCCTGCACGAGGAGGCGGCGGCACAGCAAGCCGGCATGGCCCATGCCGGCTGCGCCGCGCCTCCCCGTCCCCTTCTGCTCCTCCTTCCGGCGGGGTCCGGCGGCGCCCGGCCACCGGACCGCCACCGGAGTGGGCGCCGACCCCCGGCGCACCGACCGGGGGCGGCACCGGCGCCCTCTCAGCGGAGGCGGCGGTGCAGCGGGCCTGCATGGCCCATGCAGGCCGCGCCTCCGCCTCCCGCCTGCTTCCTCGCAATCCCCCGACGGTGGTCGGCGGCACCAGGCCGCCGGACCACCACCGGAGGAGTTGCCGGCCCCCGGCGCACCGACCGGGGGCGGCGCCAGCCCCAGCCGGCCGCTGCCCGGCGCTGGCAGCAACTGCCTCCCGTTAGGGTTAACGGGAGCCGCCCGATCTCCCCCAGGAAATCGGGCGGCTCCCCTAACCTTAACTCCCGCCCTCCGCCTCAAATTGAGTGCTCCCACAGCGGATCCGCCGCAGATCCGCTGTGGGAGCCGCGGGAGGGCGCAGGGTGCAAAACCCCTGCGCCTCTTCCCTGCCTATAACCGCACCCCAAACACCTTCCTCCCTTCCCCATTTTTCCTCTTTCAGCCAAAACCTCCAAGATGAAAAATGTTCCCCACCTTGAGGGGCACCTCCTGTAATTTTTTGGGAATTTTTGGAATCAATTTACTATTTTAAACCTATTTATAAGGTTCTTTTTAAGGAAATAAAATCCTGAATTAGTTGGGAAAAATCCCCAAAAATTATGGACTCTAATTAAAGGTATTTTACAACTACTATTAAAGTTGCAAGGTGTGACCTCTTATTTTGGTCGTCCAAAAAACTTTTACAAGCGAAAATAAACGCCCGAAAAGGAGCGAAATTCATCGAAAAAAAAGTCGGCGTCCGCGCGACGTATAATTCTTATACGTTTAATAAAGATTACGCATATCGATCTAAGGAATCGACTAAGTTGGGAATATCGATGCAAAACTCGAGACGAAATCGCGGTGCGATGCCGCAACCCAATAACGCCGGGATTATTATAAAAGAATGAATCCACGACAAAGGGGGGATTACTAAAAATATATCATGAAATATAAATAAGCTCCCGAGACGGAGTAAAACCCCTATGAACGGGGAGAAAGCAGAATCTCCTCCTATAAACGAAGTCGACGTTGAAGCCTCCTCTTATGGAGTGATTGGACTACTAACCATTTACTTATTTACTGCTTTCTGTATTTCTTTAAATCCAGTTTCGTACTGGTCCCCCGCATTTACTTTCTGTACTTTTCTTTAAATCCAGTTTCGTACTGGTCCCCCGCATTTACTTTCTGTACTTTTCTTTAAATCCAGTCTCGTACTGGTCCCCTGCCTTTACTTTCGGTACTTTCAATTCTCCAGTCTCGCACTGGTCTTATTATGGCCTCTGCTTTCGGCCTACTTTTCTGCTTATTATGGCCTCTGCTTTCGGCCTACTTTTCTGCTTAACATGGCCTCTGCTTTCGGCCTACTTTTCTGCTTAACATGGCCTCTGCTTTCGGCCTACTTTTCTGCTTAACATGGCCTCTGCTTTCGGCCAGCTGTTCTGCTTAACATGGCCTCTGCTTTCGGCCTACTTTTCTGCTTAACATGGCCTCTGCTTTCTGCCTATTTTGTCGTTGCACTTATTCGTATTGGGGTACTATCTGCAGCCCTGCACTGGCAAGCGGTGCTTATCCTCCCTCCTGCGAGGCCTTAGTTGGGGGAAAGCCGGAGTTGAGTTTCTCCTCCTAAGTTAGACCCAAATAAGGAGCCCTCATACCGCCCAGCCTCCCGGTCAGAAGTTACGTGACCGGTCGAGTAAGAGCGCTGCGTCAAGTTTTAAAGCGCTCGCTAATTTTGAAGATTGTTTGAAAGTGGCGGGTCGGTCACGTCACAGACCGTTCGTACCGGTGTGGGAGGGTTGACGACTCATGGCGACAGGGAAATGTGCGCAGCAGGTTATCTTCACTCCGAACCCACAATTTTGCCTCCGCTGGTCAGATTAAAAATCGGTTCGCCGGATGTCGCTCACATCCAAATAGTACGCCTAGTTGTACAAGAGGGCCTGAGTGATACGGTACGACTACACTCAGAAGTGGCATGACTGACCACTGTCACCGACGGCCACATCGGTGAGGCCCGCGGGGTTAGCTCCCCTGCTTGAAATAAAGCGGTCTAAACTGTGTCGGCACAGGGTCTTTTTGTGTGTATAGGTTTGAATACCTGGGTGCGTATAGGCGCGAGATAGTGTTGTGCATTTACTATTCGGCGCTATTATGGATAATAGGGCGGAGCCCTTTATATATATGCATACCTGTGCTAACCCTCTTCCTTGCTTCGGCTATTTAATTATGTCCTTTAGCCGCCCCCTGGATATGGATCCGGGGAGGGGATGTATTTTCTACTTAGCTCTGTGACTAACGGTTATTTCTTATAACCAATCACAGGAGATGGAACAGCGCGGAGCCCTCGCACCACAGGATGAGATACCCGCCTTGGAGATGGCCCGTTCGATTACCCCAGCCTCGCCCCCTATCTTCCACGACGTGAGTCCTAGAGTATAGGACTAAGACTAGAATCTTTTGTTTCGTCGATGTAGCCCCCGGGGTAGTAATTGTAAACATTAGGCTTCGGCCCTATTTAATTATGTCAATATAAGCTGTGTGCTTGACTTTCTGTCTTTCGATTGCTTCCGCTATGCGTTCTGATGTGATGTTATGATTCTTGTGCCTGACAAGGAGGCCGCTCGGTGCTTTTGAGGGTGGGACGTTGCCACCCGGAAAGCGCTAAGTGGTCATCCTTGGGCAGTAAGATCCCCCCTCCCTGAACCCGGTTCAGTTTGGGGAGGGGGGGGGGGGGGGGGGGTCTTACAGAGTGTTACTATTTTGGTGATGAAACTGATGCTGCCCAGATCTTGCTTGCTGAAAATGACGGGAGTGGGGTGGAGGTTGTGAGGACCCTGACCGCAGCCTGGCGCACCAGCTCTAATTTCGTCCCAGGCTCAATTGGTGATGAGAAGTGAAAGAACTCTATAGTTAAGTGTGCTCGGATAGGAGTTTTTCCGGATGGGTGACCTCCTGGGAAGTCCTCATAAGGGTGCTTAACTGGATCACTTCTCATCAAAGGGAGGTTGCGGTCTCCAACAACCCGCCGTGGCTGAATAAGCGTGGAGCGGAGTTGGGGTGGCGTGGATTGCAGTCCTTGTTGAGGGCATAAGACGAAATCAGTGTTTGTGCGCCAGGGATGGGTGACCTCCTGGGAAGTCCTCATATGGGTGCTTAACTGGATCACTTCTCCAACAACCCACCGTGGACGAATAGGCGTGCATAGGGGTTGGGGTGGCATGGACTGCAGTCCTTGTTGAGGTCCCGGGATGAAATCATCGTTGGTGCGCCAGGCTGTGGTCAGGGTCCCAGCTCAATTGGTGATGAGAAGTGAAAGAACTCTATAGTTAAACATGCTCGGATGGGAGTTGTTCTGGGATAGGTAACCTTCTAGGAAGTCTCGGTGGGGGAGCTTAACTGGATCACTTCTCATCAAAGGGAGGTTGCGGTCTTCAACAACCCACCGTGGCTGAATAGGCGCGGAGAGGGGTTGGAGTGGCATGGACTGCAGTCCTTATTGAGGTCTTGGGATGAAATCAGCAATGGTGGGCCACGCTGTGGTCAGATTCCTCACAGAGGCCGCTGCTGAAAATTTCTCCCTTGCTGGGTGGGGGCTAGGAATTCATGGTGCACCTTGTTGATTCTTTGAGGGGCCAGGGGGTGGCCGAAAGAGTTCTGAGAGCGTTGAAAAGTCAAGTCATAGAGGGAAGAAACAAATTCCTCATTGTTGACCTCCCCTTCAATTAAATGGTTGGATCGTTCTATAAGTTCCTCATAGGTCTTAAGCTTCTTCACACTAATAGATAATTTGAAGAGACCCGTCCTTAGGTCATTGGTGAAAGCATCCATGTAGATGGATGGATCCACTTTGGGGACTTCCATGATTAACTCCTAAAAGCGATCCACATATCGACTCAGGGTCTTCCTGGGACCTTGACGAATCAGGATGAGAGCGTCCAAGTCAGATCTTCTCTTCTTTGAGGTAGCAAACCTCTGCAAAATATCTTTCCTTAGTTCCCTGAAGGAGCATGTGGACCCGGAGGGGAGGCTGTGGAACCATTCCCTTGCCTTTCCTTCAAAAGTAGTTGAGAGGAGCTTGCAACGAAGCCCTTCTGAGAGGTGCTGGAAGGATACTATCACATCAAAATCCTGGAGGTGATATGTCAGGTCTTCCTTTCCTAAGAACCGGGAGAGCCGAGTCTCTCTAAACTCGACAGGGGCAGACTCTCCCATGATGATGGGAGCGAATGAGGAATGGACTTTGTCCCCTCGGAATAGCCGAGTTCTTCAAAATCCAGGGTCCTCCCCTGGTAAGTGAATCAATAAAGGCATGAATTTGATCTCAATCACGTCCTTGATCTGCTCTAAAATTGATAACAGCAGCCTAAAAATATTTTGACAGTGTGATATATATGTGTTGAATATTTGTCGACATACATCGAAATGTTGTGAGGAGAGAGTTCGACGTAAGTTGGGTATTTGTGTTATGAGCATACTTTCCTTTGAAGAAGAGTTATGATTTGTATAACATATCTTTCAATATGTGTCAAATACTTCTGGATTCATGAAGTAAACTTCTCGATGTACGTCGAATACTTCTCAACGTGTGTCGAATACTTCTCGGCGTGCATCGAATACTTCTCGACACACAAAAGTTTAACTTAGCTAGATTTTCCTCTTGAAAGCATTAAGAGTCTTTGAGAGCCTGTACCTGATTGTAGCTCATACTAATACACTGTATTGCCTTTCTATACATATTATAGACAATTCTTAAATCACTTAATTTAATATATTATATCAAATCATTATAGTTTTCCCAGAGATATAAAATGTGCTTATTACAAATAACTCTTCATCATCAACAGTAGATCCCTTTAGTATGGTTTAAAAGATCAATATGTAATGCTTGAGATTGAACTACATAATAGCACCATAGATCATTCAGCATTCTCTATCCAGATTAATTATATTAACTATACAAGTACATGTTATCTTACTTATCCATAATGATAAATATGGAATTAATGAGGTGTCAATATTTAAAACAATGCTTGTTACTAAGGATTTATGTCATTTGAACACTTTCTATGTGTTTTGTTAGCCACAAATATTGAATTTCTCTATCTCAATGAAAATATGTGACTCTACTACTCAAAGTAACTAATATCCTTGGTTACACGTCCATAAGTACTCACATCGACACATTATATTCAATGTGAAAGACTTTATAAAAATCTTTCTTTTCTCAAATTTATGGTTAGCATGAATTGATTTATTGTACAATCACTGGTCCCGATATTTTCCTTTTGGTAGAAGGTTTGATTTTAACACAAGCAAACTCCCACTGTATCATAGTACGATATTAGTTCATAATCTCAAATACATCAAAATGTGCAAGGAATTTCATATACTATAGCTAAAGAGAGTTGTAGAAGGCTTACCATATGCAAGCTATAAATTTTCTCTTAATGATAAATAATTTGACTATTGCATATTGCATTTCTATTGAAGGTTGGGAAACATGAATACTTGCTACGACCTTATGTACTATATCAAAAATGTTTCAGAGTCGATAAATAATATGAATTTTTTTCTTTAATTTTAAATAAAGAAGTCTTGGATCTTATCAAATATGCCCAAGTATGATAGAAAATGCTCAAAATGGTGTATATTCTAATGAGGGTAATGTAAATATATTAAATACTTAAGTACGACACGATTTTGTGACACAATAAATCTTATCATTATTTGTGAAACCATATGGGTGGTGCCATACTGATATCAATCCAGACATCAGTATCTTCTTTTGGCTGCTCTATAAGATCGTCGAAATTGGTGATATGCACATACTGATCATCGGAACACATGTCTTCGTAGCCACCATCGTCAAGCGCCGCAAAATTAGATAGGAGATCAGTCAGGGAAGCCACATGGGCCTGAGAGTCACACAGCCTCAACCGAGCCCGCTGACTCCTGCGAGAAGTCGTGGTAGAATTCACAGCACCAACGGAAGAGATATTTTAGAGATGCCACCATGAGAGTATAGTCCATCTAAGGAATCGAACGAGGAATCGAAAGAGGAATAGAAAGAGGAAATTCATGTAAATGTCAGAACACCATTTGCAAAGAGTGTTAAGTGTCTAATTATGCTCTCAACTTGGAGTATAGTCCATCTAAGGAATCGAAAGAGGAAATTCGTGTACACTAAATATATACTCCTTAAACCAAACATTTTTTTTTTTAAATCATCTTCCAAATCAAAAGCTAAAATATGACTTTTGTTGCTAATCAGAGCTACCCGATAGTCCAAAAAGTTTAAGGTTCGCAGTAAGAAAAACTCCAAACGCAGGTATATATAGAGGGACACCCGTACGTGCACTTAGACACTAAGCAAAACTCCAAATGGAGCAGCAACTGCCGACATTTCGGCCTCCGTACATATCAGAACTACACCATTTGCAAAGAGTGTTAAGGGTCTAATTATGCTCCTGAATATATAAATGATCTACACTATAACATGGTTATACTTATGTTCCTGAATATTTACCTCGGATTTGGGTTGTTTTTGATAGATTTCTGACCATATTTCCTCCACTTGTAGCCATCGTCCGCAACTCCATTCCCACAAGTTTTAATTCTGAGAGTGTATTTGTTCTCCATCTTAGAACCGAAGCTCTTCCCCGGAAGCGAAATCCTGAAAACAGAATGCATGTCTTTTTGTAGTGATCGAAATCCTGATCACAAACTATATGTAGTAGTACATAGAACGAAGCGAAACAAGCATATATACGCTGGGCTATAGCTTCTACTCGCCACCGTTCCCATCTCGACTTCACATATCAACGGCCCGATAAGCGCCTCTGAGAATAGATTGCGAGGAGTAGACGACTCTTGCTGCTCGGCCAAATTCGACGGCGGGATAAGCGGATCATCGCGGCCGCGTAGCAGTTGTAATCTGCTGAGTAAACTCACCTCCACCTCATTCATATTCTCGGCCTCCATTGAATTTGGAAATGCAGACTATTTCCTTCATGTAATCTCAGGTCTTTTAAAGATTGAATTTTGAGCATTGTTTTCTTTTTGCATTATTGGGGCATGCACTCAGCTGGTTATAATAAATGGGTTGACTTTTAAATTTAGTCCGTGATTGTATAGAATGCTGCTACAATTATCCATGAAGCAATCAAATAATCGCAGCTCTGGATTGAATCAATCATTTTTTTTATTAGGAGGGTAAAATCTGGATGACAAACATTATTTTAGTTTTAGCGATGCCAAATAAGAAAACATTGATTAGCGAGTAGTCAAATTCCTTGCTAAATAGCTAAATTTTAAGCTAAATTTTATTAGCAAATAGTTTAGCTAGTATGGGTCTAGCTGAGTTTAGCAAGAAAATTCTTAACTTTTGGAGAAAACAACATTTACATATATGTCTGTGACGCATGCAATTCGGTCTTTCAATATTGCATGTTAGCAATCTTCCATTATATGGTTGAAGATTACTTGGAAGTATTCATGGACCATTTTTCGCTTGTTGGATCTACATTCGATATTTGACTTTCAAATCTAGATAAAGTTTTACAGAGTTACCAATCCTATCCTGAACTGATAAAAATGTAATTTCATGGTTAAATAAGGGATTGTGTTGGGTCATAAGGTGTCTCGTAGAGGCATTGAAGTTGAGCAGGCAAAAGTACGTACTGGAAGGAATTGAGAATCTCCCACCTCCCCGCTCTATGATTGGAAAAAAACAAAAAAAAATCTTAGCTAATATGGGTCTAGCTAAGTTAGCAAGAAAATTATTAACTTACGGAGAAAACAACATTTACATGTCTCTGACGCATGCAATTCGGTCTTTCAACATTGCATGTTAGCAATCTTCCATGATATGGTTGAAGATTACTTGGAAGTATTCATGGACCATTTTTCGCTTGTTCGATCTACATTCGATATTTCACTTTCAAATATAGATAAAGTTTTACAGAGTTAACAATCTTATCTTGAACTGGGAAAAATGTAATTTCATGGTTAAATAAGGGATTGTGTTGGGTCATAAGGTGTCTCGTAGAGGCATTGAAGTTGAGCAGGCAAAAGTACCGGAAGGAATTGAGAATCTTATCCTGTTCACAAACGTCAAATAAGAAAACATTGATTAGCGGGTAGTCAAATTTCTTACTAATTAGCTAAATTACTAGCTAGTTTTAATTAGCAATGAATTTAGAAACACAAAAAAATCTTAGCTAAAATGGGTCTAGATGAGTTTAGCAAGAAAATTCTTAACTTCTGGAGAAAACAACATTTACATGTCCCTGACACATGCAATTCGGTCTTTCAATATTGCATGTTAGCAGTCTTCCATTATATGGTTGAAGATTACTTGGAAGTATTCATGGACCATTTTTCGCTTGTTAGATCTACATTCGATATTTGACTTTCAAATCTAGATAAAGTTTTACAGAGTTACCAATCCTATCCTGAACTGGTAAAAATGTAATTTCATGGTTAAATAAGGGATTGTGTTGGGTCATAAGGTGTCTCGTAGAGGCATTGAAGTTGAGCAGGCAAAAGTACGTACTAGAAGGAATTGAGAATCTCCCACCTCCCCGCTCTATGATTGGAAAAAAACAAAAAACAAAAATCTTAGCTAATATGGGTCTAGCTAAGTTAGCAAGAAAATTATTAACTTACGGAGAAAACAACATTTACATGTCTCTGACGCATGCAATTCGGTCTTTCAACATTGCATGTTAGCAATCTTCCATGATATGGTTGAAGATTACTTGGAAGTATTCATGGACCATTTTTCGCTTGTTCGATCTACATTCGATATTTGACTTTCAAATATAGATAAAGTTTTACAGAGTTACCAATCTTATCTTGAACTGGGAAAAATGTAATTTCATGGTTAAATAAGGGATTGTGTTGGGTCATAAGGTGTCTCGTAGAGGCATTGAAGTTGAGCAGGCAAAAGTACCAGAAGGAATTGAGAATCTTATCCTGTTCACAAACGTCAAATAAGAAAACATTGATTAGCGGGTAGTCAAATTTCTTACTAATTAGCTAAATTTCTAGCTAGTTTTAATTAGCAATGAATTTAGAAACACAAAAAAAATCTTAGCTAAAATGGGTCTAGATGAGTTTAGCAAGAAAATTCTTAACTTCTGGAGAAAACAACATTTACATGTCCCTGACACATGCAATTCGGTCTTTCAATATTGCATGTTAGCAGTCTTCCATTATATAGTTGAAGATTACTTGGAAGTATTCATGGACCATTTTTCGCTTGTTGGATCTACATTCGATATTTGACTTTCAAATCTAGATAAAGTTTTACAGAGTTACCAATCCTATCCTGAACTGATAAAAATGTAATTTCATGGTTAAATAAGGGATTGTGTTGGGTCATAAGGTGTCTCGTAGAGGCATTGAAGTTGAGCAGGCAAAAGTACGTACTGGAAGGAATTGAGAATCTCCCACCTCCCCGCTCTATGATTGGAAAAAAACAAAAAAAAAATCTTAGCTAATATGGGTCTAGCTAAGTTAGCAAGAAAATTATTAACTTACGGAGAAAACAACATTTACATGTCTCTGACGCATGCAATTCGGTCTTTCAACATTGCATGTTAGCAATCTTCCATGATATGGTTGAAGATTACTTGGAAGTATTCATGGACCATTTTTCGCTTGTTCGATCTACATTCGATATTTGACTTTCAAATATAGATAAAGTTTTACAGAGTTACCAATCTTATCTTGAACTGGGAAAAATGTAATTTCATGGTTAAATAAGGGATTGTGTTGGGTCATAAGGTGTCTCGTAGAGGCATTGAAGTTGAGCAGGCAAAAGTACCGGAAGGAATTGAGAATCTTATCCTGTTCACAAACGTCAAATAAGAAAACATTGATTAGCGCGTAGTCAAATTTCTTACTAATTAGCTAAATTTCTAGCTAGTTTTAATTAGCAATGAATTTAGAAACACAAAAAAATCTTAGCTAAAATGGGTCTAGATGAGTTTAGCAAGAAAATTCTTAACTTCTGGAGAAAACAACATTTACATGTCCCTGACACATGCAATTCGGTCTTTCAATATTGCATGTTAGCAGTCTTCCATTATATGGTTGAAGATTACTTGGAAGTATTCATGGACCATTTTTCGCTTGTTAGATCTACATTCGATATTTGACTTTCAAATCTAGATAAAGTTTTACAGAGTTACCAATCCTATCCTGAACTGGTAAAAATGTAATTTCATGGTTAAATAAGGGATTGTGTTGGGTCATAAGGTGTCTCGTAGAGGCATTGAAGTTGAGCAGGCAAAAGTACGTACTAGAAGGAATTGAGAATCTCCCACCTCCCCGCTCTATGATTGGAAAAAAACAAAAAACAAAAATCTTAGCTAATATGGGTCTAGCTAAGTTAGCAAGAAAATTATTAACTTACGGAGAAAACAACATTTACATGTCTCTGACGCATGCAATTCGGTCTTTCAACATTGCATGTTAGCAATCTTCCATGATATGGTTGAAGATTACTTGGAAGTATTCATGGACCATTTTTCGCTTGTTCGATCTACATTCGATATTTGACTTTCAAATATAGATAAAGTTTTACAGAGTTACCAATCTTATCTTGAACTGGGAAAAATGTAATTTCATGGTTAAATAAGGGATTGTGTTGGGTCATAAGGTGTCTCGTAGAGGCATTGAAGTTGAGCAGGCAAAAGTACCAGAAGGAATTGAGAATCTTATCCTGTTCACAAACGTCAAATAAGAAAACATTGATTAGCGGGTAGTCAAATTTCTTACTAATTAGCTAAATTTCTAGCTAGTTTTAATTAGCAATGAATTTAGAAACAAAAAAAAAATCTTAGCTAAAATGGGTCTAGATGAGTTTAGCAAGAAAATTCTTAACTTCTGGAGAAAACAACATTTACATGTCCCTGACACATGCAATTCGGTCTTTCAATATTGCATGTTAGCAGTCTTCCATTATATAGTTGAAGATTACTTGGAAGTATTCATGGACCATTTTTCGCTTGTTGGATCTACATTCGATATTTGACTTTCAAATCTAGATAAAGTTTTACAGAGTTACCAATCCTATCCTGAACTGATAAAAATGTAATTTCATGGTTAAATAAGGGATTGTGTTGGGTCATAAGGTGTCTCGTAGAGGCATTGAAGTTGAGCAGGCAAAAGTACGTACTGGAAGGAATTGAGAATCTCCCACCTCCCCGCTCTATGATTGGAAAAAAACAAAAAAAAATCTTAGCTAATATGGGTCTAGCTAAGTTAGCAAGAAAATTATTAACTTACGGAGAAAACAACATTTACATGTCTCTGACGCATGCAATTCGGTCTTTCAACATTGCATGTTAGCAATCTTCCATGATATGGTTGAAGATTACTTGGAAGTATTCATGGATCATTTTTCGCTTGTTCGATCTACATTCGATATTTGACTTTCAAATATAGATAAAGTTTTACAGAGTTACCAATCTTATCTTGAACTGGGAAAAATGTAATTTCATGGTTAAATAAGGGATTGTGTTGGGTCATAAGGTGTCTCGTAGAGGCATTGAAGTTGAGCAGGCAAAAGTACCGGAAGGAATTGAGAATCTTATCCTGTTCACAAACGTCAAATAAGAAAACATTGATTAGCGGGTAGTCAAATTTCTTACTAATTAGCTAAATTTCTAGCTAGTTTTAATTAGCAATGAATTTAGAAACACAAAAAAATCTTAGCTAAAATGGGTCTAGATGAGTTTAGCAAGAAAATTCTTAACTTCTGGAGAAAACAACATTTACATGTCCCTGACACATGCAATTCGGTCTTTCAATATTGCATGTTAGCAGTCTTCCATTATATAGTTGAAGATTACTTGGAAGTATTCATGGACCATTTTTCGCTTGTTGGATCTACATTCGATATTTGACTTTCAAATCTAGATAAAGTTTTACAGAGTTACCAATCCTATCCTGAACTGATAAAAATGTAATTTCATGGTTAAATAAGGGATTGTGTTGGGTCATAAGGTGTCTCGTAGAGGCATTGAAGTTGAGCAGGCAAAAGTACGTACTGGAAGGAATTGAGAATCTCCCACCTCCCCGCTCTATGATTGGAAAAAAACAAAAAAAAAATCTTAGCTAATATGGGTCTAGCTAAGTTAGCAAGAAAATTATTAACTTACGGAGAAAACAACATTTACATGTCTCTGACGCATGCAATTCGGTCTTTCAACATTGCATGTTAGCAATCTTCCATGATATGGTTGAAGATTACTTGGAAGTATTCATGGACCATTTTTCGCTTGTTCGATCTACATTCGATATTTGACTTTCAAATATAGATAAAGTTTTACAGAGTTACCAATCTTATCTTGAACTGGGAAAAATGTAATTTCATGGTTAAATAAGGGATTGTGTTGGGTCATAAGGTGTCTCGTAGAGGCATTGAAGTTGAGCAGGCAAAAGTACCGGAAGGAATTGAGAATCTTATCCTGTTCACAAACGTCAAATAAGAAAACATTGATTAGCGCGTAGTCAAATTTCTTACTAATTAGCTAAATTTCTAGCTAGTTTTAATTAGCAATGAATTTAGAAACACAAAAAAATCTTAGCTAAAATGGGTCTAGATGAGTTTAGCAAGAAAATTCTTAACTTCTGGAGAAAACAACATTTACATGTCCCTGACACATGCAATTCGGTCTTTCAATATTGCATGTTAGCAGTCTTCCATTATATGGTTGAAGATTACTTGGAAGTATTCATGGACCATTTTTCGCTTGTTAGATCTACATTCGATATTTGACTTTCAAATCTAGATAAAGTTTTACAGAGTTACCAATCCTATCCTGAACTGGTAAAAATGTAATTTCATGGTTAAATAAGGGATTGTGTTGGGTCATAAGGTGTCTCGTAGAGGCATTGAAGTTGAGCAGGCAAAAGTACGTACTAGAAGGAATTGAGAATCTCCCACCTCCCCGCTCTATGATTGGAAAAAAACAAAAAACAAAAATCTTAGCTAATATGGGTCTAGCTAAGTTAGCAAGAAAATTATTAACTTACGGAGAAAACAACATTTACATGTCTCTGACGCATGCAATTCGGTCTTTCAACATTGCATGTTAGCAATCTTCCATGATATGGTTGAAGATTACTTGGAAGTATTCATGGACCATTTTTCGCTTGTTCGATCTACATTCGATATTTGACTTTCAAATATAGATAAAGTTTTACAGAGTTACCAATCTTATCTTGAACTGGGAAAAATGTAATTTCATGGTTAAATAAGGGATTGTGTTGGGTCATAAGGTGTCTCGTAGAGGCATTGAAGTTGAGCAGGCAAAAGTACCAGAAGGAATTGAGAATCTTATCCTGTTCACAAACGTCAAATAAGAAAACATTGATTAGCGGGTAGTCAAATTTCTTACTAATTAGCTAAATTTCTAGCTAGTTTTAATTAGCAATGAATTTAGAAACAAAAAAAAAATCTTAGCTAAAATGGGTCTAGATGAGTTTAGCAAGAAAATTCTTAACTTCTGGAGAAAACAACATTTACATGTCCCTGACACATGCAATTCGGTCTTTCAATATTGCATGTTAGCAGTCTTCCATTATATAGTTGAAGATTACTTGGAAGTATTCATGGACCATTTTTCGCTTGTTGGATCTACATTCGATATTTGACTTTCAAATCTAGATAAAGTTTTACAGAGTTACCAATCCTATCCTGAACTGATAAAAATGTAATTTCATGGTTAAATAAGGGATTGTGTTGGGTCATAAGGTGTCTCGTAGAGGCATTGAAGTTGAGCAGGCAAAAGTACGTACTGGAAGGAATTGAGAATCTCCCACCTCCCCGCTCTATGATTGGAAAAAAACAAAAAAAAATCTTAGCTAATATGGGTCTAGCTAAGTTAGCAAGAAAATTATTAACTTACGGAGAAAACAACATTTACATGTCTCTGACGCATGCAATTCGGTCTTTCAACATTGCATGTTAGCAATCTTCCATGATATGGTTGAAGATTACTTGGAAGTATTCATGGATCATTTTTCGCTTGTTCGATCTACATTCGATATTTGACTTTCAAATATAGATAAAGTTTTACAGAGTTACCAATCTTATCTTGAACTGGGAAAAATGTAATTTCATGGTTAAATAAGGGATTGTGTTGGGTCATAAGGTGTCTCGTAGAGGCATTGAAGTTGAGCAGGCAAAAGTACCGGAAGGAATTGAGAATCTTATCCTGTTCACAAACGTCAAATAAGAAAACATTGATTAGCGGGTAGTCAAATTTCTTACTAATTAGCTAAATTTCTAGCTAGTTTTAATTAGCAATGAATTTAGAAACACAAAAAAATCTTAGCTAAAATGGGTCTAGATGAGTTTAGCAAGAAAATTCTTAACTTCTGGAGAAAACAACATTTACATGTCCCTGACACATGCAATTCGGTCTTTCAATATTGCATGTTAGCAGTCTTCCATTATATGGTTGAAGATTACTTGGAAGTATTCATGGACCATTTTTCGCTTGTTAGATCTACATTCGATATTTGACTTTCAAATCTAGATAAAGTTTTACAGAGTTACCAATCCTATCCTGAACTGGTAAAAATGTAATTTCATGGTTAAATAAGGGATTGTGTTGGGTCATAAGGTGTCTCGTAGAGGCATTGAAGTTGAGCAAGCAAAAGTACGTACTAGAAGGAATTGAGAATCTCCCACCTCCCCGCTCTATGATTGGAAAAAAACAAAAAACAAAAATCTTAGCTAATATGGGTCTAGCTAAGTTAGCAAGAAAATTATTAACTTACGGAGAAAACAACATTTACATGTTCTGACGCATGCAATTCGGTCTTTCAACATTGCATGTTAGCAATCTTCCATGATATGGTTGAAGATTACTTGGAAGTATTCATGGACCATTTTTCGCTTGTTCGATCTACATTCGATATTTGACTTTCAAATATAGATAAAGTTTTGCTGAGTTACCAATCTTATCTTGAACTGGGAAAAATGTAATTTCATGGTTAAATAAGGGATTGTGTTGGGTCATAAGGTGTCTCGTAGAGGCATTGAAGTTGAGCAGGCAAAAGTACCATAAGGAATTGAGAATCTTATCCTGTTCACAAACGTCAAATAAGAAAACATTGATTAGCGGTAGTCAAATTTCTTACTAATTAGCTAAATTTCTAGCTAGTTTTAATTAGCAATGAATTTAGAAACACAAAAAAAATCTTAGCTAAAATGGGTCTAGATGAGTTTAGCAAGAAAATTCTTAACTTCTGGAGAAAACAACATTTACATGTCCCTGACACATGCAATTCGGTCTTTCAATATTGCATGTTAGCAGTCTTCCATTATATGGTTGAAGATTACTTGGAAGTATTCATGGACCATTTTTCGCTTGTTGGATCTACATTCGATATTTGACTTTCAAATCTAGATAAAGTTTTACAGAGTTACCAATCCTATCCTGAACTGATAAAAATGTAATTTCATGGTTAAATAAGGGATTGTGTTGGGTCATAAGGTGTCTCGTAGAGGCATTGAAGTTGAGCAGGCAAAAGTACGTACTGGAAGGAATTGAGAATCTCCCACCTCCCCGCTCTATGATTGGAAAAAAACAAAAAAAAATCTTAGCTAATATGGGTCTAGCTAAGTTAGCAAGAAAATTATTAACTTACGGAGAAAACAACATTTACATGTCTCTGACGCATGCAATTCGGTCTTTCAACATTGCATGTTAGCAATCTTCCATGATATGGTTGAATATTACTTGGAAGTATTCATGGACCATTTTTCGCTTGTTCGATCTACATTCGATATTTGACTTTCAAATCTAGATAAAGTTTTACAGAGTTACCAATCTTATCTTGAACTGGGAAAAATGTAATTTCATGGTTAAATAAGGGATTGTGTTGGGTCATAAGGTGTCTCGTAGAGGCATTGAAGTTGAGCAGGCAAAAGTACCGGAAGGAATTGAGAATCTTATCCTGTTCACAAACGTCAAATAAGAAAACATTGATTAGCGGGCAGTCAAATTTCTTACTAATTAGCTAAATTTCTAGCTAGTTTTAATTAGCAATGAATTTAGAAACACAAAAAAAATCTTAGCTAAAATGGGTCTAGATGAGTTTAGCAAGAAAATTCTTAACTTCTGGAGAAAACAACATTTACATGTCCCTGACACATGCAATTCGGTCTTTCAATATTGCATGTTAGCAGTCTTCCATTATATGGTTGAAGATTACTTGGAAGTATTCATGGACCATTTTTCGCTTGTTGGATCTACATTCGATATTTGACTTTCAAATCTAGATAAAGTTTTACAGAGTTACCAATCCTATCCTGAACTGATAAAAATGTAATTTCATGGTTAAATAAGGGATTGTGTTGGGTCATAAGGTGTCTCGTAGAGTCATTGAAGTTGAGCACCCAAAAGTACGTACTGGAAGGAATTGAGAATCTCCCACCTCCCCGCTCTATGATTGGAAAAAAACAAAAAAAAATCTTAGCTAATATGGGTCTAGCTAAGTTAGCAAGAAAATTATTAACTTACGGAGAAAACAACATTTACATGTCTCTGACGCATGCAATTCGGTCTTTCAACATTGCATGTTAGCAATCTTCCATGATATGGTTGAAGATTACTTGGAAGTATTCATGGACCATTTTTCGCTTGTTCGATCTACATTCGATATTTGACTTTCAAATCTAGATAAAGTTTTACAGAGTTACCAATCTTATCCTGAACTGGGAAAAATGTAATTTCATGGTTAAATAAGGGATTGTGTTGGGTCATAAGGTGTCTCGTAGAGGCATTGAAGGTGAGCAGGCAAAAGTACCGGAAGGAATTGAGAATCTTATCCTGTTCACAAACGTCAAATAAGAAAACATTGATTAGCGGGCAGTCAAATTTCTTACTAATTAGCTAAATTTCTAGCTAGTTTTAATTAGCAATGAATTTAGAAACACAAAAAAAATCTTAGCTAAAATGGGTCTAGATGAGTTTAGCAAGAAAATTCTTAACTTCTGGAGAAAACAACATTTACATGTCCCTGACACATGCAATTCGGTCTTTCAATATTGCATGTTAGCAGTCTTCCATTATATGGTTGAAGATTACTTGGAAGTATTCATGGACCATTTTTCGCTTGTTGGATCTACATTCGATATTTGACTTTCAAATCTAGATAAAGTTTTACAGAGTTACCAATCCTATCCTGAACTGATAAAAATGTAATTTCATGGTTAAATAAGGGATTGTGTTGGGTCATAAGGTGTCTCGTAGAGTCATTGAAGTTGAGCACCCAAAAGTACGTACTGGAAGGAATTGAGAATCTCGCACCTCCCCGCTCTATGATTGGAAAAAAACAAAAAAAAATCTTAGCTAATATGGGTCTAGCTAAGTTAGCAAGAAAATTATTAACTTACGGAGAAAACAACATTTACATGTCTCTGACGCATGCAATTCGGTCTTTCAACATTGCATGTTAGCAATCTTCCATGATATGGTTGAAGATTACTTGGAAGTATTCATGGACCATTTTTCGCTTGTTCGATCTACATTCGATATTTGACTTTCAAATCTAGATAAAGTTTTACAGAGTTACCAATCTTATCTTGAACTGGGAAAAATGTAATTTCATGGTTAAATAAGGGATTGTGTTGGGTCATAAGGTGTCTCGTAGAGGCATTGAAGTTGAGCAGGCAAAAGTACCAGA
This sequence comes from Dactylorhiza incarnata, assembly GCA_033032865.1. Lineage (NCBI taxonomy): Eukaryota > Viridiplantae > Streptophyta > Magnoliopsida > Asparagales > Orchidaceae > Dactylorhiza > Dactylorhiza incarnata. The sequence goes on from JAWHQI010000173.1 coordinate 2,098,634, forward strand.
AGGAATTGAGAATCTTATCCTGTTCACAAACGTCAAATAAGAAAACATTGATTAGCGGGTAGTCAAATTTCTTACTAATTAGCTAAATTTCTAGCTAGTTTTAATTAACAATGAATTTAGAAACACAAAAAAAATCTTAGCTAAAATGGGTCTAGATGAGTTTAGCAAGAAAATTCTTAACTTCTGGAGAAAACAACATTTACATGTCCCTGACACATGCAATTCGGTCTTTCAATATTGCATGTTAGCAGTCTTCCATTATATGGTTGAAGATTACTTGGAAGTATTCATGGACCATTTTTCGCTTGTTGGATCTACATTCGATATTTGACTTTCAAATCTAGATAAAGTTTTACAGAGTTACCAATCCTATCCTGAACTGATAAAAATGTAATTTCATGGTTAAATAAGGGATTGTGTTGAGTCATAAGGTGTCTCGTAGAGTCATTGAAGTTCAGCACCCAAAAGTACGTACTGGAAGGAATTGAGAATCTCCCACCTCCCCGCTCTATGATTGGAAAAAAACAAAAAAAATCTTAGCTAATATGGGTCTAGCTAAGTTAGCAAGAAAATTATTAACTTACGGAGAAAACAACATTTACATGTCTCTGACGCATGCAATTCGGTCTTTCAACATTGCATGTTAGCAATCTTCCATGATATGGTTGAAGATTACTTGGAAGTATTCATGGACCATTTTTCGCTTGTTCGATCTACATTCGATATTTGACTTTCAAATCTAGATAAAGTTTTACAGAGTTACCAATCTTATATTGAACTGGGAAAAATGTAATTTCATGGTTAAATAAGGGATTGTGTTGGGTCATAAGATGTCTCATAGAGGCATTGAAGTTTAGCAAGCAAAAGTACTGAAAGGAATTGAGAATTTCCCACCTCCCTGCTCTATGACTGGAAAAAAAAGTTATCTAGGACATGTTGGATTTTATCGACGGTTCTTTAAATATTTTTCTGAAATTTCTAATTAACCATTATCAAATTTGTTAGTGAAGGAAGTCAAATTTAAGTTCAATAACAAGTGTTTGCAGGCCTTCTCATCACTCAAGGAGAGGCACACCACCGCACCAATCATGTACTTCCCCGATTGGAATCTCTCTTTTAAGTTGATGTGCGATGCTAATGATTGTGATGTGGGATCGAGTCATATTAGAACAAAGAAAAAATTAAGTTTTACATACAATTTACTATGCTAGTCGCACTATAAACGAAGCACAGCGCTACTACACTACCATGCCCACTGGATCATGACTATGAAAGAGAAATTAGCTTAATTTGAAAGAAATAAAGTCTAGACATTATTAGACAGACCAGTTCATTACTCAATCATTGAAACTAAATGAGTATTCAGAAATAATCTGGATGCTGAGGGAATAATAGTAAGGAATAGTATATAGATAGGAAGAATGAATTGACTGTGATAAAATTTTTGGTCTTGTTGTGAGGCTGGAGGCTAAATGATGTTTCTTGCTTATGCACCTCACAATAAGATAGAATATATTAAAAAAAATCTAGTAATAGATTGCTTTTATTATTTGAATTGGAATATTAGTATCTAGTACTAATTATATCATTTAGTAATTAGAGCTATTAATTATAAATATATAATAAAAAATAAACATAAACAATGAAATATACAATAGTATTATAATATAGTTTAAATATAAATAGAGCGACGTTATGTGCACATCATTTGTGGCTTTGTGCACATCAATACTATGTGCATACCCAAAATTTTAGGTGCACAACACTTCTGAAATTTTCCGAGAAAGATGTCGTGTCCTCTGTTTTGACGAGGATTTTGTTGCTGGCCGGCTGGTTTCGGAGGAGGTGGCGCCAACTGGAAACTTTTTTGGAGGGGTTCTTCTTTCTCACGCGGCCCAGGTAGCGAAAAAATGGAAGATTTTTTTCCTTTTCGGCAAGGAAGCTTCCAACAACAAAAAAAAGGAAGTTTTATTTTTTGGAATTTCCTTCTCTGGAAGCACAAAAAAAGGAGAGTGAAAGAGGAGGTTTTGGTCTGGGAGCACATAGAGAAGAAGAAAACAATTAAGAGTTGTCATTTTTGCTTCTCTCTCGGATGAAGCAGCGTAAACGACTGAAAGAGAGAGAGGCGGTCCTGAAACTTGCTTTCCGTTTTCTCTCTCTCTCTCTCTCTCTCTCTCTCTCTGGGCGACGGCTCAGACATCCTAAAAAGGTTTTTTTTTCTTTTTCGATCTTTTTCCCTCACAATGGAGCAACGACACCTGTGAAAGTCGGGCCTAGGAGAGAGTCGATCGGCGTTTGCGTTTAGAATCTTCTGTCGAAGAGAGTCGGACCTAAGAGTAGCGGTTCCGTGGTGGGCGGCTGCCAGAGAGGGAGCGTCGGTTGTAGAACAGAGGCAACTGCAGGAAGAGATTGTGAGAAAACAGACGAGAGTGCGGGCTGGGTGGGATTGAAAAATAAAAACAATACTGTTTATTTTGTGATTACGAGCACACAATCGAAAAATGGTGTGCACATAACAACAATGCCCAAATAAATACAATAATAAAATATAATGTAAATATTAAATATTGTTTATTTCCTTTTACTGAAAAGGGTGGTCATATAAAAACAGTTCGGGAATTTTGTAGCAGGTGATTAGGTAAAAATAAAAAGATGCATATATCATATTTACTTTAACCTCCACGTGGGCGTTGACTAATGGACGAATATTTATTTTATTTATTTTGTTTTTCGAAGTAGACAACAACAAGAAAAAAATTAAACTGCAACCCGGTGGTGGGCCCGGGCGGTTGACCGGAAGAGATAAGAGGAGCTTGCGGAGTCAACTACCATGGGCGGGCCCTGCAACCGCACAGTTGGGCCTTTGCCGGCATTTGTCTAAAGATCACGTGAAGTGGCCGGGATCGGAAGTGCGGCGATCGGGGCGTAATGTGAAATTTGCGTTCTGTACGAGTTCGCGCTGTGTATTTTCGAAAAGGGAATTGTTAAAGGCAAATCAAATTTGGCTATCCGCAAACCATTGTCAACAACAAATCGTATATTTTGAAAAATACTTGGTGCAAACCAATACACCGCAACATGAAATTCAATAGATTCCAATACAGGATTAGTGGTTGAAGAAGGCAGTATGAAGCAGAAAACCGGCTCAATCCACAGTGTGAAAGAGAAGATGCTGCAGAAGCTTCGGGTCCAGCATAACAACAAGGAACCTGCAAGCATCGTCTCCATGGGAGCATCTCTGAAAGAGATTTATTGTCTCCAATGGTGGTCATGAAACCTGCAAGCAAATCAGCCTCGCAAACGACCGGTGATGGGAGAGCTAGGTCACGTGAGAGGCGACATCGTCTCCATGGGAGAGGCCGCGTCGAGCGGCTCGCATGAGAGGCGACATCGTCTCCATGGGAGAGGCCGCGTGAGAGGCGGCAAGGGAGGTGACGGGAGCGGCGACAGGTGAGGCGGTGGGAGAGGCGAGATATCGTCTTCTCCATTCCGCGATTCGCTGATGGTTTGTGATTTGCGGCGCGGGAGGTAGGGTTTGCGTACAAAAAATGGCGAATAGCCATATTGGGTTTGCGACCATCGCTGCGGTTCATGGAAACTTGCAATTGCAATTGCGATCATCGTTGCGGTTCGTTGCAAACTTGCGATTGCGATTCGTTGGCTGCTAGTAGGCGTTAGGCTGAACATTGATTGTGAAGCAACACTATGAGGCTGATGTACACACTTGTGCACCAAAGGCGTGGCAGGCCCAAGCACTCGTACCGTTGATCTTGTTCGTCCGATCTGCTATCGGACAACCAGCAAAATTCTGATGTTCGGAGGGGTTTTAACAATCCGGATGTCCGGACAAATATTGTTTTAATATATTTATTTTATGCATAAATAGAATCTTAAAATGTTTCTAAAAAATTCTTAAATAATATTATATAATAATTACTTTAATAAAAAAAAAATTCATATCTCATCCTTAAAAATTCTTCATAAAGAAGTAAAGAGGGTATCTGCTAATTACTTTTTAAATAATAAAGAAAATATTGTATTGGTTAACAAATTTAATATAATATATTTTATATTATAATACAGCTTTTATAAGTTTTTATTAATTATTACAAGGCAAAGCTAGCATTAATTGTTAACAAATTAAATATAATTGTTACTCCAAAATTAAGAGGTGAAAAATGTTTATTAATATTTGCAAATTGAGATATACGAAACATTTAAATCATGAAAATGACAAGCTTACAAAACTACAATAATTTACGTTTTACAGCATTACATAATTGATGTGCACCCATAAATTTATAGATATTTTTGGGGTGCGTTCAGAGGAGGCTCCACTAAGAAGAAGTGGAGTTAGTGGGGTCAAAGTCTAACCCATGATCATAGGGGTAGAGGAATCCGCCGGCGCGCGATTCGCGCTTCGTCAGCACCGGACACGGTCAAGACCGCACCCACTACTGGTGTGCGGTTAGCTAGCCAGTAGAACTCATAAAATAATTTTAAAAGAACTCATAAAATATTTAATAATCCATAAAATTGATGCGGTTCTCCTAAAATCAAAGTATTCAAGTCGGAGTTCATAACACGCGATCCAGACCAGCTCGCCGAAATGGTTCACCTTGGTCGTACGGGGTCTCGCCTCGAGCAAAGCGACGAGCCAAGCAAGTCCAACAACAGAAACCCGCGTGCATCAACGCCCTTACGGGGCGGGGAGCGCACAGGAGTGCACGCAGGAGAGCGCACAGGAGTGCGCGCAGCGCTCAGCCGCTCCCTCCCCTGTGCGTGCGGCCACGCATTCCTCTGCATGCGCGCGCCCCTACGCCTGCGCCAACCGAGCATCGTTGTGCGTGGGTCCGGGGGCATGCCGCGGGGGGGGGGGGGGGGGGGGGGGGGGGGGGGGGGGGGGGGGGGGGGGGAATGTGCGTGACCACACGCATCCCCACCAAAATGCGCTCCTTGCGCGTGTCCTCGCTGCCACCTCTGTCGTCGTCACCGTCGTTGTCGATGTCACTGTCGTCCTCGCCAGTGGCCTTGCCCAAGCTGCGCGAACCGCCCGGGGGGCAAGGTCGTCATATTCCAGAAATTTGTGATCTAGGAGATCATAACCATGCGTTCATATTCATCCGTTCAACATCCAGAAGACCTCAATTACCTACTCCCGGAAAACTATAAAGGGGGCGTGTTGAAACCAGCAACCGGTCTCTTGAGATCGGACCCACAGGGGGTGTAGCCCACACATATTTGTCCCTCACTTGTATTCTTGACTGTGGATGAAGAACTAGGAACAGACCGAAAGCTGTAGCGAGGAGGTCCCACCACACACCGGAAGATCTTAGAGAGCTTCCCCTCCCAAACCAATGCTCGGCCGGGCACCTTGGAGGGCACTAATAGTCAATCCAAAACTAGCCTGGAGGAGAGAGCTCAAAAGATCTCATCACCTCCAAGGTGCTCTTAAGGTTCTATTTATAGATTTTCTAGTCTGGTTTGCAAATAACATGAATCCGCCTTTTGGTTTTACCAACTGCACCCCAAATTGATCTGCTAACAACCAAACTCCGATGTTCTGAAGGGCTATTGGCAGCCCATGAAGGGTATCTAGGTCATTTCCCCCCTAAAGCCTTCTGGGCGAGTGGTCCGTGAAGGCACCACTCGCCAGACTTCTCGCACACTAGATTCTATTTGGGGGCACCATTCGCCTAATACCTGGCTCACTTGGCGAGCGAGGCTCCCCCTCACTCGTCTGGCCTCATGTGCACTCGCCCTCCTAAGCGAGCGAATGCCTTGCAGATGAGGCTCGCACTCGCCTGGAGGCTCCCCTACCTCTTCTGATCTGGGCGAGTGCTCCTCTTGACCTATATCTCTTGACCCTTTAGGACCTGGGGACCCACTCGGCAAATACGGGGTTGTACACAATCCCCTCTCTTTGCGAGCGAGTCCTACGCTCGGAAAGAAAAGTCCAACCCCCACTATTCGGCGAGTGCTTTGCTGACCTGGAGGGAATCTTTCTGGTGGTGCCCTCCACTTTGCTATATATATCTCACGACGTAAGGTACATTCCATTCACTCTCTTTTCTACTCTCCTTCCTGAGCTTTCGCAACCAATGGCTTTCATGAGGCCTTCGTCGAAGCCTCTTTACGAAGAAATGTTGGATCATCTCGCCGCAGGGCGGGAGAAGGACTCTTCCCACACCGGGAAGTATGCCCTCTAGCTCTCGTCTAAGAGGGACCCTACCTCTCCCTACCAGCCGAGGCAGGCCAAGGCGGTTAGGAGGGGCCTAATGAACAACGAGCCTGCATCAGAGACCCCCACCCCTCTCGCGACCTTCCAGATAACTTAACCAAGGTAATCTGCTTCTTCTGGCCTTGTTGATATACTGGCTGGTGCGATATCTCACGGGCAGACACCCGTAGGAGACGCTGATAACGGGAGGAGCCCCTGCGACCGACCAGGCGGGTGCCGGCGTGTTCACGCCTCCAACTGATGATATCCTGCCGGATCCGGGGTCCCGCCCTCGGGCCACCCCTGGCAGGGTTGTCCCCGAGCCAAGTAAGATGTCGCTGCTTTTTCGCACAGTTCGACCTTTCGCTTACTTATCTATCCCGCTTCCTCCCTCCAGCCTCCACCTTCAGGACCACAGGACTTTCCACAACACTACGCGATCCTCCCCTGACACCGCGAGATCCTCCTCCGACACCGCGTGTCTCTCCCACTCCCGAGACTACCGCCCTTCTCGTGCTTGAGCCGGAGCGCCCGGATGAGAGGGCCGTTGTCCATAACCCACTGGGTACTGACTACTCCACCACCTCTGGCACCAATCAGGCATCGCACCGCCCCGGGATGGTGAAGTCTCTTCATCCACCTAACCAGCCATTCGCAGGGCAGCCCAACCCTTCTCGCCGACGTCCAGACAAAGAACCTGTGCCAGGTTAGTCCCTTCACTTGCTATAACTTTCTTTTATCGAGTTCATCACACCATATTTATCTAGCGCTCTCTCTCGCAGATTTCTGAGAGGCCTCACCGATGGACCCTCAGTACGAGGATGAAGAAGGAATTTTCTCGCCTCCTCCCTCCCCTTGCAATCTTTCGGACTTCCTGGGCGATCCCGCAGATTCTGGGACATTGATGGCGCGAATGACAGAGGTTCTCGGCAAGCTCATCTGGATACTACGAGACCTCACCAACCAGATTGGTGGGCAACGGGCAACCTTTGAGCGTCGGCTGAGCATCCTCGAGCGAGATTACAGGCACCTCATCAGGGAGATGGGGCGCCAGGGGGACGGGTGCGAGGAGACTTCTCCTGGGAGGCACATCGCGCGGGCCAGGGACCAGATGCGCCTGGTAACCAAGAGCTCACAGCAGTGAGCGCGTATTACTACCCGCGAGTGCCTCCGGGGACAGGGAAGCGAGGCCAGGGTCGATGGAAGTGGGTACAGTACTAAGCCTACCGGCTCTCGCTCCCTGTATTCTCCCGCACCCTTGTTATTTCTCCTTTTTCCTTATATGCACTGAACAAGTCGAGACCCACTGCGTCTCGCGAACAATTTATCTGTTTGTTATTTAATGTACCATTTACCATTTTCCTGAATGCTATCTTGCAGATGCTTTTACTCTCGCTGTACTTTTTAGTTTGCTTTCGCCTGAAAATTCTCGCGCTTCACTTTCGCCACCTGTCGGCGACTGGGGCGTAGGCGGGCTGGCTCGAACTCCGAGGTGCCAGGGTAGCATGGCCGCTATCCGCACCCCGCGCGTAGAGAATTCCCTTCATTTTCTATTTTTTTCTATAAATAGCCAGCCCACCCACCGCCTTTATTACGCTTTCTTCTCTTTCCTCCCTTGCTCTCGCGCTAGCACTCGCCCTTCTCTCTTAGAGTTCTTGCGAGACCTTCACCCTTTCCAACCTTGCAATGGCGAAAGAAGCTGATGGTAGGGGCAAGTGCGCCCAGCTTTTCTCCAATCATAACTTCGAGACCTGTGATTTATCGGAAGATGAATTCACCGCGGCGATTGCTGACTACATTCCGCCCGGCTTCGTCGCGCGCCGTCCGGGGAACCGCGACCGCATCAACCAATTCTCGCCAGAGACTCTCGCCACCCCCCTCGAACACTTCGAGGTGGGATTTCGCCTCCCTCTCTGGCCCAAGGTGCGCCATACCCTGTGCTACTTCAGGGTCGTCCCCGCGCAGCTCAACCCCAACTTAATTGCCATGCTGGTGGCATTCGCGTGCTACCTGCTCGAGGAGGGGATAGAGTTCTCGCTCCCCGTCTTTCACAAACTCTTTAATTTCTGGGCGAAAGGCAGGGTGGCCTTCTTCTCCAGCCAGCACTCGCCCAAGGTCAGCGGTACCGCCAACAAGAACCACGACTGGGTTCGGCGGTTCGTCTTCGTCAATGAAAACTTCGGCAACGTCCCTCTCGTGCCAGTGCAAGAGGATGAGTCGACCTACCAGCCACCGTTACTGGAAGGGTACGAGGCCAAGCTCCACGCGTTCATCCAAGAGCACGACATGGGCGTTGTCTAACCTGCGGAAGCACGTCGATTCGCTTCCTCCCGTCTCGCCAGGAGAGGGTAAGGCAAACCGATCCCGCTTTACCTTCCGCTTATCTTTGCTGCCTATCCTTTTCTTACTCATTACGATACAGGTGCGTGAGACCTCCCTCTCCATCCGCCGCACGAGATTGTGGAGATCCCTGACGCTTCTCTGGCTCTCGCGAAGACTGCCGCCGAGGCCTGCCGTGAAGGTTCTGCTCCCTCCAAGTCCAGCGCTCAGAAGCGGAAGCCTGACGCGGCTCTTGGGGGTTCTTCCTCCAAGTGGTCTAAGTCCTCAACCTCCAAGGGCAAGGAGGTGGCCGCCGAGATCCCTGAGGCGAGTGCCCCGGCCGTGAAGGAAACAGTGGGCACTGCCTCGCAAGTGGTGGTTGGGACCTCCAGTGCACCAGCCAAGCCTTCTGCGAGACCCCTTCCAAGGGGGCATCGCAACTTCTCCATGGGCGAGAAGTATGTGGATGAGGTCGGTGAGCCTGTGCTGCTGTGGGACCGGAAGGCCAACCGGGTCTCGATCTCCTCGCTCCTACCCTCCTGGCTGGAGCAGGATACCACTAGCGGCGAGGCGTACGCCCTCGCCTACGCCCTCTACGGTCGGGAGGATGCCTTCGTCTATGACGCCGAGTCCATCCGGACCCTTGCGCACGAGGCCGCTCGTGCTCATCTCCGCGCCATGGAGCTGGCGCATATGGCTTCGCGCCGCAGCATCACTCTCGCGCGAAACCTCGTCGAGGTGGAGATGACGCGGGCCGCAGCTTCTGCGAAGGTTGTATCCCTGAAGGGGCAATTAGACGCCCTCAAGGCTCTTCTCGCCGAACGCCCAGTGCAGGTGGTAAGTGTTGTCGCAAACGCGTCTCCTCCTTTCACTTTCTTTTCCTGACCTCGTCTTTTCCCCTCCCTTTCAGAGTACTGCCAACGTTGATATCCTGACCGCGCGAGCCAACATGCTTGATGATCAGAACAAAGAGCTGCGGGCCGAGGTTCAGCATTTGCGAGACAGAACTGTCTCGCCGCCTACCAGAGAGCCACGCACTCGGCATCGATATAAGACCTAAAATGACAATTGTTTACCGGAACATCTTCTTCAATGCTTTCCTAACAGCTCTATTCTCAGCACCGATTTCCCACTACTAACTTTTCATCATCAATAACTACCACAAGCAGAGCCTAAATCGGAGGCTAGCGAAAGCTTGGGAGTTGAACACTTCGTTGGCAAAATTGTGTACGCGAGAATATTATAAGACCTAAAATGACATATAATTTGAAATGCATTTTGAATAGTTTTACTTCATGAAAAGATAATTTTGAAAGAAGTTGGCGAACGAGGATTCGATCCAGACGAAAGTGTATGAAATTCCTTAGGTGAGGTCAGAAGTTCACGAACGACGGTTCAGAACCACCACGTTCATGACTGCCACCACCGCGCTAAACAGAGCCTTAATTAACTAATTTAAGTTCGAATTTAAAACGAGTTCGCTATTCGAATTTATAGATGCTAGATTATACCCTCTCTAATACACAATTAAGGCTATTATCTACCAGTAGTCTTTGCAAGAACAAAACCCTTGCTTGAACTGATGAAACCTACTCCTATCCCTTAGAATAATTTCCCTCCCCTCCATTTTCGATATAACCTTAAACGCCTCGTGACAATCATCGCAGACTCTCAAATTCTTCACAATCCTTATCGTCTCACCTCCCATGGTGCTGATGAGCCCGAATGCGAGAGCAAGCTTTTCGCTGTGCATCGAAATGGCATCTTCCTTCTCCTCATCATCGACGCTGTGACTCACCACTCCGGTGTTGGGCACGTACCCGGCCAACTTCATCTTCTTCCTCAGCTCACCAATCAGGGCATATATCTCTGGCGATCGAGGATTCGATCGGTCTCCCATGAAGAACTCGTAGACGGCATGATCCACCTCGATCCAGCTGCAACCTGGCGTCTTCGTCACTCGCTTTTTGCGCATCTTCATCCTGCATTCGGCCGCCTCCTCCAGTCTGCCCGCGGACGTATACACAGTGGACAAGTAAACATAGCTGCCTGAGTGCTCCGAGTCGAGCTGAAGGATCCGCCTAACCACTCGTTCACCCCGCTCGATATCCCTGTAGATTCTGCAGCCGCCGAGCAGAGCTCCCCAGACTATAACATTCGGCGAAACAGTCATGGAAGCAATCAGATCCTCGGCCTCGTTCAACCGGCCTGCTCGGCTCAGAAGATCCACCACGCATCCGTAGTGCTCCACCGTGGGAGGGATGAGGAACTCCTCCCTCATCAGCCGGAAATACTCGAGTCCGGTATCGACCAGGCCGGAGTGCGTGCAGGCCGATAGGATTCCCATGAAGGTAATTTCATTCGGAGGCTCGGTTCCTCGAAGCAGCATTTCATTGAACGCCGACATTGCTTCTTCCGCGTGTCCGAACATGGCCAGTCCGGAGATGATTACGCTCCATGAGATGACGTCTTTCTCGTGCATTTCGTCGAACACTTTTCTGGCTTCTAGAATGCAGCCGCACTTTGCGTACATGTCGGCGAGGGAGTTGCCCAGAAAGAGGGTTAACTCTATGGCGTTCCGGTCGATGTAACTATGGATCCATCGGCCAGATTCCAGGGCGCCCAAGTGAGCGCAGGCTGAGAGAACACTTACGAGTGTGGCCGGGTTCGGCCGGAGGCTGTGTGATTGCAGCATCGTGCGGAAAAGCTTCAAGGAGTCTGAGAATTTTTCGTTCTGCGCGTAGCCAGAAATCATGGCGTTCCAGACTACAATATTTTTCTGAGGCATTTGATCAAACAGGTGACGAGCGGCGCATGTGTCGCCGGATTTGGCATGGCAGGCTATCATGGCCGACCAGGTCACTAAGGTTCTATTTGGCATTTCGTCGAACAGCTGCCGCGCAGCCCTGACGTCGCCGTGCAAGGAGAAGCCGCTGATTAGTGTGTTCCACGAAACGACATCTTTTAGCAGCATTTCGTCAAACAGGCGGCGGGCGACCACCGGGCGGCCAAATTTGAAGTACATGTCGACGAGGGAATTGGTGACGAAGAGGTTGGAAGCGACGCCGTGGGTGATGATGAAGGCGTGTGAGGCTTCGCCGGAAGAGCGGGCGACAAGCGCAGCGCAGCATTTGAGGATGGAGGTGAAGGAGAACTCGTCGGGGAGGAGGCGCGGGCGGAGGAGGAGGAGGGAATTGAAGCGGACGAGGGTGAGAGAGTAGAGGTGATTGTCTGCGAGGGCTTTGAGGTGGGAGTTCCAGGCGACGAGGTTGGGATCCGGGAGGAGGGAGAATATGAGGTCGGCGTGGTGAGATTTACCATGGGATGCGGCGGCTGAAATGAGCTTGACGGCAACGAGATTGGGGTCGATGAGGAAGGATGGAGGCGGATCGGTGATGAGGATAGATTGCAGCTGGAGAAGCTGCTTCATCGTGAGATAGCCGGAACATTTCAATAGAAGAGTGGTCGCGTCAACTTTAATGCGGCGGCGGAATGCCAGACTGGCCGTCAACGGCGATATCCGGAGCTCCAAGACGAAGGCGCATGCCTATTTACATTTTTTTAGCCCGAATATTTTTAAAATTTATAGTTTAATTCTAATAAGTTGCAAATTACTTGATTTTATATATGGGTGCTGCTATTAGCAACGCAGTTTTTGCTATCCACATTCAATTTGTACGAGTTATTATGCGTCTTTTGGAAATATGTCTTGTATATTTATTTTTAGGAAAAATGTTCAACATGAAAGTTGTAGATCTCGTCAAGATCTACAACTTTCGTGTTGAACACTTTTCCAAAAAATGCACGCACAAGACGTATTGTCGCTCTGACTGAAATATGAGCATATTTTTAGGAAAAGTGAATATACGACTTGTACATGCATTTTTAGGAAAAGTGTTCAACACGAAAGTTATAGATGTCAACATTCCTAAAAATGAATATACAAGACGTATTTCCAAAAAGCGCGTTATAACTCGTACAAATTGAGTGCGGATAGCCAAAACTGCAGTGCTTATAGCAGCACCCTTATATATCAAGCTATAATATTGTTGTGGGTGGCTTAGGGCTCTTAGTAGACCGGTCGAATTGAGCCACCTTAGCTCGGGAGCTAACCAAGCGCGCAAACAGTCACAGAGAAATTCGTTGAGTACACTGGGACGTTTTAACGTGGAAAAACCCGGAAAGGGTAAAAAAAAACACGCGGTCGGGGCTGTGCCGACCAAACTTCACTATCTTCTGAGAGGTTACAATTATGGACTTAGAAGTCGAGCGCGACAGGCCGATGCTCGTTACAATATTAGAGAGGGAGAGAGAGAACGTTCCGAGGGTGACAAGCCACCTCTCGAAAAAAACTAAGTCTTTTCCTTCTGAGAACGGTAGAGGACGAAAGTGAGAATGCCTTGTCCGCTTTCGTGAAGACGAAAGTGAGAGCGCTGTGTCCGCTTTCGTGAGAGCGAAAGTGAGACTGCCGAGTCGCCTTTCGGGACGAAGGAAAACTTTCAAGTCCGCGAAGGAGATCTTCAAGCGCCGAAGGAGAAATCCGTGGAAATCTTCAAGGAGCTCTCTCTGGTCCAGAAGGCAAGCTCCTCTCAAATGAAGCCTAGGGGGTCCTTTTATAGCTTTGGCCGGGGGTAGCCCGGTAATTTTGCCGTTGTAACCACCATAACCACCTGGGAGGACGAATCACGTTTCCCGGTTCAGAGCCCATGGATCACCATTTTTCGTAAATGACCATCCTTCCCTTCGAGGAAAGGCGACAAGCTGTTCCTGAAAAGTGAGAAACTCCTCAACCCGGGCGATCATGCGTTCCCTGCCGCCCCTGTTGTTGTCGGAGTGTCGATTGAGGAAAGGTGCTTCAAGATGGTCAGCGAAGGATGTTCGTACTTTGGGATTGTTGCTGGCTTGTTGTTTAGCGTTGATGCCCGAACTGCTTGATAGCCTTTTACGAGACAACGGAGGAGTCTGCGCGGGTTCGAGCCTGCGAGTTTTTCATAATAATAATAAGAAATCAGTTTGCGCGAGTCTGAGCTCGCGACTTTTACATAATATAGGCTTGACCGGTGAATAGCTGGTGTATTCAAACCGGGGGCGAACGTAAGGGGGGCAAGCCCCTATGGCGCCGGGACTCTACGACGGAGGAGAAGGGCGAACCTTCAATCGACGGTGGTGCGAAGTCCCTAGGGCAGGGCCCCGAGATGGCCGGTGAATTGCTGGTGTATTCAAACCGGGGGCGAACGTAAGGGGGGCAGGCCCCTACGACGCCGGGACTCTACGGCGGAGGAGAAGGGCGAACCTTCAATCGACGACGGTGCGAAGTCCCTAGGGCAGGGCCCCGAGATGGCCGGTGAATAGCTGGTGTATTCAAACCGGGGGCGAACGTAAGGGGGGCAGGCCCCTACGACGTCGGGACTCTACGACGGAGGAGAAGGGCTAACCTTCAATCGACGGCGGTGCGAAGTCCCCAGGGCAGGGCCCCGAGATGGCTGGTGAATAGCTAGTGTATTCAAACCGGGGGCGAACGTAAGGGGGGCAGACCCCTACGACGCCGGGACTCTACGGCGGAAGAGAAGGGCGAACATTCAATCGACGACGGTGCGAAGTCCCCAGGGCAGGGCCCTGAAGTAAAGATCTTCCTTAATTGAATATAGATGTTGAAGCATACATTTTTATAGTAAAAATCGTTTTGCGCATAGTTTTTGTAATACAAGATAAGTTTGCACGAGTCTGAGCTCGTGGCTTTGCATACAATACATAATATAAGATAAGTTTGCACGAGTCTGAGCTAGCGGCTTTGCATACATAATATAATATAAGATAAGTTTGCACGAGTCTGAGCTTGCGGCTTTGCATACATAATATAATATAAGATAAGTTTGCACGAGTCTGAGCTCGCGGCTTTGCATACATAATATAAGATAAGTTTGCACGAGTCTGAGCTCGCGACTTTCTACTTGATAGAAGACTTGATGTTACTGATAGAAGCGACGCAGGTTCTGGGCGTTCCAGGTGCGTGGTAGAGTCTCTCCTTCCGCTGTTCTGAGCCTGTATGTTCCGGGTTTTACGATCGCAGTGACAAAATACGGACCTTCCCAGGTGGGTGAGAGTTTATCTCCTTGGGGGCCCTTTCCAGCCGCCTCGATGTTGCGTAGGACGAGATCTCTTATGTTGATTGGTCTGGGCTTCACCCTTCTGTCATAGAGCCGGGCTACACGCCTTTGGTAAGAGGCGGCACGCTGGGCGGCGTCGTCCCGGACTTCGGGGATCAGGTCAAGGTTTTCCCGAAGTAGTCCGTCATTCTTGTTGGGATCGAAGGTTAGCACTCGAGTGCTCGGAATGCCGATGTCGATAGGAATGACCGCTTCAGTATCGTAACAGAGGTTATATGGTGTCTCTCCTGTGGGAGTCCTCTCTGTTGTTCGATATGCCCATAGTACGTTTGGGAGTGCGTCTACCCATTGTCCCCCAGCTTCTTCCAGGCGTGTCTTCAACCCTTTGAGGATGGTGCGGTTCGTAACTTCTACTTGTCCGTTGGTTTGCAGATGTGCTACGGCGGTATAACGAAGGTTGATCTTCAGGTCCTCGCACATCTTAGTGAAGGACTTCCCGGTGAACTGCGTGCCGTTGTCGGCAATGATTTTTGTTGGGATACCGAAGCGGCAGATGATGTTTTTCCAGACAAATTGTTTAGCGTTCTCTTCTGTGATTTGGCTAGGGGTTCCGCTTCTATCCAGTTGGTGAAGTAATCGATGGCTAGGATGATGAACTTCCTCTGTCCGGAAGCCAGAGGTAGGGGGCCGAGGAGGTCGATTCCCCATTGCGCGAACGACCACGCACTTTGGAGTGTGGAGAGCGCGACCGGGGGCTGACGAGGTACGTTGGCATGCAGCTAACAACTCCTGCACTTTTGGACCAGCTCGGCTGCGTCCCTCTTCATTGTTGGCCAATAGAAGCCTTGGCGTAGTATCTTTTGTGTCAACGCCTTTCCGCCCAGATGCTCTCCGCAGACTCCCCCGTGCACTTCTCTGAGGGCATAGTCTGACTCGCCCGCCGGTAGGCATTTTAGATATGGTCCTGAGAACGCCCGCCTGTAGAGCTCCCCGTCCACGATAGTGAATGACGCCGCTCGCATCAGTAATCTTCGTGCCTCTAGGCGGTCCTCAGGGAGGTGTTCGTGCTCGAGGTAAGCTCGTAAGGGGGTCATCCAGGATGACTCTTCCTGGTGGATGGTTGCGACCTCCCACGACCCTTGAATACTCGGAATCACGATCTCTTCTATTCGGTGTCTTCGAGACTGGTAGCTGGAGGGTGAAGTGGCGAGCTTGGATAGAGCATCAACCCTGGAATTCTTCTCCCGGGGAATGTGTAGAATTTGATACGACGGGATCTTCTGGAGGAGTAATTTTGCGAATGCGAGGTGTTTCGCCATCCGGTCGCTCTTGGCCTCGTAGTCTCCTTCGACTTGTGAGACTACGAGTTGAGAGTCTGCGTAGATAGTTAGGTTCTCTACTTTGCAATTGATGGCGAGTCGAAGACCAGCGATCAGCCCCTCGTACTCTGCAATGTTGTTTGTCGCGGGGAATTTCAACCGGAGGCCGTAATCCAAGGTGATCCCATCGGGACTTATGAGGAGCAGTCCCGCTCCGCCCCTTCAGATCCAGAGGCACCGTCGACATAGAGAGTCCAACGGGGGCTAGTGGTGTCTTCGACGGGAGCTGCTTCTGGTGGGATGGTGTACTCTACAACAAAGTCGGCGAGTACTTGTAACTTGATGTCTGGTCGGGGCAGGAATTGGATGTCAAACTCGCCGAGTTCTACGACCCACTTCACTAGTCTTCCTGAGACTTCTGGTTTCTGGAGGATTGCTCGCAGTGGGAGTTGTGTCAACATTTTTACTGTATGAGCCTGGAAGTAGGGCCGAAGCTTCCTCGCCGAAAAGACAAGGGCCAAGGCTGTCTTGTCCGCTGCTGGATATCTGGTTTCGGTGTCGGAGAGGACTTTGCTGAGGTAGTAGATTGGTCATTGTACCCCTCCTTCATCTTTCACGAGCATTGAGCTAAGAGCCGTAGGCGACACTGCCAGGTATAAAAATAGAGTTTCTCCGGGGGTGGGCTTTGACAGAAGCGGTGGCGAAGTCAGGTATTGTTTGAGAAGTTCGAACGCCACCTGACACTCGTCAGTCCACTGGAAGCCGGAGTGGCGCGCTCCCCGGAGGATTTTGAAGAAGGGGAGGTACTTGTCTCCCGTTCGTGACAAGAAACGGGATAGCGCAGTAATCCTCCCGTTCAGGCATTGCACTTCCTTAATTGAGCGAGGTGGCAACATATCCTCCAACGCCTTGATCTTCTCGGGGTTGGCCTCAATCCCCCGATGGGTTACCATGAAACCTAAGAACTTTCCCGCCGTCACACCAAACACGCACTTGCTGGGATTGAGCAGCATCTGGAAGCGACGGAGAAGTTGAAAGCACTTTCCTAAGTCTTTCAAGTGGTCGCAACGGTGGACGCTTTTCACCAGCATGTCGTCCACGTAAACCTCCATCGTTTCCCCGATGAGATTCTTGAAGACCTTGTTCATTAGCCTTTGATAGGTGGATCCGGCATTTTTGAGACCGAAGGGCGTCACCTTGTAGCAGTAGACTCCTCTGTCGGTGCGGAAGGTGGTATGCTCCTCGTCCGCGGGGTTCATCCTTATCTGGTTGTAACCTGAATAGGCATCCATGAAGCGGAGTAGCTCGTGGCCGGCCGTCGCGTCGACGAGCTGGTCAATCCTCGGGAGGGGGAAGTTGTCCTTTGGACATGCCTGATTCAGATTGCTGTAGTCGACGCACATTCGCCATTTCCCGGAGGTCTTTTTCACCATGACCACGTTGGCAAGCCACGTGGGGTATTCCGCTTCGCATATGAACCGTGCCTCGAGGAGTTTAGCTACTTCCTCCTCGATCGCTTTCAGTCGCTCGGGGACAAAGTTCCTCTTCTTTTGAATTACAGGCCTACAGGCGGGGTTGATGTTTAAAGAGTGATAGATGACTTCAGGATCCACCCCGGGCATGTCTTCCGGGCTCCAAGCGAAGATGTCCTCGTTCTCTTGTAGGAAGGTTGTGAATTCTTCCCGTTCTTCTCGTGACAGGAGTGACCCGACCTGAACAGTCCGGGTCGAGTCTTGCTGGGAGAGTGGTACTTCCACTAGTCCTTCAACGGGCGCTCCTCGCTGCAGAGTGGCTTCGTCTCGCAGGTCGAAGTTATTGATACTGAGAGCGGTTGCCTTCACTGGTTGAGCCTGCTTCAGATAGCAGGTTCTGCCTGCCTCTTGGTCTCCTCTTACGACTCCTATGCTTGTGGCAGTTGGGAACTTCATAGCCAGATGCGGAATAGATGGGACTGCCCCAAAGATAGACTGCAGCGGTCTCCCAAAGATGGCATTATAGGCGGAAGTGGATTCCACCACCACGAACTGGATGCTGTATGTTTACTGTCTTGGAAACTCGCCCAATGTGACTGGGAGAGTGATCATGCCTTGAACAGGGACATGTCGATTGTTGAAGCCGTAGATGGGCCCGGCTGCAGGGCTGAGCTGATCCTTTATGAGCTTCATATTTTGCAAAGTAGAAAGGAACAGAACATCAACCGAGCTTCCGTTATCGACCAATATCCTCTTTACGTTAAAGCAAGGGTCCCCGATCCCTGAGCTGATTACGAGGGGATCCTGGTGCGGTAGTCGTAATCCTTGCAGGTCTTCTTCCCCGAAAGCGATCGTAATGTCATGTTTGAGCTTCTTGTCTTCGTGGTCCCTCGGGGGTTTGGCTATCGAGAGGATTTGCGCCGCCAGGATGAGAGGTCCAACGATCGTTTCGATTTCTCCCACCAGCTGCCTTCCTCCTTGCGCGCCCCGGAGAGCGGGAGGCTGTTCCCTTGCATCCCTAGGCTGCTGAGGCTGATTGGGAACCTGGCCTTGTAGGAATCTCCCTAGGAGTCCCTGGCGGACGAGACGCTCGATTTTGTCTTTAAGTCTGGTACACTCTTCAGTGGTATGCCCGGTTCCCCGATGGAACTCGCAGTACCTGGACTGGTCGCCCCTTGGGTTTGGGTCTAACGCCCGAGGTGCACAGAGTTCTGGGTTGTTTTGAATGGCGTAGAGTACATTCGTTCTAGTAGTGTTCAACGGGGTGTAGGTCCTGGGCGGCTGCGGTCCCAGGTCTCTTCGGGGGTCACGGCGACATTCGTCACCACGGCGCTCCTCGCCGCGTCGTTCTTCTCGCCCGCGAGGGGCTTGATCTGATCCTCTCTTCCTTCCTTGGCTTCCTTCGAACTGCCTACGGTGTGCTTCGATGGCCTCGTCAGCAGCTATTTGAGCTTCAACTCGGTGAACGAGGTCAGTGTAACTTGGTACGGTTTCTCTCATGAGAGCTGAGTAGAAGCCACTTGGGCGGAGTCCTCCAAGGAAAACTCCCCGCAGGAGCTCATGGTCAACTCTAGGATCTGTCGAGCCTCCGTAGTGAAGCGTCAGAAAAAAATTTTGAGTGTCTCTCCGTCGTTTTGGCAAATCCCTGAGAGGTGGGAGGGATCTCAGACAATTCTGCGGTTGGCTATGAATTGGTCCACGAACTGCTGCGCCATTTCGGTGAAGTTGTTGATGGCCCCATTCCGCAGAGAGTGGAACCAAGTGCGTGCCTGCCCCTTCAAGGTTGCCGGGAACACCTGACAGAGGAGCTGATCAGGGGCACTGTAAATCCTCATAACGGTGGTGAAGTGATTGACATGTTCCAACGGATCGTCCGTCCCATCGAATGTCTCGATGGTGGGAAGCTTGAAACCATTCGGAATTGGATGTGCAAAGACTTGAGGTGACAACGGGGAGCTGTGGTGCGCGGAACGGCGGGCGAGAGTTGCGCATCGTCCTGCTTGGGCGTACTCTTCTTCTATCATGTCGCGTATTTCCTCTCGCGCGGCTCTTTCCAATGCTCGGACGGGAGCAGCTCTCCCTTGGCGGGGGGGGGGGGGGGGGGGGGGGGGGGGGGGGGGGTGATGAGGGTCAGCCTCCGGTCCTCTGACTGGCGGAGCAGGATGAGAGGAGCTTGCAGCGTCGGAGAAATCTTCAGAGACTTCATCTTCCCGAACGGCTCCCTCGACCAGAGCATGATTCGGAACTGGGGGTGGCGGAGCGTTCGATGTTGGAGGCTGAATGGGAACTCGAGGTGCCCCCAGGTTTCTCACGAGAGTCAGCATCTCGGCTTGTTGCTCTTCCATTTGCCGAATGCGCCCTTCCAGCACCGTCGCAGGCTTAAGCATTGCCTCTTCTGCGAGAGGCGCATTGATGAGTGAGTGAGAGGGAGCTGGGTCGACGCGCCCCTCCGGGATTGAACCTTCAGTGGTGCGAGCACTTCTTCTGGCCATTGCGGTTGGCGGTAAGTGTCACTTTCAGTAATCTTTGCTGAACTTCTGGGAATTGGTTCCCACAGACGGCGTCAAACCGTTGCGGGTCGCTTAGGGCTCTTGGTAGACCAGTCGAATTGAACCACCTTAGCTCGGGAGCGAACCAAGCGCGCAAACAGTCACAGAGAAATTTGTTGAGTACACTGAGACGTTTTAACGTGGAAAAACCCGGAAAGGGTAAAAAAACCACGCGACCGGGGCTGTGCCGACCAAACTTCACTATCTTCCGAGATGTTACAATTATGGACTTAGAAGTCGAGCGCGACAGGCCGCTGCTCGTTACAATATTAGAGAGGGAGAGAGAGAACGTTCTGAGGGTGACAGGCCACCTCTCGAAAAAAAACTAAGTCTTTTCCTTCTGAGAACGGTAGAGGACGAAAGTGAGAATGCTTTGTCCGCTTTCGTGAAGACGAAAATGAGAGCGATGTGTCCGCTTTCGTGAGAGAGAAAGTGAGACTGCCGAGTCACCTTTCGGGATGAAGGAAAACAAGTCCGCGAAAGAGATCTTCAAGCGCCGAAGGAGAAATCCGTGGAAATTTTCAAGCAGCTCTCTTTGGTCCATAAGGCAAGGTCCTCTCAAATGAAGCCTAGGGGGTCCTTTTATAGCTTTGGTCGGGGGTAGCCCGATAATTTTGCCGTTGTAACCACCATAACCACCTGGGAGGACGAATCACGTTTCCCGGTTCAGAGCCCACGGATCACCATTTTTCGTTATTGACCATCCTGCCCTTCGAGGAAAGACGACAAACTGTTCCTGAAAAGTGAGAAACTCCTCAACCCGGGCGATCATGCGTTGACCGTTGACCCCACCTCCTTTTAGTGGAGTTTTTCCTAGACGCACCCCAAGACCTCTACGGGTATATAACAAATATCATTTTGAAATATCTGGGAAAATTGAAATTGATAAAGTTGATCTTCACTAAAGATTAATTGAGGAAAAAATTGTATTGTTATGACAGTTAAAAGTTATTAGAACTATAAAACGTAGGTGCGGCAGCCGCCGCCGCCGCAAGGCAGAAAAACTAAACGGCGCCTGAGGGCGCAAGGCGGCGTTTGCTCCCGCGGCTCTTCGCAAAAGCCGCCCCGGTGCTCGGTCTCCAATCCAGCCTCCCCACCTCCGTTCTCAGCCCTTTGTTCCCAGCCGCCGGTTCCAAACGTCGTTTCCGCCCCAAATGAACCCAAAGTCTTCATTTGGGGAGGCGTCTGAGCGCCAGTGAAGGAGCAGACTCCGCCGCAAGGCGGAAAACCAAACGGCGCCTGAGGGCGCGCGACGGCGTTTGCTCCCGTGACTCTTCGCAAAAGCCGCCCCACCGCTCCATCTCCAATCCCACCTCCCCGCCTCCGGTCCCAGCCCTTTGTTCCCAGCCGCTGGTTCCAGACGCCGCCACTGGCCCAAACGAACCCTAAGCTATAACAATGGGCACAATTTAATAAATATTTTTTTTGTTCATTTAGGTGCTTAAAAATATTCACCATGGATTATTGAGGTTAAGTGAAGCTTTAGCCTGCAAATCTCTAGAAACTGAAAGCATAACAATGGATGTGGTAATGATTGTGTTATTCATGTTATATTTAGAGCGATGTTAAACGCAGGCCAGTTTTGGTTATATGCAGGCCACAGTTTTTTAAAAGGAACGATGTTAAATGCAGACCGATTTTAGCTATATGCAGGCCACAGTTTTTTAAAAAGAGGTATCATTTTTTCCTTTTAAAACTTCAGGAAAAATGATTCGAGTAGTTTAATACTTCATGTATTATGTGTTTTCTGGCCTGCACATATCCGCGGTCTGCAAATATGAAATTTGGCCTGCATGAATATGGTATCCGCGGCCTGCATATAGCCAAAACCGGCATGCATTTAACATCGCTCTATATTTATATTATTCTTTCATTATACCCTTTTGTTATGAAAAAATATTGTGTTAGTTGTTCTATCACAATAGTGCATATGTTATCTATACTATTTAAAAGAACTCAATGAAATCTTATTCTCTCCCAATTGTACACATCTCTGCCACAATCAGATGTGAGCCATGTCATTGTGTCATTATCGTGCCTTCGTCGATGGTGTTACACCGCTACATAATGTAAGCCTCCCTCCCAAATCAGGTCGTACTAGGGGCGTACGCCCAGGTTAAACGTCCTATGGTGATGTAGTTGGCTCGCGGGTTACTCTTTACCGCATGTCGGTTGATCTATCAGGCTAATCATCAATGTATGACAACACATGTATAATAAACAGTGGAAGAACTAACAATTACAAAATCAATAATGACGAAATAAATGCTCAAGGTGAGTTAGGACCCCGACAACAAGAGAGTTAGGATAGCCGGAGCGCAATATATATGCAGCAGTAGTAGTAGTAGTAGTAAAAAACTAAGGACATTAAGAAGTAAAGGTCAATCATATAAATACGCAATGCATTTTATATGATTGATAGTAACAAGATATACTGCGGTAAGCAAAGGCTACACTACTGCAGGTGATATCATATTATAATATTGTTCAATTCACAATTCACTCAACACTACAGATTCTCACAATCTATTACAAATAGCTCTATGTCAACATAATTTGACATCTGTTAAGTGGATAGCTAACCTCACGGGCCTCACCGTCGTGACAGGATAGTGATATTATAGTAGCATCCCTCCACTTCTAGGTTGGTTTCACACTACAAACCTAGTCCCACATGTATGTTTATGTGCACTATTGATTTATGAGACATCACCACATCCAATGGTAACAACAGTGACATGTGTCACTAGCAGAGTTTAACTCCATTAGATGGTAACACGTAGGAACATGATGTTGGGTAATGTATCCACAATAACTTTGATTTGAGGAAGTCCCCCTTGAACTAAGATGAATTGATTTTGTATTTGATACTGCATTTTAGTTATGTTGTTGCATGACTTTAATTGCTAAGTACAAGCGAATGGCAGATTACAATGAGTCATAAAACACAGGACTATGCAATGTAATTCTTCATTGTGTAGGACAATGTTGATTCATGTGTAATCTCTCTATTGGGGTGTACTTCATTTCCAAGTGCAGGAGGAAAATCAAGTAGAAGCTGGCTGCTGGAATCTGGATTGACAGGAATTGTGCCAAGTAAAATTCGTCGAGTACTCACGTGAAGACTCGTTTCATTCATCGAGATCTCACGCGAGCACTAGATTAATTCGTCGAGTTTGCTCGAGAGTTTCCTGTTATAATATCTTGTTTCCATTTTTGGCCAAGTAAAATTCGTTGAGTAATCAGATGATTTCTTGTGAATACTCGACGAATACGTCGAGTACTCTCGAGAGGTCTCGTGATCACTAACCAGAAGTTCTATTCTATTTTCAAATATCGGTCAAGTATAAATCGTCGAGTGGTTAAGGTTAATTCGTCGAGTAATCTAGAGATGTCACGTGAACACTCGACGAATGGACTTAACAGTTTTTCTTTTTGAAATTGTTGACGGCTTTCCTTTAGGGCACCGACCATGTACAATACACGTGGAATTTCGTCATGAAGTCTTGTTCTAGCTGTTGGAAGAGGAATCTCTATAAATAGTTAAATATTCATTTTATTAAACCCTAATCGTGAACAGAAAAAGAAATACGCAATTCTCTCTATCGACATTTCTCGTTTTCGCAACAGAAGAACTCGTCGCTGACAACTTGATTTCCCGATTCCTCTCAAACAAAAGTTTCGACAGGATCTCTGATCTCAGATACTTCAAGTTACTTTAAGATACAGTCGATTCTCAAGTTCAGATCAAGATCTCTCAAGTTCAAGTCATTCTTGTCCTTCAACCTTTTGAAGTTCAAGTTCCTCTCTCAAGGGAGGAAGAAGAATCGTTTTTCTCATATCTGAAGTTGAATCTCTTTGAGATTTCTAAGAAGATTGTTTTCAATCTATTGTTTGTACAAAAACCTTTTTACAACTATTGTAAGAAGTTTTACTTTCGAGTTTTGTAGATCCTAGTTTAGAGGATCGAGTTGTAACATCCCGACTTTTATTGAGTCACTAGACCCTAGTAGACCCAATAAAAGTAACCCAATCTCCCACCCCAAAACTTAGAAGATAAGAAATAACAAGATTTTATGATATTGTGCTAGAAAACTCCGATTTGAGTTCTGTCGGTCCCTATAGCTTCATATAACCAATATGAGTGCAACGGAACTCATTTCATTCAAATCCGAGGTCATTTAGAGAAAAAAACGACCATTTTGAATACCGTAGCGCGTCACGACGACACCGTTTTGATATAGTAACCATACGTACTATGAATCGACTTCCATCGGTTGCGTTAGACTCGTATAATTAATATGAGTGCAACGGAACTCGTTTCATTTCAATCTGAGGTCGTTTAGTGAAAACGATCATTTTGAGTACCGTAGCGCGTCACGACGACGACGTTTTGGTATAATGACCATACATACTTCGAATCGAATTCTGTTAGTTGCATTAAACTCGTATAATCAATATGAGCGCAACAAGACTTGTTTAATTGCAATCGGAGGTCGTATGAAAAATATGACCGTTTTGGGTTTCATAGCCAGCCACGACGCACTTTTAAAACTATTAAATGAATAAACTCACAATTGACAACGGTCGGTTTCGTTTGACTCATAAAGTCAAAACCAGACCAACAAAGTTAGTTACGACCAATTTCGACGTCAAGAGGTCAAACTACGGTCAAATCAAGCTTTATGACACACCAAAAAAACGTACGCACACCAATCCTACCACAATAACCCAACATTGACTCGTCCCCGGTGATCTGGATCTACTTGGACTTTTACCAACACGAGGGACCCAACTAAGGGTTAACTTTGGTCAAACCCTCAAAATTCCTATTTTTGGAATTATCTCCCCAACAGGAGGATTCACCTCCCCATCACCAAACCCTTGGGCTCCACCCCCTCCATTCCCAGGACCTCAAAACTCAACAAGGGTGCTTTGGAATGAGCATTGGCATGAGGCCATCACCCCCTTTCTTTCCCAAGACCCCCCCCCCCCCCCCCCCCCCCCCCCCCCCCCAAGAATTGCCCTTCTGCACCACTAAGAGGGGCTGCCCACTACCCAAGGGGGTGGCCAACTATCACGGACAGCTGGAGGGGGATATCTCCCTCACCCCCCCCCCCCCCCCCTTAATCCAACACCGGGGAGGAGGGAGGGAAGCCCTCCTCCCTCCCTATAAAAGCAGCCCTCCCCCCGCCCCCCCCCCCCCCCCCCCCCCCCCTCTATTGCACACACCCTACCCACCTCAGGCCGACCCCCATGCAGCACCTCATCGGAGCTACCTCGTCGTAAACCGCCGCCACCCTCCTTTCTCCTCCGCCACCTCCCATGGCAAACCAAGCCAGTGCCTCCCGAGACCCACCACAGCAGGTGGAACCTCTCCCCCTTCCACGCTCCCCATCGTGCTGCATGCACCCATAGGCCGCCGGAGCGCCGCCAACACCACCCAAACCAAGCTCCAGGCTCGGGTGGTAGCCGCGCGAGGTAAATCGCATCCATCGGCGGTGGTGGCGCTGGGATGGTGGTACTCCACCAAGGGACACCCTCCCCGACGGTGGAGGGTGACGATGCCGCCAGAGAGCGCTTCTCCGACGGCACCCGTGAACTCTCCTATTTACATCTTTTGCTCTATTTATGTTTCTCGGCTGTGGCCGGCGGCGCCAGGCCGCTAGGCCAACGCCGGAGTTAAGCCCAACCCGTGGCGAGTTGGCCGGGGGCAGTGGGCGTGGCCACCAGGGAGGGAGGGGCGGCGCGGCACCAACAAGAATGGCGCAGGCCGCACCACCCATCCCTCGGGTTGTCGAAATCCGGCGACGGGCCGCCGGACCACCGCCAGATAGTTCGCCGGACCCCGGCGAGTCAACCGGTGGCGGCGCCGACGGTGGGCGGGTGCTGGTCGGATGTGGCGGAGGCTGCCACCCTCTGCACGTCGGGGAGCAACAGCTGCCGTCTTATCTCCATGATGAGATCAGACGACGGCGGGATCCTTAACTCCCGCCAGTCTCAGCATCCGCGCCCCCGCAGTAGATCAGCTCCAGATCCGCTGTGGGGGAATGATCTCTAGCGCACGGTTAGCCCAATCCCAGTGCCAGGATTCGTCTACCCGCACCCCAACCCCACCCAATTCTTTTCCCGATTTTTCTGAGAAAAATCTAGACTCCTAGAGGACAATATTTGAACATGAAAAATGTTACCCACTAGGAGGGCTATCCCAACTAATTTTTTTGGATTTTTGTAAATTTATTTGGTATTTTTAAAGGCTTAAATAAGATTTGTTTGGCCAAAATAAATATCTCAAAGAACTTGGAAAATTTTGGAAAAAATTCTAGACCCCTAATGGGATCTCTTGGATGCACTATCAAAATTTAGGGTCATTTGGATGAAAATTATTGTAATTCTCGTATTCTCGAAATAAAAGGTCGCCTTTAAAAATTGTAATAGTGCGATAATTGGGTGAACGAATCGAAGTACGCGATCACAATATAATCGAGGAATTATTTTACAAATCAAATGATGTCCCGATTTATAGAGGCAAAATCTTAAGCTCGAAGAAATATGAAGATTGTACGAATCGTCGAGCTGCATATTCACACACACACATACACACACACATATACAAACACATCACAAAACAATCACATACACAAACACATATACAAAAATAATCACACACACATATGCACACACACAATACACACATATGCACACTAATCACTCATCTACACACACTCACTCACATATCCACAAAAAATTAACAATATATTCACACACACACACACACACACTCATCTACACACATACAAAGACATTACAAACATTCACAAGAAAATCAACACATACACACATATGCATTGCACACCACAATGTCCATCACATATATGCATTGCACGAAAAAAACAAAATTGTTCTCCGATTGGGGGCGTGTTGTGCCGCACGGGAGAGATTGCACACCACAATGTAAATAATAAAAATTGCACAGAAATATTATTATACTTGCGAAGAGGATGAGGCGAAGACAAGCCCGGGCGAAGAGTTTGCGCAGTCGGCGAAGATGATGGAGCGAAGAAGAAGATGATGCCAGCAGTCGGAGAAGATGATGCGCTGCAGAGAAGATGATGCCAGCAGTCCCAGGCCCTCACAAATTTCGATGACCTTCGGAATCTCCAATGAAAGAAGATCAGCCAACTCCAATGAAAGAAGATCAACCAACTCTGATGAAGAAGAAGATGGCCAGCAGTCAGAGAAGATGATGCCACCCGTCGGAGAAGATGATGCCCTGCGGAGAAGATGATGCACAGTCGGAGAGGATGCGGTGGATGGACTCCTCCTCGTGGCGAAGGGAGAGACGGCGAAGGTCGCGTACCTGATGCCCTAGCGCTGGCCTCTTCTCCTCCTCCAAACGCGCTCAACCGGAGCTCTCGCTCAGGGTTTCGATCCGCAGATGTTTAGAGCAGCGATAAAACACCGGGCAGTTCAATAGACAGCGGAAAAACAAATGAACCGTGCAGCGTGCGGTGCGTTTTTAAAAATGAAACGCTGTTAAACGCTAAAACAAATAAGGCCTTAGTAAAGAGATGTTGTTTTCATAACGTAGTAAAAATAAAGTTTACTTAATTGTTTAAATAAATTTTTCCTCCCATGATTATGATTACTCTAGACTGTAAGAGTTTAATGCTACTCCGAACTCTTTGGTCCTGATGAATGAGGTCTAACTTTAGATTGATCTAAGGAAGCTTTACTATATATTTAGAAACCCATACAAGTTACTTTAAAATTATTTATTACCTAACTCTTTAATTTGACTCTAACAAGGGAGATTTATGCCAATATCTCTCAAGATGTATGCAACTATCTTTAACAACATGTGATCAATTCATATTTTAGCCCACCCGTGCCTATGAAAATATGAGACTCATAAATGAAATCGATACTCCAAAAATATGAAATCAGGGTGATAAATAACACGGATAAATCATAGATATTCCAAAATTACAAAGAGAAATAAAGATAAACGAACAAGGCTGAATATAAGTTGCATCCAACTTGTTTCACAACAGCCAATAGTAGTAAAGAAGCTGGTCACGGACAATGTCCGCTTCTCCTCCGGAGCACACAACGTAGGTGATACTCGCTACTCGCTACCACGAGCGCTATCCACTATCGTCGGGCGCTAGCTCTCAAGCTCGCTACTCACAATCTCGCTACTCTTCGCTTCCTCCTCTTCTCGCTACCGTGGGCGCTAACCACTAACGCCGACGCTATCTCGCGAGTAAGGAACTCTCTCTAGGCCGCTAGCCGAACTGACTCCGGGTTCGCTGCTCTCCAGGTGACACTCTGGTATCTCAAACTCGCTCAAAGTTGATGATACTCGCCACTATCTTAATCTCTCTCTTTAGAGGGGGTCTACCCCTCCTATTTATAGGCAAGGGAGGAGATCTTCTAGAAGCTGAGCTAGCGTTGACGCTAGCACTAGCGCTGGCGCTAGCTCACTTCAAATCTAACACTCCCCCTTGAAGTGAGCTCTGGGAACAACTCCAAGCAACGAGCGAAGCCTTCAGAACGACCCAGCAGATAGGGGCTTTGTGAATATATCTGCAAGGTTGTCTTCACTCCGCACATGTTCCACTGCGATCAAGCCATCCAACACCTTCTCTCTGATGAAGTGATGCTCGATCTCTATGTGCTTGGTCCTTGCATGACACACTGGATTGGTTACCAGTTTCAAGGCACTCTCATTATCCCCACGAAGCACAGTAGGTCCGCTGACCTCCTCGTCCACATCCTCCACTAGTCTCCTTAGCCAGCCACACTCTTGAGCTGCTAAGGACGACACCTTGTACTCGGCCTCCGTGGTAGAAAGGGAAATAGAGTCCAGCTTCTTGCTACACCACGAGATAGCAGCAGCTCCGCACAGAAACACGTAACCTGATGTCGACTTGCGATCATCAGCATCACCTCCGTAGTCTGCATCAGTGTACCCATGCAGCTTGAATTTAGACTCCTCTCCATAGGACAACCCATCTCAAGGGTTCCCTTGACGTAATTCAGTATCCCCTTAGCTGCCTCCAGATGAGGCTTCCGCGGCTCCTGCATATACCGACTAACTCGGCCGACAGCAAAGGCGATGTCCGGCCTCGTGATAGTCAAGTAGATAAGACTCCCCATCAGTGCCCGAAAGATCTCCGGATCAGGAAGAATCCTCCCTTCTTCCTTCCGAAGCTTCAACCCAGCCTCCAGAGGAACGGAACTGCTCTTCCCCTCCTTCATGCCTAATCTTTCGACGATCCTCTCGGCATACGCCCTCTGGGAAACATACAGCCCGCCTCTTCTCTTCTCAACTTGGAGGCCAAGGAAATGGTGCAGTTCACCAAGATCCTTCATCTCGAATACTATGGAGAGTTGTTGTCTCAGCGCCGCGACCTCCTCAGGGTTGTTCCCTGTCGATCATGTCGTCGACGTACAGCAACACCAACACGTGAAGACCTCCATTCTTCTTCACGAACATGCTGGAGTCTGAGTCTGAGGCATCGTAGCCACAGAACTGCAAGTACTCCGCAATCTTTCCATACCAGGCTCTCGGCGCCTGTTTCAACCCGTAGAGGGCCTTCTTCAGCTTGCAGACGTGATGTGGAAGTGACTTGGACACGTATCCAGGTGGTTGCACCATGAATATGTCTTTGTCAATCTCTCCATACAGGAACACGTTCTTCATATCAAGCTGCCACAGCTTCCAACCTCGGCACGCCGCCAGAGCGATGACCTTCCTCACCGACATCATCTTTGCGACAAGAATAAATGTCTCCTCGTAGTCCTCTCCGTAGGTTTGCGAGAAACCTCGAGCAACAAGCCTTGCCTTGTATCGCTCCACTTCTCCATCCACTCTCTTTTTAACCTTGTACACTCATTTGCAGGTGACAGGTTTGATGCCCTTCACCATGGGAACCAGGTCCCATGTCTCATTCTTCTCTAGGGCCTCCATCTTCTCAATCATGGCCGCGTCCCACTGACACGCTATTTCCACACCGCTAATTAGCGGGCATGAAATGCGGTACGACGGCAGTGCACCGGTCGTTGTCAAGTAATAAAAGTAGGGAGTAGCTCCCCGAATATCGTTCTCAAAGGACCGCAAGTTGGGGAATACGATTTGCCCGTTAGGAGATTAATTATGGGGGTTTCTAAGTTTAACAAAACAAGGGGGGTTGGTTGGTTTTATAGAACGGGAAATGAGAAAACTAAACACTATGCGGGTCGCAATCACCGCGTCGCTTGGTGAATGGTTTTAGTGCAGGCCGCGATGCCGTGCTTCGCTTAGCGGATGGCCGGTGAGCATATGGATGAGGTGAGTGCAAATGTGAGAGTTGAGGTTCGAAGGCACCTCTTCACTATCGCTTCCAGCTTTTGCTAGAGCGAGTACTAGATCGTGTGGGTGTAAGTGGAGCGGGGGCGGAGCGCATCACAACACAGCATAACGTAAAGAACAAGTTCATAAATAAACTCTCATTCATAGACAAATGGATGTTCATTTAGTTCATTACAGCAATAAAGAGTACAAATCACAAAAAGAGAAGGGGTAGAAGTAACCACGAGATGAGAAGTCTCGCCGCGGATCTTGGTCGGAATGGGGGGTCGTCACGCCTCCTCCGAGCTCAGTCCTTGGTTGCTTCCTGTGTTTAGAGGCTGTCACTACCTCCAACCGTTGCCCGTCTTCTTCTCAGAGCTGGGTCACTTCTCCTTCGCCCAATGGAGATGTCTTCCACTTGGAATGCTGGCCGTAGATGGCGGAGAATGCTTCCGGAACCCTAGATGGACCTTAGGATCAATGGATGAAGCTTTCCCAAAGGGAGGAATGGAAGGGGGGGACCTTGGAGAGGTGGAACGGCGGAGTCGCGCGCAGAAATCGCGCCCAAAATCGTGTCGGATACCTAAATTCGCGGAACAGCGGCTTAAATAGGGAGCAGAATAAGTACTGCGCACGATCAGTGGCGCACGACCAATGGTCGTGCGCGAAGAAATGCCTGTGATCGTGCGCATACCTTCGCGCCGATCTCGATCTGGGCTGGGAATTAACGCACGACCAATGGTCGTGCGCCTGATCGTGCGCGAAGGAATGCGCACGATCAGAGGCTTTTTAGGCCAAAAATTGCCCCGCACCATCCCGAACGTGCACACGACCCCAGGACCTGCAGGAAAAGTAAAAATAACCCCGATCCGTGCACACCACTGGATCCATAACACAGGCATATAGTAATATATAGGAAAAATATGCCACAAAGGGGGAAGGATTGCACAAAAGGTGCAGGAACGCCATGCTATCAATATAAGCGTATATGAACAGCAAATGAAGTGCAATGACACTAAAACAAACCCAAATGAGGCCGGAAATCACTGTATAAACCAGACTCATCACACCCCCAGACTTACCTGTTTGCGCGTCCCGAGCAAACAAATCCGGCAGAGCGAGAAAAGACATAGCTGAGTTAGAAATTGCAAGGGCGGAGTAATATGCGAAGTCTCATACGCATGTGCATAGAAATCTAGTAGACAAAATTTCTAATTATACATATTAGTTTATAATTTTCTAGGAGCGTATTTATATATTACGTTTACTCAAAAAGTGAATCACGGCGAATCATAAGGTCGTACATAGGAAGAAAGTAAACTGAACGCTGAGGCGAGCGTTGCCAAAGATCGGGACTCGGGACAACTCCATTGAAATCCATCAATGTCGGTGACCATAGGCTTGCCCGTTCGCACTCTCTCCACGGCACTGGTATGACTCAAATGTGTGAATAAATAGGACTTTAGGTTTGCGATGAGGCTTGGGTTTAGGTGAGGTAAACAAAGATAAAAACGACGGCTCAGACACTAAACCCAAATGAGCTAGCACAGAAAACTATCCTCATCACCACACAAATATGCGGGTACACTACACCCCCAGACTTGGACTTAACAACATGGGTGCGTGCACCGCCTACACCCAAACTTATACTTATACAAATGAGTTTTTCATTCAAACTCATATCTTTTTCTTTTCTTCTCACTTCTTTTCTCTTTTTCTTTCATTTTTTTTTCTTTTCTTAGCATTTTCAGCAAATAAACAATAAAACACATCCACAACTTCACAAACATGTCACCACATCAACAACCCAACTCATAAAATAATAAACAGCTAAAGCTCAGATTTGGGTGTGTGACTAGGATTGACTTTTGGGCTTTGGTGCGATAAAAGTGGGGCTGAATCAAAGAGCGGGTAGGCACAATTGGGCTAACGATGATATATCGATAGGAAAGGGTGCAACGGCTCAATCGGGCCAAAATGATGGCCTATATCACATTCATGCACTTGACTAACCGTATACCCATGCTTCAAGAATCGCTTGGGGCGAGTTCTAGCATAAAAAGAAATTGATAATCCTTCCTCCCGACTCGGGCAACACGAGACTAATGAACGTCTACACACATTCCTATGCTACCGTTTGATTCACGCCGGATTCACCAAATTGAGTAAAGTAAACAATATTTACGCTAGTAGAAAAATATAAACTAAAAGCATAAAAAGAAATTGAATCTACACGAATTCCTACGAGACATGAGCACTCGACTAGGAGCACTACAGGAGTCAACAAAGTACTTCGTCTCGCAATCCTAACTCAGCACCGTGATTTCCCATTCACACAACCGAGACGAGTTAGACTCGTCGCGCGCCTACAGTTAAGTGCGCTCACGTGGGTGTCGTGGTGTGCCATGAGATGAGCAATGCTACAATATAACACATTGTAAATCCTAGTATGTTGTGCACTGTGCACGTGCACGAGGTAACGCTAACTCTCACTCCCCAGACTTACACTAAGCAAAAAGCATGTTCGATAGCGGCATAAGCTTAAGAAGGTTGGGATGAGAGATTACCCCATGCTCAGAAATGAGCATACCAGAAGATATGACGTTTTGTTCAGAAGGCGGTGATCCCGCCGTGCTCCAATAAATGCGGACCTGCGATTAAAGAGATCCCAAGCACACAAAAATAGCAAAGAAAGATAACAAGAAAGAACGGGATCAAATGGTCCCAAATGGGTTGTCTCCCAAGAGCCCTTTTGTTTAACGTCCTTGAAGGTGGACCAAATACCAGTATTAGCGTTAGATAGCAAAAGTCTTATAACTGAATAAAAAGACACCCAGATGAGTGTCACACACAAACATTTTTTAACAACCCAAACATGAGAAGCTGAATCAAACAATAGATGAAACAAGCTGGCAAAAATAGACAAGAGAGGCAGCTGACTACTCCTCGTCGATGCTGGCATAAATTTGGATCGGGGATGCCGGACGGGGCGCAGTGGGTGCAACACGAGCAGGAGGCTGAGGCAAGTTCAGCCTGCTGATAAATGAGGTCCTGCATCCAAAACTGCGACGCCTCCAGATCGTAAAGACGCTCACTTAGGTACGGGACGCCCAGCATCGCATAATTGCAGAAGTGCTGCCCTGCTGGCTGCGGAGGTTGCTGTTCAGGTTGCTGCTCAGGCTGCTGCGACCCCTGTGACTGCTGAGGCGGCTCCGCCGCCCTGCGTCTTCCCCTTGCAGAAGACTCTGGCTGCTCGTCCCTATCCTCCTCCTCATGGCTACCAACACCACCATTAGTCGGACCAGTCACCACATATGATCGGTTGCCCTTTCGCTCCACCACTCGCAGCAGGTGGAATCTCACCATTGTTGCCTGCGTGATCATTGAAGGAGAGGTAACCTTCTCCATCGGGGGTATCCGGTCCCACACTCCCAGCCCTTTCGCGATTCGGGTGACGTAATACGCACCCCCAATCGCTCCCGCGAGGCCATATGTGGCCTCATGGTGGAAATAGTAGGCCAGTATGCACCCCATATGAAGGGGATGCCGCTGTTGCATGCTGTAAAGGTACAAAAGATCCTGCCAACCTACCACATTCTGGCTTAAACCACGCGCGGCGATAGAATGACTAATCAGGTGTTGCAGGTACCGCAAGGCGGGAGATATGATCCTCGTTGATTTGGCCCGGCGAGCCACATAATCCTCATCAGTGCCGATGAATGACCGCCAGACGCTTTGCGAGGAGACATCACCCGGAAACACCATCGCCAAGTTCTGGAAATCCAACCTTGCGGCCTCGCCTTTCGTGTAAAATCCAGCGTGGGTGGCAAGCTCGGGGAGTGTCAGGGTAAATACATGCCCCATCATCCGGAAAGAACAAACAAGAGGCCTGAATCCCGCCGGAGTGACTTCCCACTCAAATGTGGAGAGGAACTCCAACGTCAGCTCCTTGAATCCTAGCTCGGCACATTCGAAGACATTCCTCCAGTTGTCGAAGGAGTAGAGGAGAAGAATTGCTTCCATCAGAGCGCCGCCATCTCCAATCGACCGGAGTTCCTCCCAGTAAACAAGAAGCTGCGAGAGAAAGGGCTTGCCCCTAAGCGCGGTGAAGCGGCGTGTGTGCTCTTCCTTTGAGAACTTGGCCATTCTCCCCAGGATTTGAGCGGGAGTGGCAGAGGAGGAGCGAGATCTTTGAAAAACCTTGGCAACGCGGCGGCTCCCGGATGGCTCCATGGACACTCAAGCTTGAAGGAGAAGAGGAGGAGAGGGAAGCTTACCGGAGAAGATGGAGTGAGGAGGAGGAGAAGAGCTCCCAGACGGCGCACGCTCAGCGACCAGAAAAGACGAGAACCCTAGACGCACGCACAGGAGCCGGCCGAAAGGTTTTAAAAGAAACTGGGCCCGCGCACGACCAGTGGTCGTGCGCCGATAAATAGGGCGCATGACCAATGGTCGTGCGCGAAGGAATAATTTGCGCGCCCAGTTTCAGAATTAAAAACTTACAGTCGCGCCCCATAAGTGCATCCAAGGATTCCTCACCCCTAACACAAGACCGTCAGTCACAATTAATAAATAAAAAGTTCTACAAAAAAAAGAAATTCATTACACCACACAAAACAAAAATGAACATCACAATTTAAAGTAATTCTAACGAAAATAACTATTGTGGTTTTATGTCTCCCAACTAGACTTATTCAGCTGCTAGTGTATGCTAGCTGATCGGTCTATGGAAAATGAAGTGAACAGGAAGCTGTTCCAATGTCCGTTTCGGTAACGGGTGACCATAAGGCGACAGGGTCGTCCCCCCACTTCCTGAATAAAGATACCTGCACTGATTGTCAGGTAGGGGCAGGTAATAAGATGAAGGAATCTCAGCATCTGTTTCCACATGCAGATGATCCAAGGCATCTCCGGCCCGCATAGCAGGCTCGATTACATCCAGGATCAGATCCAATGTATAGTCCTGCAGTGAATCAGACACGGGAATGGGGTGAACAAACAAATTAGACGAATAACATAAAAGACTTTCTTTTTCAGGAGAGATCCCGGAATCACTCCCTATGGGTTGAGGTGGCGAGGAATTGTCGGCATTGCCAAATATGCTGCAGGATCTAGCAGAATCGTCAGCGGCCACTTCCACGACTTGGACCTCCTCAAATGATGCTGAAGTCTCCACCTCCGCACCTTGAAGTACATCCTCCTCTCTCGGAGTGGGCACAACGCTGCAACTCACTACCTCTTCCTGCAAGACATTCTCATCGATACTGTCAAAAACAATTGTAGTAGCACACACAAGACTAGTAGAATTAGTGTTTGAAGAGAATTCAAGCACCGCATCCTTAGAAAGAACTGAATCAACATGCGGTGATAAACGAACGGGAGAGACATGCGCAACCATGTCGGGGCATAGATCACCAATAACCTTGATCTGCATATCCGCATCGACCCCTTCAAAACATGAAGGTGAAATGGATACGAAACCAGAGGAGGGGAGGGTGCTGCCAGAGATAGGAATTGGGACGATCCGGATGTCCGGCTCGTCGTCCTCGTCCAGTTCGCGTAGATACTCAGCACAATCCCTTAAAGCATGATCCATCCTACGACAAAACAAGCACTATTTTGCATTCGTCTTTGGTCCAAGTGGGGCCGGAGATGAATTCAAAAACGGTACATGCGGAGCGGCAGAGTAGCCATAAGCCTTATGGACAGTGTATGTGGTACCGTATGATGACAATGACTGATACCATGGGCCTTGGGGACTAGAGCTACTCTCTCCCGATGGGCATCTATCACTAGCATGGGATGTATCCCCACACCCACGGCAGCGGATATTAAATCCAGCCCACATTGCATGAAGGTAACCAGATTCAACAGAAAAACACCCTTGTGCGCAACACTACGCTTGACAATGTCTGAATAAAACAACCCATCGTTTAGACACGAGGAAGGATGAAGGAACCAATTGGGAAACAAAAAAAACCTCACAATTAATTTTCCTAACAACAATTTCATATAACGCTTGCAGTCCCCGGCAACGGTGCCAAAAACTTGACACGCTATTTCCACACCGCTAATTAGCGGGCATGAAATGCGGTACGACGGCAGTGCACCGGTCGTTGTCAAGTAATAAAAGTAGGGAGTAGCTCCCTGAATATCGTTCTCAAAGGACCGCAAGTTGGGGAATACGATTTGCCCGTTAGGAGATTAATTATGGGGGTTTCTAAGTTTAACAAAACAAGGGGGGTTGGTTGGTTTTATAGAACGGGAAATGAGAAAACTAAACACTATGCGGGTCGCAATCACCGCGTCGCTTGGTGAATGGTTTTAGTGCAGGCCGCGATGTCGTGCTTCGCTTAGCGGATGGCCGGTGAGCATATGGATGAGGTGAGTGCAAATGTGAGAGTTGAGGGTCGAAGGCACCTCTTCACTATCGCTTCCAGCTTTTGCTAGAGCGAGTACTAGATCGTGTGGGTGTAAGTGGAGCGGGGGCGGAGCGCATCACAACACAGCATAACGTAAAGAACAAGTTCATAAATAAACTCTCATTCATAGACAAATGGATGTTCATTTAGTTCATTACAGCAATAAAGAGTACAAATCACAAAAAGAGAAGGGGTATAAGTAACCACGAGATGAGAAGTCTCGTCGCGGATCTTGGTCGGAATGGGGGGTCGTCACGCCTCCTCCGAGCTCAGTCCTTGGTTGCTTCCGGTGTTTAGAGGCTGTCACTACCTCCAACCGTTGCCCGTCTTCTTCTCAGAGCTGGGTCACTTCTCCTTCGCCCAATGGAGATGTCTTCCACTTGGAATGCTGGCCGTAGATGGAGGAGAATGCTTCCGGAACCCTAGATGGACCTTAGGATCAATGGATGAAGCTTTCCCAAAGGGAGGAATGGAAGGGGGGACCTTGGAGAGGTGGAACGGCGGAGTCGCGCGCAGAAATCGCGCCCAAAATCATGCCGGATACCTAAATTCGCGGAACAACGGCTTAAATGGGGAGCAGAATAAGTACTGCGCACGATCAGTGGCGCACAACCAATGGTCGTGCGCGAAGAAATGCCTGTGATCGTGCGCATACCTTCGCGCTGATCTCGATCTGGGCTGGGAATTAACGCACGACCAATGGTCGTGCGCCTGATCGTGCGCGAAGGAATGCACACGATCAGAGGCTTTTTAGGCCAAAAATTGCCCCGCACCATCCCGAACGTGCACACGACCCCAGGACCTGCAGGAAAAGTAAAAATAACCCCGATCCGTGCACACCACTGGATCCATAACACAGGCATACAGTAATATATAGGAAAAATATGCCACAAAGGGGTAAGGATTGCACAAAAGGCGCAGGAACGCCATGCTATCAATATAAACGTATATGAACAGCAAATGAAGTGCAATAACACTAAAACAAACCCAAATGAGGTCGGAAATCACTGTATAAACCAGACTCATCACCCACTCATTGATGCCAGCTGCATCCTCAAAGCAGGCAGGTTCCCTCTCATCGAGTGGTCCTGCAAAGAAGCTGGAGACCAAACTCACGAAGTTCCCCTCCTTATAGCGAGCAGGTGGGACGATAGTCCGCTTCGACCTCCTCAAGGCTTGGCCACTATCTACCACTCCGGTAGACTCCTCTGCTTGAGCTCCTCTTGAAACAGTGCTCTCCCTGCTTCTAGAGTTCGAAGCTCCCCCTGAGCCAGAATCTCCTCCTAAGCCAGATGCTCCTCCTGAGCCAGATGCTCCTCCTGAGCCAGATGTCGATGGAGCACTGGGAGATATATCCAACTCCACAGTAGGGTCCTCAGTGACCCTCTCTTCCCTGCTAGATTCTCCACTCTCCGGCAGCACCACAGAAGAGACTCCCTGGTATGAGACCAGTTCGTCAAACACTACGTCGCGCGAGACGACGAACTTGTGGGTTTGCGGATCCATGCACTTCCACCCCTTCTTCCGCTCATCGTAGCCGATGAAGATACACTTCCTTGCTTTCGGCTCCAACTTGGTTCTCTGAGCCTCCGGGACGTGCACGAAGCAGGTAGAACCAAAGACTTTCATGTGACCCACATTTGGCTTCTCTCCGAACATGAGCTGGTGTGGAGACACCATCATGTTGGGACTCAGAGGTAGCTGGTTGATCGCGTGGGTAGCACACACCATTCCCTCTGCCCATAAGGCCTTGGGAATGCTCTTGGCATGTAGCCAACTCCTGGTAGTCTCCACCAGATGGAGGATCTTCCTCTCTGCCACCACATTCTGCTGAGGGGTGTGAGCGCAGGAGAGCTCCCGCCGAATGCCGAACCTCCTGCAGAAAGAAGCAAACTCATTGGAGGTAAACTCCCCTCCATTGTCGCTTCTCGATCAGCTTCTTCACTCTGCGGTTCAGCATCCCTTCCACAAGCTCCTTCCACTCTTGGAACTTGTCGAATACTTCTGACTTCTCTCTTAGAAAGTATACCCACGTATAACGGGTGTAGTCATCCACCAGAACCAGCGCATAATTATTGCCTCCATAAATAAGGGTGGCGCACGACCACATAACATCAGCATGTACGCACTCAAGAGGTGTCTTACACCTGGTCTCCGACTTGTCAAATGGAATTCGATGTGACTTTCCATATTGGCATCCGTCACACACATGGTCGTCGCCGTAGGAAGAGAGATGAGGCGGGCCACTCACTAGGCCATTTGCCGCCATCATCTTCAGCTTGTCCATCCCCACATGACCAAGCCTCTCATGCCAGATCACTGCGCTGTCGCTTGTCTTCAGCTTGTCCACGTAGGCATTTGTAGACAGAACATACAAATCCTTCACCCTTCTCCCGGTGAGCGTGATTTCAGCATCGACAGACTATATGTTCTTCAGGAACTTCACCTCCTTCGGTCCAAACAGCACGTGGTATCCAACATCCACTGCATTGGCAACCGAGAAGAGATTCTTCTTCATGTCAGGCACGTGATACACACTCTTCAGTGTCACTGGCATCTCTCTACTCCTAAGAGACACCTTCCCTTCTCGCTCCAC
This sequence comes from Dactylorhiza incarnata, assembly GCA_033032865.1. NCBI lineage: Eukaryota > Viridiplantae > Streptophyta > Magnoliopsida > Asparagales > Orchidaceae > Dactylorhiza > Dactylorhiza incarnata. Next base: position 2,137,974 of record JAWHQI010000173.1, read on the forward strand.
GAGATGTACCGTATCATCCGCAGTGATGATAACATCTGTTCCTTCATATGCTTCCAAGGAGACGAACTTTGACATATTTCCCGTGAGATGATGCCCGCAACCGGAATCCACTATCCACTCGTTCTCGAGGTTGATGGAGGCTAAGACATCGACTGACGTTGTCGTCATCTCTGCCAGGAAACAATTGTCTCCCCTCTCACCTCCCTGGTGACCTCCACCTCTTCCTCCACCTCTCTGGTGATCTCCCTGCTTGTTAGCAACATGACCGGCCTTCAGATTGGATCGACAGTCCTTCGCCATGTGCCCGTACTTCCTACAGGCAAAGCAAAGGGATCTCCCCATCTCATCGCGCGCAGGGAGGAACTTCCTCCCATCTCCCTGAGAGGACGTTGAAGGTCCATCTCCAGAGTTCTTCTTTTTCTTGTCCCAGGATCTCCTCTTTCCATAGAACAATGCCTCGCCATCTCCCCCTGAGATGGATACTCCCGCCATCTTCTTCGCCAGGCTCTCTTGTGACGACAACAGGTTCTCTAGCTCCAATAAGGAGGGCTGAGTAGCCCATCCTTGCATAGAAGTAACGAAGGGGACATGCTCCTTCCTCAAGCCTCGGAGTATGTGCTGATTCAACTTCGCCTCTGAGATTGGCTCTTCAGGGTCCAAGGCCGAGATCTCCCCACACAGGTTCTTCACCTTCAGGAAGAAGGTGGATATCGCCATCTCGCCTTGAGTCGACCTCGCCAACTCATTCTACAGAAATTGTAGCCGTGCTACATTCTTCTTGTTAAATAACTCATCGAGGGCTATCCAGATCTCAGATGCTGAATTGCAACCTATGATGTGGTCGAACAAGTCAGGTGAGATAGCTCTCTTCAAGGTGAACTCCGCATTGGCGTTGGTCTTCCTCCAAGCTCTCACAGCTTGACCATTGTCATCGATTGGAAAGACTTTTGCCTGCTCTTCTCCTCCAACGACCTCTCATAGGTCCTCTCCAAGCAGGTAACTCTCCATGCATGACTTCCACTTCTTGTAGTTGGTCTGGGTGAGCAGCTCAATGCCAAGTCCCCTAGCATACCCTCCTCCGTCGTCCATCTTGGTTGCTCAGTCCTTGTTCCCACTATCCCTCTGATATCATGTGAAATATTTTGAAGTCGGAAGAACACGTCAACCAACAGGAGAATAAGGACACCAATAGATGAACACAAACTATCACAATTTAATAACTCTGGCAGCTAGTTACAAACGAACAAGACTGAATACAAGTTGCATCCAACTTGATTCACAACAGTCAATAGTAGTAAAGAAATTGGTCACGGACAGTGTCCGCTTCTCCTCCGGAGCACACCACGTAGGTGATACTCACTACTCGCTACCTCGAGCGCTATCCACTATCGTCGGGCGCTAGCTCTCAAGCTCGCTACTCGCAATCTCGCTACTCTTCGCTTCCTCCTCTTCTCTCTACCGCGGGCGCTAACCACTAACGCCGGCGCTATCTCGCGAGTAAGGAACTCTCTCTAGGTCGCTAGCCGAACTGACTCCGGGTTCGCTGCTCTCCAGGTGGCACTCTGGTATCTCAAACTCGCTCAAAGTTGATGATACTCGTCACTATCTTAATCTCTCTCTTTAGAGGAGGTCTACCCCTCCTATTTATAGGCAAGGGAGGAGATCTTCTAGAAGCTGAGCTAGCGCTGGCGCTAGCTCACTTCAAATCTAACAATGAGCTTACATCATTTAAAAACCCACAAATTAAAAAATAAACTAAGCAAAATATTCTTGAAGTTCAAAGATAAAGAAGATAAGAGAAGGACAATAATAATGGTGAATGATCATACTAAATGATAGCTCTTCATGCACGGTGTCTTCTTTCATTTCTCACCTCTCCTTTGGTGTTCTTCTTCTTCAATGGTTTATGACTCTAAAACATCTAAATCCAATCTATGATCTTCAAGAAAATATGAAGTATATATAATGTTGTCTCGATTGGCAAAATTTTGGCTCTACATGGTCGGGGGAGATGGATGTGTCCCTTGTCCGTGAAAATGAAAAAGTGCGGCTCTTGGTTTGTAACCATCTCCCTGTGGATGGACACACCCTTATGAAACGTGTTGGTCTATTGGCCTTGTACCTCTCTATCTTGGTGCTAGAAATAAAATCTCAAAATATGCTCTAAATCGCTTCCAAATGCTAATGCCTACACTACATATCTCAAACATGTATTAGTGACAACTATAGCATACACAACACTCATGTTAGTTAAATTTAAGCTTAGTTCTTTTGATAAAGTTGTGAACAAAATAGATATAAATAAGCTTCATCATCATATAATACACACACACACACACACACATATATATATATATATATAATATAAATTATGAATGTATATAGTTTTCAAAGTTCATGAACTGCTCCAACTGGCCTGCTCATTTCAATTTTCAAAGCATTGCTTAAAAGAGAAATTAAATTTTGGCAAAATACACAAATCAATCCTTAGCCTAAGTTTGAAATAGGGCCCTGTAATGTTTTTTTTCCCATATTGGTCCCAAAGATTTAGGAAAAGTTAGAAATAGGTCCTTAGATTACTCTGGTAAAGTTTTTAACAATATTAGATGATTTGAAGTTCTAAGTCAGTGATGTGGCCCTAAAATATATATTTAATATTATTATCCTATTATAAATTATAAATTTTTGTTATTATCATTATAATGTGACTAATTAGGACTAAATGATATACATGCATAAAATAGATCAATATTAAATTAGTTTTATCATTTTAATATTCTAGGGCCCTATTTCAATTTTCAAACTTTGCTTAAAATTTCAGGACAAATATGAGAAAAATAAATATTTATGCACTTATTTCAAACTTACGCTAAAGCTGAGCGACTGATCAAGGGTCTTATTTCAATTTTCAAACATACGATAAGATGTGAAAGCACAAAAAGTCTTTTTGTAATTCTTCATTTATAAAACAAAATCAAACACAAATTGCAAAAAACAAGCTCAAAATAAAACATGCAAACCAAACATACAAGAAGGAAGAAGTACATTTTATTTTGATTTTTCTTACTATATGAAAATCAAACAAGCCAAGTAAATCTTCTTGTATTTTTATAATAACAAAAGCACAAAACAATACACACCAAAATCAGAAATAAGTAACAAATAACAAAATTTCGAATGTCTCATCGGGAGTTGCACACATGTTGTATGTTAATCTCATATGAGTACACAAGAGATCCATCTACCCAACACTATCTCTCCCTAGTGTCTCACAAATCCCCACAAGAACCCTCCCCAATTATGGATAAAAAGTGACTAACAAGAGAACATCTCAAATAGAAACAACTTTACACCTCTTCTACTATGAGATAAATAAAATAGTTGAATGGAGACAAATAACTAGTCGTGTTCATAAAAACCGGGCCCGGGGGCCCAACCCAGAAAAAGCTTGGTTAGGCCCTATCCCGGGCTAGCCCGGTTAGGCCCGGGCCAGGTAATTATTCAATACCATAATGTGGCTACTAACAAACCACCCTTTAAAACCGATCCGGTTCATTTTCTTCCCCTTTCCCGATCCCCCATCTCGCCATTCGTGATTTTTCGCCCGTTCCCGACCTAGGCGGCTTCCAAGGCGACCAAACGGCGATTCGACGGCGACTCCTGTGCAGCGATCCGACGGTGACTCCTGTGCAGCAATCCGACGGCGACTCCTCTCGCATTTTCCCCACATCTCCTCTGCGATCTAGGGCTCCCAAGGCGACCCGACTGCGACTCCTCTGCAGAGATCCAAACGTCCTCCTCTGCAGCGATCCCACAACCTTCAGCGATTCCAGTTCATTTCCGCCCACAATCCCGATCAGCTTTCTCGCCCTTCTCTCCTGCGACCTAGGGCGTCTTGTGTTTCCATCATTGGGTTATGCACAGCCGAACGGGAGGGGGGGAGGGCGGGGGGGGAATCAAACAGGCCCCTTAGTACTATGCAAAAGTTCTGCGTAATCATTAGATCCTTCACGTTAAATGTCTGTATTTGCGGGTTTTGGAGTGTCTTATCCTGAAGTACTGCACCAGTCTCACATAGATGCATGAGCTGCTTCAAAAGTGTGTTCTTCATGGTTTTAAAGCTATCGAGTATTCCATCCAATTTGTATAGTAGAACTGTGAAAAGTAATAAATGATTTCAATTTGTACAGTAGAGCTGCATGGGTGCTTGTTCAAATGTTGGTTCAAAATAAGGTGTTTTTAAGTAATACCGTGCTAATATATTTGGTTGAACATGTGTTAAATGTTGTCCTTATTTTTTTTAGATTCCTAAATGAAAATGATACTCCGGAACTAATGAAGGAAAACTAATCTTCAATTCAACAATGTTTTTTTTTAAATTTCATGATGGTTTGCTAGTAACAAAATGGTTTTCAATTAGCCATTCTCAAAAAGGCCGATTTGCTAGTAGTAATGGTTTGTTAAAAGCCAAAATGGATTTGCTTGTAACACCACCCTATAATTATTAACCGGGCTAGGCCTAGGCCCGGCCTTGGGGGCCTGAGCACCCCCTCTAGGAGAGGGTGCCCGAGCCCGGCTAAAGTCGGGCCCAGGCCCGAGCCCGGGTGGCAAAATCCCGGGCCCAGCAATCCTGGCCTGGGTCTGTCGGGCTTTTTGGACAGGGCTACAAATAACATAAACATCACACAAGAAAATATCACTGGCTATATGACATTATGCATGAGAGATTAGAAATCAACTGTACATCAAAAATATTTAACCAATATTTTATATAATTTGTAATTAAAAAAACAAATAATTACTTTAAAATAGAGCATAACCATGCATAATAGCCAGTTAACAACACGCGGGAAAATACTCATATGAATATGAATCATTACATGACATCTTGACATACTACTAGCATAAATAATGAACCACGCGTATAGTAAATGATGATGCTAGAAACATGACTCTAGGCGATGAAATGCAATGATATGATATATATGACCCCAATAAGTTTCAATTCATGTTTCCAAAGATTCATACAACACACATTGATAAGTTATTTGCAATAAAATTTTCATGAGACAAGGAAATATAAAAATAAATAAACCTTCAAAGATAAATATGTGACATTCGTAAAATCATGACACATGTTGAAACAGATACAATAATATATAATCTAGCATTCACAAGATGAGATTGGATCACCTATCATGATATGTATTGCGAAGTGCATTATCAATCATATGTTATATAGTCAAAAATAATGATGCAAGAAATGATAAGTAAGAAACAAAAGGGATTGCATCAATAGTGATGTATTTAGACTATTGTTCAAGTCAAACTCCACAAATATGAAAATTTAATGTCATTTTAGTAGAATAAAATATCAGATAATAGTAATCATGTGAAACAAGCATTTACTAATACATATACATGAGTATGGACACAAAAGACAAAAATAGAGGGTATTTCAAACACGACTTGATAATATATAAGTAATAACCTAATTATAACTCTCTCCCTCAAGTCGAACGAAAGATATCAATCATTCATATCATCAGTGAACACATCACATCCCATACTTTTGGGGGAAATATCTGCCAATTGATCTTTGTCGTGAATAAAATGAGTGACATGATTCCCTTTCTCCAAGTGGTCTTTGATAAAGTGTCGATCAACTTCCACATGCTTAGTCCTATCATATTGTACTAGGTTATGTTTTATACTAATGGTTTTCATGTTATCAAGGTATAAGGAGAGTGAGATATGCTCATGGAATCCCAAATCTTGCAACATAGAATGCAACAACCGACCTTCACAAAGACCTTGAGACATTGCCCGGTACTCATCCTCTGTGCTTGATCTGGCTACCACATTATGCTTATTGCTTTGCCAGGTAACCAAATTTCCCACAACAAAGGTATAATACCTTGTTGTAGACTTCCTATCATCACGACTCCCAGTTCAATCTGCGTCTGTGAATACTTTGATCCTCAAGTGGTACTTAGAGAATATGAGTTCCCGACCAAGTGCCTTCTTCAAGTAACATAATACACGATATGCGGCCTCTTGATGTTTGATCCTAGGATCATGCATATATACTCAAGACAAAAACTCATGTAATATTTAGACGTGTATGGGTATGGTATATGAGTCTCCCAACCAATCTCTGATAATTTGACGTATCAATTAGGTCACTGTCTTCATCAATCTTATGATTCTCCTCCATAAGAGTGATTGTTGGGACTCAACCGAGCATCCCGATTTCATTTAATAGGTCCAAAACATATTTGTGTTGGGATATGAAAATACCTTGATTTAACCTAGTCACTTCAATTACCAGAAAGTATCATAGTCTCCATAAATACTTCACGCAAACTCTGCTGACAACATAGCCTTGAGATTTGCAAATTTCCTCTGGGTCATCACAATGTCATCCACGTAGACTATGAGTACCACAATTTTCTAATCATGTCTGTTGATGAACATGGTGTGATCCAATTATCCCTCCGTGTAGCTAATATTAAGAACAACTTTATGAAACTTGCCAAACCATGACATGGGTGACTAGTTTAGGCCATGTAATGACTTATTTATGTGACAAATAAGCCTTATGGTCCATTTTTTAATAAACCTAGGAGGGAATTTTATGTACACTTCTTCATCTAACTCACTGTGGAGGAAGACACTTCATATCCAGTGGGAGAAGATCCCAACCCAAGAAAGCAATGTAGGATAAGATCGAGAACCTGAATGAAGTCCATCTTTTCCATTGGATCAAAGGTCTCCTGGTAGTCTTCTCCTTGAGTCTGGGTGTATCCATGATCTACTAGTCATGTCTTGTAACATTCAACCTTACTATCCTGGTTTTGCTTAACAAAGAACACCCACCTCGAACCAACTGATTTCTTCCTAGGGGGGAGAGATATCCCATGTGTGGTTCCTTTCCAAGGCAGACATTTCCTACTTCATAACATGTGTCCATTCAAGAACACCCAAAGCTTTATGCCATGACTTGAGAATGATAATCAAGGATAACGATGTAACAAAGTCCTGATGTACATGGGTAAGATGATAAGAAACATAGTTTGAAATAGGGTGTTGCGTCAGATAGCTTTACCTTTCAGCAATGCATGAGGGAGATGCAGGTCATCACCAGAATATGAGTCTGAAGCAGACACTGGTAGAGGTGGAATGATAGTAGCATGTTTACCCTTTTGTCGGTGGTGATATACAAGAGGAAGTGGAGGGATTAGAGATGGAGGAGGAGGAAACATGGTAGGAGGCATTATTTGGATGTAAGGGATAATATGAGTCAGAGGAATGAGAGGAAGAGAAATAGGAGTATCAGGTGTATTGCCACTAATCTCCCCCTAACGAATGTAATGAGTCGGATCCAGAAAATAGGATTCCTCTACATGAAAGGTAACATCCATGGTACAAAATGTACGTTATGATGGAGGGTGGTAACACTAGTATCTTTTTGTGATGGAGGAAGAGCCAATAAAGAAACAATGTTGAGCATGAGAGCCAAGTTGTCATGATGAGGCTGATGTACTTAAAAAAAACAAATAATTACTTTAAAATAGAGCATAACCACGCATAATAGCCGTTAACAATACATGAAAAAAATACTCATATGAATATGAATCATTACATGACATCATGGTATACTACTAGCTAGCATAAATAATGAACCACACGTATAGTAAATGATGATGCTAGAAACATGACTCTAGGTGATGAAATGCAATGATATGATATATATGATGACCCCAATAAGTTTCAATTCATGTTTCCAAATAAGATTCATACAACACATATTGATAAGTTATTTGCAATAAAATTTTCATGAGACAAGGAAATATAAAAAGTTAATAAACCTTCAATGATAAATATGCGACATTCATAAAATCATGACACAAGTTGAAACACATACAATAATATATAATCTAGCATTCACAAGATGAGATTGGATCACCTATCATGATATGTATTGTGAAGTGCATTATCAATCATATGTTATATAGTCAAAAATAATGATGCAAGACATGATAAGTGCGAAACAAAAGGGATTGCATCAATAATGATGTATTTAGACTATTGTTCAAATCGAACTCCACAAATACGAAAATCTAATGTCATTTTAGTAGAATAAAATATCAGATCATAATAATCATGTGAAACAAGCATTTACTAATACATATACATGAGTATGGACACAAAAGACAAAAATAGAGGGTATTTCAAACACGACTTGATAATATATAAGTAATAACCTAATTATAACTCTCTCCCTCGAGTCGAACGAAAGATATCAATCATTCATATCATAAGTGAACACATCACATCCCATACTTTTGGTGAAAATATCTGCCAATTGATCTTTGTACGTAGTGAATAAAATGAGTGACCTTATTCCCTTTCTCCAAGTGGTCTTTGATAAAATGTCGATCTACTTCAACATGCTTAGTCCTATCATATTATACTAGGTTATGTTTTATACTAATGGTTTCCTTGTTGTCAATGTATAAGGGGAGTGTGATATGCTCATGGAATCCCAAATCTTGCAACAAAGAATACAACAACGAACCTTCACAAAGACCTTGAGACATTGCCCGGTAATCAACTTCTGTGCTTGATCTGGGTACCACATTATGCTTCTTGCTTTGCTAAGTAACCAAATTTCCCCCAACAAAGGTATAATACCTTGTTGTAAACTTCCTGTCATCACGACTCCCAACTCAATCTGCGTCTGTGAATACTTTGATCCTCAAGTGGTACTTAGAGATAGGAGTCCCTGACCAAGTGTCTTCTTCAAGTAACGCAATACACAATATGCGGCCTCTTGATGTTTGATCATGCATATATACTCAAGAAACAAACTCATATGTAATATTTAGACGTGCATGAGATAGATATATGAGTCTCCCAACCAATCTATGACAACTTAAAGTATCAATTCGGTCACCAACTGTCTTCATCATCTTATGATTATCTTCCATAAGAGTGTTTGTTGGGACTCAATCGAGCATCCCGATTTCCATTAATAGGTCCAAAACATATTTGTGTTGGGATATGAAGATACATTGATTTAACCTAGTCACTTCAATTACCAAAAAGTATCAGTCTCTCTAAATACTCATGTAAACTCTACAATCAACATAGCCTTGAGATTTGCAATTTCCTCTGGGCCATCACACGTGATCACAATGTCATCCGCGTAGACGGTGAGTACCACAGTTTTCTAATCACGTCTTTTGATGAATATGATGTGATCTAATTATCCCTTCGTGTAGCCAATATTAAGCACAACCTTATGAAACTTGCCAAACCATGACATGTATGACTATTTTAGGCCATATAATGACTTATTTATGTGACAAATAACCCTTATGGTCCATTTTTTAATAAACCCAGGAGGGAATTTCAAGTACACTTCTTCATCTATCTCAATGTGGAGAAAGACATTTTTCACATCCACTTCGAGAGGATCCCAACCCAAGAAAGCAATGCAGGATAAGATCGAGAACCTGAATGAAGTCCATCTTTTCCATTGGAGCAAAGGTCTCCTGGTAGTCAACTCCTTGAGTTTGGGCATATCCATGATCCACCAGTCGTGCCTTGTAACATTCAACATTACCATCCTGGTTTCGCTTAACAAAGAACACCCACATCGAACCAACAGATTTCTTCCTAGGGGAGGGGAGAGATATTGCTCGTGTGGTTCCTTTCCAAGGCATACATTTCCTACGCCATAATATTTTTCCATTCTTGGACACCCAAAGCTTTCTGCCATGACTTGAGAAGGATAGACAAGGATACCGATGTAACAAAGGTCTGATGTACATGGGTAAGATGATAAGAAACACGGTTGGAAATAGGGTGTTGCGTCAGATCGCTTTACCTTTCAGCAATGCAAGAGGGAGATGTAGGTCATCACCAGAATATGAGTCTGAAGCAGGCACTAGTAGAGGTGGAATGATAGTAGCATGTTTACCCTTTTGTCAGCGATAATATACAAGAGGAAGTGGAGGGATTAGAGACGGAGGAGGAGGAAATACGGTAGGAGGCATTGCTTGGATGGAAGGGATAATATGAGTCAGAGGAATGGGAGGAAGAGAAATAAGAGTATCAGGTGTATTGTCACTAGTCTCCCCCTAACGAATGTAATGAGTCGGATCCAGAAAATAGGATTTCTCCTCACGAAAGGTAACATCCATGGTACAAAATGTAAGTTATGATGGAGGGTGGTAACACTGATATCCTTTTGTGGTGGAGGCAGAGCCAATAAAGACATAATGTTGAGCATGAGAGCCAAGTTGTCATGATGAGGCTAATGTACATGAATAAAACATGCGCACACCTAAACACCCGAGGTGGCAGATGAGAGGTATGTACAATATAAGTGGTGGAGAGATAGGCGAGAGGAGTATCATAGTCTAAGAACCATGATGGTAGTGGTAGACGATTGATGAGAGGAGCAGTGGTTAGAATATCATCCCCAATAAGTTTTAGGAAGATGCATTGTGGCGAGGAGGCAACGTGCAACCTCAAGCAAATGCCTTTTTTTGTTCAGCAACCCCATTTTGGGTGAAGGTGTGAACACATGTGGTTTGATAGATAATGCCATGAACGGTGAGATATGAACCAAACAACCCACGATCATCATATTCTCCCCTCCCCCATTATCACAACGGAGGACACAGATAGTGCCTTTGAACTGAGTCATCACCATCTGATGAAAGGCTTGAAAACAAGAACAAACCTCACTTTTCTTCTTTAAAAGATAAAACAAGTAGTACGAAAAATAGTCGATAAAAGTGGCAAACCAACGAAAACTAGATAATGATAATATTGGGGATGAACCCCAAACAAATGATAATATGAGAGCAAAAGGACCGGTACTAAGAGAAGATAAATGTGAAGAGGTATGTCTAACATGTTTAAACAACTCACATATATCATAAGATAGAGATTTATTTAAAGGGAAAAAGAGAAGGAAACATTTTTTGAAGATAAAGAGGAGAGGGATGTTCGAGATGATGATGTCATCGTTGGACATCTACAGCGTGAACAGTAGTAGGTGAAATAGCCTGATATATATGGTAGTTCAGAATCTAGGAAGTACATACCAACATAGTTCCTACCACTGTCAATGTTCCGCTTCGTACCCAGTTCTTGATAAACACAAGAGTCAGGAAAGAAAATTACTAAGCAGTTAAGAGATCTAGTGATATTGCTAATCGAAAGAAAATTGCGAGGAAAGGATGGAACATGCAGGACAGAAAATAGTGAAATAGACGGAGAACATGAGATGTGACCTTTACCCGCAATAGGGGATAAGATGTCATTTGCATAGATAACCTTGTCCTTTCGAAAAAAAAATGAATGTAAGAGACAACTTGAGGAGGATTCGATCATATGATCGGTGGAATCTGAGTCGATGATCCAATCAGGAGTGATGGTAGTAGCATGAGCACTGGGCATAATCGCAATGGAAAAGGAGGTAGAAGCACAAGAATACATATCTGGCTAGGAATAAGTAGCCGATTAAGAGCATCCAATTCATCCACTGTAAAGGTCCCTGAGGAAGGAACATAGGAGGGCTCCACATACACTTCTGTCGAATACGAAGCATCGTGAGATCTTGGGTGACTCCATGACCGTCCATTATGTAACCGAACATCTGGTGGTTGTGAATCATATTTTGGGATGTTTGGGACCATTCAAGATAATTTGGGACCATTCAAGATAATTTGTCCCATCAAGTGGCAGGAATACCACCCACGTTCAAGAAGCGGAAGAACCACCCATGTGGTATGAAAACACTTGTTCAAGAAGCATAAGAACCACCCATGTTGGAACAACTTAATAGGAGTAGGAATACCCACCCTAAGTCACACAAATATATGGAAAAGAGAAGCACATAATCAGGAACATCGAAGTGAGATCAGAAATCATTGGCAATCAAGCTCAGCAAAAATTAGCAGACGACAGAGTAGCACAGTAGAAATTAGAATCCATCAGAAAGAAGCTACCCAGGAAATAGGAACTCAGACTGCATCGAATCAAGCACAGCAGGAATCAGGCGCAACAAGAATCAGGAACTGCTCATGGACTAGTAGAAGGCAACATGGGCTCGACATACGATGAATCTACAGACGACATCTAGCTCTGGGAACAAGCAACATCAACATGAGTCGACGGCAAGAGAAGAAAAAAATGAGATCAAGCGCAGTCAGCGGGATCCATCAGAAGGGAACTCATACTACATCAGCAGCGAAGGAAGCATCGAAGGGCAGCGTTGAGGAGGTCAGCTTCATCAAATGTCGGTGGCGTCCACTTCCTCAGCAAACGGCCGTGGGACTATCCCACCTATGGACCACGTGAGCTCTGATCTGAGCCCTCAAAACAACACTTGCAGAGGTGTGATCGACGAGAAGAAAAAATGGCAAGAACGGAATCTGATGAAGCATTGTTAGGGCACCATGCTCTGATACAAAGTAGAAAGAAATATCAGATAATAATAACGTGAAACAAATCTTTACACATACATATACATAATGACAAGACAAAAATACCTATAGAGTATTACAAACACGACTTGATAATATATATGTAATGTCAAAATTTTCAGAACCAGACAGGATACTAAACGGGATGGAGAGGTTCAATGTCGAATCAATTGAATCGGTCCGACCAAGGGTTGAACCAAAATGACTTAATAAATACAAAAAAATACCTTGGTAAGTGGGCCGGTCCACAGTTGAACCGGTCCAACCGCCCAGACCAGCCCGGGTTTCATAACCTTGGGTAATAGTCTAATTACAACTATTTTTACAGCAAAGCGAATTGAAAAAAGAAACATTGATTTCTATTACATCTACAAAGGTAACAAATGAGCCCTTAAAACATTCCATCAGGACACTGGATGTTTACAACCATTTTTGAATGCAAATGTTTACAACCATTTTTTGATCCTAAAATGATTATTTAGGACCATATTATGGTGGTAAATGAGATCATTCTATAATTAACTGGATTGGCAGAAAACAAGAGCGTTCTTCATAATACATACAAAGAACTAACCACGCGGCATGCTTAACTAATGAAAAATAGCTAATGAGAAGCTAAGCAAAATGATTATAACTACCATAAAAATAAGTCAAGTACAAATCACAAGCTATATTTAATCTGGTATTGCCTAAGCCCAGATTCACCCTTCTCATAATAATCTTGGATGCTGAAGGTCTGAGTAGGGAAGTCCGTGGCGGCAGCATAAGAAGCTGCACCTCTCCATGAATCTAAAACTGGGTCCATTGACCTCACCACCTTAAGCGGGGAGAGATAAGGCCGGATTTTTCGAATCCCTGCTTCCAATCGGGATTCGAGACCAGGGAAGAGCGAACTGCCCCCCAGCACGAGAATAGAATTGCACATACTGTTCTTCACCTCAGCGTACGGCATTGAGAGCCTCCTCAGAGAGACACCTGTCATCTCGTCAAGACCGGCTTGATCAACTCCAATCATGTTGGGCTGAAATAGTATCTCGGGGCACCGGAAACACTCGGTGCCGAGCGTCATCTTATAGTCCTCTGCAGTTAGAGGTCGAAGCCAAGGAAGCTCGAGGGTTCCGTGGAGTAATTCCATGTCGGATTTTGCAACAAATGTTTCATCGATTTCCTGCACTTAGTACGAGGGTCGTAAGGTTAGACATTGATCAGACAGTAGTAGGCGTAGTTCAATATAACAAAAAAATAAATAGAAAGTTGATGCAACACAAATCTCTCATATCAATATCATGCCTAGATAATACTGTGAACAATCAGTACTAATAGGAGGCATATAAACTCTGTACTAGGACAAAATAACATGGCTAATAACAAGATCAGAGAACATGAGTGCATATCAACTTTTGGGGGGCACAAAACCAACCTGGAGCCTGGTGGTAAGACGACCTAGTTCCGCCTCATCCTCTTCAAAACTGTCATCCTCATCATCATAGTCTTTGCTCATCATTTTGTAAAGCTGCCAGTCCTCATCTCTAGCTCCAAAAGTGTCTTCACCCTTCCCCCGATCAAATGCTGCAGTTGTTAAGAGTCGCATTCTCTCCTTCTGTGCGGAATTCAGACGCTCGCCTCGGCCAATGCCTCCTGATGAATTATTGTTTCCATTTGAACGCGATCCATTTGTCTTAAGGCGTTTCCGTTGTTCTAGTCTTTCACTAAGATCTCGATATTTAGCCCGGGTTTCTTCAAGATAAAGTTCTGGATTCTCTCTGAAAAGTAAAAGTTCAATTTTTAGAAATTAATTGTCAAAAATACAGCTTTGAAAGATTCTAGGATCCAAATGAAACACTTACGCCTGTTTAAATTAATCTATAACTATTCAGAAAGTAATGTCAATTTGTACGAAATCATTAGCAGCTTATTATTGATCAAACAGATAAAGGTGCAGAAGCTAGAGTATTTGGTGCGTAGTGTGATTTCTCATTGTAGAGATAGAGTAGAGATGCAGGAAAATAAACAAAAAGAATCACCAGAAGATGAAAACAATATACAAATTCAGGGATGAATCTCAACCAACTCTTGAGGGCTTGTTCTTCCAAAGAGGTTCCTCTCCAAGAGATATAAAACTCCAGAACCAAAGATGACAAACTCTTACAACTCACTCCTAATATATAGACTCTCGTACACACTAATTAAAATAATAAGGAATCTTAACTAGCCGCAATAAATATATTAATAACTAGCCTAATTCCAATTTGCACTAATTATTCTTTCATTTCAACATGACTCGTAAGAACCTCCTTGATGCAGTGGTAGATCTACTCGGGAGGGGCTTCGCTAATGCAGGCCTAGATGCGATGAGATGCAGTGTAGTGCAGGAGTGGTCCGCTCAAATTACAACAAGTAATTAATTATTATAAAGAAGATTAGCAGGGGCACAATCGATCACAAATTTTTAATAAAGAGAGCAAACACTAATTCATGAGCGAACGAGTTGCAAACATTTAAGCGCGTGCGGAATAAGCCCTGCAAATCTCACAGGGTACGATACTAATAACACAATGGGATAACCCTTCACTACCAAGTAAAGGTACCAAAAAGTTCAACAATAGTAAATATGACTCCAAATACAACTTACGCGCGCAGGCGGACGGCGGGTTGGGGGCTGATTGTAGAATCCCGGGCTGCAGCAGTGGCGGGGTGTCGGGCTGGTGGATCGGGGCGTGGATGGCTCAATTTCGTGTATGGGAGGGCTCGGGAGTTAAGGGGGCGGGCTGGTTTATGAGTGGATCCGCGACTGGGAGGGAGAAAGGGAGTTGGAGGTGGACTGGCAGGAGGAGGAGAGGGGAGATGGGGCGGGAGGCTGCTGATGGAAGGGTATCACCGTGGCTGGATGTAAATAGGTGGAGAGAGGGGGGTGTTGGGCGGCGACAGGAGGGAGGGGGAGGCTGACGGCGGGCTGGCTGAAGGAGGGAAGATTGGGCGGCGAGCTGGAAGGAAAGAGATGGTGGTCGGCGGGTTGGCTGGAGCAGAAGAGGGAGAGGCGGGCGATCCTTGGAGTCACACCAAGGAGAGGGATCCGACTGGCGTCGCACCAGCGGAGGAAGACCGACGGCTGCAACTTTGCGGCAACACACGATACCCCAAATCAGCCCCAAAATACGCCTATATATAATAAAACCTACTTAGGGCATCCCGAAACGGACGGCTTATAACGTCCGGCCCGATCGGGCGCTAAATAAAACTCAAAATACATAAATAAATATAGTAAATCGACTCGCAACGACGATCCGGACGCAACCGTGGGCTCGGATCAGCTGTCCGAGCGAGGGTTCACCGCCTCCTGCGGGAATAAACGTGTGCGCCATCAACTCTCCCCGGCTTGAAAGCACTCAACTCCGGTGAGTGAAGATGGTCATACTCTCGGCGAAGCTGCGGGGCAAGTCTCTCGAGCTCCTCTGAAGAAATCCATGTAGCGTCGTATAGCGGGCGACCGCTCCAACGAACAAGATAGCGGACAATGGGTCGTCCGCCAACGGTGTAGAAGTCGTGTCCCATGATCTGAAATATGTCGCTGGTAGGAACCGGTGTCTCTGACCGTAATGTATCTCCGTCTGACTGCTGGCTCGGCGGGGCCGTCGCTGGTGCCGGGTGAACCTCCTGGAGTGACTCATCGGGTGGGGATGGGGTAGGGCTGGCGGGGACTGAAGGTGACCAAAGCTCAGGTGTGGGTGTGGAGAAAGGGTCCACATACACGCGCTCCTCGTAGTATGGAGTCAAATCTTCTACGTTGAATACTCGGCTGATGCCCATACTATGAGGAATGTCGATCTCATATGCGTTCGTACCGATCCGCCGCATGACTGTGTAGGGGCCCATTCGGCGAGCGCTTAGTTTCTTTGCGGGCCCTTGTGGGAGCCTCTCAGGTCGAATACGAATCATGACCTGCTCTCCCGCCTCAAAAATTTGTTCACGTCTGTGCTGATCTGCTCGGTCTTTATAATAATCATTACTAGCTGCAATTTTTTTTCGGACCGACTCATGAAGTGCATGCACATGCTGGATGAAGGACTCTGCAGACTCACTGGGTCGGGACTCAAGGGGAATATCCATCAAGTCAATAGGTTTCCTGGGTTTATATCCTAATATGATATGGAATGGACTCAAAGTTGTGGACCTATTGACGGAACTATTATATGCAAACTCAGCTATAGGCAACACCGAATCCCAAGTGGACGGGCTATCCCCAACTAGACAACGCAAGAGGGTCCCTAAGCTACGGTTGACAACCTCAGTTTGCCCATCCGTCTGGGGGTGGTAGGCGGAGGAGAACTTCAGGGTTGTATCCGTCTTTTTCCACAATGTTTTCCAAAAATAGCTCATGAATCGCACGTCGCGATCCGAGACGATGGACTAGGGTAACCCATGGTACTTAAAAACCTCCCTAAAGAATAAGACCGCCACATGCGAGGCGTCGGCGGTCTTTCGACACAAAATAAAATGGGCCATTTTAGAGAAACGGTCCACCACAACAAAGATCGAGTCGAGCCTCTTCAATGTGCGAGGGAGTCTGAGTACAAAGTCCATGCTAATGTCAACTCATGGTCGCAGAGGGATGGGTAATGGAGTGTACAGTCCAGTGGACTGACGGGACCCCTTCGCCGTCTGACAGACTCGACAATGCCGGACGACTCTAGTGACATCTCTCTTCAGACTAGGCCAGAAGAAGCGATCCTCGACTAAGGCTATCGTCTTATCACGATCGAAATGACCCGCTGCTCCACCTGCGTGCAGTTCCCAGATGAGAAAATCACGGAGGGACGTCTGAGGAATGCAGAGGCGAGAGCCAATAAATAAGTACCCATCAGAGATCGTGTAGCCCTCACGAGGATCAGGTGGGTCCCGTGACAGCGCAGCATGAATCTCACCAAAGTCTGGGCACTCGGGGTAATCAAAGACTAAGCGCTCAAATCCCACTACTCTGGAGCTCATGTCGCGCAGGACGCTGACTCGGCGACTCAGAGCGTCAACCGGCTTGTTCTCAACACCCGCTCGGTGCTTAAGAACATAATGATACTCCTGCATATACTCCACCCATTTTGCGTGACGGTGGCCTAATTTCTTCTGTGAATCAAGATATCGCAGGGCCTGGTGGTCAGAATACAAAACGAACTCCTTATGTAGGAGATAATGGCGCCAATGACGAAGGGCCTGCACTACGGCATAAAACTCTCGATCGTAGTTGGAGTACCGTTGTCGGGCGTCATTCAGTTTCTCACTGAAGTAAGCAACTGGATGACCCTCCTGACTAAGCACTCCACCAATGCCAACGCCCGACGCGTCACAGGCCACCTCGAAGGGCTTGGAAAAATCAGGTAGACGGAGAACAGGAGCAGACGATAGTCTCTCCTTAATCTCCTCGAAGGCCCGCGTGGCGGCCTTCGTCCACACAAAATCACTCTTGCGGAGGCAACTCGTAAATGGGGCCATAATAGAACTAAATCCTCGAACGAACCTCCTATAGAAAGTGGCTAATCCATGAAAACTTCGGGCCTCATGGATGTTCGACGGGACAGGCCAATCACGAATAGACTTGACTTTGTCCGGGTCGACTGATATACCAGATGCGGAAATGATATAGCCTAGGAAGTGTACCGATGCAGACAGAAATGAACACTTCTTCAAATTGATATATAGATGCTCTTTCCGCAGAAGATCGAATACGAGGCGGATGTGGTGTAGGTGATCGGTGCGGCCCTGGCTGTAAATCAATATATCATCAAAATATACTACCAGGAACTTGCCCATGTAGGGCCGCAAGACCTGTGTCATCACCCTCATGAACGTACTGGGAGCGTTCGATAACCCGAATGGCATGACAAGCCACTCATACAAGCCGTCCTTCGTCTTGAAGGCCGTCTTCCACTCATCCCCTTCCCTAACTCTGATCTGGTGGTACCCACTGCGGAGATCAATCTTCGAGAAAATCTGGGCACCCGCCATCGAGTCCAAGAGATCATCGAGGCGGGGAATGGGAAAACGATACTTCACCGTGATCTTATTGATGGCACGGCTGTCGATACACATGCGCCAGCTTCCGTCCTTCTTTGGGGTAAGAAGGGCTGGTACAGCACATGGACTCAAGCTCTCCCGAATGAACTTCTTCCGAAGGAGTTCGTCAACTTGCTGTTTCAGTTCGACATGCTCCGTGGGATTCAGACGATAGTGTGGCAGATTGGGCAAAGATGCCCCGGGAATCAGATCAATAGCATGTTGGATGTCCCTCAAGGGAGGGAGCTCATCAGGGAGCTCCTCAGGCATAATGTCTTCGTAAGCATCCAACAGCCGATAAACATCTGGGTCAGTGATCTCGGTCTCGCTAGGGGCCTCAGGCGACATAGTAGCTGCCACTACAAACATAACTCCGGCCTCCAAACTCTCTCTCAGAAAATCACCCTTCCTCAAAACGTGGAGAGGTCTAGATGACCCCGCGCTAACGGAAGATTCAACCTTGCCCTTGGGAGGATCCCTGGGCTGGGTCGGGGTAAGGGTAATCTTTCGACCTTTGTCGAAGAAGACACACGTGTTGGACCGACCATAACATGTGGCATCTCGATCGTACAACCAGGGTCGACCGAGTACAACATGTGCGACGTCCATAGGAATGACGTCACACCAGACCTGATCCTCAGTGGATGCTAGGCTAATGGAAACTAAACACCGTTGCGTCACCTGGATGGTGGATTTATCCACCCAAAGGACGTGGTAAGGGTGTGGATGTGGCTCAGCGGTGAGTTGCATCCTCTCCAATTCTTTCTTGGCGATGATGTTTACGCAGCTACCACTATCGATGGCGAGTTTGCAGGGGCCTCCTGCGCTCGGGAAATACGTGAAGAAAATCGTGGTGCGTCGCCAATCCTCCTCGGCTCGTGGGGTGTGTAAAAGACGTTGGAGGACTCCTAACTCTAGTGACCGCTCAGCGTCGCTCTCCCATCCTTCCTCCACAACAGCTGTAATCTCCTCGACGGCGGCATCCTCAACCTCAGTGCTGGGCTCGCCTGACTCCTCGATCAGTAAATTCCTAGTTGGGCACTGCGCGGCAAAATGCCCTCTGCCCCAGCACCTATAACATTGGGCACCCCCAGGTTTGGGGCCTCCAGGAATAATAGCTTTTCCCGTCCCCTCGACGGGGGTGCGAGGGGGGGCAGTGGCTGTGGTAGCAGGGGGTCGCCTGGCTGGGGCGGCTCAGTTGGTGATGAGAGCTTGCCTGAAAGCTCTTTATCAAGGAGGTCGGGGGATCGAGCCCCGGCCTCAACAACCTATCGGCCCTGTGGTGGGGCCGGGGATGGGTTGGGGTGTACGGGCCGCGGACCTGATTAAAGACGCCTTGGTGCGACTCTAAGGTCGGCCCCCTGGGCTGGTGCGACGCCAGGCTGCAGGGTGACAGGCAGGTGTGACGTCTGTCCTGCATCACTCCTCTTCCCTAAACCCTAAGGCAAAACAGAGCCTTTTTCCACTAGGAGTCTCAAGAACCCAATGAGTCTTTTCCACTAGAGACTGGGAACCCAGCTCAGATCTTTTGAAAAGAGATCATGTAACCCTTTACAGTTCGCATTGAGAGATTGATCAGAAGGCGAGTATCACCGAGAACAGATGAGGTGATTCTAGCTAAGTCTCAAAAAGAATGAGATACCTAATTTTCTAATAACAGACATAAAACAGAGGAATTATAAAAGTGTTGCTACTAGTTGTTTTTGAAGGATTACATATATCCAAGTTCCATATTTGTCCAAGTACGGAAAAAAATGGGCACTAATGGACGGAAGAAAAATGGTGTCTTCTTTTTGTAGCAAAAGTAACAACTCTTTTTTGAGCGGTCGGTTGAGTGTTCACTAAGCGATCGTTGAGTGTTCATTCGATGAGCAGAGATCACGTCTTGGTTGAGAAGATCTTTCCTTTATAAAGCACCGTTGAATGGACGCTAGATCAGCGATCGAGAGTCCTTGATTGGCAAACTTCCATTCGGTCAGTGATCGCCTACTGTGAAACGGCGATACATTATGAACTTTAGCCATTTTGAAGAATTGAATCTAGCTTCTTGAAACAGATACCTTCTTAGACACTATAGAGAGAAGATGATCTATAAGTGCATAATTTTAACTTGGTATACCAAATCATCAGGGCTTTTCTCAACAATCTACTACTATTTGGTATATCATGTTTTGCAGAAAGAGGGATTGCACTTGATTGTTTACATATATACAAAGTAATCCAAAGTATATATAATTACAGATAAAACTTCTTTAAAGAAAAGAAAGATAAAGAAAACATAACTCAGAATATGCAACATTCATGAAGAAAGAAATCTGCATTATATTCATCTTGATTTGCATCCACTTAAGTTTAAGAAAACGGTTACAAGCATAGTAATTAAGAGAAATTTTGCACAGCTTGATCTTATGTTTAATAAGATTTTCTTAATAGAAATGTAACTCCTCCTTTTCTTCTTGGATTCATTTTTTACCAATGAAGCTTTAAATATGGCAGCTTCTTCTGCGGCAAGAGATTTAAAGTGGTTTGTATGGGCAGGATCCTCGGAAGATAGTCTAGTCATCAACTCTTTGAGCTCTTCTTCTTTAGAAATTTCTTCATCAGTAGAGTCATCAGAAGTAGGAGCAAGAAGATCAACAATAAATTTATCAATTTGTTCAGCAGAGATAACAGGAGCTGAAAAGGATGGAACTGACGTAGAAGAAGCTGGGGAGGAGTTGGAACATTAACAGCAAGCGACATAGTATGGGGATCATTGAGATTCCCAATGGCGTCTATGCCTTTAGTGAAAGAGGGAGCCTTGGTGGAAAATTGAGGGAGAAGAGTGGTGGAGTACTTCTCAAGGTATTTTTCTCGGTCGAGTAGGGAGTTGACCTTTGGAGAGAAAACTCCACCAGCAAGGAAGGGACTGGATAGAGAGGGAGCGAGCTGGCAGCTACTGACTCTGCTCGTTCCCTAGCTTCAGCTTCTGCAGCCTTCTCTTCACATTCTCTCCTAATTCTCATGCTTCTATCATAGGAGGTTTCCTCACCTCCGGCTCTTTTCAAGGCATCCATAATTGTTCTCTGTGGCCCAATTCCCACAGTCTATCTTTCTTCCTTTGTTTGTATACTTTTCTTTCCTCTTTGGATTGCCCTACTTAGGGTTGCCTCCTATCTCTGGGAAGAATGGACTTGATGTGTTCTGGAGGAAGAAAGAGGCAACACGCCTGTAGGCATCCTTGAAGGAGCATCAATTTTCAGGGAAGAAAAATCAGATGTGTCACCAATCTAAAATGTGGTGACCTTCTCTTGTTCAGTAATGGAAACTTCCAATCCAGACATTGCAGATAATTCTATCATTATGCACCTGAGTGGTGGAGAACAACTGTGATAGTTCCGTGACGAAAATCTTCACTCGCTTCTGAAGAAGGAGCTCCAGACCTGCTTCCTTGATGAGCTCGACCACATCCCTAGACTTTTGTTTAGCTCTCTATAAGGAGCTGGATCAACCTCGAAGTCTTGATCGATTCCTTCCATTGCTGCGAAGGAAGGATGTTAACGCAAGATTTCAAAGAGAAGAAAGGAGGGAAAGACATCAGAGAGTTTTGGGAGAGCAAGTTAGCTCACAGAAAGGCGAAAGATATAAATAGGGGAGGAGTCAAAAAGATGCAATTCTTGATATGGACGATCAGCGATTGGCTAACGAGCAAAAGACCACAGTCGGCGATCGGCCAACGAGATGAGACAGATAACATTGTTCCTAATTACCACACCATTAGGGTCTAGTTTGTTTCTATAGACCCATTTGGTGCCAATCACCAAATGGTTCTTTGGTTTCTACAAGAGTCCAAACCTTCTCTCTCAAATTACTCTAGCTCTTCTTGCATGGCAAAAATCCATTGGAGATTCTTGTGAGTTTCCTCAAAGTTTTTCGGTTCCATATGAGAGATAAAAAAGGGCACAGCCCGGTGCACAAAGCATCCCCCGCGCAGCGAGGGTCCGGGGAAGGGTCCCACCACAAGGGTGAAATGTAGGCAAACCTTACCTTGCATTTTTGCAAGAGGTTGGTTCCATATTTGAGAAAAAACTTCAAAATAGTAAATCATTAGTTGTACCCTCCCTTGTTCTGACGTCATCCTCTAAGTATCATATTACTTGTTGTAGTAGATGATCTTTGACATATTGATAAGCACTGGGGAGAGGAACTGGACGTATTGCGGGCACTACTTCTTGAGATTTTGTTGTAGCATGTTGTACAACTTCCATACCAGTGGAGGTTCTATTTCAGCTTCAGGACGCGGTGGATGAGAAACAACTCTTTTTTCTAGCGGGAGTAATTTCATCATCGTCGTCACTTTCCTCTAATAGGGAGGTGCACTCTTCAGTGGGTTGTACTTCATTTACCTTTGAAATAGAGAGTTTGTCTGTTACGCCCCCGGACTAGGCCAGGTTATTTGGCTGGCAATACAAGCGGCGGCAAAGGCAAGACGGAGGTGGCAACGGGGCTGAACCAATTGGTTCAGCCCCCTCTTTATAGAATCGGCCCAAGGGGGGCTGAACCCACCCGGTTCAGCCCCTATTGGGGCCGACCGGCCCTTTGGTTGGCTGGCCCTGGGTCCGGGTATAAATATACCTGGACCCCCTCTTTTGTTGGCATGCATGATAATCTCAAGGTATTCTCCTTCATCTAAACCCTAGCCTCCTTCTTCTCTAGTTTCTTCCCCCTCTCTTTTTTCTAGCGGGAGTAATTTCATCATCGTCGTCACTTTCCTCTAATAGGGAGGTGCACTCTTCAGTGGGTTGTACTTCATTTACCTTTGAAATAGAGAGTTTGTCCAACTGCAAAACTAAATCCGAAGGAAGGAATTTTCTCTTCATAGAGAGTGTTAGATTTATCAAACATTACATGTACAGATTCTTCAACGCACAAAGTTCTTTTATTATAACATATATAGGCATTGTTGGTGAAGGAATAGCCAAGAAACAGTCATTCATCCGCTTTGGCTTCAAATTTAGCTAAAGTAAATTTGTCATTATTCAAGATGTAACATGTGCATCCAAATACTTTAAGAAATGTTTAGAGACCTTCCTTTTATTAGTTCATAAGGGGCCTTCTCGTGTAGTTTGGTGAAGAGAGATCTATTTAATACATAGCAAGCAGTGTTTACTGAAACCTAGAAATATAAGGGAATTTCAGCCTCAATTAATAAGGTCATGCTAGCTTCTATGAGTGTTCTATTTTTCCTCTCTGTAAGTCAATTTTTTGCGAAGTTCTTGGAAAGGAGAAACATTGTTTAATACCTTAGGATTCACAAAATTCTCTCATCTTATGAGATTCAAATTCAGTGTAATGATCACTTCTGATCATTGTCACTAAAGTGTTCATCTTATTTTGGATTTCTCCGAGAAAACTATCGAGCACATCAAAGTTATCAGAGTTGTTTCTAAGGAAGAAAACTTATGTAAGTTGACAAACATCATCAAATACTACAAGAGAATATATTTTTCCTCCTAAACTAGTTGTAGAAATGGATCCAAACAAATCCATGTGCAGTAGGTATAAACACCTAGGAGTGTCATGAACTATCTTGTTTTAAGTGAGAGTTTGGTCTGCTTTCCCAATTGGCATGCTTTGCAAGGTCTCTCCTTAACGAATTTTGAACTAGGCAATCCTCCAACTAAATTCTACTAGATAGTTTAGACAAGTTTCTAAAGTTACTATGAGCAAGCCTCCTATGCCACAATTAAGAGATACTTGGAGAGTAAGCCATGAGATAGACAGTAGTTTCCACTTGACCGCGGTTAACTAGGTAGACCTTGTCAACTCTAGTTCTAGTGAATATCACTGTGTCTGTCATACTATCCATCACATTGTAAATATGAAATAGAAAAGAAACTAGATAACCTTTATCACATGCTAACTTATGTTTATCAGATTGTACTGCATCCTTCCACATATATAACATTTGTAAAAATTATTTTACTAAAAGAAAAGTTATCTAACATTTGATATATCCATGGTTTGAATCTTCAAAGATAACCTTGGGACCTTCTTAGAATAGTAGCTTCTGTCTCTAGTCATATACCTAGAGCATCCACTATCCAAGTACCAAGTGCATTTCTTGGTGAAACATGGACCTTACATGTAATATTAGCGAATAAGGTCCAAAAATAGATTTGGGACCATAGCATTAGTAACAATGTTAACATAAACCCTTTGTTTCCCTTTGTAACGATTGCTTCTGGGAATGGTGCTTGTGTTGTTAAACCAACAGTCGGCCATAAAATGTCCAACCTTTCCACAATAGAAACATGGAAAATGGTTGTACCTACCTTTTCTTATAGTTAAAATAGAGTAAGAAAAAGTCAGAGTCTAAGTCATCTGAGGCATGAAGGATGATCGGCAAACGTTTATCTTTGATCGAGGGTAGGAGAAGCGGTCATCGATCGTCAACCGACTTTGCTGTCTACGGTTAGTGATTGGTTGCTGAACAACCCGTCGTCAAGCATTTATACTATGGACAACCTTCTGAATCTATGACCAGTAACTGGTGGATCGACGATCAACAATTGGTGCAGTGAGTGATCGACGACCAATCAGTCGGCGTTCGCGGACTGTATTCTTGAGCAGTGAGTTTTCAGTGGCTTTCCCTTTCCTTCGTAGTTGTGACAGAGAATTCTCAGTCATATGATGGAGGAGGGGGACAAATTTTGAATATGCTTCCAGGTTGCATTTTAATCGAATGAGTTTGTGGTTTAAATATCCTCATAGGTTTAGAAGAAATCTTCTTTACATGAGGGAACATATTTATCCACAAACTTCACCACCTTCATTTTCAACTCCTCCAAATACGATGACTAGAGAATTCTTGCTAGCAGACTCAGAATCCTGCTTAGCCTGGACTGCAGAATCAGCTCCAATACCCCACTTGTTAAACCTTACCTGAGGTTCCTAGCAAGCTTGTCAGGATCGAGATCTTACGTAAGATCGGTCGGTAGTGGTACGATCGTAAAACGTGGGATCGACACGAAACGGTAAGATCTTACTTATTATACAAAAAAAAAATCTAATTTATATATAAAAATATCTAGTAGATCAACAATCATAAAGCAATATATATATATATAAGTTCAACTTCATAGTAATTAGTAAATAATAATTAGTAAAAAGTTCAACTGCATAGTAATTTACCTCATTCAAAATAAAAGTAAGTCATCTAAGCTAAAGTCCTCCGAATTGCCTAATGAAACATCTTCGTCGCCTTCATATATCCCAAGATCTTGTTCTCCTCCCCCTATGTGAGCAGCTACCTCTTGGTCCTCTTCAATATCCAGAGGCTCTATGTCAAGATCTTCATCATCTTCATCGGCAACAATCCACTCATTATCGGATGGAATA
Source organism: Dactylorhiza incarnata (assembly GCA_033032865.1). NCBI lineage: Eukaryota > Viridiplantae > Streptophyta > Magnoliopsida > Asparagales > Orchidaceae > Dactylorhiza > Dactylorhiza incarnata. The sequence goes on from JAWHQI010000173.1 coordinate 2,163,905, forward strand.
TCATCAAAATTATGTGCATGAGTTTTCTTCAACTTTCTATCGGTCAAACGAGAATTCGCCATCACAAAGACAACATCATTCATTGTCTTTTGCTTCAAACGATTTCTTCTTTTTGTGTGTACCTAGAAAAAAAATCAATTAGTATACAATACTTTTGGTGAAAGGTGATTAAAGATATTTAATAAAATTGTAATTATACCCTTTCAAATGCAGAGGAAGAGGCGTCGACTGCAGAGGAAGAGGCGTCGACTGCGACCCTATGATGCAGAGGAAGAGGCGTCGACTGCGACCCTGTGATGCAGAGGAAGAGGCGTCGACTGCGACCCTGTGATGCAGAGGAAGAGGCGTCGATTGCGAGCCTGTGATGCAGAGGAAGAGGCGTCGATTGCGAGCCTGTGATGCAGAGGAAGAGGCGTCGACTGCAAGCCTGTGATGCAGAGGAAGAGGCGTCGACTGCGAGCGGCGAGCGGCGATCGGCGAGCGGCGAGCGGCGAGCGGCAGGCGGCAGAGGAAACCTAGCGGTGTCGAGCGGCCTGCGAGTCGATGAGTGAGGAATAGTCCTCTCGTGCTCTGCTTAAATCTCAAATTAGGTCGTAAATACGCGTGGAGTAGGATCGGTAGGGTCGTAAGATCGGCCGATCTTACGATCCTGCACGGCGATCTTGCCGATCCTGCTCCACCGGCGATTTCACATCCAGCACGAAACGCTCCCCTATAAAAAACGTAAGATCGTACGATCCTACGTGTAAAAACGCGTTTTTGAAAAGCTTGGTTCCTAGAGAGATTTTGGATCTTTTCGCTTCTGCAGTTCAGACTATCAAGTTCAGATTAAGTCTTTATCAGCCCAGTAAAAAATCTATTATTTTCTTCAAGAGGTTTTTTTAACTCTTCTTCAGGAGCATTCTTCTCCACTTTCCGGGAGTCATGATCAATGACTTCTTTTGAAACTTGTGGATCTTTTCGCTTTTGCAGTTCAGACTATCAAGTTCAGATTAAGTCTTTATCAGCCCAGTAAATAATCTATTATTTTCTTCAAGATATTTTTTTAACTTTTCTTCAAGAGCATTCTTCTCCCCTTCCCAGAAGTCACAATCAATGACTTCTTTTGAAACTTGAAATTCAAGCTTCGCATGCAATGCAGCATTGCACTGGGTGAGTTCATCATTTTCTATAAGAAGAGCTTTAAGTCTTCTTTCATAAACAAGATTATCATTGCATAGGCTCTCAAAGACATCTCTAAGTCCGGAACAACGAAATCAAAAGAATCAAGGTCTAGTACCTCGTGAGATTCCGAGGTTTCTCGTTCGTTAATGGTCATAAGACACTTGGTCTCAGGTTCTTCTTCACACTCTGGCTCAGAAGATTCTTTTGAGGAAGATTCGCTCCAGCTTTGAGCAATCATGCCCTTCTCCTACTTGTTGGACCTTCACCTTTCCTTGTTTTTTTCCTTGGACTTTTTCATGTCGTTCTTCTTTAGCTTGCAATTCACTCTTCCTGCAATAGTAACATATAACTTCATCAGTATTGTTAATGTTCCATATCTTGAGGGCCTAAAGCTTCTTTTCTTGCTCCAGTCCATGTATCATGAAGGAGAGTTCTCCTTCCATTTATGAAGCTTCATGGCTAGGAAATTCAATTCTTCATCAATGTAGGAGGTGATTGGCCTCCTGGATTCAATTGCACAACAAAAAATGTTTTCTCTGGTGTTGGCTTGAAGGGAGAGGCTGGTTCTTCAACCTCATTGGAGGTTGTTGTGGCAAGCTCAAAAGATTACAGTCTGCCATAAAAAGAGTCTGGAGTGATCTCTTTTAACTTTCTTATTTCCTTTATAGCCCAAGAACATGAGAGGTACTCCTTGGCCAAGCTCTTGAGCAGTTTTTCATTATGCTCTTCATCAGAAATAATTCTTCCATAAGTTCTCAACTCATTGATGATGACATTAAATCTTTTATACCAGTCAGTAACTAACTCGTGGCACTTTATCTTGAAATTCACATATTGTATGATGAGGTTTGCTTTCCTATCATTTCTCACATCATCATTACCTTCTGCCATGACGGTTATAGCTTCACAAATCTCTTTGGCAGAGGTGCAGTTTATAACCTTCACAAATCTCTTTGGCAGAGGTGCAGTTTATCACATTATGATATAGTTCATCAGAAAGTGTTGACACAAGTATGTTCATTGCCTTTCCATTGTAGGCTCTCATCCTCTTGTACTCATCAGACCAATCAACTTTGGATTAGATGATTTTCTTGTTTGTCGTCAGATCAATTTTCTTGTCAACAGATGAACCTTAAGTATAAATTCAAAAATATTTGAAAGGTTGATAAACCATAGTCAAGAATTACTTTAGATGGAGGGTGAATAGAATTATTAAAATTTTATACAACTAATCAAAGTACATGTCATAGATTCTAAAACAGTACAAGTATAAAATTAAGAAAACTAAGTAAAAAAGATTATACAACCAGAAGACAGAAATTTATAGTGGTTCCCCTAAATATTGGGTACTCCACTCTTCTGCCCCTTGACAGGATATCCACTAATCAGTGCTAGTCTTTTGATAAGGAGACCCTTGAAATCAATATAATTGAATCTTTTGTTAAAGAGATTCGAAAAACCAAAGAAACTTTTGATAAAAAAAATTTGATAAAAAAAAACTTTTGATAAGGTGTTTCAAAAACACCGAATCTTTTGATAAGAGTATTCTCAGGACCAAGAAATATTTTGATAAGGTATCTTCAACCAAAATCCTTTTGATAAAGTGGCCAAAACCAAGCCGAGAGCCTTTTGATAAGGTTGACTCAAAACCACTCCAAGATCCTTTTGATAAGGTAGATCCTAAAGCTTTGAATATTTTGAAAAGAGATTCTCAAAACTCTATCAAAAACTTGTAGTAGAAAATCTATTTTCATAATGTTGTCCTCTTCAACAAATCTCTGAGAACTTGGTTCTCTGAATGCACTGTGTAGATACTTGTTGTAGCAGATAGAATTTGATGTAGATTCCTCCTGTGAGTTCAGATTCAATAGAGAGATTTTAATCTGTTGAGGAAAAATATGTTGGAACATGCATTCTGCATCTCTTTGGTTTAAGAATAACAAATCTCATTATGTATTTGATAAAGTTTGTTTTGTGTTTATAGTATGCAGGAAATAACAGGTATAACAAACAAAAACAATCAATTGAACGGACAGACGATTTGGACCAGCATTCCTACTTCTGTGTCCTACCGCGGAGCGGTATCGTTCAATTTTGGGACGAGCACCAAAATGCATTCAAATGAAAATACAGGCGGGAGCAAAGAGTCAAACATGTACATAAGTTAGCGTTGCGCGCTAACACATACCGTGGCGCGGTAGATACTACCTAAAATGAAGAAATACGCTTACCATCTCTGCTCGAGCCACGCGCCAAAATATTCCCTTAGGATGCACCACGGCGGTAGGACTTACCGCCGGTGGTAGGACTTACCGCCGGCGGTAGGACTTACCGCCGGCGGTAACTCCCAGAGTCTATTTAAAGACCGGTTCGCTCTTTCCACAACAACGACGAGAGCGCATAGAGCACCAGCACTCTGAATTATTTCCAGAGCCTCGTCCCTTAATTCCAGAGCACTCCCTTGAGCAAATTCGAAGATCCAAAGGAGGACTTGAAGGAGAAGCGCAACAACGATTATTCTACGCGAAGGACAAACGCATCAACAACAAGGATTTCTCTCGCGTCTTCGTCTTAACCTTTAGAAGTACTTCATAGGGAGTTCTACTGCATATTTTAGATCTATTATCTCATTTGTATTACCTTTCTTTTTTGTTACTTCTTGTTATAACGGTAGAGGAATTCGCCCGTGTTGGCGACTAGGTCCGTGTGCGACTTAGGGTAGAAATTTGCCTTGTGTTTTAGGCGCCTAGATCTAGGGAGTAGGTCTAGGGGCGGCCCGAGGTCTATTTGCGGGGAGATATGCTACCGCCAACCGGTTTTTAGGGAGAAGAGTCGGTATAGAAAACTCAAGAGTAAACATCATCGCCCCGATTTCTAGCGTCATAGAAATCCAAATTTTGTACTTTAATGAATATAATATAAAATCATGTCTTGTTGTTTTTATTCATCAAACGAATTATTTTTGAACTTATTTTGACTTGCAACAATTGTTTTGATGAAGACATATTTTAAGGAGATTTTAAAATTCCTTATTCACCCTCCTCTAAGGGCGTCTGTAGATTCAACAAGTGGTATCAGAGTCAAGTTGCTCGTCTTAGGCTTTACAACCTAGAGTATATTATGGCTACCCTTAGAGAGGAATTAAATCTTAAAGATGAGTCTTTGTTAGCACCTCCACTATTCATTGGAAAGAATCATCGTGCATGGAAAATATTAATGAAAAATTTTCTTATTTCCATTAGCTTTGACATTTGGAATATAACTATTAAAGAATATGTTATCCATCTATTTGTGTGAATAATAGTTATATTCCTACACTAACATGTAAATTACATGAGTTTAATATATATATATATATGCTAAGGAGATGCATTGCTTATTTTGTGTCCTTAATAAAAATATTTTCAGAATTATTTATACTTTTTTTAAAGCTTATGAAATGAAATTTCTTGAAGAAACTTATGATTCTCTATCTACAGGTATGGAACAATTGCAAGAATTGGAGAATATACACGATTGCACAAATATTCAAGATAGTTCTTCTTTGGATGGATCTATGGAGTGTGCATCAAGTGGAAGGGAAAATAAAAGTACATCACATTGTTCAAATGAAATTTCATCAGATAGCACTGTAAGTACAAAGAAATCCTCCCTTCTTACATCTAAGTTACTTTCTCCATCTCGTGCGCTTGATATTGCTAAACGTAAAATTGAAAAGTTGAAAAATAATAATTCTAGATTACGTTTAGAAAATAAAATCTTAAAAGCAAAACTTGATGTGAAATCTAATATTGATGTGTCTATTGTTATATCCCCCTCATGCTCTTCACTTGAAAATACTATACATTGTCTTGATTGCAATAAACTTAAAGAAAAATTCAAGGTATTTGAAAAAGAGTTTTCTATTGCAAAAGAGCATAGTGAACAATTACTAAATGAAAATAATGCTCTCATTGGTAAACTAGATTCATTAAAATTATTTGTTCACAAAATTTCAAATGATAAAAAATCTAGTATATCTAATTTATCTACAAATTTGTGTAAGGTCTCTACTATTGTCACAAAACTAATAAAACAACATACAACTAGTAGAATATTTAATCATGAAAGCATGTCTTACATTAAGTTCACCATATGTTCCAAATTTGAGCATATATCATCTTGTTGTAAGGATAAATCTAAACCTTGCACATCTCACCAAATTTGGTTTCTCAAAATTTCATTATCCAAAACATTTTGATTTTATATGAGTTCCCAAATCATATCTCCATATATCATGAGATTATTGATTGTCTAGGGAGATGTTTATCATGCTATGGTTTGCTTGCATCAAAATGATAACAATTTTATCAAACCTATTTTTGCTCCCTTGCCAAGTATATAAAAATAAAAATAACCTTTTCTTTTTTTTTGTGCTATTTTATTTGCTGTCTTTATTTTTATTGAACCAAACATGTTCACATTTGATATATATTATGACATATTTACCTTGCAAACTTGCACTATAATAAATCAAATATGATGAATATAAATGATCATGTGTTACATCATTGTGGACTATCAATACTTGATATTTATATCTTTGAATGTATAAATGAAGAATTCTTAAATAACTTTAAAAATAATCTCCACTATAACAACATTTCTAAAATTCATACAACAAAGCCAAAGTTTGTCTTATGAAGGGATTAAATGTCTAGTATGTTTGAGATCATCTCCACATGGTATGTGTCTCACAATAGCGGGGGCGTAGGGTTGTGTGCATTATAGGTGCTAATATGTAAATCATGTCTTGTTCTTGACCGTAGAGGTTTTCAGTGGTCCTTGCGAGGCACTGGGAGGAAAGAGTGTTAGGTTTAGCGACCTTTTATGTATGCATATGGATCTCACATCCCAACCTACGGCATGTGTGCAGCTCCTCATGCTCATCAGTCACTTAGTACAGGGTTATTGTGTAGATGTGTATTTTAGGTAGTTTGGTCTTGAGCATTCCTATAATATATGTATTTGCATGCACTCTTTATGATTATACATTTCATACATATTTGATTTGTTGGACATGCTTCTTCAGTAATATTCTATCAACTTAATTTTATCATTTGCACTAATTCATATGTATAAGCAATTAAGCATTCATGATCATGGAAAGCGCATGAATTTTTTAACTCAAGCCAAAATTTAAATCTGCAACTTTTTGAATATATTCTTGTTTTCTTTCGTGCATTTGGTGCTCCTTATAGAGGAGAATCACAATCATGAAAAATCAAAATAAAAATGATGAAAACGAGGTTTTAAAGCAAAAAATCACATCTCTGTCTCTTACCGCCCGACACTAACACGTACCGCCGGCGGTATTTTATTTATTGAAATTTCTTATTTTCTTTGCATTTTATTTTTTGAAATTTATTTCGCTGCTTTACTCATAGTTCTTTTCCGCTTTCAGTAAATTTTACGTATTTTTGGTTCATTTTTCTCAAAAATCAAAAACAAAGAGAAAATTACAAAACTATCCAAAATCACCAAAAACATGTTTTTTCATGCAGTTTTCATGTCTTCATATAAACCAAAAATGACAAACTGATTATTCTTATTGCTAAAGTCAAAGATAAATAGATATATCACTTAATGATTGATTAAAATGTAGAATCTCATATTCAAATTTCTTCAAACATTGATTTGATATTCATGCCTTGCATATATCTCTTGATGTACAATAATGATAAATGTAGGAAATATGTGTATGAGTGCTAAGTATGCCTCTAAGTATGAGTGCTTCTTGGAAAAATCTTATTCTTGAATTCCTTAATAAAGGGGGTTGATAATACCAAAATATGGAGAATAAATTGAGAAATCTAAAATGGGAGAATAAATGAGAAGTCTAAAAGGGGAGAATAATCAATACCTAAGGGGGGGAACAAATAAAATTATGAGAGCATATGTAGGGGCACTCATCTAGTGGGAGTACACAGTTAGTAACGAACATTGTTATGTACTTGATTATATTTGCAAAACCTATTTATCTCATGATTATCATTTACCCCATTATTCTATAAACACGGCTCTATTCTAAAATTATTGATTTAGCATTAGAGGATTTGTTATTATCAAAATGATAAGTTTGTTGGAATATGCATTCCACATCCCTTTTTGATTTGAGAATAACAAATCTCATTATGTATTTGATCAAGTTTGTTTCGTGTTTATAGTGTGCAGGAAATAATAGGAATAACAAACTAAAGCAAACAATTGAACGGACCGACGATTTGGACCAACATTCTTACTTATGTGTCTTACCGCGGAGCGGTAACACATATCGCTGGCGGTAGCGTTCAATTTTGGGACGAGCCCCAAAATGCATTCAAATGAAAATACTGGTGGGAGAAAAGTGGCAAACATGTAAAGAAGTTAGCGCTACGCGCTAACACATCCGTGGCGCGGTGCCTAATATAAAGAATGCCTAAAATGAATAAATATGCTTATCATGTCTAAAATGAATAAATATGCTTATCATGTCTGCTCGAGCCGCACGCCAAAATGTTTCCTTAAAGGATATCGCGCAGCGGTAGGACTTACCGTCGACGGTAACTCGCATAGTCTATTTAAAGACCGGTTCGCTCCTTCCACAATGACGAGAGCGCATATAGCACCAACACTCTGAATTATTTCCAGAGCCTCGTCCCTTAATTCTAGAGCACTCCCTTGAGCAAATTTAAAGATCCAAAGGAGAACTTGAAGGAGAAGCGTAAAAAGATTATTCTACACGAAGGACGAACGCATCAACAACGACGATTTTTCTCGCGTCTTCTTCTTCACCTTCAGAAGTTCTTCATAAGGAGTTCCACTGCATATTTTAGATCTATTATCTCATTTGTATTATCTTTCCTTTTGGTTACTATTTGTTGTAACGGTAGAGGAATTCGCCCGTGTTGACGACTAGATCCGTGCGCGACTCAGGGCAAAAATTCATCTTGTGTGTTGGGCGATTAGATCTAGTTAGTAGGTCTAGGGGGCAGCCCGAGTCCTATCTAAGGGAGCTAGGCTACGGGCAACCAGTTCCTAGGGCGATTAGATCTAGTTAGTAGGTCTACGGGCAATCCAAATTTTATACTTTGATGAATATAATATAAAATCATGTCTTGTTGTTTTTATTCATCAAACGAATTATTTTTAAATTTGTTTTGACTTGCAACAATTGTTATGATAAAGTCATATTTTTAAGAGATTTTAAAATCCCTTATTCACCCCTCTTTAAAGACGTTTGTAGATCCAACAGAATATATGATAAAGCCCTTTGAATCCTTCAGAGAAGACATTCTTCAGATCTAGAGAAGATGATCTTATCGACTATAATTGTTCTATCAGAACTATTTGAGGATGAGGAAGAAGGAGACAAGAGAAGGAGAGACGGCTTCTTCACAGACTGCTTCTATATTATGTCTTTTGTTTTATCTATATTCAGAATAGGAATGTGTATATATATAAGTTGCAAAACAAATCTCTTGACAAATGTGATTCAATCAGAGAGAAGACCTTGCTTAATTAGATCATCAACGATCACAATTAAATCTGAATCATTGTCTTAATTTGCTCAAACTTCATTCGAAATTAATCTGTATAAAAGTCGACGCAAGACTTCTTGAACTTGACATCTTGTCGACGTATGCTGAGATATATAGAGCAAGGATATCTCAAAATATGCAGTTATACTTATGCTCTGACTTCTCTATATAAGATCTCGACACAGGCTCTGTTTGGGACAGCTCTGGCGATGAAAAAGCTGTTGATCGAATAGAGCTGATTTATTAGAGTTGTTTGAGAAGCAGTAATGAAAAAGTTGCTCACAGTTTGGATTGTCTGTGCATAAGTGTTGATCGAATAGAACTTTTTCAATTGAAGCTGTTTGGAAGAACAATTTTTTGATAGCCATTTTTTAAACAAAAACATCGAAATGTATATTGTTCAAAGGTAAAATCAAACATATAATAAAACTTAAATGTTTTACATAGTTCACTAAATAAAAGTAAACATTAATATTTGCAACGCATTGCCTTCTCCATTCATTTTTGTTCACGTGTGCGATAAAAAAAATTAATATTAATCATACTTTTGAATATGATGACTTCTAGAGTTTGTAAAAAGGATGCAGAGAAATTTTACCTGTGGGCGTTGTACAATTCTTCAGCAATACTATCTCGTACTGCAGACATATGATCAGCTCCCCCAGCATCAAACATATCAGTCGCTGAAGTGGGTGGTAGGTCGATTGCCCAACCCGATCTCTTTAATGCAAAGATCACAAAAGATCAAAACTTCATTTGAATCCCAACTCGTTGAGATCCCTCCCTCCTTCGGTTTTCCCATTATACTAAATGGAAAAACAAAAAATTTAAAGTGGTTCATACGTTTTCAAGAACGATAACAAATCACCTATATTTCGAGTATAGAGAAGATCATTCCCTAGATATGAACAAAAGTCATGAGTAATCGAATGTGGTTGAATCATTTGGGCGACATAATCTAATAGCACATCAAGAAACTACATAAAAAAGGATTCACTAGATATGAACAAAGTTTACTGAAAAAATAATAACTGCATATTTTACTATTCAAGAGTTAATCAATCTTAACCTAAAAAATAGCAACAACTTGAAGGCTTGCATATTTCACTCAATCAAGAACTAATCAATCTTAACCTAAAAAATAGCAACAACATTGGGTCAACTATAAACCAGATCAATCTTCACATGTTTAAGAACCATAAACCAGATCAAAGGTACAAACCTGAATCTTACTAGTGTTTTTAATTACAACAATGAATGCGTGAATTTACTAATATGTTCATAGATAGGTGAATAAACAGCAAATCTGGACAGAGTGATAGTAGAAAATCTAGATAGAAATGCAGAAAATTTGGCCAGACTGCTAGTAGAAATCAAAACCTAAATTTGAATGCTAAGCCGAAGTACTAAGCACCACAAATCAAATCTGATCATAAAACAGGAAACAGATGCATACCTTCACGGGAGAAGCAGGATCAGCGTCGGAGAAGGCTATGAAAGATGTCTATCGATGGAGTAGAGGGCGAAGATGGCGGAAATCGGCGTCGTCGAAGAGAGAAAGTCGGCGTCGGCGGAGAAGAGGGAGGAGTGCCTCGCTGTCGCCGGAGATATAAAGAGGATGGGCTGGCGTCGGAGATCAGAAAGAGCACGAAATGGCATCGGGATCGCAGGCATCTTGCTAGGGATCGGGAACAAGGGATAGAGCGAGCAATGGATTTCAGAAAAAGAGATTCGTAGAGCGCAATCGCGACCCGTGGGGAGCTTTCCGAAATACCCCTAAAACGCGGGTTTTGGAAAAGTGTTTTTCAAAGAGTTGCGCGTACAAACGGCTTAAAACAGCTCTGGTGGCTGGAATAAAGCTTTTCCATCCGTCAGAGCTGTCCCAAACCGACCCATAGTAGTATAATTGTCACTCTTCATGTGTTGACTGTTAATCAAAGCTCAGAGTAAGCTTCTTGTCGTACGTCGACAACTCCTTGGTACTTCTCGTTGTACGTCGACATCTCCTCAAAGCATAGAATTTTACATAGCCTTACTCTGACTTCCTGAGTTCACTGATTCTTTGTCTGGCCACTGAATAACTTTGGACTTACACTTACACAAGATATCATCTATGCATACATGTATTTTAAACCTATATTACTTTAATAACCTGAAATATCAAATTATAAATAGATTTTCCCAATAATCTCTCTCAATTTGATATATCAGGTTTAAGTGATTTCAAAAATAAGAAAAGAGCATAGACTTTAAGATGGATAGATAAATAAACACAGAAAAAGATAGACAAAAAGATCTATGTATACCTCCTCTATTTTATTCTGTTAGAAAAGCCCATGTAAAGGCCCATATTGGAGACTCTTTTCTTATTTCTATCTCTCCTCTCTTTAGTCCCACATCATGTATAAGGATTTCCTCTCTCTTTCTCTCTCCTATATATATGTATTCATACATTATATTTTATACACAGAAAGGAATATACAAATTTTGGCTCTTTCTTACATGGTATCAGAGCTATCGATCCAAAAGTTGCGGTCTCCCATTTTTTGACCCCCCCCCCCCCCCTTGACGAGCTCTCGCGGCCTCATTTTCTGAGACCGCTCCCCCCTGCTGGAAGCTCTGCTTCTTCCAGCTTCCTCTCCTCTTTGGCTCTCTTATAGCCTTCTCCTCAATGACACGTGGGACCCGCCTCTTCCGAGCTCTCTTTGATCCAGCGATCTCCCGTGCTCCTCGCAGCGGTCTCCCGTGTTCCTCGCAGTGATCTCCCAGGCTTCTCCTCGCAGCACTTCTCAAGCTCCTCTTGCGGTCTCCAACGGCAGAACTCCCGAGCTCCAGCTGCGGTCTCATCGGCCGATCTCCCTCTCATGCGGTCTCATCGGCCGATCTCCCTCTCCTTCTCCTGCGGTCTCCTCCTGCGGTCTCATCGACCGATCTCCCTCTCCTGCTCCTCCCGCATTCTCCTCCTGCGGTCTCTAGCTACGGTTTCCAACTGCAGTCTCCACCTGATCGCATCTCACTGACCGGTCTCCATCGACCGATCCCTCTCTGATCTCGCGATCTCCCAATCGATCTCTGTCGAGCTCTCTCTGCCGAGCTCCTATAGGTCGTGCGACCTCCTCCCTGCAGACTGCCCTCCAGCGATCTCCTGCAGCGATCTCCATCAGCAGCGACCTCCTCCCTGCCGCAGACTCTAGCAGCGATCTCCCTCAAGCGGTCTCCAACAGCGAGCTCCTCTTTAGCAGAGATCCTCTCAGCCTTGCCGACCTCTCTGAAATGGGTTCCTCCAGTGATCAGACCGTGCATCCAGATGGACAGACAGCTACCTCTCCTGCAGCCAGCTTGCTTCACACTCCTGAACTGCGCGACGAACTAAGAATCACCACCATCTCCCTGATTGGGAAGAAAAACTTCGTCGAGTGGGTGCACTCTGTCAGACATGTTCTTCAGTCCAAGGGACTTTTGTCTCATCTCACTAGGGACCCCCCTTCTGTTCCTACTGATGACTGGCTGCGTAACGATGGACGGGTTCAGACATGGCTTCTCAACTCACTGGATGGCGAACCTTACCGCATGGCCATGTATCACGAGACGGCCAAGGCAATCTGGGAGGAACTCCATTCCTTATACTCCGGCAAGGACAGCCTTCGGCACTTGTATGACATCATTACCGAGCTTCAAAACCTTGACACTGGCGGGGCGGCTGACTTAACCTCCTTTGTTGCTCGGGCCAAGACTCTCGCAGAAGCTTGCATACAACATCAACCCTCTACTACGGATCTAGCAGCTCAGCGGGCTCAAAAAGAGGCTGTGTGTATTGCCATGATGATGGTGCGTGTCCCGCTTCACCTTCAGAGTATTCGGGCACAGATCCTCTCATCGGCCACAACCCCGTCATTATCAGATGTGTGCTCCATGTTGCTCAAAGTCTCACCACCTCCGGATACTATTGGACCTCCATCACCGGTCCTTCTCCAGCACTCGTCTGCACCATTATTACCTCTCCCGCCCACTACTCGTGGAGGACGGGCAGGCTCCCGGGGCGGGGGTCGCGGAGGCCGACCACGTCCAAAATGTACGTTTTGCGGAAAGGATGGCCATCTTGAGGCGACCTGCTACCGCAAGCATGGTCGTCCTCCTCACCCAACTGTTCATATTGCCGCTGACAATCCCTCTGCCACTCGTGCTGATCTTGATGCAGTTCGCCTCCAGCTCCAGCAACTTCAAGGAATGCTTAGCCACCCACCTGCCTCCGTCGCCTCCATCTCCAATGAAGGTATCGCATGTCTCTCCACAAGTCCGCGTTGGATAGTGGATTCAGGTGCTACCCACCATATTACCTCGCTACCACCACATCATTATTTGGATGCTCCTCATCCTAAGTACATCACAGTAGCCAATGGCGACATTGTTCCCGTCTCCGGCTCTGCCGATATCCCTCTCAATTCTTCTCTCTCTCTACGCTCGGCTCTTCATGTTCCGGGTTCCCCGTTTAATTTACTCTCTGTTAGTCGTCTAACTACCGATTTAAATAGCTCAGTAACATTCACCTCTTCCTCTTTTCTGATGCAGGATCTACGGACGCAGAATATCATTGGTAAGGGACGACTGCAAAACGGGCTCTACCTCCTTGATGTTTCTCCTACCATCCTCTCCTCAGTCTCCTTCGTTGATTGGCATCGGCGTCTTGGGCATGCCCCTCTTCCAGTCCTTCAGAAGGCTCTCCCTGATATCTCTCTTTCTGCTTTTAAGTGTGAATCATGTATTCTAGGCAAACAATATCGTTCTTCCTTTCCACCTCATTGTACTCGGAGCTCTGCTCCTTTTGTTTTAGTACATTCCGATGTTTGGGGCCCGTATAAAATCACTAATATTTCTGGATATCGATATTTTATCACCTTTATTGATGATTATTCTCGCACTACTTGGTTATATTTACTTCGTGATCGCTCTGAGCTTCCTCGTGTGTTTAAGGCTTTCGTCCTTGAGATTCGCACGCAGTTTTCCAAAAATATAAAAACACTCCGGACAGATAATGCTCGTGAATATACGAGTCACGAATTTGTTAATCTTTGCTCTGAATTTGGGATAATTCACCAGACATCATGTGCCTATACTCCACAACAAAACGGCGTTGTTGAACGGAAAAATAGACATCTCCTCAATGTTGCTCGATCTCTCATGATCCAGATGCAGGTACCCAAAACCTATTGGAACTTCGCTCTGTCCACAGCATGTTATCTCATTAACCGTCTCCCTTCCTCCGTCCTCCAAAATGCTACTCCGTTTAGCCTCCTTTTCCCTTCCACTCTGGCATTCTCTCTCACACCCCGGATATTTGGTTGTACCTGCTACGTTCACTTACTTGGCCCGTCCAAGGACAAGTTGGATCCCCGAGCAGTCAAACACATATTCGTTGGCTATTCTCGTACTCAGAAAGGCTATGTTTGTTATTCTCCTACTACCCGAAAAGTGACTGTTTCTGCAGATGTTACCTTCCAGGAAGACAACTTTTCTTCTCTGAAACAACCACACCTCTTCCACCACCATCCTTTCCACGACCTGTCATTCCAGTTACCACCCCTCTACCACTACTCCTTCCTGAACCTGCTCCCGTTCTCCCGAAACCACCTCTTATCCGTGTCTACACTCGTCGCCCTCCTTGCTCCGTTGCCCCAATGCAGTCGGCTTCGACCTCTGACACTCTGCGCTCTGTTGATCCGGCATCGGCCTCCACCGCTCATCCCTTGGCGAATTATGTATCCTTACATCGTCTCTCCCCACAACTTCAAACATTCGCTACTTCATTATCCTCTATTTCTATACCTAACTCTGTGCAGGAGGCTCTCCAACATCCAGGCTGGAGGGCAGCCATGGATGACGAAATGACAGCTCTCTGGGCTAACCAGACAAGGGATTGGGTTCCTCTCCCTCCAGGCCATACTACTGTTGGTTGCAAATGGGTCTTTGTCATCAAACATGCTCCTAACGGGACAATTGACCGTCTTAAAGCCCTCCTGGTGGCTCGGGGCTTTACTCAACAACAAGGTCTCGATTATGAGGAAACGTTCTCTCCGGTGGCCAAGCTCAACACAGTTCGTGTCCTTCTCTCCGTGGTTGTGCATCGCCAATGGCCTCTCCATCAGCTGGATATCAAGAATGCGTTTCTAAATTGTGACCTACAAGAAACAGTATACATGCAACAACCTCCCGGGTTTGAGACCACGGGGGAGTCCCGTGTATGTCACCTTAAGAAATCCATTTATGGTCTCAAACAATCCCCCGGGCATGGTTTGATAAGTTCAGTAAGGCTATTCGGGAGGTTGGCTTTACTCGGAGCTCAGCAGACTTCTCTCTGTTCACTCGACATCGAACTACGGGCACGGTTCTTCTGTTGGTATATGTCGATGACATCCTAATCACAGGAAATGATTCTAAGGGAATACAAGCGGTAAAACAGCATCTAAGTTCCGTTTTCAAACAAAAGATCTGGGGAACCTTCGATACTTCCTTGGCCTGGAGATCGCAAGACGTCCTGATGGGCTTGTCCTCTCTCAACGAAAGTACTGTCTCGACCTTCTTCAAGATGCTGGTTATTCTGGATGCAAGCCGATTAAAACCCCAATGGATGTCAATCACAAGTTGTGTGCACATGCTGCTGATGAAGATCTTCCTCTTCCAAATCCAGAATACTATCGACGACTCGTTGGAAAACTTATTTACTTAACAGTCACGAGACCAGACATATCCTTTGTTGTTGGGATGGTCAGCCGGTTTATGCATTCTCCTCGGACATCTCATCTACAGGCTGTCGAGCGCATCCTAAGATATCTGAAAACAGCGCCTGATCAAGGGCTGGTATACAAAACCTCGTCCTCTACTCCAACATTGATTGCGTATTCTGATGCAGATTATGCTGGGTCCCTGGATGATCCACGGTCTACTAGTGGATTTTGTACCTACTTTGGAGGTCACCTTGTTACCTGGCGTAGTAAGAAACAACCTGTGGTTGCTCGATCTTCAGCTGAGGCAGAATACCATTCGATGGCATCAGTTGTTTCTGAACTCACATGGCTTGAAAGTCTCCTTGTTGATCTAGGAGTAAAACATTCCTCACCAGCTATCCTACTATGTGATAGTTAAGCTGCTATACACATAGCTAAGAACCCGGTCTTCCACGAAAGATCAAAACACATTGAAGTGAACTGTCACTTCATCGGGAGAAAGTTCAAATGAAGAAGATAGAATTAAAGCACGTTCCGGGTACTGACCAAGTTGCTGATATTCTCACCAAGGCCCTATCAATTACCTTATTCTATCAATTCTTGTCCAAGCTGGGTGCCTACGACTTGTACGCTCCAGCTTGCGGTGGAGTGTTAGAAAAGCCCATGTAAAGGCCCATATTGGAGCCTCTTTTCTTGTTTCTCTCTCTCTCTTCTCTTTAGTCCCACATCATGTATAAGGATTTCCTCTCTTTCTCCCTCCTATATATATGTATTCATACATTGTATTTTATACACAGAAAGGAATATATAAGCTTTGGCTCTTTCTTACATATTCCTTAAAATATTATCATCATAAAGCCTTTACATTTAAGCAAAAGAAATAGATAAGGATATGCATTTAAAGAGTAGGAGAAGAAATAACTTTATTTGTGCTTTTCAAAAAAGCCAGTCAGAGCGGTAATAAGAGCTTTCTGAGTGTTCTCAATATAGTCATAGTGTATTCTTCTAGCCTTTTCTGGCTTCTCTTGAACCATTCTGCAAAGATGAAGGAGATGTTCAAGATCTTTCTTTGCATTTCAATAAGCTACATTTATAGAATATCCTTTCTCAATAATCCTAGCTGACAGCTCATTTATGAATTCAATCGCTTTCCCAGGAGAGACTGGTCTAAGATTTGAAGGTTCAACAACATCAGACATACTGGGCATTTCTAGAGTAGTAGGAGAGGTAGATGATTTGTGAAAGCAGTGGGCTCCAGTGGTACAGGTGCATCATCTGGACCTTTCTGTCTTTTTATATAAGGAATGCATGTAATTGGATCACAACCCAGACCCAATCTTTTATCTCTCAGAGTGACTTCCACAACATAAGCACTTGGATTCTTGAATTTGTAAGCTTCTACATTAAACAGCTTGTTGAGAATCTGAACTATGATTCCCTTGGACTGCCCTTTCTGTAGGCTTTCAATAAATTATGCTCACTTTCTTAAAACTTCATGTTCATCAGCCTCAGCTTCTGCTTGCCTATCAGCAGCAATCCTTTGCATGCCCTCTTCAAGTGCAGGATCAACCACAGGTGCAGGAGAAGATTTTGTTGGATCCATTTTAATATGGGCATAAGGATTAGGAGGATTATAAGATTTTTCTTTCCTATAAGCTTTCCTCTCAACATTAGAGAACTCCTGTCATTTAGCTCCACAACTACTTCTACTCTTTCCTCTAATTGAAACACTCCTAGAGGAGGGGACGACCCTGAAAGCAGAAGGGGAAGTTAGAATAAGGCCCTTACTAGAAGAAATAACAGAAGTAGGAGAATTGACTTTATAAGCCTCTGGTGGTGTCACCACATCAGCTTGAGGAGTTGAAGTTCTTTGAAAGATAGTAATTTTGTCAGCAGGATCAATAGGAATATCCTGAGGAGTATGATCAACAAAAACAACAACATCCACACTTTCTTCAGGAGTAGGAGGAAGAAGAGACTCATGCCACATTTTAGGAGACCAATAATCTTCAGCATTTTCCCCCTGATTGTGAGGCTCCCCCTGAGTGAATGACTCTTTCTCATGATTTTGTATCCCGTTATTTTTAACAAGAATGCATTAAGGGTATCAATCCATAAAAAAGAACTCAAAAAGTTTGTGTAGCTTGATCATGCAAATGTAGCCTGTGTCAAAATAGTAACTAATCGGATGGAAAAATATTATTGTTGATTGCAGCTGTAAGTTTCAGATATAAGAATACTGAAGAGGGCGCTCGTCTTACAGGCGTTTTTCTTCATCTTGCTGATTCTGTTTCTCACGCAGCAATTCTTCTTCAAACTTTTTCTGTTTCGCTCGCAGTCTACCTTCTGAGGTGGTCTTCAAAAATATCTGCTTTTTCTTTTCTTTTAGCTGCCCCAACAAATATGAGATCACACAAAAGTCTGATTCAAATTTGAGCATATAACATTCTATTCAAAAATTCCAAGAACAAAAGATTTGGTAATAAAAGATAATTAAAGAAAAGTACATGGACCGGGATTCCCTTATACCTGCTCAGGTGTTAGCACGCTATCAGGAACATTGATTAGAGCATATTTCTCAGACAGTGAAGTATCTGACTTATCCTCACTCTCATATGGTTCACCCCTTGCTTTTCGAAGGGATTGTGTTACTCTATGAACAGCAGACTCTAATTCTTGCCTGGAATTGTAAAGAGTGGTGGATAGAAAAGGATAAATTTCTTCTTCCTCCACCTCTTCAAGCTGTTGAACTAAATCTTCCAGGTCATGCAATTCACTTTCAAGCTCAGATATTCGAGTAAACTTCTTTAGGGCAGCTATATCTCGCAGTCGTTGACCTTGCTTTTCTTTCAATGCTGCCTTTCGTGCTAGTTCTTCTGGCGGCTCCTCTTCTTGTGAAGGGGGAATAAAGGGAAGCTGCCAGAACTTCGTCTTCTCTTCAGCTTCTTTTGTCCCTTTCTGCAGGTATGGTAATTATGGCATTAATACAGCATAAAAGAATAGCATAGATGAGATCAAAAAGAGCGCTGTAGATAACAGTAGCACATTATTAATTTACAAGACAAAAAATTACAGTAACACCTGAAATAATTTTAATTCTGCAGCATAATCAAAAGCAACATAGCAATGCTCCAGCTTCAGCTCTTCAGCCTTTTCCCATGTAATGCTAGAGCTTTTAAAGTACAACAAACAGTTAATAAATACCACAACTTAAAAAAATAATGCTTGAAAATAATGAAAATGCATACATATGATAGGGGTATTTTAAGGAAAGAAGCTGCTTCAAATAATATGTGACATGATATCCACCAACATTTGTCCGAGAACATGCCTCCAAAACAGGCTCCCCTTGTACAAACTGAAAATAACAATAATGTGCAGGCGCGTAACCAGGCAAAATATTAAAAAAAAACAACTGAAGATTGGATGCTTAAAATAACAGTGATAAAGAAAAGAATAAAAGCTTTCGTGTATTTTGAAGGGGGATCATGTAGCCCTTTACAACAGGTGAAGTTTTAGCAAGAAAGTATCATCAGGATAGAGAGGTGATTCAAGCTGTCTGAAGAAGAAGAAAGACCAGTTTACAGCCGATACAGTAGTTAGATTTCACAGAGAGAAAAAAATTAGGGTTCCATAGAATGGTGAACCCTTCTAACGAGATAGATAGAGATTGGGAGAAAGAGAGATTCTTCTCTGTAAGAGGTTATTTATAGAAGATTATCTTATTCCTGATTAAGTCCCAAAAATAATGGGGTCTTCCTTTTTCTGCTTTTGCAACACACTATTTGAATCCCGACAAACTCTTCATGTTCGGTCGGCAAACGCTGATCGTTCGGTCGGTGAAGAATGATCTGGATCCTTCCTTCTTTGAGCGCTGTTAGGGGATGGCTCAGTCAGCGATCGTAGAGTCTCGGTCGGCGATCGCAGATCTTCTTTTATGTTGAATGTAAGGAGGGTTCCGCGACCACTTGTAGAAGAAGAGCCAGCAGTCAGTGTTCTTGAGTCTATTCGTCGAACAGCTAGAGAAAGAGCACTGGCCAATCAGTGCACAAGTCTTCAGAGAATGGACATGAGCTCGACGAACGTCCAGTTGGCGTTCAAATATCCGGTCAACAATTCTGCATGAACTTAGTCATTTCTTCAAAGCTTCTGTTTAGCTTCTTCTGAACAACTTCCAACTTACATACCTTGTCTTATCATGGTTTTGTACCATCAAATCAACAAGGATTTTCCAAACAATCTCTCCTTATTTGATGAAAACAAAATCACTACAAGAAAATTGATAAAACTACCATCAACAGCTTCATGTCATCTTCTGTCCACTACTCCACTCCCCCTACTTCCTTGTCTAAGTACATCTTCCTAAAACTAGTTATGATACAGTTCCTTCTCCCCCTGAAATTGAGGCTTCTTCCTTGAATTATTTTCTTGTACAAGTTTCATCTCCCCTTTTTCGTTCTTAAAAAAATAGGGAGGTCTTCATACTAATACCATTTTTTCTTTTGGTTTTAGCCTTGTGGACTTCCTTCTCTTCTATCATTTTGTTCTTCTACAAGGGTCAGCTTGCTGAAAGTTTCTTGTACAAGTTCCTTTTTCTGCACTTTTTGTTCACATCTTCATTACTGCACTAGAGTCCCAGAGTCTGATACTAATTGGAAATGTCTTCTGTTACCATTTAAAAATTTGCATGTGTCTTCAACTTCGGGTTCCTCTTCAGCATCATTGCTATGCAATCTCCACCTGAGCTGGAGCATCTCTTCTTCTATTCTTCTTTCATCCAGCTCATCTTTTGTAAGCTTCTTCTTTGGCACTTCATTTATTTTTCTGGTTCCATCTTCTGTTGCAATCTATGGTGCAAGCTTCACTTGAGTCCCCAAAAGTGACTTAAGGATTCTTCCAAGCACAGTAGCCTGTTGGCAGACTTCCTATTTCCGTTATTTCCGTTTGTATTCGCTCCTCGCCACTATAAGAGGACATGTGGACCTTGTATTGTTTTTGTCTTGGATGTGAATTGAAAAAGGGTTGCTCCCTTGTTTCTTCCCTCTCAACCCTAGCCTCCTTCTTCTCTCCTCCTCGCCGCCGGCCCTCCCCTTGCCGGATCTTCTTCGTACGGTAAATGAAATAGTATGAACTGAGGGCTAAGTCTTAGTAAATGATACTAAAAATAACTCTAATTATGCTCTCATCAGTTGCTCCATGTAGACGTCTACCTTAAAGTCACCGTGAAGAAAATCATTAGTGATATCCAAATGAGCAAGAGGCCAATGATTTATTGTCGCTACGGATATGATAACTCGGATAGAGTTCATTGTAGCAACTGGAGAAAATGTTTCATTATAGTTTATCCCTTAAGTTTGGTCGTAACCTTTTGCAAAACATTCTAGTTTAAAGCCGCGAAGCAAGCCTATTTGGATTCATCTTGATAGCATGTGCACATCTGCACCGAACTGCAAATCTGATCCTCAGTAAATACACCAGATCCCACATGTCATTAACATCCAAGGAAGTCATTCTTATGTCATCTCTTGTTTTCATTCATAATCGACAAAGACTATTGAACAGTCTTAGGCATAGAGACCGAAGACAAAGCGGTCAAAAAGCACGATATTTGTGAGATAGAGGGTCAAAAGAGACATAATTTGAAATTGAATGTTAAGTCCAATTACCTTTGTGAAGGACGATAGGTAACTCGGATGGGATCGAACCCAAGCAGCGCAACTTCAGATGGTGGTAGAAATGAACCTGGTCTAACAACTATAGCATACTTACATGTTTCCCTTTAATATTAGGTGCGAAAGGCCAGGGGTCTCTTTGTGTGTTTCTCCACATGGCCATCAGTGTCAGGAAGCATAGTGGACTTAATAGTAACGGCCAGCATTGTAGTAATAAATTCAAATGGCATAGGTGAAGATTGCATAAAAGAGAGATCATAATCAAACTCAAGAAGATGATGTGAGGATGCACTTCCAAAATAAGGTGTGGAGTCAAAGAAGGTGACATCACGATAGGAAAAATATCTTTTGAGGATGGGCTATAGCACTTATAATCTTTTGGACTTTGTGAATATTCCAAAATAAATACATTTAGTAGCTTTTTGGTCAATTTTATCCATGCATGGACCAATTTTATTAACAAAGCTAGTACATTCAAAAATAGGAGGAAGAAAAATAAGTCTTTCTCAGGAAAAAGAACATGATAAGGAATGTCATTATTAAGAGTAGAGGAAGGCATCCAATTAATTAAGTGGCAGGTAGTAAGAATAAAATCAGATCAATACAACTTAGGAAGTTTCATATAGAACACCATTTTGTACAGGAGTGTGTGGGTAAGGGGTCTTAAGTAAAATAAAATGAGTTGACAAATAATCAAGAAACAATTTGGATTGTTTATACGTTGAATCATTATCACTCCTAAGGGTTTTAATGGTTGTATACTCTGGAGCATTATCACACTGATACCATGATTGAAGGGTTACCTATGCACGTAGATCGTTGTGATCGGGAATCACAGCATACAAAGCCACAGACCTCTCCCACCTTCATCCTAAGGGTTTTAATGGTCGTATATCTGGAGCATTATCACTCTGATTCCATAATTGAAGGGTTACATGTGCACGTAGATCGTTGTGACCGGGGAATCAAAGCATACAAAGCCACAGACCTCTCCTACCTTCATAAAAACAATCCAAATAGTATTATTGGAATATAATATATAAAGCAGTTTTTATATATTATATTCCAGTAGTATTATTTCTGCTACAATTGGTACAAACCTAACACATCTTGGCATTACTTTGGTAATTATTGATTATTGCATATTGCTTTTTATGGATTCTACTACGTTAATAAAAATTAATTTAAGAACTTAATATTGTTACATATTGCTTTAAATTTGTTTTATGAGTCTAAAGTCGTATCTTCAGTGCAACAACGAGGGCAGAGCGGAGATGGAGCGAAATAAAGAAAGGGAGGTGACGGAGACAATATACAAGAGCATTGAAGATGATGAAGTTCATTGTATACGAAGCATACAGCAACATCAAAAGGGCACTTTCGGAATTCCATGATGTGTCATTGTCACGCTAACGAGCGGACGAAGCCAAACAAGGACTTTATTTTTATAGTATATGACCGTTGTTCTTTTCTATTCCTAGTTCTATGTTAATGTAAAAAACCTCTCTTCTCATGAATGAACATTTTCCTCCCAATAAATATGACTTTTTTGTCCTAAGTGGGAAGCTTAAATGGACATGTAAAATCTAATATCTATTTTAATTCTTCTCACATCTATATTTTAATCTATAAGTTCCCTTTCCATCTTTATTATGATCTATTCCCATCCGATCTCAATACGGAAGGGTTACTTCAATAGCATCGTCAATATGTCTACAGTTTGGGATCCACATATAGCAGCTGCAATAGAGAACAATGGACGTGAAATATCAAGAAATCTTGAAGTACGGTGTTTTTCAACAAAATAGATCGTTAATTAATATATATTGTTTGCTTCATATACATGAAATATTTAGTTTATTATGTGTATAATTAAAAATCAAGAAATCTCAATTCATGCTTCATCCACGCTTTAGCTTCATAAATATTATTGAAATTAGTGGATTTTTAAAATTTACTTCATGTATGCAACAATTACCATCTTGCCCGAGCAAGACTTTACTATGGCCTAGGGGGCTGATTTGAGCGAAGAACCAATACACCTTGTAGAAATGGAGGATTAAATGAGCAAATATTTTATTATCCTCATAATCATGTTATATCTTACATTGTACAAAGGGTCTCCTTTTATAGAATGAGAGAGCTAAATACACACTCAAGATGTGGGACTAAAAGAGGAGCTAGAGGAGAGAGGCCTAACGGGCCTAAATATATGGGCTTTTATTTATTTCTTTTAACATTCCCCCGCAAGCTGGAGCGTACAAGTCGTAGGCGGCAAGCTTGGAGAGGAACTGCTGATATAGTGGGCGAGACAAGGCCTTAGTGAGAATATCGTAGATTTGATCAGCAGCCCGCACATGTCGTAAAATCAGTTTCCGAAGTTGAACCTTTTTCCGGACAAAATGACAATCAACTTCAATATGCTTTGTACGCTCATGAAACATAGAGTTCTCGGCGATGTGAATAGCAGCTTGACTGTCGTGAAAGAGAACAGTTGGTGATGGATGTTTGAAACCTAAATCAGTGAGGAGACTTTCTAGCCATGTAAGTTCTGAGACGGCGGCAGCCAATGAGCGATACTCCGCTTCAGCTGAAACAACCACAGTCTGCTTCTTGCTTCGCCAAATGACCAAGTTCTTGTCAAAATATGTGCAGTTGTCGCTCGTGGACCGACGATCATCTAGCGACGCAGCGTAATCAGCATCGCAATATGCAATGAAAGACATAGAAGTAGAGGGCTTGTATACCAGCCCTTGTCCCGGAGCATTCTTCAAGTATCAAAGAATACGCTCAACGGCTTGAAGATGAGAGACCCAAGGGGTATGCATGAAGCGACCGACCACACCGACCGCAAAGGAAATGACAGGTCGTGTGACAGTAAGGTATATTAGCTTGCCAACAAGGAGGCGATAATACTCTGGATTAGGGAGAGGTTGATCAGAGTCTAAGTCATGAGCGTGGAGCTGATGATTTGCATCCATAGGTGTATCTACAGACTTACATCCATAGTAGCCTGCATCATGAAGTAGATCGAGACAATACTTCCGCTGAGACAAGGCAAGACCATCAGATCGTCGGGCTACCACAATTCCCAAGAAATAGTGGAGTCGTCCCAAATCCTTAGTTTGAAAATAAGAGGCAAGATGTTGCTTGATTTGGGTGATATCGGAAAGATCATCACAAGTAGCAAGAATATCATCAATGTAGACAAGAATAATCATTGTGCCAGATAAACGTTGTCGAATAAATATGGAGACATCTGCGGAGCTTCGGGTGAAGCCAAACTCACGAACCACCTGACTAAAGTTCTCAAACCATGCATGGGAGACTGTTTGAGGCCATAGAGAGATTTCTTCAGATAACAGACAAGTGGCTCCCCCGTGGTTGTATAACCAGGAGGTTGTTGCATGTACACGGTCTCCACAAGATCATCATGAAGGAGTTTTTAATGTCCATCTGATGGAGCGGCCAATGGTGATGGAAGGCAAGAGAGAGTAGGACACGGACGGAGTTGAGTTTTGCTACCCGAGAAAAGTTCTATTCATAATCGAGTATGTATTATTAAGTAAAACCTCTGGCACAAAGATGGGCCTTGAGACGATCAACAGTCCCATTCGGATGATGCTTCACAGTGAATAGTCACCTGCAGCTCACAGTATGTTGATTAGGAGGAAGAGGTACAAGCTCCCAAGTGTGGATGGCCCAAAGTGCAGTCATTTCCTCATCCATTGTCGCACGCCACCCAGAATGTTGAAGGGATTCCTGCACAGAAGAGGGAGTGTAAATAGACGATAGAGAGGTGCAAACCTGCGCAAATCATAGGAGAGACGATGCAAGAAAACATAATTTGAGAACAGATGCACGGTGAAGGGTATCGTTGAATCAGCAGATTGGAGCATCAGTAGTAGATGGGGGTTGTCGCGAGGCACTAGATCGGCGAGAGTAGACACGAAGAAGAGGAGCCAAGGCAGGTGGCGGTGTTGGTAGTAAAGGTGGTAAAAGAGAATTAGTAGGAACAAGAGGACGTGAGAGATCAGGAGGTGTCATTGACGTGGTGACGGATTGATGGAAAGGATGATTTTTCAGGAAAGTGACATCAACAGATGTGATCAACTTCCGAGTATAAGGAGAGTAGCAGACATAGCCCTAATGGGTGTGTGAGTACACAACGAACATGTAGAGCATGGCACGAGGGACCAGCTTGTCAACGGGAGGACTCAAATAGTGAACATAGCCAATGCTTTAAATATCAGATGTCTGCGACATCGGATGTCTGCGACATCGGATGTCTGCGACATATCGGATGTCGGCGACATATCGGATTGAGTTTTTAAATGTCGGGTGTCAGAAGTCGGAGACATGTCGGGGATATTTTAAAATATCGGATTTCCATATTTTATAAATAATTTTTTATTTTTATGTATACTAACTATAATTATATGTTATGAAAATAGAAAAATAATATAACAAATAGATATTATTAACAAAAATGAGTCATTTATATTACAAAATAAAAACGAATGGTACCTAAGATAAAATATTATTAACAAATATAAAATGATGCATTGTAAAATATATTTAATAGTATGCAATAATTTTATTTTGATAACGATAAGTTTATTGCAAATAAAGAAGATTTAAATATTTTCATATATTTTTTAATAAATGTATTAAATATTTTCATATTTTTTGTAATATGAAATTAAAAATTGTGAAACAATTATACAAAATTGGTTGTAAGAATAAAACGTTAATAAAGTCGAAACAATAAGTCTAATCGATGTAAACATATATAATATAATATTCATAGGCGATTTAAACATATGATGCTAGTCTGCTAATATAACATAAAATAAAATAGCGGGCGATATATTTAAAAGTCGTGTCGGCCGATATATCGGAAAAAATCGGACATGTCGGACTATATTTTACAAAAGGACAATCTATTTTTTTAGAAAAACATATCGTTTTGCCCTAAAAAATGACATGCCAGGAGACATGTCGGACATGTCGGACATGTCGGAGGACATTTAGAACAATGAACGTAGCAGACACAGCCAAAGACCCGTGGGGTCAGGGGGAAGGGAGGGCGGTCAGGAAATAGCAGAGAGTAGAGGGTCGCAAATTGGAGGACGGACAAGGGCATGTTGTTGATAAGATAACAAACAGTGGAGACAGCGAAATTCAAATAGGTAGTGGGGACCTGCATCTGGATTAAGAGAGACCGAGTAACTTCGAGAAGGTGGCGGTTCTTCCGCTCAGCAATGTCATTTTGTTGTGGTGTGTACGCACGTGAGGTTTGGTGGATGATGCCCAATGAAGTGCATAATTCCTGGAAAGCATGCCCAGTATATTCGCGCGCAATATTAGTGCGAAGAATTTTGATAGCAGGGGTAAATTGCGTTTGGGTTTTTGTAGTAAAGGAACGGAAAATGGACAAAAGCTCGGAGCGATCGTGCATCATATATAAACAAGTCATGCGTGAATAATCATCAATAAATGTAATAAAGTAGCGATAACTAGATATACTAGCGGTTTTGTAGGGACCTCAAATATCGGAGTATACTAAATCAAAATGGGCAGCACTCCGAGTACAATAAGGAGGAAAAACAGATCGATGTTTCCCATGGGTATATGATTCACAATTAAAGGGGGGAAAGATACATCCGGGAGAGCATTCTGGAGAATGGGGAGAGGAGAATGACTGAGAGACTGATGCCAATCAACAAAACAGATAAAAAAGAGACTGGAGGAAGGTAGATCCAGAGTGTAGCTCATTGCAAAGCATCCCCGTACTAATGATATTCCTTTTCTACCGATCCTGCACAACAAAAGAAGAGGAAGAGAAGGTAATTAGGCAATCGTGATCATGAGTTAGGCGGCTAATAGAGAGCAAATTAAAGTGAGAGTCGGGAACATGAAGAACGAAGCAGAGAGGTAGGGTAGGTGTGAGCATCAAATCGCCAGATCCAGCAACAGGAGTGGTGTCGTCGTTTGCCACTGTAATATATTTTGGACACGGAGAGTACAAGTACCGAGAGGGCTGTGGTGGAGAGACGTGATTACTTGCAATGGAGTCCACAATCCAGGAGGAGCCAAGAGGAAAGGTAGAGAGACCAGCATGGAAGGAGGAGGCCACGGGGTCAGAGTTGCAAGCAATCAACTCCCGTAGGCGTCGGTGTTCGTCCCGCAGAACCCCAATTTTAGCGCGGGAACAGGGGCAGTCAGAGCATTGACGACTGCAAAAAACATTGGAGGGAGGGTGAGTTGCGATAGAAGACAGACCGTTGCATGGGCTAGAAGCAACCGCAGGTGTGCGCATGACTGGATAGCAACAGGAAGCGATCAAAGGGGAGCGGTGCGAGAAGCACGGGGTCGGGCGGCGGCATCGAGCTCAGCAGGCAAGGGAGCGGCAAGAGGGAGCTCGGCAAAAAGGGGCTCGACACAGGAGCTCGATAGAAGAGAAGGGCGCGGACACTGCGAGCACAGAAAAAGGGAGATCGCGAGCGAAAAAGTTCGAAGGAAGGCAATCCAAGTCCTCGACGCGGCATGCAGTCGAGGAAGATGGTGCGGGCTCTCCGAAGAAAAAAAATACTTGGTGCGGCTATCTGCAAGCAGCAAACAGTCAAAACTGTGCGAGAGGCTTCCCCGAGCTCTGCGGACATGAGTACTTTGAACAGGAGCGGAGCTCGGCGAGCAGGAGCGGAGCTCGGCGAGCAGGAGCGGATCTCTGCAAACAGGGAGGTCGGCAGAGGTTGTGCTGAGCTTCGGCGGACAGGAGCCGCGTGCAGAAGGATTTCTGCGTCTGGAGGGAGCTCGACAGGCACAGACGCTGAGCTTTGGCAGACAGGAGCTGCGAGCAGAAGGATTTCTGCGACTGGAGCGATCTTGGCGAGCGCGGACGTCGTGCGACAGTTGAAGCGCACGCACAAGGGGCTCGGTGATTGCATGATTGGCGATCACAGCGAGCGAACAGGATGAATTCTGTCGAAAGAAGATTTGCGACCGGAGGGAGCCCGGTAAGTGCTGCAGGAGAACGACGAATGCACGAAAAGAGCGGGCACCAATCGAGAGGTCACAAGAGATCCCAATCGGGTGGGTCCCGTAAGGTAGCGGAGGAATGCTATAAAAGCAGCAGGAGAGGAGGGGAGATGGAGGAAGGTTGAAATGAGGCGCAAAGATGCGAACTCGAGATAGGAGGTCAGCACTCCGCGTGCGCAATCAGAGAAAGAGAGTCTGGCATGGGACTGCGGCGAAGGCACAATACTTTAGGACCAACCTGACTCTGATACCATGTAGAAATGGAGGATTAAATGAGCAAATATTTTATTATTCTCATAATCAAGTTATATCTTACATTGTACAAAGGGTCTCCTTTTATAGAAAGAGAGAGAGTGAGAACTAAATACACACTCAATATGTGGGATTGAAGGAGGAGCTAGAGGAGAGAGGACTTATGGACCTAAATACATGGGCTTTTATTTATTTCTTGTCACACCTTATTTGACATTTTGATGCAGAACGTGATAAAACAGCATGAAGTTGAGAAACATGCCTAGTTAAATACAAATTATAATATTATAGATCTACTTCACTTCTCAAAATGAGTATAAAAGGCTTTATATCAGATAAAGCTCTACATGTGATGATAGATTTTAAATCCAAAGGAGACCTCACTATTAAAATATTTCAGCACCAGTTCTCCAAGCAAGCCCTCCAGGCCAATCCCAAGGTACAGGTGTGAATCTGACAGCAATTTCTACGACAACTATAAATTTACCAGAAAAAAAATCACCTTTGCACTTTGACCATTTACTATATTAAGACAATTCGGAGTAAAGCAAGAAACTTACAGGAATAATATGGCTTGTGGTGAATCCTGAACAAATAGCAAGGCCATCTTCACTGCAAATTCCTTTTTGCTGGTTAAACTTGTAACCGAATGCTGCATCTACACCAAAAGCTGCAGTGCAGAAAACCAATTGCATGCATGAAACCCTCACCCAAAAAGAAAGGAAAAATGACAACCCAAGTTCAATAAATTGTAAGCATACATAAAATAAGGAATACTGCAGTTTCAAACATGTATTTACCCAGAGATGGCACCCCATAAGTTTCAAAAAGAAGCTCTGCCATTTTACTCCTAGACGAAAGTGGATTGCAAACGCATTCTGTCATAAGAATGGGATGATCCACCTGTTACACCATTAAGTTCAACAAGGATAATAAACGAGTATTAAACTACAAATCAATAACTCACAAGCTAATGGTAGCATGTAACTGAATTGGTATTACTTCGAAAGATACTTGGAACATAGAATATAAGAGCAGTCGTGACAGTTAACATATTAGCTCCACTAAACACAGATCATAAATGCTTAATCCAAGATAATGGTTAAGAAACTCTAATACACAGGTAATCACATGCAGTAAGCTGACCAAGCCTTTATTAAAAGAGCATTGATTTGATTTATAGATATGTCACATGACACTTCCTCTACTTTTTAGGCAGTCGTACAGTAAATATATTAGCTCCACTAAACAGTTAACATATTAGCAGAGTGACAGTTAACATAAGAGAATTGATTTATTGAATTGGTATTATACCCAGAGATGACAGTTAATATAAGAGCAGACGTGACAGCTAGCATATTAGCTCCACTAAACACAGATCATAAATGCTTAATCCAAGATAATGGTTAAGACAATCTAATACACAGGTAATCACATGCAGTAAGTATTGGAGTTATTATTATCATTGTATTTTATATGTTATGTAAATATCGTGTATGGTGCTTGGGCATGATTGTAATTATTCGTATTTGAGATATATTTATATAGGTATCCACATTGGAGATCAAGGGGTTTTCTCATTTCACAACATGGTATCAGAGGGAAATACGGTTTCGTGGTTTCCCCCTGCCATTCCCGACCGTGACTCCCTTCCGCTCGGCGTTCCCGTCTTCGTCTGGTCCGCAGGTTTCTGTTGTCAGATCTCGTCATCGTCATCGTCCGCAGCCGCAGGTTTCCGTCGTTGGCCTTCCCGTATTCATCTGGTCCGCAAGTTGGCCCTCCCGTCATCGTTTCCCGTAAGTCCACGTCGTCCGGTCCGCAAGTCGACGCTGCCTGGTCCCTCAGTCGTCCGCAAGTCGACGCTGCCTAGTCCCTCCGCAAGTCGACATTGCCTGGTCCCTCCGCAGTCCCGTCCGCAAGTCGACAGCCGCAGGTTTCCGCTTGTTCCTCGTTGCTTTTTTAGTCCATGGATTCCAAGGACACCTATGGATCTTCTACAGGACAGATTACTAGCGTTCTTCTCGATGAGAAAAATTACTTTGGATGGATCAAGTGCTCAATGGAGCCTCGCATCATCAGTCAGTTCATGCGCTTTGAGGACATCTCTGAGCTTTGGTCTGCTCTCCAACGCACCTTTGGGCACACACGTGTCGATGCTCAGATTTTCGGCATCTTTCAGGATATCGCTTCCGCCACTCAGGTGGAGCGTTCCGTTCAGGAGTACTTCACTTACCTTCAGGATCATTTTCTTGAGCTGAACGATCTTGAGCCTCTCAGTGCCCTGGAGTCCCCCAATGATATCATCCTTATTCGGAAACAACGACAGCGACGGGAGACATACCAGTTCTTGATGGGGCTTCGCCACGAATATGAGTCTACCCGTGCTCAGATTGTGGGGATGTCCACTTTGCCAGATCTTCTTGAGGCCTATTCCATTGTTGCAGAGCATGAGAAACGTATACAGAGGCAATCTAGTCTTTCCGGAGCCCATACTACCTCCTCTCTTCCTACTGAGCAGATGACCCTTGCCGCTTCTTACCGCCCTCCCACCTCCAGCTCTCGGAACCGAGGTGGTCGATCTGGCGGTCGTGGCCCTTCTGGTGGTCGTGGCTCTGCGGGTCCTCCTGGCCCTTGCTCTCACTGTGGGCGTCTGTATCATGACCGCAGTCGCTGCTATCAGCTATACCCCCACTTGAGGGGCTCTGAGCGTACCACTGTTGGTGGTGTCCCCAGGCACACTGTTGCCTCTGTCGAGTCTTCCGAGCCCGTCGAGCACACTTT
Source organism: Dactylorhiza incarnata (assembly GCA_033032865.1). Lineage (NCBI taxonomy): Eukaryota > Viridiplantae > Streptophyta > Magnoliopsida > Asparagales > Orchidaceae > Dactylorhiza > Dactylorhiza incarnata. Next base: position 2,195,096 of record JAWHQI010000173.1, read on the forward strand.
GGGTGTCAACTCCTCTGACTTCAGTCACATGATGGCCCAGTTTCAGCAGTTCCAGCAGTCTCAGCCTTCCACTACTGCCTCTGCTTCCACTGTTTCTTCTTCCTCAGGTACTCTATTTGCTTGCTCCGTGACCACGGTTGACCAGGATTCGTCATCCTGGGTGATTGATTCCGGTGCAATCGATCATATGACTGGTACGTCTTCCCATCTGCTTCAGGTTGTTCCCTATTCTCACCAGGATGTGCGCCTTGCTGATGGATCGGTTACCCCTGTCCTCAGTCGGGGCACCGTCCCTCTCTCTTCCTCTTTCTCTCTTGACTTTGTTCTTCTTGTACCTCAGTTGGCTCTCAACCTAATATATGTTAGTAGTATTACTCGCTCTTTAAACTGCTCAGTAACTTTCTTTTCTGATCGTTGTGTCTTTCAGGACCTGAGATCCGAGAGGACTATTGGTACGGGATATGAGAGAAGTGGGATGTACTACCTGGAGCTACCTTCTCCCACTGCTGCTACCACCACCACCGACACATGCCCGCCTACCTCTTCTGCTGCTTCCCACATTTTGTCGTCCAGTTCACTTTGGCACGGACTTCTCGGCTATGCTAGCCCTCAGCGGATGTTGTCTGTTTGTCCTGATGTATCATTTGTTTTTTCCTTTTCGTTGTGATGTATGTGAGCTGTCGAAACACACACGCAGCACGTATGTCCCTTCTGTTAGTCGTGCTACTTCTTGTTTTGAGTTAGTGCATTTTGATGTGTGGGGCCCTGCCCCTGTTGTATCATTTGATGGTTTCTCTTATTTTGTGTTATTGATGACTATTCTCGTTGCTTAAGGGTTTATCTACTAAAACATAAATCTGAGGTCCTATCTGTCTATTCTCATTTTTCTCGTATGATATAGACCCAGCATGGCACGACGGTTCATATCCTCTACTCTGACAATGGAGGTGAATACGCTTCTCGTCCTTTTGATCTCTTTCTTCGGAATGCGGGCACTCTATACCAATTTTTTTGCCCTGGTACTCCCGAGCAGAATGGGGTGGCCGAACGCAAAAAACCGCCACCTTTTAGACTCTGTTCGTTGTCTTCTTCGAAGAATGAATGTCCCTAAGTCCTATTGGAGCGCCGCTCTTCTTACAGCAGCTTTCCTTATTAATAGGACTCCCTCTCGTCCTCTTGGTGGCGTTGCCCCCTACAGCCTCATCCATCCATCCATCTCCGCCTTTCTCATTCCTCTCCGGTTCTTTGGCTGTGTGTGTTTTGTCCAGGATCGTCGACCTTCTCGGACTAAACTCGACGACAAGGCCATCCGCTGTCTCTTCCTCGACTACTCTACTACCACTAAGGGTTACCGTTGCTATGACCATCAGTTGTGCTGTGTTATTTACTCTATGGATGTGATATTTCATGAGGAGGTTCCCTTCTTCCCTGCTCATTTACCATCACCTGTGCTTCCTACTGTTGTGCAACCTCTCCTGGTTGTTCTCCCATCACCAGCCACTGTCCCACCTGCTGCTCCACCTGTCCTGCTGACTTACTCTCGCCGCCAGCGTACACCCACTTCTCCTCCAGTCCCGGATCAGCAGCTTCTTCCGGTCGCAGGTACCTGTCTTGAGCCTCTCTCCCTTACTTCTTCTGTTGATTTACCTATTGCCCTGTGCAAGGGCAAGCGTACTTGTGTTAATTCCTCAATAACTGAGCACCTGTTGGCTAGTGTTGTTTCCTACCAGCGTTTCTCACCCTCTTACCAGGCTTTTGTGGTTGCTGATGATTCTGTTCGCCTACCTGCTTCGACCGTTGAGATTCTCCTTGACCCGCGGTGGGTTCAGGCCATGGAGGAGATGTTTACTCTCCATCGTACTAGGACATGGTCTCTGGTTCCTCTTCCTCCCGGGAAACGCACAGTTGGGTGCAAATGGGTCTATACTGTGAAGTACTTTGCTGATGGTACCATTGACCGCTATAAGGCTCGTTTGGTGGCCAAGGGCTTTACTCAGGCTCCGGACGAGTTTGGTGCCACGTTTGCTCCCGTGGCTAAGTTGACCAGTGTCCTCCTTCTGCTCTCGCTTGCGGCCTCTCGGGCGTGGCCGCTCTACCAGCTCGATGTCAAAAATGCTTTCCTGCACAGAGATTTACAGGAGTTCTATATGGCTCCTCCTCCAGGGTTTTCCCTTAAGGGGGGGTATTCGGGGAGAGTATGTCGACTGCACAAACCTCTGCACGGCTTAAAGCAATCCACGCGTGCCTGGTTTGAACGGTTCAGCTCAGTTATCCTTCAGTCGGGCTTCACTCAGTGTCGTGCAGATCACACTTGCTTCATCCGTAGACGATATTACTCTCACCGGGGATGACCCTTCTGGCATCTCTGAGGTGAAAGTTACACTTCGCTCAGCCTTCGAGGTGAAAGACCTTGGACCCCTCCGTTATTTCCTTGGGATTGAAGTTGCTCGCTCACGGCAGGGAATCTCCATATCGCAGCGCAAGTACACCTTGGATCTTCTTCGGTACACGGGTCTACTTAGGTGTCGTCCTGCGAGTACTCCTATGGATACCAACCATCGCCTTCATGATGAATCTGGTGATCCTCTACCAGACCCCTCTCAGTACCAGCGTCTGGTTGACCGCTTGATCTACTTGACTAATACTAGGCCTGACATCAGCTTCTCAGTGGGCGTTTTGAGCCAGTTTATGCATTCTCCCAGAACATCTCATCTAGAGGCTGCTCGACGTGTTTTTCGCTATCTTAAGTGTGCTCCTGGTCTTGGGATGTTCTGTCAGGCTGATAGTGCCTCCAGTTTCTCATGCTTCACTGGTGCTGATTTTGCTGGCTCTTTGACCGATCGACACTCCACGTCAGGTCTCTGTGTTTTCCATGGTGATCATCTTGTCTCATGGCGGAGTAAGAAACAACCCATCGTATCTCGCTCGTCGGCTGAATCAGAGTACCACGCCATGGCCCACGGCGTCACTGAGTTGGTTTGGCTCCGATCGCTGCTGACTAAACTCGGCTCATCCCTTGCTACTGACTCGACCCTCTATTGTGATAATAGATCAGCTCTCCTTCTTACCCAGGACTCGGTGCTACATGAGCGCACCAAGCACATCGAGATGATGTTCATTTTTTGCGTGATCACGTTCGTACTGGGACTATTCTTCCAGCTTACGTCTCCTCGGCCGACCAGCTTGATGACGCCTTCACTAAAGCTGTTGGCCCTACTCATTCAGATTTGATCATTTCCAAGCTGGGCATGATTGACATCTTTGCTCCAGCTTGAGGGGGAGTATTGGAGTTATTATTATCATTGTATTTTATATGTTCTGTAAATATCGTGTATGGTGTTTGGGCATGATTGTAATTATTCGTCTTTGAGATATATTTATATGTTAGGTCTCCACATTGGAGATCAAGGGGTTTTCTCATTTCACAACAGTAAGCTAACCAAGCCTTTATTAAAAGAGCATTGAATTTGATTTATAGAAATGTGGCATGACACACTTCCACTTCCTTTTTTGGCCCAAAGGATGTTTCTTCTCATTCATTCTCCTCCGCCAACAACTCACTCAACATAGAGTTTCTAGATGACGGTTGGCCTAAGGGGTTCCGGAAAATAGAGAGTAAGATATAGGGAAGATAATGGAGAGCGGAACCACTGTGGTTGAACTCCGACGGCTAGCCTAGGCTCTTTGCATTAGACTTCAAAGATAACATTACACAAGATGGCAAACTTTCTATCTATTCCTTTCCTCCTCAGGACCTAAAAGAAACACTTAATAAAATAGAGATACAAAATATGATACTTGAGATAACGCACCCATACATCAACATCACTTGGACTGCATGCTAGCCTGCTAGCCGTCGTGGGTTGCTTGGAGTAGACCTGCTAAGTAAAAATATCTAAGTCTCTTAACTCATCATTATCCTCACACATTGCAAATGGGCAAGCTATAACATACTACTGCCAGAGAAATTTATCATGTCCTCGAGGAAAAAATCCTGAAACTGATGTCGGAAGTCGCCACGATCCACCCAAGTGGCAGATGATGCATGATGGTACTTCCAGATGACAAGAACCTGATAGGAGTCGATGGCCCCAAAAAGCATTGTGTGGAAGCCCAAGATGGTGACATGTTCAAGGATATGAGAGTTGTCCATCATTAAATCCATGGGACTGTTGCCCTCCAGAAGGAAAGTCCACAACCTGTAGCAAGAGAAGACAAGCGATACCTTAAGGTAAGGTGCTGCCAGTTACCTCAAGTTGTGGTAAGAGGTTTAACCAAAATTAAGGAATATCTTGAATAGAAAAACCTTAATCCATATAATTCTTTTAGGTGAAATGTCCACCTCTTAGTAAGTTTACTAGGAGATCCTGAGCTTGCAATTTAATACACTTCCTCAAGAGAATACCTGATGCACCATGCAGAGCATCATAATGATTTATGTTATCTTATTTATGCATCCATTTTATTTTTGTATTATAACATATTTAATTTCGTAGTTGTACTTACTCTGTATTTTTTTGTGCACGCTATCGCACTCTTGTTACGGCTTAACGACTTGATCGTTGAATAAGACACTTAATAAACAGGTCCGTCAATAAAGGAGCTAGAGGCAATAAAGCACATAGGCGCTACTTCTGCAATAAATCTTCCATTCATCGAACCCTTCGACTTCTACTCTTCATCATTGCCATTAACCTAGCCTCTTAACTACTGGTTCTCCATACTGACATCGGCCAACCTTGTCGACCATATCCTTCCTCCCTGTCGTAGATCGAGACCCCCTCCTATTTCTCCCAACACCATATGTTTTCCTGTGTTACTTCTCCTGCAGCTACTCGCCCGAGGTCGGCTTCCACTTACCCAGGCCTCCATCAGTTACCCAAACAATCTCACCTGATATCTCCTACCCTTCCTTGTTGGCCTAGTTCTCATTCACTACAGCCGAAACTTCAAAGAATAAAAATCTTCATTGCATTTGGAGTCCTGGGAAGAATCTCAAATTTGTTGTCAAAATCCACCAACTACACTCATTCCCTAGGTAGCCAGATACGACCGGAATTACAAACCCCGAGAAACAAACAGGAAGAAGCTAAAGGAAGTGAAAGAGGAGATATGTGAGCACTATTTCATAGGAAAAGTTGTTATATGTAATGCTCCCGCCACTAAGCCGAAATGTGAACTACTCCCCACTGAGAACAAATACAAGGTGTTCGCGAGAAGTTGAGGAGTCCGAAGAGAACACTTTAAAAAGATCCACTCCCATTATTCTTGTCTTATTAATCGATTTTATTGCCCTACCCAACAGGAACATATGTAGCCTTCCGGGCGGATTGATAATGAGCTTTCAGCAAACTCCGGCCTCCCTCGAAGTTGCCTCCCGCTTCTCCTTCCATAAGTGGCGCTTCTCCCTCGTGCTTGGTGTCATACTTGTCGAAGTGGCGTATTTACAAGGAATACTCTGACCTATGGGGTGCTTTGACCTGGGTAACTACCCAGGTCAAAGCACCATTGAGTCCCCACTGCTACTAATGCTTCTCCACAACTTGCCGGTCCTCGCCCATCCACCTACTGTCACTGAACTTGGGTTAGTTAAAGTTCCATGAGAACTCCTGGAAAAATCAATGTTGGCTCACAGGTTTGGTGGCTTCCATGGCCCTAGCCAATAAATTGAAGGTAGACGGTGTTGAAGCCAAGAACTCAGCTAGCTAGAAATTCAGACCGACATAACGAAAGGTCTACATGATAGCTAGTGGTCGCAAAAGACAAGAAAGAGATTGTGTTACACTGTGGAAGTCTCGTCGCATATCCAAAAGTGTATAGGAACTCCTCCTCCTGAACCAAGTGTTGTCTGATGTCGAGGAAAGGTAGGCTAGGTCACCAAATCATAGAATAGGCTCCTCTCGTTGTGTGTGAACTGTCTTCCAGTAGTTACAATGGGTCTTATTTATAGACAATGATGTGGGATACCCCCGCTTCCTGGAGGTTGTCCCAAGTTTTGCATCAAAGCTGGTAACTCTCGAGGTCCTTGGGACGCCTTGCAAGTCATGTGTGACGTCTCGTAGGGCCTCAGAGAGGTCCCCATACGAGGTTTCTTGGTGTTGTCTCAATGCTCTCTTCTTAGCCTCGCCGAATATGGGTCGTATATAATCCCCATTTTTTCTGCGCACGCCACGAAGTTGAAATTTTTTTGAAAAAAACAACTTCAGCAAAGGCGGGCAACCCTTATAAATAGGGCTTTTCTACCTTACCTCTAGGTACCTTTCTGCGTGTCTATCAAGATGAATCCTCCAGACGAGTATATTTTCATAGGATCCTTTTTAACTCGCATGTGAGCTTCGAAGCGCAAGAAAGAAAGCGCAAAAGAGACCGACCCTCTAATGGTGACTCGATACCCGAGAAGCATCACCCAAAGGACAAGCGCCCTAAGGTCATCACTTCTCCTTTCACAGAGGAAATGGAAAGGCCGATAACTCTTTGCACCGAGGTCTCCACTCCCACGTAGATCTTGCCTCCATTGTCCAGGGCCAAGACCTTCGCTAAGAATCATAAGGAGTTGGTTATTGATTACTCCATTGTTTGATCCATTTTTAGTGTTGTCGACATCTAAACATTGTTGTTTTGAAGGGGTTCGAATAGGCCGGTTTCTGGGAGCCAATTGCCCTGACGTCATCGGATGCTTCTTTCCACCTTGACACTGCTGACTTTGAGATTCCCGCAATCTCGCAAAGCTCAGACTCAACTTCAAGGATCTCGAGCCCACTCCCCCAAGTAAGAGGAATTAACATCTTGATATGATGTCACCTGCGAGTCCATGATTTTTTATTCTTTCATTTTTGCAGAGGATATAGCGAAGTCTTCCACCGTTCTGCAATTCGTGCCACTAAGCTCTCCCAAGAAGCGACCTCCATCATCCTCAATTGGGAAATAGAAGATTCTCATTTGTCGAGAGTCCTCTTATTGTTTGGCTGGCGAATCCATCTCATGTCGATGTACGCACAGCGAAGTCTTCATTTGCACCGCCTTCGCCTGCTCTCAAGGGGGCCACCCTCATCCTCAATTGGGAAATAGAAGATTCTCATTTGTCGAGAGTCCTTCTCTTATTGTTTAGCTGGTGAATCCCTCTCATGTCGATGTACACACAGCGAAGACTTCATTTGCACCGCCTCCTCCTGCTCTCAAGGGGGCCTCCACTAGCGAGGTCCAGCCTTCTGATGTTGCTACTGCGATAACGAGTCTGCCACCTTGCTCTTTGGGTTTTTCGAAGTAGCGGGTCCCGCAAAGCGACACCCTCGTCATTCTTGATGTCGCACAGAAGAAAGCACTAGTTCCGACTTTGACTTGCATGATGCTTATTGTATTCTTCATTTGCAACCTCCGAGCGGACCTCGAGAAGATCTCCTCCAGGCTGGAGTCATCTCACCACAGGAAGTCTGATAAGCCTCGTCGTTTGGTAAGCTTTTCCAAATGCACCAGAACATTAGAGATCATGGGAGTCGCTCAGCGATGCTTCTTGTTCTTTGTAGATGGTGCAGATGGTAGTTCCTCTGCTACTGCAGGGACCTCGCAAACTCTTGAGGCCCCTTTGATGGTTCTGCCACCTCGTCCTCCAAGCTCGGATCCAAGAGGTCCCAGCTTCTTCGAGGCCCCGCGGCTCCAGTCAGTTGCAGGCCCCGCGGCTCCACGAGGTATTGGGGAAGTTCCAAAACCATGTCCTCGCCTATGCCGCCACCATGAACACGAGAAAGAAGATGGTCAAGGGAGCACTCCTCTCCATTCGCGTCATTAAACCAGAGGTTGAAATGACCAAGATGGAGGATTTGACCCTCAGATGGAGTATCTGGAGGAGCACCACCACGATGTCTTCTGCATGGAGCTCCGGATTGGCGAGCTTGAGCGTCGCCTTGAGCTGCTCTCCCAAGAGGTTCATGGTTTCGTCTGCTCTACCGTGTCGTCTTCAGACTTCTCACAAGTGGCGGGTATCGTCTGTGAGGCAGATACCCGCACGGCATGCACCCAAACTCTCTTCAAGAGTGTTTTTGACCTGGGGTGGAAGTCTCGTCATGAACCGGACAAGAGGCGAGTATTCAAAATCGCAGCATGTTGAAGTAGAGTCAAAGTGAGGGGAGTCAGACTCGCAGTGAGAAGAACCAAACTCACGACGAATCCATCGTCGCTAATTTACCTCTTATACTATTTTTCTTTTTCCAGGGACCTATGTATTTAGGACGAGGTCGTCCACCAATGTAATGATGTAATAGTAATGAATCATTCTTGAATTGAAAAATTGTTATGGACTTGGCAAGTCAGTCGGGAGCGACGTGAGGACTCAGGGTGCGAGGCTCAGTTGAGGTATGCAAGTTCTCAGTGAGCGAGGTCTAGGCTTTGTAGGAACGATACCTGCAAGGTGTTGCAATTTGCATGTTTCATTGCCAATCTCGAAGGGCAAGGTTCCCTGCGAGGTTTGTTGTGTCTGCAGAAAAATGCATAAACAGTTCAAACTTTTCATGTTATATTTCAAAGTGTCTTTATGTGATATTCGGAGCAATGTATCTACTGAGGTCGTTTAGCCAGGTCCCTTGGCGCTTTGACTTCTGATTTTGTATATAATTAAGGGGGATCACTTAGTAATAATTGCATCATCCTTAAGCGAGTCGAGGCAATCTTGCGAGTTCTTTTGTGAATTCCCGGTTTTAGGTTTCTAGGTAACAATGAACTTGGAACAGACTCGTCTGCATTGCGCTATCAACTTCCCCGTTTGCATGACCTTTCCTACCCCCATGACGGAGTACGAGGATTCGGAGGAATTTCACATCTTGTATCCTTTGCCAGTACAGTTTGTTGTGCGGCTCCCTCGCGAGGCCAAAGAAGTTGAATATCATGCGTGAAGGTGAGCTCATCTTCCCCCTGGAACACTTCAAGCTCGTCCTATGACTTCTTCTCTGGCCAAAAGTGGCGGAAAGCCTTCGTCATTATGGCCTCGTCTTGCGCAAATTCATTCAAACTCTATTGCAACCATAGTTGTGAAGGCGGCGTACTATGTGAACAGCAAGTCCCATGGGACCTCACTATTTTGCACTCATTCCCCATGCAGGATAAATGTCGGATGGGATCATTTATTTTGGGGGAAGCAAGTTCAACTTGAAGCACCTCATGCATAAGGTGCATTATTGAAATGTCAAGACCATCATCATCTAAGGTGGCTTCTGCGAGATTCCCACGGTCCCCATACCAATGGAACTTGCAATTTCATTTTATTGCCCCCATGAGTAAGCCATTTGGTCTCTATTCTTATCTAGAAAGAAGACAACTCGATACATATTATTACTGAAAAACTATTGACAAGATCGCCTGGGTGAACCCGATGAGGGTAAGCTACGCGAGGTCTTCTTCATTGTTGCAGTCACGCCTAAGCAACCTGCTGAGGTCTGATCATTCGTGTTTCATTTCTGTTTGCAACTTCTCGCGATCTTGCGGAGCATCCCCCAGAAGTTGACCTAATGCGGAAGGATAAAAGAGAATGTGTCAAGGGAAAAAACCTTATGGTCGTCAGTCTCGCCGAAGCTGATCCTCCAGTTGGGACGTCGCCGAAAACACATCGCAAATAGATCGCCTCGAAGGGCGGGGAAGGGACTTCTAAAATCTTCACCCACGCTCTGGGGATATGATGTAACATTCGGCATGTATTCATTGTATAGTATGGGTCCTTCCTGGCCCCACAGCATACAACTCATACAAGAAGAGTATTGAAAGATGATAACCAGAATATCAAACATAGTCGTAAACTGCACACTGTGGAAGCTAAGCGATTAAAGAATATAGAATGACCATAAAGCTAAAACTATACAATTTCATTACCCACAATACAAGTCAAGGCCTCATGGGCATTACATGCATCCATGTCATAAAGTACAATACAAAGTTTAGGGCAAGCATATCTGATGCATCAAATAAAAAGTACATAAAATAAGATTGCAGTAAAATACTTCCAGCTTTTTCATATTTGGCAGCAAAGAAACTCCAAGCGCGCGCAAGACCATACAACCAAATATGAATGAGGAAATAACGAGCATCAGCCAGAGCGGACCAAAAACTGTGTAATGATCCCCCTCTCCCCGGGCATCCTAGAGGATCCCGGGAACACAACCCCTGCAGACCAGCACTTCACAATAACAATAATTAAAGCAGTAAACATACAGCAGGGTAAATTTGAGCATACACAAACAGTCTCTATGTTAAGCATATAAAGAACGGGGGCTTATTATGCAGTCATAAACTAGAGTATGAATATCTTATCTTATTCATGCAACTCTAATCCGAGTAGTGGGCTACTATGTCCTAAGCCATCAAATCAATAGCAAGACAATTATCAACCATTTCACACATGATGAATCATAGCAAGCAAACGGCAGGTCATGCCAAAAGGCCTTTTTCATGCCGAACTACATGACGCGGATACAGCAGATTATATATATATCTCAATAGGTCGTTCAGTCTTTGCCCGTGCTCAAGCCTAGGTGTTATTGAGCTTAGGCCAGTCATCAACTATACATCAATGTTTTGTGCTCACATGGCACATAAACGATAGGGTATGCACACCCCCAAAATACACGTGAGCATTTGCCTTATAAGATGATTTGTCCAGTCCACCATGGCCTCTCCCATGCAAACGGCCTATTATGAAGAAGGATCTAAAGAAATCATTTGGTGGCCTATTATGAAGAGGTATGGGGCGATGTATATGAGTCAGTGCTAGACTTGTGCATTAGTGAAGGCAGAATGTCAAAGACCCTGATGATTTCTTCAACCCCTTCATAATCCTGAGTGGAAGTTTGACGACATTTCTATGTATTTTGTGCGCAAATTCCACAAGTCCGAGCAGGAGATCGAAGTTATTTGGGTGATTGTGAACGGCTTGACTAAGGTGGCTCATTTTATCCCTAATTGGAAGGATTGGAGACCGGTTCATATGAGCTTGGGAACAAAGCTGAAATATAATATGACATTTCACCTGCATACCGACGGTCAAACGGAGAGAACCAACCGTACCATAGAAGATATGCTCAGAATGTGCGTGCTAGAGTTTGGGAAGAAGTGGGAGGACCACTTATTCATGATCGAATTCGCGTACAATAACAGCTTCGAAGCAAGCATCAAGATAACGGCATATGAAGTGTTATATGGAAGTCAGTGTCAAACGCTGATGTCATAGGCGGAGGCGGGCGACACTCGACTATTTAAAAAGAAAGTGGTATCGTACGCGTTTGAAGCCATTGAAGTTATTTGTGACCGAATGAGGATTGCGCAAGATCGGTAAGCGAAATACTATAATACGCGTCACTGAATGTGGAGTTCGCGGTGAGCGACATGATCTATTTGAAAACCAAACCTTTAAAGGGTGTATCGAGGATTCAGCGTTTAAAGAAGTGGAGTCTAAGGTATTTGGATCCATTTCAAATTACTGAACGAGTGTGTGTACCACTTTACGTTTTCAGCAAAATTGAGTAGTTTACATGATGTCTTCCAGGTATCGGTGCAGAGGAGGATATTGTTGAAGCCCTGTGCAGTGGTTGAGTCGACTGCGGTGTCGGTGAAGAAGAATTTGGCGACTATCCTTCGCCCTATTAGCACTGAAGATGCGAAAGCCCGAAAGCGGGAAAAAGAGGTCATGCTCGTGAAAATTTGTTGGAACAACTGTAGGCAGGACGAGTTCTCTTGGGAGAGAAAGCAAGCTATATGAGAGGAGTATTCAGAGTTGTTTACTGTTTTAAATTAATCTCAGGGCCGAAATTCTTTGAAGGAGGGAAGAGTTGTAACACACATATTTTATCCCTAAACTCTTTTGAATGTGAGTGCATGCTTGATACGCGTGTGGAGGGACTTTCAAGGCGATCGCATGTAGTGGATCCGTTTTCCCTTCACACATGATTGTGTGCTGCAAAATTGCACAATTGAGCGTTTCTATGGAGTTGTAAGGGCAAAATTTCAAAAACCTAAAATTGGTCGTGCGTGCGCGTCAGGCACACGACCATACGATCATCATGAAATCAGATTTAAGTGTTTATCCGAGCCGTGGATCCAAATCCAACGGCTCAAATCCTTTCAAGAGGGTCTTTAGGTCGTGGGAGGGCCCAAGAATACTCATTTCATCCATTGTCTTCTCTCTCTTAGGGTGAAAAGAAAAGAGGATGAAGAGGAGCTTGGGGGAGGAAGGAGGCGTCGGTGGAGATTTGTGAACCTGATCGACGATCTGTCTCAGGAAACAGTTAGAGCTCGTTTCCCCGGTCGTGTTCCTCCAAGCTATTCAAGGTTTCCATGGCGGGAAAGAGATCAAAGAAGGTAATGACTCACTCTTCCCGATCTTTAGAATTTTGTTATGTTTACTTACTTTCACGTAGCATTTGTTGTGAATGTGGCCCCTAGTTTCTCTAATTAGAAGGCTTGGGGTGTCCACGGTTCATTGCAAACCACCAGGGTGTAGGATTGCGACCTCAGCATAAGTGCATTACAGATTTTGTGTGCGATTTCGGATTAGGCGTGGTGTGTGAGACCTATTCGTGTTCATTGGCTCAAATCGGAGATTTTTGCTTGACGTTGCGTTAGAAATAATTCAGTAGTGGCGAACGCGGTCATGGTGTCGTTGTAATGCCCGGTTTTTGTGGGGTTTATCCATGATAGGTTTAGGGGTTGATGGTAATACAGATTTTCCGATGCGAATCGGGTGTTGGAAGAAGGGCTCGGAAAGGGTAATCGTCCTTCCCCATAGTTAAACGGGCTCGAGAATGGGAAGAATGGCCCGGGAAGGGTAATCATCCTCTTCTGTAGCTAAATGAACTCGGGAATGGGAAGGACCTGAAAAGTGTAACCATCCTCTCCCGTAGCTAAATGAATTAGGGAATTAAAAGAAGGGCCCGAGAAAGGTTAACGATCTTCTCTTGTTGATAAACAAACAAGGTGTTGGTAGAAGGGCCTGACAAAAAGGAGTATACCCGCCTAGACTCTTGTTTGTGAAATGAAAACGTCATGAATGCGTTGAATGCATGTGATTTAATGGTGAGCTTAAATCATACATGATGTGGTAAGTGTCGTGGTGGATCCGTAGGAGACATCTGGTTGCATTCATGTTGCATTGTAGGCACTTTTCTTTAAACATAGAGAATATATTTGATGTTTGTGACGCCCAGTTAGATTCAATTGATATGAATTGATTATGTTACTTATTTATTATTATAAAGTGCTGACTTGTAGGGTGATGTAGTTTTCTGAGGTTCGCTAGGACTGTCGGGAGGAGTGTGGTTGTTACGTGGTTTGTGATCAGCTCATAGTTGACCGTCGTTTTCCTTCTCATTTGTATTTGGTTGCATGGCATGGTTTGGAGGAGAGTGCTCGCTAGCTCGTCGGAAGGCAAAGTTTAAAAGAAATGCCTCATGAAGTGTCTTACTTTGTGATTTCTTATACTCTCTTTATTGTTGTTCTGGCCTGCGTGTCGAGGTTGACTGTATGTTTGTACTCTGTTGAGACATGTATTGTGGCGGTCATAAGGTCATAGAAATTTGGTAGTTTGTGGACACTCATTGGTTGTTATAGTTTTCGGTTGTGCATTTAGTGCCCTGTGGTGAGAATGTTTAGTGGAGTAGTTTATATCACTTTTTAATATCTAGCTTGTAATGGTGGTATGGTGTGGGGCCCGGTCGGACCCATATTATATGGAAGTTATATGTGAGGTGATATAGGTGATTCTGCGGGTCTTTGAAATATCCATGCATTTCAGGGATGAGTATCCAATTGTCTGTGTTCCAACAGAATAAAATATTGATGATTTTCCTATGAATGTTCCTCCTCCGCGTGGATTAGTGTCCCCTCCTGCAACCTAGCCTCTATTTCGACATGGAGGATCGATGAGGGACACACATAGAGAGTTATTGTAGCTCGTGAGAGAGCAGGGTGTTGCACTTCAAACTCGGGGTCAAGAGAACCAAGCACTTAGTAATGACTTGAGAGAACCCAGAAGAAACATGTATATTAAAGCATATAATGCGCTTCATAATCAAGGTTCTCTCCACTCGGACTCCCCCGCTGAAAAACAATAATGGAGAGAGTCAGATGATGAGCGGCCAGAGCCACAACATCAGTACCATCGCCGCAGTTCAGCAGGAGAAATGAGTCAACAGCATGGTCGAGGGGTTGAAAATTGAGAAGTAAAGAACTTGAGAAGATTTCATTTTTTATGTTTTGTTTTATTATGTCAAAAAACATGTTATAATTGCAGGGATTTTTCGAACATTCGGACATTTAGGTGTTGTTTCTATTAGCTAACGATGACGGTACTGCTAAACACAGTACAGCTCCCTTAGTTTATCAACAAATTTTCTTCTGTTACCAGCTTATTTTCATCCGTTTTTATATTGTCAGCTCACGATCGTTATTGCAGTTTTTATAATATTACTGATTATTATTAACAATAAATGATTTCTCATGAATGTCTTTTGTTTCATTTCTTCTTGGAACAAACAAATGGATTCTGGATTTACTACATACTGAAGACTGGCAGAAATGCGTAATCTCAGCAGTCTTCCTGAATCCTCTCAAACCCCAAGCTCCACGTTAGCCAGATTAGTCAACATTGAGATGTTTCGATGCAACAACTTGACAAGTAGGGGTACAAACAACAACAATTAAAGGTGAAATGAGACAAAACGCAAAATAAAATAAATAGAGAGACATGAAATAGAATGCATAAAAGCATGTTTGGTTCTGAAAATTCTACATTATAAAATATGATGATCAATATCTTAGTAGTGATTTATGAACCCAAACAGGACCTGATGCAAAGGTCTCTTCTGGTACCCAAATATGTCGAACGTGCTTAGTGTTTGGAAATGGTGATCATTCGGCTAAAGGTGGTGCAGTGTAGCATATGTGTCTCTTGGGATTCCACTTATAGCTCAAATAAGGATATTCATTAGGTGTTGTTGGTTGACCTGATTCCAGCGAGTCCACGTCGTGTGTGGGTCCTGCGTCGTGTGTGGGTCCTGTAACACCCGTATTTTTAATGCGAAGAATATCTGAATTATAATCGCAGGGTCCGATTGCGAGCAAGGTTGTTCAAGCCATCATCGGATCGAGACTCGAGTTTGTCGTGGCTAACCGTTGCAGGCAAGTGAGTGGTTTGTTTTAAAGATTTATTTCGACGCGTTCTGGTATTGGTACGAGAGCGTATCGTGTATTATTAAATTTTTAAGTATTAGAACGAAATGATAATCTCGTAATTAAACTGAAATGCCTAATCCCCTCAATGGAAACCAAGTTACGTTTCTTTTCTTTTTTGCCCCCACGGTTTCCATAACCGCACCCTTTACACGTTACCGCTCAGATAAATCCCCCGCAACCGACGCATAACCCTATTTCACGCGCTCGTCCTTTTGCTAATCGGAACCGCCGTTTTTCTTCCCCTTGTCAGTGAGCACTTGTCTGCGCTTCCTGAGCCGTCGACGTTCTTTTTCCCTCGTCTGGGAGTTCGCAGATAGTATCCCAGGTAGGATCAATCCCTCCCCCCTTTCGTCGATAGAGGACACCGACGCTGCTTCCCGCTGTAGAGAGTTCGACGATTCGGATTCGTTTGGCTGGAAGAGTTACAACAGTGATCTTCGATTCCGCCTAGGACTGCTTCTCTCTTCGTCGTTGTTGAGAAGGTAACTGTCGTCTTTGGCCTTTGTTGACTCCTTCCTGTCGGGATGTGATTTCTAGTCAGTAACAGATGCACCCTCTCTTCTTTTGGCCAGCCGAGACCAAAAACCAGAAGTCTGAGGTTTCTTTTGCCTTGCCATGAATGTAAGTCCCATTCAGAAGGCCGCCTAGCTCACCAATCCCGTTCAGTAAGTTATTAAATTTCTTCGTAGATGATCTTCATTTCTTTTCTTCATAGCAAGCGTGAAAATCAGCCCTGTTTATTTGTTTTACTTCAGAATCGGTAGATCCCAATCCTTTTGCTTGTTGATCTGTCGATTTCATCGTTGTGCGTACGTTTGGAAAAAGAGTTAGGGTGTGTTTGGACTTATATCTGTGAAGGTCTTCAATCGTCAAGCGCCCTAGAAGAAATCATGTCGCCGCGTCAAGTGTACGAGCGCCGAAATCTCAATGTAAGAAATTCTATTCTTTTTGGCTAGATATATCGTATAGTATTATGCACAAGTTAAAATGTTACGAAATAAAATTAAACCCGTACGAAAAATATGAATTGTTATAGTACATTTAACCACTTATTCCTTTAGGCGTACTATTATATATTAAGCTCCAGAAAATGCTTACGGGGCAGTCCTTTAGTGTAAAATACGACATGCGTCCTTCAATTGAATAAATAAGAAAATCGACGGTTATTTGAAATAATTAGGAGGCATGATTGAGACTCTCTCCATCGTGATAGATAGAGGCGCACTATCTTACTCATAGGGCGTAGTAGACCCTATGAGCCTCAAATGCAGGGAGACGTTTTCTCCATTAGAAATTCAGAAGATGCGAGTTTATGTCCATGAGCCACTAGAACCTCTTTGTTCGTTAGTTGGGACTCGGATCGTTAGAATGCGCACAAACGGGTTCTCAGCATAAGATATTAAAAAGGGCAATCACTAGACAAATACAACTCAGCATACGTCAAAATTAGAAATAGTAATGTAGTTAACCATTCCTTTTGGAGCTTGAATAATTATCCAGAAGGTGTTCAAAACTAGAACAGACATTTATGTTAAGCATCTTTTTCTTGTGAAGCATAAAAGCTATTTTTTTCCTAATAAGCAAGACATCATGTTTTTTATATTTTTTAGTGTCACTAAGAATAATGGTCTTTCTTACTCTCCAGTTGGGCTGACCCATTTTTGGGTTTACTATTACAGGAGTCACAGGTGGGGTGTTGCGCCTAGGATGAGCATGCTTGCAGTTCGCTCTCTTTTAGTTTGTTTTCACTCTGCAGTTTGTCCTTTTAGTATTGTTCTGTGATATTGGACACGTATCAGAATTTTCTAATGGTTCTTGTACCAGACTATGTTTAAGATTACAGTTTTTCAAGCATTGTGACTCTTTCAATTTTTTTAGTGGCTCTGTGAATTCAAAATTTGAGGTACACTTTTACCCTTAGCTTCTCTTACTATTTCCGCTGTAAGTACTCTTTTAGCACTTATTTTTTTCATTTATGCTTGCTATGTACCATTTTTATTACCGCTACTTAGTTTGCTTCTTATTACGGGGCCCGGTCGGACTGCTGATTTGTGGTAAAAATATGTTGGAGTGTCACAGGTCCTGCGTCGTGTGTGGGTCTGCGTTGTGTGTGGCTATGTCCCCGGCTTGATTCCCCGGTTTGGAATTTCACTCGGCGGCTCGTCTGATGTTTTGTGCCACATCGCCTACCTTCATTGTCTTTATTTGATGTTTCCAAGCTTGAGGGGGAGTGTTGGAGTTTATGAGTTTTATAGTAATATGTCGGTCTATTAGTATCTATGTATTAAATCCAATGTTTAGTCCCACATCAGCTATCGGTGTTATATGTCTCCTTGTAATGCTTTATATAATATACCCCCTATGAGGATGAATAATATGTATCAGTTTTATTTCTCTTCTCTGTTATTTCTTCCAACAAAAATATTCTCACATCAAATTGGTGAATAGACTAAGAATTATAGGAAACGATAAATAACAGGATCCTTATAGAGGCAAATTAGTTAATGGGAGTAAAAGTCTCATGAAAAAACACTCCATTAATCTAGGTAATCCTCATAAAGGCAAGTTTGGATTTATAGCGATTAAGAGTACAATCATGTTGATACTTGAAAATGAACACCCATTTGCACACAACATTGTGGTTGCCATGAACGACGGGGACAACCTCCCAAGTGTTCTGGATCTATAAAGCCACCATTTCAACATTGACAGCTTGCTTCAAATGAGGATAAGAGGCAGCTACAGAAAACCAGATACGAACGATATTAGTGGAAATAGATGCAAAATACGATTATAATGTGGGAGAGTGAATGATACCCAGTATATTGATCAACAAGATACCTAGGCTACTCACTCTTCAGAGCACGGAGAACATGCAAAGCAACAGATACATATTCATTCTCTGAACCTGATGGAGAAAACTTGGATGGTGAACAATAAGCATTAGTTCTCACTATGAACATGAGCTTGTTTTCTATTTTCATAGATGTGAATCACCTTCCGTCTATGAAATTACGGATTTTAAAACCTTGTCTCTCCTTCCTTCTCTAAGGGGTCTAAATTTTTTTATTAACTTCTCAACAGACATCATCACCTGGAACTCATTGATGCACATCACATAAAAACAGGAAGAAGAGTAGTGTATGATTGATCGGTATATGACCTTAGGGGGTGAACAAGTTTTTGCGTAGTTAATAATATTCTTACAACTATTTTACTCAATTGAGTAGACAATACGGAGCGAATTTTAAAACCTTGTCTCTCCTTCCATCTCTAAGGGGTCTAAATTCTCTTATTAACTTCTCCACAGACATCATCACCTAGAACTCCTTGATGCACATCACATAAAAAAAGGAAGAAGAGTAGCATATGTTCGATCGGTATATGACCTTGGGGGGGAGGGAGTTTTTGTGTAGTTAACAATATTCTTAAAATTGTTTTGCTCAATTGAGTAGATAATACGAAGCGGATAACTAATCACAGTAGAGTAAGGAGCAATAACAGTAACTAAGATGCCACATCAGAGAATTGAAAATATAAGTATATTGCAATAATTATAATTATCCCTGTATAACAATTTTACATTAAGCCGTCCCTTTATTATAATCTATTATTAATCTCTAGTAAAATAGACCTGGTGGGAGCATCAAATTGTCTCTAGGCTATCATAATCTAGTCGTCCTTGTGTCCACCCCCGCACCCCAACCCCCACACACACACAAGTTATCCAAACATAAGTGGAAATAGTCAACAAAACACAACACATCAGATGAAGCAAAGAGATAGAATTTCCAAGATAGACACAAAATGATGAGTATAGAAATTAGGGTAAAGAAACTACTAATGTTTCTTGTAATGGTATTATCAATTACAAGATTGAAGTCCAGTCATTACCTGTGAACCTACAGCACCTAACCGCTCAAAAGCATAGTCAAGGACCTACAAAAAATGAGCTGATTTAGCTATAAGAACTCAAAAAATATAAGGATTAAAATAGTTAGAGATAATATAACGAGAAATGAAGAATTTAATGGTAGGACGCCAAACAAGAAAAAGAAAGAAAAATGTCATATCTTAGCAATGCTCCTAACATGGTGGGAAGAAAGTAGGTTAGCTCTTAATAAATTGGAAACCTTAGTTTGGCATTAAATATCGGAATGGAAATTAAAACATAAAGCAATAGCACATACTAGAAAAAGAAAATGCCTAGTTACTATCTAGCACTTGCAAAAATATTCCGTAGAACCCAAGTGAACTTGCGCCCATCATTATTTAGCCATGTGAAGTCAATGACAAGGGAAAACTGGTTCTAACACCAGTTGTCTATGCAGACTCCGCAGCTCGATACAACAACAGCACTTAAGCCTTTATCCCACTATAGTGGGGTCGGCTATATGGATCCTTTGTCGCCATTGTGTCCTATTTTTGGTCATAATCTCACTAATGCCTAAGTAGATCATGTCTTTCCTTATAGTTTCAATTCCAAGTCTTCATTATCTACCCCTCCCCCGTTTAATATGCCTAGTGACTAAACTCTCGCAATGCCTAACAGGTGCCTCTAATGGTCTCCTTTGTATGTGTCCAAACCATTTTAGTCGAGCTTCTCGCATCTTCTCTGCAATTGGTGTCACTCCTGTCTTATCCCTGATACATTCATTCCTAATTTTATCTAATCTCGTGTGTCCACACATCCACCTAAGCATTCTCAACTCCGTAACTCCCATTTTTTGCTCATGTACATAATTCACTGCCCAGCACTCCGAACCATAGAGCATCGCTGGTCTAATTGCAGTATGGTAAAACTTGCCTTTAAGTTTTAATGGTACTTTAAAATCATATAAGATCCCTGACGCGCCTCTCCACCTCAACCAACCTGCTTGGATTCTATGTATCACATCTTTATCAACACCTCCATCTTTTTGAACTATCGATCCAAGATATTTAAAGCACTCACTGCGGGAAATATCTTGAACATCCAACTTAATAACGAAGTCATTCTTCCTTCTTGTACTGCTAAATTTAAGCTCCATATACTCAGTCTTTGCTCTGCTCAACCTAAAACCCTTCTTTTCTAAAGGGTCTCGCCAAGATACAAGTTTCATGTTTACACCCTCACGCGTCAAATTGACCAAAATGATATTATTCGCAAACAATAAACGTCAAGGTATTGCTTGTTGGATATGTCCAGTGAACTCATCTAAGATAAAGGTAAAGAGATAAAGGCTTAAAGCTGAACCTTGAGGTAACCAAACAGTGATAGGGAATTCTTGTGTTAATCCTCCAGATGTCCTCACCCTCATCACTGAATTTGTATACATATCTTTGATTATGTCAATGTATGATACATTTACACCTTTCTTTTCTAAGACTCTCCATAAGATCTCTCTTGGAACCCTATCATAACCCTTCTCAAGATCGATAAATAGCATATGTAAATCTTGTTTTCTTTCTCGATAGTTGTTAATGACTCTCCTCAAGAGATATATAGCTTTCATGGTCGACTGCCCTGGCATGAATCCAAATTGATTCTTCGAGATGCTAGTCTCTCGTCTTACTCTTCTTTCTATTACTCGTTCTCATAGTTTCATGATATGACTCATTAATTTAATTCCTCTATAATTAACACAATTGTGTATCTCTTTTATTCTTATACAAAGGTACTAAGATACTTTCTCTCCATTTGTTCGGCATCCTCTTTGACTTCAGTATCTTTTTGAAGAAACATGTAAGCCACAAAAGCTCTAGACATTTCCACACTTCGATGGATATATCGTCTGGCCCAACCGCCTTTCCATTTTTCATCTTTTTTAGAGCATCATTTACCTCTGATACTTGAATTTTACAATAAAATGTTATGTTCTTATACTCCTCTGATTTATTTAACTCTTCCAAGTTCAGTTCATTGTCTTTTGTTTCATTATAGAGTTGATAAAAGTATCTTTTTCATCGCTCTTTAATAACCACATCATCCGTCAAAACTGTATCTGTTTCATCATTTATGCATTTAACTTGGTTTAAATCTCTTGTCTTCCTCTCTCTAGCTCGAGCAATTTTATATATGTCACGCTCTCCATCTTTGAAATCTACTTGCTTATAAAATTTTTCATGAGCTTGACTTCTTGCTTTACTTACTACATGTTTAGCTTCTTTCTTGGCGACTTTATAATTTGTCAAGTTTTTATCATTCCTACAAGCATAGAGTATTTTATAACTCGCCCTTTTTGCCCTCACTTTGTCTTGCACTTCCTTTTTCCACCACCAAGATTCTATATTTGGGGGCGTGCGACATTTTGATTCTCCAAGTACATTCTTTCAACTTATCCTTAATGTGAAGACATAATTTCCCATGAGACACTAGGATTAATATAAGGGTGATCAACTAGTGGTTCCATAACTGTTGTCTTGAAAGCAACCTGTTTTTCCATCTTCAAGTTCTACCACCGAATTTTTGGCAACACTTTTGTCCTTGTCTTAAATTTATTATATTTAATTTGCACGTCCAACACCATTAACCTATGTTGTGTTGTCAAACCTTCTCATGGTATGACTTTGTAATATTTACAAAACATTTTAATCATTTTGTGAGTCATAAAATAATCAATTTGTGACTTATTTGGTTTGTTTTTAAATGTAATTAAATGTTCTTCCCTTTTCATGAAAAACGTATTTGTCATAATTAGTTCATGTGTTATGGCAAAGTCTAAAATAGTTCTCCCTTCTTTATTTCTTTCTTCATACCGAAATCCTCCATGAACAGGTGTATAATTTATATTTTCCTTTCCTATATGTCTGATTAAGTCTCCTCCTATGAAAACCTTCTCTCTTTGTGGGATTTCTCTTACTAAATCATCTAAGTCTTCCCAAAATTGCATTTTAATAGCATCATTTAATCCTACTTGTGGCGCATAAAAATTGATAACATTAATAGTTATTATTTCCTATGACCAATTTAAGAGCTAAGATTCTATAATTTTTTATACTTACCCCAACAACTCCATCACTTCAAGTAGTATCCATAATAATACCCACTTCATTGCTTATTTTATTTTTTCCCTGTGTACCCTAATTTAAAACCTGAATTGTTTAAAATTTTAGCTTCCTCATCCACCCATCTAGTCTCTTGCAGGCATAAGATATTTATCCTTCTCATAATCATCGTATCCACTACTTCCATCATTTTTCCCGTTAGCGTGCATATATTCGAACTTTCAAGCTTAAGTCGGTTACAAATCCTACGATATACTTTCCTAGGACGTCTAATATGTGAGGATTTTTGACTATATAAAACTGCACCCAAGTCCTCTTGGAGGTGCAGCGGTCCTTGCCAAGACACCGCATTAGGACCATACGACGAGGACTCTTGCATATTTAACAATATACCCAAGTCCTGGAGATGTAGCAGTCCTTGCCAAGACGTCGCATTCGGACCATACGACGTGTTCCTTAGAGAGAACAACCTAGCTTTTGCACAAATTCTCAAATGATTCATATTCATAAGCGTGCTATATTTTACGTTGACCGTCTACCTAATACAACTCTCACCATTTTTCATCCGCAGCGGGATACAAATCAGAATAAAAACTGATGACCAAATGAAAGCCATGATGGTTAGTATATCTAAACAACTATTATCATGATAGAAACTAGTATCCATTCAAAGAGAGGTCAAGTTTTGTTGCTTACATATTCCATTATTTCAAATTGATAGACAACATTGCTGTCAAAGGCTGAGCGGTAGGATGATCGTGTGCAATCAAAGTATTTCAAGAGTGCAGGATCATGATCACCGACAATGGTCACCATTTCACCTGCATTGGATAGCACAATCACAGATCAATCAGTACATCATAAGCATATGATAAGAAATAGACAAATGCCATAATTTCTTAAAGAAACCTAGGACTCTTTTTAGTGCCAAGCTACTATCTGAAGGCAATGGACAAAAACAAATGATTACTAGGATATATGAATCAAGAAAGCTAAAAAAACATTTGTAAAGACATTAATGTGAAAGGCATCATCAAGGCATTATGACAAACCTGCATGAAATGAGAAAAAATACAAAATACCTTGTTCAAGAACAAAGGAACCATATTTTCAAAGCAAGGCATGGGAAAGGAAGAACTAATGGGTATTTTCTTCATAACATAAGAAATAAGTCTCCAAAAATGCACTGAAATTTTACATAAATTAACCAGTTCTTTTTTTTTAATTAAATTGATAAATTAGCTTAATCAATTCATAGATGATTTAGTTTAAATATTTGGGTAATGCATACTAATCAATTATTCCTTTAATTTATATCAGCACCATCAAAGAAATAAAAATGGTCCATTTTGAAAGTCCACGCTCATAAATTCATGAAATTGGGTTGCCTTATACGTTCAAAATGGCATACACGGATCGAATTTGAGACCGACATTATGAATCCTTATTATTTGTACATATCAATTGTTGCACCATAAACCTAAATTGCACAAATCATGTTGAACAACTTTAAACCATGTTATTTTGGGTCTACCCCTTCACCTACCAAGTCATTTGAAAATACCTACCAACGTTAGTCTCATTAGTGCATTTTCTAACCTTTATTGTGCATGCCAAACAACAAAGTATATATTATATTATCTTATCTTCGATAGATGTCACTCTCATGGTTCTCTAATATAATTATTCTTTAAATCTATATTAGTTTTGCAATAAAAAGCTTCATTTATTCACTTCAACATGTCAACCACAAAATAGCTCCTTCCTATGAATTTAACCACGCTTCTTATAACAGCCCTCTAGGTTATTACAATTTAATCTAAAATAAAATCAGCATAGAGATATTTGCATTAAAAAAATTAAAAATATACAACAGAAGGTAAAATATTCTTACAATATCCATCACATAGGCCAGGGTACCGAAAGAGAAATGTACAGGACCTTTGAATGTCTTGAAATGAAACAACACATAAGATAAATTGTGGCTTTTCATATGTTAAAAAATTTAAACTATATATAGACACATGATATCTTCATAGCCAAGTAGACACAATACTTAGCATTGTCTGTAAAGGTATGTACATCCATACGCAACCACTTGGGATTACAAAATTCCAAACGTAAGTGAGCTATCCTATCCAAAGAACAGATGAAAGTTCCCATGGGAACATCTTTTTTCTTTACAATGTTTTTGTACTCCTCTATAACTTCTAGCTGATGCGCTTTCCAAACTATTTTAGGTTATGAAGGAGGAGTTCATCAGCAGGTTGTTAGAGGCAGGAAGCCGAGAGCTACATGAGCAGAGATTTAAGTTATGGTTCAAGATTTTGTCCGGCGTACATGAGCAGAGATTTTGTACTCCTCAATTACTTAAATCTCTGAACTCCTTCACACCGACTAAGTGAATTCTCACAACTTTAAACACTTACACTATGAAGCACACATACATGAAAGGCCTCATTTATCGACTCGAAAGCGCATCGGGCACGGGAAACGCCCGAAAATGCCTTTCTGAAATGAGGGAAATGTTTGTGGAGGATCCAAATAGAGTTGCACTTCATAAAGATACCAAAGTTAGCAAAGAGAGGTCTAAATGTTTGCTATATTTAGCATCACCCGATGGATGATCTGAGCCCGCAATTGCGTCCGGATTGACGTTTCGATATTTTAATATATTTGTCTTATTTTTTAGTATTTTATTTAGTGAAATCAAACAACCATCGTATACGATCAATCATAGCCGTCCAAAATGGTTGACCTAAGTCATGTTTTATTATAAATAAGAGGTAGGGGCAACTCTCATGAGGTATTGCAGATTTTGGAGAAACATTCTTCCCGAAATCCGGCGATCTCTCGTGGTGCCAACTCCACGAAAGGTGCCAACTCCTTAGTTTGTATCTTTGACTTTCCTTTTATTCCTTGCATTACCGCCCCTTCCAAACCCAAATCTATCAATCCACAAACAAGAAAACTGCAGCAACACCCCATCCACATTCTTCATAGCCGAACCATCCAATCATTCAACAAAAGACACCAAATCCCTTAATACCTGCAGCAGCCCCTACACCCAAACCGTTTTCACTGTTTTCTCCATCCAGACCACTACCCAAGCCAGACGATCCTCCCAGACATCATACTCCACAACTGGCATCCCACAGGAAGCCATTTCCTGCTATTCTAGGCAATTCCCTACCCTTCCCCATTGCAATCGAACGCCTCCCACCATAGTCGAACCTCCACCAACCCTCCTCTAACCCTTCCAACACCAACAAGCCACCTCCACTCATTTACAGCACACCCAAACAGCCCCTCCACAGCCTCCAAGTGCCCCCCAACAACATAGTTACTTCACGGCCACCGGTCTACTTTCTCCTTTGCCTACAGCCCTTACACTTGTGAGTTTTTGTTTAGTTTCTTGTTATTCTTCATTATTGTATGGATTAGATATTTATATGATAATGCGTATTTAGCTAACGCCCCTCCAAACGGAGGGAAATCATACTTTTCTGCTTGTTAGAATTATTTGCTTTTCCAGTTTGTGATAACTGCGTGAAATTCATGCTATAATTTTTATTTGAAATTACTCTTGGGTCTCTCATTGTATACATGCATTATCCTAAAGCTAGATAGGATTTATTTCCATGGCACCGAACCTAGGACTGCACATCTAGTGTTCACACGCCTAGCCTACCCTACATCAGTTGGTATCAGGGCTCAAGGTTTGGGTCACGTTTATGTTCCGTAGTGGTAGGTCATATAGAGTCGATAGGTTATCCATGGCTAGCCATAGTGATCGTTCGACAAGATTTAATGTTGATAGGGCCGAGTATCATTCGAGTCATCGTCGTTACACCTCTCCTCTATTTGAGGAGTCAGAGTCCATATATGCTCGACCACATAGAGCTCCTCCCGAGAGATACTCATACTATTATGTTGATCATCCTCGTTCACCGCCACATGTTCATAAGGATCATGTCTACCCTCAGACACAAGGATTATGTTAGGAACGACCATCTGGATGATTATCAGGAGTCCTATAGAGATCATTATCCCAAGAATAACATCACGCGTATAAACAATCATAGCGTTCCAAAAACATAGATGTCAAATGCAAAACTTTAGCGATTGGTTCTTGATCGATTTGATCACATGGATGATTACATTGATCGCCTGAAAACTACCTTAAAAGGAACCAATGGGATGAAGTCTAGGGGTTTAGGTCAAGTCATTGATGCATCTAGTAGTGCTCTCACTGACACGAGAGGTCTGATACCTTACTATGATACATCCCATCCTGATGTGGTTGATGAGTAATATACCAATTGAGTATGGGATTGTGTATGATCATGACTTTGTGTTGCAGGTGGAGAGTGACATTATTATGACTAGTGAGTATAATCACGAAAGTAAGCATGAGCAGCCCAGTGACCCTGTAATGGTATATATATCCTTGCACCCCATATAGATCTAGTTATTCCTTTGATCATAGACCCATCTTTGAGTGTTGATTCCTTAGAATCTCTTCACAACGTGTTGTTTAGTCATATCTTGGGTGAGAGTCGAGAGACTAATGTTAATCTTGTGGTGGATGCCTCACCTGCCACTGAGAAAACTATCTCATGTGATGATACTCATTTGAAGGATCGCCTCCCTATTGATGGTTTCTATGATAAGCCGTTGCTTCCTTGTGAGGATGAGATTCAGATGAGTGGCTCGACTACGAGTACAGGATCATTGAGATATATTCAAATCATATCCCCGATTTTGCTCCGGAGGGAGGACCTTGAGCTTAGCATCAAGTACATAGAGTTTGTTTTGCATACACTAGAGCATACACTCGATGTTGTGAGGGCCTACCCTATGACCCTTCGCATTCTTGATGAGATCTTGGATGCACCGCCTGCTGACCCGACGGATGAGTTTTTCCTTCTTGGATACACTAAACTCTAGAGTCGCATCTTATTGTCGATATCTCGAATATTTATTTGGGTGATTGTCGTACTCGCGACAAATTTCACACATACCTCCTGGCGAGCTTCCTGACGAGTCTCATCTTTTGAGAGACATTTGGTACGTCATGGACTCGTACATGAGTGTCGAAGAAATACGTAGTCATTTGGGTGTTTGTCGCACACTAGGCGAATACTTTTACACCCCACTCAAAGAGCCTCTTGATAGGCCACCTCATTTTAGAGACATTCAGTTCGTTGTCGGACCTCCACCTAGAGAGTGTGTCGTGTATGTTGTGCTTCATATGCATCATTTACATGAGTGCCAATTATTTTATTCGTCGTTTGCATGAACTTAGTGAGTCTTTTGTTCAGCATTTTCGTGAATCTAGTGAGTCTTATGTTCGTCATTTGCATTGGTCAATTGAGCTCTGTGTTTATCATCTGCAAGGGTTACACGAGTCGATTCGACGCAAAATTGCATCTAATAATAAATGTATAAAACATATACAAATAGCCACAAATTGCGGCAATTTTTTTGTGAAGGCAAGCAGGTGATGGTCTGAATCCATGCGGATGGGCTCCCTAAGGGGCCTGCTAAAAAGTTGAATGTCAAGTGAATGGGTCCCCACACAGCCGTGAGAAGAATCAGAAAGAATGTCTACGAGCTTGACATCCCTAACGGTATGGGCATCTGTTAGAATAAATTAATTGTATTTCCCCGTTATATATAAGGGGCTCCTCTATTGAATAGTAATATCATTATTTTTGCTTCCGGTAACATGGTATCAGAGCCATAAGCCCTAACTGCGCCTCACTCGCTCGCCACCCGCCTCCAGCCGCCAGTCAGCTTCTCCCTCAAAAATTCCGGTCCACCCCGCCGGCGTCTAGCCCTCTATCTCCCTGCGTGCTCCCGCTTCAGCGCCGGTGTCACTCGACGCACCTGTCGGCCGATCGGCGTTGGGCGTCTCGATGGTTTCTACGGCGGTCCAATTGACTCCAAACTTTGGAGAAAGTTTCGCTTTGGCTCTCTTATCCTCCACCTAAATTTTTTTAGAGATTCCAACGGTTCGATGCTTCCAAATCTCAGATTTTGTGTTTCCTTTGTCCAAGAGGGAGAAGACTTCTAACTCTCCAATGATGCTCTTTCTCCCTTCCGTTCTTTGAAGGGGTGTTCTTCACTACTCCTCACCATTCTCTTGGTGGAGTTTGGTTGAACCTTTTTTTATTATGTCAGACGTCGTTGATTCCAGTAGCCCCATGAACCCTGCTGGATCTACCGGGGCTGGTCAAGATCACCACTACTCTCAGATTACAACGATCTGACTTGATGACACCAATTATTTGTCTTGGTCTCTCTTCATTAATTTAGCCTTAAAGAGTCGGCGTCTCTTTGTCTATATCAGTGGCACCACCGCAGCTCCTGTCATGACCTCTACTGTTTGGCCTCAATGGGAGTCGGAGAACTCCCTTGTCATGTCATGGCTCACTAATTCCATACAAGAATCTATTGCTCGGAATTATCTTTTCCTGGACACTGTTGTAGAGATATGAAAGTGTGTTGAGTCTACCTACTCACGCAAGGGGAATGCGGCCCAGATCTACCAACTTCGCCGCAAGACTTGTCTTCTCCGACGGGGTGATCGTCCTCCTTCTGCCTATTACCTTGAGTTTGCCCAGATGTATCAAGAGTACGACCATTTTGACTCCCTCATTATGGTTTGCAATGAGGATGCATGCGCTCTTGCTGAGGGGCCACGAGGATCGTAATCGGGTATTTGAGTTCTTGTATGGGTTGCACAGAGATTTTGATCAGATTACATATCTTAGGACGTATTCATATTCCCTCGCTTCCTGAAGTTTACAACATTGTCCAACAGGAGTTTGACCGAAGGCAGTCCCGGAACACCACCACTCTTCCGGAAGGATCCGCTTTAGTGGTTCAACAGCCCAATTTTTTTAGGTCGGGTTCCTCATGATTTCAAGCATAAACCTACAGATAAGGATCACCTCACTTGTGATTATTGTGGCAAGCCTCGTCATACGCGAGATACATGCTTCAACCTAAATGGCTTTCCTCCTCCCAGGGGCGGTTCCACTTCACGTGGTGGTCGTGGTAGAACTGCAGGGCGACCCTATCACTCTGCTCATCTAACTGAGCTTCCAGATAGTTGTCCCCCTCAGTCGTCCTCCACTCCTCCTTCTCTGCTGAAGAGATGCACACTCTTCGTCGCTTGATGCATGGTCTTACTACTGAGCCTACTATTGCCTCTATGTCATCATCTGCCCTTGCCCACATAGGTACCTGGATGCTCACTCTGTTACCACTCCTCCTTCTACACATGTGATTATCGATTCCAGCGCCACTAATCACAAGACCGGTTTAGCTTCATGTTTTGTGTTATATTCTCCTCTTTTAGACAGAGATAAAGTGAGCATTGTTGATGGCTCTTTCTCCTCCATTGTTGGGAAAGGCTTCATCCCTTATTTTTCTCTTACTTTATCTTTTATGCTTCATGTTCCAAATTTTACCCGTAATCTACTTTCTGTTAGTCATTTGATCAATTCTATTTAATGCTCAGTTACCTTCTTTCCTTCTCAAGCTCTCCACTCTGGTAGCATGCAGAATGACCTGTACTTGTTTGACTCCTCTTGTGGGACTACCTCTTCACAAACTCTCCACTCTTCGCAGACCTGTACCTTGCTTACCTGGCACCATCGGCTTGGTCATCCCTCTGTTGCGACCATGCAACATTTATTTTCTATTTTTTCTTCTACATGTTTAAAAAACCTTGTTGTGATGTGTGTGTGTCTTGTTACCAAACATCATCGTATTCATGTTAATCATGTTTCTTTATCTAGTACAACTCATTTTCATATTGTTCATATTGATGTTTAGGGGCCCTACCCGTTGCTTCTCTTTCTTGATGTTATTGGTTTATTACCTTTATTGACTGTTTTTCTCGCACCACCTGAGTTTAATTGATGAAAACTAAGAATGAAGTGTTTTCTATCTTTCAAGCATTTTCATCAAATGGTTTCGACTCAATTCTCTGCTACTATCAAAATTCTTCATAGTGATAATGGTCGGGAGTATGTCAACGCTCCCTTTTCTCACCACCTTGCTGATCATGGTATCCGCCATCAAACATCCTGTGTTCACTCCCCATCTCAGAATGGGGTTGTTGAACGGAAAAACTGTCACCCCTTGGAGGTTGCTCGATGTTTACTCTGCACTATGAACTTCCCTAAATTCTATTGGGGTGATGTGATTCTTACGGCTGCCAACCTCATCAACCTCCTGTCATCTCCAGTCTTGAGTCATCAGACCCCTCTAATTACCTTAGGGGCTCGACCGAACTTTATTCACCCAAAAACTTTTGGTTGTGTTTGCTTCTCTCACATACACTCTCCGGGCCGTTCTAAACTTGATTCTCGCGCTCTTAAGTGTGTGTTCATTGGTTATTCTCCCACTCAAAGGGGGTATAAATGTTATCATCCCCCGACTAAGCGGATTTTTGTCACGGAGGATATCATGTTTCGTGAATCCGAACCTTATTATGTGACCTCACTTCAGGGGGGAGACTACACATACGAAAGAAGTGAGCTCCCCTACTCTATCATTACTGATTCCTCGACCATATTCCATTCCTCCACATACTCCGCCTCATGATGAACCCCCAATCAGGGGGGGATTTCTCAGAGGGAGCTTCCTCGTAAAGAACAGGAATTAAAGGTGTACACCAGATGGAGTTAAGAACCTAACACACAGGCTCATCCCACGCTACCAGTGCCAACTCCGTCAACTGATTCCTCTGAACCTCCCATTGCCCTTCGTAAAGGTATAAGATCTTGCACCCAGCATCCACTGTCTCATTATGTTTCCTATGATGCTCTAACTCCTTCACATATAGCTTGCCTCATCTCTTGCATCTGTCTCTATTCCGTCCACATGGCAGGAGGCTCTTGGGCATCAAAAGTGGAAACATGCAATGATTGAGGAAATTACTGCCTTGAAAAAAATTGTGCATGGGATCTAACATACCTTCCACATGGAAAGAAGACCGTTGGTTGTACGTGGGTGTTTACTGTGAAGCAGAACTCTGAAGGCTTGGTTGAACGGTTCAAAGCGAGGTTGGTGGCAAGGGGGTATACTCAAACCCTGGGAATTGATTATCAAGACACTTTTGCCCCTGTTGCAAAAATAAACTCTATACGAGTTTTGTTATCGTGTGTTGCGTGCAATGGTTCGGATCTTACCCAATTGGACATGAAGAATGCATTTTTTCATGGGAATTTAGAAGAGAAGGTATATATGTCTCTCCCTCCAGGTTTTTCCCCTTCCGGCTCTGAAGGGAAGTGTGCAGGTTAAAAAAGGCTCTCTATGGCCTGAAGCAATCTCTGAGGGCTTGGTTTGGTCAGTTTCACGAAGTCATGACCTCTCTAGGATACAGACAAAGTCATGTAGATCACACTCTGTTTATAAAATGGATGGACAATATGTTAACGGATCTCATTGTCTATGTTGAAAACATTGTCATAACAGGAGAAAATTCTTCCGTCCGATGCCCAGACTGCAGGTTCTACTAAGCAAATAAACCACACGGGTTCACTTTTTCGGTTCGGTTTATTAGTTTTGATCTCCTCCATTCGAAATTCCACACGGCAGAATAGAGCACATCCCGGACGGAGATTTCGGAACGGGCATCGGTAGGAAAAACTTCTGCATAACAGGAGATGATGTTGAAGAAGTGAAAGCTTTGAAGGTGAATTTGGCAAAATAGTTTGAAGTGAAGGATATAGGGAAAGTTAAATATTTTTTTGGGATTGAAGTAGCTAGATCTAAACAGGGGTATTTTCATTTCCCAGAGAAAATATCCTCAATTTGTTGGAACAATCCGGTATGAGTGGGTGTAGACCTACCGATTCTTGAAAGAAATGATGGTGATTCTATTAAAAATGTTATTGGTTACCAACGTCTTGTCAGGCAGTTAATCTATCTCATACTCGCCCCGACATAGCCTATGATGTGGGGGTCATTAGTCAATATATGCACACCCCGAAGACGAGACATCTGTATGCAACTCATAGAATCTTTAGGTACTTGAAGACCTCGCCAAGAAGGAGGATCCTCTTCACTCCCAATACAGATTTGAAGATTAATGTTTATACTGACTCAGATTGGGCTGGCTCCATTGAAGATAGGCGTTCTACATCTAGGTATTGATCATTTGTTGGTAGGAACCTAGTCACTTGGAGAAGTAAAAAAACAATCTGTCTTCTTAAGGTCTAGTGCGGAAGCAAATTTTAGAGTTATGGCACATGGCATATGTGAGGGGTTGTGGATACGCTCTCTTATGTGTGATCTGGGTTTAAGTGAGTCTAGTCCTATCCGGTTGTGCTGTGACAACAAAGACGCAATCATTATAGCCAACAACCCCGTTCAGCATGATCGCACCAAACATATTGAAGTGAACATGCACTTCATCAAGGAGAATATCGAGAAGAACATTATTTATATTCAATTTGTTCCCTCAGAATGACAACTTACTGATATTCTTACTAAGAGCTTGGGGGGAATGCTTTCTGTGATTGTATCGACAAGTTGGGTATGAGAAATATAGCATGCCCAACTTGAGGGGGAGTGTTAGAATGAATTAATTGTATTTTCCCCTTATATATAAGAGGCTCCTCTATTGAATAAAAATATCATTATTTTTTCTTCCGATAACAGTATTCATCTCATATTCGATGTTGAAGACTTGACACCTTACATCGAACCTCGCGAGTATGTGGGGCCGTACATTAAGCCTATCAGTAAACCTCATATTTTCCGACTTCAGTCTCATCATCATGCTACTCTTGAGCCTCACTTACCTCAGTGGAGGGAACCTATGGTTTCACAGGCACCACAAGCAGTGTCTTCGGGACTACCAACACCTCATTTGACTTCTGAAAGATCCGCTAACTTTGTGGCTCATGAATCCATAGCCACGCCCGACAGACAAAAACAAAGGCACCAGGTTCATTGGATAGGATGCTCTTTCATCGATGACACTTTGATGTCATCTGAAGAGCCACACCGATTCTTACCAGACATACACCGAGATTTCCATTCATCGGGAGATGAATTCTTTCAAGTCGTAGAAAATGATGAGGATCGATGAGATGGTGGAGCACGAGTTTCGGGCACGTTCGGGGTTGACTTGTCACTTACCATATTTGGTATTACCTCATGGATGATCCGAGTAAGTGATTGCGTACAGATCGATGCTTCGATATTTTCATGTATTTGTTTTATCTTTTTAGTGTTTTATTTAGTGAAATAGGACAATCATCGTGTACGGTCAATCATATTTGCACAATCATAGTGTCAAGCTAGCGGTTTGTTGTTGCCATGAGAGTGAGTCGCGCATTGAAAGAACTGGTGCAAAATTCTATGGATAAATTGTAGCCCAATAGTTTCGCGGCCCAAACTTGTTGTGCGGGTTTGGTGATCTTCTAATTCAAGAGATATCGGAGGCTATGATGGTTAGTGTGAACCGTAAAACGGCAGCCCAGTAGGTAGGGACAGTAGAAACCGATAGGGAGAGAAAAAAGATATATCTATTATTGAGCCCAATAGGGTTATATAAAGGACACAGCGAGTCCAAACCTCAAACAGGTGAGGTGGGACAAATACGGAAATACATAAAATAATAAACACGAACAATAACCCAATACTCCCCCTCAAGTTGGAGCGAAGATATCAAGCAAGCCCAGCTTGCCATAAGTGGAGAGAAGTCGGGAAGGTCCAACAGCCTTAGTAAAGGCATCCGCAATCTGATCATCAGAGGGAACATACGAGGCAGAAAGAATGCATGAGCGGATGTGCTCCCTGAGAAAGTGAATGTCCACCTCAATATGCTTTGTCCGCTCGTGCAAGACAGAATCAGAAGCAAGCATGAGAGCAGACTGATTGTCACAAGCCAACGTTGAAGAGCAGGTAGGAGGAAAACCAAGCTCAGTCAAGAGAGTACGAATCCAGAGGAGCTCAGTGGCGCCATGGGCCATAGCTCTGTACTCAGCCTCAGCAGAGGAACGAGATACAACGCTCTGCTTCTTGCTCTTCCAGGAAATAAGATTGCCACCATAGAACGTGCACATCCCAGAAGTAGATCGACGATCAGTGAGGGAGCCAGCATAGTCAGAGTCGGTGTAACATGAAGGATCTGTGGATGGCGATGAACGGTAGAAGAGGCCGAGGCCAGGTGATCCCTTCAAGTAGTGAAGGATCCGTAATACAGCATCAAGGTGAGCGGTCCGGGGAGCATGCATGAACTGACTGACAATGCTCACAGCAAAGCTAATATCAGGACGAGTATTGGTCAAGTAGATGAGTCTTCCAACAAGTCGCTGGTATCTGCCAGGATCAGTGAGAGGTTCGCCAGATTCGGCGTGCAAGCGGTGTTTCGGGTCCATGGGAGTAGATACTGGGGAGCACCCAAGAAGACCAGTATCACTCAAGAGGTCAAGGGTGTACTTGCGCTGAGACAAAGAAATCCCCTGGTGAGATCTAGCAACTTCAATTCCGAGAAAGTACTTTAGAGGTCCCAAATCTTTGACTTCAAACGCCTTTCGAAGGACTTCTTTGATCTGAGTTATTCCAGAGTTGTCGTCGCCGGTAAGGATGATGTCATCCACATAGACAAGAATAATGACTCTACGGCCATCCGTTGCAGTCCGAACAAAGCAAGTATGATCGGCATGACATCTGGTGAACCCAGCCTGAAGCACAACAGTGCCGAAACGTTCAAACCACGCCCGAGGGGACTGCTTCAGCCCATATAGGGACTTCTGCAAGAGGCACACACGACCCAAATACTCCCCCTGAAGTTTGTACCCGGGCGGCGGGTCCATATAAATTTCCTCAACCAAATCGCCATTGAGGAAGGCATTCTTCACATCTAGCTGATGAAGAGGCCACCTATGGCAGGTAGCAAGGGAGATAAGGAGGCGAACAGTTGTCAGCTTGGCGACAGGGGCAAAGGTCACCCCGTAATCATCCGGAGTCTGGGTGAATCCCTTCGCAACGAGACGCGCCTTGTAGCGGTCCAAAGATCCATCAGCATTATACTTGACAGTATAGATCCAACGGCAACCAACAGTCCGCTTGCCGGCAGGTAGCGGAACAAGACGCCAGGTCCCAGTCTTGTGTAAGGCAGACATCTCAGCCTCCATGGCTGTCACCCACTCAGGATGCTGGAGAGCCTCAGTAGTCGATCGGGGAATACGAATCTGGTCGGTGGCGGAGAGGTAAGCCCGGTAACCCTGTGAGAGGCGCTGATAGGACACAAAACTAGCCAAAGAGTGAGCAGTAACAGGTAAACGCTTACCTTTGCGAATAGCAATAGGTAAATCAAGAGAAGGAGTGTCACCTGCCGGAGGAAGCGGCACCAGGTCCCGTGAGCTGGGTGCAACCAGTGGATCCCGAAGGATGGGGTGAATGTGGGAAGGACCACGGGGGGCACGAGAATACTGATGTAGGGGAACGGACTCGGGAATGGGAGCAATGGAGACTGGTGTAAGGGGAACCGGAGCAGGCTGTGGTGGTGGAGAGGGTGGCACATGGGCGTCAACGGGAGAGGAAGGAGGGGAGTAGAACGGAACGTCTTCAAAGAACGTGACATCCAAAGTTTGAAACGTCCAGCGAGAGCAGGGGTCAAAGCACCGGTACCCCTTGGACGAGGAGGAATAGCCCAAAAAGACGCAGCGGATCGCTTTGTTATCCAGCTTAGTCCGAGTGGGGCTACGATCCTGGACAAAGCAAACACACCTGAACACCCGTAGTGGAACGGGAAATAGGGGGCGGCTGGGAGAGAGGAGACTAAGGGGAACACGCCCCTGAAGAGGCTGGCATGGCAGCCGGTTAACCAGGAAGGTGCCCGTAAGGAGGGCAGCACTCCAGAAAGACATGGGGATATGAGACCCACGAAGGAGGCACCGGGTGACATTCAGGAGATGGCGGTTCTTGCGTTCCGCCAGACCATTCTGTTCCGGGGTATAAGGACAGGAGAATTGGTGAAGAGTTCCTTGGCTGGCAAGGAAATTAGTAAAGGGGGACGAAGTGTACTCCCCCCCCCCCCCCCCCCCCCCCCCCGTTATCGGAGCGGAGGACACGAATACGAGAGGAAAATTGGGTAGTAACCATCGCCGAAAATTGAACATATAAATCAAAAACTTCAGATTTAGAACGCATGAGATAGAGCCAACAACATCTAGTAAAATCATCAATGAAGGAAACAAAATACCGAAATCCATCATAAGATACAACCGGGGCAGGGCCCCAAACATCCGAGTGAACAATATCAAAAGGTGCTGAAGTACGGGAAACAGAAACAGGATAGGAAGTGCGTGTGTGTTTGCTGAGTTCACACACATCACACTGAAAAGAGTGCCCGAAAGTGACACTCGGAAACAGAGATGATACAATCTTAGGACTGGCGTGTCCTATTCTGGCATGTCAGAGAGCAGGAGTGGTAGTAGCAGCGGCGCAGGTCGGCGAGGGGAGACTGGTCGATGGTGGAGGAGGAGGAGGAAGATCCAACTGGTAAAGCCCGTCGCGCTCACGGCCGTAGCCAAAAGTCTTCCTCGTGGTCAGGTCCTGAAAAACACAACCAGAAGGGAAGAAAGTCACCGAGCAGTGTAAGGAGCGAGTCAATTGACTAACAGATAAAAGATTTAAAGTAAATTTGGGAACATGGAGGACAGAGTCCAACGAAAAGGAGGGAGATAAGTGAGCCGTGCCCTGGTGAAGAATGGGTGTCACAGAGCCATCAGCAAGACGAACCTGGCGATGGACACCCGAAGGCACAAGGGAAGAGAGTAACTGGGGCTCACCTGTCATGTGATCAGTGGCACCAGAATCTATCACCCATGGTGAGGTAGGTCCCGCTTTGGTGACCTGTAGGGCCGTCGAAGTACCTGAGGCAGATGCTGAAGAGGACGACGGCTTCTGAAGCTGAAGCTGGGACTGAAGTTCCTGAACTTGAGCCATAAGTTGACTCCAGTCAGCAGAGGAGGTCTCAGACGGAGCAGAGGATCCAGGCTGGCAAGTAAGGTCAGAAGAAGCAGCGGCCGCCATGCGCGGAGCAGTGGACTGCGGGCGAAGGTGAGGAAAGAGCAACCAGCATCTTGACTTCTCATGGCCGGTCCGGAGACAATGCTGACACTGAACAGACGCGAACGGGCTCCCGCGTCCACTAGCTCGACCCCGGGGGGCAGAAGAACGCCCCCCCCCCCCCCGGGCCGAGGGAGTGCGACTCGAAGCAAGGGCCATCTGGTCCGGAGGGGGGGGTAAGGCCGGAACAGGAGGAGCAGTCAAACGAGCCCGGCGCTCATGTTCCTCCACCATGGAGTAGGCATCCAAAATATCCGGAAGAGGGTTCATGCTGACAATTTGAACCCTAATCTGCTCAAACTCTGGGCGTAATCCCATCAGGAACTGGTAGGTCTCACGCTTTTCCTGATGCCTCTTGGCAACCAGCATATCCTCAGCATGAGGAAAAGCAGTGAGCGGCTCAAGATCAGAAAGTTCCTGGAAGCGGCCAGAAAGAAAACTGAAATACTCATGCACAGAGCGATCACCTTGACGAGCAGTGGAGATCTCCTGGAAGACAAAGTAAATCCGCGTATCCACACGAGTGTGCCCATAAGTCCGAGTCAAGGCAACCCAAAGAGACGGAACAGAATCAAAACGCATAAACTGCTCATAAATGCGGGGCTCCATGGAGCATTGGAGCCATCCGAGAATCTTGAAATTTTCAGTGCGCCGCTGACGGGCGGCCTTGTCTTCTGCGGGCTTAGGAACCCCATTAGGTTCAAGCCAATCAAGTTTGTCATGTCCGGCGAGATGGACACGCACGGAGTTGGACCAAGCAATGAAGTTCTTCTCATTGAGAAGGGTGGTGGTGATTCGACGGGCAAAGCCTTCATTCGAAGAATCCATGGAGAGGGATCAAGAACAATGCGAAAGGAAGGGGAAGAAGCCCCAACGGAAGCAAGGGGAATAAACCTTTACGTGAAAGGGGGGATCCCATCTCCAAAGACCACGAAAATGAAAGAGAGGAAGGTAGAGAATCTAGGGCATTGAGGTGAAAGAGGAATACGAGATCAGGAGCGGCTGTAGTAGCGACAGCGGGATCGGCTGTAGTAGCGCAGGGGCAGCGGATGCGGGAGCGGCAGCGACAGGCGGGAGCGGGTGCGGCAGCGACAGCGTAAGCGGGAGCGGCTGCACTAGCGGGAGGCGGTACCGTCAGCGGATGCGGGATGCGGTATCGGGATCGGCAGTGGATGCGGGAGGCGGTATCGGAAGCGGGATGCTTACATTCCGACGGAGGAGGAGGAGGCTAGGGCAGACGCGGGTGTCGGCAGGGGGGGATCGGTCCCTCTGATACCAAGTAGAAACCGATAGGGAGAGAAAAAAGATATATCTATTATTGAGCCCAATAGGGTTATATAAAGGAAACACAACGAGTCCAAACCTCAAACAGGTGAGGTGGGCAAATACGGAAATACATAAAATAATAAACACGAACAATAACCCAATAGGGACGCCAATGCTGAACGGCAAGGACTAAGGCCATAAGTTCAAACTCAAGAGCAAAGCAGGGGAGGATGGTGGTCGTGAACATTCGGCTGAAGTGATGGGTTGTCGCGCTTGCATCAATATGGCGTCAACGTCGGTGTCCAACGCGTCACACTCCACGATGAATAGCTGAGAGATATCGGAGGCTATGATGGTTAGTGTGAACCGTAAAACAGCAGCCCAGTAGGTAGGGACACCAATGCTGAACGGCAAGGACTAAGGCCATAAGTTCAAACTCAAGAGCAAAGCAGGGGAGGATGGTGGTCGTGAACATTCGGCTGAAGTGATGGGTTGTCGCGCTTGCATCAATATGGCATCAACGTCGGTGTCCAACGCGTCACACTCCACGATGAATAGCTGAGAGAAGTCTGATAGGGTCAAGACCAGAGCGGTGTTGAGCAAGCTTTTCAAAAACGCGATTTTACACGTAAGATCGTACGATCTTACGTTTTTGGGGGGGTAACGATCCGTGCTGAAGCTGAAATCGCGGGATGGGCTGAATCGGCAAGATCGTCGTTCAAGATCGCACGATCTTACGATCCTCAGCGATCTTGCCGATTGCGTATGAATAAATCTGGACGTGCGGCGACCCTAGACATCATTTACGAATCCGCTGGAGACCTAATTCACGCAGAGCCGCTCGCCGCTAGACGCTCTTCCTCTTCCTCCCGCGGCAAGATTGCAGGCGCTCGACGATGGAGTAACAGGTAACTAGTGATTTCCTCTTCCTCACAGCCGCAGATCGACGATGGAGTAACAGGTAACTAGCGATTTCCTCTTCCTCACAGCCGCAGATCGACGATGGAGTAACAGGTAACTAGCGATTTACTCTTCCTCACAGCCGCAGATCGACGATGGAGTAACAGGTAACTAGCGATTTCCTCTTTCTCACAGCCGCAGATCGACGATGGAGTAACTACCGATTTCCTCTTTCTCTTCCTCACAGCCGCTCGACTAAGGAGTAAGTAGCGATTTCCAACATTTCTTTCTCTTCCTCACAGCCGCCGACCTATCAGTGTATGCTTACATTTCTTTATCTTCCTCACAGACGCTGGAATATGGACTCCCTGCACTGATCGTCTGCATTCCTCCTGCAATAATTGTAAGTCGATATATATACATATATTTACATATATTTCCTTAGTTAAGTCTTATGGTTTGATTTGTATAATTGTATTGAGTAGGTAGTTAATGTCTTCAAGTGGTGCCTCTTCAAGTAGTGCAGTTGGGAGTAGCAATGCTCCAGCTCTTGCCACAACTAGCAAAGGGTCTAAAATGGCCAAAAAATGCTCCTGGAAGTAAGAGTGAAGCAAAAGACAATGAATGATGTTGTCTTTGTGATGGCGAATTCTCGTTTGACAGATAGAAAGTTGAAGAAAACTCATGCACATAATTTTGATGATATTCCATCCGATAATGAGTGGATTGTTGCCGATGAAGATGATGAAGATCTTGACATAGAGCCTCTGGATATTGAAGAGGACCAAGAGGTAGCTGCTCACATAGGGGGAGGAGAACAAGATCTTGGGATATATGAAGGCGACGAAGATGCTTCATTAGGCAATTCGGAGGACTTTAGCTTAGATGACTTACTTTTATTTTGAATGAGGTAAATTACTATAAAGTTGAACTTTTTACTAATTATTATTTACTAATTACTATGCAGTTGAACTTATATATATATTGCTTTATGATTGTTGATCTACTAGATATTTTTATATATAAAATAGATTTTTTTTAATTTTGTATAATAAGTAAGATCTTACCGTTTCGTGTCGATCCCACGTTTTACGATCGTACCACTGCCGACCGATCTTACGTAAAATCTCGATCCTGACAAGCTTGGTGTTGAGGGCTCGTTAAAGGGTCTGGAAGGTTGTGGTCGCATCTGGTGTCTATTAAAAAGTGTTCGAATTCGATTACTTCAACATGCTGGAGAGGGGCTTGGCAATTTTGCCATAATCTCTAATAAATCATCGGTAATACCCGATGAGGCCCAGAAAACCTCGAATCTCGTGGAGGGAACTGGGTATGGGTCACTAAAGAACGGCCATCACCTTTTCCTAGTCCATAGCCACGCCCCGAGTGGAGACCATGGGCCCCAAGTAACTGATTTCAGACTGGCTGAAAGTGCACTTCTTGGGGTTGACGAAAAAGTCATGTTCCTAGAGCATGGTAAGCGTCGTCTACACATGATGGAGATGATCCTGTTAGGAGCAACTGTAGACTAAGATGTCATCAAAGAAAACCAAAGTGTACCTCTGCAAGGACGATCGGAATAAATCATTCATGGTCGCCAAAAATATGGTTGGTGCATTCATCAAGCCGAAGGGCATGACGATGAACTCATAGTGGTTGTCGTGCATATGGAATGACTTCTTCAGAATACCTTCCTCCCACACCCGAATCTGGTGATAGCTGAAGTGGAGGTCCAACTTTGTTGAGCTCCCGATAGTCCATGCAGAAGCGTCAACTGCCATCTTTCTTGCATACCAAAAGCACCGGGCTCGAAAAAGGACTAACACTGGGGCATATCAG
Source organism: Dactylorhiza incarnata (assembly GCA_033032865.1). Taxonomy (NCBI): domain Eukaryota; kingdom Viridiplantae; phylum Streptophyta; class Magnoliopsida; order Asparagales; family Orchidaceae; genus Dactylorhiza; species Dactylorhiza incarnata. The sequence goes on from JAWHQI010000173.1 coordinate 2,236,403, forward strand.
GACCGCAGCTAACATGTCACTTTTTCATGGCAATAATATCAAGAATGAGTTAAGAGTTCAGAAGAGGATAGAAATTCATATGCATAGGGATACGATAAACGGACAAAGAAACCCATCCTTTAAAAATCATAGAGAATCGCATGGGTGCTAGTTGCTACCCGACGTACAGCAGCGCAAACAGAATAATTCTTCCAAGAAATTTCATTCCTCTAATTGTCAAACAAAATGATTGAAAATGTATCCACCAGAGTTTTTTATCCAGGGACAGAAATGTAAAAGATCAAGTTTCCACTTCAATCATGGTATTAATAGAGCCAATATTTATTTCTAAATCAATCCACGATCCTTTTAAAAAATGAACACTACAGAGAAAATCTCTTGTTTACAAAACTCCTTTTTTAAAAACTGAATAACTGCATCTGGAAAAACAGAGCAAGAGATGAAGGCTGTGTTTGAGAACCTGTCCCGGTGGCCGTCCGGGGAGGAGAGAGAAATGCACCGTTCGCAACGGTCGCCGGTGCTCCGCAAGCCAGCCGCAAAACGCCCGGTTTGCCTCCCTTTCATGTCGGCCGTCCTCAAAGGGAGCTCGCGCAAGCTTCCCAAACAGTTTTCCTCCGGTTCAGCTCCGCCGGAACGGCGTCCCGCCGGGTTCTCAAACAGAGCCGAAGGAAAAGAGAGCACAAAATTGATTTAAACTTCCCCCAAGTACTTTTTCCAAACAGTAAAATATAACCAGCTATTTCAAAGCAGATTTCATGGTGTCCCAGAAGAAACAAAACGTCCACAAAAACTGTAGAAATCAGGAAATCGGGCAAACCTTCAAAAAGATAGAAAGGAAACCCGCAGAAACAGGGAACTCCTAAACTCAGAAATCACTAAAGAAATATTTATGAAAATGCATAAACTTTTCATGCACGAAAACTTCAGAGATCTACCATTCAAGAAACACCTTATCTTTCTATTTTTTCCCTTTTTCCTTTTTTCATAGAAATAAGCAGTAAAAATAGAGCATAGATTAAAGAGAAGATAACTCACATCAATCTTCTCCTTTCCTACATAATTTCTAGGTTTTGGATTCATCCTCCCTCTCCCGACGTCCTCTTAACAGTAAAATTTTGAACGAAATTCACAAAAACTCGGAGAATGGGGCTCTGACAAGAAATCCCAAGATCACTTATATATCATACCCAAAAAATGATTCTCGCATACAATGAGGTGCAACCACGAGAAAGAGATTGTTAAATGTTATGCCCCCAAACGCGTTGCGATTCACGGGGCATCAATATGCTCGTCGACCAAAGGAGACCACAAGGAGCAATGTGTATACCACTATGTAGTCTTATTTAAAGACCACTGGGGTCATGAATGAAATATGCAATGTGTAGCCCGCATCTCCTCCGCTTCCTCCAAAAATAAGCACATAAGAATATGATATGAGTGTTTGTGCTGATATTTGATAAATGAAGAAGATTTCGGTTTTGACTCCGCCGGTCATTCAGTTAGAGTTAAATTTAATCTTGAATCCCTTTGGAACCCGATTGTGAGTAAGTAATATTGATGAGTTCTATACTTCTATTAAAACTTTAAGATGGTAATGGAGAAAAGTATATGTTATCATTTGGTAGGAAACAAAATTGTTGCAGATCGGCTAGTAATTTTTATTACATCTGAAAGTTTTCCATGAATCATGGGTAAGTGTAATTTCTATTTTGGATCTCTTGGAAGTCCTGATTTCCTCTCCCTCAAGAAATATTTATTGGATCAGAATTTCAATCCCATGATAAGTTAAATCAATGGTCCTTGATACCGGTGATGGCTGATTTTAACTGGCTTGATATTTGCTCCATAATTGGGATAATATTTTGTTTAAGTAGAGAAAGTAAATTGTTATTCTTATTATTGTTTACAGTTCTCATGGTTAATAAATAAATAAAATGTATGAGGTATCCATGATTTCTAGCAAGGCTAAAGGCTAACCCAGGAAGAGGGATATGAATACCTTCCATCTAAGAATAATGAGATTTAAGAAAGATATAGCAGTGCACTTCGCCAAGATATGACTATCAATTTAGAAGCCTAGTTATACTGCATATGATGAGCCCACAAAGAACGCAAGAAAGAAAATTAATTTACCATTAACACTGCTATATGTTAAAGAAAATATAATTTAAGAAATAAAATAAATATTAAAATAGAAATTTAGATGCATATACAGTGGCAAGAAAAATAGTAGTTTTTTAAATTAACATGCTTGTATAAGTTGCTTTTGAGTTATAGCTGCAAAATCCTTTTCCATAGACTTACAAATCTTTTGAATAATGTTTTACTATTAATTATAATGTTACAGAAAAGTTTTTGCCTTAAGAACTGATGTAAGTATTATTTCGAAAATGTATTGCATGCACATGTAAGCATTTAAGGGGATAAGAATTCACTTAGACAATGTGACTGAATGGTTATTTCCAAACTATTTTAGGTTACAGAAGAGGAGGTCGCCATTAAGATATCCGAATGAAAGAAAAATGATACTTCTTAAACAGAGATAATGAATGTGGATCGAGATCTTTATTGTCATTGCGGAAGTCTTGGAAGAGCATGTGAAGCACCGCAAAAACAAGTAGTGCATTCATGACGTAGGTGAGATACAACCAACAGAGGAGAGTAAATATTGTTGTCAAGTGCATGGTGTATACAAATCCCCAAATAGATAGAAAAAAAATCACAATGGAGCAGTACAATGCTAAATCACAATCACTGGCAAGGGTGAATCCAGAGGGGGGCCAAAGGGGGATACTGGCACCCTCATTTATTTTGTGATTTGTTATAAACAGGACAAAATTTGGCTATTCACAGTCGAAACTCAGCTATGTGCACTCTCAAAATTAATTTGGAACCCAAGCCCCGCAGCCCGCCTACTCATCCCCGCTCTGCCACTCAAATCTCACGAAATAGACTCGATGTTTAGGAATTACCGAATTAGGGCAGAGTTTCTCCACGACTAACGACTCCATCTACACTTCTCAGTTCTCCCGATCCGGCGTTCTTCCCTGTTCTGTTCGGTGTTCTTCCAGAGTTCTTCCATGTTCCGTTCGGCGTTCTTCTCTTCAGTTTCGGTTTCGTTCTTCCCAACTTCTCTGACTGTTGCTTGGTTCTTCCCTTTGGCATCGTACTTCAAGTCGGGGTCGGAGAAAGCACTACTCAAGAGGGAGAGGATTGTGCTTTTTTCGCTTATTGTTGATTTTTTTCTTTTGTTATTTTATCTAGTTGCAGAGCCGGTTGAGATGTTTTCCTGATTGGATTTTGTTTAATCTTTGCTATTTCGTTTGGATTTGATAGGAACTTCTAGAGGGAGGGAGAAATCTAGAGAAGAAGGAAGCTAGGATTTAGAAGAAGAGGGAAATACCTTAGGATTAATTGCTTAGCTCCAAATGACAACATCCCCGGGTATAAATACCCGGGCCAAGGAGGGAGCCGGACGGCCCCTCCAAATAGGGCTAAACCAGTTGGTTCAGCCCTTGGCCGGACGGTTTTACTGAGTGGGGGCTGAACCGGTTGGTTCAGCCCCTTCATTGCTTGGCTTCTCCTTGCGCTTGCGAGCATAATAACGCCCCGAGAAGCGGGGTGCGATCAAGGGCATAACATTCCCCTCCCCATCAAGACCCAGCTTGTCCCCAAGATGGAAATCTGGGTACAGCTCTTTGAAGTCCAACAGATCAACCCATGAGTTATGTGCTTCCGACAAGTGCTTCCACTGGACCAAGCGTTCGGCCCGAAATTCTGTGCCCCGTTGCTTCCACCTGAGTAACAGAACATTCTCCGGCATCGGCCGAAGTTCACCCGCAACGGTAGCTTCCGGCAAGAAAGGGCTCGGTTGTGCACTATCACCTATCTTCTTCTTAAGCAAAGAGACATGAAATGTTGGATGGATGCGGGAGCCCGCGGGGAGCGCCAATGTGTAAGCGACTGGCCCCACCCTTTTGAGAACACGGAAGGGCCATAATAGCGAGGAGCCAACTTCTGATTTGCCCGGTGAGCCACTGATAGCTGTCGGTAGGGTTGAAGCTTAAGGAAAACTTCATCCCCCACTGCAAACTCCCTCTCCTTGCGGTGCTTGTCCGCCTGGGCCTTCATGCGATCTTGGGCAAGGCGAAGATTCGCCCGCAATGTCACTAAGGTGCGGTCGCGGAGGGCTCGATCAACCGCCGGTAATGTCGTGCTGCCCGGCTCATAACTGCTCAAGGAAGGGGGTGGCCGGCAGTAGACCACCTCAAATGGCGTCATCTTGCTGACAGAGTGGTAAGCGGTGTTGTAACAATACTCGGCCCAGTGTAGCCAGTTGGTCCAAGTCCGAGGCTCGTCCATGACGAAACACCAGAGATATGTCTCCATGCCACGATTAAGCACCTCCGTTTGGCCGTCGGTCTGGGGGTGATTTGCGATGCTGAAACATAAACAAGTTCCTTGAAGCCGGAAAATCTCTCTCCAAAAGTGGCTCACAAAGGTGGGATCGCGATCAGAAATGATAGCGCGAGGGAGGTCGTGCAAGCAGACGACTTCCCTAGTAAAGAGCTCCGCGGCTGACTCCGCCGTATAAGGGTGACTGAGAGCGAGGAAGTGACCATACTTGGAGAGCTTGTCGGCCACCACCAGAATGACTGACTTGCCCTGAGACTTGGGCAATCCATCAATAAAATCCATTGACACCGTATCCCAAATGTGCTGCGGAATCTCTAGTGGGTGGAGCAACCCTGCAGGTGTGGTGGTATCGTATTTCTGTCGCTGACATGTCTCGCATTGTCGTACAAACTGCTGCGCATCCCGGCGTATCCCCGGCCAAAACACATTTGTTCTCGCCCTTTGGAGGGTGTGGAGCACTCCTGCATGACCTCCCACTGGGGAGGAATGAAACTCGTGGAGCATAACTGTCTTCCATGCCGAGCCTGGCGGTATGACTACTCTGTCGTGGTAATGGAGCCGCCCACTCTGTAGATGATAGCCTGGCGTCACCGTTTCCCCACGCTGGAGGGGTTCCACGAGGGCGCGTAGTGAAGGATCCCGCAAGATCTCCTCATGTATGTCATCGAACGAGTCGAGGACCGGCCCTGAAATCTGGACGAGTGCACCATCCGGTAGACGGGACAAGGCATCCGCCGCCACATTCTCCTTGCCCTGACGGTAAACGATCTCGTAATCGTAGCCCAAAAGTTTGGTGACCCACTTTTGCTGAACAGAAGAGGAGACTCGCTGGTCCAAAAAGTGCTTCAAACTTTGGTGATCCGTACGGATCTTGAAATGGCGTTCCAACAGATATGGTCGCCAAAGGGCCACAGCTTGAACCACCGCCAACAACTCTTTTTCATACGTGGAGAGCCCCAAGGTCTTAGGCGCCAACGCTTTATTGTAAAAATCCAGTGGACGGCCCTCCTGCATCAATACTGCACCCAGCCCCACCCCGGAGGCATCCGTCTCCACGACGAACTCCTTGGTGAAATCCAGAAGGGACAAGACTGAGGTGGTCGTCACGGCCCGTTTGAGCACCTGAAAAGCCGCCTCAGCATCCTCCTGCCATAAGAAGGCATCCTTCTGCAGTAGCTGGGTCAGTGGTCTAGGAATCTTCCCGTAGTCCCGCACGAATCGTCGATAGTAGCCGGTGAGGACCAAGAATCCCCGCAGAGCCCGAACAGTCTGGGGCCGCGGCCAAGAAACCATGCTCTCAATCTTCTGAGGGTCAGCTTTGACCCCTTCCGCCGAGACCAAGTGTCCCAAATACTCGACCTCCTCCTGCCCAAAAGAACACTTGGATCGCTTAGCATAGAGCCGATGCTTGCGTAGAATAGAGAAGACCTGTTCAACATGGCATAAGTGATCCTCCCAATTAGCACTGTATATAAAGATGTCATCAAAGAAAATCAGCACAAAGATGCGAAGTAGTGGACAAAAGATCTCGTTCATATTGGCCTGGAAGGTGGCTGGTCCGCCAGTCAACCCGTTGGCCATCACGAGAAATTCGTAGTGGCCGTCGTGAGTCCTGAAGGCCGTCTTGTGGATGTCGTCTTCCCGCATGAGGATCTGGTAGTAACCCGATCGTAGGTTAAGCATTGTGAATCGTGTCGCCCCGTGTAGCTCATCCAACAGTTCTTCAACCAATGGAATTGGGAACTTGTCCTTCAAAGTGACGTTGTTCAATGCCCAGTAATCCACACAGAATCGCCGCGAGCCATCCTTCTTCTTGACGAGAATAATCGGGGCCGAAAAGGAGCTCATGCTGGGCCGGATGATCCAGGCGTCGAGCATCTCCGGGACGCTTCGCTAGATCTCTGCCTTCTGCATGTGTGGATATCGGTAAGGCCGAATATTGGTAGACTCCGCTCCGGCCTTGAGTACAATCTGATGATCCCGAAATCGTGACGGTGGAAGTGTACGTGGCTCCTGAAAAACATCAGAATACTGCTCTACCAAGGATTGCATCTGGGTGGGTACCTCGGACGACCCGGCATCATCAGACCGCACCCCCAAAAGGACCGCCATCAAGCTCCCTTCCTCTTCGAGCTGTTGCATGCTTCGAAGAGAGATTTCCTTCACTGGCGAGGCCGTGAGACCCTTCAAACAGAACTGTCGTCCCCGCTACACAAACTCCATCGTCATGAGGTCCCAATCAAAAGTGACCCGTTTCAGCTGCTGCAGCCACTGAATTCCGAGTACCATGTCCGATCCTCGGATGGGTAGAAGATATACATTCGTGCTCCCAATGTATCCCTGAATCCGTAATTCGACTCCCTTCATTACCCCTTCGCACTGCAGCTTGCTGCCGTCAGCCACCCATAACCTAGAATGCAGCTCCTCTGTCAATCTCATGCCCCACCCGCTGTGCGAAAGCCGGATGAATGAAGTTGTGGGTGCTCCCACTGTCCACCAATATCGTCACCTTCTCCTGTCGAACCCTTCCGGCCACCCGCATCGTGAGGGGCGGATTACACCCTTCCATGGCGTGGATAGACACTCCAAACTCCGCACGTCCACTTCATCCTCCAACAGCGCCTCCTCGACTGCTAGCTCGGAGGAAACTCGTCGCCCACATCTTCATACAGCATGAAAACCTGTATCTTCTGACATTTATGTCCGGGTACAAATTTCTCGTCACAGTTGAAGCAGAGGTCTTTCTCCATACGGGCCTGGAGCTCGCCCCACGACAAACGAGTCACCATAGGCTTGGCAACCGCCTGCGGCTCCCTCCTGGCGACGGTGGGTGTGACCGGAGCCTTCCCCGTGGCCCGCGAGCGCTGCCAGTTGAAACGCTCCTCCTGGATGCGGGCTAAGCTGATGGTGTGGTTCAAACTCCGTGGCATATAAGCATGAACCTCATCCCGCAAATGCTCTTTCAATCCTGACACAAAACAACTCAGCAATGTCTTCTCCTCCCAGTGTACCCGGTTCGCCAATTTCTCAAATTCTGCCCGGTACTCAATCACTGTCCCCTTCTGTCGCAACTTCTGCAGCAGCGCCTCAGAATCCTCATACTCGAGAGGCCCAAATCGGGCGGTGAACCCCTCCACAAAATCAGTCCAGGGCACATACTCTCTACCTCTCGAGAACCACTGAGTCCACTGAAACGCGTCGTCTTCCAGATGGAACGACGCTAGTTGCACCCATTTCCCCTCCGGGACCTCCTGGTAGCTGAAGAATAGCTCCACCTTCTGAACCCAATCCAGTGCATCCCCCCCCCCTTTGAATTTGGGGAAGTTCATACGTATCAACTTCGGTGGCATGTAGGCTCGGGGTCCCGCCTGCCCTTGCCAGCCTTGTCCATGCCCATTCAGTCCAGGCCCATTCCACGCCTGACGTCCCGGGCCCATATGACCGTCGTGTGCTCCCGGGTAGCCATGAGGTGGCTGACCCAACTGGTGAGGAACGTGCTGCCCGGTCCACGGAACATGGCCTCCATACCCGCCGGGAGGAATGCCGCCTCGCGGGTGAGGAAGAAGGCCCGCACCTCCTGGAGCCCGCACCGCAGTCCCTTGCCCTCCATTGGCATGCAGCCATGGCTGCCTCCCTCCATCGACTGTCTAGCAAAGCCCGGAAGGCCACCTGCCGATCTGGCCGGCCCGCATTCAGTCGGCCCAGAACTGGGGCCGACAGCTCCTACCGCAGCCGTCGACCACGCTTCCGCCCCCAGCGCTTCGTCGGTGGTCCCCCAGGGTCGGGAGAAGCCAACGCCTCCATGTCCGCCCATTCCTGGAGCTCCCGCAACCGCACGCCCCAGATCGGGCGTTCCGGACCCCTCGGCGGACCGATCGGGCCTTCCGCCGATCGGTTCGTCGTCAATCATCGCCTTCCCTTTCAACAAGGCCTTGAGCTCCTCCATACGCACATCTAGACGCTCCTCCAGCCGCTGTGTAGACGTGCGCATCTCTTGCTCGATTGCGGTCACCGAATCCACCAATCCACCGTAGTTCTCCTCCAAGGTTTCCAAACGGGAGATCTCTTGTGTGCGAGTGATGACCATCGTCGGAGAATGACTCCTCTGATACCAAATGATAGGAACTTCTAGAGGGAGGGAGAAATCTAGAGAAGAAGGAAGCTAGGGTTTAGAAGAAGAGGGAAATACCTTAGGATTAATTGCTTAGCTCCAAAGGACAACATCCCCGGGTATAAATACTCGGGCCAAGGAGGGAGCCGGCCGGCCCCTCCAAATAGGGCTGAACCAGTTGGTTCAGCCCTTGGCCGGCCGGTTTTACTGAGTGGGGGTTGAACCGGTTGGTTCAGCCCCTTCGTTGCTTGGCTTCTCCTTGCGCTTGCGAGCATAATAACGACCCGAGAAGCGGGGTGCGATCGAGGGCGTAACAGGATTGTTTTCACATCTGCTTGGATTTTTTCCGTTCTTCCTAAGTGGAACTGTGGAAGTGGAATGTCGACACTTAATTAAAGAATTAGGCATTTTTTAGGAAGTTGCTTAGCTAACCGTTGTTTATTTTTTCACTATTGGATTAGGTTGTGGCCTGTGGGTCGTCACTTTTGGAAGTTGTTCAACAAATCTTCTCATATTTATCAATACTATGAAGCTCTTTAATCTCAAGAGAAAATCTGTAATGGAAGAGCAAATTCTGTAATGGATATAATGAACAATTACTTTAACAAATTAAAGATTTTCAACTTCAACCTTCATTTCGCAAATGAGTGATGACATTGCTCTTCCATTACTAATTATTCATTGAATCTAATTAAGGTAGGCTGTCAATTTTGGTTGTAGTGTCACTTCTAAGGATCTTTTTAGCACAAACTCTAGATGTCAATCATATATAGTCATAAATTTTCTCCTCAATTTTCTTATCATTTTCCGAAGCTTCTTCATTTCTGATTTTTAAATTCTATAAATTGAACATTTGTAAGTAATTTAACATCTATATTTTCATCACTCAATTCATCATTCTATGATTTTTGGTTTTTGTATCGAATGTCGGTTTTGTTCTCCATCTCACATTTGTTTGTTTACTTTCAAATTGTGAAATTCATTTCTTGCGAGTTGCGATAAAGAAAGAAGGAGGACTAATTACTGGATCAGGTTTAAATCAAGAGCTTCATTTGAGCCGACCTGGGGATACTCATTGGGGTTCACATCACAAAACACTAATGCATATTATTTCATTATATCCTGATATGGTTGTTATACTTTTGAACATTGGGAAGAGTAAAGCAAGTAATAGAGAGAAGGCACGGGGTGTATTGTTTGCATTGGAATCATTTGATTTTATTTTAATGGTTCACGTGATGACAACTATATTTGGGTACACACATGAGTTAAATCTTGTTTTGCAAAGGAATGATCAAGATACTGTTAATGTTATGTCTTTTGTTAGTTTGACAAAAAAATAAATGCAAACCTTGAGAGACAATGGATGGAACAATGTTTAATGAGGTATTGTTTTTTGTGGCAAACATGGTATTCAAATTCCTAATATGGATGATCAGTATATTCCCGGAGGAAGATCAAGGCGATTTGTTAAAGAATAAACAAATTTGCATCATTACATGGTTGAAATATTTTTTTAAATCCTCGATCTACAACTACAAAAGCTTAGCAACCAATTTGATGAGGTGAGTAAGGAATTACTTCATTGTATAACTTGCTTGAATCTTATTAACTTATTTGGTTGTTTTGACAAGCAAAAGGTGCTAAGACTTGCAGAGTTTTATCCTAATGATTTTTCAAGTTTGGAGTTATTTAATTTTGATTTTCAACTCAACAACTTCATTGTCAATATAAGAAGCAACGAAAGATTTTTTGATTTGAATGATCTTTGTCATCTCTCTACGAAGCTTTTTGAAATAAGGAAGCATGTTGTTTATTAACAAATCTACAAGCTTTTGAAGTTGGGGTTGATTCTTCATGTGGCCACTGCAAGTGTTGAAAGAGTGTTCTCAGCTATGAATTATGTCATGAGAAAGCTGTGAAATAGCATGGGTGATCAAATATTGAATGATTGTTTGATTACTTTTATTGAGAGAGATGTTTTTTTTTTTGAAATTTGCGATGATGACGCGATCGATCATTTTCAAAAAATGAAGACGTGTCGTGGACAATTGTATTTTTTTCGTATATATTGTATTTTTTAATTTAGACAATTGAATGAAGTTTTGCACGACTTTGTAGTGTCATCAATGTAGCATTTTATGCACTATTGTATTTTTAAAAAAATGTGCACCCTCATTTCTAATTTCCTGGATCCATCACTAATCACAGAGAAATAATAAAGATGAGATATATTATTGTTTACCATTGGAATGCAGTGGCCACGAGATTACAATAGATTTCCCAATGGATACAAAGGTATCTCGTCAGTATGTTATACCATCGGCTACTCTCATTCACCGCACAAACTCACCAACTCTCATAAACCTATTCCCAGAATAGGAATGCCCAAACCCGGCAAAAACTGAACTAATCACCAAGGCCAACACGTTTTAATCCCATAAGAAGTAAATTGTGCAACCCGCACATGAACACCCAAAACCTAGGCAAATCCTAACTTAAACCCAAGGTTAGACGCATTAAACACAAAGGCAATAATTTCTACCATTTAACTTAATATTAGTGACACTTCCTGACACATCACTACTGTTGAAGCTTCCGATAGCAGGACTAGATTTGATGTCAATTGGCTTAGGTTGAGACATAGTACCAAGGAAATTACTAGATGGTCCCCTTAAGTTTCTACTAATAATTGGGATAAGAGCAATTAGCATGATCGCGACTTTTACACTCATAAAATGACGATAGCAGGGAGAGTATGGTAAGGAGAGTTATATTTACAATTATTCGAATTGGGAGAGCATTGGCGAAAACTTGGTATTTCTCATCCTGCAAAACAAAATAAGTGTAAAGAGAAGAACCTGGAATGTCAAAGCTCCAATCAAATTATGGAGTGGATCGAGACATACTCGCCCAAGATTCCTACAAACTTGACAAACAAGATGGACTCATATAGAACTGTCATATCCACGTTGCCCATACACCGCCACCTAACAAGTTTCCATTCTTTACCCCAGTCGTAGGCCACTCATGAAGCCCAACTCATTCCTTCAATCATAACTTCCACACTACCTCCCATTCTTAACGCTACTACCTTGCTATGTCAACTTACCCCACTATTACGGCATTCAATGTCCACATGTGACCTTCTAGACAACCAGGTCGCCTCCCTCGTTACACCTGACATTGATTACCCCTACCCTTTGACCAACCTTACCCACACCGCCATAATCATGTAATTATTATCTACATCTATAAAACTAGCCACACCACCCTTCCCAAGTCCCACCACAAATGCCCACCACCAAGGACCTTGCATTCCCTGACCAGATCAAGTTCTTCGGAAATGGGCCCTTTATTCCACCTCAGCCACTTCCACCATTTATTATGCTCGCCCATTCTGAAGACTCTCTTAACTACTCCATCTCCACGCGTGTCATTGTAACTGGCAATCACCACGAATGTCAAACTACAACTCAATCACACGCAAATCCTATACCATCAATGTACAACCCTTCCATATATCACAATTTTTCACCCTTGGTTCTCTAGTCCAGTGCCACTTGCATTTGCATTAACCACCTACATCTCCAATCTACCTTGTCAGACATATTTCAAGCTCAGAATAGCACCTCTGGATATTTTGTTCAGCATAAAGTAAAGCACAACCTACCCCTTTTAACCTAAACCTCTGCTAATAGAGTGTGTCGGGATTGGAGAGTATGCCCTAGCACACTACCAACCTGGTCGCTGCCTACCATGGGTTGCATGTTAGCTCTAAATCTTGAAGAACACCAAACCACTACATTGTCCACCAGCCCATAGTTCCCAATGTACCAAACCCCTCCCTAAATCGCCACATGAGCCTAGCCTCCAATCACACCACCTCCCATGCTGAGGTGACCCAGGAACAAAATCCTCACAGCAAACGGGTGATTGAAATCTCATGACGCCTCTCTCCACACTCGGCCATCAGTCGACTTATTCCAATACATACTTCGGACCACACATCTATCGACACGGATACAGAAAATTCTCAATGATAGCACCATCGATACGTACTTCGCCATGCCCTATTCTGTTTCATGTGTCTCTACAATGATGTTGATGAGCCCCTAGCGGGCTCTTCTGTGGGAGTAATGATGTGTGCCTAATAAGTGTGAAGGGATATTTTCTAAATACATACTATGTCATTTAGTGTGCGTGTGAGAGTGAGCGAGAGAGAGTCCATGCACATAATGTAGGGTTACAGAATGAAATATTGAAATTGCTCTCTTTAATGTCTCTTAACCCCCTCTAGGTTTCTCTCAACATACAGGTCCTCTTCTCAAGAGAGTCCATAATGTCGCTTCCCAGTGCCATTTCTTGTTAAGCCCTCACATGGACTGCTCCCACGCAACCCTTCCCCACGCCTAGGGTTCGCATCAGTCCATAAGATAAAATATCATTCATAAAGAAGAATTCATTGGAAAGAAAATGAAGGTTCATCAAATTATGAAGAATAGCCAATTCTGCTAAAAGGAGATAGAATTTACTCTAATGGGGCAGATTACGTCATACCGGTAGCCTTGTGACGAGGCCGATGGACGAGGTTCCGGAAGGTGATGCGGGGATCTGATTCTCCCGCCCATCTATGGATCAATAGAAGTGTAGTGTTATGAATCTAATTCATAGCTACAATACGTAACGAGATGTCTGGAAGGTATAAACAAGCTGACAATCGGGATTTAGGGTTTATGATTCTAAGAATTACCCAACGCGGAAGTTGAAGCCGCCATTGTCGATGACGATGGGGATTGCAGGGGAGAAGAAGCGGTAATCTGTTTGCCTCTGCGGCCTCGTTGCCATAGAAAGCAAAATAACTGCCTGTCCCAACCGTTTCGAAATCTTGTCGAAGCTTTCTAGCAGTCTCCAGCTTCCAGCTTTAAGGAAGCAACTGGTTCCAGGTTAAGTATCGAGGTTTATGACTAACCCGAGACAGGAAAAAGAGCAGCCGGAAAAGGAGAAATTTTTTCATTAGTCGGTGGCAAATTAAGGCTCCGTTTGGGGGGACTTATTTTCGCCGGTCAAGCGGTTACGACCGCATGAACCGGAGACTTATTTTCGCCGGTCAAGCGGTTACGACCGCATGAACCGGACCTCCGGTTCATGCGGTCGTAACCGCTTGACCGGTGAAAATAAGTCCCCCCAAACGGAGCCTAAGAAATCTGATGTCGGCGGTAGCACTATCCCTCCGCGGTAGTGGCTTACGCGGTCGAGCTTATGCGCTCACCGCTTATCGACTGCTTACGGGATTGAACATACCGCCAGTGTTAGCTCTAACGCGTGGCATTAGCGTCTAGTCGTACGGAGATCATCTCGTCGATACAGGGTTCATCTCGTCGATACAGGGCTAATCTCGTCGATACAGGACTCATCCCGTCGATACAGCTACCGCCAGCGGTAATATCTACCGCGTGGCGTTAGCTTGGCAATCGTCAAGACCTCTCGACGACAAGAGAAACTTCACGTTGACAAAGCAAGTCATCAAGTCGATATCGACCTAGCATCGGAGTTAGCACTAACGTCCGGCATTAGCTCCTGCTACCAGATTGCTTTTCTTTCTACAATGGGAAAAATTGGGGTGTTACATGGTTCATTAGATGTTCCTTGAAGTTCCTCCCCCTTAGTGTTTGCAGGGTTTGGAATTGGTGTGCTGTCATTACTTGCAGATTGGCTATCTTGACTATTACTGACATTCTTCTCTTTCCTGTCAGCTTTAGGGATAACTTTCTCCCATCTCCCAAGACTTTTAATGTCAATTCTTTTCATATGATGGATGGGTGATCCCATCTTTTCATTCAATTAAGACTATTAAGGAGGTATAGGGACAGTATCCTTCCAAAAATTGGTGTTTTGGAGACTTCCCTGGACCTTATTGAACAATAACTGAGCTCATTCAGTTTTCTTGCAGAGAATCACTATGGTCATGATCTCAAACATATCCTTGGATATCCTGTCGTGAGATTCAGGTTTGCACAAGAGTGCTTTGCCTATGATGTCAGCAAGAAGTTTCCCTTTCACATTAAATTTAGCCTTCTGAAGAGTACCATGGGATTGTTCACTATGACTGCACCACTTCTTTGCCTTTAAAGGATCTTCCTCTGAGATTTCATCCTCTATTTCATCCCCTGTAAGTCTAGGAAGACGCAGTACCTTGGAGAATGCTTTTGCAGTTATTTTCAATAGGGTATCCCAAACCCTAGTTTTAATAGCTTTCCCGGAAGTACTTATCTTGGGTTCGGCATAAAACTCCAGAAGCTCTCTATGCATGATGGCAGTTGGCTCTTAGTGCATGTATTCTGGCCCCACTGCATCAATTAACCAAATAACCGATTTTATCTCTGCATCGACTTTGTTGAACCCGTCGCGTACTAGCTCACTTCCAATATTGCAAGTATCATCATTCTTCAATGGCGCCATTTCCTCAGGATCGTCGAGTCTGCATAGCTTTGGCATCGCGAGAGGTCGAGAACTCATCGTGATGGCTTAGAGAAAATGTATGTTGTACTCTATTTCTAAACATATGACCTATTTATATATCTTACTCTAGAATGTGAAGGGGCACGTACCTTAGCTGGCAATCATAAGGTATTGAACCCAGATTCAACGGTTGTGATTGCAAGATTCAATTTACTTGTTATAAGTGATATTTTTCTTTAATATAAGGCTTCTTAATCCAGACATATGTTTGGATTATTTACTGTCCAACAACCATATTTTCCTTTGGATGGCCATTGGACAATCCTGCAAGACAAAGATTAGTATACCTTAGGAACCCAAACAAATTTGGGTCCTATGTTCTTGTTAGCCATGACTACTGGATGCTTAACAGCAAAACTACTAGCAGGCCTCTCATTCCTTGCTCTAGGTACTGTTGGGTTGAACCAACAGTGTATAGCAAAGTGTCCAACTTTGCCACAACACCATCATTCAAATTTATTATACCTTCTTTTTTGAGTCACCTTTTTAATGGATTGTTGGTGATCAGAAGAGCGGGTTGCTTTACAACAAGCACTTTTTAAGCTATTCATGTGGTTGTGCACTGAATTGGAAGTTGGTTGCACAGTCACAGACTTCACTTTATGAACAGGCTTTTGAGGTAAAGCCTTTTCCTTCCCATTGACTGATGGTGCTTGGGGAGAAAAAACCTTTTGGAAGATAGTTCTTGCTTGGGAAGTCTCTTCAACTTTCTTATTAATTATTGCCTAGTCCTCATCTATATTGAGAGGAAAAGCTATTTATAATAGGGAGAACAATTTTAGGCTTTGAGAAGCTAACCACAAACTTTCTTTCTACAAGAAGCTTGTCCTCCAAAGACTTAATTGTCCTACTCTGAGCTTCAGACTTCTTTTGA
The DNA here is from genome assembly GCA_033032865.1 of Dactylorhiza incarnata. NCBI lineage: Eukaryota > Viridiplantae > Streptophyta > Magnoliopsida > Asparagales > Orchidaceae > Dactylorhiza > Dactylorhiza incarnata. Next base: position 2,252,326 of record JAWHQI010000173.1, read on the forward strand.
AGTAGGATTAGCTCATTGGACAATTTAGCCACTTCCTTGGTCTTCTCATTTACTTAAGATCTGAATGGCCTGAGGATCCTTATTTCCTTAGCCTAAGATTTGACCAACTTTTTGCTCTTTTTGAGAGAAGCCAAGAGAGTATCAAACCGCTCCAATAGATCAGAATGGTTCTTATTGTTGCATGATAAGCAATCATCTGATTCACTATCAGTATTACTCTCATCAAATGATGAGCAATCATCTGATGCACCATTGGCATTTTCATTTGACTCAGATAATGAAAGTGTGAGAGGAATGCATACCTGAGCAGGATGAGAATCATCCTGATCTTTTTCATCAGATAGGGCTACAAGCCCATAGTAGTCTTCATCTTCAGATTCACTGTCTGAGAGAGTGAGGGGTGCTCTTATCCCTCTTTTAGCAGCAGAGCAGTCTTCTTCTTCAGATTCACTGTCTGAGAGAGTAATTGGTGCTCTTATTCCTCTTGTGATTAGCCCTCTATAGGCTTCCTCTTCAGAATATGAGGATCAGCTGTTGTTTTCACGATGATAAATGCCTTAGCTGACTTTTTTCGAGTTCTCACAACGATATTGTCGTGTGAAGCTTGTTGTCACGACGATATATGTCTTAGCAGACTTTCTTTGAGTTCTCACAACGATATCATCATATGTCCCTTGTTGACACGACGATATATGTCTTTGCATACTTTCTTTGAGCTCACAACGATATCGTCGTGTGTACCATGTTGACATGATGATATATGCCTTAACAAACTTTCTTTGAGTTCTCACAATAATATCGTCGGGTGTACCTTGCTGACACGATGATATATGTCTTAGTAGATTTTCATTGAGTTCTCACAACGATATCATCACGTGTACCGTGTTGACACGACGATATCGTTGTGTTCTTATTATCACGTCGATTTTTGACTAACTTCTTCTGCTGACTTCTGTGAGTAATCAAAACGATATCATCATATGGTGTCATATACACGACGATATTTAACTTAGACATTTGTGTTTGATCTCCAGACATTACATATAAGATATATCAGTCCCCACCAGCTCATGTCACATCAAATAGATATCAAATACAAAATATGTTTATCATTGACTTAGAGATTTCTCCAAATCTGAAACATTGTGGACAGTGTTCCGAATACCCCCCCCCCCCCGGTTGGGCCTCACTCTGGTAGACTTAAAATGACTGAATATTATTAAAAAAATGCACTCTCTCTCCCTCTCTTTCTCTCTCTCCCGCGCTCTCTCCCGCGATCTCTCTCTCTCTCTCTCGCCTGCTCTCTCTCTCGCCCGCTCTCTCTCTCTCTCCCCCCCCGCGCTCTCTCCCTCTCTCTCTCTCTCTCTCTCTCTCTCTCTCCCTCTCTCTCTCTCTCTCTCTCCAGATCTCTCTCCCGCTCACTCTCCCGCGCTCTCTCTCTCTCCCGCGCTCTCTCTCTCTCTCTCCAGCTCTCTCCCGCTCTCTCCCGCGCTCTATCTTCTCCTGTAAACCCCTCACCATCTCAGGCCAGCTCATCAATGGCTAGTTTCACACCCTTCCCGGAATCCATCACTGTCCTCGTCTCCGCCGTCGGGCAACACTTCTCCCTGCTCCTTTCAAGCCCGGCCACCCGCCGCACCCTCCATCTCCACTGCACCGCCAAACTCCACTTTTATACATATCCAGGGATCGATGGGCATCCGCCTCGTGGATCAAAGACCCTAATCGGCGGGTTCTCCCTCAAGCTACATGCTCGAGAACGCTGCCTACTGGTCGGATCTAATGGCGCCGATTAGTCGGCAAATTAAATTTGAGGGAAAGGAATTCCTTATCAATTTATTAGGCATGCTAATAATTGATTGTACATGAATCATTTTGTTGTAGTGTGCTTATACTGGTTAGGGCTAACTCAATCAGGTTGAACAGGTCAATACGAATGGTGTTTATGATTGCAGATAAATTGAAAATATATTTATGCTTATTGTAATCTTAATTTCTTTCCCTTTAGCTCTGTAACTTGCCTTCATCAATGGCTGTCTCCTTTTTTGTTACATAGGAAAAATGAAGGCAATGGTTTTATAAATGACCACTTCAATGTTCAATATTTATGAGCTCAGTAACTTGTATGATCACAACATGTTTTAAAGCTTTCTTTAAGTTTTGATTCATTTATTTTTATTTTTATTAGTAATCAGTTTTACTCTAATTTGACATTATGAAAGTATGCTGCTGAATGCTAATCAAGTGATAGGACTTTCAGTCCAAACCTTTGGACTGGATATAGATCAGATCTATGAAAGAATCCTTTATGAACTGATTAGGCACTCTAATAGTTGGTAGTCCATGGATCTTTGTGGTGTAATATGCACTTGTTGAATCAATCAAGTTGAAGTGTTTCTGCATTGCAGAAAGATTGGAAATGTACTCGTGTTCTATTTGAAGCATAGTTTTAATTTCTCTATCACATACTACATCTTTATGCTAAATGCATGGATTTGTCATTTTCTATTTATTGTTCAAAGAGTTGCAATTTGATATTAAGGTTGTTTTATCCAACTTTTTTTTAGATCTCTACCCAGTTAGCTTTGTCTTCTTGCTTTCATTTTCTGACCTTCTGAAGTAATTCTAGCTCCCAACTTGTCTACGTGTGCTATATATCCAAAGCACTCCACTCTGTGTATATTTTCTAGATCTTAATTGGATAAACCTAAAAAGCACTAAACTTATGTGTATATTTTCTAGATCTTAAGTAATAAACCTAAAAAGCACTAAACTTATGTGTAGATTTTGCTAGCTGTTTTTTTTTTGTGCACGGATGTCATGAAATGAGCAAAGATAAAGAATGTGCATAAATCTCTGAAGTTGCAGACACTTCTTCTGTTGGATGCTCCTTACGGATGTTTGGAAGTGTTTCCTCATTTATGACATAAATATTTTTCTAATTACCAATAATCTTTGATTGTAATTTTCTACAGCTTAATATGATGATAGATCTATAAGATCACATGTCGTCATGCCAGAGATCTGATTTCTATTTGCAATCTTCATACATCCTTGTCAATTTCACTAGCCTTGCAACATGAACCTACCCATCAAAAGTCTTCATGTTTACACGTGCTTTCATAAAAAATGTCCTTAATACTTTTTACCACCGAGGAGCAGGCGACTTTGAAAGAGATGTTGAGCAACTGCCCCTCTTCTCTTTCTGCTTTAATTCTTTTTTGTTTTTTATTAGCTCCTCTATTTCTTCATTATTCAGACTTTAGATGTTTAAAAGTTGAGTATGGTGATTTTATAATATCTTTTAATTTGGGGAAGTAGTATTGCTACTACACTGCTTTCATATTAGCTTGAAGATTGTGGTTATTTGTTGTCTATAATTTCCTCCAGATCCTTCAATACGTGTCATGCTCTACTCCATTACTGCTAATTACCACTTTTCTGGTTCATTGATAGTTTTGAATAAGAAAGTTTTGTGTCTGTAAATTTATTGAAATTGGTCGGGGCTTTGTTCTTTGGGCTTCTTAGAAATTAGATGGTCAAACCATAGAGATGGCAACAATCGAGAAAATCAGTCCAATTGACACGATTGATGATTCCTACTCAATGCAGCAAAACTAACAACACAGCGTTCCTTGAGATTGGATCGACATTAATTTTTTTGACATTCCTGAGCGCTTAACTACCATATAATTAATTTTGAATTCTACATTCCTAATTGTTGATGGCGTATAACATTTCGTATGTAATAATTGTATTCATTTTCTTCTAGATTTCTCTGCCTTTGTTAATTCTGCATGGCAACGCTGATAAGTTGACAGATCCATCAGTCAGCAAGGCTTTGTATGAGAAGACAAAATGCTTGGACGTGAAGTTCCACCACTATGAAGATGCATTTCATTCTCTTCTTGAAGGAGAATCAGAAGAAATAATATTTCGAGTTCTCGGTGACATTATCTCATGGCTTGATGAGCACTCTACTAAAGAAGTTAATTCTTGATGGTTCATGATCTTTGTAAAGTTTCAGATTTTTGTGTATGTCGTATGAATTTGTTCTTGTATTATGATTTCATAAATTTGTTATGAAGATTATGGGCAGAATAAGGGTGCAAATATCAACAATATTTTGTTTTTGAACTCATCTCCCCTGATTGATGTCATTTTGGAAACATTTTAGATGTACATTTGATTATTTGTCTATAATAGCAATCGATTGTTCAATGGGTGAATGAAAGGTGTTTAAATAAACTCAGCGCAATATTGGCTAAGGTAGCATGAAGGTTCTCCGCGGAGAACCAAGTAGCTCTCCGCGGAGAGCCGTTTGGCTATCCGCGGAGAACCGTTTGGCTCTCCGCGGAGAGCTCAAAGGCTCTCCGCGGAGAGCCCAAAGGTTCTCCACGGAGGGGCCAAAAGTTTTCCATGGAGAACCTTTGGGCATTCCTCTCTCCCTCCCTTCATTTTTTCTTCCTTTCCCTCTTTTTTCTTCCTCCCTCCCCCTTTCCCTCTCCTCCCCCTCTTTTTTCTCCTCCCCCTCTTTTTCTTTTTTCTCCCCCCCTCCCCCCTTTTTTCCCCCTCATACCAGAGTGGAACCCGGCGGCCCCCCCACCCCCACCCCCCCTCCCCCCCACAATATATAATATACACAAGTAAATGCTAAAAGAGGCACAACAACATCATTTGAAAAAGTAGCACTAGAGAAAGCAATTTAATCTTTTAATACAGCATGAATGTCGATAAATTAAATCTAGGAATATAATACTATTGGACTTATGGTCTTACATAAAATATATCTACACATCATGGAAAGGAGGACAATGGCGCAGAAAAGAGGGAAAATGCACGAAAAGTGCATTCAAACAATCTTTTATCGACTCGCATGACAAATTTACAAATGCAAAGGTAGTCATCATCCCTGCAGGCTGCTTAGGGCTTTAATCCCTCTGTACTCCTTTGTGGTCTGTGGCACCAGCACCAAACACAAGTCAGAGATAATAAGGGTCAGTTATGAGCTGATCACAAGCTGCGTAACAACTCCTCCCCTTGGTCATCCTAGCAGACACTGGGTCGGGTTTCCGCACACATGCAAGCATGTACGAGTAATATGGAATATGAATAATCAAAGTAGGAAATTATTATGCAATAAAACATGGTGAAGGCTCAAAAACAAATAATTTTTTAAGTTTGCACATGTATAAATAAGTGGACCTAAGAATGCATGATGGTTAGGTTCATCAAAAAGGTCCCCGCAACCTCCTATCAATTCACTGAATGTTTTATTATTAAACATAGCAATCATTCATCACAATGTCAACAGAGAGTTGAATCCCTCTCAACCTTGCCTTGTCAAAATATGTAGACACAATGCCAATACCTCTTGGAAGGAGTGCCATATCGCAACGATATCCTGAATGCTAGGTGGATGTTAGTTCAACACGTCTTGGTGGAAGTATCATCTTACCACTATATAACATCCCATTTTTAATAGAGTACCCTACAAGTTTGCAGGGCACCTATAGGACCCCTGGTAGGTCCTCAAAAGACTTTGTGCACACCCAAGGCCTAGAGTGGACCATAGGGGTCCCCACATTAAACTTCGATCTAATGGCGACTAAGTATAGACATGGGTGCACCATATAGCTCAATTGAGCTAGCTCGGGCCCTGTAGGGACCACAACACCCAATTAAGCTCACTTAGACCAACCTTGATCTAATTTCAGCTTAGTGAGCTTTAGGTGGAAGTAAGTGACACTTGGGGGACCACTTCACTAAGGTGACATGGCAAGTCAACCCTAAAGGTTGACTTGGTCTACCCCTTCACTCTGATAATACAATTGAATTCCTTATGCTCAATTAATCCCAATGTAACCCTTGATGATTATCATGACTCAACCTTGGCCTCGTTTACCATATGAACTTTTCACGAAAGCTTGATACCTCATCCAAGTCAAAGATGGGGTCAACTTTGACCAAGTTAAAGCCCCTTATGGTGTTAAAACTCGAATTACCCCCCCCCCCCCCCCCTCTCCTTGCCATTATGTTTATGTCATAAGAATCAATCCATATGAGGAGCACAAGGATTGGCACATTAACATCCTTGTCATCACAAGGAGACAAGGTGGAAGCAAGTTAAATGTAACATCCCCCAGACAGCTAGACCCCCCAGGTGAATCTGTCCTGACAAGGTCATGACAAGGCCTTGGTAGAGTAGAAATTCCTTTAACTTAGGCAAGATTAGGATTGAAAGTGCTTTGGACTACAAATAGCAATTTCCAGTAACCAAGCTTAGGATTGGACTTTGGGGCATCAACTTGACCATTTGGCCCCACCATGGTATCCCTAACCCTTTAGGGGTCCCCTTAGGGCACCAAGGACCCATTGGGGTCAACCAAAGAGGCCAAATTGACAAAAGTCAACCCTAACCCTAAATTGGTCAAAGTAGCCTAATTAGAGTCAATTAACCCTCACCATGCCAAATTGATCACTCATCTAGGTCTAGAATATCATGAGAGACCTAGTGGACCTAAAAGCCCCATCATGGGACCCCCAATGGTGCAATTTGACCAAAATGCCCCTTTAGGTCAAAAATGGCAATTCTTCACAAAGTACCCAGATTGACCATCACCATGCTAAATTGACCTTACCCATAGTGTTATCATGTCATAGGGGACCCAGTGGACCAAAAAGCCCCATGACTGGGTCAACCCTAGGGCTCAATTTGACCAAAGTCAACTTAGCCTGTTTTGGTCAAATCAGCTCAATTTGGGTCAACTAAGGCTCAAGTGACCAAATTGACCCCACCAATAGTTTCTAGACTTAATTTGGAATCCAATGGACCCAAAAGCCCCATCCTAGGGTCACCCAATTGGCCAATTTGACCAAAAGTCAAAATTGCCCAAATTAGGTCAAAACTCTTAAAACTAGCCCAATCCCTTTGGGCTAAGCCCAAATTGACCATTGGACCAGCCTAGTAGACTGATATTAAGCATGAGAGAGAGTGTAGGATCGGCCATGGTGGCTAGGAGAGAGAGAGTGGAAGTTTTCCCATTTTTGTGGTGAGAGAAAATGGTCATTCATGGCCATTAAGAAGATTCACCCCTTGGCCTCCCTAATTAACTCACCCTTTCATCTCCTCTGTCGAATTCAAAGAATTTCCAGCAGTTTCCAAGAAGGATTAAAGCAGGGGAGATGTATGGGGGCCGGCCATGGAGGAATTCGAAAGGGGCACTAATGGCAATGGGGGTTAAAGCCACCATTGCCTCCAATTGAACCTCCCATTATCTTCAGGAGTCGAAGAGGAGGGAAACCCCCTTGTTTCCAGAGGAGATCCGGCAGCTTGGTGTGGTGGTTGCAGAGCTTGGAAAACATGGCGGCCGGCCATGGAGGAATGACCCTCGACACGATTTCAGGCCACCACTCAGGTCCAATTCTTCCTCTCTCCCCTAGTGGATAGATCCTCTCTATTCTGTTTTCAAAATCAAAGGAGATTGGAGCTTAATCCAATCGGTTTTTCCCGTGTTCATAACCGAAAATCGAAAGATCCGGGGGGCCAACTCCGGCCACCCCCGGCCACACCGACACCGGCCATCGAAAGCTGGATGTCGGGTGGTGCTTCTGGCGGCGGCGATTCGCCGGAGGTGGCGCCGTCTCGCCGGAATCGGGCCCGCAAAACTGCCCAGGCGCGCGAAATCCCAGCCTCAGGCTAATCGGGGACGATGGCCCTCAGCCGTCGGATCAGCGCCTTTTGTTTTATATAAATATAATATTGAATATTAATATTCCTTTTAGTAGTATTTTTATATGCAGAATCTAATTTTAAATGTAGAAAATACTTAGAGGCCTCAACAGAAAAAGTGCCCAACATGAAAGTTGTAGGCCTTGACCCCTAGGACCATCCAAAATTGACCTCACCCAATTAGGGGTCCTGGTTTGACCTCAGTACCCATTCTAGTGCAAAGTATGACTGAACTTTGAATGGGTGCCCACACCTAACCACAGGTCCAAATGGCTTGAAATTTGGACCAGTAATGAGTCATACCTAGGGCTATAACATATCCAAAAATGAGAATTTTTGGAGAACATTTTCCTAAAGTTTTGTAGAAATTTAATAATCCTTACATAAATTATTTGGAGGGTCAAATGACCTCCAATCACCACCAAATTTTGGTGGGGTGTTATTAGGGTCATGATAAACCCCTGGTTAAAATCTCAACTCATTTAGAGTTCATTTGATTAGGTAATCATTAGGCCAAAGATTTGTCCATTTAGGGGAAATTTGTGATTAAGGGCTGTTTGGGACATTTCTTGGTCAAACCACCTCCAATTGGAGTGGGATTTTGGCCACTGCCCTAATATCACCCAAATCACCTCCAAGAGAGTTATGGGGCCATGAGGAGTTGGTTTGCCCTAGGGCTTGGGGTTGGAGCACCTTGGGGTGCATTTAGTCAAGTAGTGATCCATTGGCCAAATGGGTTCATAGAGACTTGAGTCTTCTTGGAAAGGTCAGTGGGATCAATTTGAAACCCCATGAGGAAGATTTGTGAGCATTGGAGTTGTTTTGCTCAAGGCCATAGGGTTGATCCCTATGGAGTGGAATTTGGGGTTGTGAAAGACATAGGAGTGCTTGTCCTTGGAGAGGGGTGTTTTGGACTCCCCTGAGTTCTATAAGTGTTGTGATACCCCCACAAGAAGTTTGGGTGGATTTGGAGAGGTTTTGACCCTAACCCTAGGCTAAACCCTAATGGGGTGCAATTAGAGGCTATTGAAGGAAGAAGGGTCAAACCTCAATGGTTTGACTTGAAATTTTGGGTAGATGACCTTGGTGACCATAGAATGCTACTGTGAGAAATTGGTGGGATTTGGAGTTGCCAAACCTAGGTAATAAATCCTTGGGTAGATTTGTAAATATTTAGGGTTTTGGGTTTTAGGAAGAGATAATACTTATTTATTAACCATCTTCTGTCACCAACCTAATTTTGATGTTATAAATCTCTGGAGATTTCATTGGAATCATTGGACAACTTTTGGAGGCTCAATTTGTAATTGTTCATATTGTTGGCAATTTTTGGGATGAACAATTTTGGGGTGTTAGTTTACTGTAGTGGCATGGAACTTTGCTGGAAGCCTTTTTATATCAACTTGTACCCACTGTATTTTTCTCATAATTTTTAGACTAATATTTTTGGTACCTCTAGTTCAAATTGGAATTAATTACAAATATATCCTCTGTGGAAATTACAAATGTGCCCTCTGTGGAACATGGTCAAACTTTGTAGGACTGAATATTTTATTAGGAAGCACCACTGTATTAATTTGCATAAGGTTTGGAGATCATATGAGGGTACCTCCTTTGGAATTTACTGGTAATAAATGAGTTTTGGAATTTTGAAAAATAGTAAATCTTTCTGGTTTTTCCTAAGAATTCATATTCACTGATTTTTAGGTACCCTTTATTTATGTAAAAATTTAGGCAGGCATTGGATGTCAGGAAAGCATACTTGCAGTTCAAACCTTAGGAAGTGGTATTTTGGGAAAAATGATTTAAATACTATTATTATTTGGAAAATTATGAAACCCTGGATTTGCCCTTAAATATGTAGTATGGACCTCCAATAAAATTTTTGAATCATAGGATTGAGTATTTAGTGTACTCCCCTTCATGAGCATCAAAGCGTTGAGGATGGTCTGCGTTTAGCAAATTGGCAATTTTGGGGTTGTAGGCCAAATTGGATTATATTGATTGGAGAGTGAGGGCCTCATGGTAATTATATGGATATGAGAGGACCCTTGGAGAGAATTAAGGTTTGATGAGTCATAGGGTGGTGGGGTGCCACCCTTGGGGTGGGTCGTCCTGTGGTTGACGAAAGATCATCTTTTGTCTATTAGGACCTAAAAGCACTTAGGTTTAGACCGGGTGAAATGTTAAGAGGGTTTCTTATGGGTAGTAACTAATAACATTAAACGTCTTGGGAATGGGAACTTTGGGGTGTCATCCTGTAGTGGTTCCTAGTACCGTAGCGAGCCCCTCACAGGGTAACCCTCGGGAAGTCCGAGACTAACCCTAACTCATAGGAGTAAGACATGGTACAAGATTAACTAATAACACACTCATCCACACCCTGTGGTTTCGGAAGTTTAGTTGGATTGGTTGTCCGAGCGGTGGGCTCGGTGGCTGTTGCAGCAGACTAGTTAGTCTGGTGAGCTTATGGCTCGGAAGGTTATTGATGACGGGCAGGTTAGCCCGGGGAGCTTTTGGCTCGGAAGGTTATTGATGGCGGGCAGGTTAGCCCGGGGAACTCATGGCTCAGAGATAGGAAGTAGAACATGTTGCATGTGCACTGAAGGTGGTGGGTCTTCGGTATTGGACGGTCGTTCACACCGACGTCAATACGTTGACTCGGCGAATGTGGTTTTACACTTAGCCTTGATAGTCTGGCGGTCCAGTCAGCAAGAGTACGCAGACGCTCCGCGGGTATAGTGGAGGCGTACAATAGGTCTAGGTTGGGTAGTGTGAATACCAACCTAGAGGTGGGCGAGGCCCAACCCACCGCTACCGTTTGCCACTACGGGAGTATCCTGGGAGTCTAGCTCGCTCCAAAAAGGGGGAACTAAAGGTATATGCGCATAGAGTCGTAGTGGGTGAGTTGCACTTGTATGAACATAGCATAACAGCATACTTTGCGTGTCATAGCATAATCATTGCATTCAACCTACCCCTAACGTATAAGTCGGTTATGGGACTTCTTATACGGTAGGCTCTGCTAAACGACCCCTTGGTCTATAGGTTTGTATGGGCATTCCTATAAATCAATGGTTACTTTTATATTACTTCGCTTGCCATTATATATACTGCTTACTATTCTTTACATGTTCTTTACTATGCCTACTTACTGCTTTATATATATAAACACCTGTTTAGTCGTAGATCTGCCGTCACCTGCTCTTGTATTTACCCCTTGAATGTCCTCCGCTTCCTCCTCCCCATACGGTGCCTAGGAGCCATTGGGGGAGGGGTGGGGAATTGGCAGAGTCATTTTGACTGACGGTCGGTGGACCTTATCATTTTAGGAGTTCGAGGAGACGCAGCAACCTCCGAGAAACAGGTACAGCAGGATCTGACATGGTGGACCCCACGGCCATGCTACCATTGTCACCAGCCGGGACATACTCGGGTCAGATGTCCCATGATGAGTGGAGCCCCTCCAACACAGCGACCAGAAGGCCGACGGCGAAGACGTAGACGTGGATTGCGAGGCAGCAACCGCAGGTCAAAAGAGAAGAAGCATCCAGTGTTACAGCACCATTGGAGCCCGGAGGCTGCAGGGATGGGTCAGTCAGGTCAGGGTGCTCCGGTTTCAGTGTCGGTGACGATTAGCTTTAGTTTTACTTAGGAGTTAGCTTCCGCGAGTGATCTTGTAGTGAGGAAATGATGTACAGGGCAAGAGCCCTTTTTGTTGTAACCCTTGTATCTTTTATTCAGTTATTGTTAATGGACATTTACCTCTATGGTTTTAATTCATGTGATTATGTGGACATGTCTTCTCTTTTATGAACTTTTCTTGTGATCGAGTTGGCCGGCAGAATCGACGTTTTGTGGTGGCGATCTTCCCGAGTGAAGGTGTCACCGCAAAACGGCGGTTCTGGGCCTAAGACCCGGTGGTTTTTTGCAAAAAAAAAAATGGGGTCTTACATTAAACCCCTAGGTCAAGCTCTCTCTCCATGTCCGACCACCCCCTCATTTTCTTCCCCCTCCATTTTGATGTTTAGCTTTAGGTAAGGACTGCTTGGGGATTCCTCTAAAAGGCTGAGCTTCTTTTCTCTTTCAGCTCTGGATAGAATGGAAGCAAAAAAGGTAGGTTTTAACCTTGAGATTAATATAGTAGGTTGCATCCCCACTTCCTTTTTCTTTTAGCTTTAACTAAAAACAAGCTTGGTCATCTCTTAAAGTGTTGGAACCCGGATACCGGTCCAACTGTTCGAGACTTGGGGGTGACCAAAGGCTACTCGTTTAGTGATCGACCCACGTGAGACAAGGTGATAAGAAGCTAGAAAGCCTGCAAAACCACTACAACCTGCCTATAAACAAGACCTGCATGCTGCAGCGAGGAGGTCCTGCCATATACCCGGAAGTCTATAGGAACTTCCCCTCCAAAAGCCAATGCTGAGCTTGGCACAAGAGAGGAAGGCAAGGTACTCGCCCACCATAGGGGGGGTGCCTTCTACTTGTGCCTTGGGGGTCCTATTTATAGGCAAATCCAAATGGACTGTGAATAGCTGCTCCCGCCTTCTAAAATGGGCTGCAGATAGCGGCTTCCGCCCTCTGAAATGGGCTGCCGATAGCCGCTCCCGCCTTTTGACGGGGTGAAAGTCTGTACTCGCCCAGGTGGGGGAGGTCTTCTGTACTCGCCCAGGTGGGGGAGATCTTCTGTACTCGCCCAGGTGGGGGAGGGCTTCTGTACTCGCCCAGGTGGGGGAGGTCTTCTGTACTCGCCCAGGTGGGGGAGGCCTTCTGTACTCGCCCACGTGGGGAGGCCTTCTGTACTCGCCCAGGTGGGGGAGGTCTTCTGTACTCGCCCAGGTGGGGGAGGCCTTCTGTACTCGCCCAGGTGGGGGAGGCCTTCTGTACTCGCCCAGGTGGGGGAGGCCTTCTGTACTCGCCCAGGTGGGGGAGGCCTTCTGTACTCGCCCAGGTTGGGGAGGCCTTCTGTACTCGCCCAGGTGGGGGAGGCCTTCTGTACTCGCCCAGCTGGGGGAGGTCTTCTGTACTCACCCAGGTGGGGGAGGTATTTTGTGCTCGCCCAGGTGGGGGAGGCCTTCTGTACTCGCACAGGTGGGGGAGGTCTTCTGTACTCGCCCAGGTGGGGGAGGTCTTCTGTACTCGCCCAGGTGGGGGAGGTCTTCTGTACTCGCCCAGGTGGGGGAGGTCTTCTGTACTCGCCCAGGTGGGGGAGGTCTTCTGTACTCGCCCAGGTGGGGGAGGCCTTCTGTACTCGCCCAGGTGGGGGAGGCCTTCTGTACTCGCCCAGGTGGGGGAGGTCTTCTGTACTCGCCCAGGTGGGGGAGGTCTTCTGTACTCGCCCAGGTGGGGGAGGCCTTCTGTACTCGCCCAGGTGGGGGAGGCCTTCTGTACTCGCCCAGGTGGGGGAGGTCTTCTGTACTCGCCCAGGTGGGGGAGGCCTTCTGTACTCAACCAGGTGGGGGAGGTCTTCTGTACTCGCCCAGGTGGGGGAGGCCTTCTGTACTCGCCCAGGTGGGGGAGGCCTTCTGTACTCGTCCAGGTGGGGGAGGTCTTCTGTACTCGCCCAGGTGGGGGAGGTATTTTGTACTCGCCCAGGTGGGGGAGGTCTTCTGTACTCGCCCAGGTGGGGGAGGTCTTCTGTACTCGCCCAGGTGGGGGAGGTCTTCTGTACTCGCCCAGGTGGGGGAGGCCTTCTGTACTCGCCCAGGTGGGGGAGGTCTTCTGTACTCGCCCAGGTGGGGGAGGCCTTCTGTACTCGTCCAGGTGGGGGAGGTCTTCTGTACTCGCCCAGGTGGGGGAGGTATTTTGTGCTCGCCCAGGTGGGGGAGGCCTTCTGTACTCGCCCAGGTGGGGGAGGTCTTCTGTACTCGCCCAGGTGGGGGAGGTCTTCTGTACTCGCCCAGGTGGGGGAGGTCTTCTGTACTCGCCCAGGTGGGGGAGGTCTTCTGTGTTGTACTCGTGCATTTCAGATCTCAATGAATTACGGGTTATACATAAAGGACATAAGCAAGCATGCATAGTCGAGCTCTACCCAGCAACAGCGCTGCAATGGCCTAGGAAAGCCTCTGCCCAGCGAATTAACCTCACCCGTAAAATCAAAATATCAATTTCCTCATTCCAAAAATTAATAGCCCACCCCAACCCCATAGTCGTCTTTGTTTGAGTTGCGTGAGTGTTTAAGAATCGAAAGCCCCACCCAAGACAAACTGACAGCGACCTGGAGCAAGGATTTGCTCGGCAACCCTATTTTTGGTGTTATCTCCTAGTACCATATTAAGTCATTTCAACCTATCTGAGGTGTGGTTCTGAACTCCCCCTCTATGTTAGATCCATCAAGATTCATTAGAAGCCTTTTCTGAGCTCTAGAGAGTCTCTCTGACTAGCTGCACCACTTTCAGGCCTCTTCGGGATCACTAGATGGTGCCACCATGTTGGAAAGAACTCACTGGCTCTTTTTGAGGGGACTTGAGGCATCACTGCCGCCGAAATTAAATTCCCGATGGCGGATACTAGCAGCAAACTTTCCCCTCCAATTTTGGCGATCACTGAAGACCTTAGGCCATTGGACCACCTCCCCCAAAACTGTCTTTCTTCTGCGAATCTTCTGGTGGTGTTGGTATGCCATGGTGTTCACTAGAGTGACGACGACGGGGCTGTAAATAATGCAGTGCCACCGTACATGGAGTTTTGATCTCAATCGTTGATCCAGTGGAGAAGACGATCTGGTTGTCGATAGATTACCTTAGGATCGCATATCCAATGATTGGTTTTTCCCCCACAACGTATCCGCTGTTTGTCGATAAATTACCTTAGGATCATAGATCCTATGATTGGTAGGTAATTTTGTTATGCAAGGCTCGGGTGCACCGTTAGATTTGCTGAAAAATCTGTGTTATTTCTATTAAATCGATTTGATTCTAATTAATTTATTCTAAGATTTTGTGTGTTAATAATGATTATGCACAACTACCTTGTAGCTAAATTTTGAGGACACTCCAGACATCAACAGGGAAAACCCTCAACATGAAAGTTTTAGGGCTTTCCCATAGCTTTCCAAAATGTGGTGGCAGGTCCTCAGAGGTTTTTTGTAGGCTGAGTTATGCTTGTTCAAAGTCAATTGTCTACATTTATTAAATCAATATTATAATTGCTATAAGTCCATTTATAACCTTGGTTGTTAAAGGCTTTCCCTGTCTTCATTTGGTTTTGATCATACACCTCATTGTTGTGGGTAGTCATATATTTTCATGTCTTTAATGTTAGTGAAGACGTGTCTTTATGCTTCACATGATGTAGTTTCGATATGATGAAAGCTCTTGTAAGTTTAGATTTCTTTTCCATGCTTTTGGCACTAACAAATTCAAGCAATCATCTGCCTAAATAGCATTACGGTATTGTAATCTTGGGTATTTCTGCACTATGTTCCTGGCAGCTTTAGGGATAACTTTCTCCCATCTCCCAAGAATTTTAATGTCAATTCTTTTCATATGATGGATGGGTGATCCCATCTTTTCATTCAATTGAAGACTGTTAAGGAGGTATATAGACAGTATCCTTCCAAAATTTGGTGTTTGGAGACTTCCCTGGACCTTATTGAACAATAACTGAGCTTAGTCAGTTTTCTTGCAGAGAATCACTTTGGTCATGATCTCAAACATATCCTTGGATATCCTGTCGTGAGATCCGGGTTTGTACAAGAGTGTTTTACCTATGATGTCAGCAAGAAGTTTCTCTTTCACATTAAATTTAGCCTTCTGCAGAGTACCATGGGATTGTTCACTATGACTGCACCACTTCTTTGCCTTTGAAGTATCTTCCTCTGAGATTTCATCCTCTATTTCATCCCCTGTAAGCCTAGGCAGACGTAGTACCTTGGAGAATTCTTTTGCAGTTATTTTCAATAGGGTATCCCCAACCCTAGTTTTAATAGCTTTCCCGAAAGTACTTATCTTGGGTTCGACATAGAACTCCAGAAGCTCTCTATGCTTGATGACAGTTGGCTCTGAGAGCATGTATTCTAGCCCCACTGCATCAATTAACCCAATAACCGACTTTATCTCCGCACCAACTTTGTTGAACCCGCCGCGTACTAGCTCACTTCCAATATTGCAAGTATCATCATTCTTCACTGGCGCCATTTCCTCAGGATCGTCGAGTCTGCATAGTTTTGGCATCACGAGAGCTCAAGAACTCATCGTGATGGCTTAGAGAAAATGTAGATTGTACTCTATTTCTAAACATATGACCTATTTATATATATCTTACTTTAGAATGTGAAGGGGCGCGTACCTGAGCTGGCAATCATAGGGTATTGAACCCAGATTCAACGGTTGTGATTGCAAGATCCAATTTACTTGTTATAAGTGATATTTTCCTTTAATATATGGCTTCTTAATCCAGACATATGCTTGGATTATCTACTGTCCAACAACCATATTTTTCATTGGCTGGCCATTGGACAATCCTGCAAAACAAAGATTAGTATACCTTAGGAACTCAAACAAATTTGGGTCCTATGTTCTTGTTAGCCTTGACTATTGGATGCTTAACAATAAAACTGCTAGCAGGCCTCTTATTCCTTGCTCTATGTACTGTTGGGTTGAGCCAATAGTCTATAACAAAGTGCCCAACCTTGCCACAACACCATCATTCAAATTTATTATACCTCCTTTTCTGAGTCACCTTTTTAATAGAGTGTTGGTGATCAGAAGAGCAGACTGCTTTACAACAAGCACTTCTTAAGATATTCATGTGGTTGTGCACTGAATTGGAAGTTGGTTGCACAGTCACAGACTTCACTTTATGAACAGGCTTTTGAGGTAAAGTCTTTTCCTTCCCTTTGGCTGATGGTGCTTGGGGAGAAAAAACCTTTTGGAATATAGTTCTTGCTTGGGAAGTCTCTCCAACTTCATTATTATAGCCTAGTCCTCATCTATATTGAGAGGAAAAGCTATTTATAATAGGGAGAACAATTTTGGGCTTTGAGAAGCTAGCTACAAGCTTTCTTTCTACAAGAAGCTTGTCCTTCAAAGACTTAATTCTCGTACTCTGAGCTTCAGACTTCTTTTGAAGTAGGATTAGCTCATTGGATAATTTAATCACTTCCTTGGTCTTCTCATTTACTTAAGATCTGAATGATTTGACCAACTTTTGCTCTTCTTGAGAGCAACCAAGAGAGTACCAAACTGCTTCAATAGATTAGAATGGTTCTTATTGTTGCATGATAAGCAATCATCTGATTCACTATCAACATTACTCTCATCAGATGATGAGCAATCATCTGATGCACTATTGGCCTTTTTCATTTGACTCAGATAATGATAGTGTGAGATGAATGCATACTTGAGCAGGATGAGAATCATCCTGATCTTTTTCATCAGATAGGGTTGTAAGCCCATAGTAGTCTTCATCTTCAGATTCACTGTCTGAGAGAGTGAGGGGTGCTCTTATCCCTCTTTTAGCAACAGAACAGTCTTCATCTTCAGATTCACTATCTGAGAGAGTGAGGGGTGCTCTTATTTCTTTTGTTATTAGCCCTCTATAGGCTTCCTCTTCAGAATATGAGGAGTTGCTGCTGCTGTCACGACGATAAATATCTTAGCTGACTTTTCTTGAGTCCGCACAACGATATTGTCATGTGAAGCTTGTTGTCACGACGATATATGTCTTAGCAGACTTTCTTTGAGTTCTCGCAATGATATCGCCGTGTGTCTCTTGTTGACACGACGATATATGTCTTAACAGACTTTCTTTGAGCACACAATGATATCGTCGTGTGTACCTTGTTGACATGATGATATATGCCTTAACAGACTTTCTTTGAGTTCTCACAACAATATCGTCGGGTGTACCTTGTTGACACGATGATATATGCCTTAGTAGATTTTCATTGAGTTCTCACAACGATATCGTCGCGTGTACCGTGTTGACACGACGATATCGTCGTGTTCTTCTTATTGTCACGTCGATTTTTGACTGACTTCTTCTGCTGCCTTCTGTGAGTAATCAAAATGATATCGTCATATGAGTGTCATATACACGGCGATATTTAACTTAGACATTTGTGCTTGATCTCCAAACATTACATATAAGATATATCAGTCCCCATGCACCTGTTCATGTCACATCAAATAGATATCAAATACAAAATATAATTATCATTGACTTAGGGATTTCTCCAAATCTGGAACATTGTGGACAGTGTTCCCAATAGTCCCCCCCCCCCCCCCCCCAATATATAATATACACATGTAAATGCTAAATGAGGTACAACAACATCATTTAAAGAAGTAGCACTAGAGGAAGCAATTTAATCTTTTAATACAGCAAGAATGTCGATCAATTAAATCTAGGAATATAATAGTGTTGGACTTATGGCCTTACATAAAATATAACTACACATCATGGAAAAGAGGACAATGGCGCGAAAAAGAGGGCAAATGCACGAAAAGTGCATTCAAACAATCTTTTATCGACTCGCAGGACAGATTTACAAATGTAAAGATAGCCATCATCCCTGCAGGCTGCTTAGGGCTTTAATCCCTCTATGCTCCTTTATGGTCCGAGGCACCAACACCAAACACAAGTCAGAGATAATAAGGGTCAGTTATGAGCTGATCACAAACTACGTAACAACTCCTCCCCCTGATCATGCTAGCAGACACCGGACTGGGTTTCCGCACACATGAAAGCATGCACGAGTAACATGCAATATGAATAACCAAAGTAGGAAATTATTATGCAACAAAACATGGTGAAGGCTCAAAAAAAATAATTTTCTAAGTTTGCACATGTATAAATAAGTGGACCTAAGAATGCATGATGGTTAGGTTCACCAAAAAGGTTCCCACAACCTCTTATTAATTCACTGCATGTTTTAGTATTAAACATATCAATCATTCATCACAATGTCAAGAGAGGGTTGAATCCCTCTCAACCTTGCCTTATCAAAATAGGTAGACACAATGCCAATACCTCTTGGACGGAGTGTCATCTCGCAACGATATCCTGAATACTAGGTGGATGTTAGTTCAACACATCTTGGTGGAAGTATCATCTTGCCACTATATAACATCCCATTTTTAATAGAGTACCCTACAAGTTTGCAGGGCACCTATAGGACCCCTGGTAGGTCCTCAGAAGACTTTGTGCACACCCAAGGCCTAGAGTGTACCATAGGGGTCCCCACATTAAACTTTGATCTAATGGCGACCAAGTATAGACCTGGGTGCACTATATAGCTCAATTGAGCTAGCTTAGATCAACCTGTTGGGACCACAACACCCAATTAAGCTTACTTAGATCAACCTTGATCTAATTTAAGCTTAGTGAGCTTTAGGTGGAAGTAAGGGACACTTGGGGGACCACTTCACTAAGGTGGCATGGCAAGTCAACCCTAAAGGTTGACTTGGTCTACCCCTCCACTCTGATAATACAATTGAATTCCTTATGCTCAATTAATCCCAATATAACCCTTGATGATTATCATGACTCAACCTTGGCCTCGTTTACCATAAGAACTTTCCACAAAAGCTTGATACCTCATATAAGTCAAAGATGGGGTCGACTTTGACCAAGTTAAAGCCCCTTGTGGTGTTTAAACTCAATTACCCCCCCCCCCCTCTCCTTGCCATTAATTATGTCATAAGAATCAATCCATATGAGGAGCACATGGATTGCCACATTGGCATCCTTGTCATCACGAGGAGACAAGGTGGAAGCAAGTTAAACCCCTAGGTCAAGCTCTCTCTCTATGGCCGACCACCCCCCTCACTTTCTTCCCCCTCCATTTTGATGTTTAGCTTAGGTAAGGACTGCATGGGGATTCCTCTAAAAGGCTGAGCTTCTTTTCTCTTTCAGCTCTGGATAGAATGGAAGCAAAAAGGTAGCTAGGTTTTAGCCTTGAGATTAATCTAGTAGGCTGCATCCCCGTTTCCTTTATCTTTTTTCTTTTAGCTTTAGCTAAAAACAAGCCTGGTCATCTCTTAAAGGACATAGACAAGCATGCATAGTCGAGCTTTACCCCGCAGCAGCGCTGCAATGGCCTTGGAAAGCCTCTGCCCAGCGAATTAACCTCACCCGTAAAATCAAAATATCAATTTTCTCATTCCCGACATTAATAGCCCACCCCAACCCCATAGTCGTCTTTGTTTGAGTTGCGTGAGTGTTTAAGAATCGAAAGCCCCATCCAAGACAAACTGACAGTGGCCTGGAGCAAGGATTTGCTCAACAACCCTATTTTTTGTGTTATCTCCCAGAACCATATTAAGTCTTTTCCACCTATCTGAGGTGTGGTTCTGAACTCCCCCTCTATGTTAGCTCCATTAAGATTCATTAGAAGCCTTTTCTGAGTTCTAGAGAGGCTCTCTGACTAGCTGCACCACTTTTAGGCCTCTTCAGGCTCACTAGATGGTGCCACCATGTTGGAAAGAACTCACTGGCTCTTTTTGAGGGGACTTGAGGCATCACTGTCGCCGAAATTAAATTCCCGATGGCGGATACTAGCAGCAAACTTTCCCCTCCAATTTTGGCGATTACTGAAGACCTTAGGCCATTGGACCACCTCCCCCAAAACTGTCTTTCTTCTGCGAATCTTCTGGTGGTGTTGGTATGCCATGGTGTTCACTGGAGTGACGACGACGGGGCTGTAAATAATGCAGTGCCACCGTACATGGAGTTTTGATCTCAATCGTTGATCCAGTGGAGAAGACGATCTGGTTGTCGATAGATTACCTTAGGATCGCATATCCAATGATTGGTTCCCCCCCCCCCCCCCCCCCCCCCACAACGTATCCGCTGTTTGTCGATAAATTACCTTAGGATCATAGATCCTATGATTGGTAGGTAATTTTGTTATGCAAGGCTCGGGTGCACCGTTAGATTTGCTGAAAAATGTGTGTTATTTCTATTAAATCGATTTGATTCTAATTAATTTATTCTAAGATTTTGTGTGTTAATAATGATTCCGCACAACTACCTTGTAGCTAAATTTTGAGGACACTCCAGACATCAACAGGGAAAACCCTCAACATGAAAGTTTTAGGGCTTTCCCATAGCTTTCCAAAATGTGGTGGCAGGTCCTCAGAGGTTTTTTGTAGGCTGAGTTATGCTTGTTCAAAGTCAATTGTCTACATTTATTAAATCAATATTATAATAGTTATAAGTCCATTTAAAACCTTGGTTGTTAAAGGTTTTTCCTGTGTTCATTTGGTTTTGATCATACACCTCATTGTTGTGGGTAGTCATATATTTTCATGTCTCTAATGTTAGTGAAGACGTGTCTTTATGCTTCACATGATGTAGTTTCGATATGATGAAAGCTCTTGTAAGTTTAGATTTCTTTTCCATGCTTTTAGCACTAACAAATTCAAGCAATCATCTGCCTAAATAACATTACGGTATTGTAATCTTGGGCATTTCTGCGCTACGTTCTCTGAAGATACAAAAAAAACTTACTCTTACTCTTGTACTTATGACTGGTACACTTTTCCATAATCTTCTTCGGGACTTGCAGGATGCGCTCACAGTGCGTCATGTTTTTGGCACTATTATCGGGGAACACATGCGGTTCTTTTGAAATAACAAGACGACGATATCATAGCTAATTTAGACAATTTTCAATTTATATATTCTGCTAACCTAGCTATTCTTTTTTGCTTTTTTAGTTTTCTTGTGATTTGTAGTTTATGAAGGTACTAAGAAGAGCTCTATCTAAGCAAAACTTTGAGAAATTTTTCTTGTTATTAGTGTTAGGATGTAATATTCAAGGTGAATAAATTTGATAATCAAGGTGATTATATTTGAATAAATAATTTGGCAAAGCAAATTGAGAACTTTTGGCCAATCTGTTTGCCTAGAAATTCCATGATGCTTCTCCAAACAACATGTAGATAGTTATGATATTAGTATAATATTAGCATAATGTTGTTATATATTTATCTATTAATTGTTTTAAATAATTTATTATTTTGCCAGCCGATAAAAGAAGGCGGTTGTTATTCGCAAACCGCGTTTGTCTATTCACAGATTTTGTTTATTGGCGGATATTTTTGTTATCTACAAATTAGTAAAGAAATTAAAAAAAAAAGAACTTTTGTCGTCCTCTTCATCTTCCTCACCACATGAAGAGAGTAACCCTAGCTATCTAAATCTTCCCAAACAAACCAAAATCGCATGAAAAGTGAAGAAATCGTCTTTCTTCCTCAACTTGGTCTCTATATATCCGCGCATTTATTTAATGAATCACGATCCATGCACGCATTAAAGTGCTCAGAAGGTCGTAAGAGATGTTCATTCGTTGTCGGGCCTTGCTCTTGGATAACAAAGATATTGACTGCTCAAGTTTAAAATTAGTCTGCGGATAACAATTTGTAAACTCAAATAAAATGAAAAAAAATTGGTCTGTGAATAACAATTGCGTAAAAGAAATTCTCTTGGGGTAGCCGCCACTCCTATTGGTCCAACAACAAAATTTGATAACCTTAAGATAATTACCAATGGTCTAACTAATATTAAATACATCAGAAGGATTGGGACTTAGGCCTGACTTCGTTTGGCGCGGTGGTGGCGGTGGTGAACGCGGTGGTCATGAACCGTCGTTCGTGAACGCCCGATCTCACCTAAAAAAATTCATGCATTTTATGCTTAAAATTAATTTATTTCTTGGTCATAACCTTTGTCATGTCAAACATACATTCTATGATAATAATGTTTTTGTCCAAACTCACCGGAACAAATAAGCCGCGCCAAACGAAGCCCTAATTTGGTGCAGCATTGGCCGTCATGAATGGAGTGGTCATGAACCAAAGTTTTTTCTCAAATATTTTACTGAAAAATTTGCTCTGCAACAATAATTCTCATTTAATTTTTTTTGCTTCTATTTTATCAACTCTTTCTATATCATGGTTAATATATAATAATTATTGAGTATTATTATTATTAGGGCACTAATATTAACACTGCACTTTTGGCTATACGCTTTCAAATTTTGAGTTTTTTTAGGTATTGTAAAACACTATTAGCAAACACGTGTCCTTCCTTTTTCGCACTTCACGCCCCCTCACTTCATGCGACTCCTCTTCCTACCGAGCGCAGGCGAACTGCTTCCTCCCTTTTCTTCACCGAGAGCCGGAGAACTGCTTCCTCCTTTATTTTGGTCGGACTCCTACAGATTTTCGGCGCGAGCCCCTCTTCCGCACCGAGCGCCGGCTTCCCGTTTTCCTCCATTTAATCTGTCGACCTCCTACAGATTTCCTGCAGCGAGACCCTCTTCCTCACCGAGCGTCGACGACCCTTTTCCTCCATTATTCCGGTCGGCCTCCTCCTACATCAGGATCCACCGCCACATACTTCACGCAAGCATTAGGCGCAACCGCCCTCCTTCCCATTTCCGCTCCCTCCAAGATCTCTCGCGTCGCCCCTTTTGGGTTTCACTCGATCGGAAAATATTACATAGATAAAAAACCTAAAATATTACTGTTGAAGCCAGGTAAATCCTAGCTCCAAATGTTCGGACCTAAGTGTAGTCGAAGGTTACTGATCCCGTGGTTGAACACCACAACTTTAATGGCTAGAACAAGAGAGAGAGATGTCTACAAGCACACACCCCAAGCGCTTCAGCAGGGAGGTCCCGCCACGTACCCGAAAGTCTAGAAGAGTTTCCCCTTCAAAACCAAAGGCTGAGCTAGGTAAGAGGAAGGCATGGACTTGGCGAGTATCTCGCTTTTGTGTGTGTGGGGGGGGGGGGGGGGGTAAACCTATTCCCAAGTGTCATTCATGGTACTCCTGGAGGTCTATTTATAGACAAATCAAATCCTGTGTGTGGGGGGGGGGGGGGGGGGGGGGGGGGGGGGGGGGGGATAGTTACCTAACCATACTCGCGATTTGCAATGAGTACTCGCCCATACTCGCTCATGCTCCCCCATACTCGCCCACGCTCACCTCCTTGAGAATGTCCAGTACTCTACTGGCGAGGTCTGTGAATAGCCATCTCTTTAGGCATTTCTGATCTCGACGAATTACGGGTTTTACACAATCCCCATTTTTTCGAGTTTGATACGAGATCGGAAAAACAATGTTGAACCCGTAGTTCGGATAGATGTGAACGAGATGGTGTATCATGCGAGGTCCTTCCAGGAGTTAAACTCAATTGGAAGAGGAGAAGAGTCGACACCTAGCAGGAGTCGAGCTCAACTATAGGTGGAGAGGAAGTCGACACCTAGCTGGAGCCGAGCTCAACTAGAGGTGAAGAGGAAGTCGACACCTAGGAGGAGCCGAGCTCAACTGGAGGTGAAGAAGAGTCCACACCTAGCAGGAGCTGAGCTCAACTGGAGGGGGAGAGAAAGTCAACACATAGCAGGAGCCGAGCTCAACTGGAGGTAGAGAGGAAGTTAACACCTAGCAGGAGCCGAGCACAACTAGAGGCGGAGAAGAGTCAACACCTAGTAGGAGCCTAGCTCAACTGGAGGTGGAGAAACCCGGAGGGGGGAATGACACTCTGGGGGTCCTGACAAACCCGCATACTCGAGGCCTCCATCCTACCACTTGCTGGGACGACGAAGGATCTTGGATAAAGGAGTGACACTCGGGGGGTCCTGCCGGACACACACACTCGAGGCCTCCATCCTACTATTTGTTGTAAGGTGTTGAGAGAACCGACAAGTAGGGAATGACAGTCGGGGGGGGGGGGGAGAGGGGGGCAAGGGGACAGACAATCTCGAGGCCTCCATCCTACTTCACTGCAAAATGCTGAGAGAACCGGTAAGTCGGGAATGACAGGCAGGGGATCCAAGGGGACACACGATCCCGAGGCCTCCATCCTACTCCGGGTCCTTATTTTTGAAGGATCATCATCTTGTCACTCAAAAATTGAGGGGGTTAACCATATTAATTAATATGACGGGAAGAAACGATTATTTGAACTTGATTTTGTTGTGAGCCTTTAGCTCTTTTAACAACACATTTACACAAGGGTCCCTACGTCAGTGAAATCGACCATCTCTTCGTCGAGTTGAGAGGTTGGCATTCAGACTCTCTTTTAGTAAGCTCTCCAGTCGGATGAGAAATGTGATCGGGGGGTCATTCCACTAACGTGCAAGGGGGAGCTGATCTCGACCGCAATGCAGAGAGTTGGACTTAGGAAAACTCGTTATCCCAAAGCACAGTCCCATTACCCATCCTGGGGGTCAATATAGGTGAGTCGATGGTCCAATTCCTCGACCACTTCACAAAGATGGACATGGATCATTGCTGAGAGAGAATTTATCTCCTATAAGATAATATTCTAGAGTACGACTTTAGACTCTCTTCTAGTAAGTCTTCAAGTGGAGAAGAAGTGAACTCGAGGGATCGTCAACCAACATGCAAGGGGGGAGCTGATCTTGACCGTCAATGCAGAGGTTTGGTCTTAGGAGGATGCACTATTATCCCGAGTCACTGTCCCATCACCCAACTTGAGGGCTAAAAGAGTTTAGTAGGAGGTTCACAATCCAAACCACTTGCGAAGGTGGGCTTCACCTCGATATGACTTTGAACTTCATTCATTTTTACAGAAAGAAGCAGATGTAACCTTACTGATTAGTTGAAATATGTATCTATAGATAACATAACATGTTGTTTGGTCGCGGGATATCAACTTGAAGGCCTTACGAGTAAGAACTCTCATGAAACATAAACTGATAGAAGTAGATTCGCGAACATAGCATCGCGGGATACCAACTGGAATACCTCATGAGAAAGAACACTAATGGAGCATGGCTTATGGAAGGTGATCATCGCGAACATAGCAATGCGAGATACTAACTGGAATACCTCATGAGTAAGACCCTTCATGGAATGCAAGTTGCTGAAAGAAATCATCGCGAGTAAGTAGCTTGCGGAATACCAGCTTGACAACGTCACGAGTAAGCATTCTCGTGGATGTAAGTTGCTTGAAGGATATCATCGCGAGTAAGGAGCTAGCTCGCGGGATATAAGAGAACAACTTATAAGCATGAAGATCATCACGAGTAAGAGATCGTGTAACACTTTATATACTTGCTCATGTTGGAGAACTCATCATGAATACCCCTGCTTGTTAGTCATACAAAAGTACTCACGGGCTTTACTAAAGTACCAGTAAGCATGCACATGTATGAAAAGCACTGCTATTGAAAAGGGAGATAACTAGGATGGGGTAAGTGTCCCAGGATTTTTTTATTTTCCACACTCCAACTCGCCCCAAATTTGAGCTCGCCTGGCCTTAACTTGCCATCAGGAACTCGCCAAATGAGGTCACCATCTGGAACTCGCCAATTTGCGAGTAGAACACTTGCAGGAACTCACCTATGGGTGAGTAAAAAAAGAATATCGCCTCTATGAAGTCGTTGAATTTGATGTTGCTCGTCTGCATGAAATCACCTATATGCGAGTAACAAGGAAGCTCGCGTTTGTGCGAATAAGGAAGGAGTTTGCCTATGTCGAGTATTGAAGTCGCTAATCTGAACTCGTCTCTAGAACTCGCCTGCATGAACTCGCCTATGGGCGAGTAAGGAAGGAGCTCGCATATGCCAAGTATTGAAGTCGCTAATCTGAACTCGTCTCTGGAACTCGACTGCATGAACTCGCCTATGTGTGAGTAAGGAAGGAGCTCGCCTATGTCGAGTATTGAAGTTGCTAATCTGAACTCGTCTCTGGAACTCGCCTGCATGAACTCGCTTATGGGCGAGTAAGGAAGGAGCTCGCTTATGCCAAGTATTGAAGTCGCTAATCTGAACGCATCTCTGGAACTCGCCTGCATAAACTCGCATATGGGCGAGTAAGGAAGGAGCTCGCCATGCTCGCGAGAACTCGCCATACTCGAGAGTTGCCGTCTTTGGCCTATAGCTCGCCATCTTGAGCCATGACTGTTGAAGCCAAGAA
Organism: Dactylorhiza incarnata; assembly: GCA_033032865.1. Taxonomy (NCBI): domain Eukaryota; kingdom Viridiplantae; phylum Streptophyta; class Magnoliopsida; order Asparagales; family Orchidaceae; genus Dactylorhiza; species Dactylorhiza incarnata. Next base: position 2,278,958 of record JAWHQI010000173.1, read on the forward strand.
AATCCTAGGCTCCAAAATTCGGACCAATGCAGCCGGAGACTACTTGTCAAGCGGCTCGAAGAGACGGCTTGACTGGCAACTACGAAGAAGCTAGAAGAGCAACAAACATGACCCCAGGTGCCACGGCAGGGAGGTCCCACCACGTACCCAGATGCTCAGAAGAGACTTCCCCTCCACAACCAAAAAATGGCCGAGCAGGGTACGAGGAAGGCACCGACTTGGCTAGTACTAGGAGTAGCGGCCAAGTGTGACGGGTTCCAGAATGCAAGAGAAGGGTTTCAAAAGCTCAAGTTCAGGTGCCAATCCAAGTACCCCTGGGGTCCTATTTATAGGAGGGGTCTTTATAGCCCAGCCCCTGCCTGGCGACTAGCGACATTGAGGCGATCTCCCCGGGCAAATGAGCGAGTATCACCTATGGTCGCCCACCTTTTGGCGAGTATCCGGGCTACTCGCACGAGTGCACCCTACTCGCCTAGGCCTTCTTCTACTCCTGCGCTCGACAAACTCTGGAAGGTTGCGTTCGACGAACTCTGGAATGCTGTGTTTGACGAACTCTGGAAGGCTGCATTCGACGAACTCCTCTACTACGCCTACGTGGCTTTGAATGGGCCCACCCTCGGAGAATGAGGGTTGTACACAATCTCCGCTCTTTACGAGTAACGTAGTTGCTTGGAAAGAATCATCCAACCGTCATTCGACGATCAGGCCTTCTGGCGAGTATTGATTGATAGTCGGCATCTCGCTGCTTAACGCTCTGGCTCTATATATAGAGGGGGAGGGGTCTCTGATGGCACGACTTTTCTGACCTCGCACAAGATGTCGCGCAGTATTGCTGAGGAAGCTGCCGCTGATATGGCCGAGCTTGAAAGTCTGCTGCCACCGTTGCGGAAGCCTGCTCGCGACGCCGAGCTTGAGGACTTCCTCGCTTCTAGGAAGAGGAAGAGGCTCTAAAAGAAGAAGGAGAAGAGGAATAAGAAGCAGAAGAATGCCGCCGCCTCTGAGAATGTCGCTGATTCTCTGGTCGGTAATACCCAGCAGGTACTTGATGACTTGGGTCTCGGTCACTCGGACGAATCGCCTGTTCCTAACCTTCCCGCGTCGAACGTCGCCTTGGAGGCGAATACTACTGGAATCTCGGCCCAAGTTCAGACTGAACCCCCTCCTTTACAAAGTGAGAGCTACCTACTCGCCACTTTTCTGGTTTGAGTCGCCTAATTTGCTGGCGAGTTTCTGATGCTTTCTACACTATCTCACAGATTCGCTACTTACCGCTGCCCAGGAGGAGCCTTTGATCGCCATTCCTCTGCGATCATCGCCTATGATCTCGCCCAGGACTGGGGGAGGAACTCGCCGAGGTGGATCGGTGCGGGTCCTTCATAGCTCTTCGGTGGGCAAGAGGATGATGAGCAAGCAGAGGGCTCCTTCAGCGACTAACACTCTTCCGCCGCCACCACCTTTGCAGCAACCAGAGGTAGCGAGTAGCGCTCAGCTACCTGCGGACGACCTTCCTCCACCTCCTCCTTTTCCACCGCCTGCCGACATGCAAGATGATCATCGCCTTCTAGCTTCCTCGGCTCCCATCACCCAGCAGGGTGAGTCCTTGCGTCGAGGCGGGGTGGCGAGGTCTTCTTCCTTCTTCGCTCCCAGAGGGGGAGGGCGGCCAGCGGATGGTCGCAATCGGGGTGATGTGCATTCCAGTAGGGAGCACATCGGCGGATCGCACTCTAGCCGGCGAGATGGCGGCCATCACAGTCTATCCCCTCATCGGGGAAGGGGCTCTCCTCGCCGCCAATCTCGGAGTCCTCGCGGCGACTCGCTGAATAATGCTCATCGGCCTGGTAAATGGAGTCGTTACTTTGCCGAATATCTTGAAAAAAGGTCTTGTCGCTACTCGCCACTAAGGCTTTGCTTTTTGTCTTTTTCTGCAGCTCACGCTCACACCCCTATTGGGGCTCTGATTGACGGGGTTCGGCTTCCCTCCCGCGAGTACCAGGAGAGGGCTACTCGCGCCATCCTGGACTTGGAGGCGAAGTTGGAGCGTCTGGCGATCAGCGAGTCTCATCGCCGCCTAACTGCGGTGGAGGCGCGAGTCGAGCGCTTGGCGGCCGCTGACTCTCAGCGTCGCCTGACCGAGTTAGAGGTACGAGTATCTCGGCTGGAAGAGTTCGATGCTCGGATGGTGGGAGCAGAATCTCGCCTTCAATCTGTCAATGATTTGGAGCGCCGGGTTGGCAGGATAGAACATCGCCAGCAATTGCATCACGATGAGCTGGTGGGAATGCGCGCGAGTATGGGCTCGGTTGGTCGCCTAGCGAGGATAGAGGATCAACTGCGGCAAGGCAAGGATGCAATGTCCGTGGCCTTCGAACATTTCAAGCGAGCTCGCGGCATGGGTTGGGTTGGGCGACAACCACAACTTCCCGATGCTCAGGCGAACCCCTGGGATCCTGCCTTCTTTCTCTTCGTAGCAGCTAGTCGCCGCTTTGGCGAATGATTTATAACTTTGAACAATTTGATTTCTTTAAGTAATTTGTTATTTGACGAGTATGAAAATCGCCCTTGCTTTCTTGCCTGCTTGCTGTGATCTATGGATTTACTTTTGATCTTTGTTTCTTTCTTGCGAGTATTTGTTGAATGTTGCGTCGATTTGGCGAGCATCCTAGCGATCTGATGCAGGTACTCGCTCGCTTGGTGTTGGTGATTTGACGTGCGTCGTTGGTTTTGGTGACTTTTCCTCGATTCTCGCCACCCCTTATTCGTGCTCGCGGCGGCGTACGCGACAAGCCAAGTATCGTCGAGTACTATAAATAGGGGGGGTGGGTACGTATTCATTACGCTTTTGGCGATCTCCTTTCTTTCCATCGAGTATCTGCCGATCGTTCCACTACTCGTGTACAACCCCCATATTTGCCGAGCGTGTGTAGCGCAGCGTGTACATGATCACGATGATGAAAATGACCGTAACAAAGCAAAATGACCGCTCGAACGCATTCAAAAATGACCCTAATCAGAAAAGGCGGAGACGCCCACTCGCCCTTTAGGGGCGGGTGGGGGGAGACCCCCCTCCCCACTCGCCCGCCCCCTTGGGGCGAGTGGGGAAGACCCCCACTCGCCCTTTAGAGGCGGGTGGGGGGAGACCCCCCTCCCCACTCGCCCGCCCCCTTGGGGGCGAGTGGGGGGAGACCCCCACTCGCCCTTTAGGGGCGGGTGGGGGGAGATACCCCTCCCCACTCGCCCGCCCCCTTGGGGGGAGTGGGAGGAAGCCCCCACTCGCCCTTCTTGGGCGAGTGGGGTCTCGTGTAATCACGTTTAGACCTCCGGCTAGGGCGGGAGTGGACGTTTCAGGTCCCACTCACCCCCCCCCCCCCCCCCCCCCCCCCCCCCCCCCCCCCCTCTCGCCTGCCTTGGTGGTGATCGCAGGGTCGCAGGGTTGCAAGGTTGCAGGGTTGCCATGGAAGATTCAGGAAGTAATGTTTCGACCCGCGTTTTAGTATTTTCAGACAGCGGAAGTTGGTTATTGGCAGACCATTTTCACTATACGCAGCCCATTTTCAAGAAATCTATAAATAGACCCCCATGGGCACCTTGGGGAGGGTTGGCATCTCCTTACCCCCACCCCCCTTAGTGTGTTCGGTTAGCTAGTGACCCTGCCCTCCGTTCGCCAAGTCTTTCAGGCCAACGGTCAGGTGTTGCGAGTGCTCTCCGAGGTGCCCAGGCTCAGCATTGGCTTGGGAGGGGAAGATCTTCGGGTCTTTCGGGTTAGTGGCGGGACCTCCTCGCTGCAGCTCGCAGGGTCTGTTTCCACCTGAATCCACCAGTAGAGAGGTTCTTAGGCTCTAAGTGACTAGACGTTCGACTTTACCTGAGATAAGTAAGGGCAAGCTGCCTACCCCTATTTTCGAACGCTGAAGCTGGGAAACTGGTTTCAACAACTCGCCTCTTTGATACTCGCTTCTCCGTTTTCTTTTTTTCAGAATGGCTGATGAGGCAGCTAGTCGTCGTGCGAGTCATGCGAAGAACTTCGAGACAACTTCCTTTAAGAAGCCGATTACTCGGCCGAGCGATTTGAGGGAGTTCTCTGCTAAATATTTGTCGCAGGGGTGTGTCGCCAGGCTTCCTCGCGAGGATGAGCGCCTAAACTCATTCTCGGCGACCGAGCTGATATTCCCCATCCGCCACTTCAAAGTTGGCCTACGACTACCATTGTGGTCGGAGGTCTGTCAGATACTCCGCTATCACGGGATAGTCCCGGCCCAGATTAACCCAAACGGAGTGGCGATGATCATGGGCTTTCTCTGCTTCCTGCGAGAATAGAAGATCACCTTCGATCTTTCCGTCTTCCGGCGAGTATTCCACTTCGGCGCTATTGGCGAAGGCGTCGTCTTCTTGTGCAGCCACGTCTGCACACTGGTCGGTACGACGAACAAGAACCATCGCTGGACCGAGCTGTTAGTCGTCATCAAGGGCGACTTTGGAGTCGTTCCGACCTCATCCTTCCAACCGGCGGAGAGCTCCTTCACTGTCCCTTTCTTAGAGGAGGGTAGGGAGAAGCTACTCGACAGCTTCCGGGGTCGCCGCCTAGAAGTCGTCCTCTGGAGGAGGCGAGTAGATGAGCTCGCCGAAGTGTTCCCGGGCGAAGGTAGTCTTCTGAGCGAGTATTGATTAGACTCGCCCCTTTGTCTTCAACTGATAACTAATATCTTTGCTTTATGTCTTGATGCAGGTACTCACTCCTTACCGAGCGAGTTTCTTCCTTTGGCGCCGAAGGCGGGGGCTCCTACTCGGATTGACTCGTCGTCGGGTGGCGATGAGCAGGAGGTCGCCGGTGATGGCGTTGGGCCTTCAAAGAAGCGGAAGGTTAAGGCGAGGTTCGCCGAGCCTGCGAGAAAGAAGGAGGTCGCCAAGAGGGACCTGAAGGCGAAGGCAAATCCTTCGGAGGCTGGCGAGCCCAGCGACCATCCGAACTTTGGCGAAGGTATGGGCAGCGAGGATGCCTATGGTCGCCCTCTGGTGTCCTGGGCTGAGCGGGCCCACGAAGTAACTTTGAGCACCAACCTCCCCGCCTGGTCGGAGGATTGGGAGGATTCTGGCGAGGCATTCGACGTGATGTTCGCCCTTTATGGTCGCGCAGATGCTGAATCCTTGCAGGACGTATCAGCCGAGTATCTAGCGCACCAGAGCTCGCGAGCTTACATGCGGGCTGCCGCGCTTGGTCATGCGACGTCCAGGAAGCTGTTTGAGTACGAGCAGGTGATCAAGGTGCAGAGCAAGAAGCTCATCACTATGGGGCTGGAGGCCGCCAAGTGGAAAGATCATGAGGTACTCGCTCGTCGCTTTTCTGGTTCCTGGGATAGTCGCCTTTTTGCGCCGATCGATGTTTGTTAACCGATGTCTTTACCTGTACAGGCCGCCGAGGTGGAGATGGCGAAGGTGTCCCAGCTGGAGAAGGAGCTGGAGGATACTCGGCAGACCTTGGAGGCCGCCCAAATTCGCATCGCCGAGCTGAAAACTCGGCCTGCCGAGCAACAACCTTCATCAGCGGGCCCCTCCAGGGTTGACAAGCAGATTCAGATACACGGCGATGAGATGCCGCATATTCGCCGCGAGATCGCGCGAGCAACCTGGAAGGTGGTCTTAAGCAAGTTGAAGGCCGAAGGTCTCCTGAAGCCGGAGGCAATGGACCTGACTGTCATGGACATCATCCCGGCACTACTCGCCGAAGAGTTCACTTCTCTCGGGCGAGTTCTTTCGTCGTCTTCTAGCGATGATGACGATTCTGAAGAAGAGGAGGATGCTGTCAATGTAGATGGTGACGATGATGGCAAGGACGATGATGAAGGCGACGATGGCTCATAGTCGCCTGGTTCCTTTTTGCAAAGCTGTATAGCATTTTTTGTATATGTTCTTATGAAAGTAATGAATACATTTTTTGCTCTCATTTTGTAGTCGCTTCTTACTTTTCTTCTTTTGTGGTTATGCCGAGTAGGCTCTTAGGTTCGAGGCGAGGTTGAGTGCTCGATAAGAGACTAAGCATAGACGAGATAGGATACTGCGGACGACGATCATACCTTGCTCGCACGTTAGTTGCTCGCTTGTTGGATGCTCGCCTCTATATATTCGTATATGCATACTCGCATCTGCATACTCGCACCTGCATATGAAGAAGTCTTTTAGAGGCATGCAATCCCAAGACTCCATCTTGTACCCCCATGTTCGATGTTGATGGAGAGATTGACACAGTAGGGAATGACTGTCGGGGAGGTTCCAAAGGAACACCTTCCAAGGGAACACACCATCCCAAGGTCTCCATCCTACTGCTCTTGTTGATGCTGTTGAAGAGATCGACACAGTAGGGAATGAATGTCGGGGAGGTTCCAAAGGAACACCTTCCAAGGGAACACACCATCCCAAGGTCTCCATCCTACTGCTCTTGTTGATGCTGTTGAAGAGATCGACATAGTAGGGAATGACTGTCAGGGAGGTTCCAAAGGAACACCTTCCAAGGGAACACACCATCCCAAGGTCTCCATCCTACTGCTCTTGTTGATGCTGTTGAAGAGATCGACATAGTAGGGAATGACTGTCGGGGAGGTTCCAAAGGAACACCTTCCAAGGGAACACACCATCCCAAGGTCTCCATCCTACTGCTCTTGTTGATGCTGTTGAAGAGATCGATACTTTCCTGCCATACTTGACAACCAGAGAGGATTTTAAACATACCTTCTTAAATGATCGAAAGAAGTAAATGGGAGCGAAATGCTTTGCTGCGAGCCTTTGGCTCTCGAGGGTTTATGACACCTTTATTCAAGGGTCCCCTGCGAGGTTAATTGGATCATCTCTTCGTCGGATTGGGAGGTCAGCGTCCAGACTTCTTCCTGATAATCTTACCAGCCGGATGAGAGGTGCGGTCGGAGGGTTCCTGCAGCCAACGTGCAAGGGGGGAGCTAATCTCGACCGTCAGTACAGAGGCTTGGTCTTATGAGAACGCTCTACCGAGGCACCGTCCCATCACCCGTTCTGGGTTTTATAAGAATTAAGTTGGAGGCCAGTTTCCCAACCCATCGTGGAGATCGACTTCACCTGCCTTTAGACAATTGCTTTTTAGGAGAAGAAAGGGAGCCCTCGAAGCCCATTTTCCGGGGGGGGGGGGGGCGAGGAATTTATATTTATCATGGGAAATTACAAAAGAGGAGGAGAATACACCTTCCCTGCTCAGGGATAAAACATTTTCAGGCCGTCGCCGCTACAGGTATTCCCCAATAGCTCTCCTTCTTGGTTATGTAGGCGATATCCTCCCGTCATGAGCGCTTTGTGGACGATGAAGGGCCCTTCCCAGTTTGGGTTGAGCTTCCCTACGACCGCTGATCTTCCCGCCGCGTCCACTTTCTTCATGACTAGATCACCCGCTAGGAAGTGTCTGAGGCGGACATGTTTGTCGAAGTGTTTTGTCATTCTGTGCTTGATCTCCTCCTGCCTGGCAGATGTCAAGTCTCGGAGTTCCTCGATGTAGTCGAGTGACAGCTCCTGTGCTTCGTTGTTCTCCAACCGTCATTCTTCATCTCCATCCTGTGCTGCAACCACCCTGGGACTTCTGACTTCGAACTCCACCAGGATGAGAGCCTCGGACCCGTGAGAGAGTTTGAATGGGGTTTCCCCTGTGTCTGAGCTAGGAGTGGTTCTCAAAACCCACAAAACCGAGGGGAGCTGCTCGGCCCAATTACCTCGTAGGTTCTCGACCTTCTTCTTCAAGAGGTTGATGATTAGCTTGTTGGCGGCCTCCACTTGCCCATTACTCTGGGGATGGTGGACAGAGGCGAAACGGAGATCAGTCCCGAGTTGCTTGCAAAAATCTTCCAACTCCAAGCTGGCGAATTGGGGACCATTGTCGGTGATGATGGCGAGGGGGATTCCGAATCTGCAGACGATCTCTCCCCATATGAAGTTCTTCACTATTTGAGAGGTGATCTTGGCCAGAGCTTTGACCTCGATCCACTTGGAGAAGTAGTCGATCATGACGAGGACGAACTTCCTCTGACCACTAGCCGAGGGAAAGGGACCTATCAGATCCATCCCCCAGATAGCGAATGGCCACGGAGAGGTGATCGAGCGAAGTTGTTGGGCTGGCTGTAATTGGAGGGGGGCAAACAGCTGGCACTTCTGACACCTCTTCGAGAAGATCTCCGCATCCTTCCGGATCCTTTGTTCCAAAGTGCGAGTCCCAGAATAACTTCCTCACTCTCTCGAGTGGATCTCTTCCAGCACTCGGGGTACATTGTCTTCAGAGACACATCTAGCCAGAGGTCCCGAGATGGTCTTGCGATACAACTCCCCGTCCTGCAATAGGTAGTATGCTGCTTTGTATCGAAACTTCCTTTGGTCACCCTCCGATGGGAGCTATCCGAAACTTAGGAAGGAGATGAACGAATCCATCCACGAAGGACGTCGATCGATCTCCATCATTTCCCCTTCTTCGATGGACGGTCGAAATAACTCTGTGATCATCCCTCCAGCCCTTGACCCGTACTTGGCTAGGCGATCAGCTGCTGAGTTCTTCTCTCTTGGGACATGCTCAACGAAGAAGGACTGGAAGCTTCCTACCAATCCCTTCACCTTGACCAGATACTTCTGCAGGATGGTGTCGCGTACTTCAAACTCTCCCCAAATCTGCGACGCGACCACCATTGAATCCGTGAAGGCCCTGATGTCCTGAACCCCCAACTCTCTTGCGAGACGCAAGCCTGCCACTATGGCTTCGTACTCGGCTTGATTGTTCGTGATGGGGAAGAGGATCTCGACTGCCTGCTCGATCCTAGTCCCATGTGGGCTGACCAGCACGATGCATACTCCTACAGAGCTTTTGCCCGAAGCTCCGTCCATGAACATCCTCCAAGGAATGGGAGTAGTTGTCTGCTCTCCTGGCTCTGCCTCTACTGAGAAGTCGGCTAAGAAATTTGCCACCGCCTGCGCTTTGATCGCCACCCAAGGCGAGAAGGAAATGTCGAACTCGCTGAGTTCTTCCTATCATTTCGCCAGCCTTCCTGAATGCTCCACCCCTTCCAAAATATTTCGGAGAGGATGGTCAGTCACGACCCGGATGGAGTGAGCTTGAAAATAAGGCCGGAGCTTTCGCGCCGATACCACCAAGGCGAAGACAAGCTTCTCCAAGATTGGATATTTCAACTCCGCTTTCTTGAGCACCTGACTAACATAATAAATGGGGAGCTGCTTCCTTCCTTCCTCCCGGACCAGTACAAAACTTACTGCTTCCACCCCTACTCCCAAGTAGATGAGTAGGTCTTCGCCTTCTTTCGGGCTCTGAAGGAGAGGTGTCTGAGTCAACTGCTCCTTCAGTCTACCGAACGCCTTCTCGCATTCGTCGGACCATGCGAAGTTCTCGCTCTTACAGAGTGTCTTGAAAAAGGGAGAGCACTTCTCTCCTGCCTTGGACATAAAGCGGCTAAGACCTGCCAACCTTCCTGTCAGCCTTTGGACTTCTTTCATGGTCTTTGGCGAGGTCATCTCCAGGATTGCCTTAACCTTGTCAGGGTTCGGCTCTACTCCCCCCGGGGTGATGAGATGCCCCTGGAACTTTCCCCTTCCAGCTCCGAACACACACTTTGCTGGATTGAGCCTCATCTTGAACTTTCTGAGCGTCGCGAAGGTCTCCACCAGATCAACCACATGCTCTCGAGCGCTCTTGCTTTTAACTAAGAGGTCGTCCACGTATACCTCCAGGTTCCTCCCCCTTTTCCCCTCGAACACGTTGTCCATCATTCGCTGGTAGGTGGCTCCAGCGTTCTTCAAGTCGAAAGACATCATCTTATAGTTGTAGCAGCCATCACCCGTGATTGAGGACACGTCGCGACAATCGGGGGGATGCATCCGGATCTGGTGGTATCCTGAAAATGCTTCAAGGAAGCTCATTACAGAAAAACCGACGGCTAAATCAACCAGCGCGTCGATCCGAGGCAAGGGATAACAATCCTTCGGGCAGCTTTTATTCATCAACGAAAAGTATACACACATTCTCCAGCCCCCTCCACTCTTCTTAACCATTACAACATTTGAGACCCAGCATGGATACTGGATCTCGGATACAAAACCTGCATCTAGCAGTTTCTTTACTTCTTCGCGGATAGGTCCGGCTAACATAGTGGCACTGGACCTCTTCTTCTGGCGGACGAGCTTAGCTGCCGGGTCCAGGTTGAGATGATGGCAGGCAACCTCTGGATCGATCCCTGGCATCTCGGCAGCACTCCAAGCGAAGATGTCGATGTTCTCCTGCATGCACGTCGCTATCTCCATCTTCTCGCTGACCTGCAGCGATCCTCCAATCTTCAGCAACCCAGGTACTCCTGCCTTGGAGAGTACCTCGATTTCTTCTATCTCCTCGGATGCCTCCAGCCTGGTCGTGCTCCCCAGCATCTTCTTGAACTCCTCAGCCTCGGCCATCCAGCTGATAGTGCTGACGACGCTGAGGTAACACTCGCGGGCGGCTCTTGGATCACTCCTGATCCTCACCTGAACGTCTCCCTGACAGTACTTCAAGCACTGATGGTAGGAGGACGGAACAGCTTTGAAGGTGTTGAGAAGCGGCCTTCCGAAGATGGCCTTGTAACAGCTCGGGGCATCTACAATGATGAAGCGGCAGGTAAAGGGAGTGCCGACGAGCGTTACGAGGAGATTTACTCCTCCCTCCACCTCCTTCTTCTCTCCGGAGAAGCCAAAGAGGGGACCATCTGATGCTCGAACTATTTCTGCTCTGACTCCCAGTCCGTCGAATGTCTCCTTGAAGATGACGTTCACGGAGCTACCGTTATCGATGAGGATTCGATCCACGGTGAAGTCTTCCACTGCTGCTTGGACTACAAGGGCATCGTGGAAGGGGTTCTCATTCCCTAGCATGTCCTCTTCAGAGAAGGTGATCTCCTCCAACGGGGGTGGTGCCTGCGAGGTCGAGGCGACACTCCTCCGATATATCTGATGGAGACTTCCCTTGCGGGAAGCTCCCAGCCCTGCACTCCCATGGATCACCCCCACTCCTCTGCCTCCTTGGTCCACATCTCCTCGACCTCCATGGTCGACTCGGTCCTCATTTCTCCTTCGACCGACGACTTGAACTGTCGGTGGCTCAACAGGGGCCTCAATCCTCAGAAGCTCCCCTCCTGCTTCCCCTGTTGTCAACCTTCGACGAGCCTCCCAAAAATCTGGGCAGGCCATCTGTAACACCCTGCCAGTACGAATAGTATAACAGTAGGTCCGGCCGGGACCCCACGCCATACAAACCACACTAGCTAGGAGTTAAAAGGTGATAAACAGAAAGAACTACAACAGAGTATACTAAACACTAGCGGAAGCATAATGATTTAACATTTCATTTAGAACTGTCCACTATCATAGGAATGAAAACATAAAATAGAGTTACGACCTTAAGGCCTTACATTCACCAAAGTACAAAACTCAGAACATACTTCGGCACGCAGACCGGCAATACATGAGAAAGCAGAAAATGGAGGCTGGCCTTCAAGGGCCAACTCAGCAAAAGAGCCACCGCCCGCTATTTCCCACTAGGCACACCTGCACCTGCATAAGAACATTCCACCAAGCGGTGACAAACAAAGTAATGGTCAGCATAGCTGACCAAATTATAACGACCCCACCCCTTTCCCGGGGTAGCGGAGCTTCTACCCTGCAAGCAAGCCATACTAGCACAAGTACTAATATAAAGAAAGTGCAACTACACAAGGTGAGGTTTCAAGCACAATCAATCTTCTACGTTGAGCATCAAAAAGGAGGGAACCTAAGTATGCACATGATGTTGGTTGGGTTCACCCGAAGGTTCCCCACAACCGCCTAAACAACAGTATGAGGCTAACAACATCAATTTATCACAAATGTGGGTACACACAACCGCACGCTCCATGCTCACAAGGCATGCACCAAAGGTACTTCTTCCCGAGCACCAATACCATAATGAGTCCGGAAACTCTAGATGGAAAAGAGCTTTTGGTCGGTCTAGGCAAGACGCCCTTCCCAACCTCTCCCAAGGTCGTTCGGGTTTACAAGAGATAAATCCCCCTACCGCCGCGCCTGGAAACGGGTTCAGTTCAGCCAATTCCCGTGCTCTTGTCATCGATTGAACACACGATGCGGGTATGACATCACCTCGGCCCGTAAGAGTTTAGCACTCGCTAGCGCTACACAAAACATAAGTTACAACACCCAAGCCTTCACGAGGACTTAGGCTTTACACGTAACCAAAAAGGAGGTACAAGACCACTCCTCAACAATTCTAGTGGTGAAGGTTTGCATTCAACCACTCGCAAAGCATGGGGATTTCGCTAGGATCTTCACAAGACGTCTACGCTTAAATCCCACAATACTATCGCATATATCACGGAATCATTCTCCGGCACGCATTCTAGGCTTAACCTAAATGCAACGTCGCAAATCAAGCATCACCGATTCGGGCTCACGGCCACGAATAGGCTTCACACACAATGCCTAAATCCGCACGACTACCGGATTTTCTACATGCAATATGCCGGGGTCGGACACAATCTACCCGGAGTTCCGAAGAACTTGAGGAAATCCTACACTTCACCCATTTGGTGAAAGGGATTCCTCATGCAAACATAGAGAAATGAAGGAGAGGACAAATGACAAGTCCAAATATCGGGAGGAAGAATCGTTACCCTAGGAGCGTTCTTCTTCGCCATGGATCCGAGATTCTAGACGGAGGGAAACGACCGCACCGGGCTGCACTCTCCAGATCTGGAAACGGCTCGCGAAACGGAGCTCCGGAGCTCCGTCAATGGCGGGATCTCTCCTTCTTCTTCCCTGCCTCCTTCTTCTTTCTCTAGGTTTGGAGAGAGAAGGGCTTAGAAATTATGAGGATTAACCTCCTCTCATCAGCCCTAAAGACCTCCAGCATCTAATCCTAGCCATTGGATCGGATTCCAAAAGATTTGGACGGACCGATCTCCTTCTCCGCTCAAATTCGCGGAGCAGAATTAACAGGGCGCACGATCACAAGAGCACGATCATTGGTCGTGCGCGAAGAGGAGAAATGGTCGTGCGCACTACCCGAGACAGAACTCCGATTTCTTGCGAATTAACGCACGATCATTGACGCACGATCACTGGTCGTGCGCGAAGAGGAGAAATGGTCGTGCGCAGAGAACTGCTATGGAATTTTTTAGCCTATCCCGAGCGCAGCACTACCACTCCGCCTACCTCGCTTGCGCTCATGGCGGAAGCGTGGGAATTGGTAGGGAGAAAGATCCGAGTAATGTGGTTTTATTTCTTGTCTTCTTCCATTAGAGAACCAGCACTACATTTCCTCTGCATATATTTGGTAAATGAGGGGCATACTTCTTATAAATGCCATCAACTTCTTCATCTACAAATGCTGCAAAACTCCATTTAATTATAGCTCCATAATTAATACATATACATATAAATTTGTGGTCCATATATATATATAGCTCTGCTTCTTCTCTGCTTTATTACAGGCCAAGTTGCCAAAATCATTCAACATTTTTTTATTCTCTTTTACACATCGATCTGATCTCTAGCTAGCTAGCTCATGATGTGTACTGCGTCGCTTCTTTGAAGAAGAAAAAAAGGGTAGGTTTAATTAATTCAGTCATCACCTTCTTGCTTGTCCCCAAAAGTAGCTCACTGCAGTTACGCTGATATTTATGAAGATGCAATAGTTTTATGCGCATGCATGCGAGCGTTGCATGCGGGTAATGCCTAAAACAAATCAGCGGTCATCGATTTTGCGTGACAAAGTTAACAAGCCTAGCTTCTTTGCCAAGTTTTAGCTGCGAGAAACAATGACGATCTGGTATTCTACGGCGAAATTGTTTTCGCGGAATGCTGCAATATTCTAAAAATACTGTCAGTATTTCGATCCTACTGCTGAATCCACCAGTCTTTGTAGCCAAATCCCTTCACATGTTGCTTTACTTAGGGCCATGTACTCAGCTGAGCTAAGTGCCACCGAATGCTGCTTCTGGGAAGACCAACTAACAACATTTTGCCCTATGAAAAATATAAAACCACTAACACTTCTCCTATCTTCCGTGCTTCTTCCCCAATCTGAATACATATAGCCGAATAATTTCCCTTTTGTTGTGTTTCTTATAGACAAGACCATATGATTTTGTGTCTCGTACATATCTGAGAATCCTTTTAGCAACTTTAAAATGTGCTTGATTGGGTTTACTCATAAACTTGGAAACAGAGTTAACTGGGAAAACAATATCAGGACGAGTATTTGTTAAATATAATAGTGACCCAACTAAGCTTCTGAACAAGGTTGCATCAGCAAGTGTGTCGACATCAGCTGTAGGTTTTAAGCTTTTATTCAGGGACATAGGTATTGTGACAAAATTACAATTTTCCATTCTAAATTTTCTCAGCACATCTCGTGCATATTTGTGATATTGATATAAACTCTAATTCCGGCTGAATCTAGAGACCAAGAAAAAACCGTAACAGGCCCAAATCTGTCATCTCATATTTGGCATTCATTTCTTGTTTGAACTCTTCAATAAGCTTAGTGTCATTTCCTGTTAGTATTAGATCATCAACATAGATACATACATATATTATGTTGTGATGTTGCTTCTAATTAACATATAAGGATGAATCATTACTACTTTTTTGAAAATGAGTTGAATGTAAGTACTTGTCAATATTTGCATTTAATGCTCTTGGAGCTTGTTTTAGGCCATAAAGAGCCTTGTGCAGCTTATATACCTTTTGTTCCTTACCTTCTTTCTCATACCCTCTCGGTTGCTCTACATATATATCTTCTTCTATCCCACTATTAAGAAAAGCAGATTTAACATCTAGCTGATATACAGGTAAGTTGAACTGTGCTACAAACACAAGGAGGGATCGAATGGTCTCCATTCTAGCTACTGGAGCATAAGTTTCATTGAAATCTATTCCAGGTATTTGTGAATAACCTTTGGCTACTATTCTGGCTTTATATTTTGCAATTGATCATCCATCTTCATTCTCTTTTAGTTTATATACCCATTTTCAACCAATGACTTCATTGTTGGCTGGTTTTGTTATTAAGGATCAAGTGTTGTTCTTCTCTACCATTTTGATCTCCTCATCCATAGCTCTTCTCCAGGCCGATACTTTACTTGCTTCATCATAGTTAACTGGAGTTGTTATACTGAATGCATGTTCAGTTTGAAAATATGTCATTTAACATTTTATATTTCCTTGGAGGCAGTGATGAATCTGGGCTATTTGAAGATCGTGAAGAATTAGGTGTGGGAGTATGTGGATGATAGCTCTCTGATTCTCCAGACCAATTGATGTATTGGTGGAGGATTCAACCATCAGAGGCTGAAGTCTGATCTGGATGGAATCTTCTATCTCTACATCAGTAGAGGTTGAGTTATGCCCTTGTTCTGAGCCCCAATCCCAATACTTATCTTCACAAAACAGTACATCTCTTGATGTTATAAGTTTGTGTTGCTCATGTTGGTATTACCTATAAGATTTAGATTCTTCACTATATCCAACGTAGATGCATTTCACACTTGTCTTATCCAACTTTCTTCTTTCTATTTTTTGAATGAGAGCAAAAACTAGACTTCTAAAGACTCTAAAACGACAAACTTGGGGTTTTCTTTTGTAAATTATTTCATAAGGAGTTTGCTGCCTCAGCCCAGAAATCCTTGGGAAGATGTTTTGTAATCAACATGGTTCTTACCATTTCAATGATGATACGATTTCTTCTTTCTACTACTCCATTTTGTTGTGGTGATCCACTAGCAATGAGTTCTCTTCTTATTTCGCGTTGTGTACAAAATGAATTGAATTCTGTAGAGGTAAACTCTCCTCCTCTATCTGTCCTCAAGGTTTTAATCTTCCTCGATCTCTAGCTGATTTTCTATGAGCAGTTTAAAGTTTGTAAATGCTTGAAATGCTTCAAACTTGTTTGCTAAAAAATGTATCCACATATGACGACTACAATCATCCACAAGTAGAAGAAAATATTTCTTATTACTAAAAGATGATGATGAAGAGGGTCCCCAAAGATCTGCATGAATGAGATCTAGAGGTTGAAAACTCCTTTTATATGATGTCTTGGGGAAAGGTAATCTAGGCTCTTCGCTTCTGCACAATTCTCACAAATGTGCTTTGCTGGAGCAAATTCTGGCAGACCCTCGACAATCTGATGTGTCCTTAAATTTTTTAAATCACCTATATTTAGGTGACCATATTTTTGATGCCATAGATGAGTGTTAGTTTGAAGTTGCTCAGCACTTGTGAAATTAACTTCAGTAACTGGAAAAAGTGAAAGAGTGAAGACTCTGTTAACTGACATTTGTGCTGATACTTCTAAGTTTCCTTGTTTGTTTAATATGTTGCATGAATTTTCAGTGAACACAACTTTATATCCACGTTGCATTAACGGACCCACACTCAAAAAATTGGTTGCTAAGGCAGGTACATAGCTGACATCATAAATAAATCTTACTTGATGCTGCACATTTTGTATTTTGATAGTTCATACCCCTTGAATTTGTTGTAGTTTACCATCTTCAAGAATTACATCTGAACGTACACTCTCATCAAGATAAACAAACAACTTTATGTTGTCTGTCATATGACTTGAGCATCCACTATCTATATACCATGTTGTAGGGTTATGATATCCTTGATCATTTATGTAAAGCATAGCCTCTTTGCTTTCAGCATCAACAATCGTTGCATCATGTTTTTCCTTAAACCAGCAGTCTTTCTCTATGTGAGTAGGTTTTTTTGCATCTTTTGCGTTTAAAGTGACAATCACTTGCTTCATGATTTGTTCTTTTCCATAAAGTGCATGATAGACCAATTTTCGTTGGATGAAAAGATTGTTAGAAAATCTTCCTGGAGAAATAAATCTGCCTCTTCCTCTACCTCTATTTGAGGTAAGTGGAGGTCTTCCTGATGAAATAAGCTCAGGTTTATATTTTGTTAAGTTGGGTTTTATGAGAGGGGTTCGTGTGTGCAAGGCATGATCTCCATGAGTAGACGGAATTTGTAGTATATCCTCATGGGATTGTAAGGAACCCAACAATTCTGGAATACTTATGAGAGTTATATCTTTTGATTCTTCTATGGATGCAACTATGTGATTAAATTGAGGAGTCAAGCTTCTTAGAAGTTTGGAGCAATACGCTTGTCCTCTATTGTGAGGACCCTGACCACAGCCTGGCGCACTAGCGCTGCCTTTCGTCCCATGCCCTCACATGGGCCACAACTCATGCCACCCCAACCCCTCTCCGTGCCTATTCGGCCACGGCGGGTTGTTGGAGACCACAACCTCCCTTTTGACGAGATGTGATCCAGTTAAGCGCCTCTACGTGGACTTCCCAGGAGGTCACCCATCCCAGAATTGCTCCCATCTGAGCACACTTAACTATAGAGTTCTTTGCAGCTCAAATGGTGATGAGAAGTGAAAGAACTCTATAGTTAAGCGTGCTCGGATGGGAGCAATTCTGGGATGGGTGACCTCCTGGGAAGTCCACGTAGAGGCGCTTAACTGGATCACTTCTCGTCAAAAGGGAGGGTGCGGTCTCCAACAACCCGTCGTGGCCGAATAGGCGCGGAGAGGGGTTGGGGTGGCATGGGCTGTGGCCCACGTGATGGCCTGGGATGAAAGGCAGCGCTGGTGCGCCAGGCTGTGGTCAGGGTCCTCACATTAAAAGTGCATCTCAAATGGTGATGAGAAGTGAAAGAACTCTATAGTTAAGCGTGCTCAGATAGGAGCAATTCTGGGATGGGTGACCTCATGAGAAGTCCCCGTAGAGACGCTTAACTGGATCACTTCTCGTCAAAGGGAGGCTGCGGTCTCCAACAACCCGCCGTGGCCGAAGGGGCGCGGAGAGGGGTTGGGGTGGCATGGGCTGCGGCCCATGTGGGGGCCTGGGACGAAAGGCAGCGCTGGTGCGCCAGGCTGTGGTCAGGGTCCTCACATCTATAGTATCACCTAAAAGTCTAATGTGATTTACTATAGATGTTGCTCTAGCCAAAAATTCTTGGACCTTTTCACCATCTTTCATCATTAAACTATCAAATGCTTTTCAATAAGTTTGAAGTTTGAAAGATATTACCTGCGGTGACCCCTTGTATTCAGTTTGTAGTGTAGTCCAGACTTCATGAGCAGTGATCGCAACAATGATTCTTGGAAATATGGTAGGGGATACTCCTTGTTGTATAATTACGAGTGCTCGTGCATCTTTTTGTTGCAATTCTGCTTGTGCCTTTAGATCAGTTGTTGATGGTGGTGTAGTTGGTGTCGTTGATGTTGATGTTGTTGCTGGTATGCCATTTTCAACTATCTCCCATAAACCTTGCGACAGGAATAACATCTGCATCTGCACAGCCCAGTGTTCATATATCTCTCCATTGAATACTGACGCAGGAATAGACGAAAATGCAAAGCTATTTTTCGTTCCCATAATCCAACTGCTCTGATACCACTGATATAAAAAATTAAATAGAACAGGAATAGTAGACCAGAATAAACTCTTTTATATTTGGAGTGGACACGACACAGTACAACATACGTCTCACTGTTTTGAAATAAAAAACTTTAATAATAATGATGAACTGTCCTCATCGGGACTTACATATTTAAAGAAAACTTAAAACAAAAACTGCTTCACTCCATTCAAAGCTGCGACTTTTCATTCTGATATTCTGGCTTTTTCTTTGCAGATGTTTTTTTTCGACGCATCTTCTTCTTCCTTCAGGGATGGCTCTGGAGGACGCATCTCTTGAAGCACGCCTTTTATCATCGTTTCAGCTCCCGAGCCTCTTGAGCTTACTTTTTCTGTTTGCATTTTAACACTTAGGTGGCAGAACACACCTAAAAATATCTCCTACCTATGGCTCTATTTGTTTCTGCATTTTCTTCTATTGGCGGTGGGGGAAAAACACCAACGTTTACAAAATATGTTTGGTAAAATTCCATCCTCCATTTTCAATGCTCCAAAACGTCATTTTTTGACCTTCAATGCCAAAATTGTCTCCTCCCTCCATTCCCACCGCTCCATTCTCAACACTCCCTTTTCCCACCGCTCCAAAACGCCACCGTCGAAACAAACGGAGCTTCATCATATAATCACATTGGATGCATCTATACGAATAAACTTGCTACATAGTTTAAATCGAGTCTCAACCAAGGGGAAATTTTAGGATCCGTATAGCGGAGAGAGATTTCGGTCCGGGAATAATAAGATTGTGATACGTGACATATTAAAATTGAAATGCCGAACCTCAACTATAAAAGTTAGGCGAAAAAATATTTAATTTATGGTATTCTCTATGGAAATCGAATTAGAAATCGATAATTCGATTTCCATGGCGATTGAAACTGATTTCCATGGAGATCAAAATCAATTACCATAGATATTGAAATTTATCATTGTTATTAAGAAATGAACAAACAATGTGGTAAATAAGAGCACGCATCAAATAAACTGCAGCAAAAAGTCAACATCAAAATGGCCGAAAATTAAAGAAAAAAAGATCAAACACTGTACTAGAGAATATACAAGAAAAATAAACCAGAATCCACTTTGATTGAAGCTTGATTCATTACACCTTACGCTTCATGGATGAAAACTCCGGAGAAAATGATCTAGAACAAGGCAAGTTAAAACTTACATGAGAAAACAACACCTTCAACATGTGGCAAACTTTGACGCTTTCGACGGCCTCGTGGGAGCGAAGATTGGAGGCGAAAATCACTCAACGATGTGCTCCTTGGATGCGGCTACGTCGTGAAAGCAATAATCATCGAAAACGGTGACGGCAACGGGGCCGAAATCAAGAGAGAAGTTATAAAGAGAATTAAAGTCCTTTTTTATTCTTGTAGCAAACTTTAACGCCTTCTACGACCTCGTGGGAGTGAAGACCGGAGACAAAAATTACCCAGCGATGTACTCCATGAATGCGGCTACGACGTGAAAGCAATAATCATCGGAAACGAAAATGACAACGATGCTGAATTAAGAGAGAAGTTAGAGAGATAAAAAAAATTTCTTGCTAGAATTTAGTCTCTGAAGATCAATTGATCTCCACGGAGATCAAATTTGATATCCGCGGAGATCAAATTTGATCTCCGCGAAAATCAAATTTGATGGTGCGCGGTCATTTTTTTATTTCCCCTCTGCTTACGTGATTTCGCTACCTGTCAGCACGACACACTTCTCCTGAACACAGATGTTTAAACGGGACACATAGTCAATACGAACACATTTACAAATTGAAGATCACTCCAAAACATAAGGTGTCTAATTAATGAGAGAATGAAATGTGCACACAATTTTTTCGATGTGATTAGTGTGTATATGCAGTGTAACAACCCAAATCATTATACATTTTTAAAAATAAATTAAAAGTAAATTTATATATAATTAAATTCTGTTGACAAGAAAGAAAATTAGTGTCATGTATTTATTTTTGATGATTTTAGATGAAATTTAAATTTTATGATAAATTTTGATTAGCTTATTTATTGAGTAGGATAAAATTGATTTCAAAATAGATTACATGTAAACAAATAAACTATGGGTATGTAATTTTGATTAACGTATTATTTTGTTATACAAACCTATGTGTCGAGCACCGACTGATATTGAGTACATCATACATATTTGCAGATCTTCATCATATAAATTAGTATGAGCTCTTTTATATAATGAGTTAATTGTCTGAAATCTTAACTTATAAGTTTGTATAAGCATTCATATAAGTTAATGCACGCTTCTGTGATGGTAGTGTAGTTGTTTCCTTACTTTACTTTACTTACTGCGCCGCACCTTTTCATTATTGCTCTTTACTGTTACTCTAATATATATAGAACTGCTAGCATAACTTTTATACACCGTCATAGATTCTATATATACTTACTTGCTAGTTAGAGTCACGTCACCCTCTTTGTCATACTGCTTTGTTGTCCTCCTTTTTTGTCCTCCCGCCCAGTGCCTAGGAGTTGCGGGGGGAGTCGAGGACAAAACAACTTAGTCTTTTTGACTAACGGTCGGATGTGTCTGTAACACCCAAGTGCACGAGGAGTCGGATCTACAACACGACCAGCAGGACGGGGTGACAAGACTTGAGGGGCAGTTGCAGTGCACTACTACCATCCTTCCCCGAGCAGTTGTGAGTCTTGAGTAGCTTCCACATTTATTAAAGTGAGAGAGAGTGTTTTACATTTTGGACATGTATCGGGCATAAACCCTTACTCTTTCCTTTAGTACTCATTGATGGACTCTTATTATCTCTTTGATATATATACACGTGATTGTGGACTTGTCTTTATTGCTTGCTTCTTATTCTCATGTTGGCCTAGTTGATCGTTCTTGCCGGCAGGATCGGCGTTTTGCGGTGGCGACTAACTCGTGCATTGGTGTCACAATAAGGCGGCGGTTCTGGGCATAAGATCACCTCGGACATCTCGTTGTAAAAATCCGGGGGTGGAGTCTTACATGAACACATTGTAGAAAGACAGGAGTTTCCGTTTGGACCCTCCGAACTCTCTATGGAAAGGTCAGAGTTTCCGTTGGATTCTCCGAACACTATGTGTAAATGTCGGAGTTTTAGTTTGTATTTTCTGAACATTCTGTATGAAATGCCGGAGTTTTCATTTGGAATCTCCGAACACTCTGTAGGAAAGGCCTGTGTTTCCGTTTGAATTTTCTGAACACTCTGTAGGAAAGACTAAGTTTTCATTTGGATTCTTCGAACACTCTGTAGGAAAGGCCGGAGTTTTCGTTTGGATCCTCCGAACACTATGTAGGAAAAGTCGGAGTTTCGGTTTGGATTCTCCAAACACTATGTAGGAAAGGTTGGAGTTTTTGTTTGGATTCTCCGAACACTCTGTGGGAAAGGCCAGAGTTTCCATTTGGATTATCCGATAGGAAAGGCCGGAGTTTTCATTTGGATTCTCCGAACACTATGTAGGAAAGACCCGAGTTTCTGTTTGGATTCTTCGAGCACTCTAGAGGAAATGCCGGAGTTTTTGTTTGGATTCTCCGACTACTCTGTAGAAAAGGCCCAAGATTTCATTTGGATTCTCTGAACACTCAATAAATAGGGAAGCGTGGTTCCCGTGCAGGCGAAAAAGCGGCGTCGTGGATACGTGGTCGTCCGCCTGCCATGCCCGTGCTCTTCTGGATTCTCCGAACACTCAATAAATAAGGAAGTGTGGTTCCCGTGCAGGCGAAAAAGCGGCGTCGTGGATACGTGGTCCTCCGCCCGCCGTGCCCGTGCTCTTCTTTAATCATGTTGCACATTGTTTCTTGCTTGTTGCTTTGTATTTTTTGTATGGGGTGCAGTATATATAGCACTGTAATCATGGGCAGATCCAGATGGGGGCCCGAGGGACACTAGCACCCCCATTATTTTTTCGAAATTGTTAGTGGATTTGGATTCCTCTCGTCGCGGCAATGAATTTTGACTGCTTATATGTCAAAAACGGTGGCCAGATGAGGGAGAAATAACTCTGATAAGATGGAAGCGTTCTCACGTCACGTAACTAGTTTGTTTTGGGACAAATATTGGCTATTCACAGACCAAAGATGGCTATTCGCAGTCCAAATTTGGCTATTCACAGACCAAGTTCAGCTATGTGCACCCCTAAAATTAATTTCGAACATGTGACCCACGGCCCGCCTACTCACCCCGCTAGCATTTGTGTCTAGAAATATTTTGTGCACCCCCATTTATAATTTTTTGGATCTGTCACTGACTGTAATATGTTGAAATTTGCTATTATATGTAGCGTTGATTGTTTGCTTTTGAGTTATGAATCGCTCCTTTATGTTGTTCTTTTACGTTATGACTTTTTTGATGAGTTCTAAAATCCCAATCTTCCGATGGGGATGATTGTAGGATGTGGGCTTGAGCCCATTTCTGTCGGAGGTCGTCGCCTCTATTCTTTGTCCATGAGCTCATTAGTTGGCGTAAGAACCAGAGGTCGTTGCTCTAGTTATGAGCTAGCTATTTAATGTTGGCACCAGAGGTCGTTGCTCCAGTTGCGAGCTCGCTACCCGGTGGAGGTAGTAGTTGTAGTTGTGAGCACGCTACCCGATGGAGGTAGTTGATGTAGTTATGAGTGTATACCTAGTGGAGGTAGTTGTTGTTGTGAGTGCGCTACCTGACTCGTGAACATTAGAGCTCTCTTCTCTCCTTTTTCTTTGTCCCTACAAATGAAGACTTAGGCGATTTTTTATAGTTTTTCAGGGGGTCGCAAAGGTAATTGCGCACCCTTAGAAATTGAACGGGCGAATAAAAATGCGTGACTGTAGTCACCTGGATCCCAGACTTTTGGGATATGACGACCATGACCCCCGGGCGGCCCGGGCAACTTCGGCGGCCTGGTCAGGCTCGCCGAAGAGACGACGATGGAGGGATGCGCGCACGCAAGGGACTGTGCGTGATGATGCATGCGCACGCGACCGTGAGCACTACCGCGCGTCCGTGAGCGAGGCCTTGCGTGCGCGTGCGCTGCCGCGCACACTATGATGTGTGAGGCCCTGTGCGCATGCACACACAACCACGCACCGCGCGTCTTTTCGGGGTGCGCGCAGCTTCGGTCTTCTGGTCGAGGAGGGACCCTTCGTGGTGGGGCAAACCATTTTGGCGAGCCGGCCGGGGTTGCGGGCCAAATGCTTTGGTTCAAATATTTGAATAATTTACGGGAACCCCATCAATACCACATCTTTAAAATCACAATTACATCACAGTTCGAGTGTTGCAGGATTAAGCAACACATTCTCCCAACCCCTTAATAAAGTATGTTGTTTATCCATTCTGGCAAACACAACTTCTTGACTCTTTTTACCTCTGATTTGCTTAGACTTAAGGCTCCGTTTGGGGGGACTTATTTTCACTGGTCAAGCGGTTACGTCCGCATGAACCGGACCATAATTAAGGTCCGGTTCATGCGGTCGTAACAGCTTGACCGGTGAAAATAAGTCCCCCCAAACAGAGCCTTATTTCTCTTGTTGAGCTTGCAGGTTCTGGCTTTGTTTTCTTCAACAATGATACACCATGTAATCATATATTATGAAAAGAAAGCAGTAAGGAATTCTACAAACAGTTTTATCAAGAATGATAAGAAAAAATTTATCCTAAAAGAACTATTGTATAAAACTCCATTTTAAAAACAGTTTTATTGACATTGCTTTTCGAACAACTCTACAAACAGAGTTTTAGCCAATCAATTTATACTACAAATGAACTTTTTTATGACAACTCTCTTTCAATCAATAACACTATGTTACTGGTCGTTTAACGCTCTCGTAGATCGGTGGAGCTAAACCGCCTTAGCTCGAAAGTGAGCCGAACGTGCAAACAGTCAAAAGAGAGAACCAACAGTAGACATCGAGATTTTTACGTGGAAAACCTGAAAAGGAAAAAACCACGGGGCCCAGTCCAGTTCTGAAAGATCCACTAGTTTTGGGTGTTACAGAGAGTATTGTTTTTCGAGGGTGACAGACCACCGCTTGTTACAAAGATTTTACTAAGTCCTCTCAACACTTAGGAATCGAGCCCGGTGAAGCGTGCTCGTGGTCAACCTTAAGCACGGAGCTTGGCAGAGCAGCCTGGAGCGGAGCAGAGCACCATGGAGCGGAACGCTGCAGAGCAGTCTGGAGCAGAGCGCTGCGGAGCAACCTAGAGTGGAGCGCTGCAGAGCAGAACAGATCAAAGATGTCGTGGGGATTCACACCGGAGAGTTTGGAGCTCAACCGAGATCCTCCCAAAGCCTTTGATGGAGAGCTGGAACAATCATCAAGGGGGAGCTTGAAGGTTGATGAAGATCTTCAAAGAGTCCTCGCCGGAAAATTCAAGGGCTCCTTCTTGTCCCAATGCCTAAAAGTCCCTCTCAATGGAGCCATGACCCCCCTTTTATAGTTTTTTGAGGAGGGCGTTCTGGTAACCGCGTCATGCTGATTTCTAGACGAGCGAATGAGAATGCTTGATTCGGGGCACGCGGATTGTCAACTTTGAGATTATGACGAGCTTTCCCCGGGTCACGCTGGGCAGTTTGGGCAGCCCGGGCAGCCTTCCTGGTGGTGTTGGTGGCCGGCGATGGATGATGGTGGCGCGCTCAGCGGAGCAGGGATGAGCGGGAGCGCTTCCTGCTAAATAGGGGAGAGCGGGAGTGCTTCCCGCTGAATAGGGGAGAGCGGGAGCGATCATTGCAGAATAGGCGAGAGCGGGAGCGCTTCTCGCGGAACAGGCGAGAGTGGGGTCGCTCCCCACGGAACAGGAGAGAGCGGGAGCGCTCGCCGCGGAACAGGAAAGAGCGGGAGCGCTCCCCGCAGAACAGGCGAGAGGGGGAGCGCGCCCCGCGGAACATGTGAGAGCGGGAGCGCTCGTCGCGGAACAGGCGAGAGCGGGATCGCTCCCGGCGGAACAGGCGAGAGCGGGGGCGCTCCCCGCTGAACTGGCGAGAGCGGGAGCGCTCCCAGCAGAACTGGCGAGAGCGATAGCGATCCCCGCGGAACAGGCGAGAGCGGGAGCGCTCATCGCCGAACAGGCGAGAACGGGAGCGCTCATCGCGGAACAGGCGAGAGCGGAGCGCTTCCCGCGGAACAGGCGAGAGCGAGAGCGCTTCCCGAGGTAGGAGCGGTAGCGCGAAGGTACTTAGCAGCGGGGTTAAGACTGACCGTAAATGCTGGCGCCGCTCTCCTGGTCCAGGCGTGACCACGATGAGAAACACTTTGCCTGACTCAACTCGAACCCCTTTAAGAGAACCCCATCACACTCGAAACAAACAGAGCCAAGGATATTCTACTTGTATCCGGGATATCTTCAAACATATGATGAGGAAAGAAAGAAAACGCATGGTCTTACCTCTTCCATTTTTCTTTAATAGAAGAATTCTTAGTAAAGAAGAATTCTTAAAGAACGAGAAAAACAAAACCGCGACCGCGATGCATGTTTCCGCGAGAAAATCAAACCTAGCGTGAGCTCCGGACAAAAAGATTTAAATTTTAGGGGCAGAGGACAAAATTATTTCCCTTAAATTAAATAGTGTGTGAGAGAGAATTTACACGGGGATATTGTGCAACGTAAACTACATGATTAAAAAAGGAAATTAAATTGTTCTGCGATGGCCCGCCCTCTTTAACCCTCCAACCAAATCACCGTCTTCTCGTTGGCCCATAAATACTTCTTCTTCTTCTTCTTCTTCTTCTCTGCGCGTCGTCTTCATTCGTGTGTTCTTGGCGGAGCCTCTGTAGTTAGTTATACTTGGGAAGGAAATGGTGGGTCTCTTCTCCCTGGTGACAGGCCGCCCGGGGCCGACAGGCTATGGCTCGGCGTCCACCGCCGAGCAGGTCACTGACGGCATCGATGCTTCTGATATAACTGTCCTCATCACCGGTCTCTATATCTTTTCTTTCTTTCTTCTTCTTCAACCTAAGAACACCCTTCTTTAAGGTTTAAGCTTTTGGCATTTTGCAGTTTGCACCCCGAAATATGGGTTTTTGAAACTTTTTACCTCGAATCTCTAAAATTGGCATTTTGCACCCCCAATTACCGATTTCTGGCACGTTGCACCCAGGCCGAAATTTCAAGGGTATTTAGGGCCGGGCAGCACCAAAAATACTCGTTTTAGCACTTTGCACCTAGAAGTATTGGTGCTGCCCGGACCTAAATACCCTTGAATGATCATTTTTGGTGCTGCCCGGACCTAAATGCCTTTGAAATTTTGGCCTGGGGGTGCAAAGTGCCAGAGATCGGTAATTGGGGTGAAAAGTGCCAGAGATCGGAAATTGGGGTGCAAAGTGCTAGAAATCAATAATTGGGAGTGCAAAATGACAATTTTAAAGATTCAGGATGCAAAATGCAAAAAAAAACCTGTATTTTAGAGGTGCAAAGTGCCAAAATCCCATATTATTTCTTGAATTTTTATTATTTTTGTAAATGGTTAGAGCTCAATTGAGTGATTGAAATTATAAAATAATTTTTGAGAAACTATGAGTTTGCTGGATTACTTCATTTGGTTGGTTGTTCACCGAAATCAATATGGATTTTAGAACACCTTCAACATCTATCAAATGATGATTTCACTTTCAGGCACACACAAATGTGTGAATACTAGAGCATTGTTTCTATCACATTTGATTTTCAATCAATCAAGTGAACCCTAAGTTTGAAATAAAATCAATTTATTTGGAATGGAAGTAATTTTCTTAAAATTTAAATTTATTATCCATTTAAAATTCTACACTTTGATTCTGAAAATGGAACTGTGATTTTTGTGATTTTGGAGTTCAGAACTCTGTTGATTCCAAATTTCATCTGACCAAATGATCAAATTCATTTGCAATTTGCATCTGTTCTTCTTAGATCTATGTTATTTTTCTGCATGTAGTATGTTCAAGTTTGACTAGGCAAAAATACTTCCTCTCATAATTGAAGTCGCTACCGTCTTTTTTCCCCCCGCATTCTTGGCGAAAGTTTTTCATACGGTTTCCATTGAAGATCCACCCGCAGCAGGCGGTGCTTTAGCGAGACGAACCTTCAAATACTTTGATCGGAGCACTGTCATAATCAGATTTATAGGATTTTGCTTATTGTTTGTGAAGGGTATGTTCTCCCGGCGATCTAAAATCAACCGCAATTTCCCCGGAGAGTTCAGCACAGGGATATCATCTTTGGTTTTTATATAGATTAAAAGTAATCTACTCGGGTATCAAAAGTGATTTCTTTGTAGATCAAAAGTGATTTCCAGAGAAATCAGAAGTGCTGAAAAGAGATGTGAAGTTATCTTCGTGTTTTTGTAAAGATTTTGACATTTAGTTCAGCCGTCCTACAAGGTCTGGACAAAGATTTAGCAATGGAGCATGTATCCAAAAAAAAGTCGCGTATTCTCTCACCTGTGATTTTATTCCCTACCAGTTTTTTTTCCTGTTTGCAGTGATCACTCATGGAATCTGTATTTGATTCGCTTGAATTATTTTTTCTTCAAATAAAGCTCTTCTTCTTGTTTCTTTCCTTACTTTTTTTTTCAAATAAAGCTCATAGTAGTTGCCATATTCATGATTTTCTTGAATTCTGCCTACCAGTAACGTTTCTTTTTTTTCACTGATACCTATTTGTCGGTGCCTCAGACTGGTGAGATGATGGTTAATGAACCTGTCATCACTTTTATTAGTCCAGCACTAACTATTTTACTGGAATTATGAATTGAATTCTTCTATTCATGTTCACTGCTACTAGAGGTGTTAAATCCATTTTATGCAATTTATATTCGTGTTACTTTCATCTTATCCTTTTCGTTCTTAATCCAGGAGGAGCGAGTGGGATCGGCTTGGAGACGGCAAGGGTGTTTGCGCTTCGGGGAGCTCATGTTGTCATTGCTGCTCGAAACATGGAGGCTGCCGGAGACGCAAAGAAGCTCATCCTTGAGAGCATTCCGGACGCGAATGTTGATGCTATGAAGCTAGACCTGAGTTCTCTCGAGTCTGTTAGAGCATTCGCTGATAATTTCATCATGGCTGGCCTACCGCTAAACGTCTTGATGTAAGCTATATGGTTTCACCCTTATTTACTTCATTTCAAATATTTTAAGCTTCATTGTTTAATTCCTCATTGGTTCGCTTTTATGTTGTGTTTCAATTTGATGTTTCAGTGTGGTTTATTGTCATTTTTGGTTTTACATCACTTTTCTAGTTTGTCTACAGAAACAATGCTGGAGTCATGTTCTGCCCTTATCAACTTTCAGCAGATGGTGTAGAGTTGCAATTTGCTACCAATCATCTTGGTTAGTGAATGCTGCTTAGTTCTTATTCGAATAATGTATGAGGGGTCTGTATCATGGCTGATACCTTCTCTAAGGATTCGTTTGGCGCGGTGGTGGCTGTCGTGAACGCGGTAGTCATGAACCGTCGTTCGTGAACGCCCGGCCTCACCTAAAAAAATTCAAGGATTTTATGCTCAAAACTAGTTTGTTTTCTTGGTAGCGGTCATAACCTTTGTCTTGCCAAACATACAATCTATGATAATGGCGTTTTTGACCCAACTCACCAGAGCAAATAAGCCGCGCCAAACGAAGTCTAAATGGCTGCTAGCTACTGCCTTTTTGTTCTCTCTCATATGTAGGCAATAGCTAAAAAATGAGTCTCTGTTTGAGACAACTGCGATGTTTGAGGGGTTGCAATGTGAAACTGTTGTAGTAAATGTATTGGTGGCGGTTTGTCTGCATTTATAACTTTCATGATAACTTTTTTTTGACGTAAATTACTTTCCGGGATTTGGGCATTCATGACCCCTAAAGCTTGTCCACACCCGCAGTTTTGGCCTAAAACATCGTTTTGACACTGCATTTTTCATTATTGCGCTCATCACGACACTGCAACCGCCATATAAAACGGGACCTTAATCTTAGTAGAGGTTAAGTTAGATGCTGCCTATAAAGCTTCAAACCTAATTGATTCAAATTAAAGGGGGAAAAAGATGGAAATTCCTTTAAACGAATCACATTCTTTAAGCAAGATAACCTTAGTCTAAATAACATTGGATCAAACACACTTGCATAACCTTTTATTAAGTTCTGGTTAATTTGTGGATGGATCAATCTAGTGTCATCAATATTTTTTGTTTTATTTTTGTTTTTTTTATATTATCAGGACATTTCTACTTGACCAACCTTCTCCTTGACAAAATCAAAAGCACTGCAAAGGAGACCGGCACCGAAGGACGGATTGTGAACCTGTCATCTATTGCTCACCTTCATACTTATGCCGAAGGGATACAATTTGATGGAATTAACGATGAATCTCGGTAATTTAATGGAATTAATTTTATCTCAGCTTTTTTCGTGTGCTTAAATTTCACGACGTGATAGCAGATATCGATTTTCATTTTCCTCCTTACATCATCAGATACAACGACAAGAAGGCCTACGGCCAATCGAAACTTGCGAACATATTGCATGCTAATGAGTTATCCAGACGCCTGCAGGTAGCATTTGCTTCTTACTCGAAATATTTCTGGTTTTAACTGTCATCAATTAGGTTTAATTTGCTTCTCTCTTGCCTAAATTCTATAAAGTATACTTTTCCAACAGAATTTTCACTACTTGTTAACCCGTATCAATTTACTTCATTTTTATGCACCAATAAATGATCGTGTTTGTTAAAAGAAATGAGAGCATTGGGCTAATCTCACATAGGATCGATGAAGAATATGTTGGTGTAGATATATCAACCACAACTTTGATAAACAGTTCTATCTGAATATAACAAAAATGGAGCATTTTGTGCAAGATAAGAGGACAGTTGGTATAAAATTGAGGGTATATATCTATATCTATCTATACTATATTAAAAAGAAATATGGTGGCTACCTAAATGACTACTGACTACAAACATGAGGCATCAAACTAATCCTAGCCCTCCATCTCATCCTGATCCACTCACGATCCTCTCAAATCCCGGCCTAATCGCATGCCTCTTCGTAAATCTCGATCCCGTCCGCCGCCTACGCCATCTTCGTGCAAATCGCAATTTCTTCTTCCCTCCCCCCTCGCAAACTCGGCAGAAACCCTTCAAATCCTCTTCATTGTTGAACTCCACAAAAGCCATCGCCCCAATGGACACTGAAAACCTCTTCCCGTTCTCATGCCGCCAGATCTACGACGCCATATCCCATCTTTGCTTTGGTGTTGGGCTTAGGGTTTCCTGTTTAGGGTTCTTTTCGACAATGCCAGAGAGGCTCTGCATCTAGGTAAGACATTCCTCAACCTATGTCATTGATTCCCATTCTGAAGCTTCCATTTTTCTGTGCAATGTCTGTTTTTACGAACACATCAGCTATTATGCTCTTGTTCTCGATGATTTCAGCTTTGATTTTACATCGGCAGGATTCTGTTTCAATACGATGATGCTAACTTCGATTTTCCAGGGACTTACAAGCCGATAGCTTCCATCTGAAATTTTTTTCGGCATACATTTTCTGCATTTAAGTGGAAGCAAGCTTGCAGATGTCGGATGTCGGACTCATGTCGGTTTGGGTTTTTTATGTCGGATGTCGGATTGCGTGAGATATATCGGGGACATTTCAAAATGTCGGATTGTAATATTATATGTATATATATATTATATATCATAATATTTTTTTAATTAGAAAGTAATTATTTTATTTAATGAAGTATACACTAAAAATCATATTAGAAAATGAATCTACTAACAAGTGTTTAATCAATTTGTAATAAATAAGAAATGTTGCATACTTTCAAAATGTCGAAGTGTAACCAAAGGAGAGCTGCGAAGAGGACGAGAGCTGCGAAGAAGACGAGAGTCAGAAGCGGAGATTAGGGCAAGCGGAGAAGACGAGAGCCCAGAACGTCGTGAGGAGGACGCGGGGGAGATGAGTAGTCATCGTGAGGGGTAAACGTAGTATAACTATATAAGTATATAATAAAAACTAATTTAATTATAAAATTTAATAAAAAAACTTATTAATTTATAATGGCCGCCATAACCCGCCATAACCCGCCATAACCTGCCATAACGGGCCAACATGTCCGACATGTCGGCCGCCATACTGGAAAACGCCATTTTTCTCATTTGTGTCGCTAACGTTGCGATTTCCCCTCAAAAATGACATGTCGGACATGTCGGCCGATATCTACAAGCTTGAGTGGAAGTATCCGGTTGTGGCGAGTGCTTATTTTCATTATGATTTGGTAAGTAGGATATGCGATCAATCTGTGCTTATTTTCATTAAGCTCCATATTAATGCACCGGGTAGATGTTGGAATTGAAATCAATTGCATTTATTTTAGGGATTACAAAAGTTCATTCCAACATAAACGAAAAATACCTCAATTGGATTCTTCAAAATAAACATGCGAGGTTAGTAATGCTTTATCACTAGGTATGTACGTGTGACACAAATTCATCTCATTCTTTCATTGCAACTTTGGATTGTTTCCAATCTTCTGTAGTTATTTGTGACAATGTTACCGAGGAGAAAATGATTCCAATAACGCGATGAACTTGGATACATTTACAAGGTATGCTCGTTCCTAACCTCAGGAGGCTGGTTACTCCTAGAAGTCCCTCTCCCAAATGAGAGATCTCAAGACCCTAAACATCCAAGATGACTAACACTCCCAAGCCACCTCCTTATATTGGGAGGGGGCTCACATACAATTTACTATAATGCCCTACAAATTAAAGATACAAAATTTAATAAGATGTCGTGCGCGCGTGTGTAACAATATATCCGACCAGAAAATCGACGTTGACCCCATGGTCGAGGTGCCGCCCACGTCTAGTAGTGATGTGCCCGCACGTGGGCTTCTACAGAGGTGCCTGGGGCTCCGTCCGGCGGTACATCCGTGATCATAAGGGCGTCAAAGTCAGCAATGTCGATCTCCTCCAAGTCATCCCCGATGAGGGCTCGGAACTCCTTGACAGAACAATTATGAGTAGGAGAGTAGGGCTGCTTGCAACGAAAGCATATGCCTTTACTCCGCAAGTCATGATACTCTTGGTTGGAAAGGCGGTGAGTACGGATATGGCAGTTGTTGTATGAAGGTATAGTGGGTGGGCGAGATAGAGGAGATGGCGGCAGTCGAGGTTTAGTAAAGGGGGCACAACATAGTTGGTAGGTGGATTTGGAAGGAGGCGAGGTAGAAGGAGGGTCCCCAGATGTCGCAAGGAATTCGGCCTCCAAGTATAAGGAGAGGTCCCTGGCTTGGTTGATGGTAAACGAATGGAGGGTGCGGAAGCGATTTCGGATATGAGGTTGTAAGCCGTGCATGAAATAGCCCAAGTAATGGTCGGGTTGGAGACCCGAAACGTGGGTGACCAACTCGATAAATTCATCTACGTACAAGTCAATGGAGCCGGTCTGACGGACTCCGCAAAGGCGGTCGATCACGTTGCCGGAGTAGCGGTGATCATACCGTTGAATGAGTGTCTCGGTGAGAGGTGTCCAAGTGAGGCCAAGAGAGGACTGACGAAGCCAGCGTATTCAATGGAGGGCGGACCCTTCCATACTGATAAGGGCCGTGGCGACCTGCTGCGCCTGAGGAGTCTGGTGAATATCAAAGTACTGTTCAGCGCGGTCAAACTAACCCAGATGTGGGAATGTCTAGGCGTGGGAGTTGACGAGGAGGCAATCCCGCCAAAGCGGGTTCTTCAGGGGACAATGTGTTGGGGGATCCCAAGGCAGAAGCGGCGTTAGGCCTGGAGTGCTGGCCGGGTTGCAGGTATTGGAGCATGGTCATAATTAAAGCGAACTGCTCGGCTTGGACCTCGAGGCGAGAGTTGATGGTGGTGAGGGTGTGTTCGAGGGCCTCCACACGGGATTCCATCGGGTGACGAGCCTTCGGCATAAGAAAGGACGACACGAGCGGCGATGGAGAAGAAGGCGCAACAGTGAGAGAAGTCGTGCGCAGGAGCGGGAATTGTAGTCGTGGCGGCTCAGTGATACTTTACCCGCCATGACTGCAATTATGGATAAGGGCGAAGCCCCGCGATGACTGCAATTATGGATAAGGGCGAAGCCCCGTCACGATGCAGTTAGGATAGGGCGAAGCCCCGCTACGGTCGCAGTTAGGATAGGAGCAAACCCCCGTGCTGTTTCACAGTCGCAGTTAGGATAGGTACTGTCACTCAGCATAGGGGCGAAGCCCCGTGCCGTCGAGGCCAGGGTACTGCCGCTGCTGGGGATACGGGCGGAGGCCCGTGCCTCTCACTCTCATGGATGACAGTAGTCAAAATGAATTTAAACTTCATCCACTTTACCATAAATTCTCTTCTTTTATATAAACTTCCTCCTACCCTAATATATCTTATATGAGAAGATGAAAATATAACTTTTTCCCCAACTTTGGGCTTCCTTTGATTCAAAAATGTTCCCAGTCCGACCTATTTTGTGCATCACATGTGTTTTCGAATGCACAGAGGAAAGAAAATATAAACACCCATAAACAAGCAATCACAACACATTGTTTTTTTTTAATCCCATCATCTTTTGATATTATTCACGATGATAAATAAACAATCATTTGCGCGCCCCACCGTATGGACGGCTTGGATCGGATGTGAGGATGGTAGCTCGCAATCATTTTTTTTCTTTGGTTCGCACCCCACAGCAACGTTTTTTGAGGTGGAATTTTCTTCCTGGCTATCCAAAAAAACAAGAACATATCTTATGTTTACATTATATTTTATGCAGTCTTGTAGGCTATATACTTACATATTTGCCATCATGATATGCAGGAGGAAGGTGCCAATGTTACTGTGAATTCTGTTCATCCAGGTTTAATCATGACAAATTTAATGCGGCACTCTGTACTTCTAATGAGTAAGCCTATCGTCTTTTTTCATTTAATTTAAATATTGTGTTTCCTACGTTTCGGAAACGTGTTTCCGTGCGTTTTCGGGTGTTTCCCGTATCCGATACGCGTTCGAGCCGATACGCTAAGCATTTTTAAGTATCCATGCTTCGTAGGGAAAATCAATATTTCGATATTCACAAATTCTGAATCCTCTGAAATTAATTTCTTTTTCTTGCAGAGGTTCTGAAAATGTTTACCTGCATGTTTTGGAAAAATGTACCACAGGTTTGTGTCTCAATTTTGTACATCAGCATCAGATTCTCATATTGTGCCTTCCTTAAAGGATAATGTTTCTTACCCTATGCCTTTTATCATTGCCCGAAGATGCGACAGATCATAAGAACCAACGATTATGTTAATTATGCGTGTTACTGAGCTGTCATTTCATCTTTATTGTTCGTCCGCTTTGTGTTAGGTCAATTTTCTCTTTTGATTCACATTACATGATATTTATTTGGTATCAGGGCAGTGGTTCGACATAATTCAGTTGTTCATCATGTTCTAGCTAAGTTCAATTTAACCTGCTCCCGGGCCATGACAGCATTAGATCGGTGCGAAGAGCTTTGATATGAAGGGGTGATAGTTAAGGCACATTAAGAGTATTGAGTTTAAGCTAGCCAATATAGCGAAATGAACTAATGATAACTCATGATTAATACAAGCGTTCGTTCGTACCTACTATCGGAATTAATAGTGTATTTCGATCTGCCTTTCTATGCGTATAAGCCCTTGAAGATGCAAATTTCTTGGTTTTCTTGTTGACTTGAGGCTAACAATTTACTAATTAAGTTCTACTGCTAGCTGTTTTTAGTTTGATTTTGACAATGTCTTCTCTTGTATAAAGAAATATTTGTCGAAATACGAAATCGTTGGCTCTCCCTTAAAATGTTAAACTTTATGGCTGAAAACGAGTTTAATCGCTGCTGTATTCGGCCCGACAGAAACATTTCGTATTTTGCAGGGAGCAGCTACTTCCTGCTACGCAGCCTTGCATCCGAGCCTCAAAGGCGTAACTGGGAAGTACTTCCTGGACTGCAACGAGATGAATCCCAGCAACTTCGCCATGGATGCAAAGCTTGCGAAGAAGCTGTGGGATTTCAGCGAGGGTTTGGTGAGATCAGCTCAAGCTCAGTGACACCGAAAACTGCAGCGAGCCGAGCCGAGCATTCATGATTCCTGCTCAATCAATATTTAGATCTTCGTCCTCCTTGCTTGTTTGATCCATTACGGAACTTATCAGATGTAGAATAACCGTTATTCATTGATGCCATATATTTCAATTCATCTGTGTTGAACTGTCTTCTGTACATCTGGTCTTGGAATAATGCTAAAGAAAATCTTTCCATCATATCATACTTTGTTCTGAAAATTGTTCTGCACACAGAAATATAGTCAACCCAGATATACATTTACCATGAAGTCTCCTGAACTTTCAATATGCTTCACCTAAATGGTTCGATATTTCGCCTCACACCTAATAGTTCATACAAATTAGTGAATCAATTTTTCCAAACTCGATGTTGATGAGGATAAAGCAGGAGCGGTGAAGGGATTATATGTTGGGGTGAATCCGTGAATCTATGACGGAGACGAATTCGTTCTAGTCGAAACATCGAGATGAGAACATGAGTGGAAGCTCACATAAATTCATGGTGATGGATTAGTGCGGTCACGGATCTTCCAAGTTTAAAGGTCCTGATGAAGAAGACGACTTCTCCTCTTCCTCCTTAGGCTATCACTAGCGATGAGGTGTCAGGACTGAATGAGAGAGAATAAATTACTTTGTGACTTGGGGATCATAAACTATTTATATTTAAATCCTAATGCGTCGTTTTACGATTAAGCCCATCATATAAACTTAAGATGTCGTCCGGTATCCACCATAGTTTTGTAAACCGGACTGGACCGGCTGGTTCAACCGGTGGATTATGCGGTCCGGTCAGGGGTCTAAAACCGTTCCCACCCAAAACTGGTCAAGAATCGGCGAACATATTTTAAAACTCTAAAATTAATAGAGGCGGAGAAAGGTACAACTTGGGTGGTGGTGCTCTCTTTCTTTTATAGGGATGTGGATGCCGCCTATATTCAATCATGCGATGTGAGACTAATATAAGGACTAGGTTTATAAAAAGAAATCAATGCTGGGTTTTGAACCGGTAACCTCCAACAAGATACAAAACTCTTAACTACTACACCAACGCATTTTATTTGTTTTCTTTGAATTATATTATATATATATAATATTCGTATTACTTAACATATAATAATATTATTATTCATATTTGTTAATGTAATAAATTTCTTCTTCTTAAGTTATATATATATATGATATACCGAAATTATTTGTAATTAACATATACAATTTTTATTTTTAATTAACATATATCATATTTAGCCAAAAGTTTTCTTTGTATAGTCGAGATGTGCGCGTCTACTTAATTAAAAGTTTAAAATTTAATTTTTCATAATAGATTTGATAACTTATTATATATGTGATAAAATACTAATATTGTGATTTTAGATGATAGCAAAATGTATTACTATTTATGAAAATATTTTATTAATTTTGACTCTTTATTCCTATTATTTTTATTAAAAATATATAGACTAGGTTAAATTATAATAGATAATTTTAATATTTATTATATTATCTAACATCACGGTTCAACCCCGGTCCGACCGGTCCAATCGGCCCGACCTTGAACCATTGATCTCACCGGTTCGTTCTCCGATCCGGTTCTCAAAACCTTGGTATCCACACATAAATCGAACCGTTCATGCAATATGAAATGTAATCTACCTGATTAATTAGATCACCGAAATTGAGTCGATGTTAATGACAGCCCAGTAACACGCATAATTAACATAATTTGGACCATACGATTAATATTTTTATCAATCTCTCACATGATCCTATATATGTTAAATTTTTAACTGTGCATACATGATAACCTTATGATCTCAAAAATTGTTGTAATTACTGAAAATGTTTCGATCAAATCTGGTCCATGATTGTATTAACATAGGATTAAAGAGACCTTCACTACAATAATCGTAGCTAGACTCATCAATGATCACATATGTGAGCACAATCAATGTCATAGATCAAGTATGAATGTGTTGCATGAAAATTACATGCAATGTGATCTTGACATGTTTATTTCCAATTAGTCTTACTTAAACTTTAGTGAGATCATAACAATTGAATTCAGAGTGTAAAAGAAGATTTTATTCTGCAGAATAATAATAATAACAAATGTCTAAAACAAACAAGCATCAAAATACAAACTCCTACTAACACAACATATCCTCAACTCGTATAACACTCATATGAGCAGTATGCTCGTGAAAATCTGTTACATGCAGGTCGCCGAAGGGAAGATCCAAACGGAAGAGAGAGAGAGAGAGAGAGAAGAATGTTGGGGGACGAGAGATAGTGAGAAGGGTACGCAGAGAGAGAGAGAGAGAGAGAGAGAGAGAGAGAGAGAGAGAGAGAGAGAGAGAGAGAGAGAGAGAGAAAGACAAAGAAGTAATTCATTCATTCCGTAATTCAGACTTATTACAGAGTACGTATAGGCATTTAACACTAATACTAACAACAATCTTGAGAACCTTCTAGACCGGATGGACTGGCACATGTCGCCATCTCATCCGCTTGATTTGGTGTCTATTGTAGTGGGCCAAGCCCGCTACATCCCTGCCCTTCTTAAGTAATATGCCCGAGCCCGTACGAAACATCGCTGCCCGAGGTTTTGCTTTCTTCTTTATTAAAATCTGGCATGGAGTTGAACGCCGCTCCCCATTTCACAGTAAACCTAGCGGCTGGTGTTCGAGCTGAGCAATGCTGATGAGGAATGGCGGGGACTCGTATTAGACAATGCAGAAGAGGCGATGGTCGAGCGGATCGGCGTGGTTGGCGAGTCTGGTTCTTCGTTTCCATCAACAGGTATCTCTGTATCTCCTATTGGTTCTTCGATTTGTTGATGACGGATGTCTTCTGGTGGATCATTCTTGTAATCGTAAATATTATATGGATTTATATGTATTTTGGGTGGGATGGCAAGTGATTGGGGGTGAGTGAGTGCGTCCCTGAGTGATCCTGGATTTGCTTAATTGTCGGATTCCTTCTTGGACTTCAGTAACCTCCCTGGTCGCGCTGGGTTGCTCCTTGGTAGAAGTCG
This sequence comes from Dactylorhiza incarnata, assembly GCA_033032865.1. Taxonomy (NCBI): domain Eukaryota; kingdom Viridiplantae; phylum Streptophyta; class Magnoliopsida; order Asparagales; family Orchidaceae; genus Dactylorhiza; species Dactylorhiza incarnata. The sequence goes on from JAWHQI010000173.1 coordinate 2,317,544, forward strand.
TCAACCTGTTGTCACGGAAGTCATGGAAGGGTGCGTTAGGATTTTCATTTTTATGTGCAGACTGGATGACATCTGAGATAGTTTGAATGTCAACTTCCCTGGACAGTCGAGTAGAGTCTTGGGAACCTGGTATCAAAGCAGACGCATTAGTTGAACTGTTTGTAGTGTGTGGGAGGATGACAGAGTTTGAGTTATGATCAATGACTTTCCTATCCCCATGGTGTGTTGCCTGCAGAGTGGTAGAGTTGTCTGGCAGGTAGTGAATGTTCTGCACATTAGTGGCGGGGTCCGTACAAGTACAGGTGGCCTGATGCCGAGCGAGTACCGCTGGATCTATAGTAGATGTGTTTTCCCATGTTGCTTCTCCAGGAAGAAACCCTTCCCTGTGTACTAGAACCTGATCTGTGAGATGTTCTCTGATACCAATTGAAAGTGAGGTATTAGATCTTAGCTTTACTCTAGGGGGGGGGGGGGGGTGAATAGAGTATTAAAAGTTTTTAACTTATTTTATAGCGGAATTAAAATAGTGATATATATATGTGTGTAGCAGAGTGAGTATAAAAGCTAGACAAAAATCACAGCACAGTACAGAAAGAAAAACACAATCACAGCAGACACAAGGATCTATAGTAGTTCCCCAATCAATCTGGGTACATCTACTCTTCTACCACCCTTGGTAGGAATCCATTTGGTTTTTGATCAGGTGCCTTATCACCACTGAGCTTTTGATCAGGTGCTCAAACCAAATCACAGGTTTTTGATCAGGTGCCCTGCCACCAAAGGTTTAACTTTTGAAGGAAGTTAGAACCCTGTACAAGATGGGGTAAAATAAACAAAAAAGGTGTTTATGAAGTTCTTCTCTGTCAACAAGATCTGAGAGAAGACTAGTGGGTTGTTGTGTTGTAAAGCTCCCCATGTCTGATAGAATTTATTTGACAGTTGGATGAAGTTTTCTCTTGAATGTAGAAAATCTTCCTTGATAGCAGATGAATCTGAGAGACAATGTTTCTCAGATTATTGTTGCTCTTTGAAGATTAAGAACTAGCAGCTGAAAACTGAGAGATGATTTTTGTTGTTCTCAGAGAATGAGAATGCTGCTGTTGAGGAAGAAGAACTCTGTAATTCTTCTTGACTTTCTGTATCTCTCTCTACTGTATTACTTCTCTGGTCTTGTCTTTCTATTTCTCTATTGTCTCTTTTTTTTTCTTCAACCCTTTTCTTAGGTATATGTAACTGACTTGAAATTCAAATCTTCTGATTAAGGAATAAAATAATATGAAAAGATTATTCTTGGAACTGCAATCTGATTTAGCAGTAATACTTTAAATTTTTTTCCTTTTCCATGAAAGTATCTTTTTTCCAATATGTCAACGACTACTTTCTCGAAAGAAGAGAATGTAAAGGAATAATAAAAGGAAAGATCAAATCTTGACTTATCTGATAATGAATAAGCCCAAAAGAATTGAATAGATCCGTTGCTGATTAGTCGATATGAGTTCAGAGAACATAGATAACAGATCCATCAGAAATTGTCAAGCTGGAGAAAAAATTCGTCGAACAGAAAGCTGAGTTCGTCGAGCTGAGAGTTGAGTTCGTCGAACTGAACATTTAGTTACTTATTCGTCGAACACAAAGCTGAGTTCGTCGTTCTCAATCTGGAGTTCGTCGAACTGATATAAAAACTATTGAGCTGGCTGGAAGACTGAATTCGTCGAGCAGAGGAGCAAGTTCGTCGAACTGAAACACGACGTTCGTCGAACCCAGGAAGGAGTTCGTCGAACGTAGAATGAAGTTCGTCGAACACAGAAACTTGGAATTTTCCTTAGTTCTAGCTAACTGAGACACACTTAAGCCTTGACCCTTAGACTATACAATGTGGTCAATTTGAGTCTTAATAACAGATAGTGATCCTAGCCCAAATCAGTAATGGAGTTGTTCCAACACAGTATGTCGATGATGCCTATTTTAGATGTCAAGGATGGTGTTTGTTCCGAGATTTCATGTACTGCAATGAGTGTGTTAGACTAATAGGGTTTAAGTAGGGAAACATGAAAAATGGGATGTATTTTACTATGGGGAGGAAGTTCTAACTTATAAGCTACAACCCCTATTTTTTGTAATATTTTGTAGGGACCATAATAATTGAGGTTGAAACGTTTGCATTGTTTTGAATGCAGGGAATGCTGCCGGTAGGGATGAAGACGAAGCAATACTAAGTCACCAACCTGGAGCGATATCTCCTGTCGCTTACGATCTGCCAGTAAGGATGATGTAATCGCTGTAATAGTGTAGCTCGATGGTGTTGTTCTGGTAACTCAGCCGTAGGAATCACACTTCCGGCAGGTAATGGCACAAAACAGGGCGGTGGTCGGCCGTAGGTTGCCTCAAATGGGGACATGCCGGCCGATGCATGATACGAAGTATTGTAATGATATTCGGCCCAACTTAGCAGCAGTGCCCAATATTGGGGGTGTTGAAAAGCGAAAATGCGTAAATATTGGTTGATACAACGATTAACGCGGTCTGTCTGGCCATCCGTCTGCGGATGGTAGGCGGAACTAAACTGTAATTTAGTACCGTTCGTTTTAAAATACATTAACCAAAAATTACTTAAGAAAACCGAATCCCGGTCAGAAATATTCGTATTGGGAAATCCATGCACAACTTGCCATAGTAATCCCAAAACACCTGGGTTACTTGGACAACCAAATAATGGGCTGGCATGGGTGCAAAATGAGCGCAGTTAACTAGTCCACCATAACCAGAATTGTTGAAAATGATTTTGAAGGTGTGAGATGAGTGATGAAATCAATGGTCAGATCTGCCCAAATTTGGGTTGGAATTTGTAACAGTTGTAACAAAATATATAGTTTATAGTTTATTTTTATGAAATAGTTTACCGCCTATTTTAACCGAATTGGGTATGTCTGCTGGATTAGATGTTAACTGGGCCAAGATCTTCGAAGCTTTTGCGTCCTGCGAATATAAGATTTCTAAATCCGAGAAAAGATTTGAAAAACTAAATGTTATATTTTGAAAACTGTTTAGAAATCCATCCTCTGCGGTGTCCTGATCGGCTGAGACTGCCCCAGGTGCAACATTCTCACCTGGGTCAGTTCGTCGGGAAAGAGCATCAGCCGCTCCATTGGTTTTACCAGGCTTATAATGTATTGTATAGTTAAACCCGAGCATCTTGGATAAAAAATGTTGTTGTTCCGGTGTTGTCATAATTTGTGAGGTAAGGTTATCTAGAGTTTGGTTGTCCGTTAAAAGGGTAAAAACTGAGCCAATAAGGTACTATGGCCATGGTAATTGCCAACATTTCACGGAAGTAAGTCGATTTGGCTTGTTTACGTGGGGTTAGTTTTTTTTACTAAAATATGCCAACGGGTGTCCTTTTTGAGACAACACTGCTCCTATACCGACCCCGGAAGCGTTGCATTCAACAGTGAATGGAAGGGAAAAGTCTGGGAGTGAGAGCACATGAGTTGTGGACAATAATATTTTTAATTGAGAAAAAGTTTGAGCCGCCAGCGGGGACCAATGAAAATTGTCTTTAACTAACAAACAGTGAGGGGAGTCGCTATGGTAGCGTATTGTTTAATGAAACGACGGTAATAACCGGCTAACCCTAAGAAGGCCCGTAACTTTTTAAATTGCGGGGTTCAGGACAATTCTGGATAACTTCGATCTTGCTAGGATTGGGTTAGTTAGATAAATAAAAAATTGTGATTTTTAATTATGATCATTCGTAGCATTGATCAATGCCAATTCGTATGACAAAGTCATTCTGCAAATGAACAATAAAAAGTGATCAATGTCAATTCCTATGACAGAAAGTCATCATGTCGCCGAACAAAAGAATTGAATTTAAACCCAATGTCAATGCCTGCGTGTATTGATATTGGATTGAAAGCCAATACTTCAATATCAATGTCGTTGAAACGAACGGACCATAAGGATATATTCTGAACTGCCCAATTATGATTGTTGGGATTGTAGGTCATAAGGATGGTGAATGCGATTTGATCAGATAGTCTTTTATGAGAATATGATCCAAAGCCTAGAGAATGAATTTTGTATATGATTTATTCAACCTAAGTCTGTATAAAAAGTTGAGATTAGGGTCTGTTTGTTAGTTCGGAATTAGAGCGTTGGAATTGAAATTCAATTGACAATTTCAATTCCAGCGTTCTGCGGTCATAAAATAATCTCGGAATTGAAATTCATTTCAATTCCCATGGGAATTGATTATAGAGGAAACACACCTCCCTCAATTCCGACTTAGGGCCTGTTTGGGAGGGCTTTTCAGAAAGGAGGAGTGGTGGCAAAAGGATGGTAAGAAAATGTGTTTTTCGAAAATGTCTATTGCAAAAGGAGATCTGTTTAGGTGAACTCATTTTGCAGAGATTTTCAAAGATGAGAAATATTTTATAAACTGTTTGACAAATCTCCGTTGCGGTGACTTTTTTTTATTAAAAATGCAAGTCAGGGCACGCATTTTTCGCCTGGGCGCGCATTTTCACCCGAACGCGCTTTTTTCGTCCGGGAGAAAAATGCGCGCCAGGGCGGAAAAATTCGCGCCCAGGCGAAAACTTCTCGCTCGGACGAAAAATGCACGCACGTGCGAAAAAATGCGCGCCCGGGCGAAAAATGTGCGCCCGGGAGAAAAGTGCGCGTCCGGGCGAAAAATGTGCGCCCGGGCGAAAAGTGCGCGTCCGGGCGAAAAATGCGCGCCCGGGCGAAAAATGGGCGTCCGGGCAAAAAATGCGCGCCCGAGCAAAAAATGCGCACCCGGACGAAAAATTGCGAGCCCGGGTGAAAAATGGGCATTCGGGCGAAAACTGCGCGCCCGGGCGAAAAATGCGCGTCCGGGAGAAAAATGTGCGTCCGAGCGAAAAATACTCGTCCGGGCGAAAAATACTTGTCGGGGCGAAAAATGATCACCAGTGAGAATAAATTGGTCGTTGGGCGAAAATGCGCGTCCTGGCGAAAAATGCACGCTCGGATGAAAAATGCGCTCCCTGGCGAAAAAAGCGCGCCCAAAACAAAAATGCACGCACCGGCGAAAAATGAGAGCACGAGCGAAAAAAGCCCGCTCGGGGCAAAAAATGAGCGCCCGGGGCGAAATTTGCGCGTCGGGCGAAAAATGCGCGCCCGCTCGAAAAAAATGTGCGCCCGCGCGAAAAATTCGCTCCCAGACGAAAAATGCGCGCCCCGGCGAAAAAATGTGTGTCAGGGCGAAAAATGCGCGCATGGGCGAAAAATGTGCGCCCAGGCGAAAAATGTGCGCCCGGGCGAAAAATGCTTTGCTCGTGCGAAAAATGTGCGCTCGTGCGAAAAATGCCCGCCCTCGCAAAAAATGGGCTCGGGCAAAAAATGCTCGCTCGTGCGAAATAATGCACGCCTGGGCGAAGAATGTGCGACCGGAAAAAAAATACGCGACCGAGCGAAAAATTCGCATCCGGGCCTAAAATCCGCCCATCGGCGAAGAAATGCTCGCCCGGGCAGAAAAATGTTCGCACGGGAGAAAAATTTGCGCTCGGGCGGAAAATGCGGTAACCTTGTATCGGGATGAGGAAGTGCTTTTCGAAAAAGATGAAAAGTAGGAGCCAGGTGACTTTTCAAAAAGAGGTGAAAAAGGAGTTTTCCGCGGTAGCTTTTCCCACCGGTAGACAAGCCAAACGATTTTGTAGGTGCGGTGACATTTTTCAGAAAATGGAAAGGAGATAAAAAGCCTTCCCAAACAGGCCCTTAATGAGGTCTTCATTTGCAATTCTCACCCTTACCAGTGCGCCCCTGACTCTCTTAAAAAGACCTCGACGCCAACTCTGTTGTTTGCTCGAGAGTGCATTTTTCGCCGAGGAGCGAATTTTTCGCCCGGTCACGAATATTTCGCTCGGGCGTGCATTTTTTGCTCGGGCGGGCATTTTCAGCCCAAACACGCATTTTTAGCCAGGACGCGCATTTTCAGCCCAGACGCGCATTTTCAGCCCAGGCGCGCATATTCCCCTCGGGCGCGCATTTTTCGCCCAAGCGCGTCTTTTTCGTCCGTGTGGGCATTTTTTTCGACCGGACACGCATTTTTTGCATGGGCGCGCATTCTTCGCCCATGCACACATTCTCCGCACGGGCGCGGATTTTTCGCCCGGGTTAGCTTTTTTTTGCACGGGCGCAGATTTTCAGCCGAGGCGCGCATATTCCGCTCGGGCGCGTATTTTTCGCTCGGATGCGCATTTTTTCAACAGGGTGTGCGTTTTTCGCCCGGACGCGCATTCTCTAGCCAAGACACACATTATTTGCCACGACGCACATTTTTCGCCCTGGCGCATATTTTCAGCTTGGGGGCTCATTTTCCGCCTGGACGCTCATTTTTCGCGTGGGCACATATTTTCTGCGCTGGCGCGCTTTTTTGTGACTGGGCGTACATTATTCGCCCGGGCCTGCATTTTTTGCCCAGGCGCGCATTCTTTAGCCAGGAAGCGCATTTTCACCTAGGCATGCATTTTTTGTCACGCACACATTTGTCGCCCTGACGCATATTTTCAGCACGGGCGCACATTTTTCGCCAGAGCGCATATTTTCAGCTCGGGCGCTCAGTTTTTCGCCCGGGCATGCATTTTCAGCCTGAGTGTGTATTTTCTGCGCCGGCACGCTTTTTTTTACTGGGTGCTCATTTTTCACCTGTGCCTACATTCTTCGCCCGGGAGCGCATTTTTTGCACGCATACATTTTTTGCCCTGACACATATTTCCAGCCCAGGCGTACATTTTCCATCGTGCGCGTATTTTCTGCGCGAGCGCGCATTTTTCATCGTGCGCGTATTTTCTGCGCGAGCGCACATTATTGTGACTGTGCGCGCATTTTTCGCCCGGGTGCGCAATTTTCACCCGGGCGCGCAATTTTTGCCCTGACGCACATTTTGTCGCCCGGACAAACCCGAGCAATAAATTAGCATCCGGGCAGAAAATGCGTGCCTGGGCAAAAAATGGGCATCATGGAGAAAATGTGTCCGTGCGGAAACAATGTGCGTCTAGGCAGAAAATGCGCGTTGTGGCGAAAAATGGGTGACAGGCAGAAAAATACGCGCCTAAGCGAAAATTACGCTCCCCGGTGAAAAATGCGCGCCGAACATAGATTTCTTCATTTCTGATGACCTTGAAGAAAACTATGTTTTAGTGTGTAAATATCAATTCCATCGACTGAATTCCAATATGCAGCCGAACATTGGAATTACTAATTCCAATGCCTTTGACAAAATTCTTGCATTCAGCCGAACAATATAATTGAAATTGACTTCAATTCCAATTCCGACGGGAATCAAAATTAGGGTCAACTTCAATTTCTACATCTCATTTCCTACCAAACGAACGGAGCATTAGGGTTGCAAGTGGGTATCCAGTGTGCTTAATTATGACAAGATAATTGACGCTAATGGCCAATGGATACTTATATTAGGATTTAAAATAAAAATATTTATTTGTAAGCCATATGAGCAAAGAGATTCTAGAGATAGGATTGGCATTAAGTTCAAGGAAAAATATACTTGAAGTTTTATGACAATAAATCTATTTTGATCATAGATTGGAAGAAATGGGAGATATTTGTTGAATTAATGCTTAAAGGTTTAATAGTTTTCCCCTTTTGAGTTATAATTTGGGAGGGATGTTACACCACCTCTCTCTTCCTTCCTCTGATGTATTGTGTGCAGCCGTCGTGATTGATAGTCGTAGAGGTAGTCCGTCAGCTCGTGAATGGAGGAAGAATGGTACCCTGGGAGATCATTTCGATCTCCTAATTCGCTCATTTCCCCTCTTTTGCGCGTGAGGGAATTAGGAGATCGAAACGATCTCCTAGCCGGACAAAAACTTGGATCCGGAGCCCGATTCGAAAAATTAGTCCTCATGAGGACTGTACGGTGCTAGATAGTTGGAACCACTTAGACAATTAACTTGACTGTGGACAGCTCCGATTACTGGTCTTAATAGGCATGAACAAAGTGATCATGAAGTGTAATTCGTGAACACCCGACCGCATCATTGAAACTGCGTCCGTGTATAAGTTCAAAATGGGATTTTTCTTCAGAGGCGGGCATGACCGTTCCAGTGCCTAACATATGTTTCATACCACCAAACACATCCAAGCAAAATTCCGCTTCGAACGAGACCATAACTCATGATTGCCTATACCAAATAAGCTAATTAACCAATATATAACATAAGGGCACGGCCCCTATCAAATAAAAGTAATCTAGGACAGTTTTGAATATGAACAAAAGCAAAAAAAAAAACACACAAATAGCTTCAAACACTCTCTACAAATAACCTTTGAAATGTGCAATAATCAAGAAAAAAAAACTACATGGGAAGCCGAAGAACTGTATCAAAAACAGATCAACCATTCAGTTCCGTGTGAAATTTCGAAAGAAAACTACAAAAATTGAAGAGCAAGCGCTCGGCAATATCAGGTTTCAATGATCACAAAAGAACAAACTACAGGGAGTTTTATACAAATAACCTTAAAAAATTAGAGAGTTATCTCCTGTACTGTCTTAAGACACTGAGAAAGTGGTACCTGAATGTAAACACTTACAAAGCCAACAATTTATTCACGCTGTAAACTTTTATTCACACTGTTATTTAACTTTAAGGTTCAAATGGAGGTTTATTAAAGGAGAAACATTACCTTTTCAACCATTCAAAGCAGCAGCAGAGACCCCAGCAGAACGGGGAGGGGTAATCTCTTACATAAATTTCTCTGTTAAAACCAATGATATAGAAAATGAAGAATCTTTCATGATTAGCCATTGTTACGCGTGTGACCGGCACGACAGAAATCACATGCTTCTCACAAATGACTCGAGCAGAGGGCGGAATGAGAGAGCGGTCAGCTATAACTTCTGATGAGAACCTGTTGAGGTGGACGGAGTCTGCAAAACAGGCAGGTGTGCACTGGTATGCTTGTGTATTGTATAGTTGGACTCCCTTTGCTTTGTGGAATACCTCGTCGGGGACTGAAGCGGCGCCACTCGAAGCAGCAATCTTGCGAGTCGAAAGTGTCCTCCTAGATTAGGATATACAAACTACATCCATTCATGAGTATCCATATCGAAGGTACAACAAGTAAAGAGTAAGGCACATTTACAAGACTACAAAGCTATTGTAAATTTGTAATGGCATGATCAGAACCCTAGTGTGCATGCGTGCGCATGCATATGTGCGTCTGTGTGTGTGTGAGAGAGAGAGAGAGTTCAAGATAAACCTTGAAACCACTACAACTGAACCTTTACTCGCAGTCGTTAAATTCTAGGAAGCACGGGTACTGGGTACGGTATGTATCCGGTACGAAGTATGATCAAATTAAACAAATAAGGATACGGGTATGGCGGGATATATTAGATAAATATAATATATATATATATATAGAGAGAGATATTTTACAAGTGCAATAAAAAGTGTTCAAAACAATGAAACATTAAGCATAAATCATAACTTGAGTCTAAGTCAGAAACCAATACAACATAACATGAAGTTCTCAAACATAAAACATTCATAAACACTTCAAATTTAACATTTTATGTGTTTAACTATAAGAGACAAAAATAAAGCTTAAGCGTGTTCAATAGTTCATTAGTCATTTTCTTCCTCTTCTTCTTCATTGTTGGAGATCAACACATTCGATTTCCAGTTTGTCTAGAGTAAGTTAGCAACACTAAGCATGTCAATACCATCAAAAGGATTTGCTCATGCATCCCCTCCAATATCCCACAATTTACTTTTTCATTGTAGATATTGTGTCTTCTTGATAAAAAACATGTTTCTATGCACATTGACCAAATCAGCAGCTCGGAGTGGTTGAATTTTATTTCTTCGCAATGAGTGAATGAAGGAGTTGTGCTCTAATTTTTCTCACAACATGATGATGAAAGAGGTTCTAGAAGCTTCCAATTTTTGCAACCTCGGTACCAAAGTTCCATAATAGCTCCATTGATCGTTAGGCAACAAGGAAGTTTACTCTCTAAACTGTCAGTCTAATTAAAAGCTTGATCAAGTCCCGTGAACCTAGAATTCTCATTGATGACTAGATTCCTTTCTGCCACACTGCTCCTTAAGTATTTATTCTTCTCCAAAGAAATCTCTTCATCAATATTTGAAGCAACTCTATTTGGCATTCCATCAAGCCAATCTCGACTATAATACATACAAATGTTATACAAATAACAATTCATACCGTCAAATAAATATATCATGATAAATATCAAATATGAGAAAAGATTACTTTGGAATTAGAGAATGAGTCATGCAATGTAGTGGTATGCAACTCTTGGTCCATCTATCAACGAAGACATCATAAATTGCCTCATAAAGAGGGCAATGAGCATCCATCTCATGTATAGCTGACACTTAAAACAGAAAACCGTATACAAAATCGGAACAACAAAAGAACCGGACCGAACTGTTCAGAAATTATTCGGGTTCCGGTTTGAATTTTGGAACCGTAAACAACAATGGTTCGGGTGCGTTTCCTTCATTTTATTATCCGGACCGGAACCGCAACATAAATGTCTCGAGTGGTTTCAAAATTTTTAAACTCAATCTTAACCGGACAGAAGCAGAACCGAACTGCAATCCGTTTATTATTATTATTCTTTATAATATATATTATTATTAATATTATTATAATATTTTTTTATAATATTAATAATATATATTTATTATCAATAAGATTATACCTATATACGCCGTCTGATTGCAACGCCGTTCGAATGCAACGCCTGCAGTGAGATTCAAATACTCAAACACAGGCCGCGCGACATTAGGTCGTTTCTCTGCTCCTCTACATCGAAGGCTTCCTTCTCGCTCTACTTGCTAGATCGCTGAAGACTTTTTTCTCCCCATTCCGGCAGTGTTCGTTCCGGCAGTGTTCATTCTGACCTTTATGCTAGGGCTTCAGATCTACGTACAGAATCGACGACTTCCTCGAATGGCTTCTTGTAGAAGATCTTCCGGCAGTATTCGCTCTCTCCCTCCCTGTTAAGGTTTCAAATTTAGGGGGCTCCAACGACCGTCTGGTGAGCTTATTTCTTCTGACCTTTCTGAATTCATCTCCTTCTCTTCCTCTGATTCCATTTCTTCTTCTCATTTCTTCAATTGTTAGGGAATTTTGATGCTGCCGCCACCTCCATCATAGATCCGACATTCCATTTCGTTATGCATTTCATGCTCGCGATTAAGCTCATTCACAAACAGTGTACAGGTAACCCATATCCTCTGTCCTCGACTTAACATTAATTTCATATCCATTCTATTTTGTTATTTAATTTTGTTGATGACTATATTCTCTATTGTGCTGATGATTATATTCTCTATTTTGTTGATGTCTATGCTTGTCATTTCTCAACTGCTTCAGTAAGACGACTGTTTTGCTGAGCACCGAGTGTTACAATGTTACCCGTTGTCCATCATGCTAATGTCCATGTTTATGTTAATTAATTTTTTGGATCATGATTACTGTAATCATACAATATTACTCATTCTTTTTCGATTCAGTGCGCCAAATTAGATATTATTGCATGTATATTTGTATTAGTTCAATTTTAGCATATTTAGACTTAAGAAACCATAAAATTATTGCTCAAACTATTTGAATTCCAATTTCCATTTCAAATATGCATTTTTAAAGAGATAATCTTTTTGAATGCATCTAATGACTCAAATTATAGAGTTATAAAATGATTAAAACTAATGACACAGAACCAATTGGAACTGGAAAGAATCGCATAGAACCGGACCGAACCGTTATTGGCCGGTTTGGTTTTGGTTCTTGCTGAACCGAAACCGTTGACACGAAGGTTCCAAAAATTATGCTAGAACCGAAATCGGAACCGGCCAAACCAAATAAGGTTTTGGTTCTAATTTGAAGAACCATTAACTTAGCGGTTCGGTTCATGGTCTTAGTAGAACCGAAACCGAACTGGAAATGTGACAGCTCTAATCTCATGCATATATGTCTCAACCTTCACATTTTATATCATTGAGTCTCATATGTCATACACTAAATGAAGGTTAGGTTTGTCTATACCACAAACTCTAAGCATATCATATACGGGACTTGCTATATCAAGGGCTATGTCTACATCATCATACCATTTGTCACAATAAATTAGGCTTTTTAACTTCTTGGGCTTTCTCAACATCATCTCCTTATATAAACTTCATTCAGGGCATCCGACCATATTAAGTAGACTCATTTTCATAAGTTCAAACCTCTTTAATATCACGATAGTAGAAGCAAATCAAGTTTCAGCAACTACAAACAACTTTAGTGAAACAAAAGAGTTATACATGTTCATCATAGAAGAATGATTCAGAAGAAATTCCTGATGAATTGAGCTTCATTAGACACTTGAATAACCCATCAATATGGTTCTTTAATAGTTGCATATCGATCAGTATTATTAGATGTCCAAATATTTTTTTAATATAAGGTTTAGGGTGTGCACAAAAGAGGGTCTCCAAAATATATATATGGAAATCTTGTCTCTATGATTGCTCTTACTGTCTTATACACTGGTGCACAGTGATAGCTTGTACACAAACTTCATTAATTGCTTCAATCATTAAGTTAGCAATATAATGTTATCTTTGTACACTTCTAATACATCAACTACCTTCCAAAATTAGGATCATCCTCAAAGGCAACCATAAAACTAATCAATGGTCTTCTTTGAGAATTTGTTGAATAATCACTTACTAAGTTGATTTCCTCAAGTAATTATGCTAACTCTCAAAGGAGGTTTAGGTAATTAATTGTATATCTATGTATTATATAATAAATTATATTTGATTTGCTAAAATATAGATTACATATATATTGCATGCATAAAAATGTTTAAAAAATATATTATTGTGCCCCACCATCTCTGTTCACAGCTCCTCTATTTTGACATAGCTTTCTCCGCCCCCCTGTTCCGGTTCATTCGCAGGCTGACCGCCATCTCCCCCCCCCCCCCCCCCCCCCCCCCCAAACCGCCCTCCATCTCTTCGGGCAACTCACCTCTGTCTCTCTCTTGTCTCTCATGGAAGCTCATCTCTTTCCCTTTCTTTCTCTCTCTCCTTCCCTCCCTCTCTCTTCCTGTCATCATCCAGCAACTCAACAGAGCAGTCTCTGTAAAAGATCCAAACACGGCCTCTAATGGAATTTCTGTTTTCTTAAACACTCAATTTAAGGCCACCAACAGATGGCATGTCGGAACCATCTCTCCAGCGATGATCTCCGACAACTGACTTGTTGTTCAAGAGAACAGTCACCGTTGCTGCCTCCGAAAAAGCTTCCTAGTGAGCGCATGCGCCCGCCGTTTTCATGCTCGATCGAGGGCTTGTAGTTGTAGGTTTCCACTCCTAAAACAACAGCCCACTCTTGTTTTTTTAGGTGATTGATATTCATAGACCCTCTCTGGCTATTTGTAGTCCACCGTTATTCGTAGACCACAAAATTATAATTGTACCCAGCAACGCTATTTGTAAACCCAAAAATGAATTTTTTTTAAATTGATTTTATAGATAGAACTAGGCATATATATTAACTATTAAGTGCCCAACACAAACAATTAAATCTATGTTAGTGATTAAACTATTTAAATACATTTTTCCCAAAAAAATAACGTTGTTCCAAAAAAACATTGAAATTCGCATATTCGATCCAAATAGTTGTGTAATGGGAATGCATTTGTAAACAGTGAAGGAGTTATAAGAGATTGGTGTGGTGGTATGAAATCAAATTAAGAAAGAAAATGAGAAGAAGAATCATCCTTGGTGCTTCTCTAAATTAAATTCCCCTTGAGGATTTTTGTCATCTCGAATGGGCTTCAACCTCCATGCATACTACGACATGGGCATCTCTTCCATCTCCTTGAACATCTAAAATAACATAAATTTCATCTTGAATCGAACTCATCATTTATGACTCAAGCTAAGAAGAAATCACGTCTGGCGAGCTCCAAGAGCATGCGAGTTGGTGAGACTTACGGGCTTCCCCAACAAACGCAGCGTGTTCATGAACTGAAACTGAAGTCCTGCGAGTACCGGAATTCAACGCGTCAATCACAAGACGCAATAGAAATTTCTAGGGCGGGCAAGGCGTACCTCGTTAGGGACATTATAGTTAATGATGAAGTAGTCGGGTTTCTAAGGTATAGTGCGAGGCCACTGAGGGAAGGGCCCTGGGAGAAGGTGGCGTTGGTGATGGAGACATTGAGGCGGAGCTCTCGCAGGAGGAAAAGAGGAACTCGGCATCCGAAAATGGATGTGAAGGCGGAGCGGGGGCTCTCGGGCGAGACCTTCACAAGTCGCAGTTGGGGGGCGACGTGAAAGAGAGAGGGGAGAGTTCGGTCTTTGTAGGGGGGACATTTAGGATTTTTTTAGTTATAAAAGTGTTTTATTTTTTGAAATGAGGGAAAGGAATAGCCATTATGGGTGTACGAATATCAATCACCTTTTTTATATATTGCAATTGGTAAATTTGAAGAGGCAGCAGGGGCATTTTGGGAAGGCCAAAAGAAGCTGGTGATACCAAAAAATACTATTCACAAGTTAATTCTCTTATATGTTATATATATATGCACTAGTGTCTCATATGAAGTTATGTATTCACATTTAAGGATAAGTGGAAAGAATGTACGTGGAGAATCAAAAAAGTCGTGCGCCCCTAAATAAAAAATCTTGGTGGTGGAAAGAGGAAGTGCAAGACAAAGTGAAGGCAAAAAGAGTCAGCTATAAAACACTCTAAACTTGTAGGAATGATGAAAATATGGCAATGTATAAAGTCACCAAGAAAGAAGCTAAACATGCAGTAAGTAAAGCAAAAGGTCAAGCTTATGAAGAATTTTATAAGCGACTAGATACCAAATATGAAGAGCGTGACATACATAAAATTGCTCGAGTTAGAGAGAGGAAGACAAGAGATTTAAGCCAAGTTAAATGCATAAAGGATGAAACAGATATAATTTTGACGGATGATAGGACTATTAAAGAGCGATGGAAAAGATACTTTTACCAACTCTATAATGAAACAAAAAACAATGAACTGAACTTGGAAGAGTTAAGTAAATCGAAGGAGTATAAGAACATAACATTTTATCGTAAAATTCAAGTATCGGAGGTAAACGATGCTCTAAAGAAAATAAAAAATGGAAAAGCAGTTGAGCCAGACGATATACCTGTTGGAGCCAAAATTGTCACCAACTCTCCACACTCAGCAAGGACTCTGGAGGACAGAGAGCGGGATCGGAGACTGCGAGCAACCGCTTACTAACCCGCGGGACAAGGCGAACAGAAACCAGAAAAGCGGATGTCACGGTGAGCGGCGGACACCAGATTGGCCCGCAGCGGCGAATGCCTCTCTTGCTACGAGCTTTTTATATTGCACAAGGGTCTATTGCAGGCTATTACAAGAGTAATGAAAGCAGAAGCCAACCGCGAGCTCATAACTCAGAGACCGCAGCTACAACAGGGTAGATTCTGGCCAGAGTTCTGTGTCCCCTTCCAAGCGCCCTTGGCCCTCTATTTATATAAAAGGGTACGCCGCGTGGCCGGTGGGGGCATTTAATGCTGTATTAAATGCCCCTCTGCGTGAAGGAACCGAAGTGTCGGTTGCGGAAGAGAAGAAAGAGGCCTCGCGGGCACGACATGCCATGACCGCACGCACCCGCTCACCAAAAAGGGGCCTAGGCGGGTTCTGGAGAGTGCCCGTCGCGACTCCTCTGGGTGACTGGCATTGCTGACTTGATGGACGCGGGCTCTTCGGCGAGTAACTCTGCCAGCGCCACTGCTAGTACTTGGAGAATCCGCGAGTACTCCAAAAGTGTCGGCTCGAGACTAGCTTAGGCTCCCCTGGAGAGTGACCGCAAACCCGCCTGGGAGTCTGCCGATGAGACCGGAAGGCGGACGCTGGTCGAGTCTGCAGGATTTGGGTGAACAGAATCCCCGCACTTTTTTGAGTCCATGTGGGCTCCAAAAAAGTACATAGGTAACCGCAACGACTGCGACTCGGCTCCTGCGCTACTAGAAACTATAAATAGCCCTGAGAATGGACCCCCTGGCTACCCCACCCAGTCTTTCCTTGCCTGGCAATTTCTTCTGTTGTGATGGCCGGATTCGATGGATCGGTTCTCGATGCTTTGGAGGCGCAGGAGCCCGCGACGGCGAGATCGAAGAGGCGGCAGTAAGGAGGTTTGAAGACCGCGGCGAAGAGACCGCGCCCGAACTCTGCTGTCAATACGCGCGTGGAAAGTGAAGCAGTTGGGGAGGGAGCACGTAGGGTCGTCCCGGTCGCGTAGTGTGGCCCGATCCTGTTGGACGCCGGAGGGAAAGAGCTGGTATCGAAATCCCCTTCCATGGGAGTGCACCCGGTGAGAGTGCTGCTAAACCACGGGATCCCCAAGAAGGTATCCGCCCGCAAGTCGGCACAGAGACGGTATCAAAGCAACTAGAGGAGGAAGCGGCGCAAGCTCCTGTAACAAAAGAAAATTTGGTGATAAAATCAATGTTGCAAATGAATGATATTGGGTTCATACCAATTTGGGTTTAAAATATCGGATTGTGGGGGGATGTCGGTGACATTTCAAAATATCAAATTTCAACATTTAATCACACACACAATATATATATATATTTATAACACATAATATAATTAAATATTTCCATTTATGATTTATATTTTCTAATTATATATATTTTTATTTATTTATTTATAATACATAATATTATTAAACATTTCCATTTATTATTTCTTAAGTAATTATATTTTCTAATTATATATATACTAAAAAATAAATGATCAAAATCAAGTACATTTTAATGAATGATTTAACAAAAAAAAGTATAACATATTTGATAACAAATAAGAAAAAATACATGCTTTCATAAAACATTGCAAAATTACATTTGAAACTTGGATTAATATTGGGATTAACATTACCACATATATTGCTAACTTGCCATAATAGCACGAGAACTACAGCAAATCTCAATATCTGCATAGTTTGGTTAATATTTTAATGCTCCATAGCTGGGCAAATTAGAAATATTAAAAGACTGCTTTTGAATGCTCCACTATTTGACTACAAATCAGAAATACTAAAAGAAGCCTTATTTTATCAGGCTAGTAGATTAGAATTAAACAAATTGAACAGACAGAGTGTTACGCGCACGCGGCGTCGTATCATTATTATTATTATTATTATTTTCTTTTAAATGTTATTAGGGTTGATGTGAGCCTCCCCTCCCTATACAAGGAGGTGGTTTTGGGGAGTTAGGATATCTTTTAATCTATTGTCTTTTGGACTCTCATTAGAGAAAAACTCTTTGGAGGAACCAGCCTCCGAGAGTTGGCCGGAGCTTGCTCCGGATTGTATCCGTTGTTTCATTAATCCAAGCAATCTTCATCTTGTTCGTATTATTTGGTCCGACCTGCCTCACCGCCCGCTGCACTTGTCACCGGTGTTTCGTCCCCCGTCGTCCAGGCTCGCGTGAACCCCGTCGTCCGTACTGATCGATCCACCGCATCCACACTGATCGATCCGCCGCATCCGCACCCCATCGATCCGCCGCACCCCATCGATCAACCGCAACGATCCGCCGCATCCGCACTGCTCGATCTGCTGCACCCCATCGATCAGCCGCATCCGTTAACCTCCAAGGTCGTCCGCTGCACCCCAAGATCGATCCGCCGCATCTGCTAACCTCCATGGTCGTCCACTGCACCCCAAGGTCGATCTTCCAAGGTCAGCCGCATCTGCTAACCTCCAAGGTCAGCCGCATCTGCTAACCTCCAAGGTCGATCCGCCGCACCCCATCGATCTGCCGCATCTGCTAACCTCGCAGCGATCGTCCGCTGCTAGCGCCCTTTCCCAGGCTCCAACACTTTCCTGCCAACCTCCAGCTCGGCGCAGTCGTCCTCATATGCCAAAGAGTCGGATGGAATCCCGCGTGGAAGCCCTCGAACACTCCCTCGCCACCATCAACGCCCGTCTCGAGGCACAGACCGAGCAGTTCGCCTCGATTCTGACTATGCTCCAGAACTTACAGCCCAGCCAACACTCCGGGCCTCCTACCGCCTCTGTTGTGGGATCCCCCAGCACTACGATCCCCGATACACCCGCAGCAGTGGAATTACCTATTCCACCGTACCGTGGACTTGACATCCCCACATTCAACGGGATTGACCCCCTTGGGTGGATTGCCCGCGCCGAACAGTTCTTCGACATCCACCAGACCCCTCCGACGCAACGGGTCTCCACCGCACTTATCGGCATGGAAGGGTCTGCCCTCCATTGGGTTCGTTGGCTCCGCCAGACCTCTCCCGCCCTCACTTGGACAGATCTCACTGAGGCCCTGATTCAGCGGTATGACGACCGCTACTCCGGCCCAATGATCGAGCGACTTTGCGGGACCCGTCACACTGGCTCCATTGACTCGTACATTGATGCCAACGTGGAATTGGTCACTCATGTTCCCGGACTCCCCCCAGACCATTACTTGGGGTTTTTCATGAACGGCTTGCAACCCCACTTCCGCTCCCGTCTCCGCACCCTCAAGCCATTAACGGTCCACCAAGCCATCAACCTCTCCCCCCTTGTGGAGGCGGAATTCCTCGCGACATCCGGCGACATTCCGTACCCATCACCTTCCTCCAGGCATCCCTCCCAACCTTACTTCTCGACCCATCCCAAACCTCCACCTCTGCCACCTCCCCTACCCCGGCCACCAATTATGGGCCCAACCAACACTCGGCATCTCCCTACACACCGCCTGACCAATCAGGAGTACAACGACTTACGGAGCAAGGGTCTGTGCTTCCGCTGCAAGCAACCCTACTCTCCTGGTTATGCGTGCTCGGTGAAGGAGTGTCGGGTCCTTATCGGCGACGACGTGGCCGCGCTCACCACCGCCGACTTTGACGCCCTGCTGCTATCAGACGGACTACCAGGAGACCCCCCGGGCACATCGACGACATCCCAACTGCGTGCATATCATTACTAATCGGCGGGCGGCGGGCCGACCTTGGGGTCAAGGTCGTTTTTCTGACGGGGTGTATTGTTACGCGCACGCGGAGTCGTATTATTATTATTATTATTATTATTATCTTTTAAATGTTATTATGGTTGATGTGAGCCCCCCCTATATAAGGAGGTGGTTTTGGGGAGTTAGGATATCTTTTGATCCATTGTCTTTTGGGCTCTCATTAGAGAGAAACTCTTTGGAGGAACCAGCCTCCGAGAGTTGGCCGGAGCTTGCTCCGAATTGTATCTGTTGTTTCATTAATCCAAGCAATCTTCATCTTGTTCGTATTACAGAGTCGAAGAAACAGAAAAGAAGCCTTATTTTGAGTAGATCAGAGAGGAAGAGAAGTCGCAGAACCAGAGAAGAAGATTAGGGCAAATGAAAAGACAAGAAGTCACAGAATAAGGGAACCAGAGAAGCCGCAGAACCAGAATACCAGAGAAGCCGCAGAACCAGAAAACCAGAGAAACCACAAAACCAGAGAACGAGAAAAGTTGTGGATCAAAGAGGAAGAGAGTCGAGAACCTAAAGCAGAAGATTAGGTCAAATGAAAAGAAAATCGGTGCTGAGCTAAAACGAGCTAAAACTTGCCCGATAAGCCTCATGCATTATAAATAAAAGAAAAAGCCAGCAAAATAGAAGTCACATAACTTAAAGAACTCACAGTGCTAGGAAAGATAAAATCTTAATGAACCCACAGTTAGATAGAACTTAAAAGAACTCATAATGCCGACTACCGAGAAGAGAAGCCAAAAAGAGAAGAAGAAAGACAAGAACCAAAAAAAGAAACCGCAGAATCAGAGAACCAGAGATGTTGCAGAACCAGAGCCGAAGATTAGGGCAAACGAAAAATAAATCGCAGCTCAGTTTGAAACCTAGCCTTGATTTTTTTTATTTTTTTTAAACAATAAATATTGTGGCGATAATTTGAAAAATGTCATTTTCTTTTAAAATGTCGAAAACATGTCATTTTCTCCCCAAAACCGACATGTTGGACGACATCTACAACACTGGATAAAAAAGGAGGAATTGAAAATCATAACAAATTCTATGGAATTCGTTTTATGCTAATATTGATTCCTTCCTAACTATATCGAAATTGAGTTGATCAGTTGATCTTAGTTTCAATATCTGATTCCAACTCCATCCAAACGAATAGAGCTTATAAGAATATCAAAATCGAGACACTATGGAGAAGTTTACAACAACATCTAAGAGATACGGAATCAAGTATAACTTAAAAGTGAGGCATCTAATTAGTCAGAGTAGATACAAAATGTATATTAAGAACTTCAATCACATATGCTATCATTAGGTATTGGGGTTTAAGAGATCTGAGTTAATCATAATACTGGAACATCGGTTATACTTACAAGATGGTAAGGTTTAATACCAAATTATCATATAAAATAAGGGTTATTTACCGGGACCTCCCTCGAAGTTTGCGTAATTATAGCTATCACCTCTCTAATTTTTGAAATTACAGAAACCTCCCCTATAAGTTTACATTTCATAACATCCATTCACAAAAGTATCCCCTTTGAGTAAATCTTCAGGGGGTCATTTCGTGCATGGATGTTATGAAATGTCAACATTGAAGGAGGTAATTGCAATTTTAAAAGTTAGAGGGTGCAAGTTGTAATTACGTAAACTTCGAGGGGAGGTGTCGATAAATAACCCAATAAAATAATGAATGTAGGTAATCACCATGGTTATAAACTTAGCTTTTCTGGGTGTTACACAATTTGCTAGGGTATGCTAAGGATACAAGATCCACAACTTCATAAATGACCACACTACCAAACATGCTAACGATGAAATATCAAAGTTTATAAGGGATCATACCATCGAATAAGACAAGCATTCCGAGTAAGAAGAGAACCTTGCCCGTCACATGCCTGGCATTTTACAAGTCCACGAGATCCACATGTTGCGCAAGGTAGCTTTCCAGTACCGCTACATTTTTTGCATCTGTAAAATTGTTATTACAGTTAGGCATTATCTAGCATTACTTCATACTTTACATTTTATATTGTGACAGTGGTCTTTTGAAGAAAACCCGGAAGCCCTAGTCTGTCAGGACCAGGCTTTCTAACTCCAAGACTGGACCGTCCCATCCAAAGGAGACCTGCAGGGCTCAGCATTATAGCAGCCTAATTCGAGGATGGGCAAGCATGGTACCCAGGCCTGGTATGGATCTGGCTCGGGCCAAAAAAATAGGGCCTGCTAGAGGGGTAAATGGGGGTCTATTTGGGCCCTCAGGCCTTGACCGGGTCCACTCGAGCGTAGGGCAGACCCAAGAGGGTTTTTAGGCCCAGAAATTTTTGATACCTTGTCATAAACTTGCTGCCTTATTAATGAGTCAAATCTATTATGCTTGTAAAAAATCTTTTTTGAAATTGCATGGCATTTTCATCCAAACAACCTACGCATTCTCTACTAATGCAGGATGAATCTATAGGAGATGAATGCAATGCCCTAATCCTAAATGAATGCAAGCCATCATGCGACATATGTGAATAAAACTATGGACTGACTGAACAAAAATGTGAATGAATGAATGTATGCAATGTAACGACCCAAACAATTACTAAAAAAATTAAAACAAATTCAAATTAAATTAAAAGTATTATATAGTTAAATCCCTGGTGACGAGAAATGAAATCAGTATTGTGTATTTATTTTTGACGGTTATTCGCGACAGAATTTTTTGTAATAAATGGTATGGTGATATTTAAACATTTCCAATGAATCTTTGAAATGTGTTGAATGAATTGTTATTATTATTATATATGGGGAGAATTCATAATATACATATATTATATATAAATCTATGAGTTGGCCGACTGGTATGAAGTATGGCTGAATATTTGGCTCATTTTGGTCGTTGAAATAGTGTTAGCCGGTTGACAATTGGCAATTTGAGAAGTGTGCTTTGTGGGACTGCTTGGCTAACACCTGGATTGTTTAAACAGGTGCATGAAATGTGTTGTCATGACCAGGTCTAGTCTCTTAGTCGGTCTAACCGACTGCACCGCCTATTGGGCTCGATATATACCCGCCCTTCGTCCTCTTTTCCCCTCATGCTTGCACTCCCGACATTTCTTCTCTGTGTTTCCGCTTGGGCTCGACAGAAGCCTGAAGCGGCAGGTTCAACAGCACCTTTATTTCCCTCTCTATCTCTCTCTCGCTCTCACATAATCTCTCTTCCTCTCTGGATCCCTGCTGTCGCTAAAACCTGTTAGGGCTCACCGATCTCCTCTGTTCCAACCGATGATAGCAGCACCCTGCTCCTCTTCTCCTCTCGCAAATAGTGCAGGAAGTCTTGGAAGGACTTGGTCGTGTTTCTGCTTAGTCCGACAAAGACTGTTGTGCGACTCCCTTCTTCCTCCTTCTTCCACTATAAGATAAGTTCTAGCTCTTCTTCTATCCATCCATTTCCTTGTGCTGGAACAGAAGTCTGACATTTTGATTTGGGGTTTCACTAACCTAGCAGGCTACTCTCTGATTTTACTTCCTGGATTTCTATAAGAATATAATATATATATATATATATATAATGATTGTTGTTATGGGAGAGATGATATTACACTGGAATGAATAGTAAGCTTCCTATGCTTTTTCATTCCACTAATTTCCTCCCTCTCAAAAACTATAACTAATAACCATAACTATATCTCATTTTCTTATATTAAAGATTAATTTTGGCTACTTATAGTTCTGAAATCAGATATCTGGTAAGTTACCAACATTGAAGTGAATATATATAGTTGGGCTAATCACATAATTTGATAAGAAAATTGAACTTTTGTTCTTCTTCTTGCTTTCCCCCTCTTTCGCCTTATTTCAATTTCTGAATAAAATTTTCTTCATGTTATGTTTATAGTAACTGATATGGGTAGTTGTTTTGACTTAGTTAATTATAAAGAATAAGTAAAATTAACATATGATGGGGTTTGGACTTTGGACTTATAAAATATTTTTATTATCCCCACTATAGTGGGATAAAGGCTTGAGTTTCGTCATCGAAAATAGCTGCTTTTGATATTAAAAAATTTGACCGAATCATAAGTTATCTTTTAAAACTCACCTAAATTAGCACGAACCCTAGGCAAACCCTTAATAAAAGTCAAATCATCTTAGAATCAACGTCACAGTTATCTAAGAGATGCAACCCAACCAAAGATGCTTAAAATTTCAGTTCTTTCCGAGGATGGCGTCCCGCGATAGGCGTGGTGATGAACCTAAGAAAGATAAGGGAAAGGGAAAACTGCGGTGAATTTTTATCTCTTTAATTATGCTTCTATTTTGAAAGTATTTTGAATATTTCTTGAATAGTATTTTGATACCGAATTTATTTTATTGTCTGAGCATTTCTCCTTGAATTAAAGAAGTTTGAAATTTTGAAAATTACTGATACACGAACATCGCAATGAAGCTAAAGCAAATAAAAGCGATTAAGATTCTGAGGAAAAATTTAATAACAAAAATACATCTTGTTTTATCTATATATATATGAATGAGAAACATATCGAACATTGTAGAACTGAATAGGAAAAGATAAGTGATAAATAATAAGATACAGAATGCATTGATGCATGAGAAATGTTAAGAAGAATCCCACATAGGGGGCTTGCCAATGAAAGAATCATACGCTGGGGGTTTTCCTACGAGAAAGAAATTGATGACTAACCCCGGAAGGGGTGGGCCCAATTATATGATGAATCCCTTAACATTTCCTGAGCCATGTAATTAAAAGAATGATTGAATGTTATTTATTGAAATTGAATCTGAATGAGATTGAATCAAGAATTTGATTAAAAGAGATAAACACGCAGAAGGAAGAATTTTAAGAATGAAACAATAGAGAATATATGAAATTGGATTATAAATACTTTGATGTAAATATTATAACTTCTGATATTATCCATTATTATTAATTACCCACTTTTTGATGTTGCATTTCAATATGTATGCATATTTTTACTAACTCTCTTTGTTTGGATGTATAGCAATTAAAGAGGTAACTTACTCATAGTCATATTTTTATGACTAACCCCATCGTGGATTATCATTTTAGGAAGCCGTGCATCCCCAAGTGCGCCAAAAAGAGCTCCCCTGACTGCTGAAGAAAAGAAAATGCTTGCAGAAGAACGCGCTAAGGTATGGGTTAAAATTTTCATAGGCATGGAAGATTGTGTAGCAAAACATAAAGAATCGTGCAAAGAGATGCAGTGTCAGGTCTATAATGGAGATTGGGCTGGTTGGTGCTAGTGTGTTGAGTGGGTGGAAAGTGTATTGTTAGTAGTTTGTCTTTTGTGATCATGTTTAAAGTCTGTACTTTGTAATAAAATCTAATAATAAAATTTTAGTTTGTGTTTTATTTTGTACTCATGTGCATTTATTAAATGTTCATGCAGCGACAAATAATTGAAAATGAACTTAGATACCCAATTAACTGTGGTGACCTGAAAGGGGTCTCACACACAATCTGATGAACTAATGCTTGCTAACCCTAATCTAATTTGATGCAAATGATTTAGTCATGCATGATAGTTTTTAGACATTTAATTAATTAAATAACTGAAAATTAATACTTGCTCAAACAATTACAATTGAGTGTGATTAGTTCAAATTGGTTAATTAAGACGTAGTTGCACACAAATGAAAATGCTATAAAATTAAAATGCATAGAAAATAAGCCACGCATTCACATGAATTAAATGAGTCGAACTTAAGTGGAGCAAAATAGTACTAGCAATAAATATTCGTACAATACGAAAATAAAAAATGAAATATAAGACTTGTCAAGGTATCAACACCAACGGTGAAGGATGTGCTTGAAGGGCTTGGGACGATTGTAGGCGCCATACGTTGGTCCCGATGTCCAATTGGAGGGGAAATTAAGATTTTGGGGAGTTTAATTTAGGGGGATTTAGAGAATTTAAGAAATTTGAGAATTTTGGGGCTTGAGAGGGTGGAGGATTTAAGGCTGTGTAGATTTAAGGGAATTTGGAGGCTACAGGGATAAGGGGTAGGGTTCGAGAATGTGGTGGGGCTGGGGAAGGGTAGATGAGAGGGGAGTAGGCCGATGAGATGTGCTAAGAGGGGATAAAATGTGCTCGCCGACAGATGGGGCGAGCTAAAAGAGGGATGGGAGACGGCAGTCGAGTTGGGCAGAGTCACCGGAGGTAGCAAGGGGTTCCAACGAGGTCTCCAGAGGCACCCATGGGTGGAGATGGGAGCTTAGATGGCTGGGAAGAGGAGTTGGAGATAGGGTAGGGGCCAGGAAGGTGGATGGCACGCTCTTGGAGTGCACTAGAGATTGGGAAGGAGGTTGGCAGGCTCGTGGAAGTACCTGGAAGCGGCGGCGGGGATGACCTGTGAGTTGGCACCACAAAAGGATGAAATGACGCGGGCGGCTTCGGCACTGGATGTGTAACTGTCGTGACCAAGCAGCTTCTATCGTCCATTCGATGATCTAAAATGTGTCGACCCAATAAATCTCTTAAATAGTGCGCGATCGATCCCCATCATCTACGACTATTTTTTCCTACCATAAAGCAAGTAAAAATCTAGAAAGAAATCTAGGTTTTTTTGTCTGGCAAAGCTTATGCTTTGCTATCTTTCCGTCCAAATTTATAAAAGAAAATTTTAACAGCCAATTTTTTTTCTAATTTTTAGAAACTAGCTTTCGAAAGTAATTGTGAGAAAGCATGCAGAAAAAGTAATCCAGATTTTCAAAACAGGAAATTTTCATTATCAGTTGGTTGTTTATCAAATGACAAAAGAGGAGAAAGATGGAACCAAATGAAACAACTGCATAATGTTAAAGGTATCCATCCACATAGACCTATAATAAAACTTGGATACTTTACAAACAATATGATGAGGCACTGAAGATTTACACTGAATCAGACCCATCTTGATGAGCGATTAAACCCCTCCCATGGCAAGTAGAGCATGGACTCATTTGGTTTGGTTTGTAATACCCAGGCTGTTGTCCAGTATTGCAACTAGGACAGGCTTTTTCCCCTCTACCTTGACAACCTGTCAGTTTAAAATAGTTGTAGGGTAATGACTAACACATCCCAAAAATAAGTGAAAAGGAAGATGAAAAATGTCCATGTGTTATCGAGCAACTATTTTATATGATAATCTGAATAAAAACTTAGGACCAATTTTAAGAAGATCATATATATATATATATAGCAATCACGCTGGCCCGTGCTCGACTGCTCTCTTGCAGGCTTTGCTCGCATACAAACGGGTTGCGCCCCTAACTCTTTCTATACATTTGTTTAAGGCTAACCAAGTTGAATTGTGCTCGATGCATTTGGTTGCGAACGGACTCCGCCAGTCGGTGAGTTGCCTTGGCTGTGCACCAACATTACACAACTTGCATTCACACATCATTAAATGGGGATAAGCAAGAACCGGCTTGGGTTCATCTGGACAATAAGATGCAAAAGTATACATGAAAACATTAAGCCCGGTCCTCAGCTTTGCATTCATCTCATCAAAGAAACCATCACTGTTATGTTCTGTACAAAAAGTAATTTTACTGTACTGAACTCTATGGAAGGGAGGGATTGTTGAGTGGCTTCAAATCAGGGCAACTGCCACTCCCACTTGATTAAACTTATCAAATTGCATGGTAATATGGATTTTAATTCAGCTCTCCATGTGTAAAAGTAAAATATTGTGAGAGGAGAATAGAAAACTGAAAGTGAATTAGAGGTGCTGCATCAATGTGGTGCTAATGATGAGTAGCCCCTTCTTTTTATACAGCTTCTCGTGGAAATCCTATGCTTGAATGCCACATGTGCATACTATTAGGAATAGAATACTCTTAGGAATCCCTCTGATTGTAACTCCTGGACCTGGAGAAGGCAGCAATAACTCATAAGGAGAAACACCAGCCCCACTCCTGTTCTTAAGGCCCAAATTCTTGTTCCAAGTGTCTATGATCTCCTCCATTGCCCTCATCCTTGGTGAGATACCGTCAAAAGCACTGAGAATTTCCATAGTCATTCTCCTGGGCCAAGTACTCCTCGTCCGGGGAATGCGTGGACAAAGTATCTTGAACGGGCATGACCTACGTGGCTTGGAGTTGTGATGACAGAGATTCGAGAAAAGTTGTGACATCAACGATCTATAGTGAGAGATAAGGATCGATAGATCCGATTAAAAAGAGCAAACGATAATGATTGTTGTTGACTTTTATTTCCACTGGGATAATATTCAGTTTTGCTATAAAAAAAGCATTCCATTCAAGGTTTGCTTGAAGCTAAACATAACTTTTCATCAATAAATGAGGAAAGTGGGGATGTGCATATATATTTCATCAGGAAACAAAATTGCAGTGAAATCTAGCAACTTCTACCTTATTTTCTTATATTGATCTTGTAGTAAAAAGTCAAATCTTAAATATATTTTTCACACTAAATACAAAGGATGAGTACATATATATAGGAGAGAGGAAGAGAGAAATATTCCTATACACAATGTGGGACTAAAGAGGAAAGAATACATGGGCCCATTAATGGGCCCCTAAATGGGCTTTTTACATCTCTTCTCTAACACTCCCCCGCAAGCTGGAGCATACAAATCGTAGGCACCCAGCTTGGATAAGAACTGGAGATACAGTGGCCGAGGAAGTGCTTTTGTCAGGATGTCAGCAGTCTGTCTAGCAGCAGGAACATGCTCCAACTCTATCTTCTTTGATTGCACCTTTTCCCTGATGAAATGACAGTCAACCTCAATATGCTTTGTTCGCTCATGAAAAACAGGGTTATTGGCGATATGGATTGCAGCCTGACTGTCACACCGAAGAGTTGTCGGAGAAGAAAGTCTGATACCCAAGTCACCTAGAAGACTCTCAAGCCAGGTTAATTCTGACACAACAGCAGCCATAGCCCTGTATTCTGACTCAGCCGAGGAGCGAGCAACCACAGACTGTTTCTTGCTCCGCCAGGTTATGAGGTGTCCACCAAAGTAAGTGCAAAAGCCAGTTGTGGAACGCCTATCATCAGGAGATCCGGCATAGTCAGCGTCCGAGTAGGCAAGAAGAGATGGTGAGTTGGATGGTTTGTAGACAAGGCCTTGTCCCGGAGCGGTCTTTAGATATCGGAGAATACGCTCAACGGCTTGAAGGTGAGAAGTGCGCGGAGCATGCATGAAGCGACTTACAACACCAACATCAAACGAGATATCAGGTCTAGTAACCGTTAGGTAGATCAACTTCCCAACCAGTCGTCGGTAGTATTCTGGATTCTCAAGTAGTTGATCAGAATCAGAACCAGCAGCACATAACTTTTGATTAGCATCCATAGGAGTATCCGCAGGTTTGCACCCGGAGTATCCTGCTTCATGAAGTAAGTCGATGCAGTATTTCCGTTGGGACATAACCAACCCATCGGGTCGTCGAGCAACTTCAATCCCAAGGAAGTATCTAAGATTGCCAAGGTCCTTGGTCTGGAAAGCCGAGCCCAGATGTTTCTTGAGTTGTTGTATCCCAGAGAGATCATCGCCGGTGATTAGGATATCATCAACGTACACAAGAAGGATCACAGTGCCAGTTGGGCCATGCTTGGTGAATAGAGAGAAGTCGGCGGAACTCCGAGTAAAGCCGAGAGCCAAGAGAACCTTGCAGAACTTATCAAACCAAGCTCGCGGAGATTGTTTGAGACCATAAAGAGCCCTGAGAAGGCGGCAGACACGAACTGTACGAGACTCCCCCGTGGTCTCAAACCCGGGAGGTTGGATCATATAGACAAGTTCCTTCAGATCACCGTTGAGAAATGCATTCTTAATATCCAGCTGAATAAGAGGCCAGTGCAGGTGCACAGCGACGGAGATAACAACACGAACAATGTTTAGTTTGGCCACTGGAGAGAAGGTTTCCTCATAATCCAACCCTTGTTGTTGAGTGAAGCCCCGGGCCACGAGACGAGCCTTGAGGCGATCGACCGTCCCGTCGGCATTCTGCTTGACTGTGAAGACCCATTTGCAACTAACACAATGCTGACCAGGAGGAAGCGGGACCAGTTCCCAAATCTGATTAGCCCAGAGGGCATTCATCTCCTCTTCCATAGCCGCCCGCCACCCAGGGTGCTGAAGCGCCTCCTGCACAGAGTTAGGAATAGAAATGGAGGAAAGAGAAGTAGCAAATTGACGAAGATCCGGAGAGAGGCGGTGAAGAGAGACAGAGTGTGTCATTGGATGTGCAGTAGAGGAAGAAGTCGGATCAGCAGGCCGCGAGTCATCATCAGAGGAGGGCAACCTCCCGTAGGGCAGTGGAGGACAGAGGACGACGAGTGTACACACGAGTGATAGGTGGTTTCTGGGAGGGAGGCAGAAGAGGGATGGGAGAGACTGGTAAGGAGGAGACGGGCGGGGAGGAAATGGGCGTTGGAGAGAGCGGAGGAAGGGGTGAAGTAACCGGAATAACAGGCCGCGGAAGAGGAGGCAGCGGAAGAGGACAGTCCGCTGGTTGGGAAAAATAGGGTTGATCTTCGAGGAAGGTAACATCAGCAGTCGTAAGAAGCTTGCGATCCTGGGGAGAGAAGCAGAGATAGCCCTTCTGAGTTCGGGAGTAACCAACAAACATATATTTGGTGGCACGTGGAGCAAGTTTGTCAGAGGACGGACCAAGGCGTTGAGCGTAGCAAACGCAGCCAAACACGCGAGGAGCAATGGAGAACGGAGTCGTAGAAGGAAAAAGGAGACTGAAGGGGGATGCAAAGTTGAGACGAGAAGAAGGCATGCGGTTGATGAGGGTGCAGGCGGTAGAGACCGCGAAATTCCAATATTGTTTGGGGACGTTCATTTGGAGCATGAGAGAGCGGGTGACCTCAAGTAGGTGACGATTCTTGCGTTCAGCAACGCCATTCTGTTGGGGGGTATATGGACAAGAGGTTTGATGAATTATCCCAAACTCAGCACAGAGGTTAGTGACTGTATGACCAGTATATTCACGGGCATTGTCGGTACGGAGAGTTTTAAGAGTAGTAGAAAATTGGGTGCGAGTTTCGATGATGAAGTTCCGAAGAACACCAGGCAATTCAGAGCGGTCACGAAGGAGGTACAACCATGTCACCCGGGAGTAGTCATCAACGAAGGTAACAAAGTAACGATAGCCAAAAACACTGGCGATTTTGTAGGGACCCCAAATATCAGAGTGAACCAAATCAAGAGGAGCAGCACTTCGAGTGGGATGGGGGGTGAACGTAGAACGATGATGTTTGGCATAGATACACGATTCACAGGTAAACTCATGGAGAGAGACGTCGGGAAGAGCTTTGCGGAGTATCTGTAGAGGAGCGTGACCAAGACGGCGGTGCCACTCAATAGTGCTGATAGAGGAGAGAAGAACGGTGGGAGAGGTATCGAGGAGATAGAGTCCGTGCGAGAGATGCCCTTTGCAGATGATGCGCCGCGTCTGTCGATCCTGCACAATACATGAAGTAGAGGTGAATGAGACACAACAATCCAAATCTTGGGTGAGACGGCTAATAGATAAGAGATTGAAGGAGGAGCCCGGAACATGAAGAACCGAACGAAGAGTAAGTGAGGGTGACAGAGTGAGATCGGCAGAGCCAGCAACAGGAGTAGAGGCACCATTTGCCACAGTAATGAACGGAGGATGTTCGGAGGCCAAGTATTGTGAAGGTGCTTGCGAAGTAATGTGGTGGCTGGCCCCGGAATCCAGAATCCACGGAGAGCTATGAAGGAGGCAGGAGAGGCCACCACCAGAAATAGACACAACTGAGCCTGGGGACCGGGAAGGAGACAGAGCCATGGAGAAACAAGCACCAGAGAGTAACCAGCAGAGCAGAGGGGTGGCGACCTGGGGAGATCGCAAGAGCAGCGGTCTGGAGCAGCGGTCTGGAGTTTTAGGGCTGGAGCGGCGATCTCTGCGAGGCCGGCAGAAAGAGGCCGGGCGAGCTGCTGATTAGGGACTGGCGGACGGGCTGCTGAGGAGACCGGCAGGAAGCGGTCGGGCGAGCTCGGCAGGGAGCTCGGCAGGGAGAGAAGCCCGCAGCGAGCTGGAAGAGAAGCCGCAGGAATCAAGAGGCCGGAAGGTAGGGGTCGGGCGAGCTGCGACTTAGGGAAGGTCGCCGGAGAGCTCGCGAGACTGGCAGAGGGAGCTTGCTGGATGGATAGACCGCAGGAGGCGGGCTGGCAAGCTGCGAGAAGGAGACGGGCGATCTTGGAGGTCGACTGCGAACAGGGAGGTCGACTGCGAGAGCGCTGCGGGCTTGATTGCTGCGGGAGTGATCGCTGCGGGAGAGAGCGTTGCGAGGTCGCTGCTGACTGAGGTGGAGGGAGAGATCGCTGCGAGGTCGCTGCGGGAGTGATCGCGAGGTCGCTGCGGACTGAGGAGAACAGAGCGGTGGAGGGACCCACTGAACTGCGGACTGCGAGATCGCTGCGGTCTGAGATGAGCTCGCTCGAGGAGCTGATGAGCTCGCAGAAGATGAGCCCGCTGGCGGCGAGCGTTGTGAGTATGGGAGCGCTCGCGGAGGAAGCTCGCAGAAGAAGCTCGGCCGAGAGATAAGACCGGCTGAAGGAGATCGCGAGAGGAGACCGGCAGAGGGCTGCTGGAGCTCAGGTGGAAGCCACGGGTAGGGAATTTGCGGAGAGCTCGGGCGGTCTGAGAGAGACCGCTGGAGAGGAGACCGGTCTGGCGAGCTCGCTGGACTAGAGAAAAGACAGCGGGACCCACGCGTCAGAGGGAGGAAGCTATAAAAAGCCAAGTAGAGAGGAAAGCGTGGGAGGCTGGGAGCAATGCGGGAAGCAGTGGCAGGAGGAGCGGTCTCAGAAACTTCTACCTTATTTTCTTATATTGATCTTGTAGTAAAAAGTCAAATCTTAAATATATTTTTCACACTAAATACAAAGGATGAGTACATATATATAGGAGAGAGGAAGAGAGAAATATTCCTATACACAATGTGGGACTAAAGAGGAAAGAATACATGGGCCCATTAATGGGCCCCTAAATGGGCTTTTTACATCTCTTCTCTAACAGATCTGAAGAGGCAAAATGGTTTACAACAAATTATGATAGCATCACTAATGAAAAACAATTTAAAAGATGTTGGAATTATAGGAATTATTATTTTGCTTTATTATTTAGCCTTGTATCTCTCTCCTATATATAGGAGAGAGCCTCTTTACTCTAATACAATTTTTGAGCTTCACTCCAACATGGTATCAGAGGGTGGCGTGACCTAATCTGCCGTCCGTCTCTTCCTCCCGCCTGTGTTCTTCCTTCAGCGTCGGCGTGCACGTCTAGTTTCTCCCGACAGCGCGTCCAGCTCCTCCAGAATCCAGATCTCGTGTCGCCTCCCGCGTCTCTCACGTCATCGTCTTCCAACTCCGCGCCTCCCGTGTCTCTCCCGTCGAGCGTCTCCAGCGTCTTCCTCCAGTCAGCCAGACCTAGTCGGCCAGCTTCAGAACCGGTCCCGTCGCCTTCCTCCAACCCCGTCGCCTTCCTACAGTGCACGTCGGCGCAGTCGTCTTTGCATGACTGTTTGAGCCTTTTTTGGCGCCGGATCTATGCAGGCTTGAGTCCGTGATTGCTCTTCCGGCGCACGTTCTCCCTTCTTGTGGGAATGTATCTGTCTCTTATTGTGTATTGTGTCCCCCCGACGCATCCCCTCTTTCTATGAGTGAGATTTCTCGTCTCTAGAGACCCGGATTTGTGTCTTTTTCCTTCGCTTGCTATGTCAGGAAATGGTGAGACTCCGGATGTCTCCTCCGGTGGGAGTGCCCCTCATGATCCCCTGCCTTCTACTGGATCTCTTCGTGGCAACCATAATCACGGGACTCCTCATATTACTACTATTAAGTTGGATGACACTAATTATCTCCCTGGGCTCGCTCCGTTACTCTGGCCCTCAAGAGCCGCCGTCTATTTGGCTACATCAACGACACTACTAGGGCTCCCACTACTACCTCTCCGGATTGGCCCCAATGGGAATCCGAGAACTCCTTGGTGATGTCTTGGCTGACCAACTCTATGCAGGAGTCTATTGCCCGCCTGCAACTATCTATTTCTAGATACGGCGGCCAACATTTGGAAACTAGCCGAGATTACATACTCCTGTCGTGGGAATGCCACTCAGATCTTCCAATTGCGGCGACGGATTTTCCTCTTGTGCCAAGGGGATCGACCACCCGTTGCTTATTACCTGGAGTCTACCCAGCTTTACCAGGAGTATGACCACTTCGACGCGCTTACTCTTGTCTCCCCTGAGGATGAAGTGCTGGTCCATGCCCGGGAGGAACGCAATCGGATCTTCGAGTTTCTTCATGGTCTCCACCGTGACCTCGATCCCATCAGTGTTCAGATTCTTGGTCGTTCTCCTCTGCCTTCCTTACCTGAGGTATATAGTTTGGTTCAACAAGAATATGATCGTCGGCAGATTCGTTTACCAGATACTGTTGTTGAGGGCTCTGCTCTTGCTGCTCGGTTCAATCCCGGTGGTCGCTCTATCCGGGACACTAGGTCTAAACCTATGGACAAGGACCATTTGACGTGCGATTATTGCGGGAAAGCACGTCATACTTGGGACACTTGCTTCAAGCTTCATGGCTTTCCTCCTCCTCGCGGTGGTCCATCCCCTCGTGGTGGCCGTGGATTTGGTCGCACTCTGGGTCGGTCTACTCCGTCTCGCTCGGCTCATCTCTCCGATGTTGTTGATGATCCTGCTTCTTATGAAGGATTTGATGCCCCTGTGGTTCCTTCTGCCCTTTCTGCTGAGGAGATTCAAGCCTTCCGTCGCTTCATGCTTGACCACTCATCTGAGTCTGCTAGCTCTTCATATGCCCACCAGGGGACTCCAGGTGCTCACTCTGCCTCCGTTTGCTCTCCCACCCAGTGGATCATTGATTCTGGCACCACAGACCATATGACTAGCTCTGGTACAGGTTTTGATGTTGGGAAAACCCTTGATTTAACTTAACAAATTATATAAAAAGTGATTTTATCTACTAGGATTGAATTACCCATTGTATAGTGAGGGTAATCTGGCCATTAGATGTCTTAGGATGTCACACTCAACCTAGGGTGTCAAGACTAGATCAAGGGAAGCAAAATTGGGCTAAGTTAACATTTGCGTCGAATAGAATCCGACGCAACATCGAGTCCATATCGACGTTGCTCTGACTAGAAGTTCAAGTGGTTCAACCCTTCTGTCGAAGTAACTCAAGTCGATGTTACGTCGAATAGAAGTCGACGTAAAAGTCATGGGTTTGTCGAAGTAACTTGAGAAGTCGACGCAGCTTCTACTTCAACTCGACGCAGAAGGGGATATCTGTCGAAGCCAACTAAAGTCGACGGAACGTCGACTTCATCTCGAAGCAGATGATGAAGTTCAGAGCCATGCAGATCAACGGGACGGTTACGTCGATAAGATATCGACGCAACGTCGACTAGCAGAGTTCAATCAGAGCAAAGATGAATTCGAAGCAGCTCCTACAGGAACTCGAAGGTGCGTCGATAAGAGAGGAAGTGAACTCGACGCTACGTCGAATACGAACCTTTTCAGCTGTCATTTTTGACCCTCTCTCATGACCCACCTCTCTCAAGACCGTTCCCCAATGGCTCCATTAATTACCTTAAATGGAATAAAGAATTAACTGAGGTCAGAGAAAAGCTTTCAATGAAACAAGCTTAAATGTTGGTGGACGGATCGGGAATAAAAGAAGAAAGGAATTATTGCCTAGACAAATATACCCTTCAGGACTTACCTAAAAGTGAAACAAATTCAAATTCAATTGTGGGACAATAAAAGGTAACAGAAGAAAGAGAAAAGCAAGACACTCATCACAATCGACCATACTGTTCTATTGGGTTTTTCTTCTTTCTTCTCTCTCTCTCCCAGGAACCCTAACATAGAAAAGAGAAAAGAAAAGAAAGCTCTGTTGTTCTTCATCTAATAGAACAGAGGATCTGAAAGATGCTCTTCATCACAATCTCTTAGCAGCCAGATCTCAATCAGCAGAAGTAGAAAGGATCTGACATACAAAGCACATGCAATCCATCACTATCTAAAGCAGGGGTTAATCAAGAGCAGATCCTGTGGAACATCTAATAAGCTGTTCTTCATACAGTCTTCTCAAGAATTCTGAGAACAAAATTCCTACAACTTTCTTCCTTCTCTTTCTTTCCCTTATGTAAAGAGTTTTGTTAATCCCTCTTCAAAGGATTCAGTGGTTCAAGATCTCCTTATCAAAAGATCTGGTGGTTCAAGATCTCCTTATCAAAAGATCTGGTGGTTCATGATCTCTTTGTCAAAAGATCAGTGGTTCTAAGAGTCTCCTTACCAAAAGACTCAGGCACTGTGGTGCATCCTACCAGGTGGTAGAAGA
This sequence comes from Dactylorhiza incarnata, assembly GCA_033032865.1. NCBI lineage: Eukaryota > Viridiplantae > Streptophyta > Magnoliopsida > Asparagales > Orchidaceae > Dactylorhiza > Dactylorhiza incarnata. Next base: position 2,352,988 of record JAWHQI010000173.1, read on the forward strand.
GAGGAGTACCCACATTTTGGGGAACCTCTATAAAAATTTGTGTCTTCTGGTTGGATAATTTTCTGTGTTGTCCCTCATAGCTAGTTTACTTTATTGTTTTCTGCTTTATATTCCAGCACTATTTATTCTGTCTGAGATCTTGAGTGTGCATAAATCCTTAGATTAGTTTATTGTTTTCACAGTTAGAATATGAATAATTTTTAAATCTCTATTCACCCCCCTCCTCTAGAGGATTCTCAGAGACACACTGTGCACTTTCATTTGACGTTTTGTATCTTATATCTCTTTGTCTGATAGGGACAAAGTGAGCATTGTTGATGGTTCCTTGTGTAACATCTGAAGAAGCAATCTTATTCTATCACACAAGCATAAGTTATTCATATTATTCTTTATCAAAATATTACTTAGTACTAATACGCAATGAATCCATACCCCATGAACACAAAGAGCCAACTATTACAACTTACAACTTGGCCCGTAGGCCACAAAAAAAACTTTAAGAAAATACACATACTTCCGCTTGGGATCTTGGAAGAATTATATCATCACCAGCTTCAGGGACACCTCCTAAACCCTGGAAAAAAATAGAATGAAAGGGTGAGTATAACATATGCCCAATGAGAATTCCTTCTTAGTCTAACTTTTATAATATTTTAGGGTTACATTTTCACATTTAATTCTTCTTAATTTTACATTAAGCTCTTCTTTTTTCCTTTTTCATTGCATTCTTACTCACAATTAATGACTTAAACATTTCTTGAAACATTTCTCACAATTTCATATTTGGTGAAATACCTTAGAAGTAAAGTCTAAGATTTAACCCTTGCGGTAATTAGAGTTCTATTATCTTTAGCATGATTTCTAAACTATGGTAAGGTGACCCTTACCTTTCTTGTTGGGCAATAACTATGGTGGGTAAAAGCCTCACCGCCCGAGGGTTTAACCCCTCTAAAAGAGTCATAACATGCTGTGAACTATGGTGGAACTCCACCTAACTTTGGCATGGTATAACCATGTCCTTATGGATTTACTTCTAAGTGCCTTCACCGGTAAGCTTACCTTATGCTTTAAATACTCTTATTTTATTAATACTTAAATCAGATGCTGATTGCTTATTATAGCGTAAGCAAAAGGAGTCTTTGAAGACTCTTTAACAATTTACATTACATTTATATTGCTGGTGGTTCTTTGTATACCTTAAGTAGTTATCAAAATGTGATTTTAAGGTGTTTTTGAGACTTATAATACTTCAAACAGCAATAAAGGTTGCTGGTTGGTCTTTAGAATATGCATTTAATACTTCAATATTTATGTATAATAGGTTTTTAAGACTTGAGTAAGGGGCAAAGATACATAGGGGACAGAAATACCCTTATGCGGGTAAAATATAAATAAAATATAAAAAGGACTTGAATTCAACTCTCCCCCTCAAGTCGAACGATAGATGTCTGTCATTCCAAGTCTATGGATATCATCAGTAAAGACTAAAGACATCGCTCCCCAAACTCTTGGTGAAGACATCGGCCAGTTGATCTTTGGATTGAACAAAGGGAGTAACTAAATTTTCTTTTTTAGGTGGTCTTTGATGAAATGGCGGTCAACCTCGACATGCTTTGTTCTGTCATGTTGGACCGGATTATGAGCAATACTGATAGCGGCCTTATTGTCGCAGAACAGAGAGATAGGAGTATCAATCTGAAGGTCCAGGTCTTTCAATACAGTGCGCAACCATAATCCTTCAAAGAGTCCCTGAGACATAGACCGATACTCGGCTTCAGCACTCGATCTAGCTACCACATGTTGTTTCTTGCTACGCCACATGACTAAGTTTCCACCAACGAAAGTGCAAGCCTGTTGTAGATTTTCTGTCATCACGACACCCAGGCCAATCGGCATCGGTAAAGACATCAATCTTTAAATGATTGTTCTTTGAAAACATTAGACCCCGACCCGGAGCCTTCTTTAAGTAACGAAGGACACGGTATGCAGCATCCTGATGTCTGATTCTCGGGGCATGCATATACCTGCTCAGGATTCCAACTGCATAGGTGATGTCAGGACGAGTGTGTGAAAGGTATAACAGCCTGCCCACCAATCTCTGGTAACTTGCAGCATCCGTGCGGTCTCCATCAATGTCCTCATCGATCCTATGGTTTTCCTCCATAGGTGTGTTAGCAGGAGCACACCCAAGCATCCCAGTCTCAGTTAACAAATCTAACACATATTTGCGTTGCGAGATGAAGATACCCTGATCAGAGCGAGTCGCTTCAATTCCCAGAAAATAACGGAGTTTTCCCAGGTTCTTTACTTCAAACTCTGCAGACAGGAGGGCTTTCAGCTTCGAGACTTCATCTGAGTCATCCCCGGTGATCACAATGTCATCCACATAAACAATAAGGACGACAATCTTCCCCTCATTTTTCCTGACAAACAGGGTATGATCAGAATGTCCCTGTTGATAACCAAACTTGACCATGGCCTTGTGAAACCTGTCAAACCAATCCCTGGGGGACTGCTTCAACCCATATAGGGACTTCCTTAGGCGACAGACAAGGCTTTCTTGCCCCTTCTTCACAAATACAGGGGGAAAGGTCATGTAAACCTCTTCATCGAGGTCACCATGCAGGAAGACATTTTTGACATCCAGTTGATGTAGATCCCATCCCAAGCATGCAGCACAAGATAAGATAACACGAACGGTGTCCATTTTCGCAACAGGGGCAAAGGTCTCCTGGTAGTCGACTCCCTGAGTCTGAGTGTAACCGCGAGCCACCAAGCGAGCTTTGTGCCGCTCAACTTTGTCATCCTGATTTTGTTTAACAGAGAACACCCATTTAGAACCAACGGCTTTCTTTCCGGGAGGAAGAGAGGAGACGTCCCATGTGTGATTTTTCTCCAAGGCGGACATTTCCTCCTCCATAGCATGAGCCCATGCCGGAATACCAACTGCTTCCTGCCACGTCTTAGGGATAGTGATCATGGACAAGGAGGATATAAAATCCTGATGGGGCTGTGAAAGGTGACCATACGCAACATGATTAGAAATAGGGTGATCGGTACACCCAGCCTTACCTCGTAGCATAGCAAGGGGAACATGCAGGTCAGCATCAGAATCTGAGTCCGAAGACGGCACCGGCAACGATGGAACCGCAGAAGACTGTTCACCTGTTTGCCGACGACGATATAAATGAGGAAGAGGAGAGATAAGAGGCAGATGTTGGTATGTCAGGGGAAACAATGTAGGTAAAGGAGGGGTGGTAGGCGTAGGAGGAATCAAAGGTAGAGGAGGAATCAAAGGTAGGGGAACCGAGTCGGTGACCTCAGTCTCCCCCTGACGAACGGAGTGAGGCGAATCCACATAGTAGGATTCCTCCTCACGGAACGTCACGTCCATGGTACAGAAAACCCGTCTGGAAGGGGGATGGTAGCACTGATACCCCTTAGTGGTAGCAGAATAACCAAGGAAGATACAACGAAGGGCCCGAGAGTCAGGTTTGTCACGCTGAGGCTGATGGACGTGAACAAAACAAACACACCCGAAAACACGAGGAAGATGAGCAGTATGAACAGTGGAGGTCGTAGAGAGACGGGAGAGGGGTAGAAAAATCGAGAACCCGTGAGGAAAGACGATTGATAAGATGAGTGGCCGTTAGGATAACATCACCCCAATATGATTTGGGGAGATGCATGGTATGAAGAAGGCAGCGAGCAACATCAAGGAGATGCCAGTTTTTCCGTTCTGCCACACCATTTTGGGTGGAGGTGTAGACACACGTAGTCTAGTGGATAATCCCATGACTCGTGAGATACGATCCAAACGCTCCAAGATCATCATATTCCCCGCCCCCCCCCCCCCCCCCCCCCCCCCCCCCATTATCACTGCGAAGAACACGAATAGTAGCATCAAACTGATTTTGAACCATTTTATGAAAGGTTTGAAAAACCGGAAACACTTCATTTTTTTCTTTAAAAGGTAAACTCATGCAGTGCGAGAGAAACAATCTATAAAGGTAACAAACTAACGATAGCCACTTAAGGAAACAACAGGGGAAGGTCCCCAAACATCAGAATGTATAATAGCAAAAGGGATAGCACTGGGAGAAGAAACATGAGACAAAGAGTGTCGAACATGTTTGGACATATCACAAACATCACATTTTAAAGTTTTAACAATGTGCAATAAAGCAGGAAACAATTTTGAGAGATAAATAGGAGAAGGATACCCAAGACGCAAGTGCCAGCGTCGAGCATCCGCAGCAGTAGCAGCAGAAGAAGAGAGAGTTAGAGACGGCTGGGAAGCATCCAGATAGTACAGGCAGCCACGGTTCCTACCACTGCCATTGGTCCGCTTCGTACCCAGTTCCTGAAAAACACAAGAATCAGGAAAGAAAGTTACGGAGCAGTTAAGAGACTTAGTAAGATTGCTAATAGACAGCAGATTTCGAGGAAAGGAAGGGATATGTATAACAGACGGGAGAGATAAAGAGGGGGAACATGAAATGGTTCCTTTCCCGGCAATGGGAGACAAAGTACCATTAGCAGAAATCACCTTGTCCTTACCTGACAAGGGAGTGTAAGAGGAAAAACCTGAGGAGGAGCCGGTCATGTGATCGGTGGCTCCGGAGTCAATAATCCACTCAGACTGAGAAGTGGCAGCAGCATTGGCACGGGGCATAACAGCAGTAGCAAAAAAAGTAGAGGTACCGCTCTGGGAAGAGTCAGACTGAGAGTGCAGAAGACGGTGGAGAGCATCCAATTCCGACGTGGTGAAATGTCCTGGGAACGGATCCTGATGGTCATCATGCACCTCGGTGGAGTAAGCAGCATCATGAGGACGAGAACCAGTCTGGCGATATCCCCCTCGACCCGGACCACGACCTGGACCACGACCACGGCCGTATCCCGGTGGAATAAGATGAGGATGAAGTTTGAAGCAACCATCCCGAGTATGTCCCCGGCGACCACAATGATCACAGGTCGGAACCCCACTTGTATTGTTGGAGCTACCACGACCAACACTGGTCAGGGCAGAACGATCTGGAGGAGAAGCAGTGCTGAAGGACCTTCGGCGATCTTCGTCACCAAGAACCATGCTAAACGCCTCCCGAAGGGAAGGTAGGGGAGAGCGGTGAAGAATATTCGTGCGAATCATGTCTAGGTCCATGCTCAATCCCATCAGAAACACATGTAGACGAAATCGTTCGTCTCGTTTCTGTAATTGGACTGCATCGACAGTACAAGCAGGGGTAAACTGATCAAAGTAATCCAATTCCTGTGCGATACGCTCAAACTCTGAGAAGTAGGACACCGTCAAGGTCCCCTGACGAAGCTCTAGCAGACGTCGTGTCAGCTCATAAGTCTGAGTGGAACTGTCAATCTGAGAATACGTCTCCTTTGCCCGAGTCCAGATCTCGTAGGCGGAGTCCATCAACATATAACTCCTGTACACCTTTGGAGACATAGAGTGAAGGAGCCAGGAGACTACCAGGGAATTTTCAGAGTCCCGCCGTTGCCAGGTGGGGTCATCTGTATAAGGTGTCATCTTCGTCCCATCGATGTATCCAAACAGTTGATGACTACGAATGACATGCTGAGCAACACGAGGCCATTCTAAATAATTTGTCTCATCCAAGGGAACAGTGGTGATCTTTAGGGACCCAGAATGGCCAGAGGAACGTTGAGGGTCGCTCATACGGGGGTCACCACACTTGGTGAAGGAGAATCACTGGCATCAGACAGATCAGCCATGAGGAAGAATAGGTGCAGCAGCTCACGACAAACAAGGAGTAGCCAGGCTTTCAACAAAACAGGAACAGTAGGAGTAGCCAGTGTTTCGACGAAACAGGGGCATCAGATCTACGTAGAGCATCAGGTCCAGCGACGAAAAAAAGAGGATCGTTCGTCGAAGAAGACTGGAGCAGAAGGTCTACGGCACCGCTGAGCAGCACGATCGTCCGAAGACGCAGAGCGTAGAGGCCGACGACACAGACGACGACGACAGTTGGACAACGGACACGCAATCAGCGGAGGAGAAGAAGCGAGAGAGGACGACGGATAGAACGACACATCATGGGGAGGGGCGGCTGGCTCCTTCAGCGTGCAGTTCCGTCGCCTATAGCGCCGCAGTTCACCATCGTAGAAGACGGCAAAACAGCAAGCGGGACAGCGAGCGGTGGAAGATGCGCAGCGACAGATCGGGCTGAGAAAAAACGGAGAGCGGCGGGATTAGGTCAGCTTTGATACCAAGTTGAAGAGAAAAGGCTTGAATCATTCTATTAGACAAACCCTATACTCGTATATATAGAGTAAGGGGCAAAGATACATAGGGGACAGAAATACCCTTATGCGGGTAAAATATAAATAAAATATAAAAGGGACTTGAATTCAACTCAAACAACACTATATATGGTTGGTTAACTTTTGTAACCGAACATTTCACTTTGATAATACATTTAATGTGTTTTTAAGATTTAAAATACTTCCAAACAGCAATATAAATTGTTGGTTGATCTTTGGATTTCTTAAATATCGTATTAGATGAGTTCTCTAAAACTAAAGAAATTCCCAATATTTCTTTCTAATCATTTTAACTATTATAAACAAGCATTCCAATAATTAAGGAGAGACTTTAATATCAATCTAACATTTCATGACATGCTCATTTAAATAAAAGAATTTATAATGACATGTTCATAGAAATAATACAAGTCACTATATTCGATTTTCACTTTCATGCTTTTTATCCAAGAAATCACAACCCTAATATAGAGCATAACATTTCAAAAGTACTCTCTATCATATTGTGCGGTTAGGGTTTCCGATTTTTGCTTTGATACCAAGTAGAAAGGAGGAAAACAATGTATTGAAATAAACTAGGCTCACTACTCTTACATATATATATAAACACGTAGGAAACAAGGACTTATCAACTTTAGGTTTCATATAATTTCCTAAACACATTTAGAAATTAGGGCAAATAATGCTATATCTCATATTATGAATCAAACATAAAATAATCAAGTGAGGAAAACCTCCATGATTCCACCAGATTTAAGTTTCATATAGGTTCCTAAAATACTTAGAAATTAGGGCAAGAAGAGAATCTCACCTCATTAGTCATGGAGGTCTTCCCTCTCCTTGAATAAGCCCTAGAGTCCATGGAAGAAACCTTGGATGCAAGAGGAAAACAGAGAGGATTCGAAATAGGGCTAGGGCAAGAAGAAGGCTTGCTGATTTTGAGTAAAGAAACTTACCTAGAAGGAGGTGGAAGCCTTAAATCGTCGTGGAGGACTGGAGCTAGTCGGTCGCCGCTTCTGCAAGTGCTTCCAGGCGTCGACGAGTATGAACGAACTCACGGGAAGCTCTTCACGCTAGCGTCGCAAGCGGTGAAGGTGTCGTCTCCTAGGGCTCTCGCGTGGCACTTTCTAATCGTGAACCTTAGTTGTTAAAAGCGCAAGGCGCACCAAGGCGCAAAGGGGTCTTGGAGCCTAGGCGCGAGGCTCAAGGCATAGGCGCACGCCTGACGAAGGCAAGGCGCCACCACATTCATTTTAAAAAAATAAGCATCAAACATCAGTTCATCTTCTTGATCAGATTTTTCATCTATTATACTAATTAATTATTCATTACTATCATTTATATATCTTAAAAAATAGAATTAATGTGGTCGCTTGTATCATATCTAAGTCTTAACACTCGATTATGTTTCACATACACTAAATCATGCAAAAACTATTGAGTTCTTACATTATTTCTTTCTTTTTTTTTGGAAAAAAAAAGTTTGCAACATAAATCGCACCTAGACATGGCTTTTATGCTCCAAAGGCGCACAAAGGCGCACAAAGGCGCACAAAGGCGCAAACCTTTGAGCCTGTTGAGCCTAGAGCCTTAGGCACGCCTTTAACAACATAGTCATGAACCAACGGGAATAGAGCTTGGACCGGCTGGGGGCTGGTTAATAAAGAGAGTGGGGAAAAATTAATTCTTAATTATGTACTCCTCTTAACATCATTTTATTTACCTCACCCAATTCTTATTTACATTACTTAAATAAAACAAATTTCTTAATGAAATTAAAATTCATTATATGTTTTGGTCTATTCTTTATCATGTTATCTAACTATTATATGTAACACTAAATTTCTAAAAGCAACGCTTAAACTTAATTTCGTACAATTTCTTAATAAAATACTTTTATCATAATTTATACATGACGTTTTCATCCTATGATGGATTAATATATAATAAATTAATACATATAGGGCTTACCTGGCGTGACGTTATTTTCAGGATGTCACACCTTGTCTCCCATTGCCGGGAAAGGGTCCATTCCTTGCTCCTCCCTCGCCCTCTCTTCGGTGCTTCATGTTCCTAAGTTTACCCGCAACCTGTTTTCTATTAGTCACCTTACTAATTCCATGAATTGCTCTGTAAGCTTTTTTCCCTCCTCCTGTGTCTTTCAGGACCTGAAGACGGGGACGGTGATTGAATCTGGTAGACTGCGGGATGACCTCTACCTGTTCGACCCCTCCAGCTCTGCTTCACCTCCGAAGGCTCTTTCTGCTGCTCAGATCTTTGTGAACTTCTGGCACTGCCGCCTGGGTCATCCTTCTCTATCTACTATGCATCTTTTATTTCTGAATATGTCAAATGTATCTTTGAATACTTTTAAATGGGATGTGTGTGCTCTTGGTAAACATCATCGTGCTTCTCTTAATCATGTGTCCACTCCTAGTTCTTCTCCATTTGTTGTGGTTCATACTGATATTTGGGGTCCTTGCCCTGTTGCCTCTATTTCGAATTTCCACTGGTTTGTTACGTTTATTGATTGTTTTTCTCGTTGTACGTGGGTCTACTTAATGAAAAACAAGAATGATGTCTTTCCTTTATTTCAACGTTTTCATAAGATGGTGGTCACTCAATTTAATGCTGCAATTAAAGTTTTGCGCAGTGATAATGGTCGTGAGTACGTTGACTCTTCTTTTGAGCGTTATCTTAGTGACGAGGGCATTATACATCAGACATCTTGTGTCTACACCCCGACTCAGAATGGGGTCGCCGAGCATAAGAATCTCCATCTTCTGGAGGTTGCTCGATGCCTCCTCCCGAAGATGCACCTCCCGAAGCATTTTTGGGGGGATGATGTTCTTACTGCGGCGTATCTTATTAATCGCTTGCCGACTCGTGTCCTTGGTTACAAATCCCCTCTTGCGGCTCTTTCTATCTCTCCCACACATCTCCTTCCTCATATTTTTGGGTGGGTGTTTTGTCCATGTTCGCCCCACATCCAAACTTGACCCTCGTGCCCTCAAGTGTATCTTTATTGGGTATTCGCCTACCCAGAAAGGATATAAATGCTTCCATCCAGCTTCCCGAAAGATATTCGTTACTATGGACGTCACGTTTCGGGAGTCTGAGTCCTACGAGCCCTCACTTCAGGGGGAGACTTACCCAAAGGAAGTGAGCTCTCTTCCCCTACCTATTCCTCCTTCATATCTTCCCCCTTCTGTGCCTATGCCTGTTATGTCTACATCTTTGCCTACTCCTGCTCCTACTCCTGTGACCGCTCCTCCTTTACAGGTGTATACTCGGCGAAAAAGGGGTTAAGGTACATCAGCATCTCTCAGGCTACCCACTCCAACATCTGATCCTTCTTTGGGGACTCAAGGTAACTGTATCTCTACCCAACATCTGATGTCCCACTTTGTGTCCTATAACTCATTATCCCCTTCACATAAACTCTTTATTGCCTCTCTCTCCTCCATTTCTATTCCCTCAACTTGGCAGGATGCTATCGCTAACCGAAAGTGGCAAGATGCTATGCTTGAGGAGATGTTGGCCCTGGAGAAGAATTGCACATGGGACTTGGTCTCGTTGCCACCTGGCAAGACTGTGGTAGGGTGTAAGTGGGTGTTCTCCATCAAACAGAACTCTCAAGATGTTGTTGAGCGATACAAGGCTCGCCTGGTGGCTAGGGGCTATACTCAGACCATGGGGATTGACTATCAAGAAACCTTTGCTCCTGTGGCGAAGATGAATTCTATAAGAGTTTTGCTCTCAGGTGTTGCCTGCAAAGGGTGGACTTTGACTCAGTTAGATGTGAAAAATGTCTTTCTTCATGGGGACTTGGAAGAAGAGGTCTACATGTCGTTACCGCCTGGTCTTACCCTAGCCGGATCTGGGGGAAAGGTATGTAGGTTGAAGAAAGCCTTATATGGCTTAAAACAGTCTCCTCGGGCATGGTTTGAGAGATTTCACAGAGCTATGGTTGTATTTGGATACTCCCAGAGCAATACCGATCATACTTTATTTGTAAGGCACAAACATGGGAGACTCACTGCTCTTATTGTTTGTGGATGATATCATTATTACGGGCGATGATACTAAAGAAATTCAAACTCTGAAACAAAGACTGGCAAAGGAGTTTGAAGTAAAAGACCTGGGAAATCTCAAATACTTTCTGGGAATTGAGGTCGCTCGATCAAATCATGGCATATTCATATCTCAGAGAAAGTACATTCTTGACTTGCTCCAATCATGTGAGATGAGTGGGTGTAGACCTGCTGATACCCCAATTGAAGTTAACCACGGATTGGGTAGAGATGATGGGGAAGTGGTAGATGATATCACTGGGTTTCAACGATTGGCAGGCCGTCTTATCTATCTATCTCATACTCGTCCGGATATTTCATATGACGTTGGTGTTATTAGTCAGTTCATGCACTCACCACGAACCCGTCACTTAGAAGCTGCTCATCGAATCCTTTGGTATCTCAAGTCCTCTCCTGGAAAGGGTATCCTATTCTCCCCGGGCAAAGAGCTGGCCGTTGAAGTCTATACTGATGCTGATTGGGCCGGTTCAGTTGGCGACAGGAGGTCCACCTCTGATTATTGTTCTTTAGTTTGTGGTAATTTGGTAACGTGGAGGAGTAAAAAACAACATGTGGTTGTCAGGTCTAGTGCTAAGGCAGAATTCAGAGCCATGGCTCATGGGATTTGCGAGGGACTGTGGATTAAATCTCTCCTAAAAGATCTTGGCATGGAAAACAAGGATCCCGTGAGACTTTACTGTGATAGTGTCACGACCCGTCTCGACAAGAGTCAGAGTGCGCTTCGGGCGGGCCGTGATGCCACAAGCATGGGCGGAAGGAAAACCATGTCTGCTAAGGCGCAAGCAGAGATACTGATAAATAACTTTAAAATAGCTACTTTTGATTAAAACAGGTTATTTTATTGCGGAAGCTTTAAAAATATGATAAATTTGAAACAGGTGCACATGCATTTTAATAAAAGCTCAAGATACCAGTTTTGAAACAGATATTTATGCAGTGATCATCTCGGATGAATGAACATGCAAAACATAATAAATTCTAGTACATCTAATATTTAACCTAGCAGTTGTCCATGAAACAGGAGAAAATGGCTGATCGTAATTATTACATAGCCTAAATATCTGACAGTAAAAGAAATGAAACATAAATACAAAACCTGAAACTTGACGCAGATCGGCCTTAGCGAGCAGGCGGCGCATGCGCAAACACTAAGGCAAATCCAAAACAAGAAGGAAAAGCCTCAGAACATTGAAATAAACAGGAGTAAGGTAAAATAAAAGTACGAGCAGGAGAAAACAGAATATTTGAGTACCGTTTTTCATGAAGCAAAGCTAACAAGACAGGCAAGCAAGTGAGACAAGCAGAAATATTTAGAGTTATTAAACTACTCTGAAATATAGCATACATAGATGATCAAGTAATAACTTAAGTTGTAACAAGTGAAAGTGTGGGTGTTTTTTTGGTTGACGCACAGGATTCGTGATTCAGACGGATTCACATTCAGATTCAGATGCAAGTCTTATCGGAAATTCAGGATTTCTACCCGTAACCTCTAAGGGGCGGCTCTTTCGAACCCTCACCCTTGAGCCAGGGAGTTCATGCTTGCTATGACCGGTCCTTTGTTCCCATTAGGGATTCAAGAGGGAACCCAAGTCGAGGAGTTGCATCGATTAAACACCACCTTTCATTGTTTACTTAAGTTATTAAAAAAGTAATTCATGATTTGAGTGATTCAAACATATCAAGACATGTAACTAAATATTGATTCAGATATACGATAGTATATTTTACAAACGTGAAACGGGAGGAATCAAGTTATAGAACGTTATTTAACCAAGTCTTGGAACCAGACAGGAATAAGAAACAAGATTCGATAACTCAGAGAACTCGATAGAGAGTTTTGAAGCTTGCGGATTCAAGAGGCTGAAGGTTTTATTAACAAGAAGATTATTCAAGTAAAATGCACAGGAGTAAGTTGACAAGCATCGATTTTGGGATAAGTACGCATTTACATTAAGACATTTTATGGCACAATTAACTCCCAAATAAGATGTGTACGATACGAGCATGATAGAAAAACACCGATCATTTATTTGCTAACCAGAAATTATTACTATTATTATCATGATGCTTCTTACTCATGCTCAACGACCTTTCATTCCTCGAATTATTCATCAATTAAGAAACTCATCATCTAGGTGACTATCCAAATAAAATCATTCAAGTTCACAGATTCGTGTCTTTTCAAACGCGTGAAACCTCAAACTACTAACAATCAATCCAGGCATTCAAGAACTGAGCTTATTTGATGAAACCAGCATTCAAGGGTGAATTAATATAAACATAAGAACAGACAAGGCAATTAAGTTCAATGTTTGCAAGAGAGGATGATCTCTACTTGCCTTAAATAAGCTGAAGCTGACGGGGGCGGCCAAATAGCGCGAGCAAAAATCAGAAATCATATTTTCGAACCTGTTCAAGGAAAACGAAAGCGATGTAGCATAATTCACTACGCTACAAATGCATCCTACGACACGGAAATTAAACAACGAGAGTTTAGCGGATTTTTACCTCCCTCAAAAGTGAGGGGAGAAGAGCTTCCACGCGAAGACGGAGGCTACTACGAGCAAGTCGGAGATTTGGCGGCGCTTGGGTGACGGAAACCCTAAATCGGAAGGGTCTTTAAGAGATCCCGCCAATTGGGGCGACGAACGACGCCGGGGAGCAGTAAAACCTAGAAATTGGACGGTTATAAATCAAGCAAAATTCTTGAATCGCAAAATATCCGAATTTGGAGCGCAAACTTTCCAAGCAAATGCAAGGAAATCTGAAATAGGAGGGGAAGGAGGAATTCCTTACCCAAGGAAGTCGAATCCGAGCCCAAGGAGGAGAGGGAAGGGAAACCCTAGTTGTCCCTCTCGCAAAACCCCGGTCAAAACGAGGAGAAAAGGGGGCTGCCAGTCCCTTGGAGGAGAGGGAGGGTTGCTGACCTCTTGGAGGAGGAGGACTGCCGACCTTGAGGAGGAGACAAGGCTGCTGTAGGGATTGCTGGAGGGCCACAGTCGGCTAGGGGAGGGAGATCCCGACGACCTCTGCAGGAGGAGGCGGCCATGGCAGGGAGGAGTCATCGTCGGCCAGAGTAGGGGAAGCTTCCGTCGACCTCTGCAGGAGGAGATGGACACGGGTGCGGCGCCGGAACGAGGAGGCGTCGTCGACGGCCTGAGGGAGAGCAGGAGACGGCGGCTTGCGTGCGAGAGATGGAAGCAGAGGCGAGCGGGAGATCGACGCGGGATCGGGAAAACCTAGGCTGGGCGCTTGCGGTTTGCGGGAGATATGGACTGGGGGTGGGGATTTAATCGGGAGAGGGGCTGGTCGGGATTTAACAGAGGAGGGGGCCGGGGTGCGGATAGATAATAAGAGAAGGATAATAATAATTTGTTTATTATTATTATTATCACTTGAAAATTAGGGTTGTTACAGATAGCAAAGCCGCCATTAACACTGCTCACAATCCTGTCCAACATGACCGCACAAAGAATGTGGAGGTTGATCGTCACTTCATCAAAGAGAATATAGAAAGAGTTGTGAGCACACCTTTTGTCCCTTCAGATCAACAGTTAGCGGATGCTCTCACCAAGGGGTTGAGTCAGAACGTGTTTGGAAAAATTATGTGCAAGTTGGGTGTTGCATGCAAGATATCGCACGCCCAACTTGAGGGGGAGTGTTGGAATTATAGGAATTATTATTTAGCCTTGTATCTCTCTCCTATATATAGGAGATAGCCTCTTTACTCTAATACATTTTTTTAGCTTCACTCCAACAAAAGACATTGCCAAAAATACACTAGTTAACAATTGAAAATATCTTCTTCAAAAAATTGAAGATTGCAGGAAAGAACAAAAGCTTGTATATTTCATGTATTGTATACAAAAGGAGAGTACATATTTATAGGAGAGAGAAGAGAGAGAGAGAAATCCTATACACAATGTGGGACTAATGAAAAATAGGAGAGAAGTAAACGGGCCACTAAATGGGCCAAACCTATGGGCTATTTCAACACTCTCCCGCAAGCTGGAGCGCACAAATCGTATGCACCAAGCTTGGATAAGCATTGATAGAAGAGGGTACTGGACAGTGCCTTTGTGAGGACATCCGCAACTTGTTCAGTACCAGGGATATGTTTTAGCTCGATCTTCTTCATTTGTACTTTCTCCCGGATAAAATGGCAGTCGACCTCGATATGCTTGGTTCTTTCGTGGAAGACCGGGTTCTTGGCAATATGTATCGCAGCCTGACTGTCGCAAAGTAGAAGAGCAGGAGCAGGAAGTTTTACCCCAAGATCCGTGAGAAGGCTTTCAAGCCATGTAAGTTCAGAGACCACAGATGTCATTGCCCTGTATTCTGCTTCTGCTGAGGAGCGCGCAACCACTGCTTGTTTCTTGCTACGCCAGGTAATCAAATGTCCTCCGAAGTACGTACAGAAGCCACTGGTTGACCGACGATCATCCAGAGAGCCGGCATAGTCAGCATCAGAGTATGCCACCAGTGTTGGAGTTGAAGATGAGGTCTTGTATACCAAGCCTTGACCAGGAGTCGCTTTTAGATATCGGAGAATCCGTTCCATAGCCTGAAGATGAGAGAAACGAGGGGCGTGCATGTAACGGCTGACAATACCGACAGCGAAGGAGATATCTGGTCTTGTAACAGTCAGATAGATCAATTTTCCAACCAGACGGCGATAGTATTCCGGGTTCTGAAGCAAGAGATCAGAGTCAGAGGACTGAGCACAAATCTTGTGATTTGCGTCCATTGGAGTATTGATGGGTTTGCAGCCGGAGTAGCCTGCATCATGAAGAAGGTGGAGGCAATACTTTCTCTGAGATAGAATAAGGCCATCAGGTCGTCTGGCTACCTCCAGGCCCAGGAAGTAATGAAGGTTCCCCAGATCTTTTGTTTGGAACACGGAGCTGAGTTGTTGTTTGATCGCCTAGATACCTTTTGAGTCGCTGCCTGTGATAATGATATCATCCACATAGACAAGAAGGAGAATGGTGCCTGTTGCCTGGTGGCGAGTAAACAGGGAGAAGTCAGCCGAGCTCCGAGTAAACCCTGCTTCACGAAGGACCTTGCTGAGCTTGTCGAACCATGCTCGAGGAGACTGTTTGAGACCATAGAGAGACCGCAAAAGATGACAGACTTTCGGGGTCCGAGACTCCCCCGTGGTCTCAAACCCGGGCGGCTGCTGCATGTACACTGTTTCAGTGAGATCACCGTTTAAGAAGGCGTTCTTAATATCAGTTGATGTAAGGTCCATTGGCGGTGCACGGCAACGGAGAAAAGAACCCGTACTGTGTTCAGTTTGGCGACGGGAGAGAAGGTTTCGTCGTAGTCCAAACCTTGTTGCTGGGTGTAGCCGCGAGCCACCAGGCGAGCTTTTAAGCGGTCAATGGTCCCATCCGCAGCATGCTTGATGACAAAGACCCATTTGCAACCAACAGTTTTCTGACCAGGGGGAAGATCCACCAGTTGCCAGGTCTGGTTTGCCCACAAAGCGGCCATTTCTTCTTCCATGGCGGCACGCCAGCCAGGATGTTGAAGAGCCTCCTGCACAGAGTTAGGAACTGCAACCGACGATAAAGAAGTGGCCAGTGTATGAAGTGGAGGGGAGAGACGATGCAGGGATACGTACCTCGCCATTGGATGAGCGGTGGACTCTGTTACCGGATCAGCAGGACTTGGAGCACCAGAGGACGAGGATGACTGCGCAGGGACAACGGGGCGGGAGTTGCGACGGGAATAGACCTGGATAAGAGGTGGCCGACAGGGAGGCGGAGTAGGGAGTGGTTGTGGTAGAGGTGTTGGAGGAGGTGTGTTAACCGGGAGGATGGGCCGCATGACAGGTTGTGGGAGAGTAGGTGCTGGATAATGTGTTTCTGGAGCTGGAAAGAATGGCAGGTCTTCCCGGAAGATTACGTTAGCGGACACCGAAATTTTCCGAGTGAGAGGAGAATAACAGACGTAGCCTTTCTGTGTATGGGAGTAGCCAACAAACATTTGCTTAGTCGCTCTGGGATCTAGTTTGTCCGTAGATGGTCCCAAGGAGTGAACGTAACACGTACACCCGAAGATTCGAGGTGTGAGAGGGAAGGCAGGAGTAGAGGGAAAGAGAAGACTGAACGGACTGGCATTGTTGAGTACGGAGGAGGGGAGGCGGTTGATAATGAAGCAGGCGGTAGAGATCGCAAAGTTCCAATAGATCTTCGGAACGTTCATGTGAATCATGATCGAGCGGGCCATATTAAGGAGATGTCGGTTCTTTCGTTCGGCCACACCGTTTTGTTGAGGGGTGTAGGCACATGAGGTTTGATGAATAATCCCGAATTCTGAGCATAAGCTCGAAAACTCATTGCCGGTGTATTCACGAGCATTATCGGTGCGTAGCGTTTTGACGGTGGTGGAGAAGTGAGTGCGGGTTTCAAGGATAAATGCCTTAAACACACGAGGTAATTCAGAGCGTTCGCGAAGTAAGTATAGCCATGTTGTGCGGGAGTAATCATCAATAAAAGTAATGAAATAACGGAATCCAGAGATACTACAAATTTTATAGGGACCCCAGATATCTGAATGAATAAGATCAAAAGGAGCGGAGCTCCGAGTACAATTTGCAGGAAAAGATGAACGCGGCTGTTTGCCGAAAATACATGATTCACATTGAAATGCATGAAAAGATACATCGGGTAGTGCCTTCTTGAGGATGGGGAGGGGAGCATGGCCGAGACGCTGATGCCAGTCAGCAGAAGAGACAGAGGGGAGGATGGTGGGAGAATCGTCGAGAAGGTAAAGCCCGTTGCGCAGCTGCCCTTTACCAATGGTAGTCCCCGTCCGTCGATCCTGTATCAGAAAAGAAGAACGTGAAAAAGTGACAGAGCAATCCAAATCAGTAGTTAGACGGCTAACATAGAGTAAGTTAAACGGGGAGCCCAGAACATGGAGTGTCGAGCGGAGAGAGATGGATGGGCTGACAGATAGGTCAGCTGAGCCGGACACAGAGACAGTCGCTCCATTGGCCACAGTGATATATTTTGGATGAGGAGCACCCGAATATGTTGGTGGCGGAAGAGAGGTGATATGAGTGGCACCCGAATCCACTATCCAGCGAGGACTAGTGGAGAGACAAACGATACCTGGGCTGGATACGGAGGCGACTGAGGCAGGTGGAGTCATCATCCCTTGGAGTTGCTGGAACTGTAGGCGGAGTGCCTCAAGATCGGCACAAGAGACCGAGGAGCTATCTTCAACGACTGCTGCAGTCGGTCGTGGAGGAGGAGGATTGCCCGTCTTCCGAAAGCAGGTGGACTCATAATGGCCATCACGACCACGGAAGGAGCACTTCGGCCGTCCTCGTCCACCACGGCCCCTTCCACGGTGGGTAGACCGACCTCCTCGGCTAGAAGGAGGAGGAAACGAAGAAGCAGGGACATTTTGGAGAAGAGCCGGTGAGGGAGGAGCAAGAGCCTCCGGAGGTTGTGATACTTTGAGTAGCATGGAGCAGACAGCCGATAAGGATGGAGTGGGAGTCGAGGCCAGGACTTGTGCCCGAATACTCAGAAGATGTGGAGGAACACGGGCCATTAACAGAGCAATGCAGACGACCTCTCTTTGCGCGCGCTGAGTAGTTAGATCAGAGGTGGGCGGCTGGTGTTGAAGCCACGCTTCGGAGAGTGACTTGACCCGAGCGACAACAGAGGTAATGTTTGGTCCACTGGTGTCCAGAGCCTGAAGATCAGTGATAATGTCGAAGAGACTTTGAAGACTGTCCTTGCCGGAGTATAAAGAGTGGAGCTCGTCCCACATCCCTTTGGCCGTGGGCAGGTACATGACCATTTCATATGGTTCGCCCTCCAAAGAGTTAAGGATCCAGGTCTGGACCCGACCATCAGTCTTGAGCCACTCAGGAGGTGTAGTCGCCGGGGGATCATCGGTAAGATGAGCGAGAAGACCCTTGGCCTGGAGGACCCGGCGGATTGAGTGACCCCAAGGAATGAAGTTTTTCTTCCCGGAGAGGGAGATAGTAGTAATTCGCAGCTCATCACGGAGCTCACTAGGAGTGTGCAGATTACTCCCGCTCACGGGAGTGTGCTGTTGGGCGGCCTCAGTAGGCAAAGTCGAGGAGTTCGCAGATGAGCCCATTAGAGAGAGCGGCGGTCTGAAGAGAAGAGAGCAAGCCGGCAGGAACGAGAGCTAGACCCCAGGAGAGAGCTTGCTGCTGGAGATCTCTTGCTGCTGGAGAGCCAATTGCGGAAGAGAGACCGCCGGAGAGATCGCTGCGAGCAGACTGTGCGAGAATACCGCTGGAGATCGCTGCAAACAGACCGATGATCGCGCTGGAGATTGCTACTATGAGATCGCTACTAGATCGTTGCGGAGATAGCAAGATAAGAACTCGGCAGAGACCCAATGGCGAGCTGAGGAGGTCGCACGAGCAGCAGAGGAGATCGCAGCGGGAGATCAGCAGGAGACCGCAGCGACCTGAGAGATCGGCAGCGGGAGGTCGCAGGAGGAGGCGCTGAGGAGGTCGCACGAGCCAATGGGAGTGTTGCTTGTTTGCTAGTCGCAGGAGACCGCGCGAGCAGGGCGATAGCGCTGAGGAGAGGAGACCGCAGCGTGCTGCGATCAGGAGGAGAGAACGCCGCAGAAGGAGAGACCGTCGGAGAAGGAGCTGGCTACAAGAGGCGGGACCCACCTGTCAGAGGGCTATAAGAGAGGTAGAACCACCGTCGTTGGAGAGAGGCGGGGCGGGGTGGGGCTGGAGCAGTCACAAAAAAGGAAGGTCGCACAGGGCGTGCGGTCAGAAAAGAAAAGGAGCGTGCGGTCACAAAATTAGGAGGCCGAAAATTCTGGAACCTGTCTCTGATACCATGTAGGAAAGAACAAAAGCTTGTATATTTCATGTATTGTATACAAAAGGAGAGTGCATATTTATAGGAGAGAGAAGAGAGAAAGAAATCCTATACACAATGTGGGACTAATGAAAAATAGAAGAGAAGTAAACGGGCCACTAAATGGGTCAAACCTATGGGCTATTTCAACAAAGATATAAGAGGGTAAATAAAAGGGCAGCCCGGTGCACAAAGCATCCCCGCGCAGTGAGGGCTGTGAGGGTCCGGGGAAGGGTCCCACCACAAGGGTGAAATGTAGGCAAACCTTACCTTGCATTTTTGCAAAATATAAGAGGGTAAATGAGTTAAAAAAATTTGACAGTAAATAAATATTTAAAAAGAGAATTATATGTTATAGATGCATTACAAAGCACGGTTTAAACCCATGAATACAAACAGATCATACAACCACTTCAGATTCATTATAATCTTTTAGCTATGCATTAGGTATGAATAAAAGTAATATATTAACTGATAAGTTGGTTGTGGGGGGCTCTTTATCATCTGCTAGTGCTTATTGTGAAGGATTTCCATTAGAGGTATTCATATTAAACCCCTACTCTTTGGTTAAAATACTAATTAATCCTTCCAACAAATTGTCAATAAAATGGGTTTCTTTTGTTGAGAAAGACCGCATATTACCTAGTCAATTTCCACAATGAAAGGTCGGTGATGGTGGAAAGTAAGCTTTTGACCTGCTTCTGTGCAGGGGAGAGGTTGTTAGAAGAGACCCCACTAGAAACAGATGACCGATTGACAAGAGGTGATGGCAGGCACGGCCACCTTCCCTGCATGGCTCCCAAAGTTGACCTAGACCCTAATTCGCAAAGGCAAGATGAAGGCATGTGCAGCATTAGGAGAAGGATCTATGGTTTGAGGGACAGTCGATCGGAGATGAAATATAAACAACAACATGATTCAATTATTAAGTACCAGATTACATAAAGATGTGTATAAGAAACTAATAGGGATGATGCATTCATAATTATGCAACTTAACATACCATTATATATGTTGGAAATAAGAGGAAAATATCAAGTGCATATTATTCTTCCACAAAGGGGAAATATATGAGTTACAACGGACACTCAAACAAGATTCACAATGTGCGACTAAACTCACTCACTCCTAAAGACTCTAATAGAGCTATATAATAATATAAAACTAATAATCTCAACACTCCCCCTCAAGCTGGAGGGGAAACCTCCAGCTTGGAAACATCAAATAACGACAAAGGAGGTAGGCGATGTGGGACAAAACATCAGACGAGCCGCCGGGGAATCAAACCGGGGACATAGCCACGCACTGACGCACGGCACAGACCCACACACGACGCAGGACCCACACACGACGTGGACTCGCTGGAAATCGGTACCAACATCACCTGCACACACAACATGCAGAAGAGAACAAACGATGTGGAGCAAATCATCAAACGGGTGATCGGGGATAATCTATCGGGGATAATTCGCACAAAGGGCGGTCCCACACGACACGATCCCGCACGACACGGTCCCGCACGACACGGTCCCACACGACACAACCCGCTAAGATTAGAACAACAACATCAGTCGTGTCCCAACATATGACCAACCGAAAGAAATATGGGGAGACGCATAACAACATACGACATAAGCCTAGAGGTCGTGTGGAACGAAGGGAAAAGTCGGGAAAGATCATCTGATTCTCCAACATCCCAAACACTCCCCCTCACATGGCACGTGCATGAAGTCAAATCGCATGGAGACACAAACATCAGACATAACATGACACATAAAAAAAACATAACAGAAAACAGCTATGGAGAATGGTTGCCGGCGAGAACACGACCCAAGATGCAGCGAGCAAAGCATGGGCAAAAACCAGCGGCGAGCAGAGGGCTTAAGCAGCTGCAAGCAGAGGGCTCAAGCAGCTACGAGCAGAGGGCTCAAGCAGCAGCGAGTAGAAGGCTCAAGCAGCGGCGAGGAGAAGAGGTAGCCCGACAAGAAGAGATGAGCTTGGCACGAGAGGAACCATTTCCACCAGCAAGGAGGACCAAATCTAGAGCAGCGGGGAGAGTCCGTTGAAGGTGAGAACGCAATGGAGGCGGGATCCATGGATGCAGCAGCAGCCCCACGGGATCGGCAGAAGAAAAACTGCGGCATATGAGCCTTGTCGAATGGATCAGTGCAGAGGGAACCGGGGCTACTCGATCTCATAGAAGAAGGAGAGACAGACATGAGCGTAGGCTAGATCATAGCTCGACGGGAGAAGCTCCATCGGAAACAGTAGCCGAAGCGACGGGATCGTCGATGTCGACAGAATCGCCGATGTCGATGGGATCGCAGCCCTACGGGATCGTAGTCGTGAACGAAGAAGAGGGGCTCGACTGGACCAGTCGATGATGAAGAGATGCTTGTCGGGTCCAATCGACGCAAGCGGCGACGGGATCGTCGAGGCAAGAAAGCAGACGCACCGACAAGTTCAGAAGAAGCCGAGCTTGATGAAGAATCGATTGTAGACGCAGAGGAGGGAAGAAAGGCCCGCTCCCGTCAATACAGTCGGCCGGTGATCGAAACGAGAGGCGAAAAAACGAGTGGAAATAAGAGAGCGCCAAGAACTTTTAGGCCGCCAACAAATTAGGGTGACGAAAAGAATTCTCATAATCGATTCTACTCAGATACCATGTTGGAAAGAAGAGGAAAAATATCAAGTGCTCATTATTCTTCCACAAAGGGAAAATATATAGGAGTTACAACGGACACTCAAACAAGACTCACAATGTGAGACTAAACTCACTCACTCCTAAAGACTCTTATAGACCTATATAATAATATAAAACTAATAATCTCAACAATATATATATATAATCAAGAAGTTTGGTTGCCTTGGGTTGCCAAAGGAGAAGAATACAAACCGGTCGAAGGAGAAGAATAAAAGAAATACATCATAATGCTTTAAAAAAAATAGAGAGATGAGAAACCTGAAGTCTATGGAACCGTATTGGGGGCATCAATTAAAGATTATATATAAAAAAGATAAGAAACATTGAATTGAAATACCTTTGTAAAAATCTTTAGGGATGTTAATATATTCTACTGTAGGCTTTTTCAGTTGATTTATTCCTCCTCTACCAAACCCTAACACCGGCCATAAATCCTATGATTAGCACCTGATTTGCATGAGTGATCTATGCGTAGACAGAAATTAGAGTAAGAAAAAGGGGGTTTTGAGCGGCACTCAGACATAAATATTTTTTTTCTTTTATGGGCAAAGAGAGCTCCATGAGGCTCACAGATGGCTTTCAACCGGAAGAACTCAGTAGGTTTGTTTCAATGCCACTAAAAAAATGACCAAATGTTCTATTGGTCTCAGAAAAAAAAAATAAACCAGGGTGTTAAAGCCAGGTAAATCCTAACTCCAAATGTTCGGACCTAAGTGCGGCTTGAGTCTACTGATTCCGCGATCCGGCAATCTGGATCCGAAGGCTAGAGCTAAGGAGATGGGGAAAAGGTCACAAACAGACCCCAGGGCGCTTCGGCAGGGAGGTCCCGCCAAGTACCCAGAAGTTTGGGAAAAACTTCCCTCCACAACCACAAATGACTGAGCTTAGTACGAGGAAGGCACTGGCTTAGTGAGTAACTCGCCTGAGGGGGAACTCTTTCTCTTGTTTTTTGAGTGTCTTTCCTGGTACCCCTGGGGGTCTACTTATAGACAAATCCGGGGGGGGGGGGGGGGGGGGGGGGGGGGTATGTAGGCGACTATACCCGGCTCCCGCGAGGTTGTCTTTCTGGACCTGGTGATCTCGCGACTTGCGATCGGCGACTATCGAAGGATCTCGCCTACGTTTAGCGACATTGTGCCGATAATCGCCAACTAGGCGAGCAACTTCGAGGCTTACTGATAGTCGTCTGCCTGGGGAGAGTAACCCTGATACTCGCATCTGGCATTAAATGCTCATATGGATTGCTTGCTGACTTTGACTTTATCTTTGACTTTGATTTTTACCCACGTGGCATGAAAAGGTCCCACCCTCGAAGAATAGGGGTTGTACACAATCCCCGCTCTTTGCGAGCAACGAAGTGGCTTGGAAAGAAATATTCAACCCTTATTCGGTGAGGGTCTTCTGGCGAGTATCGGTCATACTCGAAAGCATGGGGGGTCCACTCCGACAACTATAAATAGGAGAAGAGGGGCATACCCTAGGGTACCCCTTTTTAAGCTAAGGCGAGATGTCCCCCGAGGAGAGAGTCGCGAAGACCCAAGCGTTAATGAACTTATTGAAGAAGACGCAGGGCAGTGCTCCTCGTCAGGGCGGAAGGTCTGATAGGCGCAAGAGAAAAGGGACGAGGGCGAGCGTCCGACTAATAAGACACCGAGGGAGGATGCTCCGTGGAGAGATCGTGCGAGAACTGCGCTGGACCCGATCCAAACACTGCTGAGCCAGGCGGGCTTGGACGATGACGGCGAGCAGCGGGTCGCTGATAGCGAGCCTCCAACTGCTCCCCAAACACGACCACAACAGGTAATCGTCGCCCCTATTCAAAAATTCTGGAACCATTCATTTTACTGATGCCGACTTTCCCTTATAGCAACTTCTCAATAGACCAACCCGGTCGGGTCGAGCGCGTCTGTGCACCTCGCTGAAGAGCCTCTGTGCGCGGAGCATCTACCGCCTCCTCCGGCGATCACGCCCGACGTCGCCCCCTAGTCAGAGTCTTCTCGCCAACTGCGGTCTTCAACGGAGGGCGGAGAGAGTAGTTCCCGCGGGGGAATTCTAAAGATAAGAAAATCGAGGCTCCCGTCCCCTCTCCCACCTCTGCCTCCCTTTTTTGATGTTCCTCGCCAGTCGGCGACAACTACTCAAGGCCCTCCGGCGCCCGGCGGAAGAGGAGGCGGACGTTCATCCTTCGCAACTCATCCGTCGTCGACATCATGGAGGTATGATCGCGGGAAGGCGCCCGTGGATCAACCGGTCGGGCCCTCTTCCTGACAGCACGAGATCGTGCCACCGCACTTTCACCCAGTGGGCGGGAATGGAAGGGGCGGGCGATCAGGGACTCGGCGAACTCCTCCTCTCCGCACGTTGTCACCTCGCCGCCTTACCCCTCCACGCCACCGAGAGACTCCCCATAGGACACCTTCTCCTCACCTCCAGCCCAGGGTAGCTCCTTCGCGTGCAGGTACTTCTCGCATTAAGCGATCTGCCCCACTGTCCTTGTGGAAATTCCGCTGATTCAATTCTGCCTTTGCCAGGTCGCGAGACGTCTCTGGGATCTGCCTTCATAGACGCCATCGGACTGACAATGCGCGAGTTCCAGACGAAAATGGTCTCAGCGTACCTCGACCTCGAAACAAGGGTCGACAAGCTGGTGGCTTGTGAGGCCAATCGCCGAATATCCCAGTTGGAGGCTCACGTGGCGACCAACGAGGAGTTTGAGCACCGCCTCAAGGCCTCGGAGGCTAAGTACTACGCAATCAACGAGCTGGACATGCATATGGTGGACGTGGAGCACCGGCAGGACTTGCTGCAAACCGATATTCACGAAATGCGGGCGAGTATGGGCTTCCTCGGGACCCGTACTCGCATGGAGGATCATATTCTCCTCAGCGAGGAATACATGGCGAAGTCCAGAGAGCAAATGAGCTTCGCGTGCGAGCTAGGGTGGACCGGGCGACATTCCCATGCCTCGGACAGCCGCGGCAATCCTCCAGGACTGTGATTCGGATGTCGGCATTCTTCTTTTTTTTCTTTTCTTTGTGGAAATTGGAATTTAAACTGTTTGTAATAATTTGAATTTATTCTAACCATGATATTATGCTTGTTCTTGCGTTTGACTTCGTTTCTGCTTTTTGCGATGATCCTGTATTTATTTCTGCTGATTGTGGCGAGATTCGTTTATTTGTCGCGCTCCGCGCGCGAGGTACGACCATTTATTCTTAGAAAGTCTTCCACGGGAAAGTCGCTTTGCCAGGAAGTTGAGCGAGTCAGGACAGTTACTCGCGCGCGATGAACATCGCGACCACCCATTGCGACGTCTATAAATAGGGGGGTGTAGCCTGAGTCTACTGATTCCGCGATCCGGCAATCTGGATCCGAAGGCTAGAGCAAAGGAGATGGGGAAAAGGCCACAAACAGACCCCAGGGCACTTCAGCAGGGAGGTCCCGCCACGTACCCGGAAGTTTGGGAAAAACCTCCCCTCCATAACCACAAATGACTGAGCTTGGTACGAGGAAGACACTGGCTTAGTGAGTAACTCGCCTGAGGGGCGAGCTCTTTCTCTTGTTTTTTGTGTCTTTTCTGGTACCAATGGGGGTCTATTTATAGACAAATCCTAAGGGGAGGAGGGTATGTAGGCGACTATACCCGGCTACTGCGATGTTGTCTTTCTGGACCTGGTGATCTCGCGACTTGCGATCAGCGACTATCGAAGGATCTCGCATGCGTTTAGCAAGATTGTGTTGATAATTGACAACTAGGCGAGCAACTTTGAGGATTACTGATAGTCGTCTGCCTGGGGCGAGTAACCCTGATACTCGCATCTGGCATTAAATGCTCCTATGGATTACTTGTTGACTTTTACTTTGACTTTTGCCCACGTGGCATGAACGGGTCCTACCCTCGAAGAATATGGGTTGTACACAATCCGCGCTCTTTGCGAGCAACGAAGTGGCTTGGAAAAAACATCCAACCCTTATTCGGCGAGGGTCTTCTGGCGAGTATCGGTCATACTCGAAAGCATGGGGGGTCCCCTCTGACATCTATAAATAGGAGAATATGGGCATCCCCTGTGGTATCCCTTTTTAAGCTAAGGCGAGATGTTGTCCCCCAAGGAAATAGTCGTGAAGACCCAAGTGTTAATGAACTTATTGAAGAAGATGCAGGGCGGTGCTCCTCTTCAGGGCGGAGGGTCTGATAGGCGCAAGCGAAAAAGGGAAGAGGGCGAATGTCTGACTAATAAGACACCGAGGGAGGATGCTCCGTCGGGAGATCGGCGTGACCTGCTCTGGACCCGGTACAAACTCTGCTGAGCCATGCGGGCTTGGACGATGACGACGAGCAGCGGGTCGCCGATAGCGAGCCTCCAACCGTTCCCCCCAACACAACCACAACAGGTAATCGTCGCCCCTTTTCAGAAATTCTAGAACCATTCGTTTTACTGATGCCGACTTTATCTTATAGCGACTTATCCAGAGAACAACCCGGTCGGGTCGAGCGTGTCGGTGCCCCTCGCTGAAGAGCCTCTGTGCACGGAGCATCTACCGCCTCCGACGACGATCACGCCTGACGTCGCCCCTCAGCCGGAGTCTTCTCGCCAACCGCGGTCTTCAACGGAGGGCGGAGAGAGTAGTTCTCGCGTGGGAATTCTGAAGATAAGAAAATCAAGGCTCCCATGCCCTCTCCCGCCTCTGCCTCCCTTGTCCGAAGTTCCTTGCCAGTCGGCGACAACTACTCAAGGCCCTCCGGCGTCCGGCGGAAGAGGAGGCGGACGGTCATCCTTCGCTACTCATTCGTTGACGACAGCAATGGGGGGATGATCGTCGGAAGGCGCCTGTGGATCAACCGATCGGGGCCCTCTTCCCGACAGCACGAGATCATTCCCCCGCACTTTCACCCAGCGGGCGGGAATGGCAGGGGCGAGCAATCAGGGACTCGGCGAACTCCTCGTCGTACGCCGCCACCTCGCCGCCTTACCCCTCCACGCCGCCGAGAGACTCTCCGGCAGATCCTTCTCCTCGCCGCCAGCCCAGGGTAGCTCCTTTTCGTGCAGGTACTTCTCGCCTTAAGTCATTTGCCCCATTGTCCTTGTGGAAATTCCGCTGATTCATTTATGTCTTTGCCAGGTCGTGCAACGTCTCCGGGATCTACCTTCATAGACGTCATCGGCCTGCCAATGCGCGAGTTCCAAACGAAAATGGTCTCAGCATACCTCGACCTCGAAACCAAAATCGACAGGTTGGTGGCTTGTGAGGCCAATCGCCAAATATCCCAGTTGGACGCTCGCGTGGCGACCATCGAGGGGTTTGAGCACCGACTTGAGGCATCGGAGGCTAAGTATTACGCCATCAACGAGTTGGACAGGCAGATGGCAGACGTGGAGCACCGGCAGGACTTGTTGCAGGCCGATATTCGCGGAATGCGGGAGAGTATGGGCTCCCTCGGGACCCTTACTCGCATGGAGGATCATATTCGCCTCAGCGAGGAGTACATGGCGAAGGCCAGAGATCAGATGAGCTTCGCGCAGGAGCTAGGGTGGACCGAGCGACATGCCCATGCCTCGGACAGGCGCGGTAATCCTCCAGGACTGTGATTCGGATGTCGACATTCTTCTTTTTCTTTTTCTTTTCTTTGTGGAAATTGGAATTTAAACTATTTGTAATAATTCGAATTTATTCTAACATGATCTCATGTATGCTTGTTCATGCGTTCGACTTCGTTTCTACTTTTTGCGATGATCCTGTATTTATTTCTGTTGATTGTGGCGAGATTCGTTTATTTGTCTCGCTCCGCGCACGAGGTACGCCCATTTAATCTTAGGAAGTCTTCTGCGGGAAAGTCGCTTTGTCAGGATGTTGAGCGAGTTAGGATAGTTACTCGCGTGCGAAGAACATCACAACCACCCTCTGCAACATCTATAAATAGGGGGTGCAGCCTGAGTCTACAGATTCCGCGATTCGGCAATCTGGATCCGAAGGATAAAGCTAAGGAGATGGGGAAAAGGCCACAAACAGACCCCGCGGCGCTTCAGCAGGGAGGTCCCGCCACGTACTCGGAAGTTTGGGAAAAACTTCCCCTCGACAACCACAAATGGTTGAGCTTGGTACGAGGAAGGCACTGGCTTAGTGAGTGACTCGCCTGAGGGGGAGGACTTTCTCTTGTTTTTTGAGTGTCTTTCCCGGTACCCCTGAGGGTCTATTTATAGACAAATCCTAGGGGGGTATGTATACGACTATACCCGGCTCCTGCGATGTTGTCTTTCTGGACCTTGTGATCTCGCGACTTGCGATCGGCGACTATCGAAGGATCTCGCCTACGTTTAGCGAGATTGTGTCGATAAATCGCCAACTAGGCGAGCAACTTCGAGGCTTACTGATAGTCGTCTGTCTGGGGCGAGTAACCCTGATACTCGCATCTGGCATTAAATGCTTCTATGGATTGCTTGCTGACTTTGACTTGATCTTTGACTTTGACTTTTGCCCACGTGGCATGAACGGGTCCTACCCTCAAAGAATATGGGTTGTACACAGGGAGTTTAGGATTTAAGTCAATGAAAGCTTTCACTTGATAAAAGAAAGGTGGGTCAATACCTGGAAGTAGATTGCTTCAAGAATCGGTGGAAGGAATCATTGCAGGAACGACATGAGGTGGGTTTTGGTGTCAGGAGTCGGAGGGCTTCAGTATCAGGAGTTGGCGGGATTCGGCGGCTGGAATTGGCGGGTTTCGGTGTTAAGAGTCGGCGGGCTTTGGTGTTAGGAGTCGGCGGGCTTCGGTATTAGGAGTCGGCGGGATTCGGAATTAGGAGTCGGCGGGATTCGGTGGCAAGAACGGGTGGGTTTCGGCTGCAGGACCCAGCGGACTTCGGCGGCAGTAATAGCTGAATAATTGCTTCCGTTGAAAGAGCAGAAGAAGGCATCGGATCTAAAGAGGGTTCCGCGGTGCGGAGAAGGGGGTGTAATGGTGATGCGCTAGTGCGCGTAAAACGGATATGCGTATGCCTTAATTTCGATCCTTTTTTCCAATCGATGAACACGAAGAATGGTGAGGATTTGAGTAGAAATTTAATCGTTGGGCTAATTTTATGCTTATATGCATATGTTTATCTATATATGCTAATATGTATATGTATATGTTTATGTATACTAGCAGTCGTGCACGGGGCTTCACACGTACTGGGCCCGGGCACCACCCGTGCTTTTTTGAAACTTGGAAATATTTCAATTAAAAAGGAGTAAAATTGGAATAATGAATGTTACACCAAAGGCTCCTCTTCCAGTACCTCTTCAACTATCCGCCAGTAACCCCCCCCCCCCCCCAACCGTCACCGATTGCCACCAGCACCGCACCATTCGCAGCCCCTTACTTCTGACAGATACGTCCAACCATTGTTCTACGCCCCGTCCAGTGCAGTAGTTCGCCATCACCCTTTGGCTCATCCAATTCATGTCCTGGACCAATTCCATGGCCCTTCGCGCAAACAAGGACGCCTCCACTTTGGCTTTCACTGATTTCATCTGTGTGGATCACCTGGAAGCTCAAGTAGAGGATCTCACGTTTCTGCTTCGCGAACTTGCGGCCACTGACATCTCCGACATCTCCCACTGACATCTCCAACACCTCCACCGCCACCCCCCAATCAGGCCGCCATTGACTACATGGGGTTCCTACACCTGGATTGAGATTCCGGTGTTCGATGGCACCGACCCCCTCACTTGGGCCACCTACAACGAGTAATTTTCCGGCCTCCAGTCCACCACCACCAACCAGAAGATTCTCATGGAGACCATCAATATGGAGGGCCCTGCGTTGCACTGGGTGTATTGTACGTGCAAACATGTTTTTAATATCTCTTGGCCCACCTTGAAGGAGGAACTCCTCCACCACAATGCAACACGTCAAGCGGGCAATGCCTATGAGCGCCTCAGCTCTGTTCTACAGTCCGACCTGTCACCACCCACATCATCGAGTTCATCGAGGTCGCCAAGAACATCATCAAACAATCACTGGACCATTATCTAGGGTATTTTCTGGTAGGCCTGCAACTCCACATCTGCATGCACTTTCGTGTCTACAACCCTGTTATTGTCTCATGCGTCAAGGAGCTACTCGTTGCCTCGACGAGGAACTCTACGCGGCCCATCCTCCCTCCTATACTCGGCCACCCCATTAGCTTCCTCCACCGTTGAAACCTCAACCACGTCTCCATCGCCTAGATCGCCATCCTCCACCTGGACCTCATTTGATCGGCCCTCCGCCACCAGTTCCGCTGGTCCCGCCTCCACCAATACTTCCACTACCCCAGTGCTTATCCCACCAGCAGTACCTCGAGTTTTGCCGGAAGGGTCCATATTTTCGTCGGCCCGTACTCTCGCACCCACAAATGCCCTCTTAAGGAAGTGTGCTTGTTCGGCATTTAAGACAACGATCCCGACTTCACTAACTTGGATCCTCTGACACTCGATGTTGAGCTCTACATGCCTCGACCTTAAGGACAAGGCCAATTTTGGGGAGGGGAGTGTTGATACAAATACGCTTCCTGATCTTTTAGGTTATCTTAGATCATTTGACTTTAGTCTCTCTTTGGAAATACCGCTCATAGAGGGATCCTACCCTCAAGAGATTAGATCGAGCTTGTCCTAGGCGAGATGTTGTCCCCCAAGGAAATAGTCGTGAAGACCCAAGTGTTAATGAACTTATTGAAGAAGATGCAGGGTGGTGCTCCTCTTTAGGGCGGAGGGTCTGATAGGCGCAAGCGAAAAAGGGAAGAAGGCGAATGTCTGACTAATAAGACACCGAGGGAGGATGCTCCGTCGGGAGATCGTGCGTGACCTGCTCTGGACCCGGTACAAACTCTGTTGAGCCATGCGGGCTTGGACGATGACGACGAGCAGCGGGTCGCCGATAGCGAGCCTCCAACCGTTCCCCCCAACACAACCACAACAGGTAATCGTCGCCCCTTTTCAGAAATTCTAGAACCATTCGTTTTACTGATGCCGACTTTATCTTATAGCGACTTATCCAGAGAACAACCCGGTCGGGTCGAGCGTGTCGGTGCCCCTCGCTGAAGAGCCTCTGTGCACGGAGCATCTACCGCCTCCGACGACGATCACGCCTGACGTCGCCCCTCAGCCGGAGTCTTCTCGCCAACCGCGGTCTTCAACGGAGAGCGGGGAGAGTAGTTCTCGCGTGGGAATTCTGAAGATAAGAAAATCAAGGCTCCCATCCCCTCTCCCGCCTCTGCCTCCCTTGTCCGAAGTTCCTCGCCAGTCGGCGACAACTACTCAAGGCCCTCCGGCGTCCGACGGAAGAGGAGGCGGACGGTCATCCTTCGCTACTCATTCGTTGACGACAGCAATGGGGGGATGATCGTCGGAAGGCGCCTGTGGATCAACCGATCGGGGCCCTCTTCCCGACAGCACGAGATCGTTCCCCCGCACTTTCACCCAGCGGGCGGGAATGGCAGGGGCGAGCAATCAGGGACTCGGCGAACTCCTCGTCGTACGCCGCCACCTCGCCGCCTTACCCCTCCACGCCGCCGAGAGACTCTCCGGCAGATCCTTCTCCTCGCCGCCAGCCCAGGGTAGCTCCTTTTCGTGCAGGTACTTCTCGCCTTAAGTCATTTGCCCCATTGTCCTTGTGGAAATTCCGCTGATTCATTTATGTCTTTGCCAGGTCGTGCAACGTCTCCGGGATCTACCTTCATAGACGTCATCGGCCTGCCAATGCGCGAGTTCCAAACGAAAATGGTCTCAGCATACCTCGACCTCGAAACCAAAATCGACAGGTTGGTGGCTTGTGAGGCCAATCGCCGAATATCCCAGTTGGACGCTCGCGTGGCGACCATCGAGGGGTTTGAGCACCGACTTGAGGCATCGGAGGCTAAGTATTACGCCATCAACGAGTTGGACAGGCAGATGGCAGACGTGGAGCACCGGCAGGACTTGTTGCAGGCCGATATTCGCGGAATGCGGGAGAGTATGGGCTCCCTCGGAACCCTTACTCGCATGGAGGATCATATTCGCCTCAGCGAGGAATACATGGCGAAGGCCAGAGATCAGATGAGCTTCGCGCAGGAGCTAGGGTGGACCGAGCGACATGCCCATGCCTCGGACAGGCGCGGTAATCCTCCAGGACTGTGATTCGGATGTCGACATTCTTCTTTTTCTTTTTCTTTTCTTTGTGGAAATTGGAATTTAAACTATTTGTAATAATTCGAATTTATTCTAACATGATCTCATGTATGCTTGTTCTTGCGTTCGACTTCGTTTCTACTTTTTGCGATGATCCTGTATTTATTTCTGTTGATTGTGGCGAGATTCGTTTATTTGTCTCGCTCCGCGCACGAGGTACGCCCATTTAATCTTAGGAAGTCTTCTGCGGGAAAGTCGCTTTGTCAGGATGTTGAGCGAGTTAGGATAGTTACTCGCGTGCGAAGAACATCACAACCACCCTCTGCAACATCTATAAATAGGGGGTGCAGCCTGAGTCTACAGATTCCGCGATCCGGCAATCTGGATCCGAAGGATAGAGCTAAGGAGATGGGGAAAAGGCCACAAACAGACCCCGCGGCGCTTCAGCAGGGAGGTCCCGCCACGTACCCGGAAGTTTGGGAAAAACTTCCCCTCGACAACCACAAATGGTTGAGCTTGGTACGAGGAAGGCACTGGCTTAGTGAGTGACTCGCCTAAGGGGGAGGACTTTCTCTTGTTTTTTGAGTGTCTTTCCCGGTACCCCTGAGGGTCTATTTATAGACAAATCCTAGGGGGGTATGTATACGACTATACCCGGCTCCTGCGATGTTGTCTTTCTGGACCTTGTGATCTCGCGACTTGCGATCGGCGACTATCGAAGGATCTCGCCTACGTTTAGCGAGATTGTGTCGATAAATCGCCAACTAGGCGAGCAACTTCGAGGCTTACTGATAGTCGTCTGTCTGGGGCGAGTAACCCTGATACTCGCATCTGGCATTAAATGCTTCTATGGATTGCTTGCTGACTTTGACTTGATCTTTGACTTTGACTTTTGCCCACGTGGCATGAACGGGTCCTACCCTCAAAGAATATGGGTTGTACACAGGGAGTTTAGGATTTAAGTCAATGAAAGCTTTCACTTGATAAAAGAAAGGTGGGTCAATACCTGGAAGTAGATTGCTTCAAGAATCGGTGGAAGGAATCATTGCAGGAACGGCATGAGGTGGGTTTTTGTGTCAGGAGTCGGAGGGCTTCAGTATCAGGAGTTGGCGGGATTCGGCGGCTGGAATTGGCGGGTTTCGGTGTTAAGAGTCGGCGGGCTTTGGTGTTAGGAGTCGGCGGGCTTCGGTATTAGGAGTCGGCGGGATTCGGTATTATGAGTCGGCGGGATTCGGTGGCAAGAACGGGTGGGTTTCGGCTGCAGGACCCAGCGGACTTCAGCGGCAGTAATAGCTGAATAATTGCTTCCGTTGAAGGAGCAGAAGAAGGCATCGGATCTAAAGAGGGTTCCGCGGTGCGGAGAAGTGGGTGTAATGGTGATGCGCTAGTGCGCGTAAAACGGATATGCGTATGCCTTAATTTCGATCCTTTTTTCCAATCGGTGAACACGAAGAATGATGAGGATTTGAGTAGAAATTTAATCGTTGGGCTAATTTTATGCTTATATGCATATGTTTATCTATATATGCTAATATGTATATGTTTATGTATACTAGCAGTCGTGCACGGGGCTTCACACGTGCTGGGCCCGGGCACCACCCGTGCTTTTTTGAAACTTGGAAATATTTCAATTAAAAAGGAGTAAAATTGGAATAATGAATGTTACACCAAAGGCTCCTCTTCCAGTACCTCTTCAACTATCCGCCAGTAACCCCCCCCCCCCCCCAACCGTCACCGATTGCCACCAGCACCGCACCATTCACAGCCCCTTACTTCTGACAAATACGTCCAACCATTGTTCTACGCCCCGTCCAGTGCAGTAGTTCGCCATCACCCTTTGGCTCATCCAATTCATGTCCTGGACCAATTCCATGGCCCTTCGCGCAAACAAGGACGCCTCCACTTTGGCTTTCACTGATTTCATCTGTGTGGATCACCTGGAAGCTCAAGTAGAGGATCTCACGTTTCTGCTTCGCGAACTTGCGGCCACTGACATCTCCGACATCTCCCACTGACATCTCCAACACCTCCACCGCCACCCCCCAATCAGGCCGCCATTGACTACATGGGGTTCCTACACCTGGATTGAGATTCCGGTGTTCGATGGCACCGACCCCCTCACTTGGGCCACCTACAACGAGTAATTTTCCGGCCTCCAGTCCACCACCACCAACCAGAAGATTCTCATGGAGACCATCAATATGGAGGGCCCTGCGTTGCACTGGGTGTATTGTGCGTGCAAACATGTTTTTAATATCTCTTGGCCCACCTTGAAGGAGGAACTCCTCCACCACAATGCAACACGTCAAGCGGGCAATGCCTATGAGCGCCTCAGCTCTGTTCTACCGTCCGACCTGTCACCACCCACATCATCGAGTTCATCGAGGTCGCCAAGAACATCATCAAACAATCACTGGACCATTATCTAGGGTATTTTCTGGTAGGCCTGCAACTCCACATCTGCATGCACTTTCGTGTCTACAACCCTGTTATTGTCTCATGCGTCAAGGAGCTACTCGTTGCCTCGACGAGGAACTCTACGCGGCCCATCCTCCCTCCTATACTCGGCCACCCCATTAGCTTCCTCCACCGTTGAAACCTCAACCACGTCTCCATCGCCTAGATCGCCATCCTCCACCTGGACCTCATTTGATCGGCCCTCCGCCACCAGTTCCGCTGGTCCCGCCTCCACCAATACTTCCACCACCCCAGTGCTTATCCCACCAGCAGTACCTCGAGTTTTGCCGGAAGGGTCCATATTTTCGTCGGCCCGTACTCTCGCACCCACAAATGCCCTCTTAAGGAAGTGTGCTTGTTCGGCATTTAAGACAACGATCCCGACTTCACTAACTTGGATCCTCTGACGCTCGATGTTGAGCTCTACGAGCCTCGACCTGAAGGACAAGGCCAATTTTGGGGAGGGGAGTGTTGATACAAATACGCTTCCTGATCTTTTAGGTTGTCTTAGATCATTTGACTTTAGTCTCTCTTTGGAAATACCGCTCATAGAGGGATCCTACCCTCAAGAGATTAGATCGAGCTTGTCCTAAAATCTTGTATCTCCCTTCGCATTAATCTACTTATTTTCCTTTGACGATAGTCGAAGCTATCACATGACACATGGGGTCCATAAATAAAGGAAATGTGACATGAACATAAAATAAAGGCGCGATGTGCACAGACACAAACATAATGTAAAGACACACATGCGCCGATATAGCATCATAAAGGCACGACATTCGTAACAACTCTAAATAATGACATAATAAAACATGCATAAATGTAAAGGATAATGGATAACGTTCTCATAGCAGTAACTAACTATGATGGCAATTGATATTAGAAAATGTTGAGAATGCTAATTAAATTTAGCATGTTATAAGAGTCTACAAATTCTCACCAGCACATTTTTCAATAGCTTCAGAATGAGGTATTTTTGTCCTCGTTTCTTTGAATGGCACAAATAGAAGTGGAAACTCTGACTTCAAATCCAACTCCCACATTCCAAGTTCTGCTACCCCTTTGTTCTCTACGTCAATTTCACCGCCAATGTATGGCACTATTTCCCTGATAATTTCTCTCTCCTCTATAAAAGTTTCTAAAGTTCCAACATAGACATTGCAGTCCTCAACTGAAAGAAATTTCCATGTCCGGGCTGGCCTGCTTCCCCAACAATAATGATGCCCAACGTGATCGATAAGTAAATGTCGAATTTCAACTTCATCCAGTACTTGCCTAAAAGTAATTGAGATGAAATATCATCAGCCATAAAGAAAGATTCTGGCAACAATCAGCGGCATTTAATAGTTAAGGGTTGAAGTTAGAATTAGTATTAAATAGCTATATGAAAAACAATGAAAGAATGGTTTAAAAAAAGATACTTCTGCTGTCATAACAAAAAAAATTAGTGAGAATAAAAGAAATGTGTAACTTACAAAATCCAAACATAAATTATTTTGGGAACTCTGGCAAAAGACGAAATCAATTGCAGGGTTCAAATTTGTTAATAGATATTAACTACAGGGTCGATGCACTAATAAAGGTTAAGAATAATCATACAAGGAGTTCCACTTTTTTTTATTTACTAGAACTTGTGAAATTATGCTTCTACTTTGAACTTCCGCTTGATAACTGTCAAAAGAGATAGCTAATAAATAAAGATGAACTCACTTGGCTGGATGCCATGAGAAAATGTAATGAGAGCGTTTGATTACAGTTTTGGGAGTTCAACAATCTGATCTGACCATGCTTAGGAAAAACGCGGAACAAAATCTATAGGGTTCCGACAACTACATCTAATTCTAAATGAAAATGCAGGCAAGCACACAATCAATGAACGGGATGATCACTGCCAAATTCTAATAGGATGTAGAATGAATCTATAAGATTCCAACAATGGATCCAATTCTAAATGAAAATATAGGAAAGCATGCAATCAATAAACGGGATGATCGCTGCCTAAACTCTAATATGATGCGCCTAAATGATTGAATCATGCAAATACATTCTACGCGCAAAAAATTAAATAAGTATTTACAGCTAGCACAATTAGTTACAATAATTTGAATTAGGCTAATAGATAATGATTGTACGCAAATGGATGCATCGACAGCAAGTAAACTAGCCATAATTGTTAGAGCAAAGTAACACTAATAACAAAAGAACATTCGTACATTGTGAGAAAAATAAAAATAATAAGAATAGTCTGAGGCGGCATTTGATATGATAGGTGGCTCGAATGGGGATGGAAGCGATGTTTATGTTCGAAAGCGCAGTTAGCGGGGAATCAATGCGACATTTGAGCTTTAGGGATAGGGGAATTTTAGTGGAGAGGGTTTCTGGAGGAACATAGTTCGATGTTGATGGGGATCGGCGATGCGGACCCGCGGTGGAGCACGGACCCGCGGTGGAGCACGAGTTTTTGGCCCGTTTGGGGCCGATTGGCCACCATCCATATAGCGTCTCCAGAACGACGATCTGACTCCGCGGATGCGTCCGGATCAACGTTTTGATATTTTCATGTATTTGTTTTAGGCTTTTGTGTTTAATTTAGTGAGATCGGACAATCATCGTGTACGGCCAATCATAGTCGTCCAAGATGATTGCTCTAAGTCATGTTTTATCACAAATAACAAGGTAGGGGCAGCCGTCATAGCCATTACATATTTGGAGAAGTTTATTCCCGGAATCTGGTGATCCCCTCACGGCGACGACTCTGTGAGGCCCTAGGTGACGACTCCTAGGTGGTTTCCTGCATCCCAAAAGTATTTCCCATCAAAACCTTCATCTTTACCCCTCCCAAGCCCTAGCCGGCCCCCTCTAGCCCCTCCAAAATAGCAGCCTCCCCATCAACCGCCGCCCACCTTGCTGCCCGATCCAAACAGCCCCGCTACAGCCCAAAATCCGCCCAGTTGCTGCTCCCCTGCAGCCGCCCCACTGCATTAAGCCGCCTCCATGCAACCCCTGCTGCCACCCTTCATTCTATAGCCTGCACCTTCCATGTTCCCACCCCAAACAGCAACCTGCAGTTTTTCACGTTAACTGCATCTAGCCATTGGATTCCACCAACCCACCCCTGTCACTGTTAACTGCTTCCAGGCCAATCCAACCAGCAGCCCTAAAATCCAACCCTTCCCCTCCTCCAATACCCTGATTCCATTCACCGTAGATCACCACACAGCATTCCTTCCTACTCCGAACAGCCACCAACCACCAGCGAGTCACCGGATCTCCATTGCACGGCAGCCCCTCTTTACTTTGTGAGTGTTATTATTGTATGAATCTTTGTTCTCATTATTAATATATGATCTTGCGATTTTATATTTTTTGGGATCGATAATATTTGTGAAATTTTATTTTAGATATCTTGAGATTTGCAGGAATCATTCATCGTGCGCTTTGCTAGCCCAAAAGATATAAATTGTTTCGCTTAAATTATCGCTTGAGATTTAATTATTTATTGTTTGTTTCGTTCTCTCCGTCGCATCCTGTTTTAATACTACATATAGGAGAGCTACATATTTGCACTTCACTTATGGTTGTTTGTAGTCGCGCATCCATGTGTTCCACCCTTCATTAGATGGTGTTTAGGTTCATTGCAGTCGTTGCATGAATTTTCACAGTGCATGTAGGGTTAGGGCATCGCTTATCCACCACATATAGATTCTTCCTGCGTCAAATGATATTAGAGATAGGATGCGAGCACTCTTTTGATACGCAGTCATTGAGTCTATAGGTTTCTTCATGGCTAGTTATAGCCATCATTCATCTCCTTTGTTTGAGGATCCCGAGTCTATCTATACCCGATCACATAGAGCTAACAGAGAGATTCCCGTGTTATTACGATGATTATCCTCGTTCGCGTCATACCACTTCTAGAGATCGTGTCTACCCCTTGACGTGATTCTACCATGCTAGAGGTGATCACTACGATGACTATTATCGTCCCAATCCTCGCGCACGAGCGGATCATGTTGACCCTTCGACACGACTCAATTATCTTAGTGATGATTACTATGAGGATCATCGTTTCGAGAGAGATCTCGAGTGTAAGTTTCGTGTTGTTGCCCCATCATTTGACGGTTCGTTGAGTCCCGAGTCTTTTAGTTATTGGCTCGTGGACATGGAATATTATCTCAATTATTTTGAACTATTCGGGGAACCTCACATCAAATTTGTGAAACTTAGATTTCTAGATACTACGAGAGCATATTGGTCTAGCATTGAGAAGACCCATGAGCGCGGTCGTTTTCACCGCATCTCTAGTTGGGTGGAGATAAAACGTAGGTTGTGTTAGAGGTATTTGTCTGCGTCGTATCGGAGTTGCTTGCTCGATCAATTATTTACCCTTCGGCAAGGAACTATATCCGCCGCTGAGTACAATGATCGTTTTGATGGGTTAGCTGTGAGGAGTGACATCCGAGAGGAGCCAGCTATGACCACTTCCCGATTTCGGTCCGGACTTCGATCTGAGATACGTACTGAGTTGACCTATCACTACTCAGAGTCCCTCGAGCAGACATACCATCTCTCCTTTCATTATGAGCAGTCCTTAAGATCCTCTAGAGTTATCCGAGCAGATTCGCACATTAATCTCCCTAGCATGAGTCCCTCCCATTCTGAGGCCCCCACTTTGACTACTCTTGCCCGGTCGGACACGATATAAGTGTTATTTGAGCCTGATTTCTCCCACCCCGGTGAGGTACTTAGTCAGATGAGTGGTCCCTCATTTGATTCTGACTCATTTCGTGTAACCCCGACTGAGAATGAATATGAGCGACCTAGTGATCCAAGAGTGATGTGTTCATTTAGTACCCCATACGTTGACCTCAATCTTGCTCCGATCATAGACCTGCCCTTGCATTCATATTCATCTGAGTTTCTTTATATTGTCGTGGCGAGTCATGTTTCAAGTGAAGGTCGAGAGCATGAATTGACTTTGTTGTAACTTACCCACTTATTTCCATGGGCACTATCGTTAGTGATGGTTCTCTTTTGGAGGATCATCCCGTCATTATTGACCACCGCAGGAACCCTACATTGAGTCCCTGAGAAACCCATTTGGCGACCCTCCCTTCCCAGGGTGCATTCACCTTAGTATAGATGGCTTGTGCCTTCACACGAGTGAGCTTCAAGTTCGCGATCACTTTTCTTATATACCTCCTGGAGAGCCACCTGACGGGCCTTAACACTTGAGAGGTACCCGACACACCCGTGTGTTGCGTTCTTTTATCACCACCAACGCCATTCCCTCGAGTGATAACATCATTCACAACGAATTTCTCTATCAAACCTCGGGTGCACCTCCCAATGGCTCACAACCTTTACGAGGTCTTTGGCATCCCATAGTTCTGCAGCTTTGTACCGATGTTTCAAGTAGTCATTTAGGTATGCGTTGCATGCTCGACAAGTATTTCTACACTCCACCGAAAGAGCCTCCTGATGGACCACCTCACTTTAGAGATATCAAGATCATTGTCATATTTTCCCCTAGAGAGTGTGTCGTGTCTGTCGTGTGTCATTTGCAAGGTTGTAGATGTCGGATGTCGGGTTTATGTCAGTTTGAGTTTGAAATGTCGATTGTCGGATTGCGGGAGATATATCAGGGATATTTTACAATGTCGACTTTTAATATGTAAATAAATTTATTCATATATATATACATATTTTTTATAAATATGTACAATTGCACACATAATATATATTTATAAATTACATAATAAACATACGTAAACATAATGTATATTTATAAATTACACAAGAAATAAGTGTTCACGACAGTAAATGACATAAAGAGCATCAAATGAGAGTGAGGCAAGAATGACGTCAAATCTAAGCTCAGAGAGATGCACGAAATGAAGCATAAAACAAAATATTACTGCTCGGACCCTTAAAAGAAATGAAAATATATACTTTTAATACTCTCGCCGATATATCGGTCGTGAGATATCGCCCAATATATCTGGTAAGAACGATATGTCGAAGGTTATTTTCAAAATTGACATTTTTGCTTAAAATGTCGATGTCGTGGCATTTTCTGCCCAAAACCTTTATGTCGGCCGACATGTCGTCCGACAACACAACATTGGTCATTTGCATCATTTGCATGGGTCTGTTGAGCCATTTGTTCATCATTTGCATGTGTTACATGAGTCAGTCCAATGAAGGATCAATACTGGAAATGAACTTTATAAATCGCATGCACATGTTCACTGGCAAGAGCAGGTATTTTATGAATGAGAGCAGGTGATGTTGAGAATCCGCGTTGTGAGGCTCCTTCGCAGGGCAGCTAAAAGTTTGAGTGTTCGGAGAATGTATCCCTACACAATCATGAGAATGATCAGAGTAAATACATATGATCTTGATATCCCTACGAGCATGAGTACCCATCTTGTATTTAGTGTTGAGGACCTGACGCCATGCTACAAGCCTCACAAGCATGTGGACCCATTTCATGGAGATCATCTTGATCTCACACCTCCACATCCTTTTGAGCCTACACCTCCACATCCTCAGTCCCGCACCCAGTCCACTTCTGAACCCCACCTGCCTTTTAGTCAGTCGTTTATGGCTTCACCGTCTGCACCTGTTATCACACTGGTACTACCAACACACCATTTAACTTTTGAGAGTATTACAGATATCATGGCCTACGAGTGTATAGTCACGCCTGACAAACATACACCGGAGTACCATTGGAGAGGATGCCTGACGGACAGAGACAGGAGTACCATTGGAGAGGATGCTCTGTCATCGACGATACTTGGACGACCTCTGATGTGCCACATCGATTCTTACCTAGCACACACCGAGAGGATTCTGATATCTATTCATCAGGAGATGAATTCTTTCAAGCCGGGGAGAATGATGGGGATCAGCGACTCGGACCAGCGGTGGAGCATGAGTTTTGGGCATGTTCGGGGCCGATTGACCACCTGCCATATATGGCGTCTCCAGATCGAAGATATGACTCAGTGGATGCGTCCGGATCGATGTTACGATATTTTCATGTATTTGTTTTAGGATTTTGTTTATTAGTGAGATCGGACAACCATCGTGTACGACCAATCATAGCCGTCCAAGATGGTTGCCCTAAGTCATGTTTTATTATAAATAAGAGGGTGGGGGAGCCGTCATAGCTATTACTGATTTTGGAGAAGTTTATTCCCGGAATCTGGCGATCCCCTCACGGTGACGACTCTGGGAGACCCTAGGTGACAACTTCTAGGTGTTTTTCCGTATCCCAAAGGTATTCCACATCCATAACCTTCATCTTGCCCCCTCCCAAGCCCTAGCCGATCCCCTCTAGCCCCTCCAAAACAATAGCCTCCCCATCAACCGCCGCCTACCTTGCTACCCGCTCCAAACAGCCCCGGCACATACCAAAATCCACCGAGTTCCGACTCCCCAGCAGCCTCCCTGCAACCCCTACTGCCACCCTTCAGTTATATAGCCCGCACCTTCCCTATCCCCACTCCCAAACAACCTCTTGCAATTTTGCATGTTAACTGCTTCCAGCCACTGGATCCCCCCTATCTTTGTTAACAGCTTCCAGGAGAATCCAACAAGCAGCCTTAAAATCCAGCCCTTCCCATCCTCCAATACCCTGATTCCAACTATCGTACATCACCACACAACATTCCTTCCTTCTCCGGACAGCAACCAACCACTCGCGAGTCACTGGATCTCCATTGCGCGGCAAACCCTCTTTACTTTGTGAGTGTTATTTGTTGTATGGATCTTTGCTCTCATTATTAATATATGATCTTGTGATCTTATGTTCTTTGAGATCGATAGTACTTGTGGAATTTTGTTTTAGATATCTTGTGATTTGCAGGAATCATTCGTCGCGCGCTTTGCTTTGGCCTTCCACGCGGACAAAAACCATTACTTGCTAGCACAAAAGATTTAATTATTTATTGTTTGTTTTGTTCTCTCTGTCGCGTCCTATTTTCATACTACATATATGAGAGCTACATATATGAGAGCTACATATTTGCACCTCACTCAGGGTTATTTGTTAGTCGCACATCCACGTGTTCCACCCTTCATTAGATGGTGTTAGGACCATTGCATTCGATGCATGAATTTTCACAGTGCATGTAGGGTTAGGGCATCGCTTATCCGCCTCCTATAGATTCGTCCTGTGTCAAATGCTCTCTTTGTTTGAGAATAACAAATCCATGAAAGTCATTAATGTCGAACTGCAAGTCTTCATAGTGTGCAGGTAAAAGCATATGCGCTACTACAGGTGTTAGAGCTTCAGGAATTCAATGTGTTAAAGAAGCTTTATAGTGTTCAAAAGTTGAACACTACCGTTGGTGGTAGCTCGTTCGGCGATCGGCGGGCTCCAGTCAAGTTGATGGCTAGCTTTCGGTTGGAGGTCAGCGATTAGAGATCAAGAGACCGATTGGTGTTCACTTTCTCGGTCGGCGATCGACTTTCACATACATGCAGATTATCAAGATGGACGCTACCGACGGTGGTAGCTGTAGCGCTCGGCGGCGGTAGCGCTAGCGCTCGGCGGCGGTAGTGATAGCGGCCTAGAGCAGTTCCTAGAAGGTATCAGGTCAACTTGGACGAACATCAGAGTTTGGCACTACCGCTCCGCGGTAAAAAAAAATGAAGATTTTACGGACCAAAATATTGTGCGCTATCGCCCAACGGTAGTAGCTAACGCCAAGCGCTAGGTCTTGCTCTTTATAGAAAGCCCCGCGTCGTAGAGGAGCGGGAGCGTGGGATATAGAAAATTTAACACTGCCGTCGGGCAATAGCAGTTAGCGCAGGCGGTAGATCTTAGAACAGAACAAAAGTCTATTTACGTGCGGGATTTCTTTCCAAGTATTGATTTTTCACAAGAAGGTTCGTTAGCCAACTTGGAGCACTAAAGAACTCCATCTCTCTCGTTCCAAAGGACCCAATGAAAAAATCCTTCGTCAAATATCATTCAAGGGAAGGTGTTGCTAAGAAAAATGCGCATTCACAAGCAAACCTTCGTCTTGAGTTTTGATGGACTTTTTCTTGATCAAGTTTACATTTCTACATCTTGTATTTCTCTTTTATTTTGAATCTCTTTGAATATTATAATCATGTGAATTCGTCTCGAGTGTGACGAAAAGATCGGGTGGTCTAGGGAGGGGAATTCGCCGTGATTGTGGCAACTAGGTCATGGGAGGTCTAGAATGGAAATTCGTCTTAGTTTTATGGGCGACTAGGCCGAGGATTAGGTCCATGGGACTTGAGGCGAGTTCATGGGTGGATTTGCTAGGGTGAACC
Source organism: Dactylorhiza incarnata (assembly GCA_033032865.1). Classification (NCBI taxonomy): domain Eukaryota; kingdom Viridiplantae; phylum Streptophyta; class Magnoliopsida; order Asparagales; family Orchidaceae; genus Dactylorhiza; species Dactylorhiza incarnata. Next base: position 2,396,862 of record JAWHQI010000173.1, read on the forward strand.
GGTTCAAGGTGCGAGTCGGTAATATTTGATCTTTGTAATATTCATCACATTTGATCTTTGTGTCAAAAGATCGTTACCTTTTCCATATTGATAAATAAATAAAAAATATTATTTTACTCATGTTCTTGACTTACATACTCTAATATTTTATTTCAGATGTACATCGATAAATCATTGGTAAAAAAAATAGTATTGTGTAAGAAACTTTATTCATCCCCCTAAAGTTATCTAGCGATCCAACAAGTGGTATCAGAGTGAGGTTACTCTTAGAAGTTCTAAAAATCTAGAGTATAGATGGCACCCCTAATGAAACAATGCATAAAGATGATAGAACAATGCTTATTCCTCCTTTATTCACCGGTGTTAATTATCCGGCATGAAAAGTACTACTGAAAAAATTTCATATTTCAATAAGCATTTCATATTTCAATAAGCATTTCATATTTCAATAAGCATTTCATATTTCAATAAGCATTTCATATTTCAATAAGCATTTCATATTTCAATAAGCATTTCATATTTCAATAAGCATTTCATATTTCAATAAGCATTTCATATTTCAATAAGCATTTCATATTTCAATAAGCATTTCATATTTCAATAAGCATTTCATATTTCAATAAGCATTTCATATTTCAATAAGCATTTCATATTTCAATAAGCATTTCATATTTCAATAAGCATTTCATATTTCAATAAGCATTTCATATTTCAATAAGCATTTCTTATTTCAATAAGCATTTCTTATTTCAATAAGCATTTCTTATTTCAATAAGCATTTCTTATTTCAATAAGCATTTCTTATTTCAATAAGCATTTCTTATTTCAATAAGCATTTCTTATTTCAATAAGCATTTCTTATTTCAATAAGCATTTCTTATTTCAATAAGCATTTCTTATTTCAATAAGCATTTCTTATTTCAATAAGCATTTCTTATTTCAATAAGCATTTCTTATTTCAATAAGCATTTCTTATTTCAATAAGCATTTCTTATTTCAATAAGCATTTCTTATTTCAATAAGCATTTCTTATTTCAATAAGCATTTCTTATTTCAATAAGCATTTCTTATTTCAATAAGCATTTCTTATTTCAATAAGCATTTCTTATTTCAATAAGCATTTCTTATTTCAATAAGCATTTCTTATTTCAATAAGCATTTCTTATTTCAATAAGCATTTCTTATTTCAATAAGCATTTCTTATTTCAATAAGCATTTCTTATTTCAATAAGCATCGATGTATGGAATATTAACATCAATTAGTACATTGCATCAACTATTTTTATATTGATGTGTGGAGAAATGAGATTGGGAAAGGGAGACAGTTGGGGATGTCGTGACGGGAGCGACTGGGGGTGACTACATCGGGGGAGGTGGCTGGGGATGTTGGGGACAAGAGTAGTTAGCGGTGACGGGATCAAGGAAGAGGGGCGGCTTGGTTTTCATAGAATGATGGTGAAGGGGGAATCGGCAGATATGCACTACAAGTCGTCATCTAGAGAGGCTCGCGGAATCGACACCGTGACAAGGATTGCGGCTCTGGAAAATATGAACCTAAGCTTTGATGCCCTCACCTCTAGCATACGCGCATATAAATAGAAAATGGGGTAAGATATTTCTTACTTGACTTCTACGACACTCCACACACTTTACTTAAGGGCTAAGATATTCCTTTACTTGACTTCTACGACACGCCACACAATTTATATCTTATCTTAATGGATAAGATATTCCATCTACTTTTTCCACACATACTTTAGGACAAACAGTGACTTCGACTACACATCATATGTTTTAAACATAATTATTACATAAATTCTCTGCTATGGCAACCAATATGGATGGCTCATAATTGGTGTTCATATTGGTTGCAATCAACACTAAATAAAATATGAAATAAATAAGCAGATACATTATAAAATGTCGAAAAGATCGTCCAGGCAAATCCGTGGAAATGAATCGTGCAGATTGGGACTAAATCAATGCCTTCTACGGGTATACTCGTGAGTGGGCCATCAGGACCATCAATCTCCAATAATAGGCAAGGGTCTCAGACACACATTGCATGATCTGGAAGGGGGCTTTAGGCCCACTCTTCCACTTCCTTGAGGTTGCAAACCTCAATAAAAGTTCTCTTCTAAAATCACTAAAGGAGCTGATATGGTTCGAGGATAACTTGTAAAAATCAGTCTTTTGTCTTCCCATCAAAAGACATAGAGAGTTGTTTGCATTGGATACCATTTGAGAAGTTCCACAAGGAAATGGAAGAATCGAAAGCCTGAAGGGTATGTACTTCTCTTCCATAAAACGAGAGAGATGTGGTTCTCTGAATCCCACGGGGGCAGGATCCCAAAATATTGCATCAGAAAAAGGAGATGACTATTCCTCCTCTTCACTAGTATAGGCGACTTCATCAAAATCCATCACTCGTAAGAGCCCAGTAGTCAAAGCAGCCCTATAGATTTCACGCCTCATCCTCGTGAGCACTTCTTCGTCCCTGCGCTGAAGTCTAAGAGCGGTTTGAATAGGTGGTGGGCAAATGTCAGGAGTATTCTCTGCATCCCTAGAGAGGGACTCGACCGGATCAAAAAATTGAGTAACCACAACAAGTATAGCGCTAAAGTTTGATGTAGAGTAAGCTACGGGTGTGTGAATACTATAATGCAACCCTAGGTGAAGTGTCCGGGAAAACAACTCGACCACCCTATGTTACAACATGCAACGCACAAGATCCAATAGAGAAACCAACAATAAGTAATAAAAGATGAAATCTTAAGCAATAATTTAAGCGATGCAATTTATTTCTTTTAGACAAAGCAAGTTATTTCTTTAAAGGGGAGCCTTGGCGCACCGGTTGAGGTGTTGTCGTGTGACCTTGAGGTTACGGGTACGAGTCCTGAAAGCAACCTCTTGCAAAAATGCAGGGTAAGGTTTGCCTACATTTCACCCTTGTGGTGGGACCCTTCCCCGGACCCTCGCTGCGCGGGGATGCTTTGTTGTACCGGGCTGCCCTTTTTAGGCAAAGCAAGTTCAGCTTTCCACAGCGTGGACGGACAAAACAATAGTGTACAGCGAATAACTCCTGCAAATCACAAGAATATCTTAAAGCAAACAAGTACCAATCAACAGATCCAAGCAAGCATGAATATCACAATATCATATATCAATAATGAGAATTAAAGATCCTACAACGATAAGACACTCACTGAGCAATGGGATGTTGTCGTAGCGTGGAGATTTGATGTTCCCAGAGGTCGAAACTGCTGCCTGGTGGTATGGAGGGGGTGGAGGGTAGAACTGTTGTTGGAATCTGAGGGCAAAGGGAGTAGGAGGGAGTGATATTGTGACTGCTAGTCGAATCGGGATGGAACAGGTAAAGGGATGCAGGGATCGATTTCTGGGTACAGGGGATCACGGGATTCTGAAAGTAGGGAGGGACTGGAACCGATAATGTTGTTGGAAGGGCTTACGAGAAAAACAGAGGGAGGAGAGATCGCCTTTGACTGCTGGGCTGATCTACGGGAAAACAAGAGGGATCAGTTTTGACTGTTGGGCTACTTATGGGAAAGCAGAAGATGGGGAATCGGGAGGAGCCTACTGGGAAGTCTTACGAGAGTGGCAGAGGTGGGGTAGTGCCTCTTTCTCCTGGTGGGATTCACGACAATGAAAGGAGGGGGTGAGGGCGTGCTTGCTGGTATGGTTTTTACAGGACCAAGACAGCGAGTTACAGGAGGGATTTTAGATGGGGGATCGGGTGATGGTGGAAGGGGATGCAAGTGAAAATGAGAAACAAACCTAAGGAGTCGCACCTTAAGGCTTCGCTGCATCGCACCACTAGAGATTGTCGGATTCCAAGAATTCGTTTTCTCCAAAATCAGCAATGAAGAAGATGGCTTCCCCCTTACTCATATTTATAATAACACAACATTAGGGCACCCTGACATCAACGACTATGATTGACCGAGAGTGTCAAGTGTCCAATCTCACTGAATAATGAATGAAAATAATAAAATAATATATGAAAAATATGTAAACAAAAATACACATGTATCCGCAGAGTCAGATCGTCAATCCGGAGATGCTAAATATGGCAGTTGGTCAATTGGCCCCGAACGGGCCCAAAACTCGTGCTACACCGCAGGTTCGCGTCGTTGATCCCCATCATTCTCCACGGCTTGAAAAAATTCATCTCCTGATGAATGGAGATATCGAAATCCTCTCAGCGTATGCCGGGTAAAATCGATGTGGTTTATCGAGCGTCCAAGTATCGTTGATGATGAGGCATCTTCTCCAATGGTACTCATGTGTATGTATGTCAGGCGCGGCTACGCATGTGTGAGCCACGATATTAGTAATGCTCTCAAGAGTCCAACGATGTGCAGGTAGTCCCGGTGCGATCGTTGGTGCAAATGGCGAAGTCATAAGAGACTGACACAAAGGCGAGTGGGGCTCAGGAGTGGGCAGGGTGTCGGGTTGGGGGTGTGGTGGTATAGGCTCCAGGAGGTCTCCACAATACGGGTTCACATACTCGGGAGGCTTGTAGCATGGCGTCAGATCCTCAAGATTAGATAAGGGATGGATATCCATACTCTTAGGGATATCAAGCTCGTAGGCATTTGCTCCGGTCCTTCTCAAGATTGTATAAGGACCCATTCACCTGACGCTTAATTTTAAGCGGGCCCCCGAGGGAGCCTATCAGTGCAGACTCACACCATCACCTGCTCGCCTTCATGAAAGACATGCTCTCATATGTGGTTATCTGCATGAGATTTATAGGATTCATTACCAGTATTGATCCTCCGTCGGACCGACTCATGAAACACATGCAAATGATGAACAAATGACTCAACGGACTCATGCAGATGAAACACGACAGACACAACACGCTCTCTAGGGGAAGTCTGACAATGACCTGGATATCTCTAAAATAGGGTCAGGAGGCTCTTTCGGTGGAGTGTAGAAAAACTTATCGAGTGTGCGACGAGTATCCAAATGAATGCATAAGACATCAACACTCAAATATAAGCTCGTAAAGTGCCAAATGTCTCTCGGGGAGTGACACATCATGGGGCTCACCAGGAGGCATGTATGAAAATTTGTCGTGAGTGTGATGATCACCTGAGTGAATATCAATGACACTGTCGACCGAATGTGACTCTAGAGTGTGGCGAGTGACCCTAACAAAAAAAACTCATCTGGTGAGTCAGTATGCAGTGTGTCCCAAAACTCATCAAGAATGAGAGTGGTCAGATGGTAGACTCTCGAAACATCGGAAGTATGCTCACGTGTTTTAAAGGAAAGCCCCATATACTTGATGCTACACTCAAGATTCACTCATTAGGGCAAGATCAGGGACAATAATTAAAGAGACGTCAATAACTCGATATTCATAATTGAGTCGCTCACCTGAATCTCCTCCTCACAAGGATACGATAGCTCATCAGGGGGCTTGTCAAAGAACCAGTCAACAGGGTCAGGGTCCTCCAGATGAGCAACATCGTAAAGGGTAGTGTTCCCAAAAATAGGTGAGGCGGTCACTGCGAGATCAACACTAGGCTTTCGGCTCTCAGCCATGATGTGGCTCGAGACGATGACAAGGGAAGAGTGGGGAAAGCCCATACTCAAGTGGGCTAATAAGT